>OW388300.1:4011508-5479175 GCA_936450465.1 Gibbula magus | reverse complement strand
AGGTCAAAGTGTTTATCATGGGACTGAATTTTACATTTACATTATCAATGACATTATAATGTTAACTAAACCTGTTAATTAGCCAAGTTATTTATATGCGGGGTAATATCGGTTTCCTCACCATTAATCATTTCGTTTTTACTCAAAGTTATGTATAAACGATCGTATTAACCATATGTACATTTCAAGAAGAGAGAGAGAGAGGGGGGGGAGGGGGGGGGGGTGGGGGGGGGGGGGGGAGGGGGGGGGGGAACTAACAATCTGAAGTATGTTATATTAATATTTAAAATTAAAACATTTCAATTGCTGACTTTATCATTTAAAATAATTATTGATTATGATTTTAATTTTTACTCCCCTTTCCATAAGACCATAGAACGCTCTTGTTAACGTTTTAGTTCTTAATACCCCGAAAACAAAGGCAATGATTATAGATTATAGAGTGAAGAAAAACAACTGTAAACCCGTTCTCATTGGACAATTCCCAGCATAAAAGTTGTCCCAGAGTACAAATATCTCGGCACTATTTTTTATGAAAAATTTAACTTTAAAGCAAACACAGAGAATCTACAAGAAATGCCACAAAGACTGTGTTTTACGTAAAGCTTTAATGTCAATACCTTTCCACTTGTTCTTTATTACAAAACTTTTATTAAATACTTGCTCTGTTTGAGCATGGCAAGTTGGTTTGGAGGTATTTCATTGCAAAAACGAAACAAGCATTAAAACAGTATCGAGTTGACCAGTAAAATATGAGGTGTTGCTTTAAATTTCGAACACTATTAGGCACGCATAACATATGCTGCATAAAAAATCCAATTTCAGAACAAACAGAGCATGAAGACATTCATTCCAACAAACATTGTTGTTTTAAACAGTTACGTGTATAGGTAAAGATCTGTCTGCCTGTTTCCACGATATTTCATCCGGTTATTTTGATATGATTTATTATTTTTACAGTCTTATATTTAATGAACAGAAGAAATTCTTATTTATATTTATGAGTTAAACAATTTATCATAGACTCCTTACAACTATCACACGACTTACTCTTATGAAAGTGTATATTTTTTAATATGAATGATTAATGATAAAAAAACACATGTTGTTTAAGTGTATTGAATGAAAATACTAATACGTGTTGGTTCACCTGTTCTTTATTTTTAAGATTGTATGCGGAAGAGTTTCTGCCATAATACAAATTAAATTTTTGATTGTTATGTCGCAAGCTTAAGCAAAATATGAGTGATTATCATGACAATAATGTTGTCAATTTGTTACATTATATACAACTGTATTTTATTATGCAATGACTCTTTTTGTCAATCTCATTTTTGGTAAACTTCGCTGACGGTGGTCAGCCAGGGATTATATAATCAGATGGAGTCCCTGGCTATACCTGTTAAACGCTGCGTTCCGGTCGGTGTTATGTAACATGTGTATTCGCTCTTAAACAAGTCTTCCTGGTGGCCTGTAACACTTGACTTGGTTATCTTGTACTGCAGCCACATTGATCTATCTATCACAATCGCTATAGTACACTTTCATATCGGTATTTAAATCTAACAGTTATGATGACAAAGGAGGTACTAGTATGTGCATTTGCTTCAATTTAATGCTGTATACTAGCCTATAAACGATAAACGTCTCATTATCTGTCGAAACAACATTTTAATGTAATATTGTAAAATTGCAATGACTTTAACATGTTATAACGGATATTACTATTTATAACGGATATAACTACTATAACTACAAATAATCACATTATAAAATTAAACATTTTGACAGTATAGACCTAGATAAACGGTCACAGTTGTGTAAGCAATGATACTATAAGGTATTTATAGAAGTTTAACATGTATTACTACAAATCATAAAATCCAATTAAAACATAAAATAAGCACACATCATTTCACCACAGACCCATGTTTCTGTTTAGCACAGTTTGGATGGGGTGATTTTTCATATTTGTTCTGCTCAAATAATTTCATAGAAGGCGATTTATATAAACATGTTCATTATTGCATACTCGAATACCTACGCCTAGATATCTAGATATTACATTTCCCTCTAGTTATGTCACTTCTTTGTGTATGTGTATGTATGTGTATTAGTATTTAAAGTTAACCCTCTCATCAGAGTTGACGAATATATATCCGAATACACACCCAGAGCTAGTCGCGAATACACGACATTCCTCGCCCCAACAAGCCTAGCTTAATTGCGGGTCATAAACCAGGGGAGAAATTATGCATTATACATTGAATATTTCGTAATTAGAAAATCGCTCTGTATGTATTACCTTACATAAATAATGACAATTATTTTAAATCTTGCGTTTTCTAGCTCTCTGGATAGTGTTGTTTATTTATACAATATTATTTGATGATGTCCGTTATTACTGTATTGCGATCTCTACTACAGACACCTCTATCTATTTTATCTTTGGAACTTCTGCGTGTATTGGAGTTTTTTGAGTGACACGTGTACAGTTCACCAATTCATACTAGATTGTTTTCAAACCTTGTGAAAACGTCTCATCGGTACTATTAGTATATTTGTAATATCATTTATAAAATGTCTATTATGACAGACAGACGAACATAATTATTGCATGTTATATTGATGCATCGTTAAAACATATGCAATAGTTATTTGCGAAAGAATCACTGACAGACAGGTTTTTTCTATATATAGGGCCCAGTTTTAACATGACAGCTTGAGATGACGTGAGTTTTCATCAAATCTTTTATAAACATGGCAAGGTATATTAAGATATATTATAAATATGTAGATTATACATTGTTTGTTGATTGCAAAAGCGTCACAAACTAACCATTTGTAAAATTCGTCTTCTATTTGACCAGAAGAATAATTAGAACATCATAGATCATCCAGTGTCTAACAGTCCTTTCCAAAATGTTGTATGTTTAAGGAGTGTAATGCGATTCTAAATTTACATAGATTTCGTAAGAGTGACTTATCACTAAGAAAACTTAAATACTAGTCTGGTCCAAAACCCGATTTGAAATGATGTAATGACTTAAATAAATTGATGAACTATTTGTGTCGGACCAGTTTGTATAAACATACCCTTTAAACATAAACAAAAATATTTGCCTGTCACCAGCATTTTGATTCAACCAGATATAAGACAATCCACTTGACAATAAATATTTCTCCTATCAGCTAACTAATGCGTGTTAACGGGACATATTTAAGGATGCGTACACGTTATTGAAAATGTATCTAAAACTAATGTTGTGCATTTGACATTTCATACGAACTTGCTAGCTGTGTTCATTTGCATCAGTATGATATATATATTAATTAAAACTATTAGTAGGCCGTTTGCTTCGAACGTACTACATAGCACACGCATTCAGTTTTAATGTAATATGCTTCATAAACAAAGCATGCATTTATACATTTTATCATTTTCAAATACAAATACAAATTCCAAATTTCTGTCACATCTTCAGTCGGTTTCACTTTATTTCTTAATATATAAATTCAGTAGACACTCTCTTGCGTCACATACAAGTAAATATTTGATTGATTCCACCAGTTTCAAGTTGTGATCCGAAAAAAAGTACGATGGACAGAACATGAGATACATTTTACTATTTTTTATTGAAGATTGTCCTATTGTTATATACAGCCATAAAATATTTACAAATCATACCCCGACACAATTGCAAAACAGACAGTATATACATATGGGACAACAATTAAACAGAAAACTTATGTTAGCTATCTTGATGATACAATTTAATTTGTTGAAGAATGAATGCTTGTCCTATATACACGTGGATGTGTATTGGATAAAGAAGAGACTACTCTCGTCAGAGTTCACAAATACACAACCGAATATACATGTGTGTGAAGTCGCGAATACACGCTATTGAGCCTATCTAAAGATAGCAATTGCGGGTCATAAAACAGTCTGTGCAATACACGAGAATGGTAATTGACAAACTTAATCTGTTCTTACTAACTGTAGTAACACTATCATATTTGTAAAATGTGTATGTTTATTGTGCTTTATGAGTGTTTTGGGCGCGTATGTCTCATTTGGATACTTATTTGAGAAGTCTATCCATTTTTTTACGGCACTTTATCTTAACTTTATGAATTTTTTTTTTATATGTTACTGTTTTACAAAATAGTCATCACACATTTAACGTTGTTTCCTTATTATCGGTAAAAACTCGTTATTCTGTGACTCAATAATTAAAGATAACACTATATTCAATCATTCTTGCTGTACTGTAATGAAGTGCGGAAATTTTTTTATTAAAATAATATAAATGTTAATCACATTATAATCACGTTATTGGTAATTGAGTGTAACATATGTCAAACCTGACGGGTTAGCATATGTTGCATGTTTATTCATATCCGCTTGTATATATATATATATATATATATATATATATATATATATATATATATATATATATATATATATATATATATATATATATATATATATATATATATATTTACCGGTACTGATTGCAGTCGACTGCAGTCTGGGCGCACTCTGGTATTCAACCATTACCAAAACTCACAACAAGGCGTACTCTTTGAAACTGAACTGATGTCTTATGATAATTGTAATTATAGTGCAAGTTGCCTGTCTGTCCATTTTGTTTTAATTGAGAACTATGAATTGAAACCAAGTGTTCGTTATTATTTGTTTTGTCAGTAATTAAATATGGGATGATTTATTGACACTGAATGGTAATTTTGACATTTTTTAAGGTCAGCGAAAAACAGAATGTTAAAATTTAATGAATGAATTTCTTATATTATAGAATAGCTTTTATTATGATGATGAGGGTATCAACCGGCTATTTAGACATTTATGTACATGAATGCGAGACATATTTGTTAATTAACAGAATACACAACTATGTTTATTAGCACGCACTGTGATTGGGTATCTACCCACCGCGTCAGTGGTTGTCGCCGTTCCAATTGATTAATTGATTCGTAACAAAGCATGTGAGACATGAAAGACTCTGTCTTAAGAACGTACTTCTCCCCACAAATTGACAGCTATGTGGTATGCTATTGTTGCATTTAAAACATCACAATTCATCATCAATGTAATGAAATTGTTATTTTGAATATAATTTAAATCTGGCATTAAATAACGATTTACTGATATCTTAACAAATGATTGAAATCAAACTCAAAACGTAATTGTAATTTTACTTTCATCTGATGTGTTCGCATGTAGCTACAGCCATCTGTTGTTAAACTGTAGCTACAGCCATCTGTTGTTAAACCCGTAAGCTCTACGAGGAATTTAACATGGAAATTGTGAAAATAAACATATATTGTTTGGTAATCATTAACAATGTTGCAGTAGATTAATTACATTAACTTAAGATTTTGTATGTACAATTACACACTTATTCCAATATTTTGTTATTTACTTCTGAATTTTTGTTTTAAATATCAAAACCAAAACTTAATTTCAAAACTTGTCTTAACAAACAAAAATTGCAACATTTGTTACAGAATGGGTCGGTAATTAAATGCAGGCTGTAGTATAACCATAGACCATAGAAGGTACCATTACTGATTAGTTTTATGTATTCCGAATTAAGGTCTTGCACAAGTTGAGCGCAGAGATTGTCGTAGCTAGTAGCTATGCAACTCAGTGTAACAACTGCACATGTGTATCTCAGCAGGTATTATGACTAAATACACAATCAGTACTTAATGACTCAAATATACAATCATTTGATTGCGTTGTTGTGGAATGTATTGAGAGAGATTATTATGGCTCATTTCCTACTCATAAATACATGTTGATAAAATATAAATTTAACGACATACGATGGTATGACGTAAAATATTGCAAGATATCTGTGAAATTAAAATACATGCGTGATTTTGCTACATTGCATAAATGCTCATATTACCAATTTTGTCATTTTACCGAGATGATGTATTTATCGAAATAACATTGTACAACACTCTGAAATGAGAGATGGACGGACAGAGAGGGAGAAAGAGAGGGAGGGCGAGAGGGAAAGAGAACGGAGACAGAGAGACGGAGAGAGAGAGAGAGAGAGAGAGAGAGAGAGAGAGAGAGAGAGAGAGAGAGAAGGAGAGAGGGAGAGACGGAGAGAGAGACGGAGAGAGAGAGAGGGAGAGAGAGAGACTGTACAGAGAGAGAGAGATGAACGGACAGAGAGGGAGAGAGAGAGACGGACGGAGAGAGAGGGAGGGCGAGAGGGAAAGAGAACGGAGACAACGAGACGGAGAGAGAGAGACGGAGAGAGGGAGAGAGAGACGGACGGACGGAGAGAGAGGGAGGGCGAGAGGGAAAGAGATTAGACTGTGCAAGTTGTCTATAATTGTAAAACGTTATATAGTTATATTTTCCTAACTGAAGAATTGTAGCCAGTCGGGAAAATTCGCTACCACACAACAAAATGTTGGCGTTGTGTAACACGTTTCAGGTTTTTAAATTATCTTTCTGTCAGTCCGACATATGTTTACCTTTTTATATGTGGTTACATTAGCTTGGTAAGTCACGAGGTGGGCCAGGTAGATTCCTTTGACGAGGGAGTGAGGGTAAATAGTGAAAAAAGAGAAAGAGACAGAGAGGGAGAAAGACGGACGGAGAGAGAGGGAGAGAGAGAGAGAGACGGATGGAGAGAGAGAGGGAGGGCGAGAGGGAAATAGATAAGACTATGCAAGTTGTCTATAATTGTAGAACGTTATATAGTTATTTTTTCCTAACTGAAAAATTGTAGCCAGTCGGGAAAATTCGCTACCACACATCAAAATGTTGGCGTTGTGTAACAAGTTTCAGGTTTTTAAATTATTTTTCTGTCAGTCCGACATATGTTTACCTTTTTATATGTGGTTACATTAGCTTGGTAAGTCAGGTAGATTCCTTTGACGGGGGAGAGAGCGAGAGAGGGTAAGAGTGAGAAAGAGAAAGAGACAGAGAGGGAGAGCGGGAAAGAGGGGAAAGAGAGAGAAAGAGATTAGACTATGCAAGTTGTCTATAATTATAAAACGTTATACAGTTATATCTTCCTAACTGAAGAACTGTAGCAAGTCAGGCAAATTAGCACAACAAACTGTTGGCGTTGTGTAACAAGTTTCTATTTTCGGCAGCACCAGATGATTCTAATAACAAAATGACATGACAAAACTGTTTACATCATTGATTTGATGATCAATTGTAACTTTATGTAGGTATTTGACACAAATTATTTACATAATTTACAATAAGGATATTCATGATATTCAAATCTTATAGTTTAACGAAATGCAATATTTTCTCTTGTGAGATGTCTCTCATTGGTATTTGTTTGTAACTTGGTGCAATATTCGATAATATACAAGATCAATTAAACTATGATGTATGGACAAAAGTAATTTTATATGCGTGTCCTTTCCCTGTGTAATCACTTAATGTACATTTTGCCTCAGTGATTGAACTGTATAATACAAATTTGTAATCATTGTGTGGTTAATGAGTTATACATACATGAAGGATTAGTAACTCAGTTTTCATTTAAAAAGAAATATTATGTGATTAGGTGAATAAAATGTGAATGGGTGGTTAAAAGTGGGAACAATCTAATTAGATTCATGACGTAAAATTGTATAAATTTGCATAGTTTCGAATACCTCGTATGTATTACATAATGGCAATTGAAAAATTAGTAAAAAAAAAAAAATAGAAATGTAAGTTTCAACGTACAGACTATTTTTAGAATTGACACGTTTTATAAATTATTTTGATGAAGTAAAGTGTATTGCAGGACCACTATGAACATAATAATATTGCTGATAATGTTATCCCAACTTTACCAAAGGCAAAACACACGAACTGTGATTTTAAACATGCTTCGTTTAATGATCTTTTCAAATAATAGTAGTTTTTAATTGTGTCGTATACATTCCATCATAACTAATTAATACTTATAACCCTTAACAAAAAACAAAACTACATCCATTGCAATGTATGACTCGTATTTCCTGATTAATTTGCTATTGAAACGAAATTTCACTCACTCAATGTCATACAGAAATGCCACTCGCGCTTTGTTAATATTTGTTTGCAAAATCTGTGGATATGTCTTCGTTTGGTTGAGAAAACAGATTCACCATAAGTTGTATGTAAGGATGGTCTTAATCTCATTTCCTTTTAATTTCCTATTCAACTATTATTTCTGGTTACCTGAATGATGATAATTTAGTCATGTAAATTACAATGATCTCATCTATCACATGTTCAGGATATTATAGGAAAATATCATTATTTATTGTACTGGTAATAAAACTATTCCAAAATGTTTCCGTTGCTTCAGAAAACTGAACCACGATTTTATGAACGCTTCACATAATGATAAGAACAAATTAAATATTACATTAAATGATTAATATATAATTTCTCACTTAAATGTAATGGCATTAAAATAAATTAAGATAAATAGGTTGAAAAGGAGTTTTGAAGAGTGATTATTAATTTAGTTTTAGAAGTAAGGAGATGAAAAAATATAATGTGATTTTATTCACGCTTCAATGGAAATCCACAGTTTGGAAAGGTGGGCTGTGGAAATGTGATCATTCCACAGTGTGGAAAGGACGCCTTTCGGTTTTGGAAAGATCGTTATTTCCAAGTGTGGAAAGTTGTGGAATGGACGGACGTTACTCCAGTGCCAAAGTTGAGTGGTGTCTGCAAATTCCCAACTGAAGGCGAAACCAAAGTTGAAGATATTTAGTGTAAGTGGTAAAGAAATATTGCGTTAACAAGACTTTAAAAAGTGATCACAGTTTTCTTGTCTAGGTCTTGGTCGACAAAATAATCTGCCAGTTTAAAGCTGTCAATAAATTTGAAGACATTGAGTGCTATGCGATGGGATGGATGCGGCTGAATAGCAGTGCGTTCTTTTTAATACAAAAAACATAGTATGAACGATTAAACGTATATTTATTTCATAGAAATATACTAATGACCTTTCGGTAGTCTCCCATAAAAACAAATGCACGGTCCACCACACTCCTAACCTCTAGCCTGTTACCTCAAACAATACATTAAACAGCAAAGATTGATAGTGTGATCAAGAAGGATTAATGAACATACATTTGTATAACATAAAGTGTATGAACATATCTAGCAATGAAATGGTTTAATGAAATAAATCAAATAAATTGTATGATAGGTCATTTGACATATCACATATTTCACATTTCAAATATTCCACAGATTGTCATTCTTGAAAAGGTCTACCTCATGTCTGTGTGACAAGACAAACTCATTATTGCGAAGACCATATGTTATGTTATTTAGATGCAAGTACCTATATACACCAAAATTAGCCATCTTAATCGTATATCTCATTTCTTCTATTTGTAAATTCCGACATTAATGACATTGTTTCTTTGAAGTTAGAAGAACTTCCCCCTTCTAACCATACTTGCTTCCTCCTCATTTAATTCATGAACAATCCTAAACTTTAATTCTCGTAATCCCTTAAGCTTAATCACTTTCATTCCTACTCCATAATTAATCACACTTAATCACAACAGGGAAATGTACATATTAATTATATATAAACTACATATATTTAAAAAAAAATTAACTTCGTTAACAAGGAATTTACCCAAGTTACATAGTTGAGTAGTATTTTGATTAGAATAGTAAATAGTTTATTAACCGAAGAATATGTCAAGTAACATTGTTTAATATCGTTATGTCTTATTTCATGAAATACAACATAAATACGTATATCTAGAACATAAAAATGATAACGTGATCATAGAATTCCTCTTCAACATCTTCAATACAAACCCTGCATCATCAATCAATAATATTGTATTCTATCTGTCTGTTTCTATCAATAAGTTATGTGAAGATAATTTAAATTTGGTTATGTATCGTTTATAAAGAGGGGGTATGCATTTGCGGAGATAACAATGTTAACTGCTGTCCATAAGATTAAAATATCAAATACTTCAAATATTAAATGAAATTAAACTAGAACGTTCGTATGTATTTAAACAAAATGCGACTGAGCTCAGCATACATTAAGATTCTTCAACTTCATTTATTGCCTTAAGCCACCTTTTAGTGGTTACGAGTACATATTCATCATCAATCATATAATATACAATATGTCAAAAATGGTGGTGGGTTATAACAGGATATTTTCAAGTATAGTCATATATTCAGGGATCTCTGCACAGCGATCGAGGAATGGTATCAGCCAATCAGAAAAAAAACTTGCATTCTGCCCGTTCATGACAACGAGTAGGTGCCATGTTTTTATAACAAGCTATCCCCGACTGCCCTTAGTTACGGTTTTGTCCAAAAACAAAAATGGTATTACGGTGCGCGTGGGGAATATGAAATGGTGACCAGTGTTATCCTGAAAGACTGAAAGGAACATTACTCGTTAAAAATGCAGAAAAATGCAAGCGCTGGATAAAAGCAAGTGGCCGTCCTCATGAACAACACAATCTATCCAGATAAAAACTGAAAACACATTAAATCTAAAAAGAAAATTGAAATCGTTGACTTTCTAATTTTAGTTCTTTAGCAGTTGATAGTGCAAGTGTCTGATAACTTCTCCGAAGACATATATAACTCTCCATAATAACCTAAAGTTCTAATTAATTTTTTTTGAAGGGAGCGTGCAATGTTGAAATATATCTCAGGTGAGATATAATATTTTAAATATTGTTATATGCAAATATTAAATTTTATCTGCTAATGTATGTATTTTAGTCAGTGGTCATGTAGGCTACTGAATAATATGTCTATTTATAAAAATAATAGGCCTACCACTGTTAGAGTAAGGACATAAACATTGTTCAATTAATTTACAGTTGAGGCGATTAATGTTTATAAAATTCGATAAAAGGTTGAAAATTGTAAGTAATAATGATCCTTTCAAAAGTATGTCTTGTTTCAGATCTGGAAGAATAATACTAACGTAATTGAGATATGTATTCAACTGTGTTAGGTCTCTGTTGTGAGTAGATGTAGGCCTAGTGTTTGTCATTTCGACTCATAATGACAACCAAAATAAAAATAAATATTTTAAATGAAATTAACAGTCCTGTTTAATTCCAAATATAAGGCCTACATAAAACTTGTTTATTCGATGGGTAGATTTCAATTTGTTTGTAATAAATTCATTTTCTGTTCAACAAAATGTGTGTTTTTCGTTAGTATGTTCACATACCTGGAAGTTTTGCAGACTCAGTTATCGAAGTTAATAGTAGTTTGTAGTTTGATAGTAACTGTACTCATACAAACTTAAAAAAAACATCTTAAATCAATTCTTCTAGGTTTCTTTTTATCAATGTTAAAATGTCAAAAGTCGACCCAACATGGTCAAATTTCAAAATCCTGTATTTTTGCTATAGCACGGTGCCAAAGTATCGAAACAATCACCGTTTTCCCATAAGGTCCGATGTTTTTTCAGTGTAACATAGATAATTTTAATTATCTCAATTTTCAAAACATTTCACTCAAAATTGACATGGAAACAGGAGACTGCGACACATACACAAAATATGATTAGAAATACCTTTTATTTTAAATTTTATACACCATCAGAAAAATAAAGAATAAAATCTGGGTTATTTTTCTAAAAATTGGGTTGAGGACCCAAACATCAAATCAATGGGTAGCCTAGCTAGGGCCTAAATTATCCTCAAATTTCTGCCTAAAGCAATTCCCGTTATATCATATAAAATTCAGGTATTTTGTTTTTTTGGGGTTGTTTTGTGACCTACCCCGCTTTGAAAGAACAATAAAGTGATAACACATGAGGAGGATAGTTTTTTGGAGCGATGCCGATGGCCAACATTTGGGGGCAGATATGGTTGGGAAATGTAATAGTACATCATGAATGTAACCTTGTTTGTGGTAATTAAGTCCTTTTTCCAAACTCTTGGTCGATATTTGATCAGGGTTTGGTAAAAAGGACACATAAAAGCTTTCAGGAATGCAAGATATAAGACTTGGTGACAAGGCTGACAATCGCGGCGGCCATTTTGTGCGAAAACGTGTGGGAACTAGCAACAGTAACCAAGGGGGCGGGGCTTAGCCCGGATATAGGGATCCAAGAATACAAACAAGAAACTGGTTTAAATGATCTAAGCATATTATTATCCCCCGCCACGAAGTGGAGGGGGATATAGATTTGAGCTCCATCCGTCCGTGTGTCCCTTATTCCGTACTTTGGACTTTTTTCATGGTATCTCCAAAGGGGACAGCTTTTCTCAGAAACTATTTAAGATAGTATAACCAAATTTGGCATGATACTTGAGGGGATATATACCGTGATTGACTTTGAAAATGAGAAACGTGCAATTGTTTTTTTTCGGAGTTATTGCCCTTGATTTGTTCTTCGACTCTCCTCCATGTATCTTCAAAGGAGACAGCTATTCTCATAACTGTATCAGATAGGATAACCAAATTTTGAAATTTTGGTTTTAGGGTATCGATATCTTGATGGGGTTCGATACAAGAAGCATGTGATTATATTTGCCGGAGTAATTTCCCTTGTTCTTTTTTTTCAAGTATCTTCAAAGGGGATGGCATTGCTCAGAAACTGTTTAAAATCAAGTCAACTGTGTGGCTTGAGGGTTTCATTACCTTGATGGAATGAAAATGATTATTGCCCTCCTTCCGATTTCTTGGGTCTGGTGGGGGATGTTGAAGACTATGTCTTCTTGTTAGTCAGGTGTCTTAGCTTTTGAAATTGTAGAGAGTATAATGCAAAGTTACGTAATCTTGCTGGAACATAAATTTGTTCTTGTGTACGAGTACTTGTTAGGGTGAGTTCATTATGTTAGACAGGTAACTCCTTGTGTTGTAACTAATTTCGATGACAATCCCATAACTTGAATGTACAAAAACAGCGTTTTAATGAATTAATTTGTAACAAATGTAATGCTGACATAATTGAAGATGATACCACTCAATGTTCATATGTCCATCATATAAAAAACTCCTTCAGCTGTCATATTTCAAACGCTTATGAAGGTACAACATATCAATGTTCTCAAAGGGATATGTATATTCTTGAAAAAAACACCTACGTTAAATAATATTGTAATATCATATATTGTATATATATTGTTTTTATATTATATTATATATTGAATTATATGTATATTGCCCTAAACACCATGTCATGTATATGTATGTCATACCTGTTGTACTTGTGTACCTGTTCTGAAGAAATGAATGAATGAAATGTTATGTTTTAACTGATTGTAGGGGTTATGGAGTGAGGGGTGAGGGGTGAGGGGTGAGGGGGTAATGGGCTGTAATCGAACTTTCATTTTACAATTTAAATTCAAAATCTTTATTACTAAAAATCGCTACCAACGTTGGTAGATGAACTTTAACAAAACATTTCAAAACAAAGTACATAGTTTCCATGATGGACAAATGAATAGTAAGTATACTTACAAACAATAAGTTTCCATTTCTTGCAATATTCCTAGAAATTATTTAAGAATTTTTTTTACAACGGTTGGGTTATCATGTAGTAGGACTGTTTCATCTGCATACAGATAACATGACAATAAACTTTCAATACTAATACACACTTAGAAAGATACAGCTGCATCTAAATAGTTTGTTCACCTACTTGTCTATTCCTACTTGCAAATATCGAAAACTAGACTGAATATTTTGCATTTCACATAATAGGAAGACAGTTGAATGTTTCGTAACGTAATCAAAAGTTATATCTCTTAGTAAACAATTACAGTTTGTAGAGTGGTTAATCTTTTCAAAACTGCATTTTTCATTTTCCTTGAAATATCCTTCAAATGATCAACTTGAACTAATATTCATTATACATTTCCTGTTATACTTACTAAATAATATATAAATATGCATACATAACTAGAAAATATATAATACATGTACATACAAACATGTGCATTATATATTCTAGTTATTGATGCATAATACAATACACAGTAGCAAATTGTCACATAAATTGCGTATATGATATTTCATCAAATAACCCAATTGAATCATCACGATTAAACTTGGTTCATATACTGGTTATACAAACAATTGTAAACAATTATATCCCATTATATCCAGTGATATTTAAACTACCGATGACGGATTAGGGGATATTGTTTCAAAGACTTTGACCTAAAATCTAACAAATTGGGAAGTCCGTCTCGGCTGAAATGTTGGAAATCATGTATCGTAGTACTGCAAACTTTTTGAGGAAACGGAAATGTGAAATATCTTTCCAAACAAGACATCAAATATGGGGAAAGATCTGTAATCAATATACCTAATGGCAACTGATCTAACTGTGCCAGTCACAAGCTATAACATGTAAAAATATATACAAAATATAGCTGCATATATCAAGCATTGCCTTTGGACTAAAGTACACAAAATATATTAAAATAAAATAAATCAAATACTTTAAACGATTGATTGTTGATTTCAGAAGTCGGTATATACTTTCTATTAAGACAGGAGAAATGTATGATGCATAAGTAATGAGCATATTTCAGATAATATTACAAACATTCCGTTTTTATAATTTATACAATTAATAAGTGGAATGGATTGAGAAATGTCATATTGCAAGGTATTCCTCTTTCTTGACAAATAACTTGTTTAGGACTGTTTATTTTGAGACATTTATGTACAACAGAACTTTTATAAAGTGACGAGTTGATTAGGCAACCATAATTTATTCTTCTATTCGTCTTTCATACTGTCATGAAAAATGAATGTATTTCATATTGTTAACAAATTTGAATGAATAAAAGCAAATTTATTTGCTATTCGTTTTTCATACTTTTGCCTTTGAATGACGAATAGCACATTTTTTCGCTTTTCTTTATTTGTCATTCGTCATTCGCTATTCACACTCTCTTAGGAAAATAAGATCAGTTCCATACATTTCTGTAAGCCTTTTCACTATTTCCATGCCTAATTATTAAATATTTTAATAAAATATTTTATTTTAACACCAATTAAAGCAGGAGGATTTGTTCTGGGAGCAGTCTGAAATAGTGGGAAGACTTTCCCCCTACAATGGAAAAGCTCAGAACAACTACGACCTAACTTTGAATAATTTTGTTTTTACAAAATCTTTAATTATTTTCTATAAATCACTCTTGATCCCCAATAACACTTAGTTTTAATAATTTAGAAAATAAAATAGCAAAAGTTATTTCTGCTTGCTTTTCAAACTTTTTTTTTTATCCCCTTTCGCCTTTGAATGACAAATAGCAAATTCTTTCTATAATAATTAGGCATCAAACTAGTAAAAAGCTTACAGAAATGTATGGAACTGATCTCATTTTCCTAAGAGAGCAATGAGTTTGCATGGCGAATGACGAATAGCAAAAAGTGAAAAAAAATTGCTATTCGTCATTCAAAGGAGAAAAGAAAGTTTGAAAAGCAAACAATAATAATGTTTCCTGTTTTATTTTTCAAATCATTAAAACCAAGTGTTATTGGGGATCAAAGAGTGAGTTATAGTAAATAATTAAAGGTTTTGTAAAAAAAATGTAATTCAAAGTTAGCTTCTAGTTGCTCTGAGCTTTTCCTTTTTAGGGGGCAAGTCTTCCCACTAATTCGGACTATCCCTGGGTCATTCTATAGAATATTCCTGGCCCTGAAAGTAGACTTTAACGTAAATTGTAAAATCCGGAATAACCACATTTGATGTTTTAATTTCAATCACAGAACAAATCAAAAATGATTCTGAGTTAAAATTTCACACTGAACATGATTGGATTTGGAAGCACATCTATTCGCTGCAGAGTCGTTAAACTGGACCCTTTACCATTGAGCCACAAAGGACTTGGCAATGAAATGTTAAACAACTCCATCTATAGTCACGTTTCCTTAAAGTCAATATAATGATAGTAAGGGAGAGATGCTCTTTGTTGAGCGTGAGATTCAAGAGTTTTTCGCGAAATTTGAACAATCAATGTCTTCATTTGCGCGATACTTTTTCTTGATCAAGGCATGGCTTTGCCACTTCATAGGAAATATGTTTCATGATTAATAACCGATTCTGATAAATTTTCCTTCGCTATGACATATATAACACTTTCACGAGGTTTTGGTTGAAAATGTAAACATACGGGGTCGGGAGAACCCTTGGGCCTTCAGACGGCTGGTTCTTCCTCTCCCTCATGTTTACATTTTCAACCAAAACCTCTGGAGAGTGTTATATCCATTACTTATATACCTCAATGCCCATTCAACAGTCCTTGAATTTAGTTTTTTTTCCGGGAGATCTTCTCTCCGAAATTAACTAAGGCCTTACATTTCCAATTAAGAAGGTCTTACACTGGATAATATCCTGTTGGGAGGGCCCTGAACAGAATATCAACCTTCCTAGAGGGTATTATCTTCGTACAATTCGTAGCACATTTGTGTAAGGATATTGATAGTCCTGATTTTAGTTACATATGTATATCAAATACCATAGGCAAATTGTCATTCAACATTAACATTGAAAACGTATTTCTGATTTAAATTGGCTAAGAGGAGGAGGTAAGTTTCACAATTTATTTAATATATCCAATTATTATCCAAAATATAAATACATGTTACTATGCGTGTTGTTGTATCGGACGTATTCATATTATGTGCAGATTTATTAAAAAAAATATATGATACCAGTTCAGTCAGAAAAGTTCAATCAAACTTCTACATTTATTTAATATTACTATGAATACTAAATCTAAATATGAAATGGTCTATTCAAATCAGGATTAAAGAAGAGGAAGATTTTGGAAGCAATCAGCATTAAGCACTAAAATCCTGTTTTGAATAGAGATCAAGGCTATTATGTACCCCTAGCCTATCATGATCTAATTAAATCCAATCACCAGAAATCCTCAATCTGCTCATCTGGCTTCCTCAGTTTATCTATTGTCCATCTTCACATTAACCTAATTTTCTTGTGTATACCCATATGTTGTTACAACTATGTACATCAATCCAATCACATCTAAAAACATAACTACCAAAATTGTATATATTTCCCTGGTTCTCATGATAATGTACCACTTGCTTGATAACGGTGCTAGTATCTGCATCAAAACGTCGCACTCATATCAATAAAGAAGTTGACTATCCATAGAAGGTGTTCTTATTCAGCTATGTTTATGCTTAATTAGAGAATAAAGTATGCTAATGCATATGTTGACTATACAACTGATTTGGAATTCCTTCAATAGTCATTTATTTTAGGATTGTAAAACTATTCAGTCATTCTATCAAAACCAGAGGTGGATTCTTTGAATACCACTTGTTTTCCCTCTTGAGCCACATGTTATAGATCAGTTTCTCACTGGGTTGTCAAATTTCAATTTGAAAAGGTATATTACTTTCGCTCATCCCCAGACATTGGAGAAAGAGATTTCTCATGGTGTTGAATTTGAGGAAGTTGAGGGAAATAAAAGCAGAAAGCCTGAAGCATGTGATATTGTTTCTGAATCAGTTGCAAATGAGGTTTTGACATTAGATGTTGTTAGCAAGCTTATAGATGAAAAGTTACAGAAGTTTGTAAAATCACTTTAGAGGCCTAAGAAAATAAGATGTTATGTTTGTCAGGACTCTGGATATATATCCACATTTGGCTAAGTTAAATTTAGCAGCTTCAGCTAAGGATAATGGTAAAGCTAATGAGGGAAACTAGGTCAGCCTGAGGTCGAGGCAGAGATTTCAGCCAATGTAGAGCAACATGATAAGCTAACTGAGAGTTGTACTGCAGGGAATGAGTTGTCAGAAGTTGGTGACATTCATTCTTGTATGCTAGAGCCAGTTGTATTGTGTGCTAGTACCAGTAGTAAAACATTTTTTATCTCTCGTCTGACATATGTACAGTGCGTGTTGATGCAGGCTCTCCTGTTTCTGTATTATCATATCAGGATTTTCCGAAGTTTGGTGTCAGTGATTCAACTTTGACTTCCGTTGATAGGGAAATTTTCACAGCTAATGGTACTCCTGTTAATGTGTATGGCTGTACAACAGTTTTCTGTTGGAAGTTGGCAGTTTGTGCATGAGTTTGTGGTTGCAGACCAAGGGCATTTTTAAGCAGTATCGTTGGTATGGAATTATTTGAGACATACGATTGTACGATCAAGGTCAGAAGGAAGATTCTTAGAACTGCACAGGGCAAGCTTAAGCTGTACAAACAGAAAACGTACAACTGTTCTAGTATTCTAGTAATGGACAAAGCTATGCACCAAGGTACAGAAAAGTTTGTTGAAAGTAAAATGGTAGGTCCCTTTTCACCTGAACATGGTTTGACAGAGCCAGGTAACCAGTTGCTGAGTAGACGCCTTTTTGTGGCAAAAATTGTAGTCAAATCTATGGATGATGTGATATGTGGTTTAAGTTTTAAACCTCGGTAGTATGGGAGTATCATTGAACAGTTTATCAGTAGTTGGTACAGTCAGTGCACTCAGTCAGATGATATGATTGACAATAGTTCTGTTGACAGTCTAGATTGACTGTTGTCAGAATCATTTCCGCGAAACGGAAAAATTACGATATAGACAAACTATTCTGTAGATCATCATCAATTGGTTTGACTGTAGTGTAAAATATATTCGAGACATCTGTGATGAAAATAGTTTTCTAAGCTTTCAAAACCTAAAACAAAAATACAAAATAACACGAACCTTTTAAGATTATCAACATTTATTACACAATTCCAACGTACTGCAGACAGGAATTTGGGAACATAAATATATTCTTGAACCATCTAACTATAAATATTTGTTTTCATGATAAGTTTTCTCAAAATAAAGATTCAAAGATATTCAATGACAAGTTGATTATCAATAGTGTGTTTAGATTTTATAGGAAATGTACAAAGACTGTAAATTGTTAGGTTTTCAGTACAAATTTATTTACAGAACACTATATATTCTTAGGAAGATGAGGTTATATTTTTAGTTTATGATGTACTTGATGTACAAAGCTTGCTTTATATGCTACATTAATATGTGTTATGTTATATTCATGTATTCTTGTTCACTCTATGTCATGGTGTATGACTAATGAGAATAAACTTGACTTAAACTTCTAAAATGAAATGGAATATAAACAAATAAGTCTCATTGTGCAATTGCAACACATGATTAATGCTAAGACTGTGAAGGGGGATGTCCTAATTATTGAGCCTAATCCTCTGTAAAATGGACAGAGGAGCAGAGTTGACTTGATGGGAGAAGTCGTTCTTTTGGTGTGAGGATCACCAGAGTCGCAAAGATGCCACGTGTTATACACGTGTGTGTTTTGGTGTAGGGTGGTGTGGACTTTAGAATAAAAAACTTATTTACAGGTTATAGGCTCCGGTTAGTTATGTAATTTTTGGTGTTAGAGTGTTCACATTATTTAGGTCACGCTGGGGAAAAATAAAATATTTTTCTACAGTATAAATGTTGTTTAGGGTTTGTGTGAGGTGTGTGTTCAATATAAAGAAATTGTTGTATTCTTTTGTAACTGTTTTTTCATTAGTTTCATTAAATATTTAAACGTTTTTTCTTGTCATTATTTCTCCTTAGTTAAGTGACTTTGCTTTTGGGCAGTGTTGTCACACTCCAATGGAAACCTGAGCCTTTGTCTTGTAATGTCGGGAAACCAGTTGCTTTTCGGTACCCCAACTTGGCTACAGCGTTACACTTGTAAGTCGCAATAAGCGTATCAAGTATTAAAATGACATCTAAAGCAAGTGTCATCTGAAGTATTATCATAATTATGATAAAAATGTTATTGTAAGAAATTCGACATTAACTAATACAACAGATACCTAAGTGTGAAAAGAGAACTGGTAGCATTTTGAAAAGTTAAAGTCTTTTGAAACTAATTTAAGTAATTAAAAACGTATCAGATTACATTGCGTCATGTTCCTTAGGACAGCTGTGATTAAAGCAATAACTTTAACCTGACATTAAAGGGGCAGTAGCACGTTTTTTGGCTCAAATAAGTTGATGAAATGTTTTTGAAAAATAATGTCAATAGTAAAACACCCTTCTCTCTTCAGAAAATGAAGTTATAAAATGATTATACATGGTTCCGTAATGGGAATCGTTTTTGTCATTCAGAATAATAAAATGTGTTCACAATAAAATGGCCGCCATGCAATTTTTGCTTTATACGCAACACCATTATTACCACTACGGATAATTGGTTTGTGTAATAAGATATTTTACCCTCTAAAGTAAATATAAATGGCATAAACTATCATTATAAATGGGAAATTGGAAAAAAATAAAATTTTCAAAAAACGTGCTACTGCCCCTTTAATGCCAAATTGTTTTATAAATGGCCACCTAATGTGAAACATCAGTCTTTGATCTCTCAGCCTTTGCAAGGCAACTTCAATTCAAGATATCAACAAACTCAGTACAACGTCTTTTTATGCAAATTGCACTTGGATGAAGTAGAATGCTAATACCTAGATTTATGATCCAAATGGTCCACCCACATTGTATGTGTTGTCTTTGAAACGGGAGCAGGACATAATCCATCCGGACAAAAGCTACTAGGGCAAATGTCACCTTGGAAACAAACCATCCAGTTATTTTATAATAAACTGATACTACAGAATGACTTATCAAACCAACTTTGATAGATATGTGAAGTTTACATACACTAGATGGCTTTTGTCCTAAATATCATTGAAACATGTAAAAACAAAAAAAACCGACATTTTGCATTATTTTATTTCAATAAACATAGTTCCCGAAATAAACAGTTGATTCCAGCTGATTACATTTATGTATCCCAAAATTTTTATTATTTCAATTATATTTTCCAAAATCAGAAATTTTAAATTTAGCATTATTTTATTTTAACTTGGCTTATACATGGTCTTCCGGTTGCGCATGGTTGAGGCCTGACGTGTTTTCGATAGCTCCCGCTGACCCAATGGAAAATCTAAGTAATCCTTTTACAAATACAGTTTCCTTGCAACACAAAAGTATTGAAATATACATATACATTATCTGGTGGATAATTGTGATAAATTTGTGTAATATAAAGTTGCAAAATTGGACAATATTAACTGTGACATTTTGTGCATGTCGGAGACACAAGGTGTTACTCGCACTATGGCGGCCCAGCCAGGTAACATTGATAAACTGATCATTGCCTCGGAGAATAGACTCGCAGAACTCATTAACAACTCAAAATTGGAACTGCAAAACTCCATTGACTCTATCAAAGGTGATATTCATGACTTGAAAAATAAAGTGGAGACTATTGAATTTAATGTTGCTAAACACGACTCTGAGCTCAGCAAACTACGTGATGAACTGTCGGAGGAGCGAGAAAGGAGAACCATTCTCGAGAAACAATACATTCTCAAAGACATACACGACAGGAAGCAAAACCTCTTGTTTTACAGAATCCCGGATTTTCCTAAAGAAAACACCGAGAGGACCCTCCGTGAGTTTTTTGTTTCCAAATTGAACTTTTCAGAACAGCAGGCATATGACACCTTCTTCAAGACCGTGCACAGACTACCGATAACGGAATATCAGAAGAAAAACAACCTCAATGCGGTGAGGAGTATCATTGCTTGTTTTTCATATATGCCCGATCGCGAGGCCGTCTACGACGCCAGGAAACTACTCAGGACGTTATGAGTATACAGACGGATCTACCACCCTTCTTGAAAAAACGAAGACCTATTCTAAGCCGCCAAGCCGCTAATCTTCGACAAAATACCGGAGTCTGGCCACGGGTCAGGGTCGTCGCCACAGAAGTGGTCCTTGAATCTCGCGACCCAAAGAAGTCAGGATCTCCCTGGGTCAGACACGATAACCAGTAGGTCTGGACGATGTTATTGTTGCCATTTCTGAGAATGCTACTTGCCCACGGCCACTCGAAATATTGAAATAAACGTTTTGTTTGTTGGTAACTACACTAAATACAGTTTGTTGGTATTATTATAAGCCACATGAGTTCACATCATCAATCCAGACACTTGTGCCCGGATTCCTCGAACTTTCATATTCTGATTATATTACTAGCATTCACCGTACTCATATAAATTTGTTGCACCCTATGCACTATGTGCTATTTTTAGCATTAACGCGAGACAGGTCGTTGAGTGCTACCAGCACGTGAATCACGCATAACCCTGACTGAACTAATGCACGTGCGTTTTGTCAGTGAAGTGGACTCGATACTGACTTCCAAATTGTTTAGCGGACTATTCACAAGCACATGTATGGGTTGTTCAATAGTTTGGATTTTATTGTGTTATTGTCCCCCGCCGCAACGCGGAACGGGGGACTATGTATTCAGCGGCGTCCGTACGTCCGTCCGTCCGTCCGTCCGTACGTTCGTCACATTTCTTGTTTACGCGATATCTTATGAAGCGTTGCATCCAAAGTCTTCAAATTTCATGTCTGCCCACATTGTGGGAAGACGCAGACACCAATCAATTTTTGTGACCTTGGTCTTATTTTCAAGGTCACCACGACACTTTGACCACTTTTAGAACTCTTGTTTACGCGATATCTCATGAAGCGTTGCATCCAAAGTCTTCAAATTTGGTTTCTGCCTACATTGTGGGAAGACGCAGACGCCAGTCACTTTTGGTGACTTTGGCCTTTTTTTCAAGGTCACCACGACACTTTGACCACTTTTTGAACTCTTGTTTACGCGATATCTCATGAACCGTTGCATCCAAAGTCTTCAAATTTGGTTTCTGCCTACATTGTGGGAAGACGCAGACACCAGTCACTTTTAGTGACCTTGGCCTTATTTTCAAGGTCACCATGACACTTTGACCACTCTTTGAACTCTTGATAAGGCGATATCTCATGAAACATTGCATCCTAAGTCTTCAAATTAGTTGTCAGCCTACATTTGGGAAAGACACAGACACCAGTTTTTTTTGGTGACTTGACCTTATTTTCAAGGTCACTGCAACACTTTGAGCACTTTTCTAACTCTTGTTAACGCGATATATATCTTTACCAGTTGGACTCAAAATCTTCAAATTTGATGTCAGTCTACACTGGGGGATGACGCAGATACCAGGGGATTTTGGTGACCTTGACCTTATTTTCAAAGTCACTACAACACTTTGACCACTTTTCGAACTCTTGTTATCACCATTTATTATGATCGGTTGGACCAGATGTTTTCAAATTTGGTGTCAGTCTACATTGGAGGATAACGCGGACGCCAGTCGATTTGGTGACCTTGACCTTATTTTCAAGGTCACCACAACACTTTGACCACTTTTAGAACTCTTATTAACACGATATATCATGAACCCAAGTAGCTCCAATGATGTGTCTTACTAGCTCAATGTCACCAGCGGGGGACATTGCCATGTTAGTGGCAAACACTTGTTTGATATGGACTCACAAACTGTAAGTAACGTATTTAGTTTCCTTATTTATTATATGCTCTTATAGTTTGATTGAAATGTTTCTTCTCTAAAATATCAACTATTTGTCTTGAAGAAAACCAGTTCATATTTATGTGAGAAAGGAGACTTATATTGATCTTTGTTATTTTGAGGGTTATTATTTTTCGCACTGTTTTCCATCGGGGAAGCGGGGCTTTACCCCATTTGTACACTTAATCCATGGTAATACGGATATTTCTTTGTTTTTTTTTATCTTTTCCCTTTATTGTTATACTTAAACAAAAAATCTTCATTTTGGATACATGTAACATATTCATGCTCATGTTATTTATGCTGTGTAACGATTACTACAAATGATCAAGGATAAAAATGCAAAAATCAGTATAGTTTCTGCCAACTTTAGAGGCCTAGCCGATAACAAGAAGCGTACAGAAGTCATGCAGTTATATAGAAAAAATAATTTTTCCATTATATGCTTACAAGATACCCATATTTCGCCTGAAAATGAGAATACTATGAAAAACGAATGGGGTTTAACATGTGTCATAGCTCCGTTTAAGTCAAACTCGAGAGGAGTAGCCATACTTCTGAACAATACCTTTGAACACGAAATACACAATATATCTAAAGATGAAAATGGAAATTACGTAATTCTAGATATAACAATTGAAGGTGTAAGATTTACTTTGACTAACCTCTATGGCCCCAATGTAGATAATGCAAATTTTTACACCGAATTGTTTACAAAGATTATACACATGGATAATGACTCGATATCAATATGTGGAGATTGGAACCTAGTCATTGACCCTTCCATAGATTTAGAAAATTATAAAAATGTAAACAACCCACAATCTCTTGGTATTGTTTTGGAACAATTAGAAACGCTTAACCTTATAGATGCATGGAGAGAGATTAACCCTAACACACGAAAATTTTCTTGGTGGAAGAAAAATCAAGCCAGGTTAGACTTTTTCTTAGTAACTGAAGACCTTTTTAATATCAGTACTGATGTTTCTATTATACCAGGCTATAAGAGTGATCATTCAGCTGTAACTTTATCTCTTTCGACGCAGAACAATAAAGAAAAAGGACGTGGCTACTGGAAATTTAACACATCACTTCTAAGACGTGAGGAATACATAGCTATAGTTACCGATTTACTAAAAGTTACCAAACTCGAATACGCAGATTCTAAATATACTAAAGATAATGTCATAGAAGCTAATGAAGAAGACTTACTCTTAACAATCAACGATAGTCTCTTCTTAGAAACCTTCTTGATGAAAGTTAGAGGCAAATCCATATCTTACTCCTCATATATAAAGAAAAGCAAAAACAAAAAATGTGAAGAATTGGAAGAAATAATACGTAGCTCGGAGGATAAAATAAGAGAACACTTCCAAAGTGTTGATGAAACCCTGCTTACGAAATTGTCAAAAAGTAAAATCGAACTAGAAAAAATAAAAGAAGAAGAAATGAAGGGAATACAAATCCGTAATAGAATACAATGGTATGAAGAAGGTGAGAAACCTAAAAAATATTTCTGTCACTTGGAAATAGAAATTACACAAATAAGCTTATTAATTCGATCATTACTAATAATGGTCAAGAAATAACAGATGGAAAGACGATATTACATGAACAAAAACAATTTTACCAGAACTTATACAAAGCAAATGACGATATCGATGACGAAATTAAAAACCTTTTCATAAAGATAGTTACTCCGTCATTGACTAAAGACCAATCAGATCAACTGGAACGTGACATTACTCTTGATGAACTTGCACATGCTGTTAAATCAATGAAAAATAACAAAAGTCCTGGATTGGATTGCTTTCCAATTGAATTCATTACATTTTTCTGGAAACATCTTAAAAAATGGGTTTTAAGGTATGTTAATGATACTTTTCTCCGCAATGCTATGACTATGACAATGAATAGAGGAGTGATTACATGTATTCCGTAATCAGGCAAAGACAGACGATTTCTGAAAAACTGGCGTCCTATCTCACTCTTAAATGCACTATATAAGATCATAAGTACATGTGTAACTATCAGAATTAAAAAGACCTTAGATTTACTGATAAATGAAGACCAAACAGGATTTATTCCCGGAAGATGCATTTCAGAAAATATTCGACTCCTATATGATATTATGTTTGAAACAAAAAGACAAAACAAAAAAGGCCTGTTAATCTTAATTACTAGATTTTGAGAAAGCCTTCGACACCGTATCAAAGAAATTCATTATGTTGGTCCTGGATAAATTCGGATTTGGTACTAACATACAGAAATGGGTTAATATCATAATCTCAAACGCATCATCATGTGTTGTACAGAACGGACATTTGTCTTCGTTTTTCAACAACGAAAGGGGTTGTAGACAAGGTGATCCAATCTCTCCATATTTGTTTTTATTTGTAGCCGAAATTCTAGGTATTATGATCAGAGACAACAACAAAATAAAGGGAATTATCCTTAATGAAATCGAACATCTCATTGCCCAATATGCTGACGATACCGAATTGTTCTTAGACGGTTCTGAACTTTCTCTTAATGAAGCAATAAGCACGATCAACACCTTCTATAAAATGTCAGGTTTGAAGATAAATATCGACAAAACAAAAGCTGTATGGATCGGTTCAATGGCCGGCAGCGATGTAACTTTATCCAATGATTTTAAGCTGGATTGGCATAAAGGCACTCTTGATGTTTTGGGAATAACACTAAATGCTTATCTCGATGACCTATGGGTGATCAATATGAAGAAAAGACTTGAACATATTAAAAGAATTCTGTTGAATTGGAAAAAACGGAACCTAACCTTGATTGGCAAAATAACAGTTATAAAAACTTAAGCTTCATCTACTATTGTTCACATCCTCACATCTCTGCCAAATACTCCTAAAGAATTCATAAACAATTTGAATAAATTATTTTTCAAGTTTATCTGGAACGATAAGAAAGACAAAATAAAGCGGTTAAATTTAATGCGAAAATAGGAAGATGGGGGTCTAAGAATGGTTAATATCAACAATTTCATTGATTCGCTAAAACTTTCTTGTCTGAGAAGCTATATCAATAACCCTAAGGGCTATAGTTTAGCAGGTTTTCCGATAAGAGACACTCTTCTCTTAGGATCAAACATTACTTAACAGTATAAACCTGAAAACCCGTTTTGGAAAGATACATTGGATGCATGGGCTAGATATACTAAGGGTTTTGATAGTAATAATGTTATAAATGAAATTCTCATGCAACCTATTTGGCTAAATCATTTCTGTAACCAATCTAACTTAATTATACTTAACTGGTTTAAAAAAGGAATATTTCACATTAAAGACATCTGTAAAGACAAAGATTTCCTCACATTTTCAGAACTAAAAGCAAAATTTGATATCAGGGGTACAGTACTTGATTTAAATCGCGTCATTATCAGTATTCTTAAAATATGGAAAAATGTTATTAAAAATACAAAAAACCCAAATGATGCGAATTTATCAATATGTTCCCCCTGGAATGATTTGCAGAGGCCTAGCAAAGGTTCTCGACATTGTTACGACAATATCAAGCCAGAACATACTTTTCCCAAAGTCTGTGATAAATGGGACCACGAATTAAATGAGAACTTGGATTGGAAGACTATATTTTTACAATATAGACAAGATAATAGAGACACAAAACTCCTTGAATTCCAATATAAATTTATCCAGAAGGCCATTTACACAAAAAGAGAGTAACTTAAAATGAAACTTGTTGATAATGATCTTTGCTTGGCATGTGGATCGGTTAGTGAGAACATATATCATGTATACATTGAATGCCCAACTATCAAACTGTTTTGGGAAGATTTTAACAACTTCGTTTGTAGATTACTCAATATAACATATAAACCCTCCACTATAGATATTCTATTTTGTTGCACCAAAAACAATCTACTCAACCACATGATTTTATTGGCCAAACGCCATATATTTGTAATAAATATAAAAGGTTTAAAACCCAATTTTACTGGGTATAAATCAACTTTAAAAGATGTCTATTACATTGAAAAATTTATTTGTTCAAAAACCATCAATTCGAACTCCTTTAATAGAAAATGGAATGTTATTTTATCGGAACTGGGATAGTGTTTGATCTTATCTACGTATGTCATGTCCATGTTCTTTTATTATTATTCCCCCTATTTCTCAATGTCATTGTTGTGGTGCCTATCCATGTAAGCTGTTCTAGATATCGAGTATCCTGTTTCATCTGGAACATGTTATCACTTGTCTGTATCCAAATGAAAAAAAAAAAACAAAAAAAAACTTGGCTTATACTACCCTTGGTAGAAGTACACAACTTGGCTTATACTACCCTTGGTAGAAGTACATGGAGGTATTAAACATAATCAACAGTTGATTCCAGCAGGTTATATTGATGCATCCCAAAGTTTGTATTTTTTCAATTGTAGTTTCCCATGAAATGCACTGCATTGAAAACAAAATGGTGAGCACTGGAAAATCAGTTAGCTCCACAATATGTCAGTTATGTTTTAATGATTATTTTAACAAACTAATTGAACTAATTTTAAAACATGGATGTGTTTGAACATGTTGTTTAAACATGGGTGGTGTTTAATCAAGTTGTTTAATAAATGAACTCTGAACACTTCTGACTTATTGAGTTGTAGAAGTCACCTACGAGAAGGCAAACAAATGTTCATCACTTCTGGTCAAAATGTTTCTTCAAAAGGCTATGAAATGTAGAGAAATCAGGAGGGAGCAGACACCTGTACATGTAGAATATGTTCTCACGAAAGATGGCTCCACTATTTTGGTGAGGACAGTTGATACAGATGCAATCGTAGTCTTGGTTCGAAACGTCTCTATGACAGAGGAGGCGGGATAGCGCAGTGGTTAGCGTGTTCGGCTTTTGATCAATAGGTCCGTGGTTCGAATCCCGCCAGAGGCACGGCAACTTTGTCTGCAGTAGATAACTGTTCTACACGCAGAAAGGTTTGGGTGCAATGCTACACTGAATTTCACCCATGGTTCGCTAGTTCCAGCCGATGCTCGCAGTTTTCACCGCAATGCATAGCCACATGGCATTATGGGCTTTCTCCCTGCCATAATACTAGCAGCCGCGATATAAATGAAATACTCTTGAAAGTGGCGTTAAACCCCAACTCGCCTCACCTCTATGACAGAAGCACTGAACTTGACAAGGTCAAAGACCTTGGACGTGGTTATAAATATGGTCTCATTTCCACAGCTGATAACCCCGGATCCAAGTTCACTCGGATGGATAAAGGAAGAGAGCAGTTGGTGTCCTGGCTGGGTGACAATACCTGAGGTTTCAAGGCCTGTAGGGAACCGGATCAAGTGTGGGTGTATATGAATGCCGCAATATTGTAATATCCCTTACTCCTTGCTGCTTGTTCAGGTATGAATCCGCGACGGTCTTCCTTCTTGTCAAACCCCACAAGTTCCTTAAGATTGACCAAATACTTGAGCATATCGAGGTTATCTGCTTCACATGCGATGTGGAGGACATTGTAGCCAAGGTCATCTGATACTGTTATATTGGCTTTGTAACGGACGTGTAGAAGTTTAACAACTGGTATGTGACCACCACACACAGCTTTCATCAACGGAGTCCTCATCAACTCTCCTCTTGTTTCTATATCAATTATCTTTAGTGAAAGAATGTACTTCACCATGTCCAAATTGTCATGTGAACAAGCAATGTGAAGAATGGTATCATTGTCGCCATCCACTACTTCAAGATCTGCCCCATTCTCATTTAACAACTCTACAAGTGGTGTGTTCCCTCCGGCTACAGCTGAAAACAGAGGGGTATACCAGTTTCGCTCTTTGCTAGTTCTACTTTCTATATCAGTGATGTTGAGTGAAAGTACATACTTCACTATGTCTAAATTAGGACTTAGACACGCAGTGTGAAGGATGTTGGTATTATTGATAGCCAAAGCTTTTAGATTAGCCCCTCTGTCCTTCAACAACTTTACAATTGGTACATGTCCCTTTTCAACAGCTGTCAACAAAGGCGTTTTCATGTGCTCTCCCCTACTTTCTATATTTATGATATTTAGTGAAAGAACATATTCTACCATGTCCAACTCTCCACTCAGACAAGCAATGTGAAGGATGGTGTTATTGCAAGACAAGGCTTTAAGATTAGCCCCTTTGTCCTTCAACAACTTGACAACTGATAAATGTCCCTCTTGAACAGCTGTCAACAAAGGCGTTTTCATGTGCTCTCCCCTACTTTCTATATTTATAATGTTTAGTGAAAGAACATATTCTACCATGTCCAACTCTCCACTCAGACAAGCAATGTGAAGGATGGTGTTATTGTTAGCCAAGGCTTTTAAATTAGCCCCTCTGTTCTTCAACAACTTGACAACTGATAAATGTCCCTCTTGAACAGCTGTCAACAAAGGCGTGTTCATTTGCTCTCCTCTACTTTCTATATTTATGATGTGTAGTGAAAGAACATATTTTACCATGTCTAACCGTCCACTCACACAAGCAATGTGAAGGATGGTGTTATTGTAAGCCAAGGCTTTAAGATTAGCCCCTCTATCCTTCAACAGCTTGACAGTTGGTACATGTCCCTCTAGAACTGCTGTCAACAGAGGCGTTTTCGATTGGTACCCCTTACTTTCTATATTTATGGTGTTTAGTGAAAGAACATATTCTACCATGTCTAACTTTCCACTCAGACAGGCAATGTGAAGGATGGTGTTATTTTCGAAAGACAAGGCTTTTAGGTTAGCCCCCCTGTTCTTCAACAGCTTGACAATTGACACATCTCCCCATAGAACTGCTGTCAACAAAGGTGTTTTCATATTGTACCCCTTACTTTCTATATTTGTGATGTTTAGTGAAAGAACATATTCTACCATGTCTAACTTTCCACTTCGACAAGCAATGTGAAGGATGGTGTTATTGTAAGACATTGCTTTAAGATTAGCCCCTCTGTTCTTCAACAGCTTGACAATTGGCACATCTCCCCATAGAACTGCTGTCAACAAAGGTGTTTTCATATTGTACCCCTTACTTTCTATATTTGTGATGTTTAGTGAACGAACATATTCTACCATGTCTAACTTTCCACTTCGACAAGCAACGTGAAGGATGGTGTTATTGTAAGACATGGCTTTAAGATTAGCCCCTCTGTCCTTCAACAGCTTGACAACTGATAAATGTCCCTCTTGAACAGCTACCAACAAAGGTGTTTGGTCATATTGTCCTGCACTGTCTATGTGTGGGATTTTACATTTACGTTCACTGTGAAAATAAGGGGTATCCAACAATGTTTTAACAATATCAGTGTCACCACTAGAACTTGCAAAATGTAATACAGTGTCATTTTTATCATCAACAGCTGACAGGTCAGCTTTTTGATTCACAAGAAAGGCAACGATATTGTTCCGTTTATACAAAGTTGCCACCATGACAGCTGTTCTCCCAGTCCCATGTCTACAGTTGACATCCACCAAACCTTGTAACACGAGTCTCTTCACCTTGACCAGCTTCCCCTCTCTACAGACTTGATGGAAGGCTTTCACTGTTACTGGAGGACAATCAGACGGTTTCAAAATGGAGGTCGTCTCATCTGTGAAGAGCAATACTAAGTGAATGTATTTGCTAACTCAAATATATAATATTGGAAGATAACTAAGTGTCTGTTTGGAATATGCTTACATTTGACAAAACATAAAGGGTACTGGCTAGTTTAGTACTTGCTGTCTTTTGTTTCCTATATGTGCCAGAATTTGCATGGGCATTTGTTGTGCTTGAAGTATCAGTCGACCAACAAACACAACCACACCACAAACACATGCATCAAGATACATCACGGGAAGATATGTTTTACCTCCCTTGATCTATGCATTTAAAGCGGTAGTAAAGTCTCAATGAATAAGGAAAAAGTTATAACATATTTCATGTTTTTTCCCTACTATATAAAGTTGTTGAATAAATTAAACACTTCCCAGACTTTTCTTTTGCCCAACATAAGATGAACTAATTTCAAATGAATTATCTCTGCATATACTCATAAACAAATAATGTTTATTGTGTCAGAACTTCAATAAGGGATATCAACTCAACAGTTTAAAAAGAAACTTAAAGAAAACAGGCTGTCAGTAGCAATATATTTACATCGGAGCATATGGAAGATGTGAGAGAGATCATTGGTAATCTATTATGTTTCCTTTTTTTATTTTTAAACATAAAAAATGATTTTGGGCAAGAAAACAAATTCCCAACTCAGTCCCCACAATTACAAATTATGTTTGAGGCTCGTGCATCACTGTTTCTAACTCAAATAGGAGTTTATCACAATAGTTGACTCAAGCCAAATAATCCGTTATTCTTTGCAACTCGTTAAGGATTCTTCTTAATTGTTACCATCATGACTAGATATCTTCACCTTACACGATTGAAGTACGTCAAAGTTCATAGTTCACTGCCTCAATTCAGAGATGTCAGCTGAGTAATGCACATAACATTATAGTGTTGTAAGGTTCTGTTTTGTCACATAATTACATTTGTAATATGGTCGTTTTTGCCTTAAGGAATAGATGACATAGCACCCGAAATGATAAAAATAAATAAAAGCTAAATCATGGACGTTTACATAATAACTGTGAGCTAGTTGAGGAATATTGGTTTTCTTACTTTGACAAGCCTGCTCCATGGGATGTCTCCCTCCAATCTGAATACAGAAACAGAGACAACAATTAGTAGCATTTTACATTTAGTATGTTGGTATCAGTGAACATAATTTAAAATGGATTATCTAAAACGCTTTAAGGTGTAAAACAATAAATGAACACTTTTTTTTAGCAAACAAACTTGCTCTGAAAACGGAATTTGACTGAATTTCAAAACAATAATGATTATATATACACATAACCCTAAAGAACAGACCCAATCTTATGTTGATTTTACATTTTCTGATTCAATTAAGATAAGACATTCATTATGTTGTAAATTTGATAGATTGAATTAAGGCTTGTTTTTCATATTTTTGTGAACATAGTAATGAGGGTTCAATTGAAATATGGAGTGACTTGAACTCAGATATCAAAGTCAATTAAGAGGAATATTCGCAAACTAAAACAGCCTTTGTATATCGTCACTTTACTTATAAACTCTGCCGCCGTTACACTGATGCTATTGGACAAGGAAAACTTCACGATTTGATTTAAAATGAAGTCCACATCTTGAGAAATAATTATAATCATGAAAACAACCCAAGAGGAACAGCTCCCAACTACTGAAAACGGCTATAGCTATCATGGAGCTTGTGACACTACAATTGAGTCAAACTTACTTTTTCGACCATTCATCAAATCTATGTTAATGATACAGAAGATACTTTGCGCTCATTTCTCATAGGAGTGTCGTCTCTCACACTACAATGTTATCCTTATGTGTTGTGTAGTGAGTCAAAGATCATTATCTACCTTACATATTATCCATATGTGTTGTGTGGTGAGTCAAGGATCATAATCCACCTTATGTGTTATCCATATGTGTTGTGTGGTGAGTCAAGGATCATAATCTACCTTACGTGTTATCCATATGTGTTGTGTGGTGAGTCAAGGATCATAATCTACCTTACGTGTTATCCATATGTGTTGTGTGGTGAGTCAAGAATCATAATCTACCTTACGTGTTATCCATATGTGTTTTGTGGTGAGTCATGGATCATAATCTACCTTACGTGTTATCCATAAGTGTTGTGTGGTGAGTCAAGGATTATAATCAACCTTACGTGTTATCCATTGGTGTTGTGTGGTGAGTCAAGGATTATAATCTTCCTTATGTGTAAGGACACTTTGTTTGAATCCTTGCATCATTTTCAACGGGCAAAACGTCCACAACGGCAGAAAATATTTTCACTAAAATTCTGAAGGATCAATTTTCCTTTGTCTTGGAAACATCTTTAAAGTCATCCAACCCAAATGAATTTGCATTCTTACTCCTTGGCTCATATGTTGGAATAAGTGAGGAGAATCCACACTTTATTTGTGTAATTAAAGGTAATTGAAAATAATATCACTGGAGGAACGACCGTTCTTTCCACTAGTGGAAAGGCATTCTTTCGGAGAGGAAAGAGCGACCTTTCCAATCTTTCCACCCGTGGAAAGAGGCAGCTTTCCACGCCTTTTCAAAGACGGAAAGAACGACCTTTACAAAGCAACTTTGGAAATATCGGCTGAAAGGCGGCCTTTCCACAGCCATAAAGCTAATGAGATAATTACTTTTCTGACAACGAGTTATGTCCCCTTATATTGCGCCACCTGTCAACAATATCTATAGAAATATCATTTATGACTAGATTTCCTTTGATTAATGAACCATTTTAAATATCATTTTGATTTAGGAAAATCTTGACAAACTATCTTGACTTGAAAAGAATAAGTTGTTGAATATTTTTGTTTTTACAATATTTTGACTTAATTTAATATGATTTGAATAACTAATTTAAACTTTGATGTTATATCCATTCAAACAAGAAGATGACTTTGACATAAAATGAGACAGCAGAATATATTGACTTTGTTAAAATTACGAAAATAATGAAAATAGTTTTTAATATATTTTGATAGAAACGTTTTTTTAACATGTTGAAAAGTAAATATTATATTTAACTTTTAAAACATAAAGATTGACAATAGTTATAATAATAATAAAAATAACTTTATTTTTGTAAAAACATTTTGATGGAATGGTTATTTAAAACACATTCATTTTCTATTTTGATTTAATCCGTATGTATGACTTTAAAGGTGCATTTGATTACACTTTAATAGGTTCCGGCCAAATGTGTTGTTTACAATACAAACAAATTCACTCAGCTTGCATATTCATCCCGAACCACCAAATATATCATAATTACCAGTTTCCAATTAAATTAGAGTAACATCTCTATGCATGTGCAGAAACCGAATCTACAGGTTCAATTTACATGCACAGTAGTTATTTGACCTATTGAACATAATCAACCCACATGTATCAGTTTGTCTGTTAAAATTAAGATTCCAAAATTACGTTTGACTCATTGGGGCGCGCCACACGCGGTATATTGTCCGGTTTTCGATCAGAAATCACTACTTTTACCTTCATATCGTCAATATACTAAGTCGACTAGATCGGCAACAGTCAGGACTTCCCGATAACATAACACAATTTATAACGTTTAGCATATGTGACCCCAAACAACACAATTGATGTACCTTTAATTGGAATGTGTTCAGTATACGAGGAAATACAAGAAACTTGAAAATTTTGATTTGACACTGACTTATTTATAAACATTATGCTATTCTATGTTTCTGGATAACCTTCATAATACCAAGAAAATTTAACATTGATAAATTGAAGTATTTATTTCTTCCTGTCATTAATCCAGTTTGCTCACTTAGTTTTTATGTAGTTCGAGCAAGAATACATTATGCAATCCAATGTCACTAACGCTTATATAGTCAGACTGGGTCTCCAATTTGATTACATATCATGTTAAAGGGACATAATCATGTTGGTGAGGTCACATGTATGTCCAATGTTAAAAGTTTTGTTATTTAATTGAGATTTATCAACATTAACCGAAAATAACCAGTTTTAGGTCAGTCAGTTCATTATAAGAAAATGCAACCATTCAAAGTCGTGGTAATGATCGAAAACCGGACAGAGAACCTTGGCATGCTGCAGCCATTAAGTCAAATGTATATTTGGAAACTTTCATAAAGTAGATAGGAAAACAGATTTGCTTCTATAACTTTTAATAGGTCGTATAACGAGTAAATACTGAAACAGAGCCGGCTACACCTGCATGAGACTTTTCCTTAGTTTTCATTGAAATATCACCGCATTTACAGGTAATGTTTCATTTCTAGGTATCCAACATATCACTACCTTTACATATTACATTTTGGAACTATTTCAATGTACAAAAGGAGCGCAGGTGTGTTCACAGATAAAATAAATAACCAACTGGCCTGATGCTATTATAAGAAAAGATATAAGTGAAATAAACTCAAACTCACCTCACCTCACCTCATTTCATACGAACTTGTCAGCTGTGTTCATTTGCATCAGTATGATATATATATATATATTAAAGCTATTAGAAGGCCGTTTGCGAACGTACTACATAGCATACACATTCAGTTTTAATGTAATATGGCTCATAAACAAAATTTCTGTCACATCTTCAGTCGGTTTCACTTTATTTCCACAAACGATACCTATCATCGATACATTACGGATATTTAAATAATATTTCTTAATATCTAAAATCAGTAGACCCTTTTTTGCGCCATATACAAGTAAATATTTAAATGATTCCACCAGTTCCAAGTTGTGATCCGAAAACGAAGTACGATGGACAGAACATGACATATTTTATTATATTTATTGAAGATTTTCCTATTGTTATTTACTGTCAGCCATAAAATACTTACAAATTATACCCCGACACAATTGCAAAACAGACAGTATATACATACATGTATTGGACAACAATAAAACAGAAAACCCATGTTAGCTATCTTGATAATACAATTTAATTTGTTGAAGAATGAATGCTTGTCCTATATACACGTTGATGTGTATTGGTCAAAGAAGAGACCACTCTCAACAGAGTTCACAAATACACAATATACATGTATGCGAAGTCCCGAATACACGCTGTTGAGCCCATAGAAAGATAGCAATTGCGGGTCATAAAACATTCTTTGCAATACACGAGAATGATGAGTAATTGTGCTCTTATGAGTGTTTTGGGCGCGTATGTGTCATTTGGATACATATTTGAGAAGTCCATTATTTTACAGCACTTTATCATATTTTCATGAAATTTCCTTTTTTTATATTTTACCGTTTTACAAAATAGTCATCACACATTTAACATTGTCTACTTATTATCGGTGAAAACTCGTAATGCTGTGCATGACTCAATAAGTATAGATACAATTTTATCCAAACATTCTTGCTGTACTGAAATGATGTGCGGATGGAAATTTATTAAAATAATATACTTGTTAATCACATTTTAATCACGTTATTATTAATTAAGTGTCAGATAGGTCAAACCTGACGGGTTAGCATATGTTGCATGTTTATTCATATCCGTTTGTATGTTATAATTATGTTCAGTGACACTACCCTTTTATAGTAAATGGGCTTGTTCTTTGCCTTCTATATTATATGCATAGTAATAGGGCAGTGATAACGTTAAATTGGGTTGCATAAATATTTACCATATACATTTTACTGATTACCGGTACTGATTGCACTCGACTGGTCGCACTCAGGTATTCAACCATTACCAACACTCACAAAGAAACGTACTCTTTGAAACTGAACCGATGTCTTATAATAATTGCAATGATATTGCAAGTTGCCTTCTGTCCATTTTGTTTTAATGGAGAACTACGAATTGAAACCAACAGTTGGTTATTATTTTTGTTGTCACGAATTAAAAAAGGGATTTTTTATTGACAACGAATGGTAATTTGGACATGTTATTAGGTCAGCGAAAAACAGTATGTTAAAAGTTATTGAATGAATTTCTTATATTATAGAATAGCTTGTATTATGTTGATGAGGGTATCAGCCTGCTATTTAACATTTGTGTACATGAATGCTAGAACGGAATACAAAACCTTGTTTATTAGGACGCACTGTGAATGGGTATATAGAAAACGTTTCAGTGGTTGCCGTCGTTCTAATTGATTAATTGAATCGCAACAAAGCACGTGAGACATGCGAGACTCTTATGAACGTACTTCTACTCACATATTGACAGCTTTTGTGGTATGCTATAGTTGCATTTAAAACTTTACAATTGATCATCAATTTAATAAAAAATTTATTCTACATGTAATTTAAAACTCGAATTAAAAGATGACTGAAATCAAACTCAAAACGTAATTGTAATTTTACTTTCATATGATGTGTTCACATGTAGCCACATCCATCTGTTGTTAAACCGAAAGCTCTACGAGGAATTTAAATTGTTAACATACACAGGACCAAAACTAGTGGAATCCAATTTCCGGATATCTGCCGGATTCTCTCATATTCTTACCCATTTGGTATCCGGGAATCCGGAAATGAATACTCTCCCGTATCCCAGATCCGCCCATATTCTTCCGGGTATTTTTCTGGAAAGTGTGTTTCTAAGAATACTGGAATCCGGAAATGTATACTTTTCCATATCCCAGATCCGCGTGTCTTCTACTGGACATTTTCCCGGCAAGTATGTTTCTAAGAATACTGGAATCCGGACAGAATATCTTATCCGGATACCCTTCTATAAGTAGGAATAGACAAGTTATTGGGTAATATTACCGTCTTATGTTGAAAAAGTGTTTACATTTGTTGAAAATGATAATAATTATAATGATAATAATAATGTATTACTTTGTCATTTTGTTGCAATAAACTATATATACAGCATTACACTACACACATAAAAACCTTGTCATACCATATTTTGTTATTTCCCTACATTCCACCTGATGAAGGAGTGAGTATGTACTCCGAAACGTCGTGTATTTTCACATTAAAGAAGTTGTTATCCAGAAAATCTTCCTGTTCTTATTGGTAGTAGACTCAAGAAGAAATTCTACGTAGAGATCATGAGGCAATATGGCAAAGAATTCATCACACCCAACATGCACCTGCATTGCCACATACAGGAATCTATTGAGAACTTTGGCTCAGTTTATGGCTTTTGGCTGTTTAGTTTTGAGAGATATAACGGACTGCTTTCAGACATGCCAACGAACATGACTGATTTGCCAGTGCAGCTGATGCGAAAATTTAATATGTTTTCGACTTTCCATTTAGATTCAGTTAATGAACTATTTAAAAGATAAATATCTCATACTTATAGAAATGACGTCAAAGAGCTCTGAATCATCTACACACGTGTCAAAGTTTTCAGATTGAAGTAACAGTATTTGCGACAATACACAGAGGTGCTTATTTTTACATGATTTGATTACTTTAATGATTTTGCCAACTTGCAAAACACACATATCCCAGATATTACCTGGCTTAATTACATATTCTATTTAGTTGAAACTGAACAACACTGTAATGTGTAAATATTTTCTCCAAGATCAAAATCAAATTCTTTCAGATAGGCATTTTTCATAATTTTGGTCATTACATTTAACGATTAACAACATCTATTATCGTTAAAATAGTGTGTACGGTTATTGGAAGTGTCGATATATCTAAAACAGTGTGTGCTTCACGTTTATATTTCGTATGCATATTCTAATACGTGGTTTGTAAGCACGTGTCTTATCATGAATACATTTATCATTCAATACGGAGACATCAAATCCTATGTTTCATAACTCTCTCATTCACTAATGTGTATTCATGTTTATAGGATATGATAATTAAGTATTGCGTCGATTCATATATTATTCAATACCTGTACTTTATTTTGAATATTCATTCATTCTCCTCCTCACAGTTAAGATTATATTTAGATTATAGCAAACTAATATGGCTTATGTTCGATTTGTGAAGACAAGATATATGTTATGATAAATAATATGTTTAATCAATGTGTTTTATGGTAAACTTGCTACTGTTTACAACAATCAAACTAATAGCATATGTGGTGAATGGATGAATCTCTTTATTTCCGCCAGATTGCGATCCGAAGATCATGACACATAAATACATTAAAAATAAAAAATAAAATTGGAAATAAAATATACAGCGGATATTTTGTTCGTTAATACCATGATTATCTCATCGAGTGAGGTTGAAAATTTTTTTTAGCAGCCACGAGTAAGAATTTATTACTCTTCTATCTCATGAGATGAGATGGGATAAACATGGTATTTGTCAACGATTGACAATTATTTTATTTTGAGTTTTGAGGAGATTATACATCTTTACAGTACAACCTTAAATGTAGAGCTGATAAATAACTTTTTTTTGACAGCAACTGCATGTGTTTTCTGTGTTTATCCATGCGGAAACAAACTAAGATAATTAGTTTATGATTGCCTGTTTACATGGATACGATATTCTACTGAGTCTTTACTATACACAGTCTGTTAATGTACGTGATCATTGAAGCTTTTTGAAATACAAAAAATAGTTCAGTGAGGGTCGGTACTCCTTTCCTCATTACATGTTATATAATACTTGTGCGTTAAATCAATAAGAACATATGAAGGTGTCAACATGTTTATCTCCCCCTACTAGTCTGGTAGCTAGTGGTATGTCGAAATACACAAACGGTGACGGTCGGGACAAGATAATTAATTTATGATCACCGCCGCCCCCTGTAATTACATCAGGACGCGAATTACCATGATCAATGAAGGGTGACGCAGCACAGATCATTAAAGACCGATAAAAATAATTGTTTTTTCAGTTTAAACTATAAAAAAAATCATTTGTCACAATTGTTCCAGGGAAATGTTTATACTGAACGAAATGCGATGTTTGTTCGATATTTCAGTATGCATAGATACACATGAGAGCTCATCACTAGTTCACTGTCAAGGCTATTATTTTGTTATATGTTCGATCTCTCGTGGAATGCACTACCATCAACCTAGTTGTTATTTCCATGTTTTTTTTCTCCAAATATTTACAACAGTTGTCCAATTGAATGTTTCCAGCTATTCACAAAAGCCATGACATCACACATATGGATTTAGAATAATTTTACCTTCAGTCTATAAGGCATTATTCTACTGACCAACAATCATCATGTCAGTAGCCACAATGGTTCATAATTAGGAAATAAACTTACTGTGTTTGAAAATCAACGGTATATAACGGAATTATTATAGTTTTAAATGAATAATTTAGAACTATAATAACGTAACTTGTTATAAGGAGACGGAAACAGCAAAAGTTTCGGAGCTCACTCTATTCTATAGACAGTAGCGTTTTGCAATCGGCGTCAACATTCAAGATTATTTCGGCAATATTTTCAAAATAAACATCGGTATTATTGCGTAGATTTTGGAAATAAAGTTTTAGGTAGGTGTATTTTGCATTCAGATTGTTTTCGGATGGTATAATGCCCGGCTTTAACTATTTTGTAACGCGCATTGAATTTATTCAAGAATGTTTCTGAAATGTCAAGTTGTTTGAATGATAGATTTTTCCAACTGCATTGTTAACTTTCCCCGTTTCGGGTCTAATTTCAAAAGCTTTCAGATTTATTATAAAAACTATTTATTATGTGCCATTTTAATCACAACAAAAGCTCATTTACAATATCTTCATGCACGTAAGTATTTGGAGAATTAACGCATTCGTTTTTCTCGCTTGGCAACAAGTGTATTCTTGCGCAAGAGACGAAGTAAACAGAGCAATGTACAGCCAAATTATACCGTCTCTGATTTTTTACAGACGCCAATCAGATACGACTATTTCGCAAAGTTATGGTAGAATACTGTATCACTTGGTCATTTACATCACCCTATGTATTTCTTTTTAAATGTGTTTTATTCTTATGTATACTATGTTTAGTAGCGCCTTGTAACAATTACATAAAATAATATTATTCTTCTTGAAAATGGAATTATAATGGAATTGTCACAGATGCCTACGTACACTCAAGAACAGGTGGGGATACTAAGAAATTCATAACATTTTAATGAAAAAATAGTATTCATAACGTATTCAAATATGCTTATAAGACACACATCTTTCAAATTCTTGCGCCGATTATTTCAAAATTATACTGCAATGAGTTATGCTAGTGAACTCGAAAAGAGAGAGAGAGAGAGATAGAGACACTTCACTCAGGCACACATACATGTACTCTTATACATTAACATGCATACATATACGAATATATCTGTCCAGAAACACTCGCAAGATACAATAAGATAAACAAGGCAACACATGCAAACCTACAAACTGTCATACTTTCGCACAGGATTCATATTTACTTACAAACTGAATATGCAGATTTGCGTTTTCTACAACAATTCAGTAAATGGTAAACACAACACATGTACAACAAACACAAAGCTTTCGTACACAAATTTACAAAAGAGACTAAAACATGATAAAAGGAATATAACAGTTGAATTGAGTTCAGGGCTAGGGCTTCATTTATATTGTGGGTATTCATTAGATAGCTGGTTTGTTGCAGTGGGAAGGAGGGCTCAAATGAACAAACGTTTGTCCATAAGTCATATCTTAATCTGCATAAACGTAACAATCAATTAAAACGTGGATTACATCTTCAATTATTTCAGCGTCACACATTGTACATAACATCTTACACCTCATAATTAAAGATAGATTAGATTAGAGTGACGATATAAAAACCAAGGAGTTTAAACTTCAGTGTTTAATTACGCAGTATCAGGAAGTTAGAGCCGTCGCATGCGTACGGCAGAACTTTGGATCACCTGCTAATCACGCTCATTACACTACACGCTGATCATCATCATCATCATAACATATTTGTAATGCGCTGTTTTCTATGTAGATCATGCTCAAAGCGCAAACAGAATTGAGGAAAATGTCAGCAGTTCAGTTGAAAGGCTTCTCTGAACAAATGAGTTTTTAGCAGTGTTTTGAAGCTCTGAAAGTCACTACAATCTCGGAGGTCTTGTGGCAGTGCATTCCAAGCAACTGGTGCTGCATAGGCAAAGGATCTGTTCCCATACTGTACTCTTCTAGATTTAGGGACTACGAGCAGATTCTTGTCTTGTGAACGGAGCGAACGAGGTGGATTGTAAGAAGTGAGAAGACTGGATAAGTTTGTAGGGGCTGTTCCAGACAGGCAGCGGAAGAAAAGACAGAGAAGCTTAAACTTGATTCTAGAGTCCACTGGCAACCAGTGCAGAGAAAAGAGGATTGGAGTGATGTGATCGTTCTTTCTGGATCTGGTCACAATGCGGGCTGCTACATTCTGCACTCTCTGTTGCCTCTGTATCTGTGACTTGGTTGCACCAGCCAACAAACAGTTGCAGTAATCAAGTCTGCTGACAACAAGAGAGAGAACAAGAGTTGTTGCTGATTTGGTAGTTAGATATTGGCGAATGTTGCCAATACTCCGGAGTGGAATAAAGCAGGTTTTGACAAGGTTGGAGACGTGGCTGTCAAGTGAAAGGATGATTCTGATACTAAAGTGCAGTGAACACGAAACTTGTGACCTTTCATGTTTGTTATAATTAAAGAACTATAAGATTAGATTGACGATATAAAAACGAAAGAATTAAAACTTCACTGTTTGAATACGCAGTATCATGAAGTTTGAGACGCTCCACGCACGACAGTGCTTTGAATACCCTGCTAATCACGCTTGTACAGGTGTCTTCAATACCTATGGCAAGTGGTTCCCAATGACCAGAAACTATCCAGTCATGTACAACAGCCCTATTTGTTTAATCATATTTATACATTACAATAAGTGCCCACAATGTGAACAAATGTGAGTTACGCAAGCTTATTTTCCGACTCCATTGATCTATTGGTTCAAGGAAAAAATTGCCAATGGCCCCACTAAAGTTGAAAAGACTTTCAAAAACTAATTTAGTATGGACATGTATTTCAAAATGTTTATAAAAAATTTACCTACTAGAACTAAACAATTCAATGGGTCTTATGTTTTATTTGTCGAATGGTTCTTGAGAACTGCTGCACCATATTATTGACTTGGATATTTGTAACAAAATCATTTCCTAAATACCCAATATCAAACTGAATATGCAGATTTGCGTTTTCTACAACAATTCAGTAAATGGTAAACACAACACATGTACAACAAACACAAAGCTTTCGTACACAAATTTACAAAAGAGACTAAAACATGATAAAAGGAATATAACAGTTGAATTGAGTTCAGGGCTAGGGCTTCATTTATATTGTGGGTATTCATTAGATAGCTGGTTTGTTGCAGTGGGAAGGAGGGCTCAAATGAACAAACGTTTGTCCATAAGTCATATCTTAATCTGCATAAACGTAACAATCAATTAAAACGTGGATTACATCTTCAATTATTTCAGCGTCACACATTGTACATAACATCTTACACCTCATAATTAAAGATAGATTAGATTAGAGTGACGATATAAAAACCAAGGAGTTTAAACTTCAGTGTTTAATTACGCAGTATCAGGAAGTTAGAGCCGTCGCATGCGTACGGCAGAACGTTGGATCACCTGCTAATCACCCTCATTACACTACACGCTGATCATCATCATCATCATAACATATTTGTAATGCGCTGTTTTCTATGTAGATCATGCTCAAAGCGCAAACAGAATTGAGGAAAATGTCAGCAGTTCAGTTGAAAGGCTTCTCTGAACAAATGAGTTTTTAGCAGTGTTTTGAAGCTCTGAAAGTCACTACAATCTCGGAGGTCTTGTGGCAGTGCATTCCAAGCAACTGGTGCTGCATAGGCAAAGGATCTGTTCCCATACTGTACTCTTCTAGATTTAGGGACTACGAGCAGATTCTTGTCTTGTGAACGGAGCGAACGAGGTGGATTGTAAGAAGTGAGAAGACTGGATAAGTTTGTAGGGGCTGTTCCAGACAGGCAGCGGAAGAAAAGACAGAGAAGCTTAAACTTGATTCTAGAGTCCACTGGCAACCAGTGCAGAGAAAAGAGGATTGGAGTGATGTGATCGTTCTTTCTGGATCTGGTCACAATGCGGGCTGCTACATTCTGCACTCTCTGTTGCCTCTGTATCTGTGACTTGGTTGCACCAGCCAACAAACAGTTGCAGTAATCAAGTCTGCTGACAACAAGAGAGAGAACAAGAGTTGTTGCTGATTTGGTAGTTAGATATTGGCGAATGTTGCCAATACTCCGGAGTGGAATAAAGCAGGTTTTGACAAGGTTGGAGACGTGGCTGTCAAGTGAAAGGATGATTCTGATACTAAAGTGCAGTGAACACGAAACTTGTGACCTTTCATGTTTGTTATAATTAAAGAACTATAAGATTAGATTGACGATATAAAAACGAAAGAATTAAAACTTCACTGTTTGAATACGCAGTATCATGAAGTTTGAGACGCTCCACGCACGACAGTGCTTTGAATACCCTGCTAATCACGCTTGTACAGGTGTCTTCAATACCTATGGCAAGTGGTTCCCAATGACCAGAAACTATCCAGTCATGTACAACAGCCCTATTTGTTTAATCATATTTATACATTACAATAAGTGCCCACAATGTGAACAAATGTGAGTTACGCAAGCTTATTTTCCGACTCCATTGATCTATTGGTTCAAGGAAAAAATTGCCAATGGCCCCACTAAAGTTGAAAAGACTTTCAAAAACTAATTTAGTATGGACATGTATTTCAAAATGTTTATAAAAAATTTACGGACTAGAACTAAACAATTCAATGGGTCTTATGTTTTATTTGTCGAATGGTTCTTGAGAACTGCTGCACCATATTATTGACTTGGATATTTGTAACAAAATCATTTCCTAAATACCCAATATCAAACTGAATATGCAGATTTGCGTTTTCTACAACAATTCAGTAAATGGTAAACACAACACATGTACAACAAACACAAAGCTTTCGTACACAAATTTACAAAAGAGACTAAAACATGATAAAAGGAATATAACAGTTGAATTGAGTTCAGGGCTAGGGCTTCATTTATATTGTGGGTATTCATTAGATAGCTGGTTTGTTGCAGTGGGAAGGAGGGCTCAAATGAACAAACGTTTGTCCATAAGTCATATCTTAATCTGCATAAACGTAACAATCAATTAAAACGTGGATTACATCTTCAATTATTTCAGCGTCACACATTGTACATAACATCTTACAACTCATAATTAAAGATAGATTAGATTAGAGTGACGATATAAAAACCAAGGAGTTTAAACTTCAGTGTTTAATTACGCAGTATCAGGAAGTTAGAGCCGTCGCATGCGTACGGCAGAACGTTGGATCACCTGCTAATCACCCTCATTACACTACACGCTGATCATCATCATCATCATAACAAATTTGTAATGCGCTGTTTTCTATGTAGATCATGCTCAAAGCGCAAACAGAATTGAGGAAAATGTCAGCAGTTCAGTTGAAAGGCTTCTCTGAACAAATGAGTTTTTAGCAGTGTTTTGAAGCTCTGAAAGTCACTACAATCTCGGAGGTCTTGTGGCAGTGCATTCCAAGCAACTGGTGCTGCATAGGCAAAGGATCTGTTCCCATACTGTACTCTTCTAGATTTAGGGACTACGAGCAGATTCTTGTCTTGTGAACGGAGCGAACGAGGTGGATTGTAAGAAGTGAGAAGACTGGATAAGTTTGTAGGGGCTGTTCCAGACAGGCAGCGGAAGAAAAGACAGAGAAGCTTAAACTTGATTCTAGAGTCCACTGGCAACCAGTGCAGAGAAAAGAGGATTGGAGTGATGTGATCGTTCTTTCTGGATCTGGTCACAATGCGGGCTGCTACATTCTGCACTCTCTGTAGCCTCTGTATCTGTGACTTGGTTGCACCAGCCAACAAACAGTTGCAGTAATCAAGTCTGCTGACAACAAGAGAGAGAACAAGAGTTGTTGCTGATTTGGTAGTTAGATATTGGCGAATGTTGCCAATACTCCGGAGTGGAATAAAGCAGGTTTTGACAAGGTTGGAGACGTGGCTGTCAAGTGAAAGGATGATTCTGATACTAAAGTCCTGTGAACACGAAACTTGTGACCTTTCATGTTTGTTATAATTAAAGAACTATAAGATTAGATTGATGATATAAAAACGAAAGAATTTAAACTTCACTGTTTGAATACGCAGTATCATGAAGTTTGAGACGCTCCACGCACGACAGTGCTTTGAATACCCTGCTAATCACGCTTGTACAGGTGTCATCAATGCCTATGGCAAGTGGTTCCCAATGACCAGAAACTATCCAGTCATGTACAACAGCCCTATTTGTTTAATCATATTTATACATTACAATAAGTGCCCACAATGTGAACAAATGTGAGCTTATTTTCCGACTCCATTGATCTATTGGTTCAAGGAAAAAATTGCCAATGGCCCCACTAAAGTTGAAAAGACTTTCAAAAACTAATTTAGTATGGACATGTATTTCAAAATATTTATAAAAGATTTACGGACTAGAACTAAACAATTCATTTATTTGTCGAATGGTTCTTGAGAACTGCTGCACCATATTATTGACTTGGATATTTGTAACAAAATCATTTCCTAAATACCCAATATCAAATTTTAATTCATTAAACGGAGTTAACTGATACAATACTTACTGTAATTATTTAATTATAAATAATTTGATATAAACAAATAAATGCAAATGGCTTTAGGTCTACTCATTAAATAACTTTAACCGAAGCCCCCTATCATGATGAAATACATTTGGTGGATGAGATAATATTTGATATAATTCAACAATGTATAGTATGTAAGCCGAACAAACAAATGCTTAGCCTATCATAGTGAACAAACTCAGTACTTCATCAACACAATGATAAACTTTCAGTATACAGTCATATGATTTACTTCCCACTTACCACGGCCGTGTAATTTCAGAACTTTAACTTGTCTAACCTGACAGGGTTAATAACTTTGTATCAACGACTACACCTTATGAAAGCTCATTTTCATTGCCACGCTAGGTTAAATTCGTGTATTTTCAACGGTTAGAAATAATAACACATATGTAGTGTTGGAATATTTACAGAGTAAGAAATAACTTATCATTAAGTTAATAACCAATGTTATGTTGTTCGGTAACAAAGCGTTCATAACTCGTAGCGCCGATGCATAGCTTTCCATTGTTTTTCATGTTGAATGATTGTGTAGTAGTCTTTATCAAGTTGTCAAATATCAAATCATACGAATATCCCCCTCAGTAATGTTACACCTGAATTGTGCAATAAGCACGTACACTATTAATAACAAATGTGTGTAAACAGGCATGTCCTCTCGATTTTTCCCCATAAAAAGTATCTAGCTAGAACCATTTCTTTAAGTAGTTCTAAATAGATGATTGATGGACATTTAAAATTTATTGTTTTAATTAAAACTCAACTGTTTATTCTCTCCGTCGTCGTTACATGAGATACGCAAGATATCAGCTTGTTGAATGGATAAAACTTCTGTCCTAAATACATTAAGTAAATGACTGACAGGATGCCCTTTTTCAAATATACACAATTTCCGTCTTTTAATCGGCTTGCATAATCCATTACATATTTGTGCGTTTTCGGATATATTAATATCACTGTCCATATGTCGAAAACAAATAACTGATTAACATTAATATCACAAGAAACACTTCGTTATTTCCACAAGAATTCCAAAATAAACGCAGGTCATCAGTGTTTCACATTGCAAACACAAGTACATTTACATAAAACTTGTGATTACGCTCATTTTGCACCTTATATTGATACAACATAAATATAGATATTAGTGACTGACTTTTATGTTTTTAACATTTATGTATGAACATAAAATATACACAATGTTTTCGTTTAATAATGGGCGTATTTCACGTATTTGGGACGTACTATGAACATGCTTTGTTAAGTAAAACATTTTAATGTAGCAAACAATGTCAAATATATATTCAGGGATCTAAATTTATGTTGGGATCTTTATGTTTATTTCGGGTTACATGTTTTCATTCAGGTGTCTCCATTATTCTATGGATGATAAATTGTAGCAATTTTAAGACAGTTGATGTAACACTTGGGCTCCGTTCCATAACAGTGAGCGCTTATAATTGCTCATTGATCGCAAAATGTAGCACTCAAGTAGCGCTTATTTTCTCTTGAACGACATGGTGCAAATTCCTCGAAGTTTGCTCGCCTTGTTACGTAGCGCTACATTGAGCAATCGCATTCAAGAGAGGTTTAAAAGTAATCGCTAATTGAGCGGTTACTTTGAAACCTATATTGAACACGGCCCGGGACGACTGTACATTAATTCATTCATTGATATGGCGATAAAGCATGTTATTGCTTTTTCTTTGTTTATTAAGAAAAACAAGTTCACCGACACCAACTGATATGAAGAGGCATCTAAGATTTCAGGTTTTGCCTCAAGCCCACAACAAACTCAGCTATCTTTTTAACCTATATAGGCGCATACATCAAGAAGTCGGCCCTCCTCTCCTGTATATAACAATCCAACAACATACAAAGCTTAAACTTAAATCTATTCCCTCCTCCTATATCTAACATACACCACGTGGTGTGGTTATCAGGTCAATATCAGAGATAGTTTTTTTTAGATAACCACCATGGTCGGTTATGAGATATTCAACCTACGGAAACAGATGGACTTGTAAAATTTGGGAAATTTTGTCAAATTAGAAATGAAAATTTTGTAAGTAGCGAAAGTGGGATTCGAACCCTGGACCTCTATATCGTTAGAGCAGCGCCTTTACCAATGTAGCTACCGAGGATCCATACAGATGAGTGTTCATTCTTTTGTGTCTTGGCTGTATTTATATATTTTCTAGTATTATATATACATATTTATATATGGGTACCAATTTATGTCTACTGTGTATGGAATGAATGATAACCATGTGGTGTATGTGAAATAATGACCTCGACCTCGCAAACCGCTCGATGGTTATCACAGATATTCACTCGGTCAGCGGTCATTATTTCAACCTTAACTCATTCCATATATCAATATTTCCCCCACTCACAATTCAGCATGGCTTCAAAACAAGTTATATAAAGCTACAAACTAACGCACTGTATATTGTCTGCAAGTCGGCGACATGACAGGCATATAATACATAATAAACAATTACAAATTTAAATCTTAGCATAGACGAAATTCGAAAAGATGACTCTCAAATAGGAACATAAACGACCTGTTCTAAATGCGTCTCGTTCTCAACAATGGAAACTTACAATGTTATCATATACGCTGTTATAAGGGAGTTTTCAGTTTATAAAGTCGGCCAAGTTTTAAAAATCCGGAAATATACAATAAAGTAGATTATGCAAGCTGATCAAGGGATGGGATGTGTGTTTGAAGAGAACATTCTTGGTTTATCAATGAATATACATCACTTGATTATATAACATACACACCCGTGTGTACTATCTTCACAGACACAATTTTTACCTCTCTATGGTGAGACACATTTTTTACCTTATTGAACAAGAAAGAAATATATAAATTAAAATATTATATGGATATACATGTATACATAAAGGCTAATACTTCTTGCATGCCTTTCACCCAACTCACTCAACATGATGCAGTGACTCATAGAGACTGTCATATTGATTCACCCTATGAGATGTTAACTGATTCACCGACCTTCATACACACTCATAATAAACTCTCCAAAACATTCAAACACACAATCTGACACTCCCTCATACATATCTCCACTCAGACCAACACACACAGACTCCCCCACATATGATATTGTGCAAGGTACCAAAACCAATCAAATTTATGAAACAAAGTCCATTTAACTTTTATAATGAAACTGCTTTCAGGGACATCAAGTATCATACACTATATTTAACAGCATTAATATATATTACCATTTTATGTCAATGTTTTATTACAATAAAATAGAGGGAGTATCTTTATAATTGTAAAGTTTGTTCTTGCTTTATTTGCCACAAAGTAAGTGTAATATGCTGGTCATAACGCTTGACCACATATCACCTCTCTGCTAATTAACACCTTGACCAATTGGAAGGCTAATTAACACCTAGATTAAGTGTCTGTAGCAACAGGTGGGAATGTAAGTGCTTCAGCAGTATTTCGGTACACGTCAAACTATTGATAAATTTGTGCATCTCATGACATGTGATTGAACCTTCTCACAATTTGCCTTGATATTTGCCACACAAAGAATGTGCAACATTCTGGCAGTCATGCTTGATCGCACATCACCTCTCGGCTAATTAACACCTTGACTAATTGAATATAAACAATTAGTGTCTCGCTGCAGTAACAGGTGGGAGCACGCATATGCAGTGTTTGATGGTGATTTTACATTTGTTGACGTTTAGCTAGTTGTAAAAGCAGGTCGTTTTAGAATCCTACATTTATATATTAAAATAAAGTTTGTTAATTTAATTTTTTCCATACAAGGCACAGGAGAAAATACAGTGATTTCCTGAAGTTTCCTGACTAGTATACGTCGGGTATCCAAACCAGTATACGGCAGTATACGTCGGGTATCCAAAAATATCCTGATCAGTATACGCCGGGTATCCAAACTCAGGATATTCTTGGAAACTTTTGTTAACTTTTGTATACTCTTGTATACTCTAGGAAACTTTTGTATACTCTTGTATACTTTTGCATGAACTATTTTATATTAAATTAACTACTTCAGAGTGCATTTTACACTTTAATAACATTAACATAATAAGGAATGAAGTTTTGGAATTAGCATGAAAATCTATATCCTTCATGAATGTAGTCTGATATAATAGTAACTTAATTAATGTTAATTATACAGGTTTATTTACAATTTTTACAAATCTGTATGTTGGTGGTTGGGGTTGTGGAGTTTTGAGGGTAGGTGACTGGGTGTGGGGTGCCGTTTTTCAGTGTGAAGTTCGTCAGTGAGAGGCGTGAGTGTTGTTGTGTACTTGTGTCTATAGATTGGAGGTTGGGACGGCCGCTGTTGCCTGTGTTGCCTGTGTTGAGTTGAGTGGCTACGAGTTAGGGGTTTGATATTTATGTTTATTTGTTTAGGTCTAGGAAGGAAGGGTCGTGGGTAGTACTTGAACTGTGGTTTCAATTTAATTGTAGATGTACATGTAGAGGCACAGTTTGTTCCTTAATGTTAGGAGAAGAGAGTCGATCTAGGGTGAGTGATAACATGATGGGTGAAGTTTGGAACTGGGAATAGAAAGTAATTAATAGTGAGTGACTGACTGGGGGTTATGGGCATAGATCGAGATAGTCTTTGGTAAATATATGGTTGAAGGATTACTAAGGCAGGTTTTGGTAGCGGCATGGTAAATTACTGGGAATGGGGACGGTGATGTAGGAAGGATGTAAGTGTTATGCTGGGAGCTGGGGATATATGTACCTAGTGGTAGACTCGGGTGTCTATGCTGAGAAATATAATGCACATTGTCTAAGATGTAAAATAAGAAAACAATAATTAGAAAAGCAAGGTGGAGTCATTTCTATATGTAACTACAATGATATAGCGCTACATGTATGTTGCATATTTATGGGAGCATTAGTCGGATTTGTGCGTGATTGAAGTAACTAACTTGTGTGTAATGTGTCAGTCATTATGTTTTAAGATACGTCAATGTGGCTAAGTATGGTTTCTATTGTAAGGTTTCCTTATGTAGATTGAAGTCGCTGAGTCGTATCTGTTCATAGAAGTGTTTCTGTGAATGTAAAGGGACAGTTGTTTAATATTCCACGGTCCTGTGATATGGTTTATGTATATAACGTAAGAGCCTGCCTGTCGTTGCAGGAAACTTTTGTAACAAAGATGGTTTGTTTACTGTGTAGTTGAATTCAGTGAACCTTATAGATGATTATGGATGTGACACATGATTCAACAAGTATTATCAAACTACAGTAAAACATACAGTAGTAATTGTTAAGATATGTCATAGATATATCAAGCAATGTTCGGTTTGGGTAAAAAATATAATGCTGATGGCGCAAATCATTTCAACCTGGAAACAGTTAAAAAAATGGTAACATTGCGTTCTTATATAATTCCAAAGGTTACAGACCCATGCTAGACTTACAATACAACTATGTATAAAATCTTAAAATAAAGTGAATATGATATGTCTTACATAGGACGATTAATCATTATTAATTATTATTATTAATCATTGAACTTATCTTTGTAATTATTTACTTTCTTTAATGCGTGAATGGTGGTATAGTATGTCATCCCAATGTTACAAATACAAAGCTACAAACTGTTTACTCAAAAACAACGTTCGGTTGTACAAAAACATTTACAGAAGTACAAATTACAAGCACGCGTCTGTAGTCAGTCAATTGATTAAAATTAGTTAATTGAATTATACATGGATAAATAACAAGCCAAATACAGAAATACAGCATATTTTGTAGCTGTATGATAAAACTTACGATATAATTAATTCATTAATTAAATATTAATATATAGTCTGATTCGTGCTAACTAATGTTTAATATGTACCAAACCAATCGTATGTTTGGATAACGGTGTTGGAAGTGTGAACTGCATTGACTCTGATCCGAGTTTATTGTAGCAATAAATTAATTAGGTGTTAATTTCTGTGTAGTGCGGTGATTAACGAACCGTAACGGGATTGTGAACATCCTTTTTGAGAGCGAGTTTATTGGGGCAGTAAATTAATTGCAATTGAGTGAGTGATAGCTTCACTGTAAATCAACTGTGGGATATTAGTTTGAGTAAAATGGGTGAAGGATTTTAAAATGTCAATGCAAAATGCCATTTGAACCTATGAATAAAGTGCTTGTGTTCATATACTGAAATGCGACTAATATATGTGTAAATAATACAAGTATTTCAATCACTAGAATTAGTTAGTTTTGGGAGCATTTTTCTCATATAAACATTAAAATGACGACTTTTCTTTTACCAATGTGTAACTCTTCAAGCATGAAGCATATATGAAGTCATGTGTAACCTTGTTTAGAGATACAAATGTGCATACAAACGATTTTAGTTATGATAATCTTTATAGCCTATGGTACAAAAACGTGCAAAGATTCACATGCAAACATAGAAAACACCTGTTTGGATGTACCTAGTAATATTTTGGACAGTATACAAAGGACAAATTAAAAGAAAATGGTATTCGTCTTCAACACAATTAAGATTACACAATTTACAAATTCTATTTTCTAATGCCATATTGTTATATCTTCCTGTCTCAATTTCTAACTCGTGGGATGTGCACCTGAAACGTGAAACTGCATTTAGGAATTTCCTTATATCTAACATACTCAAATAATATTCTCTATATGTGTGATTTAAACATTTTATAGTAAACACATTTGTTTGAAAGTGACAGCGATGTAGCCCATTCTTGTGTAAATATATCTTTCAGTCTTTGTGTAACATTATTTACAAAATTTTAATTGAAATCCACGTTTTGACTCTGCCATATATCCCCAAAACTAATAGTATTTGATAACTCACAAACGTTGGATACCCAATTTGCCTTTCCTCTCTTAACATACAGAATCATCATATCATAACAGGGTATCTATTAGAGGGCATATTTAAGAAATTTTATCATTCCAGCTTTGGCAAATATATGAACTGGGAATCTGCCACACTGTCCATACACCATATTACTGGGTGTGCTTGCCTTCATTACTAGAAATTTCTTATAGGTATATAAGTGTATCTTTTCAATAATATCATAATGTTTAATTCCCCATACCTCTGATCCATAAAATAATAGTGGAAGAATTTTTTAGTCAAATATTTTGTAAAATGATTTGCAATCAATACATTGGTTGTATCTACTAGTTTATAAATACTTTTGAGAACACCAATTAATACCTTTTTGGCTTGTGTGGAACAATGTTTTGCATGATCTGAAAAGCATAAGCAATTTGAAAAGAATACTCCAAGATATTGATATGCGGCTGACCTTTATAACACCACTTTTCCGTTTTAGACAGCTTACCTCCGTTTTTGAATACTATAACTTTACTTTTCTCCATGTTGACAGTCAATCCTGCATTTTCTCAGTAATGTTCTAATTCATTTATATGCCGTTGTAACCCGATGACGCTTGAAGAAAATAAAATCATATCATCGGCAAACATTAATAAAAACAATTCGTCAAATAAGAGTGTAACTGGATGCCATGAGAACCACCACTTTGAATAATCAAAAATTGATTTATAAACATTGAAAACGGAAACGGCCTTAAAATGCATCCCTGTCTAAGACCAGAATTGCAGGTAAAAGAATCTGAAATGTCATGGTTATTTCTGATACAACTTTGACTTTATCATACATATTTCTGAGCAATGTATTCATCTTAGGGCTTATGCCATGTTTCTCCATTACCTCCCAAAGTTTTATTTTTTGTATCGAGTCAAAGGCTTTTTTTAAGTCAATAATCAGGGCATATAGTTTATTACCTTTTGTACCAAGACACTTCTGAACTATCGAATGCAATATAAAAATATTATCTACTGTGCTATATCCCGCCCTTAAGCCTAATATCTGTTTTATCTAGTGTATCAGCCCAGAATGTTAACCTCGATGATGTAGACGAATACTTTCCCTAATATACTTAGCAGATTTATACCTATATAATTATCTACATTATTTACATATCCACTCTTATGGATTGGGATAACAATTCCAGTAGTCGATGGGAAGTTGCCACTCTCTAAGATTACGTTAAAAACTAATATAACTAAATACCCCCCGAGTGTTTTATAAATACCGGTAAAATATTATCTACACCTGCTGCTTTGTTCACCTTTAAGTTTTGTATGCTAGATAATGTTTCTTGCCTATCTATTGGCGAATCCAGAGTATCACTATATTCACTATAATTCTTCAAGCTCATAAAGTAAATCGCCAATAACTCCCATAGTCGAGTTTACACTGAAAGTGCTATCTGTTTCCTTTCCGATAGACAAAAACATGTTTGAAATGTTCATACCATTCTTTATTGTTTATATTATACTTTTTGAATTGCTTACCCTGCAACTCCCGAAAGATGGACCAAAACTCTTTGGAATTGATATTATTTTCTAGCTTAACTGGTTTCTGCTTATAGTATTCCTTTCGTTTCTGTTTAATTTTAGTTTTAATTTTCTTGTTACGTGGTAATCATCTAAGTGTTGCTTACCTTTATGTTTTCTAAACTGGTTTAATATTGTGACAACGCTCAGCTTTCAAATTTCTACATTCAGAATCAACCCATGGACTATCCTTTCCCGCATTTCTAAACGACAATTTTCGTTTCATATTTGCTGCAACAGTACACATCTCATCTGCCACATATTGTACACTACGATTGATATCACTGAATACTGAATCTAGACATTTATAGAGGAATTCTTGCACACTATCTGAAAACAAATTTTCTCCTCAGACCGTTCTGCCTTCGATACAATCAAGGTACATCCATTGTGTTGTTGGGGGTCACATATTGCAAACGCTATAAATGGTATTACTTTATCGATAAGTACCGACTGTTACCGAAAACTACCATTTTGATGATAGCAGACTTAGCATATTGACGATATGAAGTTAAAAGTAATGATTTCTGATCGAAAACCGGACAATGCACAGCGTGTGGCGCGCGTCAATGAGTCAAACGTAATTTTGGAATCATATTTATAACAGACAAAAATACAAATTTGAGTTGATAATGTTTAATAGGTCCCATAATCACTGTGCATGCAAATGGGGCGTGCAGTTTCGGTTTCTGCACATGTATAATTATGTTACTCAATTTTAATCGGAAACTAATAATTATGATATATTGGGTATAAATTTCTTTGTATTGTAGACGGAATATGTCGTGAGTTGGAACGTATTAAAGCCAAATAAAAATTTATGAAACACAATGGATGTACCTTTAAGACACTGATTAACTCATTTCTTATTACATCATCGATTTTAAATATGTGAGAATTTAAATTGAGTTATACATGAATATGTGGATAAATAACAAACCAAACACAGATACTTACTAAACATATGTTAGCATATTTTGAAGCTGTATGATAAAACTTACGATATAATTAATTAATTAATTAGATAATAATAATTATAAAGTCTGATTCGTGCTAACATATAGTTTTATATGTACCAAACCAAACGTCCATTTGTGAACTGCATAGACTCTGAACCCGAGTTTATTGTAGCAATAAATTAATTAGGGGTTAATTTCTGTATAGTGCGGTGATTAACGAACCGTAACGGGATTGTGAACATCCTTTTGCAGAGCAAGTTTATTGGGGCAATAAATTAATTGCAATTCAGTAAGTGATAGCTTCACTGTAAATCAACTGTGGTTTACTAGTTTAAGTAAAATGTGTGAAGGATTTTAAAATGCCAATGCAAAATGCCATATGAAATGCGTTTATGTGTAAATAATACATGTATTTCAATCACTAGAATTAGTTAGTTCAACATTTTGGGAGCATTTTTCTCATATAAACATTAAAATGACGACTTTGCTTTTACCAATGTGTAACTATTCAAGCATGAAGCATATATGAAGTCATGTGTTACCTTTTTTAGAGATACAAATGTGCATAAACGATTTTAGTTTATATATATATATATATATATATAGAAAAACAGTTTAAAACATCTTCCAACTCCCAGGTCTCATATAGAAAAAATAAAATGTTCGAAGAAATTACGATGATTTAATCAGATTCACAAGCATGCTTTCGACCATTACGGGTCTCATCAGGTGAATGACGTTGAGTCGGTTGATGCGTCATAAAGTGTATTATGACGTCACAATACATTGCATAGATACATTGTTAGATACAATGCATAGAAACAGATGTACATTGAGAATGAAATTACATTTTAGAATTGAGTCTTGGCTTATATTTATTAATAAACAATAATTCTTTTTCTGCCAAGCAATTAGATTCAGTTGAATCAACTTTGTATATTGGAAAAACAGAATATTTATTTTTTCCACATAGTTCAAGATGTGCACTAAGAGGGATAGTACGATTGTGTTTTTGTTTAATTTGAGAACGATGAAGATTCATTCTTCTTTTTAATTTTAATTCTGTTTTCCCGATGTATATTTCTTGACATCCATGACAAACAATCATATAAACAACATTTTTTGAATCACATGTCATGTTTCTTTTTACAAAAAACATTTTATTTGGTGGGATACTAACCGATGTGCCCTCAATCAAAATGTTACATGTCGCGCATCGTTTATCACCACATTTTCTAACCTGGGGGGTTTCTGTAATGGAGTCAAATTTGGAATTAGTCAACATTTTCCTTAAATTTCGGGGTTGCCTTTGACTATTAATAATCCGATAATTTTTCAAAATTCGTGCCATCTTTTGGCTTAGTCAAAGGCAACCCCGAAATTTAAGGAAAATGTTGACTAATTCCAAATTTGACTCCATTACAGAAACCCCCCAGGTTAGAAAATGTGGTGATAAACGATGCGCGACATGTAACATTTTGATTGAGGGCACATCGGTTAGTATCCCACCAAATAAAATGTTTTTTGTAAAAAGAAACATGACATGTGATTCAAAAAATGTTGTTTATATGATTGTTTGTCATGGATGTCAAGAAATATACATCGGGAAAACAGAATTAAAATTAAAAAGAAGAATGAATCTTCATCGTTCTCAAATTAAACAAAAACACAATCGTACTATCCCTCTTAGTGCACATCTTGAACTATGTGGAAAAAATAAATATTCTGTTTTTCCAATATACAAAGTTGATTCAACTGAATCTAATTGCTTGGCAGAAAAAGAATTATTGTTTATTAATAAATATAAGCCAAGACTCAATTCTAAAATGTAATTTCATTCTCAATGTACATCTGTTTCTATGCATTGTATCTAACAATGTATCTATGCAATGTATTGTGACGTCATAATACACTTTATGACGCATCAACCGACTCAACGTCATTCACCTGATGAGACCCGTAATGGTCGAAAGCATGCTTGTGAATCTGATTAAATCATCGTAATTTCTTCGAACATTTTATTTTTTCTATATATATATATATATATATATATATATGTGTGAGAACTTAATGGGGGAGGGGGGTTCAGAGCCAACTTACATCCAAACGGATAACCAAGGGAGAGTTAAATACATTTATGTTCGTGCAGGTAGATAATAATTATCGCTAATGATAGTTATGATTAGAGGGTACCTGGTTTGTGTCATTTACTCTCCGTGCATTTATATTGGCTTGGTTTAATCACTCTAAGTACATAATAAAAAGCATATTAACCGTTAACGATATGATTCATGAAGAAAGTTTTTCAGGAAAACAATATTCCACATTTTATGGTATCATTCATCAATACGATATAGACTAGGTTTGACAAACTTGATTTTGATAAATAAAGTTAGGCACATACAACAATACAAACAACAATACATATTTAAAAAACTATTGAACAAAGATTCACATTTGTTATCTTATGATGGTTTACCTCTAAAGTATAACAAGGTGTATTGTCTTTTCAAGCCTCCAACTTCTAATAATATTAACATTATTAAAATTTCACAATTCGTTATCTATTCCATGTATTTCATCGAGATGAGATGATATGATATGATGAAATCAACCGCCTTTCTATTCAAATTATTGATGATCGAACTGTTGTATTATTATGCATGAAACACAAATCGATATAGACTGCAGGTCTAACGTCAACGTTATGATATATCATACAACAGAACATAATTTAGGGGTTAATACATGTCCTTATACACACAACGGTTCATCCCCTGATTTGTCGGATGGGAAATTAGCTTCTTTTATTATCCAAACAATCAACCTTTTAAATAAGTAAACCTTTTATATCTCCCAATGTATGTTGATGTCATTATAATTGTGTCATTTTCAATGATATTCTTTATATCTTTCCTTGTTAGGTTGTTAGTTAGGTGACAAAAGATCCTTTTCACGGTCGGCCCACCATTTACATCTTTAATCTTGAACGCAATTTCCAATGAAGTCAATTAACAAAACACATACACAGCGCAGTTTCAACACCCTGAGACATAATGAGCAGTAATTACTTGACAGTTAGTGCACATTCTCACATTTGTATATTCACGTCATGGTCAAATTATGCAATTTGCTAGAAGGTTAAACATGACAGCTGGTGTATCTGCTCACTGCAACGGATATCAAAATTGCAAAATAGCGACATACTGTATGAATACTATATACTGTATATTATTTGAATAATTACGTCCACGTGCTAGATGCCAATGGATAACTTGAATAAAACTAGTTAGAAACTTCACCTACCACAAACAGATCAAATACATGAATGAGCTGGCTGTTAATAAAGTACTATCGTTTTTCATAGACCATATAATTTCCTTATTTTGACTAATATTTTATTTTTTCAGGTGTAAGATTGTACTGTCGGACATGTAAGACAAATGCTTCTTCGACAATTTACAAGATTATCATATTTCATGATAAAAAAATTACCGATGTCGACTAACCATCGACCTATTCAGCAATACCGCCATATAAAACTTCTGAAACGAATACGCACGTTATTTGATAGGAATAGTAGTAACCTTTTAGTCTGCGAGGTAGTAACCTTTTAGTCTGTGGTCCCATGCATTTACGTCACAGGGAACAGGAAGTTTGATAATAAACACAGATAAGTCAATTGTTTAATTTAATAGCATAATTCCAGCCTCATCCAGCTTATTATGTATCCATTGAAAAATATATTTCACTTATGTCCATCACATACAAACCGATACTAGTTAGAATTGCTTTGCATATGATCAAACGTGACTTTCGTATGCTCCATCAAATTTTGGGTTATATTCATGTATATTTGTATATATGTCATTATGTATACTTTACCAGATTTGACTTCATAACAATGAACCAGTTCATTAATTGCTAAGTGAACAGTAGCATGTTATACAATAGGTGACGCTCTGCATTTAGTGAAGGCGATACGAGGAGTTTTGGTGATGTAGGCAATATGGGGTGTAGGCCAAGCTAACACATTTTCAACAGGGTCAAAAACATACGGTACAAAGTCTTTTTCGGTAATGAAGGAATTGCGAGAATCATACAAAACAGCGCCAATAGTCATTGTTTGCAAATTGCAAACCGTTTAATACGTACTGTACACAGTCTGGACAAGTATTATGCATAATTATAAGCACGACAATCATATCCTTGGTTAAATTATGTCAAAACTACATGTGGCATGTGGTCAAATACTTATTTTCCATTATCCCTACTATTTCTGTAAGGAATGGATAGTTATTCAATGTTTTAAAAGATAAATTCTGCAGACATAGTGTAGTGACATTATCAAATATACTCTGCTGTCATTAAGGATTCCCCATGTTTGATCAATATGTTATAATGAACGAAACCAATATGGTGTACAAATCAATATTGTAATTCTTAATTTGCCGGTTGAAAAAGGTCGATATCACAATCCCTCGTCAAGAACGAGTATATACATTATATAATTCTATCTAGATTCGTGATGAATTTCATTATTTATTTAATTGTAATGCTTTATCAAATCAACGCTTATATTTGATAAATAAATATCCATACACTTTATACATTTATCATCTTGTGTGTACATTGGAATACATAAGTGCTAAAGAATCACAATCAAAAACATTTTTTCCGTCTTACTGTAAATATCATGATTGTTTGAATTAACTCATGTGCTGCCGTTGGCAGAAAAACGAGGTAGTAACCTTTTAGTCTGTGGTCCCATGCATTTACGTCACAGGGAACAGGAAGTTTGATAATAAACACAGATAAGTCAATTGTTTAATTTAACCGGACTAGCAACAGATATCAAACATCAAAGAATCGAGTGTAAATGCATTCGGCTTTTCAAAACGAAACAACCAATGGGCTAGAGTAACGGTTCAAGTAACTTTATACAAATACGATATTTATTGAATGTGAAAGGAATATTTGATATGATCATTATACTGACCTTTATTTAAATGATCTCTCTAATTTGTAGGAATAATAATTAAAATATATAGATAAATAGTGTTTATATTATCAATATGCCTCAACAAGTTTACATTTACACTCCATGTGTTCTGTGATATAAATTTTACTATTTCCTAAACCAAATTTATTTTATATATATTCTCATTTATGTTATTCACGTTTAAGACACATCCACTTTCTTATCAGAAAGTATATATTGATATTTACAAGGATAATGATGTATTTTCATTCAAATATTGATGAAGTGATTAAATCTTCGCAACATTTTTAGATGTGAATTATTTAATCAACATTTTCCTCTTATGCCGTAGCAAAGCTTTCTACACTCGCCATTTTTTTGTATTTTGTAATGAATGTACGCTAGATTTTACAAATCAATGAATAATAATATCACCCTTATTAGCTTGGAACATGCAGTAAGCAATCTCCTCTCGAATATCCTTTCTAAAACCATCGAACCCTCTCTTTTTACCAAAACTTTGATCTGGAACATTTCGACAGCCTAATGTATCTTACTTACGATCTCAAGTTATCTGTACCTCGATCTTAAAATCAGTTCATTCATCATACATTATACATTGACATGAGAAGTGACAACGTACCTTTGATAGCAATCCATTCCTCAGGACTTGGTAAACACTTGTGCAAAATAAATTGCAGGAACCAGGAGGGATTAACGCAACTGAATATTTCTATGAAGTGATTTGGACTTACCAAAGAGTCCCAGTTTAAATAGCCACGCATTATGTAACGGTAATTAATTGTGGGCAATATGTTTCCGTGGTGGCTAATGGTCACTTCTCAAAGGGGTATAGGTCTAATTAGTGTAACCACTGTTTATTCACGCGCAGAGAGTGACACTTTAACAGTCGGTAAAAGATATGTTCAACCAGACATTGCGTCGCCACTGTCATCAATTGCCGGCAATATATCGGCGCTTTATCACACCTAGTTTCATGTCTAATCAGTGAAAGTCATCAATGTGTATTGAGTGCTAACTTTTTGGATGATCAGTACTGGGCGTGTGTAATGTCATACGGTTCATGGCCGAGAAACCTGAATTCGAGATAAGTCACACCTGAATGGGCATGGCACTTAATCGTTTTGTTATTCCTGAATGAACACTGTGCGTGATGTGCAGTTGTTCATCATAATACTTGATATATACTTTCTGGCGAATACATATTTCTAAGTAATATACTTAACGGGTATATACGTCATACTTTATAGTATACAATGTATACCAGACATGGGCACTTTTTTACTTTTGACAAACAAAACAATACAATATTGTCCATTTACATTTTAAGAAAGTATTAGAAGCTCAGTCAGGTGACCTGCGTATGTTATGAGTCACATTTGCTACATACATAGCCTTTTACAAAATGCACATAATCTTTCATCCTTTTTAACATAGTTCTATCTGTTTCATTCGGGAGTCTACGGTTACAGGTACTTATTGTAAATTCAATGAAAAGTATATTCGATGTAGATAGCTTAAACGTATTATAATAATGGCATGTGGATGATTGTGTTTCACATTCGTTTTAGTGATGATGAAATGGGTTACATAACTTAGCTTTGACATTACTGTTGGGTAACCGGGAAAAATAGCAGAAAAAAGTAACTGTTTTTGCTTGAGAAAAAGCAATAGTTGATTAAACAGTATTTTATTCCCAAATAACACAAACAAAATTATGAGAAGTTAAATTTTTAAAAAGGATTAGCAAACAGGCTATACATTAGCCTATATAAATGTTTCTTCTAAAACAAACTTAAAACAAATCATTTGTTAATACATTGAAGTTCATACACATGTTTAGTAAACTCGCAATAGTTAAACATAAATGATTGCCTTTGTACAATGTATGTATTTAATTTGTCAGGTGAGACTTAAATTTATCATCTTTATTTTTTATCATTTCTAATGAGAGAAGTTCTCAGATGTCACGGGTTATAATCTTCGCAATAATTCGAATCTTCAGATTATACATTGTAAAACTGAAAGTTATGCGAGGTCCTTCCCCCACAGATATCGATGCAGTTAAATTATGGAATTCATTGCCACCTGAACAGAACTGAAATACAGCCAGTTTCAAGATTTAAAACTGCCATTCTAAACAATACTAATATTTACAGCCACTTTTGACTTAAACACCGGCATCAGATTTTGTCAAATAATACAATCTCGTCTCCGACCAGAATGTACTGATCATAATGCACATACATATCAACGGTTTATATCTCCAACACCAGCTTGCTCTTGTGGTTATATCTTTGAAGAATATTCATTTATTCCTTGTATGTCCTCTCTATAGCGATATTCGTTATTATATATCGTTAAGTCTGTATTTTTATGCAAAGGGATTTGATCTTAAATCAATTTCGTTTGGAAGTCCCATTTCTTCTCCAGCTGTAAATATGGAACTCTTAAATTCAGACCATTCATTTATAAATTTAACAGGCAGATTTGATTTAAAGTAGTGCTTCTATGGCACAGTCATAATTTGTATAATCAGATTGTATTATTTATTTGTATTCATAATTATACTGTACATTCATCATGTCATGTTTTGTATTTGGTTGTATCCCGGAGCGCTTTGTATATAAGCATTTTCTTCCCTACCAATCCGGTTCCTTCTTTTTGGAAATAAATATGTTTAAACTGAGAGAAGAGCTCTTACAGCTACAGCGTTTACTAAATTAAGCTGAACATAAGCCTCTGCTTAGGCGAGAGGGCAGAATTAAATCCCAGTGCATTAAAATATCTACTGATAACAAGTTTACTTTACAAAATGTAATGTTATTTTAGTTTTAATAGTAGTCTTAATGATAACTTTTCGGGATTTATGGAGACCAGCGAGGTGGACGGACAAAATCCCCACTTCACATAATCCCCAAGGAAAATAATCCCCTATGACAAAATCCCCAGTGGATATAATCCCCCCACCCAAAAACAACAACACAGACACCATCCCCAACACAATAGAATGTGTCTTTGATCTTTATGTTATTTCTAATAAGTAGGCTTAAAATGATCTTTTGTTATAGAGCGTTGTAGAGTAGCTTGTACAAAGTGAATTTTGAGAAATTTGTGTTTTCATAAATAGTTCCAATTTGTCTTTGATCAGTAACAGTAAAACAGCTTGAAAAAGTGTTGTTTGCATAAGTAATTCCCTTTTTGTCTTTGATCAGTAACAGAACAAGAGTTTGAGAAATTGATGTTTTCATAAATAAATCCGATTTGTCTCTGATCAGTTGCAGCATTTTAAAAAACCTCTGCCTGTCATTTCGTGATGCAAGAATGGGGATTAAAATGCTTATTATTGTGAAAAGTTGAATCGTATATAACGAAAATATATCTTAACTTTCTAATGGAGACATACTTTCGACATAAAACTTGGTGCTAGGGAAAAAGTAACAGAAAAAAGTAACAGAAATAAGTATCAGAAAATAGTAACAGTGTTTGCTAAGAAAAAAACAGTTTTCAACAGTACAGTGAGAGTTTGTCATATACCGGTAATATACAAGCACAACGTCACAGTTCAAAGCACGATGTCACCTTTAAAGACCTTTAAAGATAAACTGCGAGTCTGTTTACCAATTCTTGCCTTTAAAATAAATATTTTTGAAAGCACTACAATTGTTGTTTGTTCCTATAGGTTTACTCAAAGCTAGCTGATCAGGTTAAGAGATATGTAGGAAAACAAATAACTGAAATAAGTAAAACAATTTATATAAAGAAACAATAAGAGTATGGTATTGACTTGAATTCTTGTAATTTAAGAAGATTATGAAAACTACATTGATAGTAATTTTAAGGATACATTTCCTGTTTAAATCCTGTTATTACAGATAACATGTATACTTAACTTTGTTAATTTATCCTTAATAAAAGTAGTTATTTACATATCATTTATCTAAAGTAAACATATATATGGATAGATCAACTAATGCTGAATGTTCGTCTTCATATGACATGAGGATGCAATCACACTTATTTTTATATGTAAAATAAAAAAAAGTACAGATATAAGAAGCAATGAATTGTGTTATATTGAATACGGTCAACTATTCCTTCATTTCAGTGGTGATTGTTTCGACTGAGGATTTTGACCTACATATACAATGCGTCCCATTACCAATTTATTAGCGATTTCATCAGGTCAGGCAGTCTAAAGAAAAGAGAAAAGCTAAAAACCAATGAAAAGTAACTGCTAGCCTTATGTAAGTTCGTTTTGTTTTGCACATACTTTGTTGTTATTTCATTATCTATATCCTATATGCTATTTGTATATTATGTTTGTACTTGTGAAGTGAAGTCTGAACAAAAGCAAACTTTACCAAATCATATCGTTTTGCATAGCTATTGTCCGTTTATATTTATATTATTTCGCGCAACTTAAAACAAATTATTTCACATAAAACGGCAACAGGTGTACCAATATTATAAATTTAATAAATTAATTATGAATAATCTCATTTGTATTCTTTGGATTATTTAACAGCTCTGTTATTGCTTCACCAGAGATATCCTGTTTTATGTACATTTATCTCATTTATTCTCACAATTTAAAAAATCCCAACGTAACTGTGATGCACTAATATCATGAAGCTATGTCCTGGTCTGTATGATATGTTCCATCTTATTTTAGTTCATGTTCTTCTTAATACATAAATTTATGGTTAAATGAGTTGAATAATTATTGTTGTTGGTTATTGATATAACGCTTTTTTGTATGCCCAAAGCTAGGTGCAACTAAGCAATTGTCTGTCTGTTTGAGGGACAATGCATGCTTAATTAGCATTTATTTAGACAAAACTTTAAGCCACTCAGGCTAGTAATTAGCTGAGAGACCAGTTGTGCGTTGAAGAGCTTGACAGGTGTGTTGTATAAACATACAGACGACCTGGCGACAGGCTAATAAACACTATGTCTGTCTGACTATGGGCTTCGCGCGTCTGGTTGGTTATTTAAAGTTAGCCAATAAGAATTAAGGCCAAAACTAACAACCAATAAAATACATGATCATGAATATTTGGACATGCCTTTACCAGTTACCCCCTCAGTTGAAAGACTGCGCCATCATCATTAGCAGTTACTGTCAAACAAATAACGTAACGTTGATGTTATCTCTGTGTTTTTCGACATCAGTTGTGACCCAAACTCATACGTTTCGATTAGGGATTTACTTTTTCAAGTTGTGTTCTTTTGACTATCTGGATATTGATAACTTTCCTCCGGATATGTTCGTCGACAAAGGTAAGTCTTCAATAATGCAATATATCCATTGTCACATATATATATATGTATGAGATGTTTAAAGTGTGAAACGTCTTGTATGACGATAACACACTTTCACACATTTTGCGAATTATATATACAATGATGAGACAGTCTATACTACAGTCCATTAATTGATGCTGTATGAGTAACGATAAAAAACGATCAAAATTGATACTAACTGAACAGAGAATTTAAATCCGATATAAGTAACCAGTGCCTATAATCCAATGCATACCAAAGAGGATACAATATATCGTGTTTGCTATTAAATACATAATTCTCATAATGCCTTTCTGCTGGTCACATTTACATTTGATCTGCTTAAATAATCACGTTAATATAGTTTTATTTATTTGAATGCATATATAGCTATTATCAACTTTGTCACACGGACATTTTCATCTTATAAAACCAAAGACCCAAGACAAGTTTGTCTAGCGTAGTTCAATCTGATATAATTAAGCCAACAGAGAACACCTATATAAACAAACCAACAAATATATTTTCATTTCATTTGTAATTAATTATGACACATACTATTATATAGTGGAGTATACTAGAGTATACTGGGGTATACTGAGGTATACTGGGGTATACTAGCGTATACTTGGGTATACTGAAGTTTCCTAAGCTTTGGAAATGTCTTGTATACTGATTAGTATACGCTAGGAAATTAGGGTGGTTGACAAACCAGTATACGCCAGGAAATTAGGGTGGTTGACAAGACGTATACTGGTCAGTATACTAGCACTTTTCTTGCGGTGAGGTATGTGCAATATTCTGGTCATGCTTCATCGTACATCATCTGTCGGCTAATTAACACCTTGACTAAGTGTCTGTAGCAACAGGGAATGTAAGTGATTGAGCAGTATTTCTGTACATATCCAACTATTGATAAATGTGTGCATAGTAGGCATGTTTTTATTATTATTATAGGTGTAGTGTAAAGCTGTATATATAGTTTATTGAAACTGCATGACACAGTAATAAATAATTATTATCATTATAATTATTATCATTATCAAATAATGTGAACACTTTTTCAACATAAGACGGTAATATTATCGGTACCCAATAACTTGCCTATTCTTACTAATAGAAGGGTATCCGGATAAGATATTCTGTCCGGATTCCAGTATTCTTAGAAACATACTTTCCGGAAAAATGTCCAGTAGAAGACACGCGGATCTGGGATATGGAAAAGTATACATTTCCGGATTCCAGTATTCTTAGAAACACTTTCCAGAAAAATATCCGGAAGAATATGAGCGGATCTGGGATACGGGAGAGTATTCATTTCCAGATTCCCGGATACCAAATGGGTAAGAATATGAGAGAATCCTGCAGGTATCCGGATATTGGATTCCACTAGTTTTGGTCATGTGATAAACATATATTATAGTGGTAATCATTAACACCGTTGCCGTAGATTAATTACACTTAAGATTTTGTATGCACGGACACAATCCCACATATACACACTTATTCCAATATTTTGTTATGTACTTCTGAATTTTTGTTTTAAATATCTGAACCAAAACTAAATTTAAAACTTGTCTTATCAAACAATCGCAACAGTTGTTACAGAATGGGTCGGCAATTAAATGCAGGCTGTAGTATAACCATTGACCATAGCGGGTACCATTAATGATTCGTTTTATATATTCCGAATTCTTACACAACCTGAACAAACTAAGTTGTTCACAGAGATTGCCGTAGCTAGTAGTTATGCAACTCAGTGTAACAACTGTATCTCACCACTTATTATGACTAAATACACAATCAGTACTTAACGACTCAAATATACAATCATTTGATTGCGTTGTTGTGGAATGTATTGAGAGAGATTATTATGGCTCATTTCGTACACATAAATAAATGTTAATAAAATATAAATGTAACGACATGCGATTGTATGACGTAAAATATTGCAAGATATCTGTGAAATTAAAATACATGCGTATTTAAGATATTTACGTTAAAATAGCTTCATTGCATAAATACTCATATAACCTTTCCCTGTGTAATCACTTCATGTACATTTTGCCTCAGTGATTTAACTGTAATATACACATGTGTAATCATCATGTGTTAATGAGTTAGACATACATGAAGGGTTAGTAGCTCAATTTTAATTCAAAAAGAAATATTCTGTGATTAAGTGAATAAAATATGAAGAGGGTGGTTAAAAGTGGGAACAATTTAATTAGATTCATAACGTAACATTGTATAAATGTGCATAGTTTCAAATACCTCGTATGTAGTACATAATTGCAATTGTAAAATTATTAATGTGTGACCAGCATATTAAAAAAAGAAATGTAAGTGTCAACGCACAGACAATTTTTAGAATTGACACATTTTATAAAGTCTTTGATGAAGAAAAGACATAGGTATGCGCAAGACCAATATGGAAATAATAATATTTCTGATAATGTTATCCCAAATATACCAATGGCAAAACAAACGAACTGTGATTTTATACATGCTTCTTTTAATGATCTTTGCAAATAATAGTAGTGTTTAATTACGTCGTATACAACCCAACATAACTAATTAATACTTATAACCCTCAAAAAAAAAAAAAATACATCCATTGCATTGTATGATGCTATTAAAACAAAATTAATCTCACTCAACGTCACAAGGAAATGCCATTCGAGCTTTGTGGATATTTGTTTGCAAAATCGGAGATTATGCCGTCGTTTTCTTTGGAAAAAAAATTCACTATAGGTTGTATGCAAGGATGGTCTTAATCTCATTTCATTTTAATTTCCTATTCAACCACTATTTTCGGTTATCTGAATGTTGATAAATTTACATTACAATGATCTCATTTATCACTTGTTCAGGAAATTATAGGAACATATGATTATTTATTGTACTGGTGATCAAACTATTCCAAAATTTTCTCGTTGCTTCAGAAAACTGAACCACGATTTTATGAACGCTTCACCTAATGACATGAACACATTTAATACTGCATTAAATCATTAATGAAGACAAATATTTATGGATGATCAACTTCTTTATTAACAATAGCGACGTTTCGGTATAGATCCTTATACCGTTATCAAACATAACCTATTGTTAATAAAGAAGTTGATATTCCATAAATATTTGTCTTCTTCATCACACCAACTTCTAGAATGCCTCTCAAACAGTTTAAATGATTAATATCTAATTTCTCACTTAAATGTAATTACATTAAAATGAATTAAGATAAATAGGTTAAAAAGGAGTTTTGAAGAGTGATTCTTAATTTATTTTAAGGTGTAAGAAGATGAAAACAGATAATGTGATTTTATTCACGCTTCAATGAATGTCCACAGTCTGGAAAGGTCGGCTGTGGAAATGTGATCATTCCACAGTGTGGAAAGGACGCCTTATAGCTTTGATCGATACTTCGAAATGTGGAAAGTTGTGGAAAGGACGGGCGTTTCTCCAGTGTATATGTCTTTTTGCAGACGACTCATTTCTCTTTGTTATAATCAACGACTCATTTACGAGTGCATATACTCTAAACTCAGATTTGAATGAACTATCTAAATAGGCAGAAACATGAGAAGTCAAAATTAACCAAAAAAGGCTGAAACCATCCATTTTCCGAGCAAATCCCAACCATCTATGATAACCATATAAATTAAGTGCAGAGTAATAAACATTAAGGTACCACTTTGCAGGAAAACCTCAAATGACATTCCTATATTAAATAAATGATAGGAAAATGAGTCCCATGATAATTTTTCTATGACGTTATAAGCATAGAATAAAACGCAAATCTCTAGAGACTATGTATTAATCTTTCATTCTGCCTTTATTTTTTATTATTGTAGCTATCTGAGGGACTACTGTACAAACGAACAGTCCCTATCACTATAAGAGTTTCATTTAGACATACAATATGCAGTAATGTTAAGGGTAAGAGTCATGCCAAACTATATACCGAGACAAGTAAGACCGCCGTAGCCAAAGAAGAGAAAGTCCAAAAAGAACTTTATTTAATAAAAAGGGAAACTAAATGATTCCAGACTATTTCGGTGATTGTATTCCAGGAAATATATCGGACAATATCAATGACAACCTAAGAAATAACAAAAACTATCAGACTATGAAATGAAAAAATACTAATAATGCTAATTCGTTTTTGTCCGATAGAATAACAATGTTGGAATTGTCTATTTTCAAACGTTGGCTCCCTCTGTTGGACAATTAAAGATCTATTCAAGCCATCATCTAATACTGTGTTCGATTTAAAGTTTGGTAGTCCATTCTGTCAAAAAATACATCTAAGACTCAAATGCAGTGATAAATATAATTGTTTCATTACCATACTGTTCCTGCTCACATGACTATGAGGATGGCTTTCATTACTTTTTCATGTGTCTCAAATATAATTTCTTTCAAAACGAATCTTATTTCTTTGAGAATGTTTTTTTCCATTTTCAACATAAGCAGATCAATAAACATAAAACCATTTAAAACACAATTAAAAAGCTGAATTATTTCATGTTTTTGCAGTGTGCCTGCATTTTATTTTCAATTTTGAAGTTTTCATAATCTATCCTTTCAATTTATCCAAAATTGTATTGCATAAGAAATTGTGTGTATTTAAATCGTACAATTTACCATTTTTATAAAGTTAAATATTTTGTATTCTTAATCTTACAAATTAAAACATTTACTTTTACTAAGTTATCAAGATAAATATAAAAAATGTTGTAAAGGATCTCAACATGTTAACCTTACATCTTTTATAATTGTAATCTTGACGAATGATTAATTAGGCATACAATGCATATACTATAAGGCTAAAAATATTTACAAAATACATTTTTCTCGCATAGATATTCTTAAATGTGAGCTTGTTTACACACAGGAAAGTAATATTGACGATACTTCAATGCCTTTAATTTCTCCACCTGATTGAAAACCTTATTGTAAAACGCAACCTTATCTGTAAAATACAACCTTGGTAGGTGTGATGCCAGCTGACCGCATGACAAACCATGTTTTGAAGAGCGTTTATTGCTTTGTTATCTAACAGCTGCCCAAAAATAGTTAACCTGCGATTAAAATAAATGAGTATTGTGACAACCGGGCCCATACATGTAACACCTGATCATGACAGTGCCATGTTGTAAAAGGTGATGTTTCAACATAAAACTTAAGAACGATTCTATCATTCCAATGCAATTCTAATATGAAATGCGGATATTGATAAAATGCCATATAACAAGTTTGTCACCTGATTCGTCAGCTCATTTGCCCTGTACTGTAGCATCTTGAGTCCAAACGTCTGAACCTAAAGAAATTTTACAAGACAACAATATAGCATAATATTATACACTTAATTACGGATTAATTAAGGACTCGAGACCTGACTCCCGAGGCGGTCAGACAGCCGAGGGAGTCAGGTCCGAGAGTCATTGTATTTTACATAATGACCTCGCCATGAGTAATTAACTGTTTTTCTTATACCAAACTTATTTTTTTATCTAAGTTTATCTAAATACAAAATCAGCAAACCGATCAGATGACGCCATCTTGAACAAAAAACGTCAAAATAAACAGTCACATGACACAAATCACGTGACGAGTCAATATCTCGGGTCAGTGACAGAAATTGGTAGAGGGGGGTCAGTGTAAAAATATATTTTTCGATCACGTGGTGTGTACTGACCAATGGAATTCTTACAAATTTAATAGACGTATAATAACATAATATAAGGTGCGTTAAAAATTATTTAAACATGCATACCGTTCGACTGGCAACATAGATATAAAATAAAATAAATTAAATTCAGATGATAATGTTTCCCTTAGGAACATTTTTCTATATTTCATATGAATATCAACATTCAAATATTGAATATGTAGATATGTAAACTATATTATCATCATGCTTTTAAAAGATTACCTGAGAACCTGAGAAGTTCCTGATTCCTATGAACAGTGCTTGATCAAGTGTCTCACCCTGCAGCACACACGTCCTGTCTGTTGTACTGTACAGGAAACTCTGACACGGAGAGCTGGCAATACACTGGATGCAGCATTCAATCAACTGGCTATTAAAACCAGCAGTTCCTGTCACTAAACATAGTGATTTTACACAGACGAGTAACAGTTCAAAGAAAATATTCATCTTCAGATGTCAAGTGAAAAGAAACACGTGTATATATCAGTATACAGCTGAGATCAGTATTATACATAAATGATACTGATAGTTCATGATACAAGAAATATGTACGGCTTGTAACAACCAGGGACGATGCAGCATGGCATTGAAGCTATTAGACACGTTCATATATGAGGTGTGGGCGTATTTAGAGACGAGAATCAAACTTCTAAAGGACCACGTGACGCAGGTCAACCAATCAATCTCCCTAGTTACTACAAACACTTGCATCCTCAGATTCCAACAAATGTAAAAGCACTACCTTTTGTTCTATGTACATAACAATGTACATTACAATACATCCAGACCAAAATCATATATGTTATTAAAATGTCATTGCCATTGGGTTGTTATGGCCCTTGACTTGCTATTTAGAATGAGGGTCGAGTTTTAAGCTAGTTTGGCTCAAACATTTGACTGATAAATGACACGTCATTACTTGACGTGTTCCCATTAAAATATCATCTGATCCTCTAACCTTGAACTTGGTGAATGATAAAAGACGCTATTTTTGGAACGTTAATCTATTAGTTAATAAGAATGTAAACTATTGATTCGTCAGTATATGCCTTTGAAAATGACATGTTTCCCATGTTACATTCTGAGGTCATGATTTTTTTTATCTTGCAACCTTGACACAGAATGGATATTATGAAAACAATTACCCATCGCCATTATTTGTGTTTATCCATTGTCACTACATCATTCAGACAATGTAGTTATTTTCAAGCGGACCAAACACCATCTCATGTTAAATGCAGATTTAGATGATAAGATTTGACAATTTAAGTTACTGTGTCGTTTAAACTGCTTACACCCGTTGGGAAGTTATTTCTTTTGTTTGAGTTGCAGGTTAAATGCCATAACGACCATCTGCGCATGTCGGTTATTTCATAATCACCATGCTCGGTTATGCAATATTCAACCTACGAAAACAAATGGACTTGTAAAATTTGGAAATTAGAAATGAAAATTGTGTAAGCAACGAAACCCTGGACTTCCATATCGTCGATCAGAGCCTTTACTAATTGAGCACCAATGATCCACGTCGATGAGTGTTCATTCTGTTGTGTCATGGCTGTATTGATATTTTTAAAAATATTATATATACATATTTATATATACTGATGGAAACGAGTACGGGAATCCTTAATTACTGTTAACTTATGTCTGGCATGTTCCGTTTGTACGAGGCTGCGTGGGGCCATTATAAACTGAAAACTTCATGCATGGCAACGTCCGTTTAACCTTCAAGGAGTCAACGAATATCAGTGTACCTTTACTTTCAGAATCATGCATAGAGCATACCTTTCTGATAATGAGAAATGGCAGACTATCGGGTGCATAAACAGCGGTCAATCAATATGACCGTACTGTCAGACTTAAAGCAGCAGGCTTAAAATCGTCGTCCTGTTGTCGGGGTAAGGCTGACTGCGGAACACAGACGTCTCAGAAGAGCATGGGCTACACAACATCGAGTTAGACAACTTCGACACTGGCGCAATACCATGTTCAGTGATGAGTCAGGATTCAATTTGGACTTCACAGATGGTCGGATCCGCGTTTGGCGACGCCTTCGTGAACGTCACCATCAGTGCACCATCAAACAACACGATTCCTACGGGGGCGGATCTGTGATGGTATGGGGCGGCATAACCTACGACCATAGAACCAACCTTGTTCGACTTGATGGAAGGGTGACTGGTGTCCGTTACCGAGACAAGTGTTGCAACCTGTTGTTCTTCCTTTCCGTCGTAGAGTGGGTGTAAACTTTGAGTTTCAACATGACAATGCTCGATCCCACACGGCTCACGTCAGCAGGGATTTTCTCACGCAAAACAACATCAGAGTGTTGTCATGGCTGTTCAAGAGCCCAGACATTAATCCCATTGAACACCTCTGGGACGTTCTTGGACGTCGGGTGAGGGATCGTGATGTTCTACCCCAGACACCTGATACCATGGTCCAGGCTCTCCGAGAAGAGTGGCGCGCAGTTCCTCGGGCTGTCATCCGGAAGTTGATCCAAAGTGTTCAAGGCAGTGTGAATAAGTGATCAGGAAACAGGGAGGACACACCAGATACTGAAATTTCACCTGTGGTGTACATACTTAATGAACTATATTGGATCAAAAACCCATGACAATAACAAAATTCCACCATCAATACATGCGTTCCTTTATTGACTTCCATCAGTATATATACGTATTAATGTATAGGTAACACTTAATGGCTAGTGTGAGTAAGAAATGAAGGTCTTAGTTTGAAACCTTCCTTTTGAGTCAGTCATGAGTGTATTGGGGATATTTCACTGATATGTTTTGGTCATGTCGTATAAATCTACAAAATATCCTTTTAAAAGTCATATATAGAATTATTTTATAAATAGAGTGTCCCGCGGCAGTGTAAGGCAAATAATGACCCGATTGTCTCGCGTTATGGCAATGAACTCTGTGTCACAAAGTAACTTTGGTACTCAGAGACAACAAAGGAGTAGTTTACCAATAAAAGTTTATTACATAACAATATAGATAAAAAAAACTATTTTACAAGGTAATACAAAAACGCGTGGGGTGTAGATACGGTGTCATAGGCCGGATGAAGTACCTGAAATGATAAAGATGATATTTCTTGCTAGCTTGGTGCACATGTGCCATGCAAACTTCCAGGTGCAGAGGTGATGTTAATTCCGGTTAGCTCCGATTAGCGTATGGATAGCTGCAACATAAATATCTTCCTGAATTATGGATGACAATGCACCTCCTATGACATCGTATCAAACAAAATAAATAAGTAACCTACATCTAACCTTTATACACAAGGAAAGAACCTTTTACTTATTACAAATTATTTACAACAATATTTCAAATGGTGACAATGAACTGAAAACACTGATGAAGATTTACTTTAATTCTATCACAGGTAGTAATTAGTTAATTCATACCTCGCAACTGTGATAACAAGTAATCACTATTCACAACATCAGATCAGTAACAAATTCACTAATGAAAAATACTTATTTAAACAAATCAGTTAATAGCACATAGAATTGAGACAAGATTACATCAATTCATTACATTATTGCATAAAGTTGAATACAAACAAAACAATGGTTATTTCAGTGAGCACATCTCACACAAACCCGTACATGGACCAGTCTGTCCAGTATACAGAAAACAACTGAGTGGACCGTGATATATGCGGGCCTGACTGCCCTGGCATTAACACCTTCACTCTGCTCTAGCACTGTCCCGTGCCCACACAAAATCCCTCAAGGGTGGACCGTGAAAGTGCGGGCCTGACTGCCCTGACACAAACACCTTCATCCCTAATTACACATCCGCTCACCCAGAACGGCAGACTACCTCAAGCAGTCTCCACTGCGGTCTTGATAGCACACAGCATTCTACCGCACCTTGCTCAAAACTCCGCCATCATCTGCTGATTCAAGAGCATGCCTCGGCCGGAGTTACCCTGGTTGAAGAGCCCGGATTCGATACTGGACCCCGGACCCCGGACGTGGATGAACTACAACACACAACATAAATTTGTTTCAAATCATCCATGTAAGCAATAAAATCCATCACCAAACAATTTAACAAAATACCATGATAAAACCCTTATGCTATCGTTTACAATAGCTACCAATTAATCGCCGTTAATTAATCAATTAAATAACAATTAATTACATGATTACACAATTCACAGTTCTTAACTTATGTACGGAAAAGTTTACTCACCTGTACCTTGGGAAATACCACCTATGTACCTAATACACGAAGTGTAGCCCTACAGATCATCCACCTGTACAATAAAGTAAGACTGGTTAATTATCATATTTAGAAGCAATATAGTACAAGTTTCAAACATAATTCACATAGTCCAAAACTCACGATCAGAGAAATCATCAATCCGCTCCAACCAGTCCATGTAGCAAGTGAGAGCTCTCGTCTCGCGCTTGCTTATCAAAGCTCACTGCAGCTCGTGCAAAGCCTGCAGGGTGGCTCAAATGAGTTTTGGTTCGCCAGGTCTCGCCTGTCGAGTTCTACAATCACTGAGTTCGTGACACAGCCCCCAACCTAGATTAAAATTTACAATTTTAAACACTCCACGAAGTCAGTAGGTCCTAGGTGCAAAACACTGGTTTACTCACAACGTGACAGGAAATCCGCTCCCACATTTTTGCTTCCTTTGATAGCTTCAATTTGAAATCTGTACGGTTGCAATGCAAGGGCCCATCTCATGATGCGACCGTTCTGTACTTTAGCCTTGTTCAGATACAACAACGGAGCATGGTCAGTCTGGAGTACAAAATTCCTCCCGTACAAATACATCTGTAGTTTCTGAATCGCCCAAACAAGTGCCAAACATTCCTTCTCGATCACAGAGTATCGCTGTTCTCTTGGAAGAAGTTTCCGGCTCAGATACTTCACTGGGAATAACATACCGTCATGTTCTTGAAGCAGCACAGCTCCGATGCCAGCACTTGACGCATCAGCCCGCAGCGTAAAAGTTTTCTTGTCATCTGGCAAACGAAGAATTGGCCTCCGCGACAACTGTGTTTTCAAAGTGCTGAAGGCTCTCAATTGCTCCTTCTCCCACACCAGCTGGTTTGGTTTTCCTTTCCTTGTCATATCCGTTAAAGGAGCAGCCACTGCAGAGAAATTGGGAATGAATCTGCGATAAAATCCAACCAAACCTAGGAATGACCTGATCTGAGTTTTGGTTTTTGGGCAGGGACTATCCAGAATTGAAGTTACCTTTTCCTCTTGCAGGTTGAGTTCACCTTCACGTACCACATGACCCAGAAATTCTAGCTGCTTCCCTCCAATACAACATTTGCTCGGTTTTGCAGTTAGTCCAGCTTTCCTCAAGCGTTCAAGCAGCTCCACGATGGTAGTCAGGTGTTCCTCCAAAGTGTTTGAAAAAATAATGATATCATCAATAAAATTCTCCACACCTTTCATTCCACGTAAGAGGCGACGCATCATTCTACTGAAAGTTGCAGGGGCATTTACCAATCCAAAAGGCATCATTCGAAATTGAAATAAACCTTCAGACGTTGAGAAAGCTGTTTTCTCTTTGGCCGTTGTGGTCATGGGAATCTGCCAGTAACCTTTGGTAAGGTCAAATTTTGAGTAATACTTGCTGTTTTTTTATCTGTGAGAATATCTCCTCTGGATTTGGTATGGGCTCCGAATCAAAAATCGTCAGATTATTAATTCTTTTCATATCTACACAAAACCGGACTCCGCCCCCTTTTTTCTTTACAAGAACAATTGGAGAACAATAAGGTGATTCAGAACGCTCAATAATTCCCATTTTCAGCATCTCTTCAACTTCTTCACTGATGGTGTCTTTATGAGCAAGGGGAACAGGATATGGTTTCTGTCTGACTGGCTCGTCAGACCGCAACTTGATGTCATGTTCAGCCAAATTTGTCCTTCCAGGTAAATCTGTTAGAACATCAGAGTATCTTTCCAGTATTTCTCTCACCTCCGCTCTTTGTGCTTCATCCAAAGAGTTATCAACCGACACATCTCCTACCGATTCCTTGGCGAACAACTCCGGTATGTCCAGGTCGTCCCCAAACATGTGCATCTCTGGTTCCACTTCCTCTTCTACCACCGCAGCGTTAACTTGCATCAGGACCCCGCACTCAATCTCCCGTTCCTGGTAGAGCTTCAACAGATTTGCATGAAATGTTTTAAACTTATTTTGGCACAGTATTGTATAATCCATGGTTCCTACTCTCGCGGTAACCTTATAGGGGCCTTTCCACTGCATTAACAGTTTATTCTTATCAGTTGGCAAAAGAATCAACACCTTGTCCCCCACCTTGAACTCTCTCCTTTTAGTTCTCTGGTCGTAGTAGCCCTTGTAGCGACGAGCAGAACGTTGTAGTTCCTGTTGAGCCAGTTCCCATGTATCCTGGAGCCTTGTCTGTAGATCTAGTACGTACTGATAGGTAGATTTCACCTCTGGAGCAGTGTCCTCGCCTTCAGCCCACAACTCCTTGAGTACCATCAGAGGTCCGCGAACTGATCTGCCAAACAACATCTCAAAGGGAGAAAACCCTAAACTTTCTTGGGGAGTTTCCCTGTAAGCAAAAAGCAATGCATCAATATATCTATCCCAATCTTTGGGACGTTCCGCACAGAGTTTTCTCAACATGCTTTTCAGGGTTCCATTGAATCTTTCCACTAACCCGTTACATGCAGGATGATAAGGCGTTGTGGTGAGCTGTTTCACAGAAAGTAGACGACTTACTTCTTTCATCAAAGCAGAGGTAAACTGAGCCCCTCTGTCGCTCAAAATCTCAGTTGGGATCCCCACACGGCTAAACATCTGCACAAGTGCCTCTGCCACGGTCTCAGTCTCTATGTTTGGGACAGCAACTGCTTCGGGGTATCGTGTAGCATAATCCACCAGAGTAACGATGTATCGGTTCTTACGATCTGAAACAGGATGGATAGGGCCAACAATGTCAACAGCTACACGAAGAAAAGGCTGATCAATCACAGGCATTTGTCCAAGTGGTACATGTGCAATTTTACCTTTTGGGGTTGTCCGTTGGCAGATGTCACATGATTGACAGTATCGTCTCACGTCGCCCCAGATATCAGGCCAGTAGAAGTGATCCAGGATTCGTTGTGCAGTCTTTTTACATCCCAAGTGACCAGACATTATTCCATCATGTGCAAGATTCAAAACCCTATTGCGTAAAGACTTTGGGACAACAAGTTGTTTCAGACTTTCTAACTTGGGTTTGGTGGTTTCAAAGTTTCTATACAGTACTCCCTTTTTGTATGAAAAGGTCCACTTACTGTTTTTACTCGTCCTCTCTTCACCTGTAACTGCCAAGGATCGTGGTCTTGTAAGAGTCTCATCTTCACTCTGTTCCTCCTTGAGACGCTCAGGTGGCACATCCAGGTCTAGTGCTGGTGGAGTCTTCAAAGCCGGAGTTGGTCGTGCTCTGGTCTGCGCCCTGGTTTCAACTGCATTTAGAAGATTCTGGCTGGAAAATGAAACACCTTGAGCATTCCTACACTTCACATCATGAGCACCAGGAACATTGCCAATGATTATGTCATACAAGGGATTAGGCATACACACAGCTTCCGTTTGTCCATGGTAATAGGGTGTCTGTAAATCAATACTAGCGATAGGATAGGTCTTTACACTGCTATCACCAAGTTTACAATGCCTCATTTCACCTGTAAGATCCTCTGGAGATACAAGGGAACGTCGAATAACTACTCCATTACAGCCCGAGTCCCTCAACACCTTGACCTGGCGGTTCCGGAAGTAGCCATCCACAACAGGCATGTTTCCAGACTCCTCCTGTTCACATGCCATACTCAACACTGTAAGACGGCAGCCACACTCTAGCAGTTCCGGATCCCCACTGCCAGGAGTAGATCGGGGTTCTTGCTTGAGTTTATATGCCACAACCGCTCGGCACAAGATTATTATGTACTCCCTATTCAGAGGATAGTTTGTGCTTCAATAGGATAAACCCTGGGGTTTTGTGCTCTCAAAGCACTGATGTTTTTACGGCCTCCGTGCCGTGTTCTGTTTTTCAATTGCAATTTTCTTTTTTAAATTAGGCAAATAAATTAAATATCTCGCCGCTAATGGCTGCAATACTGCCGAAGCGGCGTTAAACAATAACTCACTCACTCACTCACTCAAAGCACTCATACTTTGTTATTTGATCAAAAGGCAGTTTTCAGGTGAAAGGTATCATGTTGATAACCAACATTAAGACAGTGGGGACTACGGTTCATGATAGATTACAAAGGTGGGTTCATTGGTCACAGTGTCATGGTGACCTTAAACATACGGTCATGGTCACAAAAGTTGATTGGTATCTGCGTGATCCATCAACATATGAGTATGACCTTGCAATAAGGTCAAGGTCAATAGTGACATGTGGCCTTGACGATAAGGCCAAGGTCACCAACGTGCAGTGGTGTCTGCAATTTCCCAACTGAAGGCGAAACCAAAGTTGAAGATATTGGGTGTAACTGGTCAAGAAATAATGCGTTAACAAGACTTTAAAAAGAGATCACAGTTTTCTTGTCTAGGTCTTGGTCGCCAAAATAATCTGCCAGTATAAAGCTGTCAATACATTTGAAGACATTGATTGCTATGCGATGGGATGGATGCGGCTGAATAGCGGAGTGTACTTTTTAATACCAAAACACATACTATGAACGATTAAACGTATATTTATTTCATAGAAATATACTAATGACCTTTCGGTAGTCTCCAATAAATCCTACATCCAATAACACCTACAGGGTGTAAAAACAAATGCACGGTCCACCGCACTCCTAACCCCTAGCCTGTTACCTCAAACAATACATTAAACAGCAAAGATTGATAGTGTGATCAAGAAGGATTAACATACATTTGTATAACATAAAGTGTATGAACATATCTAGAAATGAAATGGTTTAATGAAATAAATAAAATTAATTGTATGATAGGTCATTTGACATATCTCATATTTCACATTTCAAATATTCCACAGATTGTCATTCTTGAAAAGGTCTACCACATGTCTATGTGACAAGAAAAACTCATCATTACGAACCCCATGTGTCATGTTATGTAGATGTATGCAAGTACCTAATAAATACAGTACACCAAACTTAACCATCTCAATCGTCAATGTTAAGTTTCTCATTTCTTTTACTTGTAAATTCCGACATTAATGATTTTTTTTTGTAGTTAAAATAACTTTCCCCCTTCTAACCATACTTGCTTTCTCCTCATTTAAATGATAAAGAATCCTAAACTGTAATTCCCGTAATCCCTTCAAGCTGAATCACTTTCATTCCTACTCCATAATTTATTAATCACACCTAATCACAACAGGGGAATGTACATACTAATTATATATAAACTACATATTTTTTATTTATTTTAACTGCGTTAACAAGGAATTTACCCAAGTTACATAGTTGAGTAGTATTTTGATTAGAATAGTAAATAGTTTATTAACAGAAGAATATGTCCAGTAACATTGTTATACCCTCGACCTAAAAAGGTCGGGGGTATATATTAATGATATACATATAATTATAGTAATAATATACCAATGATTCCGTCCGTACTTCCGTCCGTCCGTCCGAAAGACAATTTTTACAGAAAAACTATTCGTCTCATCCTTTTCAAATTTGGTACATGTCTTCTTCACCACTAGGAGAGGTGCAGTGCGAAATTTAAACCGAATTGGTAAATTTTAGAATTTTAGTTTAGTTTTAGTTTTTAACTTAGTGAAATTCTGAGCATTTTTTGTCCAATCGATTACAGAAAAAACTATTCATCTCATCCTTTTCAAATTTGGCACATGTCTTCTTCCCCACTATGAGAGATGCATGTAACACGATTTGGTGAATTTCGAATTTTTGGCGATTTAAATTTTTTTTTTTACTTCGTCTTATTCGGAGCTAGAATGAAGCTACTTCTGTTTTCTGATTTGTTGACTGTATCATTTTCTTTTTCATGTAACTTTCATCATAAGCTACTTCTGTGTTCTTGTTGATTTTACTATTTTATATTTCCACTGGTTATATTTTTGGAAAAGTTAAATTTTCTTTCCTTTCAGCCATAAACTGCGGTATATCCCTTGCTGTGACTACAAGGGTGTGCTTCCATGTACCTGTTGTTTCAAGTCACTCGAATGAATCATTATGACGGATTAATTTCCGAAATAAAGTTGAAAAATCAGTGGTAATGGCAGTAGTGTATTATGTTACCCCAACAATTTCAAGTTACTATTATTCCTTCTTTAACTTAAACCACCTTTTTTACATGAAGAGACTTGTCCTAACCTTTTCAAAAACAGTTTAATCTTAACAATTACATTTCATAGCTTATCAATCCTTAGGTGCGCAGACACCACTCTTTTTAAGTAAAATAAAAATGTCAAATTTTAACAGTCGGGGGTATTAGTTAGCCACGCTCACTTTTGTGCTTGTTTAATATCGTTACATGATCATGAAATTCCTCTTCAATATCTCTAATACAAACCCTGTATACTCTGTCAAATTGAATAATATTGTATTCTATCTGTCTGTTTCTATCAATAAGTTATGTGAAGATAATTTAAATTTGGTTATGTATCGTTTATATGCATTTGCAGAGATAACAATGTTAACTGCAGCTATCGACAAGACTGACATATCAAATACTTCAAATATTACATGAAAGTATTCTAGTACGTTAGTATATATTTAAACGGAATGCGACCGAGCTCAGCATACATTAAGATTCTTCAACTTCATTTATTGTCTAAAGCCAACTTTGTGGTATACGAGTACATATTCATCATCAATCATATAATATGTCAAAATAGCGGTGGGTTATAACAGGATATTTCCCAGTACAGTCATAGTCAAGATTGCCATGCTTTTCCAACGTCGTCTCATGACATCATGCTAATGTTACGATGACGTCATATGATTGAAAGTTTATTTCATTGAGTAGAATAACATGTTATTTCACTCAGTGAAAATACGGATTTACTTTAACTGATGAAGCCGCATTTTTGGACTTAAGTACACAACATATTTTAAAATATTTTAAATCAAATACTTTAAACGTTTGATTGTGGATTTCGGAAAACGGTAGACAGTTTGTATAAGACAGGAGAAATGTATGATGAATAAGTAATGATCACATTTCAGATGATATTACAAACATTCCGTTTTCATAATTTACATAATTAATAAGTGGAATGGCTTGAGAAATGTCATATTGCAAGATGTTCTCCTTTTGTGACAAATACCTTGATATTTGTAGGACTGTTTATTATGAGAGATTTATGTATCACAGAAAGTTTATAAAGTACCGAGATGATTAGTACATTAGAACTGCTATTCAATAATTAATATTATACGCCAGCTAATGTATATGCTGGCTGAGTTGTCATGGCGCCATACGAATTAGAAAGACCTGTACCTGGATCAATATTATTTAAATCATTATTATATAACTGAATATGAATATGCTCTGTACAGACTTGCGTTGAATGTTAATATCGAAATATGTTAGATGTAGTCTTATATATTGATAAATAAACAAGCGTTTGTTCCTTTAAGATTAAGTTCTACACCAGTCTGATTAGTCTGATTAAAATAAACAGTTTTCCCCGAGGAATAAAGGTTGCACAATAATACATTTATCGGGATACGAATTCATAACGTTCGGATATTTCCTTGCAAAACCGTCTGATAACAGTCCGTGTTCTGACATGTTCAGTTAACCAATCACAGGACCTGGGGACAGAGATGATCTGGGGACAGATAATTACAGCTTCTGACAGCTATCCTTTCGTCTTTTCCGAATGCTTTAAAAACGGCGACCGTTAAAAATCTATGACATGATTGGTCAGCTATTTGACTGGGCTTTGTCTGCGCAAAACTGGTAGGGAACACGCGGCATTGTGGCGAGGAAGTTATCGAACCAGCTGGTATCTCGATATTAACTATTGTGCAGATTTAATTTCTCGAAAGAAGAATGGATGAATGGTCAAATGGATGATTCTGGTCGAAATATTCCTAGAAACTTTATTCAAAGGATGTTATCTATAGAGAATACTACACGAGGTCTCATTAGATACGAATTATACGAAACGAGCGTCCTTCTGACGGTATCTGACCGAGCGAAAGCGAGGTCATATACCCTTGGAAGGTCACGAGTTTCGTATAATTCGTATCTAATGAGACCGAGTGTTGTATTTTTATTTATTACACTCGTTTATTATACGCGGTTTCGTCACACCGCTTAATTTTATTACCTGTGAAAAGGGAAAAAATTCTCCGTAATCGAAACCGGTTTCAATAACCGAGACGTAAACTGGCCAAGAGTTGAGGCGAACGCTTATTAGCACCTCCTATTGCGTATACCTACGATGGAATAATGTAGTTCATGAGATTCAGTTGAATAAATCAAAAGTGGACTATAAAATGAACAAATTGGTTTATGCAAATGAACTGTATTTGTTATGTTATATTGTGCAAGGTATTATTTTTAATGCAAACATTGACAGTAATCTTATAGTAAACTCGTTCGCCTCGCCTCGTCTCTCCTCGCAGTCGGTCGGCTTGCCGCTGAAGTGTCGAGGATGTTGGCCTAGTGACTAGCGACAGCTGACGTTGGTTTGTTTGTGACGGAAAGTCATTGGATATTAACATTTCCAAGTTTTATACACAATCTACTGAAAGAATGAAGAAACAGTGCCAAACGTGTAAACTGAAGAACGGAAGAATAATATGTTCGCTCTTTTAGCATGTTTTGATATCCCAGATCATGTTCTCGAATACTGACTGACAAATGATTTAATGAGCACACCCTGTGCTCTCAACATTTAAATGAAGTTTCTCATGGCAATCTGTATCATAAATAATTTAAATTCATCCATATGACTAACAAATCTAAATACACTGAAAATTAAAGTAAATGTTTACTATATCATTCATGAAATCATACAGAGCATCTCATAAAAGTGTCTTCTGATATCATATTTATAATTCAATAAAGACAAAAATATACAAAGCTTTCTTATGGTGAGATTTTATCTATCATCAAAATGATTATTCAATAATGTATAGTCAATAAGTAAAGATTAATAATGAACATATCTGAAAACAAAATTGTCATTAGGCTACTTGAGTGATGTCATCAACATCAAATTATAGCGTTGTTACATCATCAACTTTGTGACAGTATGGTCAGCAGTGTTCTAGATGTAAAAAAACTTGTGATGTCATAAACTGATGATGTGACAGGATTATGACTATTTGATTGCAGCGCAACTTACAATTAAGATTCTCTCACTGTGAGAGCCAGTTTTGGATTATAAAGATCATTTACTAAAGCTCTTTGATGCATGTTTTTCAGATAAAATCAAATAATGAAAAATTACCAATTTACAATTTAATAGCGGAAGTTTTGAATATTTAAAAATAAAACAAAAATTGTTTTAAAAACATCTCTACCTTGTATGACAATCAATTTCACAAATGATTGGTTTCCTTTTCCTGGCCTGGGCAAGAGGTCGAGCTACAACAACTTGGTTTATGGGCACTGCGCTGATTTTGTTGCCCCTGGGAATCGGCCACTGTTGTGGTAAGCTTGTACAGCTCTGTTGTTCTGGAATGTGGGTAAAATTGTGAAGCTTCAATCCCTGAAGTGTCTTCACAAGACCAATTGTGTGGGAGCATCTGCCACCAAGTCTATAAAAATGTTTATACATGCGATGAGAATCTATTTAATATGATGAATGTATCAATCAAAATACCAGTGTCATAATATTATTTACATTTAACTATATAAAATATAAGCAGATGTTGAACAAGAAATCTTAATTAGGCCTTATTAAACTTTTCTTAGTTTACTAAATTGTTAATAATAATAGGTAGAGTGGTGCATCATGTACTAGGTATGATGTTTCATCAATAAAACTACTTTTGACACAACGTTACTTGGCCTAGGCTGCGTATAATTGAGTTTGCAACAATAAATTGGCTGCTGATCGAAAACTGAACAACGAGGTTTTAAAGTTAGTTTATCAAACAATGGTAAATGAAAAACAAATCTCAAGAGCTGAAGAACACCCCGCTGCAGTACATGCTACAGACTGAGGCACCCACCGTAAACACTCCGCTTGGAGACGTCCAGCTCGGATCAGTCTTGTCATATCAGGTAACAATGCCCCTTAGAAAACTGAATAATATAAACATTGAGTGATAACTCCAACATTTCATTTTTTTTTTTATGAAATTGGTTAAATCATCATGGAAATAGAGACTAGGTTCACATTGATAAAATTAAATGTAACAACATCTTTTCCTTTGTAATTTTACAAAACAATACCTTTCAGATCTATGACAGTAAATTGTAATTGACAATATTTATTGAGCAGTGTCAGTCCGGATTTAGATAACATGGCATTCTATTTACATATCTATAAGGTTTAACAATTAACAATACATGTTCTATATCTGGTAACCACAATAAAGAACTGTCTTAATCTAGATTAGTTTTTGTCAAACACATATTGGAAAAGAGATAAATATGAACAAACAGTCCAAATTTGATTGATTTTCTTGAAAAGAGAAGTGGGAATTCTATAGGAGACAATCTTGAATTGTTTGATTTTTGCAATTAGATTGTAGCCCTAAAGCACAGGGGGCCTCAGTCTTCAGTTCCGTTCTATCAATGATGATCATGGCTGAAGGATATTCCTTTCTATATTCTGTAGGCATATTTTGAATAATTATGTTTCTGTGTGGCCATATACTTAACTGGCCCATTTTAGGTACATATGTTCAATCCAGGTATTGAATATCACACCGCTTGATTGTGTTGACAGCCCAAAACGCATTGCTAGATCTTTTAGTCCAAAACTGTGTCGCAGTCGACATAGAGTTAGGAACAAGCAATCCTTTGCAGATAAAGTTCTAATGTCACGCCGACCTTTCTCATAATGCAAACATGATGCATCATCACCTGGCAGAAGGAAAGCCAGCAGGGCAAGAAATCTGACATAAGTTACCCCTGTGTAATATTTGAAGAGGTCCTTGAGTTTCCCTGATCTCGCTATGACACTGTCCACATTGAACCTTTGACATTTCTTGAGTTCCTCCTTCAATTCTAGAATTTCTTTATCTTTTTCCTTCAATTTTTTGGTCACATTCTTGATGTGTTGCCTCTGGTCTTCTACCTGGTACTGGAGACTTTGAATTATGGTTTCCTGATGTTGCTGCTCTGTAGTATTCCCTGAAATATAACAGCCATTAAGTAATTCAGACTATACAATACTTCACAAGAATGCAACATTCTATAATTGATTGTTTTTAATTAGTATTCAATTAAATTACAGACAAAAAATCTCAAGCGAAGATTGCCGGCAGCGTCCACTACATGTGCCCCAATCATGTTTCCACAAGTGCCACCTGTGCGACTCCCAGCTGGGTACGAGGATCAGAATGCCGAGTATCAGGTTACAGAAGAGACAGGAAGAGACATGAGGACAAGCTGACAGTAGTCTTTGGAAAGAGATGCGTTCTCATCGTCTGACAGGATCATACTTTGGAAAGGTCATGATAAGAAGGAAGAAACCTACAGCATCATTCCTGAACAGTTTGTTTCCGAAGACCGCAATCCATTCTGCGTCTCTTTCTTATGGGAAGAACAATGAAGTGCAGGCGAAGAAGTGATATCTGGAGCACAAAGTCTCAACCCATCTACATGAGAACGGACTTGTTATCAACAATAACTTCAGCTTCCTTGGAGCAACTCCTGATGGCAAGATATGTTGTCCTGACCAACAGAATGGCATTATCGAAATATAATGTCCATACTCTGCACGGAACTTTACAATTGAAGAATCATGGGAAAAGATACCCAATTTCTTCTTGCAGAAGGAGGAAAGTGATAGTCTTAAGCTGTCAAAACGACATGCTCACTATGCCCAAGTTCAAGGACAGTTAATGGTGACAGGAGCGGAGTTGTGACTTTGTGGTTTACACCAAGATAGATTTGTACACAGAGCGGATATTGCCAGACATTGACTACATAGTCCGGCAGCCAAACCCCGATTTCCACCCTAGGTGGGAAAGTGCGTCCATAGAAAATGTTTTTACAGAAATTGAACCTCATGGGTATATACTATAGGAAACTGAATGATGACACTTTGTCATCATTGAGCATTTTGAATAATTAATGTTTTAATTAGATAGGGTACACTCGTGATTTCAGTTATCCAGACACATCAAGTAATTATTTTTTAGTGTTCACAAAAATGAAATAAACTAAAGGCAGTTATATATCAATCGTTGTCTATTAGATATTTATTATTATCTATTATATATATTTTTGACAAGAGTAGTCTCGCAGAAGAAAAAGCTAGAATGTTTCTTAAACGTTAAACGTATAACTGCAATGACATGAAAAGTGACATTAAAAAGTGTTGGCGTGCACATATTCATACCCTTATTCAGATAACACTAATGGTGTAGGCCAGACGTTGCAACACATTTTTTGAATCAGGAATATCAAACACCTTGTTATTTCATAGGTCATGTGTATCTATTTATACATAAAAACCGCAAAGACAAGGATAACAGAGACAACGAAACAACAGTTGCTCGGCTTTTCCAAAGAAATTGCACATTGTACGGACAATAATGTGTTTCATTTTAAAGAACACTGTACTGTCTTTCTGTCGAATCATTGAGCATTGAGTGATTTACATTCCTGCAGATGCAAGATATGACGTTGATTTCAAGTATTAATTAATGTCCAAAGGGTATCATTTTGGCAGAAGATGGTGAGTCGATGATGTAGGACTTGTCTCACAGACAGTTTGGTCAGCTACGATGTCGTCAATTTCTTCACCAACATATCCCTCAACAGAAAACCCTAGAAGCCACCAAGCTCCACATCCGCATTGAACAGCTCGACACCAAGTTAACCATCGGCTACTTCTATTTTATCTTCACAGACACGATCCACGGACTTCCAATGGGCTCACAACTATATTCCCTAATAACAGTGATTTTCCTTCCAAGAACCAGCACCCTCTAATGCTCCTTTTCAGTCGCTTTATTGGTTCCACAAGGTTGATGACACCTGCACCACCTTAGACAACATCTCAACGTCAAGCATCCAAGAATCAGGTTGATCATGGAAACATAATCTAACCACCATCTTCCCTTCTCATATGTCTCCTTGCAAACTACTAGGCATGGACCTAGAATATCTGGTCTATCGCACGCCGTGACACACACACTGACCAGTACACACAATACAGCTTATGTTATCATCCACTAATCAAGCATAGTCACACTCACAAGATGTGATAAAATCCATCTGTCAACCTGATACCCTCAATAAAGAACCAAAGGACACATTTACCCCCACTCAAGGAATACCCAGCAAGCCTAGTCATGTCGTTGTCTATTAGTATTATGAAAAAAAGTTTTAAAAAATGTTGAAAAAAACCGAAAGTCCAAAATGTATATAATGTGTCTGGATAAACGAGGTTTCTGAGCAAATTTGGTTTTCTTACAGTAAAAGTGGATGTAAAGTTGTTATAATTTACTTTTGATTGTGATTACGATTATTGAATGATAATCAAAAGAAATGGTGATAAAGTTTCAGTTAATGTTTATATTTGTTTACTTTTGCCAAATTCTGAAATAGCTAGGCCTTCGTGTAACAAGGTCACTTCTAGTGGAGAGAAAATGGTGATTTTTGACGATTTTATGGTGTTTTTAAAAAAACACAATTTACCATTTTTATTTTGTAATGAAATGAATTTTTTTTATTCACCAACACGAAGCGGGCACTGTAATCGGGAAATTTGAAGGTTAAGTTATTTTTTGACAAGAGTAGTCTCGCAGAAGAAAAAGCTAGAATGTTTCTTAAACGTTAAACATATAACTGCAATGACATGAAAAGTGACATTAAAAAGTGTTGGCGTGCACATATTCATACCCTTATTCAGATAACACTAATGGTGTAGGCCAGACGTTCCAACACATTTTTTGAATCAGGAATATCAAACACCTTGTTATTTCATAGGTCATGTGTATCTATTTATACATAAAAACCGCAAAGACAAGGATAACAGAGACAACGAAACAACAGTTGCTCGGCTTTTCCAAAGAAATTGCACATTGTACGGACAATAATGTGTTTCATTTTAAAGAACACTGTACTGTCTTTCTGTCGAATCATTGAGCATTGAGTGATTTACATTCCTGCAGATGCAAGATATGACGTTGATTTCAAGTATTAATTAATGTCCAAAGGGTATCATTTTGGCAGAAGATGGTGAGTCGATGATGTAGGACTTGTCTCACAGACAGTTTGGTCAGCTACGATGTCGTCAATTTCTTCACCAACATATCCCTCAACAGAAAACCCTAGAAGCCACCAAGCTCCACATCCGCATTGAACAGCTCGACACCAAGTTAACCATCGGCTACTTCTATTTTATCTTCACAGACACGATCCACGGACTTCCAATGGGCTCACAACTATATTCCCTAATAACAGTGATTTTCCTTCCAAGAACCAGCACCCTCTAATGCTCCTTTTCAGTCGCTTTATTGGTTCCACAAGGTTGATGACACCTGCACCACCTTAGACAACATCTCAACGTCAAGCATCCAAGAATCAGGTTGATCATGGAAACATAATCTAACCACCATCTTCCCTTCTCATATGTCTCCTTGCAAACTACTAGGCATGGACCTAGAATATCTGGTCTATCGCACGCCGTGACACACACACTGACCAGTACACACAATACAGCTTATGTTATCATCCACTAATCAAGCATAGTCACACTCACAAGATGTGATAAAATCCATCTGTCAACCTGATACCGTCAATAAAGAACCAAAGGACACATTTACCCCCACTCAAGGAATACCCAGCAAGCCTAGTCATCACGACTTCCCTGAAAACACTCACCATAAGAGCTATCCCACAAGCCTAAACCGAGAAATACGAGTAACAATTCCTTAAATACTTCGGCTATCTCAGCTACAAGATCGCCCGCCTCATCAAGAACAAAGTCAGCATTGATGTTACATTTCCCTGTGCAAGATCCTCAATTTTTCTTAAGCAGCTACTCAAATAAAAGCAAACAACAGACGAACCAGCACTACAAGAGGATGCATCTTCAAAATGCCATGCCACTGTGGACAAGAGTACATCAGAGAAATGCTGCAGCCTATCAACACAAGGATCAAGGAACATAAAGCGTATGTCAACACTTTTGACCAAAAATCCTCCCTATCTGAGCATACTCTGAACAAGGATCACACTATCAACTGGGAGGCTACCACAGTATTGTCAACAAATAACAACTTGCGCCAAAGAAAACTTCAATAAGCGATTGGCATTACATGGGAACAATCTGCAATAAACCGCGACCAAAGCATCTTCCTAACATGTACATGGGGATTCACTCATCTCGAACATCTATATTCTGTCGGAGGCAAATCCGAGGAGCACCCACCCTACCATCAATCCACTCTTGTCAGAGCCTATCCGAGGAGTCTACACCTATCAGAACCATTCACCGCCCAACCACTTCACACCCAATCACATCACTGGCCTCTCCTAATACTCTCAATCACCTTGTCTTCTGCATTTCACATCCAATCAACTGTTCTTGTATCTACAATAAAGGCAATTGGCTTTCCTCCTTTCACCAATGTGTATTACTGTTGTCCAATCACTACTTCAATAAAGTCCACAGGCCATTGCTGATTTAACAAGGAACTATTAATGCTCCTCATGTTTGTATCACAAATCATCAATGTATACCGCTCTCATGCGAATTCATCTTAAAAACTTAATTTAATCTATCTGATTGAGTTTCCTCGCCATTGGTTTCTTTACTATATAAATGTATACCATTTTGTTAGTTCTTACATTTCAACTTATGATAGAGTAAGTAAATACTCCGAAACGTCTTGTATATTCATATTAAAGAAGTTGTTATCCAGAAAATATCCTTGTTCTATTGTCAAGTAATCATAACTATGTTGGGTTTCATGGGGTTCTTTTTTCAGAATTTGTCAAAAGTAAACATATACATTGTACTAACTGAAACTTTATCACTATTTCTTTTGAGTATGATTCAATAATCGTAATTATAATCAAAAGTACATTATTACACCAATAAATCCAATTTTACTGCAAGAAAACCGAATTTGCTCAGAAACCTCGTTTATCCAGACAAATTATCAACATTTGGGCCTTTCGGTTTTTTTCAACAAAAACAGTGAGAAAAGTGTACTTATTTTCATAATACTAATAGACAACAATTGATATATAACTGCCTTAATTTTATTAAAATGTTGTGAACACTAAAAAATAATTACTTGATGTGTCTGGATAACTGAAATCACGAGTGTACCCTATCTAATTAAAACATTAATTATTCAAAATGCTCAATGATGACAAAGTGTCATCATTCAGTTTCCTCAAGTATATACCCATAGGGTTCACCAGGAACAAAAATATTTTCTATGGACGCACTTTCCCGGTCACAAGGGCTGGCTGCCGGACTAACATGACATGTATGCTGGAAAAGCTATGTGATTTCTTTAGAGAACATGCAAAGCCATATCTTAACATGCAAATTATGCAATAGTGTTAACCTATGATTGCTTTGGGATTTTCTCTCCTGAGGGACATTTTCTCTGTCCGTTTGAAACAGTTCTCTGAAACAATATATTTGTTACTGTTAACTTGATTTTCCAAAAGATGTATTTGTATTGATATTCATAGATTTTTGTAAATACACTTGATGTACCAGGAGATATTCATTACACAGTCTTGTTGTCCATTTTGAAGACATTTAATTTCAATTACATCTCTGCAATGCACATCTCAAACAGCTTCAGACAATCTGCAGATACATCAATAACATCTGTTCTATATGAGCTTTCTATAATTATTCAAGTTTTTATTCAAATTTGATATATCACACTAATAGTGACCAATAACAAAACTAAATAGACCGCGTACAAATATAAAACACATGAAAGAAGAGAAATATAATCATTTATAATTGAATTAGATATTGTAGCGTTCTGTCTTATATAAACATATACATTTTCTGATCTTCAAACGTACCAGTTAATTCGATTATATGTTGCTGATTAAAAATCCCATCCTGTTACAACCGTTTGGCGACCCAGTAGATCACTTTTATGTCACTGCAAGAGTTCTGTAAAAAAGGTAATGCTTAACATTTGCTTCTTGAAATGAAAAAATCGGTTTAGAGCGGTTTACCACCGTGAAGTTAAGGAACTGGTAGCAAAGAGATTAAGATCCAGTAAGGCGCTAGGGAGTGGAATCGGGTTTCTTTCAAAAGCTTATATTATATGAATATTAATATAATGTACATCTTTGCAGTAACAAACTACGTTTATTTTTGTTATCCCCTAGTGGTATTTCAATTCTAGGTCTCAAGGAGAATAGCCACATGTGGTAATCTCTAAGGCCCCCTAGACGCCGTATAATGTATAATAATGTCAGATAATGATTTGTATTGTTCTTTATACAGCCGTACCAGTTTGGTATTTATGATATTTATTGTATTTATTTGTTATATGTACAAACAATTTGAGACATAACTAATGATGCGAGGTAATCATTAAGCTTACGGCTTTTCTCAAATTGCAGCAAGATGTACAATAAATATCCAGATCAATACAATTGGCAATAAACTCTTAAAACAACAACAACACAATTAAGTAACATATAAGCAAATGCATCACAACCTTTTCAACAGACTGACACAAATATCAATCTAAAAAAGAATATATACACACGTATAAATCAATTATAGACCCAGCAATTTCGGAACATATCAACCAATTGCAACATTACAGCGGTTAGGGCACTGTTGCAAGACTTACAAACGGTCAAAATATACAACAATGTTAGATTTGGGACTTTGAATGTACTTTATTGGACACGTTGGTAAACAAAGGAAAGAGCTCCACTTCTCAATGCTTCCGTTTAGTCTAAAAGATGCTGCTTATTCAGCAAAACCAAAGCCAAATGCTCGCATAATTCAATTATCTTTCCAAATATTAAGATATTAATGATTTATGAAACACACTTGGTGAATAACGTCTATTGACAGACAGACAGATTTGTTACAGTATGAGGCATCGGTTCGAAATACAGTATTGAAATAGATTTGTTAAATATCAAGATAAGAGATTTGGTATCTGTCCCATCTATTATATAAATTCCTTTTCGAAAAAGGAGAAACTTTTATAGTTAAAAGAAAACATGAATGAACATTTTAAAATGTCATTTAGTCGTATGTCCAACAATGTAATCGCACTTATATGGGGCAAACAAGCATTCTCAGAGCTAGAGTGCGTAGGCAACAGCAAATCAATGATCCCAACCTCCGTCACCTTCAGATAAGTAAGCTTATGGCAACAATGGAAACTTTATTTTTTCCAATTTGATAAGATATTATCGAAATCAGAGATTACAAACTTCACTTTAGAGACCAATAAATATTTAATTTGAATAGTTAATGCACACAATACATTGATTGATCATTGACTGTATTGTTTTATCTAATGATCGACGAGGCGTAAGGAGACCTTATTGTTCTGGAGTGACATCCACTTGCCCGAAGCAATTCACAGGCGTGGTTTTAGTGTCGGCACACACGTGTAAAGATGTTAAGAATTACAATAATGTAATATTTTCGTTCATACATAAATATGCAATCTTCCACTTGAAAAGAGCAATGCACTGGTCGAAATGAGCTTATACAGACTCAGCCAAGTGTCTTCTGATATCAAGTGTACCAATACGATTGATTAAAGTTACAGATATACGAGGCTTGCAAAGGATATGTTTAATTTAATCAACGAGTGAAGACACGAGGGTGAGATTTTATGTATCATTCAAAATTACTCTTCCTAATTACCAACAAAACAATGAACATACCTGAAGCACAAACTGCCATTTAGCTTCTTAAACAGTGATCACAGTGAGGTCATAGTATTTTCACGTGATAGCATTGTCAGCAGTGTTCTTAGCGATGTCTAAGCCTTGTGATGTTTATTAACTAATGATGTAATAGGATAAATAGAGAATACTAAACGACGTTCCGTTTAATAACATATTTATGAAACGAGTGAGTGGTTTGTATTTAACGAGCGGAAGCGAGTTAAATACAAATACCATTCCACGAGTTTCATACATATGTTTTTAAACGGAGACGAGTTTGGTATTTCATTTATAACTCACTGATTTAAATGCCACTTAATTCCACAACTCGTCGATAAATGGGAAACACTCAATTGCGACCGTGGCGCTGGCATTGTGACGTCATATTTGTGCCATTATGACGTCTCAGCACTCGATGTTATTACACAATGTGTAATAACATTGTAGATTTATTAAATTGCGATATCTTCAACGGGCGAGTAATAATGACGATTTGATTGTAGCGATATCTACAATGTACAATGTGATCTAACACAAGCGATATCTATTGCGGAGCCAGTTTTGGATGATAAAAGAAGATTGATCCAGTCAAAACCAGTTGATGGTTACTATTTATATCTACTCCGTCACGAGAGAAGCAACTAATTTTAAAATTCTTGTTTGTGTGCCTGTTTCTCAACATAGTGTTCATCAGAGCTTGAATACTATGTTGTTAAACCGGTCGGAAATGAACGTATATGAAAGTATCTTCATAATGTCAGTTTTTAGGAATTTAGTAAGTTTTGCTTCAATATAAACCCAAGTCGGATAATATTTTTAACACGTTTAACTTTCAAGACTTTAAAATATTCTTTATAGAAATCGGCAAGTTGGCCCTTTAACCAAGCTCATTGGCAGCCTAAATTGTCGCCATGGATTGTATCTTCAAGTATCTGCTCCTGTTCGGGAAATGATTGTATTACCATGTCGCCTATTTAGATGTAATAATGGGGACAGTTAAAACAAACAAATACGAAATGCTTGAAACTGTTCAGCGTTATTTTAGCAAAAGAGTCAAAGGGTTACCTAACATACATCAAAGCTAGCTTGTATGGATGGTGTTAATATTCTTTCTGTACATGGATATATGGACAAGCGCTCCTGATTGCCAATGAACTGTTGGCCTCCTGGCTACTCATACAAATAAATCATCCGTCTGTCTGTATGTCTGTATGAAAAAACAAAGTTCTTTTATTCCTTGGCAAATTGTGTAGATCAAGAAGTGATGTTTTTGTCTGGAAATATTGTATGTCGCCTGCATATAACATGATTAGAACTGTACAACAATATGACTTCACAATCTTGTTCACGTCCACTGTGCCTTCTAAATCTGGTTATTCCACTCTTGTCAATGAACGAATACGACAACGTGAATCTCGTATTGTAGAGAGACATGTTCAGAAAGAAAACATTGTCTGTTCATATTTCTTAAACAAAAAGAAATAATATTTTTGGAATCTCCTTAACTAAACATCCTTAAACTTGTTGAAGAAATTTATTACATCGTGTTGTTCATGTTTGTGAAACTCTTTGATCGAGGGCATCACGGGTAAATGAAACCATCATATCTAACTTACTGTAAGCAACAACAACCCATTATTACACTTCAATTTGTTTATGACTAGTATTCCACGCAGAAGTTTCAATGTTTTTGTAAACATAAATGCTCAAGCTGCAGATGTCATAGTAGATGATTTGAAGGAAATAATCCACGAGTTATGTCTGATTTATGAAAAACAACTAATCAAAGATGGCCTCGGTCCTCCCTTCTGACTGTCTATATAGAGGGCCTGGGAAGCGGAGCCTCTCACACAGTACATTGTAATAGTTTAGGTATTCCCAATTTCCTGTGGGCTGCATCTTCATTAGAAGGTCCGAATCAGGGCACGTTTTATTAAGCTGATATAGATCGCAATGTCAGTGTATTTAACACTTCATACTGTGGCAATCGAGTAAAATAAGGATACCCATGTTCGATTTGTGACAGCACAGATTCCGTGCTCTGTTGACTGTGAGGAAAAGGTGTTTGGATTGAGGACAGAGTATTTGTACTTCCTCTTTTGATCTGACAGCCAAGAAATCGGCCACCATATCTTGATGAAAGGACCTGTCACTCCAGCGAATTCTGACGACATCGATTTGGATTGGATTGAGATTGGCACGTCCATGTCGGGATGTCAATAATTGACAAGATTCTGTGTTTAACATTCTGATTGCCGAAGGCCAATATTTTTGACAATCCATGAATGTGCGGAAAAATGTCATAGGCTATCAGTTAGTAATAACATATATATATAACTTGATGTGAAAGTGTATTACATGCAGTACAACTGTATTTTATCTCCTGGGTTAACATTTGTCAACATATTGTACCGTTATTTAAGCAACATTTCTATAGTGTTAGTATTGACTTTCAATCTGGTATATTTATGTAGTTATATTTGATATTTGAAAGGTCGCACTATGGTATACTTTTAACTCAAAAGGGGATTAAACACTGGAGGTTCTCACATATAAAACACTGGAGGTTCTCACATATAAAACACTGGAGGTTCTCACATATAAACGCTGGAGGTTCTCACATATAAACGCTGGAGGTTCTCACATATAAAACACTGGAGGTTCTCACATATAAAACACTGGAGGTTCTCACATATAAACGCTGGAGGTTCTCACATATAAAACACTGGAGGTTCTCACATATAAAACACTGGAGGTTCTCACATATAAAACACTGGAGGTTCTCACATATAAACGCTGGAGGTTCTCACATATAAAACACTGGAGGTTCTCACATATAAAACACTGGAGGTTCTCACATATAAACGCTGGAGGTTCTCACATATAAAACACTGGAGGTTCTCACATATAAAACACTGGAGGTTCTCACATATAAAACACTGGAGTTTCTCACATATAAAACACTGGAGGTTCTCACATATAAAACGCTGGAGGTTCTCACATATACAATACTGGAGGTTCTCACATATAAAACACTGGAGGTTCTCACATATAGAACACTCAAGGTTCTCACATATAAAACACTGGAAGTTCTAACATAAAAAACACTGGAGGTTCTCACATATAAAATACTGGAGGTTCTCACATATAAAATACTGGAGGTTCTCACATATACAATACTGGAGGTTTTCACATATAAAACACTGGAGGTTCTCACATATAAAACACTGGAGGTTTTCACATATAAAACACTGGAGGTTCCCACATATAAAACACTGGAGGTTCTCACATATAAAACACTGGAGGTTCTCACATATAAAACACTTGAGGTTTTCACATATAAAACACTGGAGGTTCTCACATATAAAATACTGGAGGTTCTCACATATAAAACACTGGAGGTTTTCACATATAAAACACTGGAGGTTCTCACATATAAAACACTGGAGGTTTTCACATATAAAACACTGGAGGTTCTCACATATAAAATACTGGAGGTTCTCACATATAAAACACTGGAGGTTTTCACATATAAAACACTGGAGGTTCTCACATATAAAACACTGGAAGTTCTCACATATAAAACACTGGAGGTTTTCACATATAAAACACTGGAGGTTCTCACATATAAAACACTGGAGGTTCTCACATATAAAACACTGGAGGTTCTCACATATAAAACACTGGAGGTTCTCACATATAACACACTGGAGGTTTTCACATATAAAACACTGGAGGTTCTCACATATAAAACACTGGAAGTTCTAACATATAAAACACTGGAGGTTCTCACATATAAAATACTTGAGGTTCTCACATATAAAACACTGGAGGTTCTCACATATAAAACACTGGAGGTTCTCACATATAAAACACTGGAGGTTCTCACATATAAAACACTGGAGGTTCTCACATATAAAACACTGGAGGTTCTCACATATAAAACACTGGAGGTTCTCACATATTAAACACTGGAGGTTCTCATATATAAAATACTGGAGGTTTTCACATATAAAACACTGGAGGTTCTCACATATTAAACACTGGAGGTTCTCACATATACAATACTGGAGGTTTTCACATATAAAACACTGGAGGTTCTCACATATTAAACACTGGAGGTTCTCACATATACAATACTGGAGGTTCTCACATATAAAACACTGGAGGTTCTCACATATTAAACACTGGAGATTCTCACATAATAATAGAACACTCAAGGTTCTCACATATAAAACACTCGAGGTTCTCATGTATCATGAACAATATGATGCCTTATGTTTCCTTTGAAGACAAGCTATAAAACCAGCTGCTGCTTTTGATTTACCCTTGAACGAAATGGCAGTATAACTTGTCAGAAGATGTACACGACTGCACAACAAGAGGTGTAAGTCACTCACGAAATGTCTTAACATGTGTGTGTGTATATTAACACTGTCATCGGATAAGTATTTGTTCTATGTTGCCCCTTCGTATGACAAAAACAAACACAATGCTTGCATTGAATTTAAAGGGGCATTAGCACGCTTTTTGCAAATTTTATTTGTTGCAAATGTCCCATTTATAATGATAGTTTATTTCAATTATATTTACTTGAAACATGTTATTACACAAAACAAATTATCAGTAGTGGTAATAACGATGTTGCCTATAAAGCAAACATTGCATGGCGGCCATTTTATTGTGAAGACATTTTATTATTTCAAATGACAAACAAGATTACCATGGCTTTACGAAACCATGTACACTAATTTTTAACTTGATTTTCCGATATGAGAAGGGTGTTTTACTTTTGATGACACTATTTTTCAAATACATTTCATCGACTTATTTCAGCGAAAACACGTGCTACTGCCCCTTTTAGTCTGGGTGTCGTTCCTCATATCACTCAACCGCAAAAGAAATGTCACCATACAACATGCAAGCTAAATTTATGTCGTCCTACAGTAAAGACGCGTCAACAAAATTAAGTTTAAGAAAGTTATTCATGTCGGCAACATGTTTTATTAATTACATTTCTACATGTTACACATTTGTTTACTTAAATGCCAAACACTCTTGCCAAAAAACATTTTGAAAAAGCGATTTCAGCATCCTAGCGTATTTGAACTGACATAAAAATAAAAGTATCATAGTTTGATGTATGAAATTGTAAGTACCTCTGTATGACACATGTGTATATCAAATACATTCACAATCTACTTTCTCAGGCAGATGTATTTTGTTGTTTACACTGTTGAAAATGTGGTGACGTTTCTTTTGCGGTTGAGTGTACAATTGATTGTAACTACACAACTGGTTTGTGGAATGGGACCCTGTCTCCGAGTAGCGAGTTAAATGCGCCATTGCGTAAGTTATCTTAAGTCATAAGTACATATAAATGATTAAAATAGATAGAGAACCCTTTCGCTTACAACGTGACATAAGAGAACGAAATTCTTATCTCGAAAATCAGTTGTAAATTTGTTTCAAAGACTATGTACATCTCGAGTAGCGCACACCACTGAATGTGATGTCATTTTTAGGATTTTACGTTATTACATTCTACGTAATTTATGATTTATGTGCCTGTTGATTGATAAGTGTCATAGCAACGCACGTGCGCCTTAATCTTACCGACTATCTTCGTGCTGAAGATTACCATTCTAATATGTTTTAAAATGTTTTATCAATTTGCAAATTATTGGCTATATGCATGTAACATAATTGTGATATACCAGTATATATTCAAGAAATAGATATATGTTTTTTTTCCAATGGTTCATAAACGTTTTGCAAGTTAAACTGGTTAAACGTTTTAACTTGAACTTTTGGTTTTTAAAACTCTTGTATAAGAAAACAGTATGTGAAAATCATAATCGTCAATGATACAGTGATAAAATACATTGTATATAAATCTCATCGTATGAAGTTATCCTTTTCAAATGTCGATTTCGCGTTAATGAGAATGTATACCGGTCACATGACCATGTTTAATCAGCAGAGAGCATATCGTTTAAAAGACTGAATTCATGTATTAATATATGTTTATAGTCTCCTTGATTTTATTTTTCAAGCAAAAACTGTTATTGGAATATGTGTATGAATTACAGAATTGTATTAAATGAAAAAAAGATATCTATTATATTTCCATTTCCGTGACTAAAAACTGTGCAAGATGACCACAATGTTTTGCACTTAGAAATAATGGACTTGATCAATATCTAAAAAAAACAAAAAAACATCTTTTACTGTTCAGGGTGATTTCTCCGCTTGGGTTTGGTTGAACACATCTGCTAAAATTAAGTGTATATTATTCGTTGAGACAGATTTTACCAATTATCCAGTATTTGTTATCAACAGACTCAATAGCTAGTCAAGGCAAGACGAGACTAACGATGATCTATATGAACGCTCTCAATTGAGACTTTTGATAATTATCCAGTATGTTTTTTTAACATACTCAATGACTAAGAAGACAAATATTTTATGGATGATCAACTTCTTTATTAACAATAGCGACGTTCGGTTTTGATCCTTATACCGTCATGTTGCTTGATAACGGTATAAGGATCTTTACCCAAACGTCGCTATTGTTCATAAAGAAGTTGATCATCCATAAAATATTTGTCTTCTTCATCAAACCAACTTCTAGAATGCCTCTCAAACAGTTTACTCAACGACTATTTTAAAGTAAGACGAGACTAACGGTAATGCATATAATCGATCTCAATTGAATTCTCAATTATATTTCGTTAAAATAAATCTTGACATAGGGAATAGAAGCAGCCCCAGCCAGGAGAGGACTTTCTGTAAGTGTCGATGTCTGGTGCGGACCGACTATCGAGGGACAGACTCATAACTCTCTACTAATCACAGACCGCCAGACTCGTATTCCCGCGATTCGCCGCGACCTTTTCTGCCAGCAACAGATACAGGGCTCCATGTTCTATTGCGGAGACCTTTTGTCATTCTTCCCTTTCAATAAAAGGCTCAGACTGATGAAGCAAGTTTTAAAAATGATTAATATGATGGTATGGAAAGTCCTTTAATCTTTTTAGGCAAGTGTATATAGTATAGCCTCTCAGTGGCACGAAATTAGTATTCCAATAGATATATAGTGTAAAAAGTAGATTTCCGGAAATCAAAGTGACCATACTTATATTGGTTAAGTTTTATGAAGTTTGGCTTGTGAAGTCATAACCTTGTCAATATGCATTTCTCTTTATCGCAACATTCGATTGAAGCGGCCATAAAATGAGTCGTTAACGGACAACGATTCCCATTCCTTTTAAGAATGTGTTGTGTAGGTTGGTTAGTTGCACTGTAAACGAAATGTCTCAGTACTAATGGTAATCATCTGTTTAAAATTCTGTTGCAACAATACTATCTATAAATGTATAGAAATGTCATACATTGAAGTTGTTATTTGATGTTACAGTCATTGACTATCAAGTAAAATACACATGCTTGTACATTAAATCCGCTTTACAATATGAGAGAATTGTATTGATCCATTTTGTATTTTTGGTAAGATTTTCTTGAATTGTATAATGTATTATATAACTTAGTTAAGTTCAATTAGCTGTTGTCAAGCGATGTAGGTGTATCGTTTGTTCAGCATGCATTTCAGTAACTTAAGAGACCGAATTAAGCTAACATTATTTGTAAGAGTGAACAAATTTATCGATTAAAACTGTCACTTTTATTTTAGTGATGTGCACGTAAATCGCTCCATGAAAGGCGCTATTTGTGAGATAAATAATCGAACGTATAACATACGGCATTGAAAGGGAAATATATGTACCAGAGCCTTATGTATAAGTAGGAAGCTGACTGAAAAACAATATATCATCTATACCAAAACTACTTTCCAAATGTGCGGATAACAAGCACTGAACGCCACGTGTGGTCAAGTTGGTACAGATGTTTAACAATTGAACTCGAAGGAAAACCGATCCACGGACAAATACCTTACAATATGGGGTCACACGCGCTTACCTCTTTAAGATCTTAATTACTTTTCAACATAGGAGTCAAATGGTAACAACACAATTTCTCCGAGATTGTCTGACATGACATGTTTTCCAGTAGCACGTAGGCTGGGAAGTGCGGTGTGAGATGTACCAGATCCTTTACTTGGGGTCAGTCAGTATATTTATCGTCCATCTTGTGAACTAAACATCTGGAACATTTAAACGTTACAACTTTATATTAACAAATACATACGTTTTTCAATCAGACGAAGAACACACGTACACTGTACGCATGTCCTTCTTGTATTTTGTTGCTTAATTTAACAACATATACTATTTATCACATCAATTTACTAGGACATTTATATAAGGGGGTGTCTTGATGCAATACGTCTGATAAACTTGATATCCAAATATGAAAAATATGCAAAGCAGGTCAATGATAAGTACGCGAACTACTTTCCATACATCATTGAATAGCATTAACAATATTCAAGTAAATACGCGTAGTTTTGCTTGTGTGAATAATATAAAAATAATCTGATTTGCTACAGAGATTTTTTTTTTAAATTCCAAAAATCATACAAAAATTCAGTGCACCGTTGACAAATAACATGCATATGATGCACAATGAATGTTGATTTGTTGCCTACATAAGCGTCAGGTGTGGTACTGGTCGAACTACCCATCTTATCTGAATTGCCTATCAAACTTTTATTTTATATGATAAAGAGATTATTAACCTCGGGGGTTTCCCTATCCTTAATATCATACAATTAAAATAAAAAGTAGTGTATTATGCTCACCAAAAGCTCATATTATACAATCTTTATTCCAAATATATGTATATGATATAAGTGATAGGAAAACACACTTGGTTTGTCTCCCATCCTCTGTCAGTCGGGAATGAAAAAACATTCACTGAATTATTTTTTTTATATTTTAGTTGACTTTCATACATGCAAATGCTGATTTCAGTTCAAATAATTATACTCTACTTGCACATGCATCCTCAATCGCCAAATATATGATAATTATTATTTTCCAATGGAAATAAAGAAAGAGCTTTATACATGCTTAGAAACCAAAACTGCACGTCCAAGCTACATGCACAGTAGTTATATGACCTACAAAACATTGTCAACCCTAATTTGTCATTTTGTCTTTTGTAGATGAGTTTCCAAAATTACATTTGTGTACTTGTCACGCGGCAGCCGCGGTGCATTGTCCGGTTTTCGACCAGAAATCACTCATTTCACACTATACTGAACTGACTAGCATCAAAAAGGTATTTTTCGGCAAAAGTAAGTACTTCTAGTTAAGTAACACCGTCTATAATATTTGACATATGTTCTCCAACTACACACTGGATGTCACTGTAATAGGTCTATACTCTTCGATTCGGAGGTCAATCAGGGATAGTGTCTATTGGTTGAAGGTTTGCCTCATTAGCCCCCTGGATTGTTTAACATTGAGAATTTGAGACTTAATAATGAAATGTACGCCTTAATTTCACATTACGATTTTCATCGTATTTCAATTGTACGACGTAACCAGGAAGTTACTTCATAACACTTCTTGCTAATAGTTTAACTAACAAGATCTCCGGTGTGACATGGCCAATTTACAAATTATCCAAATTAAGGTGGAATCGAACCCTCAACCCTCTCACCCACAGGCAAGTACACTAACTGCTACTCTAATGGGCCAGACAGAAGATTAAGTTTGGCTAAACTATCTATAAAATCAGGTTCAGACTTCACTTAGATTTCTGCAGCGCTCTATGGTGTTATTACACATAAATGTGTAACAAATTATTCATCATTGAAATGCAGTAATTTAACACATTGTAATGCAGCAAATTATTTATCATTGAAATGCAGCAATTTATTCAACATTAAAATGCAGCAATTTATTAATTCTCTGTTTTAACTTTTAAATCGTTTTCCTGTAATAACTTTGATCAATTACAAACTTTTAGCGATTCCAATGAGATACCAATCATGTGATTTATCCATAAACATTTTTAAAACCTTCGACTTATTTGCACGTGCTTTTCCTTTTGTGTCAACAGCATCCACGTGACCAGCCATGTTACATGGTTGGCCTTTAATTCATTGCGTGTGTAGCATACATAAATAATAGCTTCAGGGAGATAACATCTCTAAGTTTGCTTTCGGTCATACTTTTCGCTCACCTTTCTTTTCTCAGGTTTTACAACGTCACAACCTCTGGCTCGTGTTTTATCCTACCCAAATCCCCCTGAGGCTTTTATCGAGAAAACCCGTACACATATTAACGGGCCTTCATTGTTTAAACAAATGAAAACGCTATGTCGATTGGACCTGTGGGTCTCTTCAGTCTTCTTGAAGAAATGTGCTTGCAATTCCGACTCTAAGTTATTACAGTTTTTTACAGCCTATCAGAAGACAAGTTTCCTCTTCACTATCAAGGTCCACCCCTGCACTGAATCAGATGGTTTGAAACACAGCGATACAGAGACATGGTATTCCATCATCTCTCTCCAAACCTTTAAATTTGTGTGTGGGTGTAACATGACTCGGGGGTTGGTAATTTGAGTAGGACTCTACACGATGATAAGTCCCAAGGGTTTTGTGAAGAAAATTGAAACATTATTCTAGGTCACTTATGATAATGACGAATACTGTCATAGATACAATGGTCTTATTTGTTTTAGTTATCTGGCCTGAAAGGTCTGAAAGCATGTTCGTATGGTATGACAATGAATCCAGTGTCCTGCGTCCCTCCGTGTTGTTTTCATATTCTTGACTTCTTCTAAAACTACTGGGTATAGGAAGCTGACAAACAGGCATGTCCGTATGGTATGACAATGAATCCAGTGTCCTGCGTCCCTCCGTGTTGTTTTCATATTCTTGACTTCTTCTAAAACTACTGGGTATAGGAAGCTGACAAACAGGCATGTTCGTATGGTATGACAATGAATCCAGTGTCCTGCGTCCCTCCGTGTTGTTTTCATATTCTTGACTTCTTCTAAAACTACTGGGTATAGGAAGCTGACAAACAGGCATGTTCGTATGGTATGACAATGAATCCAGTGTCCTGCGTCCCTCCGTGTTGTTTTCATATTCTTGACTTCTTCTAAAGAAACTACAGGCTATAGGAGGCTGACAAACCGAAGGCACGTAGGTAGTGTAGTTATGGCAACATGAGCCACAATCGTATGGATTAAAAACGCTAGATTGCTTAATCTTGTGAACAGGGATGAGGATAATAAATTATCGCTTTGGTGACCCTGAATTCTCCATTTTCATTTCATCACGAAAATGTCCAGAGCCAACAGAAAGCTGACTACTTTTGTTTATTGTTGATCTGGTAGATTTGTCATATATAGTTATCTTGTGGTCTGACTCGATCCCAGCTGAAAGAAGAGATTATGAGAATTTATTTATAAAAAAAACACTTTTAAAAAAGCGTTCGGCTAATAGCGCTGAGAACTGATAACACGTTTATAAATGAGAATCCGCTTTAGTACTCAAGTTTGCTACATTGAAATTTGAACCTCTATGTCATGTCCTGGCTTCTGTCTTTCTTTAACGTACATAAATTAAACTACTGCATGTTAAATGGTGTGCCATTTTAGCTTTTATCACGTTTCTGTAATGCTCAGCTCATAAATCATGTGCACTGTTAATCCCGTGTTATAAGTAATTAAATGAAATAATGACTTCAGAGTAAGACACTTATGAAGGTTTAATTTTGGAATTAAAATTTGAAAATGTTGAAATATTTTTCTCCCGTTTGAGGAAATGAGATTAATATGATATTATTGATCAATGGTAAATTGGTATATGAATCCTAGTTGGTAAATAAGTAAAGGAATTACGTGAATGTCGGAGAGATAGATGATACATATCTGCTAGCCACGGACACCAGCCTCCGGGATCATGAACTATACAAAGATCAGTTCTTATATGGTCAGCATTTTACTAAATGAGAATGGGAGATAAATACGGAGACGATTTCTGTCATTGTGAACTTCATTGTCATTGTCCTGATTCTTTTTTAAATTTGAATTAAAATGGAGTTACGTAGCTAGGCAATTTGTGGGCTTCTTTCTTGAGAAATCAGTTGACGAAAATCAAAGACAATGACAAAGGGGTTGAAAGAGACTCATCGACGCAGGGAGACAGGATACAGAACCACAAATATTTAGAGATGAGGAAAAAGAGGTTGAGACGCATGAAACATCAGAAGGAAACAGGACACAGAAGAAGTAGAACAAGGATAGGAGAAGCTCAGAACAGAGACTCTGAGATCAGATAGTAATGCTTAAACAGTGATAGCGTATCAGAGAAGACAGACAAAAAGACAAGTAGGTGGATTAGATACACTGGTAAATGAAAACATGTAGTTGAAGAGAGAGGAACAGAGACGTTTATAATCACATAGACGATATAATCAGTGGCAGAGGTTTCTAGGCTACTAGTTAGACAGAAAGAGAGAAAGAAATATATACTGATAACATGTATAATGTTTATAAAAGGATATTATCAAAATCCAATACATAACGCAGACTAGTATGCAGCTCAAATGGTACATTCATTGAATCAAAGCGATACTGTATCCTGTTCAAACATGTTGACCAATGCTGTACATGTTCATCCATTGAATGTATGGAGTACATACAGCGAGTTGTGTTGATCGCAGACCATCATCATAGTTTACACGTTCATACATTCCAATCACTAGACTCAACCACTGTCAAACCACGATAGTATTATTACAAACAACCCAGCACTTTATGTGACAAAGATGTTTAATGTCGGAAATGTTAATATTGCGCTTGTAAAACAAGCTAAACACATGAATATGTCTAAATGTAATATAGGCCTCACAGGCCTTCAACTAGTAAAAAAGGGCCTGAGTTTAAATCTGAGACTATTGATGCTGACACAAGCACCAATATGTGACATAGTCACATAACACACCACAGCAGAGATGGCCCCTGATCAGAGGTACACGTTCTTCTTATAGAAGTATTAACATGGTATATTTTCACAAAGTAAACACAATTCTATGCATAAAATATTCAGATCAAACTGTGCGTAGTTATCCAAATGATGTAGCATAACTTACAGTGTAACACTGATGCGCTGTCGGCCTGTCAGTCTAAATGAGGGTGATAGGTCAGAAATTGAATAATAGCAGATTAATGTCCGGCATATCGTCCATATACTGTCCGGGACTGAGATGTGTTACTCAACATTAAAAGTAATTGACATAACTAGATAAGTGCAGATGTTACCTTGGGTGGGTATTTAAGGCAGGGAAATCTGCACAAAGGCAGTTCCTTGTATTCCATCCAAATAGGTGAGTCGAATCTGCTACAATGGTTTAAGTTTCATATTGGGAATATATTCAAATGAATGTAGTAAATTGTAAATGATGAGTTGATAAGATACATTGATATGTATTGTATTTTGACTCATGTGTTTTGATAATGAGGTGTAATAAGCTGTATACTGTTTGTTTATTGTATTTAGTATTTTGTATTATGATTTGGTGTGTGATTATGTATATATGTTTTGAAATTAAAGTTCCTTGTATTCCATCCAAATAGGTCTCCTCCTTCTCTTGTGTCAACAAGTGTAGTGTTGGTGAGTCGCCATCTCTACCGAAAGCTACATTCCCCTAAAGCTACGCAAAACTCTGTTTAATAGAAGTACTGGTCTAACAGTACGTACGATCACCGTGTTTGATTCCAGTCTGTACCAGTAAGAAGTGCTTGCGGTCAGAAAGGTAAAACGAACACTGTTCTGACTTGACAGGCTCTCCAGTTCCAAGTACATAGCTTTACGTAGATTACTGAGTCAAGCGGACGTGCTGAGATTCTCTTGAAACTCTCGTACTTCAGACAGGAAGTTGGAAGTCAAGGACAGATCCGTCAAAGACACAACTTCTGTTTGATGTCGTTTTTCTGGCTAGCATTAAGGGAGAGAGTAAATACTTACACTAAGAATAAACCACAGGGCTGTATATGTAACTCGCACTATGGACAAATCGTGCATCTCAAAATCGAAGTACATTTGATTTGTGTCAAGTCAATGTCGTTTATTCATGATATACATGTCTATCATTTTGGACAGTGTGAGTTGGAATCACACGTGTGATTTTTAAGAAATCAAGAATCAAGAATATCAACTGTTTTCCATCTGTTTTCTTATCAATATGTCAGTTGGATCAAGACACGGTATAATTCTGAGCAGTGAAAACAAACACCCCCTATAAGTATAGCAAGTTAACATAATTGATACAGAATATATCCACTCTGGAATGACATCAAAGTATGGCCTTTCAAACTGCTCTTAAGCATATATCGTGTAAAACTTGCAAATGGCGCGACAACAATTTATTTGATGTTTACATTCATCAAATGAATAAGTGCCTCAAAAATATTGTTGATATATATTGAATACATTGAGATGGAAGTATTGCGGATGTTTATTATAATTTGTGTAAACCAAAATGTTATATCTAGTATGTTGATATCAATTAGAGTTTTATTACTGAACCTGACGTCCCTGCTCTCCTAATGGTGTAAGCATAAACCAAGAAATAGGATCTCTTTCAGACAGCAAAATCCGTTGATATTAAACTACATTTGTCGGTATAGAATAACGATGAATTCCTGAAATATAACAGCGACAACTATTTAACTTACAATTCTTATTCTCTTCGCTCGTATCTATCTTATAATTGTTATGAATATATTTCGGTATATAAACTTCTGAAAACTAAAAAGCACTTTAGCACGTTGTTTGCATTTTTCATGTCTAAATTTGCCATTTATCACAACAATGTATTCAGTATATTTTTATTCAACAGGGTAAAATACGACATCAGACGACCCAATTATCCATAGTTGTCAAAAACGAAAACTCCTTGGAAATGGATCCCTGTTGCTTAACCGAACCATAACCATTGTTTTTTAACCTTTATTTATTGATTGAGGAGGATTATTTTGTTTCGCTAAATATTACATTTCTTTTCGATTTTGTGAGATCTTTTTACTTCCTTTAAAAAACGTAGTATACCCATTAAAACTTCATATTATGAAAAATACGGAATACTTCAAATGACACAAACATAGTAAAATAATAATGTTGTTTGTTTCTGCATGGTTTACGTTATGTTATAGTAATGTTTCACTTAAATTAAATTATTACATCATCTGAGATGTAGTTTTACTCGTTTGCCGGTAGTTTATCTCATGAACTTTGATCAGCTGTAAGATAATTGAGAAATATCTTGTATAATGTGTTTGTTCACTGGCTTATAAACGGTTTGAAAGTTATAAGCCAGTAAACAAATAAATTGTGAAATATATTTCTTATTAATTCAAACATTGCAATTTAAGCGATTTTTGATAAGTTAATAAACTTTGGAAAATAAATAATCTATGCAAAAATCAGTGCATGATAAAACGAATGGTTAGCATAGTCTTAGATCTAAGCTCAGCCCACAAAAATACCGCATCACATACGTGTCACCACGCGCAAAACGTAGTTCACAGGAAATGTGATTAAAGTGATTAATTGTTGTTCTACCATGCTGTATTAATCTTACTTTCAATCAAACTACAATTAGAATTCACGTTAGGTTAGGTTTTTAAAAAGTTTAATCAAGAAAAGAGCATGTGATAGCAGTGTCATAATTGAGCAATGATACAGTGATAACGTAGTTCCGTGCGTTATTTTGTATAAACGGCAGAGTATGATATTTATCCTTTTCAACTGTCAATTTCGTGTTTATGAGAATGTATACCGGTCACATGACCATGTTTAATCCAATCAGCATAGAGCATGTCGTTAACTTTTGTGGTCTCACTTCATTATGCATATAACTGTTGTATGAACTCATCGAATGTTTCCAGTCTACTGACAAATCTGCAAATTAGAAAGAAGACAACAATAGATGCGAAACTATTCTACCTTTGTTTTCGTAAGTTTTCACTAGTTTTGTTTATATTTGAAATATATTAATGACAATGTTCTTTTATCAGCCATTTTGACTCCCTTTGTATTCTGAAACGTAAATATCTCTGAACCGGCGATCTCCTCTTGAATAAAACCACATAACTATGACACAAATGCTCTGAGTGTAAATCTTGTTAACCGTCGGTAATCCTTGACCAATCAATCGCAAGTAAAATCAATTTCTCTAAACCTCATGAATCTAATCTCGGTTCATATATGAATGTCAACGTTTAATTATTTACTTAGTGAGCATTTCAATCACTCTTTGACATTTGGAAATCATTTACAGACCTTTCTTTCGTTGGAATGTAAAATGTTAGCATGATGATTAGCCTCGTGGTATTTACTAAATAGTATCCACCACATGCACCGTATGCATTTGATCTGCGACCCTTTGGATTAATTTGATAACAAGTTTTATTTTCGTTAATGGGGTCTTCATTTCGATGTAATCATAATTAGTGGTACACGAAAAAGGCAACTGTTTCCAATTAAGGTATTTTATTTTCTAACTGACTAATAATAACTTTTTGAAATCAGAGGGGTAACTGTTTACAAATAAATGTCCATTTAAGGAATATGTTTTCTCATTGACTGATGATTTATTTTATCTTACATTGTGTTTTCTAATCATAATGTGTTCAACATAATATGAGCTTACACTGATTTCCCCTCAAATACTTCTTTCTGATTAAACTTACAAACGGTTAAACTAGCTATAACATTTATTGTGACAACTGCGAGCAGGGCACGATATCGAGTATGTGTGTGCACATTAGGAACATGACATTTAAAAGGCAGTTAAAACGTACATGTTATCAGACGTGTAACATTATATATTGTGGCTCAAAATCCACGGACATGAACCTGATATCCGCAATTGAGTTAAACAGTCACATACTCAGCTTTGGCATGTCCTTATCAGAATGAATGAATGAATGAGTTTTATATCCTCCATGGTTATGAAGAGTACAATGTGAAAAAGCATATCACATAAAAAGCAAATACAATAAATTAGTTATGGCGAGGATTATACATTATGGAATGGTAGTGATATGAACAACATAGATCAGGGTAAAGGTAAATGATAGATTGCAGGTTCTTTAGGAGAGTAAGACAATACTATGTTCCTTATGAATAAAAAATAAAATCGCTCACGAACAGTAATTACTATATATACTCATTTCCTCATCAGGTGGAACGTGAAGAAGGAGTGAGTATATACTCAGAAATATCGTGTATTTTAACATTAAAGACGTTGTTATCAAGAAAATCTTCCTGGTCTTAACTTTTATGTGAGTCACACTTTCTACTTATTCAATGACTGTTAACACCTCATTGGAACTTCTCGCTACATTCTACAACAAAACAACAAGATTCAAGTACAATTACCTTAGATGCTGACATGTTCTCCTTGAGCATTGACACATGGACCAATATGGCGGTGCACTGATGACGTCAAACGTTAAGTAAGTGATATCCAGTTGTGTTCGATAGAGATCGTATCACAGGTTGTTGAGGTTATTGTTATTGAGGTAGTCCTGTCTCAGTCTTTCTTTGTGAGGCTACTGGGCAACACTATCTGGCAACTGTTCATGAATAACTGGAGTACCTACTGCTCTAAGAATTGCTGATGCCATGAATGTTGACCTGTCTTGCGTTCAACACATGTTCTCCCAACAACATAACACCACCTCCCATATTCAGTTCTAAACATTCCGCAAAATGCCTGTTTATTCGCTACCTTATTCGTAAAGCATAACTCGGGCCTTGGTAGTTGCAATAAGAAATCTTTGGCAAAGAAATGCGAGGCATAACATAGCCAATGATACAGACTACGGAAGTTGTTATACTCTTTGGCACTGACCACGAAGCATCTGCTCTCATTCAAAACGAGGTCATGTGACCAGTCTTGGACATGATGAGGTGGAAGTTGTCTTGCCCACTGGAGTTTGCAGGGCCGGGTTTGAGGAATCATGTAATACCATATTCCAACAAGTTTAGTGATGCTGTTAGTCGAAGTGGTCAGACAGTAAGAACATTTTACTTCTCAATCAACCAACGGTAGTGCATGAGAATATGAAATATATACATCAATAAACAAATACATACATGGCAAGTGACTGGACACTTCATGTGAATTTTATTTAAACAATTTAAACATTCATTTAGAAATAATTTCTTTGATAATACATAAGTTCTTTAAATGCTTAGTACCTCTATTGAAGATGATATATTTGAAGACAGATATCTCGCTGTATTAGGAGAACATCACATTTACTCGTTCCCAACAGCAATTATCATTACATAGTTTACACAATCGTTCTTCTTTAGGGGCTGAATTGACCTTTAGAACTTCTGTCCATTGAGCTACGCCACAACTGTAAAACTGATCTATTGAGATCTACCTTCTACCTTTGAAACCAGCCATGATGTGAGGAAATTGTGAGGGTTTGTCAACCCTTCTGACAGGCCACATTTGTTTAGAATTTTTGTAACGAAATTCAACCATTTAAGATGACAACCACACTTATTAGCAGAAATAACTGTATACATAAGAGCAGAGAGTTTACAGTGCTGATTATGTGTTGCTGCTTTATGCCAAAAATAGATAATTCGTTTGTATACTTTAATGTACAGTGGCTCTCGCCATACACCATAAAGTTCGGAGTAGAACATCGAACGTCAACAGCAAGTTTGATAAATTTGAGATGTACTTTTCCAATCAGATTCAGGTTTTCAAATCCCCATACTTCACAACAATGGAGGAGTATTGGACATATCATAGTGTTAAATGCTTTGAAGGTACAATCAATTGGTAGTTCTAAAGTTCCCCCTCCAAAAACGAGTATCGTAGTTTTAGAGAGATTAACATTAAGTTTGAGTGCCGCTTTGTTGTTGCCGGGTTGAAACGGTTGATGTAGGTTTAAAACAAAGAACAAACTGTAAATTTGTCGTAGATACTTCGTTGTTTGTAGTATATAAAAAAGCTGTTACTAAGAATAGGAACTAGCGGCCAAAAGAAACACTACCAACAAAAGGGAAGTATAATACGACTGAAACATATTTACCTGTTGTGTTCAGAAGACAGCAAACCTTAATTTTTCGTGTTTGAAACATGATCTTATTATGTTCATAAAAAACTCGCCTTTTAAAAAAACGTCGTTTTTGGAATTTCCTTTACTAGGCGAGACAGGAAAGTGAAATATATGGCTATTTGGCTTGTCTTTATGACGTCCTACAGTAACCAAGTTAACGAGTCCAAGGTGGTACATCATGTCGACAACACCTTTATAAAAATAATTTCCATATTTTGTGTCCAAAAACCCTCCTGGAATAGCATACCATGATGACTGAAATGTTCAGAACTTCTTTACGAAACATACTTATCCAACACATTCAAGATCGACTTTGAACGGTAGCAGTATTTGTTTTTGACCAAGTTGAAAATGTCGTAGCGTTTCTTTTGGCTGCTTGTTTATGAATGTATACGATTTTGTGACATTTTCAAAGTTTAGAATTATAATAAAATCCATTCAAATCGTGAAATTTTCCTAGTAATACACTATTTTAACACACGGGAATGTTTATATTAAAGTTCTTTATTGAATTGAGCTATGTGCTATATTTCAAATTTCCCATGGTATCATTTGACTCACAAACACATTGCCAGAAAAATCAATATATATTTAAAAATGCTCAAACAGTTTTTGGTTAATAGAAATAACGACTGCAGTAAGCTGACCACTTCATACAGTCCGTTAACATGCACTGTCTTCATATAAGGCAGAGTCATATTTGATGTATGTCGAGGTATAATGGGCTCCATTACAGTGTGACTCCTGGGAGCAATTCCAGAACGCTGTCTGCGGTTTAATGACCGCCCTTGACCAAACTTAGATGTTTGTTCGTTCTAAAACAAAGGCATTTTGTTGTTTTCATGTTTGTACGTGCTGATTTCAATTGTACATTACACATTATCACAGAAGTTTCACCAACTGGTTTCACTGAAGACAAGCTGTGCTGGGGCATCAGTCCGATCCTGAAGAAGCAAAGCTAACTCGGCTTGTATGACATATTGTACCCACTTTAAATCGATATTTTGGAACAGAGTCATAACTTGTTGGAACACAGACACACGGTACGTAGATAGAATAGAAACATTCCGGCATAGATATGAAAAGATATAGGAAGGAGGCACACACAAAACATGGACAGATACATATCAAAAGTGCTATTGGTAGATAGAGTAAGAAAGAAAGCGAGAATGAGGCATTTGGCAGTTTGGCTTTTTCGTATTTTATAAGAATACACACAGTCAGTTGTGATTTTTAAATATAAAATAACGTTTTCCACATTCCAATGACTAGACTATTGTCATTGATACCTGAATCATTGTGTAGCATTTCTTCGTCGATTCATGTATTTCCCCATCATCTTTTGGTACACGTTGACACATTCTTCTGTTATAAGTAATATTCTGACAGTAAGTACGATCACGGAGGTAAACTTGTCTGCATTGCTTGAGGTCAGAAAGCAAAAACATGAATAGCATCTTATGTGACACTTCCTACATTTCCGAGTCTTTAGCTTAACAGAACCATCACTAGACGTGCTGGATCTTCACACTTACGTGACAGTTCCTACATTTCCAAAAATCGCTCAGCGCTAATGCCTGTAATGCAGTCCGGGCTGCGTTAAACAAGAACTCTCTCTCTTTTAATGCAGACTACTGCGTTTGATACAGTGTGTTAGTTTAATCAATGATTTCAATAGATTCATAATACGGCTTTAATTACAAAGATTATCTAATATGAACTTAGTATTTCAGAGCTGGAATATTTTCAGAGACTGTAGAGACTTATCAAAAAGCGTAAAAAGCATCCTGTTCAAAATGAAACGTAATCTGACATGAAATTAAGAAAACGTGGCTTCAATGTTAAATTATTCATGAGCAGGAACAAATCTTTAATTAATATCTAAATTTCCCATCAGCATACACAGGAATAGGCACCTTGCTGTTTAATGTATACTTATAAAAATTAATGTATTTCAAAATTATGTCATTGCATGATTTTGTTCTGTTTTGGTATGGTTGTCTGTAGTGATCAGAGAAGCATGGGGATGGGCTTTATATTCACCTCAGTGTCCGTCTGTCGGCCTGTCCGTTCGGAGAAGGAATATATTGTATATCTTGTATATCTTTAAATATCAACTCAAAGTTATTTTTAAAATACCTATCTAAGCAATTCTTAGGTAAACTGATCGCTGAGATAATATGGAGTGAGTATTCATTATAAGTTGCATTAATCAGCTGTAGTGATGTTTATTATCATTTTATTACGTGGCCCTTTCTAACTCTACTTATGATGTTAGTATTTTCTTTCTAAAAAACCAAGACATAAGAGAGTATAAGGCATAGCTGGAAGATCGTGCCCCTTTGTATAACTCTACTTACGGTGTTTGTATTTTCTTTGCCAAACATGAACCAGTATCTTCACCCCAAACTATTTATTGCCAATAAGGATCGTAAGATATCAACAAATCGATTGCAAGTGTATTCTCGATTTAAATATGTGCACTGTGCTGGCTTTTACCAGTTGGTCTGCAAGTGAATTATTTGTTGTCTTCTATCGTTTAATAAACTAAACGTAGAGGGAATTATAAGTTGGTAATTATTGACTTTAGATCCCCTGATACATCTGGATCGGTCAAATGCTTTTCAGTTGTTTGATTGTCTGGAATCCGATTCCCACATCAGACACCAGATAAAAGCTCCATCGCAATTCCACTTAATTAGTTTCACTGACTGGATTGTCAACAGCAATAGTATATATACTACACGCTATATGATCCAAGAAGCTAATTCATAGTTTGTTTTGTAGATATGTCAATTGCATTAAACAGAATATTCCTTATTTTTAAAGATTAATGTAAAAGCACCATTTGCCTATAGTGTTCTGCAATTAAACTGTTTTCTGACGTCCATCGCTCACCCTTGTAGAAACCGAACCGAATGGGACTGGTACAAGGTCGGTGATTCTTGACTTAGACTCTCCTGATGTACCTCGATCAGTCACATGCATTTCAGTTGTCTGACTGCCAGAACTCTGATTCTTAGATATATAAAATAATCGATAAATATTCGACAGAAATGTATATAATCAATCGTTTTACAAACTTGCACATTAACTGTGACAACGATTCTACCTCCCCAGACATTACATTTGGTTATTGAGCTATTCACTGAAAAATTTTTCACCAAATGCAACATTTATGAAAATGTGAGGGAAAATGTGAAAGTACTGACGTTTTACCTAAAATAACTATTGTCCTAGAAGAGAAACTACACTTTAAACTTTAGAATTATTTAATTGTAAAGAACATTTTTGATATCAGGTTGACATTCACAAACCAAAACATCTGTTATCATGCATGATAAGAAGCTGGTCAGACATTAAACCTTCAGTCCCTTCTATTTAACGATAATTGAGATCTGTGAATGAATTTGAGATTATTTGAATTCAATCTGTATATCAAACACTTATTCTCTTTAGATAAGCCAACACTGTACGTTGGGACCGTATTTGTTCATTAGGACAAGTTTATTGAAATAGACAGTTTCATGATTTGGTGATGAGTTTGAAGGTGCAAACTGCGTTAACGAATGACTTTTGTTGACAAGTCAGTAAAGTGTAATCACTTCACCTGAAATAATGACACTGATCACATTACAGAAACAAATATTGGCTTTCATTTAATTTCAAAATGGAACTTAAAATACCAAATTATTGTAACAACCGTTATCCAAAACACAGTGAACCGTTGTTTAAGTGACCTTTCCTTTCAACACTGCTAAATGATTGTTTTACCTATATTTTCTTCTTTCAAATCCGAATTTGCTCTTACAAAATTGGGTGTTGCTTAATTAATTTCCATGTGTTTATATGAAACACAAATGACATTTAAGATAAATTATGTGACATATTTTCATATTGTTTAAGTTTGACATGACGTAGAAACAGTCTATAAAATATTTTTCCAAAAAATAACTCATGGGTAACTCATACACAGACAGAAATGGAAACTCTATATTGATAGCTTTGAGCGGAAAAAAACTATTTTTATTACTCAACCGTGGTGAGATCACTCATTAGATAACAATGAGTTGGTTACACACATGTGTGATACCACTGCGTGCTGTCGTAACGTCATAATCGACCCGTGACGTCATAGTCGTTTTTGGTTGACGTCACAATGTTACCCGCGTGACTGCAATAGCGGGTGACCTATTTGCAAGTGATCGTCGCTAACGACGGTTTTCTTGCAATTCAGCGCTATTAACATATTTGAGTAATAAAAAAATACTAAACTCGGTCCCGTTTTATAACATGTTTATGAAACTCGTGAATGGCATCAGTATTTAACTCGCTTTCGCTCGTTAAAATACCAAACCATTCACTCATTTCATAAACATGTTATCAAACGGGACATCGTTTAGTAATCTATATATATCATTGAATGAGGTCGACTCGGGCACAGTAAATCACGTCTGAATCAGACGTGTATGATCTACAAAAACACAATCCCTATGACGATAAACGCTGACATTGAAGGAGACAAGGATTTTATGGATGATCAACTTCTTTATTCACCGTTATCAAGCATATGGGAGAAATGATGAAGCAGAAGTTATATACATGATACATGTTGGTATGATAATGGGATAACAAAGACAACGAGATGAGATAACAATGACATGAACGATTGAAACAAGTGAGGTTGTGATAACATGGATACCAGTGGTAGGTAAGTTAACTAACTAGGGATGGGGGTACACATTTAAAGCAGGGGTGAGTTTAACAAATCAGTTGGGGTAATGATGGAAGCCAGAGTGAGTAGAGAGATTCATTTTTTGTGGATTAGTTGGTTGTAAGATGATTGAAAGAAATAGCCTTGACCCCTATTTAATGAGGGATTATGTCTTAAAATGTTTAATGCTTCAGACAAACGGTGGTGAGTGTTATCATGTATGTTGTTTGAGAATGTTTTTATATCATCCCAGTTGATGTGCATGTTGTGTTGTGGAAATTGTGTGATGTGTTCCGAAATGGCTGATTTGTTGTCTGCCTGGATTGTAGAAGTTTTGCTTTTGCCCTGCGGTATATATCACAATTGCTTTGAAGCTACACTTTATTTCATCAATGTAGACATCAAACAAAAGTTGCTAATTTTAAATTAGTGTCTGCAGATTGTATCCTGTAAATGCTTAAGGAGGTTCAGGATATGAAAGAGTTTACGTTTGATGAATTTTCAGACTAAAGTCGTTCTGAGCATAATATCATTACAAGGAATCTTCTACTGCTCATTTGATGTCAGATTACCTTTCTATTTGGAGGTGTCTGTTTAAACAAACTGTTTACATTTCTTGGTTATATTCGCAAACGTTTATGAGAATTATTATACACTAAAGTAAACAGTTCAGAGTAAATGCTTCTTTGACCTACGCAAAATATAGAGGGATACATTGAAATCTGTATTGATCACGCTGAAAAGCTGATAATCAAACATGGTTTTCTCCCAGAATACATTTTGATTGAATGGTCGACCTCAAGTTAAAGAACTCCGAAAGATAAGGTTTCAAATTTTGAAAATAACAGCAATCTAACTGCTCTTTTTAAATAAACCAACTTTTTATATAAAAATGTTGTGTCACAGTGACTGTTTGCTCATGTCTTCCCTGGTTAGTCTTTATTTACCTCCAAATACGTTTGTGTCAGATATCAACTATTTGTTCTGTTGTTATGCTAGCCACAAACAACTTCTTCAAACAAATGTTGTGTCTTTGATGAATCTGTCCTTGACTTCCACCTTCTTGTCCGAACAGTTTAGGCTGAGTCAATTATCCTAGCACGTCTGTTGATCTGATTAGTCTATGTGAAGAGGAGGTCCTAGTGATCTAGGACCAGCCAATTAATTTATAGGATTTTATTCTTTTATTTGCGTCAGCAAACACTACCGATCTTCACCGAACTTTTTAAGTGATATGTCATGACTACTTCAAAGTATCAACATGAAAACTATATATTGGTCTATTACATGGGACATTGGCATCGTCAGTATCGCCACATTACTGCGCAAACTCATACGTTCTTCCTTTTTATCAAACAAGTATGCGACAGCTGCAATCTTTAACTTCATTTAGTATGTCGCGGCTTGGAATAGAACCTCGACCTCACGATGCACAGTCGCACTACCTACTGAGATACCCCTTTGTATAAATCTTTGTGCGTTAATACATGCTGAATTTAGTGTCTTTTACATAAACATAAGTCAGTATTGTATTACAGCCAACAATGACTTAAAGTCAAAGTTATAAACAAACCTAATTTGGGATGAGTTAATATATTTATTTATTCTTAATGTAAGTTCATAGCATCGGCCTGTCAAGCAATGTTTGTGTATAATGTTATTCAATTTTAGATGTCAAGCAATATTTCGTTTAAACGACAATTCCAATATTTCATAAAATGTGAATACGTTCCGTAACAGTTATTAAACTATATGAGCGTTTGCGGGACACCACAAAAGCAGATCAGCTCCAAAACTTAGGGTCTCGCCTTCCCCTGTTCCGCCTTCTCGTCAGCATCAATAAAATGGGAATTCTTTTTAACAAAATTTGTTTCATTATTGGAGTTATTACTAATCATCACTGGGATCACTTTTCACAATTCTGTTCTTAAAACCTATTTCTTATTTCAAAATTTGATCAAAGGATTAACGTGGCCTTAACCAATATCTCATGACCTTGACCATAGACACCATAGATGGTCACTTTTCATCAAAGTGTTCATAGTTAAAATACGGCATATTCAAAGAAGCATGTTTAAGTTGTGACCTTGCTGTGACCTTGACCTTTGACAGATTTTAGTGAAAACCTTTTCAAATCTTGGTCTTTCTCCATAGTTCAAATATTCCGAATAAGAGCCTGATAGCACAAAACAAGATGCCCCTGGATATACCAAAGTTATGGCCAAGGTTTAAGTTTTTTGAATATTGTCCACTGCAGCAAGTTCAAGGTCACAAGGTCAAATATGATGACCTCATCTGAAGGTCTCATCACAAGGTATGCACATGCCAAGTATGAAAGCCCTAGCTCTGAACAATCCAAAGTTATGGCCAAGGTTAAAGTATTCTGAAAATGTCAACTGCGGCAAGGTCAAGGTCACAAGGTCAAATATGATGACCGAACCTGAAGGTCTCATCACAAGGTATGCACATGTCAAGTATGAAAGCCCAAGCTCTGAGCAATCGTAAGTTATGGCCAAGGTTAAAGTTTGTGTGGACATCACATAGACAGACGGCCAGACAGACGGACAGATGAAAAACAATATACCCCCGGAATCTCCGATTCGGGGGCATTGACCATTTGTGGGGGCATTTGTGATCTTGACCTTTGACAGACCTTAGCGAAAACCTTTTCAAATATTGGCCTTTCTCCATAGTTGATATACACCAAAGAAGAGCCTGATAGCACAAATATTGTTCAAATTATCGTATTTACAAGGATTTTTTTTAGCGATTTCAGAACTCGTGACCTTGACCTTTGACCTTGAATATGAACATGTCAAAAAAATTACCCAGGGGTATAAGTAAGAAGTTAGGTATATGAGTTCTCAAAACCTTCCAGGAAAAAAGTTATAGTCAATACAAAACGCGCCGGCGGCGACGGAAACTACGCAAAAACGTATAGCAGCTCCGACTATAAGTCGGACTTGCTAATTAAGTTGAAGCTGCAACTAGTTTGAGATAAAATGAATTACAGTATGTGTAACTATTAAATAATTCCATACTGCTTCAAATGCTTTTGAGTAACTTTTTTGTATGTCCAATATGTCTATATCTATTATGTTGAATGTCTAATATGTGAAAGACCTACTGAAGACAGTTCATGAGAGTAAATGATAAATGTACGAAGGTGATTGAGTTTGTTACTGCATGCCTTTTTAGGAACAGGTTTAACATAATATGCTTATCCATAGCATGGCCTTTGAAGTTATCATAAACATTATTTACTTCTGTAACACTATATATCTGCGCTTTGGACAGAAGGAAATGAACGCAATATCTGTAAAATTGTCTCAGATGTGGAGTTAATTTAAGCACGAGACGAACATTAACATTGACAGATCACATGACAGTCCAAGGGTGGACGGATTAATAATGATTTGCTATTGAGACGGTCAGAAGGAAATGATTTGATTCAACAGAAACTCTCACCAGGATTCTCACCAATTATTAAAACGATATTATATTTAAGGTTATGGTTAAGTTGTTTAAGAATAGATGAGCAAAATTAGCATTTTGACTCCTTATATATTCTGAAACGTGAATAAACTAGCGGTCATAATAAACGCTACCATCAAAAAGGCAATATAGTTAAATCACGAAATGATAAATAGGACTGAAATATAGTTACATGTTGTGTTTAGATGACAGCAAATCTTAATTTTTCGTTTTTGAAACATTCTCATATTATGATTGTGAAAGATCACGCCTTTTCAGAAATCGTCTTTTTGGAATCTCCTTTTCAGGGAGAGTGACATACCTGTATGGTTAATTAGCCTGTCTTTATGACGTCATACAGTAGCGAAGTACTAGGTAGTACAGTATCTCGACAACACCTTTTATAAACATATTTAAAACAATTGTGTACAAAAAACCCTCTTGAAATATCGATTTTAGCACCCCATGGCTGTTTGAACAAGCATTCAAAGAAAAGTATTATACCATGATGAGTGAAATATTTCAGTTCAGTATTTCTTTACAAAACATATACTTATACAAGACATTCAAGATTGACTTTGCATCGTAGCTGTATTTGTTTTTGAAAATGTTGTAGTGTTTATTCTGGCCGCCAGATTATTTCTGAACCGGAGGTCTACCCCTGAATATAAGCATACAAATATGACGAAGATGCTGTGCTTATTGAACTTGGTAATCCTCGACCAATCACTCACAAATAAAGTGTCTATACGTCTAGAATCTGATCCCACACATCGCGGTTCATGTCTGAATGTCCTACAGATGTAATTATATCATGACATTTACCAGTAAAATACACAACATAAATATCCGTCAACATTTAATGATTTACCTGAGCATTTCAATCACTCTTTGACATTTTGAAACCAGTTACAGACCTTTATTTTGTTTGCATATAAAATGTTCGAGTGGTGATTAGGCTCCTAGTTATTAAATTATATTCACCATAATCACATGTACATTTGATTATGACCCTTTGGACTAATTTGAAAATAAGTTTTATTATCTCTAATGGGGTCTTCATTTCGATATAATCATAATTAGTGATAAATGTGAGAGGTAACTGATTTCATTTAAGGTATTCGGTTTTTCATTAAAAGTGCTGTAGCACGTTTTTGCATATTATCTTATGTCAAATGTGCCATTATTATTATACAATATACTGTTGCGTTAGAGTGTAAAACATCGCATTATACAACCCGATAAGCTGTTTCCATAGAAAAGGGTTATCAGTATTGAGAGAAAATGGTGCGACGTACATGTATAATGCGACAATTGTGTGGAGCTCTTCAGCGTGAGAGGAAGATTTGTAGGTCTAGTAAGAATTTGTGAGTGCCGACAACAAGATGGCTGACTATTCCGTCGTGGGGCCATATTTTAAACTCTATTCTGATTGTGTCAGTACCGCTACATCTGTCAGACCACGGCCATTTTAATGTGAACACCTTCAAATGGCCGCTCGAAAAGAAATGGACTTAACCGAAACATGAACATTCGTTTTCGAAGTCAATTTTTTTTATTGATTCAGGAGAATAATTATTTAGCCAGTGCTAGAAAACTTTATTACAGTAAAAACGACGTGATGCAGCACCTTTAACTGTTAAAAAATGGTTTTCTTGAACTGTGCTTTTTAGCAGTCATGTGTTGAACATAATATGAGTTTACCCTGGATTCCTCCCAAATAAATATAACATGGTGATAAAATAATACCGAGAACAGCGTGAGAATGGTATGGTGCCGTGTGCGTGTGTGAACATTAGGAACGTGACATTTGAAAGGCCTTTAAAACGTTCATAAACACTTAATCAAACCTGTTACACTATATAGCTGTGCTCAAGATACACGGAAATGAACTTGATATCCGCAATATTGTTCAGCATGCAGAGTTGATTTAGTCACCTACCGCACTGGCATTTCCTTATCATATATCTCACATGATATTAAAATATTAGTTTTGGCTATTTTAGAAAAAGGAAAAATATGGCAAATATATTTGGGTTGTGTGTTCATACACAAGCTCGTCAACAGCTGTATTTGTTAAGAAATATTATGAAATCCTACCCATTTCAGTCGACCGTAAGTGGGGTATAAGACAGATATACCCAAACCTTTCCTCGTGTATCAAGTTTTGGGTATATCTCTCACATACATACTCCATTGTGTGTAGTGTATAAAAAGTTATTGTTAGAAATAGTGGTATTAGAATGTATTTTACCTTGAACAATATTTAACTAAGTTAAGTTGTTTTGGGTCACTCGGTTTTGAACTCTGACATACAAGTGTCAGAGAAGGGATTCTTGACGATCAGGGTTGTTTCATATTCGGTTAGCTTGCATCCCTTCTTGGACCTTCCTTTACTTGTTTCCACCTTCCCAAATGGGGCCAGCGGCAAACTCGCATTTTGTTAGTAATTTAAAGCGTGGATTTAACTAACTTCCACTAAATATTTCGATGTATATTTTCAGTATGTTTATAAATGATATAATTCAAGTTAAAATATCACAAAATGAAAACTATTGCAATTAGTCCTAGGTCATATGCTATATTGCCTGGACTAGTAGGACTTCCTGTAAACAGGATCAATGTTATTGAACGACCCGGAATGTTCTATCAGTGTCTCTGACATTCTAGAAGCTTTTTGGGTTTAAATACTGCTGTGTTTGGAAAGGACTTTCATTATATACTTGGATTCTATACTTTGGACACTACATAATTGCATTTGAATTTATTCATCTGTGAACACCAACAACAGGCTCGCTTAGTAACATCATTCGGACATTTCACATATCAAGACTTCTGACGACTACCCGTGTATTATTAGACATTTATAGAGCTCTATTAGTGTACCTGTGACCATATTATATCACTATTGTATCTCATTTGCAAATTTGTATTCTTAATCTAATAATTATTTGTGAATTTTAGTCAATATAATTTGAATCAAGAGATTTCATTGTTTTTATTTGCTGGTTTCCTCATTGTCATCATTGTTAATTTTCTTATTATAACAATAAGATCGTATGATTTTATACGGGTTTGTGACATTTCAATTTAAAAGAAAATCCATTAATTAACATTGTCATAATAGAGATAATGGTCCTAGGATATTATAACACACACGAACATGTTTATATTACATGTCAATATTCAATTAACAATGTGTTATAACACACACGAACATGTTTATATGACATGTCAATATTCAATTAACAATGTGTTCTAGTTCACAATTTAAAGAGTCTCATTAGAGTCACAAACAAATTGGCAGGCAAAAATAATTGTTTATAAAAGCTAAAAATTCTTTGTTTTCAGAAATAACGACTGCAGTAAGCGGACGAGTTACTACATTCCGTTTAGTAGTCAAACAGTCAGCTTATTCAAATAAAGATAAGTAATTTCTTATGTGTGTCGACGTATAATGGGTTTCCTTTACATTGTGACTCCTTAGAGAATGCAAACAGTTTGATAATCGACCATGACCAAGTAAGATGGTTTTCCTTTCTAGAGCAAAAAACAGTTTGTTGTTGTCGTTTTATTATGATGATATCAAGTTGCAGAGTTGCATAACCAATTGCACCAACGCTCTCCGACGCATTTCTTAAACAGTGTTAGCTATTGTAATATGTGTTTATAATCAAGTCAGATCACTTGAGCATTGTGTATTTTCAAACTCAGCACAGTGCCAATGCGACACTGTGTATCAAGTCTTAATCAACAGTACATTCGGACTTTCGACCTCGATCGAGTGTAAGCTATAATGCTTTAACATACAATTTTACAATTTAATACCATCACAAGCATACTTTTCATGAAAAGGTAATTACGCCAATATCAAAGGTTGAATATACATGTACAATGCTATATGCTAATGATAAGTTAAGAAGTTGAGATATTCTTTATTTGGTCCTCCGACAGGGTTGTTACAGACACATGCGTTTCGGATCATTTGGTCTATTTTTATGAATGTCAACTAAGTTTTTCATCAACTAAATTATTATTATATTTCAGATAAGTTAGGATGGCTATTTCCATGTTTTTAATGACATGGTTGTAATAACTACTTGACATTAGTAGAAAGAGTAAGAAAGAAAGAGATGTTGAGAGAAAAGTAATGATTTATTCGTCTTTAAGTACTGAGTACATGTTTCTATATTCTAAGAGATAGACTTATCATTGGTACCTCAATCAATATGTTGCTTTGCCTCATGGATGTCTGTATTTTCCCATCATCTATTGGTCTACACCACTGGCATATTCCACTAGTCAAGTATAGTCTAGTCTAGTAAAGGCTAGTCTAGTAAAGTCTAGTCTAGTAAAGTCTAGTCTAGCCTAGAATAGTCTAGTTTAGTCTCGTATAGTATAGTCAGGTCTAGTCTAGTCTAGACTAGTAAAGTCTGGTATATTATAGTCGTTTATTGTCTAGTAAAGTCTAGTTTAGTCTAGTAAATTATAGTTTATTATAGTATAGTATAGTCTAGTAAAGTATTGTATAGTCTAATATTGTGTAGTATATTCTAGTATAGTCTAGTATCATCGGGTATAGTCTAGTATACTCGAGTATAGTATAGTCTAGAAAAGTCTAGTATAGTTTAATATAGTCTGGTATATTCTAGTATAGTCTAGTCTAGTATAGTATTGTAAAGTCCAGAATAGTCTAGTAATGTCTAGTATAGTCTCGTATAGTATAGTCTAATAAAGTATAGTATAGTATAGTAAAGTCTAGTATAATCGAGTATAGTCTAATAAAGACTAGTAAAGTCTACTATAGTCTAGTAAAGTCTAGTAAAGTCTACTATAGTCTAGTATAGTCTAGTATAGTCTGACAGTGGGTAATATCACTGAGGTTAAAATCTACTCTACTTGTCAGCTTGAGGTCAGAATACAAAAACATGAAACTCCTCTTACTCGACAGTTCCTACATTTTCAAGTCCTTAGCTTAACAGACGTGCTGGAATCTTCATCCACATGTGCTCCGACGTGAAGTACGAAGTCAAGGAGAAATTCACCAAGGACAAGCTTCTGTTTGATGCCGTGTCCTAGCTACCATTAAATGATAACTTACACAATACGTTGTTTGTGTACTTGCAATTATCACAGCACAAGTTTGCATAATACTTAAATATAATAGTAACGATTACATGTAAATGTACAAGAAAATGTAATTGTTGAGATTGTGATTACTAAAATATACACATTGTAGTCCAACACACCTGCGTTGTAATCTCACAAGGCTGAATTGTATATACAATACCTGCATGCGAGTCTTCTGAAATATATCAATGTGTTTACCACTGCATGTTTGTCCTATACATTCAAGATTAAAACTAATCTCCCGCAACCACTGCCTGCAATACTGCCCAGGCGGAGTTTAAACAATAAATACAATCGTGTTTGATACAGTTTGTTAGTGTATTCAAATTATTTCAATTGGTTTTGAATACAGCTTCAAGGACTTGCAAATTCTCTCAATCTGAATCTGTTACCTCAGTGCTGGAATATTTTCCATTCAATTCTTTATTCCGGAAATAGTGTAGGCCATCGGCCCATGACTACAGTAGTCGTCAAAACATGTGGTACATAAATCTCAATCCATCTTAAGAGCATAGCTTTTTAAATGATTTTTAAATGCACATAGAAATAATTCTAATTAATTCACAATTAGGAGTTGACATAAGCATATTGAACTTTGACCTAGTTGGAAATTCATAATATTTACGAGGTATATATTGTTGCCTTAGATCCCTATGTGAGTGACAGACAAGAAAAAGTGAAACTCACCCTCAACATACCCAATCTTACACTCATTACAAAACCCATTGTCAGCCAGCTCAGAACAGTTTAAGACACGTTGTAGAGGCTAATCAAAAAGTGTAAACAGTATCCTTTATCAGACTTCAAAATGAAAGGCAATATGACATGAAATAAAAAAAACGTAGCTTCAATGTTAAAATATATATGACCAAGAACTAATCATTAATTAACGTCCAAATCTCCGCCAGCATATTCAGTAAACCATTATGCTATGGTTGCCTATATTGTTGTGATTTTCATTCTTAACCAGAGAATCACATGGGTTATATGTACTTGTAGCGTTCCGTTCAGAAAAGTAATATATCGTACCTTTCAACCCAAAAGCTTTTAAACATGCCTCTTTAGCAATTCTTGGAAACCACTCGGTGCTTGACAAACTTCTCGAGAAGATATGTCAGTTGTTCCTTATACAAAGGCGATCTTTTCAAATGATATCGTTTTGAATTGAAGCATACAAGTTTACCAATGTTTTTAATGAGAAAATATAGATAATTTTTTCAATATGATAGGTATAGAAAATCAAATTTCACATTTCACCTTTAGTAAGCTGTTGGTGTAAAAGTACAAGAATTTTACATTTGTTACATTTGGCAGTCTTACCCACCTAATATTATTTAGGACAGATGAATTCACCTTTGTGTGAATTTGAATAGTCTTTTACAGTCGAAATTTAGTGTTAGAAATCATAAAACCATATGTTCTAACAGCACCTCCTGCAATCATATTATTTGTTGACGTCACCCGTCTGTCTCTGCAGAAACCACAAAAATGGGAATAACAACATTGACCTCCTATTATATCTGGATAAGTCACACGCATTGCAGTTGTCTGAATGTCTGAAATCCGATTCCTAGATATATAGAATTATCGATAAATGTCCAATAGAAATGAAAACAACAGCTACAAACAGGAAGATTAACACTGACACTTAATCAACTCTATATTCAGGTATATACACATATATCATTAGCAGACTTGTGAGCACATTTATTGCCACCAACCATGTGAAGGATCGACCATGACCAGACAAACACGATCCAGACACGGCTCTTAACAACAGACAATGAGGAATTAAGCTTCCAGTACTTACTAATCTCCATAAAAGAACCTGTTGTATGGAGTTTGACCCAACATAAGTGGCAGTAGATTCATTGAGGAAGGTACTTTGGTTGAAAGGGGGCAGCTTTATTTTACATGTCACCGATTGTCGTCCAAGTGTTTTGAGTGCAAAAGGAACGGCTGTGAGCAACAGCACAATGATGAACTAAGCTTCCAGAACTTCGAATCCAAAGAATGGAACCTTTTTCACAGAAAATTGCTGATTACGTGATACGTTACATCATGAGTGGCGGCAACTGCCTTTGGAATGAATTCAGAGACTCATTGAAAGGTCAACGCCTTCATCAGGGCCCACGGCGAATACATTCGCTACTGACGCTCTAGAATAGAATTCTAAAATGAATTGTTACGTTTTGCTTAAGCAAAACGCGGATCCATTTCCCATCCTCGAATTAGTAAAAGGTGTTCACATGTACACTTAAAAGGCCTCTAGCAGTTTCAGTGTTATATGTGTGAACGCGTTCTATACAGAGACTCGGCTCGTACAATTGGCTGCATAAACTGTTATTACAGTGCCAAATGTGAACATATAAAACATGCATATAACATGCTACAGTGGACAGAGGTTCCTTTAATTATTTGTTATCACAGTTTGCTATGTACATGTGTTACCATATCAAACTTTACTGTGTATCAAATAACCATAAACACATATTGCCAGACAAATAACTGTTTTACAAAATAAAAACACGCTTTGACTTTACAGAAATTACCGACCATTTCATACGTTCCATTTATAAGTAGAAATAAAAGAGAAAAAAGTGGCTTTTGATGTTTGTCTACAGACAATGAGCTCCATTTACATTGTGGCTCCTGGGAGGAAAACATAATGTTGACTGCGGTTTGATAATCGCCCATCACCACAGAGACGTGTTATGCCTTTCAAGAACAAAGGCAGTTTGCTGTTTTCTAGTTTTAACGTTCTGATTTCAAATGTACATTACGTTGTATGAATAACAGAGATTTCACTAAGGGGGTTCCGCTGACGACCAGCTGTGCTAGCAACATTGCATCCGGAAGTACCTAAGCTAACTCGGTTTATATGACATATTGTACAAACGCCAGTATATGACATATTGTACAAACGCCAGTATATGCTACACACTATGTAAATGTAACTTCCGGGCCATCATTTTGTTTCAACCTATTTTCTAATATTCTATATAAGCCAGTTCAATATAATGTCAATTTATAGAAGTGTTGTAACACACATCGGTAATTCAGAGATAGAATTTTGAGGCAGCCTTACATGAGGTATGGTAGCATATTTCCACATAACATTTCAGGACACTTGTGAAGAGCATGCCGTGGTTGCAGTCATCAAGGTACGAGGTAGCAGCACAGGTTATTGGCATTTTGTTTCTTATTAAGATACTTAGTCTATTCAATATAGGTTTCCCTGATGGCACATCCCCAAGACTAGATTTACCATACACACATGGCTATATAATTGTGTTTAAATTGCACACATGCTTTCTTGTGTGTCCTGTTGTGCAAGTGCTCATCTTAAATACTGACTTAAGCAATGGAAAAATCCTGTCAACGGTTTTTCTTTTACAAAATCTTTGTAGACGTTCGGAGTTTTTTTTCTCATTAATCCCATTAATTAAAACCAAGTGCGTCCCATGCCAAACATAATGGGGGTGCTTAACTTGTTTGCAAAGTATATAGATAGACAGAAGATATACAATACTGAATCAGAATATGAGAAACAGGGAACTGAGAACACAACAGCTAACGGTATATAAAGTTCACCTGCCAAATGTTCGTCAACTTCATGTCTTATATAGATGTTCATTACGAGTAACAGTCACCATCTGGGATTATTTTTCAAAACTTCAAACTGACACCAAATTTATAACTACAACTTTAAACTTTAAATTTCAAAATCAAAATAAAGCGAGTGTGTTTGTTAGCATTAGAGAAAACAAGACAAAGAAAATATTCTCTGAAACATATATGCATAGTAAAGAGATCTGGCACGCACAGAAATAGGATACAACTATAGAGAAAGTGAGAATGGAATAGATGACAGAACTGTTAGGACCAGGAGGGAAGGCCTCAAGCAGAGACGCAGGTGTGCTCGGATATTTTTTACAATTTTCCTAAGACAAAAGTGCTGAGACAGAAAGGTCGTGCTTACGGATATATTCCTCAAAGATATACATGTACGTATGTATGGCCCAGTATTGCTAGCATTAAAAGGGAATACATACTAAATACACCGCACACCGCAATTTTCTATAATCTGGTAAATTTCTTTCTAAAAAAAGCAAAGTTGATTTTTTCAAAAATAAAGACCATAATATATGAGACTTGTTAATACACGTACATGTGCTCGTGAATGAATACCATTTGCGACTCTCTTGAAAGATTAAATACGTGCACTTGCAGACTTCCATGTTTGCTTATTAGCTCGCCAAATACTTGATTTCAATTTCTTCTTTATTCTGCCCTATGTGAATTATAGCATATATGCTTCTGACCCTCTTTCATTTGTGAATTATAGCATCTCTCAGTGATTGCATTATTTCAAGAACAGTTTGAGAAAATAATCCACTTGTGTAAACAATATGTATACACAGGCATTGTCATAACTTGTCATCAAATGAAACATATTGGGTTCAAAAAATCTATAATTGCGTGAATGACATTAATCTAAAAAGATATAGAAGGAAGACGTTTCTTATCCAAACTGACTAAATCATATATCGTACAATGTGCAGAGCAAGCGGCGAGTTGTTCTTTGATGTGTACATTAATCAAAGGAACAAGTGCTTCAAAGATAAATCTGACATAAATGATCGCTGAGACAAGATACAGTGAGTGTTCATCATAAGTTGAGTCAACCTGTAGTGATGTTAATCAACGTGTCATTACTTGGTCCTTTCATCATATGAACATTTGTATAATGCAAATATCCAGCTAAGCTTTTCTGCTCAAAGGCGCTGTTGATTGCCCTCGATCATTGGATGTTACCTTTTCAATCTCAGCATCATTTGGAGTGTGCACTTTTGCAGCCATTTGGAGCACCAAGTTAAAGGATAGATGAAATGCATTTTTCTCAAGAATGACAGATGATTACCTCTACGTATATTGTATATCGGAATCAATTGAGCATAAAATCGAGACAATATACACTTGCAATTGATAATTAAGACGATTTTAATTCACCGATTTTAACACTATCGCAATTTGTTCGGCGAATCCATTTGAAAATGCTCACTGAGGCGTGACTGTGATAAGCGATAGACGGGGCTAGATAGCTTCTCCGCCGATGTCTCGTTAATTAATTAATGATAATTATCACTGCCGCTAAATGAATTTATGAGGTGTATTACATCGCCAAAAAGACATGTTTGTGTAATAATTGTGTAATTGTCATCTGCGGAATTACCTAGTTGGATATCTAAACATTCGATATATGGGAAATTTAAGTTGGTTTATTGAAGATATCTTTGTGAAATTAACAATCCAAATGTTGCGAAATTACGTTGAATTGTGACTATCGTTGAAAATCAAATTCCTCCACATACGTCACAGAAGTCATCCCTTCACGGGTCACACCCCCGCAGACTTTCATTCTGGTCGCCGGGGCTAAATCAGGCGGTTTTTTAAAAAGCCGTATATAAGTAATTTATGGCAATTGTCAAATTGACATCCCATTTTAATGAATCCGATTTGGACCATATGTCATTTCATCCATCCTTTAAAGCCGCATGCACATTCTTACTCGTTCATAACTGGGTAGACAATGGTACATAGTCACTCTATTTTGTCAGATATCAGGTTTATTTTTGTGTTGTGTACTGTACGGTAGAGGTTGTGTCAACACTCTGTCTGTACACTTTGCTGGATTGCTAACCTGACGCCTGTATTATCAATAAAATAGGTTTACTAACACCCACATGTTGGCAACTGTTTTCAAGTAACTAATGTCCGGAGAGTCCGATAAAAAAACACAGCATCACAAGGTGGAACACAATGGGGCGTCCAGAACCGGCTCAAAGTCTTCAACGGATATCAGGAACACGAGTACATCCTCGGCTCGTCCGTATTCGTCTCAGTTCTGCTGAGCTAGATGCACGTTGTCCCTTAAGAACGGTTGACATGGACACGTGTCCATCAAAGACGGCGTCTTGCTCAGTGGATAGAAGTCAATTTCAGTGATAAATCACGTTTCTGTCGCAGTTTACATATGGCAGGAGTCGTTTTTGGCGACGTCGAAGAGAACATTTTCAGCATAATAACGTCCTTGAGCATGACCGTTACGGGGCTGGAAGTGTCATGATTTCGGGATAGATCCACTTGAATTGCAATCTGCTTGTGTTAAACCAGCAAAATTGCGATCAGGTGATAACCCCAGTGTTCATACCCTCCCTCATGCAACGCCTTTTCCAACAAGACAATGCACTTCCACATACAGCGCGCCTGACTCAAGATCTGCTGCACGACAACAGCGTTGACGTCTTGGCATGGCCGGCCACGTCACCATGCCGAATAGAACATGTCTGTGATATCCTTGGGAGACACGTGCGGATGAGCCACCATAACATCCAGAATGTCAACGACCTTGCAATGCCCTTCAACTTGAATGGGGACTTATAACCCTTCATCAGATTCGAAAGCTCATCAGAAGCATGATAAAACGTTTAGTGGCGGGACAGCGAGCTCAGGGTCGACATTCTAGATACTGATCTCTTCTTGTTTTTGTGTGTGAATTCCATTGACCCATCCCGGTACACCGCCTATCCATATTGTAATGACGGCAGTATTTCTTTCAAGTTTGTAACTTGAAATGGTCAAAATAAAGTTAAACTGATGCAGTCATCATTGTCTTGAGTAAGTTATTTATGTTTGAATGTGGTGTTGCTAAACTTTTGTTACTGAGTATATGTTCTTGGTCAAAAGACGCAAAACAAAACAAAGGAGCCATACATTACCTTCAATACCACAAACTATTGCGTGACAATACGGATCGTAAGATTAACAATCAACAAGGTGACTTTAAGTGCGTCTTTGACTGTAATTTGTGTGATGTGCTGCATTTTGACAGTTTATCATTAAATACAGTGAAGGTTAACTGTAAAGGCTGTTGTTCTTCATTTCGTTATGCAGTTAAACTAGTTGTTGTCGTCTCTTGCTGTAGAAACCAAACGCAATGGGAATAACTTAGGGACGGTAATTATTGATTTAAACTCCCCTGATATATCGGGATCAGTCACATGTATTCAGTTGTTTGATTGTCTGGAATCAGATTCCCACGTCAGACACTAGATAAACGCCCCATCGCAATAACACTTCAGTAGTTAGCTAATGTAATTTCACTGACTGGGTTGTCAACAGTGATCGTACACATACCTACTTTAATGAAAGTTTATATCTACTGCCAGCTAGATGACTAGATGACTAGATGTTAAATAAGCCATGTTCAAAATCACTAACGAAGACCACCATAAATTCGAGAACTATTCTACTTTTGATACCTGTGTTTTACAGTTATTTGTCGTCTATTGCTGAAGAAACGGAACGAAGTGGGATTAACACAAGGTCGGTGATTATTGACTTCAAAGTCTCCTGATATGTCTGGATCAGTCACATGAATTTCCGATTCAAACATGTTATTAGATAATCGATAAATGATGAATGGAATTAGTAATAGTATCTGATTAAGAAGTTAATGACATTTTACCAACTTGAAAGTTATCGTTGATAGTATACCTAGTTTATCAACGTTTTACTTCAACGTCTTTATATTCTTCACGTTGGATTAAGTTTTTCGAATGTGGATAATAACATCATTATTTTACAATCTGTTCATCTCCCATAGTAACACTTTGCTTACATCTCATGCCAGAGTATGTAGTAACATTGGAACATGTCTACAACAGAAAAAAATGGTCAAATCATTCAAGGTAAAAAGTGAAAATGGTTGTGAAGTGTTCAGCCGAATGTGTGAAATATGTCATAGTTGCACTTTGAGATAGCAGTATCCTTGAAACTTTGATAGTAATTATAACATAATGATTGAATTAACATATCATTGACTTATACAACAATATACACACATACCTATCAAATAACTTATCGCATGAATCTAATCTTGTTTTCTAACAGGTAATCATAGCTTATAGTGCAATTTGATTTGATCATATTCGATTTATTGGAGAAACACATATTCTGTTATACAAGATTGTATCCTATAAATGATAGGCCCTCTTTCTTCTAGAGGCGTACAGTTCGTTGATCAAGTGTCAATATCTTAAAAAAATATTGTTCATCATTTTCACTGGTTGAAAGAAGTGTCAAAGTTTATGTGATACTTTTGTCAGTTTTTCCTCTATATCAAGTTGTAGAAAAGTAATTCCTTGACACTTTAGGTACAACAGCACTCATTGATGGCTAGACTAAGTGTTGACAGATGCTCAGTGTCAGTGAGGTAAATTTGAATAAAGAAGCATGGTTCTAAATGTTTGTTCTAACTACTACTCCTACTGCTATTGAATTCAAAGTGTATTCTCATGGGCGACTAAATGCCGCTTTGACTGATTTGAAAACGCATGTACTATTTTGATAATGAGAGGATGTTACGGGAGAACTGAGAAAACAGTTCCATAAATGTTCTCACGACAAAGAACAGGTTCACATACAACAGTGATCTGGAATTGTTAACCATGGCATTTAGATCACGTGACTCTGTCATACATATGTATATTTAATAATTATCCATTAACTCAATAACATATTCAAATAAATAAGTAATTGATTGTTGAATTCAAAGTGTGTGCTCATGGGAGTTTAAATGCCGCTTTGACAACGTTCAGCTTCTATTGTAAACACACTTTAGCGCATCCTCTTATTTTGAAATTTCTGGAAAGTTTGTAAATGTTCTCAGTATTTGTATGGGGAATTCCTTTGAGATTAAAATTGCAAATAAATGGCTAACACCTAAATTATATCTTCATGTCGATATATCCGTTATATAGGGAAATATTTAGAAATATCTTGTGCAAAAACAACATAATTAAAAAACAAAATCATTTTTAACATTTTTATAAACCTAAGGCTTCGTAGTTGGTTTTTTTGGGGGGGGGGGGGGGGGGGGGGTATGATGACTGAAGTATGCTGAATGTCTCAACAGGCGATCTATTTTTACAAAGACAAATGATTTGTGACCACTGGGAGTAATTCCAGGACGCTGGCGTGATTATCGTCGTGGCCAGAGTTTGTCTTATGTTTTGATGTTTGGACATTTCACAGTATGTCAGGAATATATCCAAATTAGTTCTCGGGAAATTACATTGTGTTGTAGTATTGACCAAGATGTTAAATGAGTTCAGATTTAACAAGTAATAGATGCACTTGTAAGTTTCTCCCAAATTCATATCTTTAGAAACCAATTATTCGCTTTGCTAATAGCTGCACTGGGAAACTATGCATGTTGTCAACCAAAACCATTGGTGGTTCAAATAACAAATATATCAATAAATTTCTCAAACTAATGTCATTTTTAAACTTGATTGAGCACATGCATTGCAGAAATGTTTTTGATTTTTTGGCAAATGACTCAGTTCTAAAAATTCAACTAATTGATGGAGTGTGCTTTTGAAATAAATCTCAATTAACAATTGATTAACATGCATACAGGAATCAAAATCAATTACATGTCTCCTCAGTCTCTCACAATTTAAATAATGATTTAAAAAGACTGAGGTTTCATTATTTAATTTGAAATGTAAATCATCCATGCTATAAACATGCTTCTTTCAACGTCATAATCTTTATATTGATGTTCTTAGTTAGACTCTAAAATAAGTGCCAGAATTGTGATACTAAGATAAGTTATACTGAGATGGCTATATAGAAATTGAAATATAGATTGATCATCATGAACAACAACAGGACAGATAAAGGAGATAGACCAGGACAGACACAGCATTGTTGAGAGCAAGTAAACAAAGATACCAGAGGGGTTAAAGAGACAACTGAAGATGGGCTGTAAATAATCATAAATGGACAAGAAACACGAAGGCGTAGGTACAACACTATAGAAACCAAGGCAAATATTGAGGCAGACATTGAGACATTGAGAGAGTAAATATTCATATTTACAAGCATGAATAATGAAGACAGGCGCATAGAGAAACTGTGAAATACAAATACACAAGCGCCGTCGTAATGTTTGAGTTTGACACCATGCAGTAAAGATCTAAAAATATTATAATAAAAGGTGAGAACATGATAGTCTATAAGGGATCAGACAGTATTGCGTATTTTAAAAAATATGTTTATTCATATTACCAGAGGATATCAGTGTTAATATTATTCTAAACTATGCCACGACAAATGAGACCAGACAATATCTCATTTACTGAGCTTAAAAACATGGATAAAGCATATAGTTTACAGTGTACAGTTTTAAATTGTGCTAATATATCGGCTTCGGTTAAGCTGTGAATGCTATAACTCTGATACAGTTTCTAGATTATCATATTCAACTTAAAACTACATGAAATATCTGCTAAATCCATGTAGATTTGCTGTATTCATGTAGAAAGTCGCCTTTTCGCGGATTTTCTCCCTGACAACAATTGACTGGCTCCAAAATGTTAAAATTCTAAACTATATATTACATGTCATGTTCTTCAGATGTAGCGATTGTAAACTATAGCTATTCAAGAGTTGAAACAAGTTGATATTGTTAACATCATTCAATTGAAAATTTTCAAAACTAACCAATTTCGGGACCCACCCGAGTTGAAAAACTACTGTCTGTCGAGAAAATGGTTGTTGACGACTGCCAACTTCCGGTTTAGCATGGACAGGGCTTACCCCCTGTGGTATAAACAATTTTGTATATTTCATCGTAAATAAGTCAGGAATCATATTTTTATTTCCAGTATGCCCCCGACCCTGACAAATTCATATACAGAAAGTGGAATCTCTTTATTGATTGGTTTATGCGAAAACAGACATTTACATCTTTTAACGAGGTAGATTCGGGCAGAGTAAAAACGTTTTAAGCAGATATGTATGAGTCAATTAACTCAATCCCACTGACGATAAAACACATTGATGTTGACTTTACAAGTATGAGACCAAAAAAGATGTGTTTAACAGTGAAATTTCGAATGCGTTGAGATGAAAGTTGACATATGTTGCATTGAGGCTAAAACATCATAATTTGAACGACTGAAAAGGAACTATTTATAACTGGGTTTATGGGAAAAAATACATTTACATCATTGAACGAGGTAAACTCGGGAAAAGTAAAGAACATCAGAAAGAGATGAAGAAACGACATAATACTTAACACTGAGACCTAAGACATGTCTCTGACAGTGGGACTCTCAATGAGTTCAAGTACAAGTTTTCAAATGTTGCTACATCACAACTTGGATGACTTTGACTAATGAATACTTGGAAGAGCTACATTTACACAGCTCATTGACATGTCAATGTTGCAACTTTTTTTAGTTGTAGTTGACCATAGTTTTATTGAATGCTGGATGCATACGACCCAGATGAAAGAGAGAGTTCTGATGTTTCAAGTTTTCTCATTTGAATAGAGTGCACGTTTTCCTTTTGCCCTGCGGAATATATCAAAATGACTTTGAAGCAGCACTTTATGTCATCGATGTAGACATCAAACAAAAGTTGCTAATTTTAAATTAGTCTCTGCAGATTGTATCCTGTAAATGCTTAGGGAGGTTCAAGATATGGAAGAGTCTACGTTTGATGAATTTCAGGCTAATGTCGTTCAGAGCGCACAAGGATTCCGATAGTGTTCATTTGATGTTAGATTAACTTTCTTTTTGGAGGTGTCCTTTTAATAATGCTGTTGACATGTCGTCGTTATTTTGTAAAACGTTTATGGGATATATTGTACACTAAAGTAAACAGTTCAGATTAAACATTTATTTGAGAAACAGAATGAAATGCTCATGGATCACGCTGATAAGTAAACATGATGAAGTGCCACAATACAATTTTAGTTTTCAGTTCATTGCAGGTTCAACCTCAAGTTAAAGAATTCCGAACGATGAGGTTTTATATATTGAATTACAGAAATTGATTTTTCTGTTTTTGAATAAGCCAACTGTAATGTTAAAGGGTTGTGTCAAAATGACTATGCCATAGAGTATGCGTATTTTCTGTAATATATATATATATATATATATATATATATATATATATATATATATATATATACACATTTAACGTGTCTAGTGGGCACTGTGTCGCTACACCATCGTACCGGGCACCAGTCTTTCTGCTGTAGCTACAGGGTTCAAATTTAGTATTTAGATTGCTGAAACCATTCCTAGATAATGTATAACTTTTATTTCAATATATCTCACTTATTTAATAATATTCTGTATATCCTAGTGGGCACCCCTTTCGTTGCTGTAGCATCGTTGTGGGCACTTGCTCCTTATGCACGCCCCATTTGAACTGGTTATCTAACGAGTGTTGTTCAACAACTCTCGGCTCGTTAAGGAAACAGGGATGAGTTAATTAGTCACAGACTGGCTATTGCTGTGTTCCTGCCACCGTTCTTCAGGGCCTTTATATATAACACATTATCAGGGGTCATTTTGTATTGTTCTCTTTATATACATGTACATACATTTATTTTATTTTGGATTAGAATTACTAACCTTTACTAACACTATGATGATAAAGAACAACTTTTATTAATTTCGCAATCTTATTAAAAGTGGATATATGAATACATTATGAATGTTTATAATAAATAATAAAAATTCTAACATGTGACTTGTTAGATTCATTTAATTGAGGAACAACGAGCATCATTATTGACTTAGTTTCTAAAGAAAGTGGTGTTTTAAAATACATAAGTTAAGTAACTAAACGTGATGTATCGTACCACCATGTAGTAATCAAACAATACTCATTTTATTCCAGACTTAGAATCCTGAGAATCAGATGTTAATATATAGCGTGATGTTTACCATAATAGGGCGTAAATACAAAACAGTCTATCATGCCTGCATTTTAAAATGAATGTAAACTGCCATTGTGTGTATTGCATTTGATGTTTTGGCGTATGTCTGTATATCCACCAGTCTACTAGATCATTTAGTAGAGGAGCGTTCATGTAAGTTTAAATATTACAAAACAACAATAACCTGTTACTATGTGTGACATTGACAACATCTCCGAAGCTGATATGACTTATAAAAACAACCTTTTTATACATTAATTAAACTACATTATGCTTCTGAAAAGTGTTAAACTCATGAGTTCCTCGGTGAAAAACAAGAAGCATATAACGAATTTAAAACCCGAATTTATATGATAAATATATGTATACAATAAATGAAGTGCGCCAGCACCTCACACAAGTTGAAGAAAGAAGTCTCAACAAGTGAATATATGCTAAACAAATATCATATATATAAAATAGAATACTATCCAGTGGATGTGATCCGATACACACTAACCTCTGATGATTGGATACCTATGTGTTGTATTTAGCGAGTACTCTAGACATGGAACTTGAAATAAATCATTACATATTCAATCTAATATTTAAGATTAGGCAATCAGCGGCAGTATAGGCATATGTATAACTGAATATGATAAACTTGTAGTTGATGGGGAGGTATTTAAATTTTTTAATTAATCATATGCATTTCCGATGTAATACAATATGAATTTGGATTTAAACATGCACATTTCAAACAATTAGCCAACAACCCTTTTAAATAGCGAAATGTATAGTTCTCATATGTCAATATGTCATTTCACCAACCTAGTGGGCACTTATATACAACATAGAATACTATCCAGTGGATTTGATCCGATACAAACTAACCTCTGGCGATTGGATGCCTATGTGATGTATAAAGAGAGTAATCTAGACATGGAACTTGAAATATATCATTACATATTCAATCTAATATTTAAGATTAGGCAATCAGCGACAGTATAGGCATATGTATATCAATGCATTTCTTTGTTTCTTTTACATAGATGTGCATCTATATTAATCAAGATCTCGTACATTTTCATATCTTGGTGAGAAGAAGTGTGTGCACTATGTTTGGAACATCTGAAATTCGGCATGAAGTAAATAATGTTATATAATAAACAAAAAGTAAACACGTCCGTTTTCAAATGAACTTAATATGATAAACTTGTCATGGTGGGGTAGGTATGTACATTTTCTAATTAATCATGTGCATTTAGTGTGTGTTACAATATGAATTGGGATTTAAACATGCACATTTCAAACTATTAGCCAACAACCGTTTTAATAGCTGAATGTATAGTTCTCATATGTCAATAGGTCATTTCACCATCCTAGTGGGCACTTATATATAACATAGAATACTATCCAGTTGATTTGATCCGATACACACTAACCTCTGACGATGATGCCTATGTGTTGAATTAAGAGTGTCATCTAGACATGGAGCTTTAAATATATCATTACATGTTTAATCTAATATTTAAGATTAGGTTATAAGCGGCAGTATAGGCATATATATATCAATGCATTTCTTTGTTTCAATTACATAGATGTGCATCTATATAAATCAAGATCTCGTACATTTTCATATCTTGGTGAGAAGAACTGTGTGTAATATATTTAGAACATCTGAAATTCGGCATGAAGTAAATAATGTTATATAATAAACAAAGGTAAACACGTCCGTTTTCACATGAACTGACTATGATAAACTTGTGGTTGATGGGGAGGTATGTAAATTTTCTAGTTAATCATGTGCATGTCGTGTGTATTACAATATGAATTGGGATTTAAACATGCATATTTCAAACTATTAGACAACAACCTTTTTAATAGCTGAATGTATAGTTCTCATATGTCAATAGGTCATTTCACCATCCTAGTGGGCACTTATATATAACATAGAATACTATCCAGTGGATTTGATCCGATACACACTAACCTCTGACGATTGGATGCCTATGAGTTGTATTAAGAGAGTAATCTAGACATGGAACTTGAAATATATCATTACATATTCAATCTAATACTTAAGATTAGGCAATCAGCGACAGTATAGGCATATGTATATCAATGCATTTCTTTGTTTCTTTGACATAGATGTGCATCTATATTAATCAAGATCTCGTACATCTTCATTACTTGGTGAGAAGAACTGTGTGCAATATGTTTAGAACATCTGAAATTCGGCATGAAGTAAATAATGTTATATAATAAACAAAGGTAAACACGTCCGTTTTCACATGAACATAATATGATAAACTTGTCGTGGTGGGGTAGGTATGTATATTTTCTAATTAATCATGTGCATTTCGTGTGTATTACAATATGAATTGGGATTTAAACATGCCCATTTCAAACTATTAGCCAACAACCGTTTTAATAGCTGAATGTATAGTTCTCATATGTCAATAGGTCATTTCACCATCCTAGTGGGCACTTATATATAACATAGAATAATATCCAGTGAATTTGATCCGATACACACTAACCTCTGACGATTGGATGCCTATGTGTTGAATTAAGAGTGTAATCTAGACATTGAGCTTGAAATATATCATTACATGTTTAATCTAATATTTAAGATCAGGTTATAAGCGGCAGTATAGGCATATATATATCAATGCATTTCTTTGTTTCTATTACATAGATGTGCATCTATATAAATCAAGATCTCGTACATTTTCATATCTTGGTGAGAAGAAGTGTGTGCAATATGTTTAGAACATCTGAAATTCGGCATGAAGTAAATAATGTTATATAATAAACAAAGGTAAACACGTCCGTTTTCACATGAACATAATATGATAAACTTGTCGTGGTGGGGTAGGTGTGTATATTTTCTAATTAATCATGTGCATTTCGTGTGTATTACAATATGAATTGGGATTTAAACATGCACATTTCAAACTATTAGCCAACAACCTTTTTAATAGCTGAATGTATAGTTCTCATATGTCAATAGGTCATTTCACCATCCTAGTGGGCACTTATATATAACATAGAATAATATCCATTGGATTTGATCCGATACACACTAACCTCTGACGATTGGATACCTATGAGTTGTATTAAGAGTGTAATCTAGACATGGAACTTGAAATATATCATTACATATTCAATCTAATATTTAAGATTAGGCAATCAGCGACAGTATAGGCATATGTATATCAATGCATTTCTTTGTTTCTTTTACATAGATGTGCATCTATATTAATCAAGATCTCGTACATCTTCATTACTTGGTCAGAAGAAGTGTGTGCAATATGTTTAGAACATCTGAAATTCGGCATGAAGTAAATAATGTTATATAATAAACAAAGGTAAACACGTCCATTTTCACATGAACATAATATGATAAACTTGTCGTGGTGGGGTAGGTATGTATATTTTCTAATTAAGCATGTGCATTTCGTGAGTATTACAATATGAATTGGGATTTAAACAAGCAGATTTCAAACTATTAGACAACAACCGTTTTAATAGCTGAATGTATAGTTCTCATATGTCAATAGGTCATTTCACCATCCTAGTGGGCACTTATATATAACATAGAATAATATCCAGTGAATTTGATCCGATACACACTAACCTCTGACGATTGGATGCCTATGTGTTGAATTAAGAGTGTAATCTAGACATTGAGCTTGAAATATATCATTACATGTTTAATCTAATATTTAAGATTAGGTCATAAGCGGCAGTATAGGCGTATATATATCAATGCATTTCTTTGTTTCAATTACATAGATGTGCATCTATATATAAATCAAGATCTCGTACATTTTCATATCTTGGTGAGAAGAAGTGTGTGCAATATATTTAGAACATCTGAACTTCGACATGAAGTAAATAATGTTATATAATAAACAAAGGTAAACACGTCCGTTTTCACAATAACTGAATATGATAAACTTGTGGTTGATGGGGAGGTATGTACATTTTCTAGTTAATCATGTGCATGTCGTGTGTATTACAATATTAATTGGGATTTAAACATGCACATTTCAAACTATTAGCCAACAACCTTTTTAATAGCTGAATGTATAGTTCTCATATGTCAATAGGTCATTTCACCATCCTAGGGGGAACTTATATATAACATAGAATACTATCCAGTGGATTTGATCCGATACACACTAACCTCTGACGATTGGATGCCTATGAGTTGTATTAAGAGAGTAATCTAGACATGGAACTTGAAATATATCATTACATATTCAATCTAATATTTAAGATTAGGCAATCAGCAACAGTATAGGCATATGTATATCAATGCATTTCTTTGTTTCTTTTACATAGATGTGCATCTATATTAATCAAGATCTCGTACATCTTCATTACTTGGTCAGAAGAAGTGTGTGCAATATGTTTAGAACATCTGAAATTCGGCATGAAGTAAATAATGTTATATAATAAACAAAGGTAAACACGTCCATTTTCACATGAACATAATATGATAAACTTGTCGTGGTGGGGTAGGTATGTATATTTTCTAGTTAATCATGTGCATTTCGTGTGTATTACAATATGAATTGGGATTTAAACAAGCACATTTCAAACTATTAGCCAACAACCGTTTTAATAGCTGAATGTATAGTTCTCATATGTCAATAGGTCATTTCACCATCCTAGTGGGCACTTATATATAACATAGAATACTATCCATTGGATTTGATCCGATACACACTAACCTCTGACGATTGGATGCCTATGTGTTGAATTAAGAGTGACATCTAGACATGGAGCTTGAAATATATCATGACATGTTCAATCTAATATTTAAGATGAGGTAATCAGCGGCAGTATAGGCATATGTATATCAATGCATGTCTTTGTTTCTATTACATAGATGTGCATCTATATAAATCAAGATCTCGTACATTTTCATATCTTGGTGAGAAGAAGTGTGTGCAATATATTTAGAACATCTGAAATTCGGCATGACGTAAATAATGTTATATAATAAACAAAGGTAAACACGTCCGTTTTCAAATGAACTGAATATGATAAACTTGTGGTTGATGGGGAGGTATGTAAATTTTCTAGTTAATCATGTGCATGTCGTGTGTATTACAATATGAATTGGGATTTAAACATGCACATTTCAAACTATTAGCCAACAACCGTTTTAATAGCTGAATGTATAGTTCTCATATGTCAATAGGTCATTTCACCATCCTAGTGGGCACTTATATATAACATAGAATACTATCCAGTGGATTTGATCCGATACACACTAACCTCTGACGATTGGATACCTATGAGTTGTATTAAGAGAGTAATCTAGACATGGAACTTGAAATATATCATTACATATTCAATCTAATATTTAAGATTAGGCAATCAGCAACAGTATAGGCATATGTATATCAATGCATTTCTTTGTTTCTTTTACATAGATGTGCATCTATATTAATCAAGATCTCGTACATCTTCATTACTTGGTGAGAAGAAGTGTGTGCAATATGTTTAGAACATCTGAAATTCGGCATGAAGTAAATAATGTTATATAATAAACAAAGGTAAACACGTCCGTTTTCACATGAACATAATATGATAAACTTGTCGTGGTGGGGTAGGTATGTATATTTTCTAGTTAATCATGTGCATTTCGTGTGTATTACAATATGAATTGGGATTTAAACAAGCACATTTCAAACTATTAGCCAACAACCGTTTTAATAGCTGAATGTATAGTTCTCATATGTCAATAGGTCATTTCACCATCCTAGTGGGCACTTATATATAACATAGAATACTATCCATTGGATTTGATCCGATACACACTAACCTCTGACGATTGGATGCCTATGTGTTGAATTAAGAGTGACATCTAGACATGGAGCTTGAAATATATCATGACATGTTCAATCTAATATTTAAGATGATGTAATCAGCGGCAGTATAGGCATATGTATATCAATGCATGTCTTTGTTTCTATTACATAGATGTGCATCTATATAAATCAAGATCTCGTACATTTTCATATCTTGGTGAGAAGAAGTGTGTGCAATATATTTAGAACATCTGAAATTCGGCATGACGTAAATAATGTTATATAATAAACAAAGGTAAACACGTCCGTTTTCAAATGAACTGAATATGATAAACTTGTGGTTGATGGGGAGGTATGTACATTTTCTAGTTAATCATGTGCATGTCGTGTGTATTACAATATGAATTGGGATTTAAACATGCACATTTCAAACTATTAGCCAACAACCGTTTTAATAGCTGAATGTATAGTTCTCATATGTCAATAGGTCATTTCACCATCCTAGTGGGCACTTATATATAACATAGAATACTATCCAGTGGATTTGATCCGATACACACTAACCTCTGACGATTGGATACCTATGAGTTGTATTAAGAGAGTAATCTAGACATGGAACTTGAAATATATCATTACATATTCAATCTAATATTTAAGATTAGGCAATCAGCGACAGTATAGGCATATGTATATCAATGCATTTCTTTGTTTCTTTTACATAGATGTGCATCTATATTAATCAAGATCTCGTACATCTTCATTACTTGGTGAGAAGAAGTGTGTGCAATATGTTTAGAACATCTGAAATTCGGCATGAAGTAAATAATGTTATATAATAAACAAAGGTAAACACGTCCATTTTCACATGAACATAATATGATAAACTTGTGGTTGATAGGGAGGTATGTAAATTTTCTAGTTAATCATGTGCATGTCGTGTGTATTACAATATTAATTGGGATTTAAACAAGCAGATTTCAAACTATTAGCCAACAACCGTTTTTATAGCTGAATGTATAGTTCTCATATGTCAATAGGTCATTTCACCATCCTAGTGGGCACTTATATATAACATAGAATAATATCCAGTGAATTTGATCCGATACACACTAACCTCTGACGATTGGATACCTATGAGTTGTATTAAGAGAGTAATCTAGACATGGAACTTGAAATATATCATTACATATTCAATCTAATATTTAAGATTAGGCAATCAGCGACAGTATAGGCATATGTATATCAATGCATGTCTTTGTTTCTTTTACATAGATGTGCATCTATATTAATCAAGATCTCGTACATCTTCATTACTTGGTCAGAAGAAGTGTGTGCAATATGTTTAGAACATCTGAAATTCGGCATGAAGTAAATAATGTTATATAATAAACAAAGGTAAACACGTCCATTTTCACATGAACATAATATGATAAACTTGTCGTGGTGGGGTAGGTATGTATATTTTCTAATTAATCATGTGCATGTCGTGTGTATTACAATATGAATTGGGATTTAAACAAGCAGATTTCAAACTATTAGACAACAACCGTTTTAATAGCTGAATGTATAGTTCTCATATGTCAATAGGTCATTTCACCATCCTAGTGGGCACTTATATATAACATAGAATAATATCCAGTGAATTTGATCCGATACACACTAACCTCTGACGATTGGATGCCTATGTGTTGAATTAAGAGTGTAATCTAGACATTGAGCTTGAAATATATCATTACATGTTTAATCTAATATTTAAGATTAGGTCATAAGCGGCAGTATAGGCGTATATATATCAATGCATTTCTTTGTTTCAATTACATAGATGTGCATCTATATATAAATCAAGATCTCGTACATTTTCATATCTTGGTGAGAAGAAGTGTGTGCAATATATTTAGAACATCTGAACTTCGACATGAAGTAAATAATGTTATATAATAAACAAAGGTAAACACGTCCGTTTTCCAATAACTGAATATGATAAACTTGTGGTTGATGGGGAGGTATGTACATTTTCTAGTTAATCATGTGCATGTCGTGTGTATTACAATATTAATTGGGATTTAAACATGCACATTTCAAACTATTAGCCAACAACCTTTTTAATAGCTGAATGTATAGTTCTCATATGTCAATAGGTCATTTCACCATCCTAGTGGGAACTTATATATAACATAGAATACTATCCAGTGGATTTGATCCGATACACACTAACCTCTGACGATTGGATGCCTATGAGTTGTATTAAGAGAGTAATCTAGACATGGAACTTGAAATATATCATTACATGTTCAATCTAATATTTAAGATTAGGCAATCAGCAACAGTATAGGCATATGTATATCAATGCATTTCTTTGTTTCTTTTACATAGATGTGCATCTATATTAATCAAGATCTCGTACATCTTCATTACTTGGTCAGAAGAAGTGTGTGCAATATGTTTAGAACATCTGAAATTCGGCATGAAGTAAATAATGTTATATAATAAACAAAGGTAAACACGTCCGTTTTCACATGAACATAATATGATAAACTTGTCGTGGTGGGGTAGGTATGTATATTTTCTAGTTAATCATGTGCATTTCGTGTGTATTACAATATGAATTGGGATTTAAACAAGCACATTTCAAACTATTAGCCAACAACCGTTTTAATAGCTGAATGTATAGTTCTCATATGTCAATAGGTCATTTCACCATCCTAGTGGGCACTTATATATAACATAGAATACTATCCAGTGAATTTGATCCGATACACACTAACCTCTGACGATTGGATGCCTATGTATTGAATTAAGAGTGTCATCTAGACATGGAGCTTGAAATATATCATGACATGTTCAATCTAATATTTAAGATGAGGTAATCAGCGGCAGTATAGGCATATGTATATCAATGCATGTCTTTGTTTCTATTACATAGATGTGCATCTATATAAATCAAGATCTCGTACATTTTCATATCTTGGTGAGAAGAACTGTGTGCAATATATTTAGAACATCTGAAATTCGGCATGAAGTAAATAATGCTATATAATAAACAAAGGTAAACATATCCGTTTTCACATGAACTGACTATGATAAACTTGTGGTTGATGGGGAGGTATGTAAATTTTCTAGTTAATCATGTGCATGTCGTGTGCATTACAATATTAATTGGGATTTAAACATGCACATTTCAAACTATTAGCCAACAACCTTTTTAATAGCTGAATGTATAGTTCTCATATGTCAATAGGTCATTTCACCATCCTAGTGGGCACTTATATATAACATAGAATACTATCCAGTGGATTTGATCCGATACACACTAACCTCTGACGATTGGATGCCTATGAGTTGTATTAAGAGAGTAATCTAGACATGGAACTTGAAATATATCATTACATATTCAATCTAATATTTAAGATTAGGCAATCAGCGACAGTATAGGCATATGTATATCAATGCATTTCTTTGTTTCTTTTACATAGATGTGCATCTATATTAATCAAGATCTCGTACATCTTCATTACTTGGTCAGAAGAAGTGTGTGCAATATGTTTAGAACATCTGAAATTCGGCATGAAGTAAATAATGTTATATAATAAACAAAGGTAAACACGTCCGTTTTCACATGAACTGAATATGATAAACTTGTGGTTGATGGGGAGGTATGTAAATTTTCTAGTTAATCATGTGCATGTCGTGTGTATTACAATATGAATTGGGATTTAAACATGCACATTTCAAACTATTAGCCAACAACCTTTTTAATAGCTGAATGTATAGTTCTCATATGTCAATAGGTCATTTCACCATCCTAGTGGGCACTTATATATAACATAGAATACTATCCAGTGGATTTGATCCGATACACACTAACCTCTGACGATTGGATGCCTATGAGTTGTATTAAGAGAGTAATCTAGACATGGAACTTGAAATATATCATTACATATTCAATCTAATATTTAAGATTAGGAAATCAGCGACAGTATAGGCATATGTTTATCAATGCATTTCATTGTTTCTATTACATAGATGTGCATCTATATTAATCAAGATCTCGTATATCTTCATTACTATGTGAGAAGAAGTGTGTGCAATATGTTTAGAACATCTGAAATTCGGCATGAAGTAAATAATGTTATATAATAAACAAAGGTAAACACGTCCTTTTTCACATGAACATAATATGATAAACTTGTCGTGGTGGGGTAGGTATGTATATTTTCTAATTAATCATGTGCATTTCGTGTGTATTACAATATGAATTGGGATTTAAACATGCACATTTCAAACTATTAGCCAACAACCTTTTTAATAGCTGAATGTATAGTTCTCATATGTCAATAGGTCATTTCACCATCCTAGTGGGCACTTATATATAACATAGAATACTATCCAGTGGATTTGATCCGATACACACTAACCTCTGACGATTGGATGCCTATGTGTTGAATTAAGAGTGTAATCTAGACATCTAGCTTGAAATATATCATTACATGTTTAATCTAATATTTAAGATTAGGTTATAAGCGACAGTATAGGCGTATATATATCAATGCATTTCTTTGTTTTAATTACATAGATGTGCATCTATATATAAATCAAGATCTCGTACATTTTCATATCTTGGTGAGAAGAAGTGTGTGCAATATATTTAGAACATCTGAACTTCGACATGAAGTAAATAATGTTATATAATAAACAAAGGTAAACACGTCCGTTTTCACAATAACTGAATATGATAAACTTGTGGTTGATGGGGAGGTATGTAAATTTTCTAGTTAATCATGTGCGTGTCGTGTGTATTACAATATGAATTGGGATTTAAACATGCACATTTCAAACTATTAGCCAACAACCGTTTTAATCGCTGAATGTATAGTTCTCATATGTCAATAGGTCATTTCACCATCCTAGTGGGCACTTACATTTGTATATATAACATAGAATACTATCCAGTGGATTTGATCCGATACACACTTACCTCTGACGATTGGATGCCTATGTGTTGAATTAAGAGTGTAATCTAGACATGGAGCTTGAAATATATCATTACATGTTCAATCTAATATTCAAGATTAGGTAATCAGCGGCAGCATAGGCATATGTATATCAATGCATTTCTTTGTTTCTATTACATAGATGTGCATCTATATAAATCAGGATCTCGTACATTTTCATATCTTGGTGAGAAGAAGTGTGTGCAATATATTTAGAACATCTGAAATTCGGCATGACGTAAATAATGTTATATAATAAACAAAGGTAAACACGTCCGTTTTCAAATGAACTGAATATGATAAACTTGTGGTTGATGGGGAGGTATGTAAATTTTCTAGTTAATCATGTGCATGTCGTGTGTATTACAATATGAATTGGGATTTAAACATGCACATTTCAAACTATTAGCCAACAACCGTTTTAATAGCTGAATGTATAGTTCTCATATGTCAATAGGTCATTTCACCATCCTAGTGGGCACTTATATATAACATAGAATACTATCCAGTGGATTTGATCCGATACACACTAACCTCTGGCGATTGGATGCCTATGTGATGTATAAAGAGAGTAATCTAGACATGGAACTTGAAATATATCATTACATATTCAATCTAATATTTAAGATTTGGCAATCAGTGGCAGTATAGGCATATGTATATCAATGCATTTCTTTGTTTCTATTACATAGATGTGCATCTTTATCAATCAAGATCTCGTACATTTTCATATCTTGGTGAGAAGAAGTGTGTGCAATATATTTAGAACATCTGAAATTCGGCATAAAGTAAATAATGTTATATAATAAACAAAGGTAAACACGTCCGTTTTCACAATAACCGAATATGATAAACTTGTGGTTGATGGGGAGGTATGTAAATTTTCTAGTTGATCATGTGCATGTCGTGTGTATTACAAAATGAATTGGGATTTAAACATGCACATTTCAAACTATTAGCCAACAACCGTTTTAATAGCTGAATGTATAGTTCTCATATGTCAATAGGTCATTTCACCATCCTAGTGGGCACTTATATATAACATAGAATACTATCCAGTGGATTTGATCCGATACACACTAACCTCTGGCGATTGGATGCCTATGTGTTGTATTAAGAGAGTAATCTAGACATGGAACTTGAAATATATCATTACATATTCAATCTAATATTTAAGATTAGGCAATCAGCGGCAGTATATGCATATGTATATCAATGCATTTCTTTGTTTCTATTACATAGATGTGCATCTATATCAATCAAGATCTCGTACATTTTCATAACTTGCTGAGAAGAAGTGTGTGCAATATGTTTAGAATATCTGAAATTCGGCATGAAGTAAATAATGTTATATAATAAACAAAGGTAAACACTTCCGTTTTCACATGAACATAATATGATAAACTTGTCGTGGTGGGGTAGGTATGTATATTTTCTAATTAATCATGTGCATTTCGTGTGTATTACAATATGAATTGGGATTTAAACATGCCCATTTCAAACTATTAGCCAACAGCCGTTTTAATAGCTGAATGTATAGTTCTCATATGTCAATAGGTCATTTCACCATCCTAGTGGGCACTTATATATAACATAGAATAATATCCAGTGAATTTGATCCGATACACACTAACCTCTGACGATTGGATGCCTATGTGTTGAATTAAGAGTGTAATCTAGAAATTGAGCTTGAAATATATCATTACATGTTTAATCTAATATTTAAGATCAGGTTATAAGCGGCAGTATAGGCATATATATATCAATGCATTTCTTTGTTTCTATTACATAGATGTGCATCTCTATAAATCAAGATCTCGTACATTTTCATATCTTGGTGAGAAGAAGTGTGTGCAATATGTTCAGAACATCTGAAATTCGGCATGAAGTAAATAATGTTATATAATAAACAAAGGTAAACACGTCCGTTTTCACATGAACTGAATATGATAAACTTGTGGTAATCGGTAGGTGTGTATATTTTCTAATTAATCATGTGCATTTCGTGTGTATTACAATATGAATTGGGATTTAAACATGCACATTTCAAACTATTAGCCAACAACCTTTTTAATAGCTGAATGTATAGTTCTCATATGTCAATAGGTCATTTCACCATCCTAGTGGGCACTCATATATAACATAGAATACTATCCAGTGGATGTGATCCGATACACACTAACCTCTGACGATTGGATACCTATGAGTTGTATTAAGAGAGTAATCTAGACATGGAACTTGAAATATATCATTACATATTCAATCTAATATTTAAGATTAGGCAATCAGCGACAGTATAGGCATATGTATATCAATGCATTTCTTTGTTTCTTTTACATAGATGTGCATCTATATTAATCAAGATCTCGTACATCTTCATTACTTGGTGAGAAGAAGTGTGTGCAATATGTTTAGAACATCTGAAATTCGGCATGAAGTAAATAATGTTATATAATAAACAAAGGTAAACACGTCCGTTTTCACATAAACTGACTATGATAAACTTGTGGTTGATGGGGAGGTATGTAAATTTTCTAGTTAATCATGTGCATGTCGTGTGTATTACAATATTAATTGGAATTTAAACATGCACATTTCAAACTATTAGCCAACAACCTTTTTAATAGCTGAATGTATAGTTCTCATATGTCAATAGGTCATTTCACCATCCTAGTGGGCACTTATATATAACATAGAATACTATCCAGTGGATTTGATCCGATACACACTAACCTCTGACGATTGGATGCCTATGAGTTGTATTAAGAGAGTAATCTAGACATGGAACTTGAAATATATCATTACATATTCAATCTAATATTTAAGATTAGGTTATAAGCGACAGTATAGGCGTATGTATATCAATGCATTTCTTTGTTTCTTTTACATAGATGTGCATCTATATTAATCAAGATCTCGTACATCTTCATTACTTGGTGAGAAGAAGTGTGTGCAATATGTTTAGAACATCTGAAATTCGGCATGAAGTAAATAATGTTATATAATAAACAAAGATAAACACGTCCGTTTTCACATGAACATAATATGATAAACTTGTCGTGGTGGGGTAGGTATGTATATTTTCTAGTTAATCATGTGCAATTCGTGTGTATTACATTATGAATTGGGATTTAAACAAGCAGATTTCAAACTATTAGCCAACAACCGTTTTAATAGCTGAATGTATAGTTCTCATATGTCAATAGGTCATTTCACCATCCTAGTGGGCACTTATATATAACATAGAATAATATCCATTGGATTTGATCCGATACACACTGACCTCTGACGATTGGATGCCTATGTGTTCAATTAAGAGTGTAATCTAGACATGGAGCTTGAAATATATCATTACATGTTTAATCTAATATTTAAGATTAGGTTATAAGCGGCAGTATAGGCGTATATATATCAATGCATGTCTTTGTTTCTATTACATAGATGTGCATCTATATAAATCAAGATCTCGTACATTTTCATATCTTGGTGAGAAGAACTGTGTGCAATATATTTAGAACATCTGAAATTCGGCATGAAGTAAATAATGCTATATAATAAACAAAGGTAAACACGTCCGTTTTCACATAAACTGACTATGATAAACTTGTGGTTGATGGGGAGGTATGTAAATTTTCTAGTTAATCATGTGCATGTCGTGTGTATTACAATATTAATTGGAATTTAAACATGCACATTTCAAACTATTAGCCAACAACCTTTTTAATAGCTGAATGTATAGTTCTCATATGTCAATAGGTCATTTCACCATCCTAGTGGGCACTTATATATAACATAGAATACTATCCAGTGGATTTGATCCGATACACACTAACCTCTGACGATTGGATGCCTATGCGTTGAATTAAGAGTGTCATCTAGACATGGAGCTTGAAATATATCATTACATGTTCAATCTAATATTTAAGATTAGGTAATCAGCGGCAGTATAGGCATATGTATATCAATGCATGTCTTTGTTTCTATTACATAGATGTGCATCTATATAAATCAAGATCTCGTACATTTTCATATCTTGGTGAGAAGAACTGTGGCAATATATTTAGAACATCTGAAATTCGGCATGAAGTAAATAATGTTATATAATAAACAAAGGTAAACACGTCCGTTTTCACATGAACATAATATGATAAACTTGTCGTGGTGGGGTAGGTATGTATATTTTCTAATTAATCATGTGCATTTCGTGTGTATTACAATATGAATTGGGATTTAAACATGCACATTTCAAACTATTAGCCAACAACCTTTTTAATAGCTGAATGTATAGTTCTCATATGTCAATAGGTCATTTCACCATCCTAGTGGGCACTTATATATAACATAGAATAATATCCATTGGATTTGATCCGATACACACTAACCTCTGACGATTGGATGCCTATGTGTTGAATTAAGAGTGTAATCTAGACATGGAGCTTGAAATATATCATTACATGTTTAATCTAATATTTAAGATTAGATTATAAGCGGCAGTATAGGCGTATATATATCAATGCATTTCTTTGTTTCAATTACATAGATGTGCATCTATATATAAATCAAGATCTCGTACATTTTCATATCTTGGTGAGAAGAAGTGTGTGCAATATATTTAGAACATCTGAAATTCGGCATGAAGTAAATAATGTTATATAATAAACAAAGGTAAACACGTCCGTTTTCACATGAACTGACTATGATAAACTTGTGGTTGATGGGGAGGTATGTAAATTTTCTAGTTAATCATGTGCATGTCGTGTGAATTACAATATTAATTGGGATTTAAACATGCACATTTCAAACTATTAGCCAACAACCTTTTTAATAGCTGAATGTATAGTTCTCATATGTCAATAGGTCATTTCACCATCCTAGTGGGCACTTATATATAACATAGAATACTATCCAGTGGATTTGATCCGATACACACTAACCTCTGACGATTGGATGCCAATGAGTTGTATTAAGAGAGTACTCTAGACATGGAACTTGAAATATATCATTACATATTCAATCTAATATTTAAGATTAGGAAATCAGCGACAGTATAGGCATATGTTTATCAATGCATTTCTTTGTTTCTATTACATAGATGTGCATCTATATTAATCAAGATCTCGTACATTTTCATATCTTGGTGAGAAGAACTGTGGCAATATATTTAGAACATCTGAAATTCGGCATGAAGTAAATAATGTTATATAATAAACAAAGGTAAACACGTCCGTTTTCACATGAACATAATATGATAAACTTGTCGTGGTGGGGTAGGTATGTATATTTTCTAATTAATCATGTGCATTTCGTGTGTATTACAATATGAATTGGGATTTAAACATGCACATTTCAAACTATTAGCCAACAACCTTTTTAATAGCTGAATGTATAGTTCTCATATGTCAATAGGTCATTTCACCATCCTAGTGGGCACTTATATATAACATAGAATAATATCCATTGGATTTGATCCGATACACACTAACCTCTGACGATTGGATGCCTATGTGTTGAATTAAGAGTGTAATCTAGACATGGAGCTTGAAATATATCATTACATGTTTAATCTAATATTTAAGATTAGATTATAAGCGGCAGTATAGGCGTATATATATCAATGCATTTCTTTGTTTCAATTACATAGATGTGCATCTATATATAAATCAAGATCTCGTACATTTTCATATCTTGGTGAGAAGAAGTGTGTGCAATATATTTAGAACATCTGAAATTCGGCATGAAGTAAATAATGTTATATAATAAACAAAGGTAAACACGTCCGTTTTCACATGAACTGACTATGATAAACTTGTGGTTGATGGGGAGGTATGTACATTTTCTAGTTAATCATGTGCATGTCGTGTGAATTACAATATTAATTGGGATTTAAACATGCACATTTCAAACTATTAGCCAACAACCTTTTTAATAGCTGAATGTATAGTTCTCATATGTCAATAGGTCATTTCACCATCCTAGTGGGCACTTATATATAACATAGAATAATATCCATTGGATTTGATCCGATGCACACTAACCTCTGACGATTGGATGCCTATGAGTTGTATTAAGAGAGTAATCTAGACATGGAACTTGAAATATATCATTACATATTCAATCTAATATTTAAGATTAGGCAATCAGCGACAGTATAGGCATATGTATATCAATGCATTTCTTTGTTTCTTTTACATAGATGTGCATCTATATTAATCAAGATCTCGTACATCTTCATTACTTGGTCAGAAGAAGTGTGTGCAATATGTTTAGAACATCTGAAATTCGGCATGAAGTAAATAATGTTATATAATAAACAAAGGTAAACACGTCCGTTTTCACAATAACTGAATATGATAAACTTGTGGTTGATGGGGAGGTATGTAAATTTTCTAGTTAATCATGTGCATGTCGTGTGTAGTACAATATGAATTGGGATTTAAACATGCACATTTCAAACTATTAGCCAACAACCGTTTTAATAGCTGAATGTATAGTTCTCATATGTCAATAGGTCATTTCACCATCCTAGTGGGCACTTATATATAACATAGAATACTATCCAGTGGATTTGATCCGATACACACTAACCTCTGACGATTGGATGCCAATGAGTTGTATTAAGAGAGTACTCTAGACATGGAACTTGAAATATATCATTACATATTCAATCTAATATTTAAGATTAGGAAATCAGCGACAGTATAGGCATATGTTTATCAATGCATTTCTTTGTTTCTATTACATAGATGTGCATCTATATTAATCAAGATCTCGTACATCTTCATTACTTGGTGAGAAGAAGTGTGTGCAATATGTTTAGAACATCTGAAATTCGGCATGAAGTAAATAATGCTATATAATAAACAAAGGTAAACACGTCCGTTTTCACATGAACATAATATGATAAACTTGTCGTGGTGGAGTAGGTATGTATATTTTCTAATTAATCATGTGCATTTCGTGTGTATTACAATATGAATTGGGATTTAAACATGCACATTTCAAACTATTAGCCAACAACCTTTTTAATAGCTGAATGTATAGTTCTCATATGTCAATAGGTCATTTCACCATCCTAGTGGGCACTTATATATAACATAGAATAATATCCATTGGATTTGATCCGATACACACTAACCTCTGACGATTGGATGCCTATGTGTTGAATTAAGAGTGTAATCTAGACATCTAGCTTGAAATATATCATTACATGTTTAATCTAATATTTAAGATTAGGTTATAAGCGGCAGTATAGGCGTATATATATCAATGCATTTCTTTGTTTCTATTACATAGATGTGCATCTTTATAAATCAGGATCTCGTACATTTTCATAACTTGGTGAGAAGAACTATGTGCAATATATTTAGAACATCTGAAATTCGGCATGACGTAAATAATGTTATATAATAAACAAAGGTAAACACGTCCGTTTTCAAATGAACTGAATATGATAAACTTGTGGTTGATGGGGAGGTATGTAAATTTTCTAGTTAATCATGTGCATGTCGTGTGTATTACAATATGAATTGGGATTTAAACATGCACATTTCAAACTATTAGCCAACAACCGTTTTAATAGCTGAATGTATAGTTCTCATATGTCAATAGGTCATTTCACCATCCTAGTGGGCACTTACATTTGTATATATAACATAGAATACTATCCAGTGGATTTGATCCGATACACACTAACCTCTGACGATTGGATGCCTATGTGTTGAATTAAGAGTGTAATCTAGACATGGAGCTTGAAATATATCATTACATGTTCAATCTAATATTCAAGATTAGGTAATCAGCGGCAGCATAGGCATATGTATATCAATGCATTTCTTTGTTTCTATTACATAGATGTGCATCTTTATAAATCAGGATCTCGTACATTTTCATAACTTGGTGAGAAGAACTATGTGCAATATATTTAGAACATCTGAAATTCGGCATGACGTAAATAATGTTATATTATAAACAAAGGTAAACACGTCCGTTTTCAAATGAACTGAATATGATAAACTTGTGGTTGATGGGGAGGTATGTAAATTTTCTAGTTAATCATGTGCATGTCGTGTGTATTACAATATGAATTGGGATTTAAACATGCACATTTCAAACTATTAGCCAACAACCGTTTTAATAGCTGAATGTATAGTTCTCATATGTCAATTGGTCATTTCACCATCCTATTGGGCACTTATATATAACATAGAATACTATCCAGTGGATTTGATCCGATACACACTGACCTCTGGCGATTGGATGCCTATGTGATGTATTAAGAGAGTAATCTAGACATGGAACTTGAAATATATCATTAAATATTCAATCTAATATTTAAGATTAGGCAATCAGCGGCAGTATAGGCATATGTATATCAATGCATTTCTTTGTTTCTATTACATAGATGTGCATCTTTATCAATCAAGATCTCGTACATTTTCATATCTTGGTGAGAAGAAGTGTGTGCAATATATTTAGAACATCTGAAATTCGGCATGAAGTAAATAATGTTATATAATAAACAAAGGTAAACACGTCCGTTTTCACAATAACCGAATATGATAAACTTGTGGTTGATGGGGAGGTATGTAAATTTTCTAGTTGATCATGTGCATGTCGTGTGTATTACAATATGAATTGGGATTTAAACATGCACATTTCAAACTATTAGCCAACAACCGTTTTAATAGCTGAATGTATAGTTCTCATATGTCAATAGGTCATTTCACCATCCTAGTGGGCACTTATATATAACATAGAATACTATCCAGTGGATTTGATCCGATACAAACTAACCTCTGCCAATTGGATGCCTATGTGTTGAGTTAAGAGTGTAATCTAGACATGGAGCTTGAAATATATCATTACATGTTCAATCTAATATTTAAGATTAGGTAATTAGCGACAGTATAGGCATATGTATATCAATGCATGTCTTTGTCTCAATTACATAGATGTGCATCTATATAAATCAAGATCTCGTACATTTTCATATCTTGGTGAGAAGAAGTGTGTGCATTATATTTAGAACATCTGAAATTCGGCATAAAGTAAATAATGTTATATAATAAACAAAGGTAAACACGTCCGTTTTCACAATAACCGAATATGATAAACTTGTGGTTGATGGGGAGGTATGTAAATTTTCTAGTTGATCATGTGCATGTCGTGTGTATTACAATATGAATTGGGATTTAAACATACACATTTCAAACTATTAGCCAACAACCGTTTTAATAGCTGAATGTATAGTTCTCATATGTCAATAGGTCATTTCACCATCCTAGTGGGCACTTATATATAACATAGAATAATATCCATTGGATTTGATCCGATACACACTAACCTCTGACGATTGGATGCCTATGTGTTGAATTAAGAGTGTAATCTAGACATGGAGCTTGAAATATATCATTACATGTTTAATCTAATATTTAAGATTAGGTTATAAGCGGCAGTATAGGCGTATATATATCAATGCATTTCTTTGTTTCAATTACATAGATGTGCATCTATATATAAATCAAGATCTCGTACATTTTCATATCTTGGTGAGAAGAAGTGTGTGCAATATATTTAGAACATCTGAAATTCGGCATGAAGTAAATAATGTTATATAATAAACAAAGGAAAACACGTCCGTTTTCACATGAACTGACTATGATAAACTTGTGGTTGATGGGGAGGTATGTAAATTTTCTAGTTAATCATGTGCATGTCGTGTGTATTACAATATTAATTGGGATTTAAACATGCACATTTCAAACTATTAGCCAACAACCTTTTTAATAGCTGAATGTATAGTTCTCATATGTCAAAAGGTCATTTCACCATCCTAGTGGGCACTTATATACAACATAGAATAATATCCAGTGGATTTGATCCGATACACACTAACGTCTGACGATTGGATGCCTATGAGTTGTATTAAGAGAGTAATCTAGACATGGAACTTGAAATATATCATTACATATTCAATCTAATATTTAAGATTAGACAATCAGCGACAGTATAGGCATATGTATATCAATGCATTTCTTTGTTTCTTTTACATAGATGTGCATCTATATTAATCAAGATCTCGTACATCTTCATTACTTGGTCAGAAGAAGTGTGTGCAATATGTTTAGAACATCTGAAATTCGGCATGAAGTAAATAATGTTATATAATAAACAAAGGTAAACACGTCCGTTTTCACATGAACATAATATGATAAACTTGTCGTGGTGGGGTAGGTATGTATATTTTCTAATTAATCATGTGCATTTCGTGTGTATTACAATATGAATTGGGATTTAAACATGCACATTTCAAACTATTAGCCAACAACCTTTTTAATAGCTGAATGTATAGTTCTCATATGTCAATAGGTCATTTCACCATCCTAGTGGGCACTTATATATAACATAGAATACTATCCATTGGATTTGCTCCGATACACACTAACCTCTGACGATTGGATGCCTATGTGTTGAATTAAGAGTGTCATCTAGACATGGAGCTTGAAATATATCATTACATGTTCAATCTAAGATTTAAGATTAGGCAATCAGCGGCAGTATAGGCATATGTATACCAATGCATGTTTTTGTTTCTATTACATAGATGTGCATCTATATAAATCAAGATCTCGTACATTTTCATATCTTGGTGAGAAGAAGTGTGTGCATTATATTTAGAACATCTGAAATTCGGCATGAAGTAAATAATGTTATATAATAAACAAAGGTAAACACGTCCGTTTTCACATGAACTGAATATGATAAACTTGTGGTTGATGGGGAGGTATGTAAATTTTCTAGTTAATCATGTGCATGTCGTGTGTATTACAATATTAATTGGGATTTAAACATGCACATTTCAAACTATTAGCCAACAACCTTTTTAATAGCTGAATGTATAGTTCTCATATGTCAATAGGTCATTTCACCATCCTAGTGGGCACTTATATATAACATAGAATACTATCCAGTGGATTTGATCCGATACACACTAACCTCTGACGATTGGATGCCTATGAGTTGTATTAAGAGAGTACTCTAGACATGGAACTTGAAATATATCATTACATATTCAATCTAATATTTAAGATTAGGAAATCAGCGACAGTATAGGCATATGTTTATCAATGCATTTCTTTGTTTCTATTACATAGATGTGCATCTATATTAATCAAGATCTCGTACATCTTCATTACTTGGTCAGAAGAAGTGTGTGCAATATGTTTAGAACATCTGAAATTCGGCATGAAGTAAATAATGTTATATAATAAACAAAGGTAAACACGTCCGTTTTCACATGAACATAATATGATAAACTTGTCGTGGTGGGGTAGGTATGTATATTTTCTAATTAATCATGTGCATTTCGTGTGTATTACAATATGAATTGGGATTTAAACATGCACATTTCAAACTATTAGCCAACAACCTTTTTAATAGCTGAATGTATAGTTCTCATATGTCAATAGGTCATTTCACCATCCTAGTGGGCACTTATATATAACATAGAATACTATCCAGTGGATTTGATCCGATACACACTAACCTCTGACGATTGGATGCCTATGTGTTGAATTAAGAGTGTCATCTAGACATGGGGCTTGAAATATATCATTACATGTTCAATCTAATATTTAAGATGAGGTAATCAGCGGCAATATAGGCATATGTATATCAATGCATGTCTTTGTTTCTATTACATAGATGTGCATCTATATAAATCAAGATCTCGTACATTTTCATATCTTGGTGAGAAGAACTGTGGCAATATATTTAGAACATCTGAAATTCGGCATGAAGTAAATAATGTTATATAATAAACAAAGGTAAACACGTCCGTTTTCACATGAACATAATATGATAAACTTGTCGTGGTGGGGTAGGTATGTATATTTTTTAATTAATCATGTGCATTTCGTGTGTATTACAATATGAATTGGGATTTAAACATGCACATTTCAAACTATTAGCCAACAACCTTTTTAATAGCTGAATGTATAGTTCTCATATGTCAATAGGTCATTTCACCATCCTAGTGGGCACTTATATATAACATAGAATAATATCCATTGGATTTGATCCGATACACACTAACCTCTGACGATTGGATGCCTATGTGTTGAATTAAGAGTGTAATCTAGACATCTAGCTTGAAATATATCATTACATGTTTAATCTAATATTTAAGATTAGGTTATAAGCGGCAGTATAGGCGTATATATATCAATGCATTTCTTTGATTCAATTACATAGATGTGCATCTATATATAAATCAAGATCTCGTACATTTTCATATCTTGGTGAGAAGAAGTGTGTGCAATATATTTAGAACATCTGAACTTCGACATGAAGTAAATAATGTTATATAATAAACAAAGGTAAACACGTCCATTTTCACAATAACTGAATATGATAAACTTGTGGTTGATGGGGAGGTATGTAAATTTTCTAGTTAATCATGTTCATGTCGTGTGTATTACAATATGAATTGGGATTTAAACATGCACATTTCAAACTATTAGCCAACAACCGTTTTAATAGCTGAATGTATAGTTCTCATATGTCAATAGGTCATTTCACCATTGTAGTGGGCACTTACATTTGTATGTATAACATAGAATACTATCCATTGGATTTGATCCGATACACACTAACCTCTGACGATTGGATGTGTGTTGAATTAAGAGTGTAATCTAGACATGGAGCTTGAAATATATCATTACATGTTCAATCTAATATTCAAGATTAGGTAATCAGCGGCAGCATAGGCATATGTATATCAATGCATTTCTTTGTTTCTATTACATAGATGTGCATCTATATAAATCAGGATCTCGTACATTTTCATAACTTGATGAGAAGAACTGTGTGCAATATATTTAGAACATCTGAAATTCGGCATGACGTAAATAATGTTATATAATAAACAAAGGTAAACACGTCCGTTTTCAAATGAACTGAATATGATAAACTTGTGGTTGATGGGGAGGTATGTAAATTTTCTAGTTAATCATGTGCATGTCGTGTGTATTACAATATGAATTGGGATTTAAACATGCACATTTCAAACTATTAGCCAACAACCGTTTTAATAGCTGAATGTATAGTTCTCATATGTCAATAGGTCATTTCACCATCCTAGTGGGCACTTATATATAACATAGAATACTATCCAGTGGATTTGATCCGATACACACTAACCTCTGGCGATTGGATACCTATGAGTTGTATTAAGAGAGTAATCTAGACATGGAACTTGAAATATATCATTACATATTCAATCTAATATTTAAGATTAGGCAATCAGCGGCAGTATAGGCATATGTATATCAATGCATTTCTTTGTTTCTATTACATAGATGTGCATCTTTATCAATCAAGATCTCGTACATTTTCATATCTTGGTGAGAAGAAGTGTGTGCAATATATTTAGAACATCTGAAATTCGGCATAAAGTAAATAATGTTATATAATAAACAAAGGTAAACACGTCCGTTTTCACAATAACCGAATATGATAAACTTGTGGTTGATGGGGAAGTATGTAAATTTTCTAGTTGATCATGTGCATGTCGTGTGTATTACAATATGAATTGGGATTTAAACATGCACATTTCAAACTATTAGCCAACAACCGTTTTAATAGCTGAATGTATAGTTCTCATATGTCAATAGGTCATTTCACCATCCTAGTGGGCACTTATATATAACATAGAATACTATCCAGTGGATTTGATCCGATAGAAACTAACCTCTGACAATTGGATTCCTATGTGTTGAGTTAAGAGTGTAATCTAGACATGGAGCTTGAAATATATCATTACATGTTAAATCTAATATTTAAGATTAGGTAATCAGCGACAGTATAGGCATATGTATATCAATGCATGTCTTTGTTTCAATTACATAGATGTGCATCTATATAAATCAAGATCTCGTACATTTTCATAACTTGCTGAGAAGAAGTGTGTGCAATATGTTTAGAACATCTGAAATTCGGCATAAACTAAATAATGTTATATAATAAACAAAGGTAAACACGTCCGTTTTCACAATAACCGAATATGATAAACTAGTGGTTGATTGGGAGGTATGTAAATTTTCTAGTTAATCATGTGCATTTCGTGTGTATTACAAAATGAATTGGGATTTAAACATGCACATTTCAAACTATTAGCCAACAACCGTTTTAATAGCTGAATGTATAGTTCTCATATGTGAATAGGTCATTTCACCATCCTAGTGCGCACTTATATATAACATAGAATACTATCCAGTGGATTTGATCCGATACACACTAACCTCTGGCGATTGGATGCCTATGTGTTGTATTAAGAGAGTAATCTAGACATGGAACTTGAAATATATCATTACATATTCAATCTAATATTTAAGATTAGGCAATCAGCGGCAGTATATGCATATGTATATCAATGCATTTCTTTGTTTCTATTACATAGATGTGCATCTATATCAATCAAGATCTCGTACATTTTCATAACTTGCTATGAAGAAGTGTGTGCAATATGTTTAGAACATCTGAAATTCGGCATGAAGTAAATAATGTTATATAATAAACAAAGGTAAACACGTCCGTTTTCACATGAACATAATATGATAAACTTGTCGTGGTGGGGTAGTTATGTATATTTTCTAGTTAATCATGTGCATTTCGTGTGTATTACAATATGAATTGGGATTTAAACATGCACATTTCAAACTATTAGCCAACAACCTTTTTAATAGCTGAATGTATAGTTCTCATATGTCAATAGGTCATTTCACCATCCTAGTGGGCACTTATATATAACATAGAATACTATCCAGTGGATTTGATCCGATACACACTAACCTCTGACGATTGGATGCCTATGTGTTGAATTAAGAGTGTCATCTAGACATGGGGCTTGAAATATATCATTACATGTTCAATCTAATATTTAAGATGAGGTAATCAGCGGCAATATAGGCATATGTATATCAATGCATGTCTTTGTTTCTATTACATAGATGTGCATCTATATAAATCAAGATCTCGTACATTTTCATATCTTGGTGAGAAGAACTGTGGCAATATATTTAGAACATCTGAAATTCGGCATGAAGTAAATAATGTTATATAATAAACAAAGGTAAACACGTCCGTTTTCACATGAACATAATATGATAAACTTGTCGTGGTGGGGTAGGTATGTATATTTTTTAATTAATCATGTGCATTTCGTGTGTATTACAATATGAATTGGGATTTAAACATGCACATTTCAAACTATTAGCCAACAACCTTTTTAATAGCTGAATGTATAGTTCTCATATGTCAATAGGTCATTTCACCATCCTAGTGGGCACTTATATATAACATAGAATAATATCCATTGGATTTGATCCGATACACACTAACCTCTGACGATTGGATGCCTATGTGTTGAATTAAGAGTGTAATCTAGACATCTAGCTTGAAATATATCATTACATGTTTAATCTAATATTTAAGATTAGGTTATAAGCGGCAGTATAGGCGTATATATATCAATGCATTTCTTTGATTCAATTACATAGATGTGCATCTATATATAAATCAAGATCTCGTACATTTTCATATCTTGGTGAGAAGAAGTGTGTGCAATATATTTAGAACATCTGAACTTCGACATGAAGTAAATAATGTTATATAATAAACAAAGGTAAACACGTCCATTTTCACAATAACTGAATATGATAAACTTGTGGTTGATGGGGAGGTATGTAAATTTTCTAGTTAATCATGTTCATGTCGTGTGTATTACAATATGAATTGGGATTTAAACATGCACATTTCAAACTATTAGCCAACAACCGTTTTAATAGCTGAATGTATAGTTCTCATATGTCAATAGGTCATTTCACCATTGTAGTGGGCACTTACATTTGTATGTATAACATAGAATACTATCCATTGGATTTGATCCGATACACACTAACCTCTGACGATTGGATGTGTGTTGAATTAAGAGTGTAATCTAGACATGGAGCTTGAAATATATCATTACATGTTCAATCTAATATTCAAGATTAGGTAATCAGCGGCAGCATAGGCATATGTATATCAATGCATTTCTTTGTTTCTATTACATAGATGTGCATCTATATAAATCAGGATCTCGTACATTTTCATAACTTGATGAGAAGAACTGTGTGCAATATATTTAGAACATCTGAAATTCGGCATGACGTAAATAATGTTATATAATAAACAAAGGTAAACACGTCCGTTTTCAAATGAACTGAATATGATAAACTTGTGGTTGATGGGGAGGTATGTAAATTTTCTAGTTAATCATGTGCATGTCGTGTGTATTACAATATGAATTGGGATTTAAACATGCACATTTCAAACTATTAGCCAACAACCGTTTTAATAGCTGAATGTATAGTTCTCATATGTCAATAGGTCATTTCACCATCCTAGTGGGCACTTATATATAACATAGAATACTATCCAGTGGATTTGATCCGATACACACTAACCTCTGGCGATTGGATACCTATGAGTTGTATTAAGAGAGTAATCTAGACATGGAACTTGAAATATATCATTACATATTCAATCTAATATTTAAGATTAGGCAATCAGCGGCAGTATAGGCATATGTATATCAATGCATTTCTTTGTTTCTATTACATAGATGTGCATCTTTATCAATCAAGATCTCGTACATTTTCATATCTTGGTGAGAAGAAGTGTGTGCAATATATTTAGAACATCTGAAATTCGGCATAAAGTAAATAATGTTATATAATAAACAAAGGTAAACACGTCCGTTTTCACAATAACCGAATATGATAAACTTGTGGTTGATGGGGAAGTATGTAAATTTTCTAGTTGATCATGTGCATGTCGTGTGTATTACAATATGAATTGGGATTTAAACATGCACATTTCAAACTATTAGCCAACAACCGTTTTAATAGCTGAATGTATAGTTCTCATATGTCAATAGGTCATTTCACCATCCTAGTGGGCACTTATATATAACATAGAATACTATCCAGTGGATTTGATCCGATAGAAACTAACCTCTGACAATTGGATTCCTATGTGTTGAGTTAAGAGTGTAATCTAGACATGGAGCTTGAAATATATCATTACATGTTAAATCTAATATTTAAGATTAGGTAATCAGCGACAGTATAGGCATATGTATATCAATGCATGTCTTTGTTTCAATTACATAGATGTGCATCTATATAAATCAAGATCTCGTACATTTTCATAACTTGCTGAGAAGAAGTGTGTGCAATATGTTTAGAACATCTGAAATTCGGCATAAACTAAATAATGTTATATAATAAACAAAGGTAAACACGTCCGTTTTCACAATAACCGAATATGATAAACTAGTGGTTGATTGGGAGGTATGTAAATTTTCTAGTTAATCATGTGCATTTCGTGTGTATTACAAAATGAATTGGGATTTAAACATGCACATTTCAAACTATTAGCCAACAACCGTTTTAATAGCTGAATGTATAGTTCTCATATGTGAATAGGTCATTTCACCATCCTAGTGCGCACTTATATATAACATAGAATACTATCCAGTGGATTTGATCCGATACACACTAACCTCTGGCGATTGGATGCCTATGTGTTGTATTAAGAGAGTAATCTAGACATGGAACTTGAAATATATCATTACATATTCAATCTAATATTTAAGATTAGGCAATCAGCGGCAGTATATGCATATGTATATCAATGCATTTCTTTGTTTCTATTACATAGATGTGCATCTATATCAATCAAGATCTCGTACATTTTCATAACTTGCTATGAAGAAGTGTGTGCAATATGTTTAGAACATCTGAAATTCGGCATGAAGTAAATAATGTTATATAATAAACAAAGGTAAACACGTCCGTTTTCACATGAACATAATATGATAAACTTGTCGTGGTGGGGTAGTTATGTATATTTTCTAGTTAATCATGTGCATTTCGTGTGTATTACAATATGAATTGGGATTTAAACATGCACATTTCAAACTATTAGCCAACAACCTTTTTAATAGCTGAATGTATAGTTCTCATATGTCAATAGGTCATTTCACCATCCTAGTGGGCACTTATATATAACATAGAATACTATCCAGTGGATTTGATCCGATACACACTAACCTCTGACGATTGGATGCCTATGTGTTGAATTAAGAGTGTCATCTAGACATGGGGCTTGAAATATATCATTACATGTTCAATCTAATATTTAAGATGAGGTAATCAGCGGCAATATAGGCATATGTATATCAATGCATGTCTTTGTTTCTATTACATAGATGTGCATCTATATAAATCAAGATCCCGTACATTTTCATATCTTGGTGAGAAGAACTGTGGCAATATATTTAGAACATCTGAAATTCGGCATGAAGTAAATAATGTTATATAATAAACAAAGGTAAACACGTCCGTTTTCACATGAACATAATATGATAAACTTGTCGTGGTGGGGTAGGTATGTATATTTTTTAATTAATCATGTGCATTTCGTGTGTATTACAATATCAATTGGGATTTAAACATGCACATTTCAAACTATTAGCCAACAACCTTTTTAATAGCTGAATGTATAGTTCTCATATGTCAATAGGTCATTTCACCATCCTAGTGGGCACTTATATTTAACATAGAATAATATCCATTGGATTTGATCTGATACACACTAACCTCTGACGATTGGATGCCTATGTGTTGAATTAAGAGTGTAATCTAGACATCTAGCTTGAAATATATCATTACATGTTTAATCTAATATTTAAGATTAGGTTATAAGCGGCAGTATAGGCGTATATATATCAATGCATTTCTTTGATTCAATTACATAGATGTGCATCTATATATAAATCAAGATCTCGTACATTTTCATATCTTGGTGAGAAGAAGTGTGTCCAATATATTTAGAACATCTGAACTTCGACATGAAGTAAATAATGTTATATAATAAACAAAGGTAAACACGTCCGTTTTCACAATAACTGAATATGATAAACTTGTGGTTGATGGGGAGGTATGTAAATTTTCTAGTTAATCATGTTCATGTCGTGTGTATTACAATATGAATTGGGATTTAAACATGCACATTTCAAACTATTAGCCAACAACCGTTTTAATAGCTGAATGTATAGTTCTCATATGTCAATAGGTCATTTCACCATTGTAGTGGGCACTTACATTTGTATATATAACATAGAATACTATCCAGTGGATTTGATCCGATACACACTAACCTCTGACGATTGGATGCCTATGTGTTGAATTAAGAGTGTAATCTAGACATGGAGCTTGAAATATATCATTACATGTTCAATCTAATATTCAAGATTAGGTAATCAGCGGCAGCATAGGCATATGTATATCAATGCATTTCTTTGTTTCTATTACATAGATGTGCATCTATATAAATCAGGATCTCGTACATTTTCATAACTTGATGAGAAGAACTGTGTGCAATATATTTAGAACATCTGAAATTCGGCATGACGTAAATAATGTTATATAATAAACAAAGGTAAACACGTCCGTTTTCAAAAGAACTGAATATGATAAACTTGTGGTTGATGGGGAGGTATGTACATTTTCTAGTTAATCATGTGCATGTCGTGTGTATTACAATATGAATTGGGATTTAAACATGCTCATTTCAAACTATTAGCCAACAACCGTTTTAATAGCTGAATGTATAGTTCTCATATGTCAATAGGTCATTTCACCATCCTATTGGGCACTTATATATAACATAGAATACTATCCAGTGGATTTGATCCGATACACACTAACCTCTGGCGATTGGATGCCTATGTGATGTATAAAGAGAGTAATCTAGACATGGAACTTGAAATATATCATTACATATTCAATCTAATATTTAAGATTAGGCAATCAGCGGCAGTATAGGCATATGTATATCAATGCATTTCTTTGTTTCTATTACATAGATGTGCATCTTTATCAATCAAGATCTCGTACATTTTCATATCTTGGTGAGAAGAAGTGTGTGCAATATATTTAGAACATCTGAAATTCGGCATAAAGTAAATAATGTTATATAATAAACAAAGGTAAACACGTCCGTTTTCACAATAACCGAATATGATAAACTTGTGGTTGATGGGGAAGTATGTAAATTTTCTAGTTGATCATGTGCATGTCGTGTGTATTACAATATGAATTGGGATTTAAACATGCACATTTCAAACTATTAGCCAACAACCGTTTTAATAGCTGAATGTATAGTTCTCATATGTCAATAGGTCATTTCACCATCCTAGTGGGCACTTATATATAACATAGAATACTATCCAGTGGATTTGATCCGATACAAACTAACCTCTGACAATTGGATGCCTATGTGTTGAGTTAAGAGTGTAATCTAGACATGGAGCTTGAAATATATCATTACATGTTAAATCTAATATTTAAGATTAGGTAATCAGCGACAGTATAGGCATATGTATATCAATGCATGTCTTTGTTTCAATTACATAGATGTGCATCTATATAAATCAAGATCTCGTACATTTTCATAACTTGCTGAGAAGAAGTGTGTGCAATATGTTTAGAACATCTGAAATTCGGCATAAACTAAATAATGTTATATAATAAACAAAGGTAAACACGTCCGTTTTCACAATAACCGAATATGATAAACTAGTGGTTGATTGGGAGGTATGTAAATTTTCTAGTTAATCATGTGCATGTCGTGTGTATTACAAAATGAATTGGGATTTAAACATGCACATTTCAAACTATTAGCCAACAACCGTTTTAATAGCTGAATGTATAGTTCTCATATGTCAATAGGTCATTTCACCATCCTAGTGGGCACTTATATATAACATAGAATACTATCCAGTGGATTTGATCCGATACACACTAACCTCTGGCGATTGGATGCCTATGTGTTGAATTAAGAGTGTAATCTAGACATGGAGCTTGAAATATTACATGTTTAATCTAATATTTAAGATTAGGTTATAAGCGGCAGTATAGGCGTATATATATCAATGCATGTCTTTGTTTCAATTACATAGATGTGCATCTATATATAAATCAAGATCTCGTACATTTTCATATCTTGGTGAGAAGAAGTGTGTGCAATATATTTAGAACATCTGAAATTCGACATGAAGTAAATAATGTTATATAATAAACAAAGGTAAACACGTCCGTTTTCACATGAACTGACTATGATAAACTTGTGGTTGATGGGGAGGTATGTAAATTTTCTAGTTAATCATGTGCATGTCGTGTGTATTACAATATTAATTGGGATTTAAACATGCACATTTCAAACTATTAGCCAACAACCTTTTTAATAGCTGAATGTATAGTTCTCATATGTCAATAGGTCATTTCACCATCCTAGTGGGCACTTATATATAACATAGAATAATATCCATTGGATTTGATCCGATACACACTAACCTCTGACGATTGGATGCCTATGAGTTGTATTAAGAGAGTAATCTAGACATGGAACTTGAAATATATCATTACATATTCAATCTAATATTTAAGATTAGGCAATCAGCGACAGTATAGGCATATGTTTATCAATGCATTTCTTTGTTTCTTTTACATAGATGTGCATCTATATTAATCAAGATCTCGTACATCTTCATTACTTGGTCAGAAGAAGTGTGTGCAATATGTTTAGAACATCTGAAATTCGGCATGAAGTAAATAATGTTATATAATAAACAAAGGTAAACACGTCCGTTTTCACATGAACATAATATGATAAACTTGTCGTGGTGGGGTAGGTATGTATATTTTCTAATTAATCGTGTGTATTACAATATGAATTGGGATTTAAACAAGCACATTTCAAACTATTAGCCAACAACCGTTTTAATAGCTGAATGTATAGTTCTCAGCATATGTCAATAGGTCATTTCACCATCCTAGTGGGCACTTATATATAACATAGAATAATATCCATTGGATTTGATCCGATACACACTAACCTCTGACGATTGGATGCCTACATGTATGTGTTGAATTAAGAGTGTAATCTAGACATGGAGCTTGAAATATATCATTACATGTTTAATCTAATATTTAAAATTAGGTTATAAGCGGCAGTATAGGCATATATATATATCAATGCATTTCTTTGTTTCAATTACATAGATGTGCATCTATATATAAATCAAGATCTCGTACATTTTCATATCTTGGTGGAAGAAGTGTGTGCAATATATTTAGAACATCTGAAATTCGACATGAAGTAAATAATGTTATATAATAAACAAAGGTAAACACGTCCGTTTTCACAATAACTGAATATGATAAACTTGTGGTTGATGGGGAGGTATGTAAATTTTCTAGTTAATCATGTGCATGTCGTGTGTATTACAATATTAATTGGGATTTAAACATGCACATTTCAAACTATTAGCCAACAACCGTTTTAATAACTGAATGTATAGTTCTCATATGTCAAAAGGGCATGTCACCATCCTAGTGGGCACTTATATACAACACAGAATACTATCCAGTGGATTTGATCCGATACACACTAACGTCTGACGATTGGATGCCTATGAGTTGTATTAAGAGAGTAATCTAGACATGGAACTTGAAATATATCATTACATATTCAATCTAATATTTAAGATTAGGCAATCAGCGACAGTATAGGCATATGTATATCAATGCATTTCTTTGTTTCTATTACATAAATGTGCATCTATATTAATCAAGATCTCGTACATCTTCATTACTTGGTCAGAAGAAGTGTGTGCAATATGTTTAGAACATCTGAAATTCGGCATGAAGTAAATAATGTTATATAATAAACAAAGGTAAACACGTCCGTTCTCACATAAACATAATATGATAAACTTGTCGTGGTGGGGTAGGTATGTATATTTTCTAATTAATCATGTGCATTTCGTGTGTATTACAATATGAATTGGGATTTAAACATGCACATTTCAAACTATTAGCCAACAACCTTTTTAATAGCTGAATGTATAGTTCTCATATGTCAATAGGTCATTTCACCATCCTAGTGGGCACTTATATATAACATAGAATAATATCCAGTGGATGTTATCCGATACACACTAACCTCTGACGATTGGATGCCTATGTGTTCAATTAAGAGTGTCATCTAGACATGGAGCTTGAAATATATCATTACATGTTCAATCTAAGATTGAAGATTAGGTAAACAGCGGCAGTATAGGCATATGTATACCAATGCATGTCTTTGTTTCTATTACATAGATGTGCATCTATATAAATCAAGATCTCGTACATTTTCATATCTTGGTGAGAAGAAGTGTATGCAATATATTTAGAACATCTGAAATTCGGCATGAAGTAAATAATGCTATATAATAAACAAAGGTAAACACGTCCGTTTTCACATGAACTGAATATGATAAACTTGTGGTTGATGGGGAAGTATGTAAATTTTCTAGTTGATCATGTGCATGTCGTGTGTATTACAATATTAATTGGGATTTAAACATGCACATTTCAAACTATTAGCCAACAACCTTTTTAATAGCTGAATGTATAGTTCTCATATGTCAATAGGTCATTTCACCATCCTAGTGGGCACTTATATATAACATAGAATACTATCCAGTGGATTTGATCCGATACACACTAACCTCTGACGATTGGATGCCTATGAGTTGTATTAAGAGAGTACTCTAGACATGGAACTTGAAATATATCATTACATATTCAATCTAATATTTAAGATTAGGAAATCAGCGACAGTATAGGCATATGTTTATCAATGCATTTCTTTGTTTCTATTACATACATGTAGATGTGCATCTATATAAATCAAGATCTCGTACATTTTCATAACTTGCTGAGAAGAAGTGTGTGCAATATGTTTAGAACATCTGAAATTCGGCATAAAGTAAATAATGTTATATAATAAACAAAGGTAAACACGTCCGTTTTCACAATAACCGAATATGATAAACTAGTGGTTGATGGGGAGGTATATAAATTCTCTAGTTAATCATGTGCATGTTGTGTGTATTACAAAATGAATTGGGATTTAAACATGCACATTTCAAACTATTAGCCAACAACCGTTTTAATAGCTGAATGTATAGTTCTCATATGTCAATAGGTCATTTCACCATCCTAGTGGGCACTTATATATAACATAGAATACTATCCAGTGGATTTGATCCGATACACACTAACCTCTGGCGATTGGATGCCTATGTGTTGTATTAAGAGAGTAATCTAGACATGGAACTTGAAATATATCATTACATATTCAATCTAATATTTAAGATTAGGCAATCAGCTGCAGTATATGCATATGTATATCAATGCATTTCTTTGTTTCTATTACATAGATGTGCATCTATATCAATCAAGATCTCGTACATTTTCATAACTTGCTGAGAAGAAGTGTGTGCAATATGTTTAGAACATCTGAAATTCGGCATGAAGTAAATAATGTTATATAATAAACAAAGGTAAACACGCCCGTTTTCACAATAACTGAATATGATAAACATTTGGTTGATGGGGAGGTATGTAAATTTTCTAGGTAATCATGTGCATGTCGTGTGTATTAAAATATAAATTGGGATTTAAACATGCACTTTTCAAACTATTAGCCAAGAACCTTTTTAATAGCTGAATATATAGTTCTCATATGTCAAAAGGTCATTTCACTATCCTAGTGGGCACTTATATACAACATCTAATACTATCCAGTGGATGTTCTCCGATACACACTAACCTCTGACGATTGGATGCCTATGTGTTGAATTAAGAGTGTAATCTAGACATGGAACTTGAAATATATCATTACATATTCAATCTAATATTTAAGATTAGGCAATCAGCGGCAGTATAGGCATATGCATATCAATGCATTTCTTTGTTTCTATTACATAGTTGTGCATTTATATAAATCAAGATCTCGTACATTTGCATAACTTGCTGAGAAGAAGTGTGTGCAATATGTTTAGAACATCTGAAATTCGGCATGAAGTAAATAATGTTATATAATAAACAAAGGTAAACACGTCCGTTTTCACAATAACCGAATATGATAAACTTGTGGTTGATGGGGAGGTATGTACATTTTCTAGTTAATCATGTGCATGTCGTGTGTATTACAATATGAATTTGGATTTAAACATGCACATTTCAAACTATTAGCCAACAACCGTTTTAATAGCTGAATGTATAGTTCTCATATGTCAATAGGTCATTTCACCATCCTATTGGGCACTTATATATAACATAGAATACTATCCAGTGGATTTGATCCGATACACACTGACCTCTGGCGATTGGATGCCTATGTGTTGTATTAAGAGAGTAATCTAGACATGGAACTTGAAATATATCATTACATATTCAATCTAATATTTAAGATTAGGCAATCAGCTGCAGTATATGCATATGTATATCAATGCATTTCTTTGTTTCTATTACATAGATGTGCATCTATATCAATCAAGATCTCGTACATTTTCATAACTTGCTGAGAAGAAGTGTGTGCAATATGTTTAGAACATCTGAAATTCGGCATGAAGTAAATAATGCTATATAATAAACAAAGGTAAACACGTCCGTTTTCACATAAACTGACTATGATAAACTTGTGGTTGATGGGGAGATATGTAAATTTTCTAGTTAATCATGTGCATGTCGTGTGTATTACATTATGAATTGGGATTTAAACATGCACATTTCAAACTATTAGCCAACAACCGTTTTAATAGCTGAATGTATAGTTCTCATATGTCAATAGGTTATTTCACCATCCTAGTGGGCACTTATATATAACATAGCATACTATCCAGTGGATTTGATCCGATACAAACTAACCTCTGACAATTGGATGCCTATGTGTTGAGTTAAGAGTGTAATCTAGACATGGAGCTTGAAATATATCATTACATGTTCAATCTAATATTTAAGATTAGGTAATCAGCGACAGTATAGGCATATGTATATCAATGCATGTCTTTGTTTCAATTACATAGATGTGCATCTATATAAATCAAGATCTCGTACATTTTCATAACTTGCTGAGAAGAAGTGTGTGCAATATGTTTAGAACATCTGAAATTCGGCATAAAGTAGATAATGTTATATAATAAACAAAGGTAAACACGTCCGTTTTCACAATAACCGAATATGATAAACTAGTGGTTGATGGGGAGATATGTAAATTTTCTAGTTAATCATGTGCATGTTGTGTGTATTACAAAATGAATTGGGATTTAAACATGCACATTTCAAACTATTGGCCAACAACCGTTTTAATAGCTGAATGTATAGTTCTCATATGTGAATAGGTCATTTCACCATCCTAGTGGGCACTTATATATAACATAGAATACTATCCAGTGGATTTGATCCGATACACACTAACCTCTGGCGATTGGATGCCTATGTGTTGTATTAAGAGAGTAATCTAGACATGGAACTTGAAATATATCATTACATATTCAATCTAATATTTAAGATTAGGCAATCAGCTGCAGTATATGCATATGTATATCAATGCATTTCTTTGTTTCTATTACATAGATGTGCATCTATATCAATCAAGATCTCGTACATTTTCATAACTTGCTGAGAAGAAGTGTGTGCAATATGTTTAGAACATCTGAAATTCGGCATGAAGTAAATAATGCTATATAATAAACAAAGGTAAACACGTCCGTTTTCACAATAACTGAATATGATAAACATTTGGTTGATGGGGAGGTATGTAAATTTTCTAAGTAATCATGTGCATGTCGTGTGTATTAAAATATAAATTGGGATTTAAACATGCACATTTCAAACTATTAGCCAAGAACCTTTTTAATAGCTGAATATATAGTTCTCATATGTCAAAAGGTCATTTCACTATCCTAGTGGGCACTTATATACAACATCTAATACTATCCAGTGGATGTTATCCGATACACACTAACCTCTTACGATTGGATGCCTATGTGTTGAATTAAGAGTGTAATCTAGACATGGAACTTGAAATATATCATTACATGTTCAATCTAATATTCAAGATTAGGTAATCAGCGGCAGCATAGGCATATGCATATCAATGCATTTTTTTGTTTCTATTACATAGTTGTGCATTTATATAAATCAAGATCTCGTACATTTGCATAACTTGCTGAGAAGAAGTGTGTGCAATATGTTTAGAACATCTGAAATTCGGCATGAAGTAAATAATGTTATATAATAAACAAAGGTAAACACGTCCGTTTTCACAATAACCGAATATGAAAAACTTGTGGTTGATGGGGAGGTATGTACATTTTCTAGTTAATCATGTGCATGTCGTGTGTATTACAAAATGAATTGGGATTTAAACATGCACATTTCAAACTATTAGCCAACAACCGTTTTAATAGCTGAATGTATAGTTCTCATATGTCAATAGGTCATTTCACCATCCTATTGGGCACTTATATATAACATAGAATACTATCCAGTGGATTTGATCCGATACACACTAACCTCTGGCGATTGGATGCCTATGTGTTGTATTAAGAGAGTAATCTAGACATGGAACTTGAAATATATCATTACATATTCAATCTAATATTTAAGATTAGGCAATCAGCGGCAGTATATGCATATGTATATCAATGCATTTCTTTGTTTCTATTACACAGATGTGCATCTATATAAATCAAGATCTCGTACATTTTCATAACTTGCTGAGAAGAAGTGTGTGCAATATGTTTAGAACATCTGAAATTCGGCATGAAGTAAATAATGTTATATAATAAACAAAGGTAAACACGTCCATTTTCACAATAACTTAATATGATAAACTTGTTGTGGTGGGGTAGGTATGTACATTTTCTAATTAATCATGTGTATTTCGTGTGTATTACAATATGAATTGTGATTTAAACATGCACATTTCAAACTATTAGCCAACAACCGTTTTAATAGCTGAATGTATAGTTCTCATATGTCAATAGGTCATTTCACCATCCTAGTGGGCACTTATATATAACATAGAATAATATCCATTGGATTTGATCCGATACACACTAACCTCTGACGATTGGAAGCCTAGTGTTCTTACATCTCCATAACTTGGAGAGAAGATATGTGTGCAATATGTATTTAACATCTGAACTCCAGCATTAAGTGAATAATGGTATATAATAAATGATGCTAAACACTTGCGTTTTTACAATTACTGAATATGAGGGGGAGATATATGTATTTAAACTGTCTAATTACCCATGTGTATTTACTATGTATTACAATATGAATTGAGATTTAAACATGCACATTTCAAACTATTAGCCAACAACTGTTTTAATTTGTTCATGTATTGTCAGTAGGTCATTTCACCATCCTACTGGGCACTAATATATACAATAGAATTCTATACAGTGGATTTAATTTCGATACACATTTATCCCTGGAATTTAAATATTTGTGTTATCAAAGTTATTTAGACATTGAACATGAGTTTGATGAGTCAGTGTTATATTCTACCATCCCTTCCGGATTTAATGTATTAACTAAGGATGTAAATAGTTTATTTGTTTCGGGACAAATTTTACCAAAGGCCTCGGCCACTTAACTCCTACAGTGATGTACAGCCGGACCCCATGAAGTCCAGCATGATGTAATAGAACAACATGAACCCATAAGTCGGCCAGCTCTCTCAGTAGGGTGCCACATGCCACATAGATTAACTATCACAAACTGAGGGAAAGGTCTTGAAAGACGCTTCTTTTACTACATAAATTGTCAGCTAACAATTTTTCTAAGTCCAAATGGCCATAATGACAATACTGTCAAAAACATTTTCCATACGTTTCATGATGAAACGAGTCATTTGAGCCAACGTGTCTAGTGGGCACTTGGCGAGGTGCCCACTACGTTCAGCAGGTGCCCGGTACGTGGGTCGCAGGAACACGGATATGCCCACTAGGCACGTTTAATGAAGCTATATATATATATATATATATATATATATATATATAGACAGTGCTACAGTGCTACTTAAACTAATTTAACAGTTTCCCCCATGGTTGATATGTACCGACGGCAACTATTTGTCCTTCTATACAGCTAGCCAACTCCTTCAAACAAATTGTGTGTCTTTGAAAAATCCGTCCTTGACCTGTCTGTCTGACCAGTTTAGGTTATCCCAGGACGTTTGCTGACCTGATTAGTCTATGTGAAGGTAAGGCCCCGGAGATCTAGTACCTGCCAATTAATGTATACAATCTTGTTCTTTCATTTGTGTCATCAAACACTGCAGAACTTTTAACGACCTTTGTCAGTGACATATGATGATGTCTGGACTATTTCAACAACAAGTACCAACATCAAACAATACGTTTGTGAAAGTTATTTTCCTATTACATTGAGATGTTCCGTCCTGTTACTGATAATTGCCAAACAATGAAGGAGCAACTCCTATCGTTTATCTTCATTTGGTATTATGCGTCCCGGAATCAACCACCGATATCAAAGGTGCTCTATAAACTGATATATTTCTTGGTATAAATCGTTATTAAATGTTACATTTAGAAATGACTGATTTAATGCGTTGACATATCTTGGTTCATTTCCAAATGGTTATACATGAAAGGTCCTCGCTATGGACCTGATACTGAACAAAGCTCGTGAGAGAAAATTTAATGAAAAAAGTTGAGTATGAGTTGGTGTTTAATTTGGAGACTGACAAGCTTCATCGGGAACGGTTAAAACATATTCTGATATCTATCTAAAACGTAATATACATTTAAGGTCCTTTGAAGTTATCAAAAACATTAATTACTTCTGTAACACTATATATCTACGCTCTTGGCGAAAGGAAATGAACGCAATATCGGGAAAGTTGTGGAGTTAATTCAGGCACGAGACGAACATTAACGTTGACAGATCAAATATGGAAGGATTACTAATTATTTGCTATTTGAGACGGTCAGAAATAAATGATTTAATTCAACAGAAACTAACTCCATTTTTGTTTAACAATTATTAAAACGATATTATATTTCAGGTTAAGGAATTGACGAGGAAATAATCCTATATTATTGTTTTCTTATTTAGCCCAAAAATGTAAGATGCAGAACATTCTACTCAAGCAAGAGCTATACTGTTAGCTGTACAACTCAGGGATGTTCATTAGCATTACTTTGCGTCTTGGGGAAAATATTACTAGAATGTAAAAACTCTAAACCACATCTTATTATCTGCATTCAAGTATTCAACTCTGATGTTTTCAAAGCACGAGAATTAGTTCTCAGGTTTTTCTTCAAACCGTCTTAAACTTATCTTAAAGTGAAAATACATGACGTTTCAGAGTAAATACACCCCTGCAACAGGTGGTATGTAAGGGAATAACACATTAGAATACAATTATGAAACAATGAAAACAATTGCAAGGAAAATCAATCCGAACATTACTAATGCATGAGAATGATATACAGTTAGAATTCGTAATACAAACATAAGGTGAGAAAATGATTTGTGGTCAATCAAAATTAATCGTATTCACCTCGGCGTTTACTTGCCATCCGTGATAAGTGTTCACTTTGTATTTTCTACAAGAGTGAACAATGTTAAAAATGACAGTACATATAATAAGGGAGTGACAATTTGGCATGTACATCATTCTCGCAATGGCAGAGGTACAACTAGGTCACAATTTTATTCCAAGGATTCATGTACAAGCTCAACAAAAGAAAACCAGATTGGATTTCCTGGCATTGCCTTGACAAGGATCTGTGTGGATCCACAGCTTCAACGTCAAATGACATCGTGACGATGGCGAACAATCACCCCAATCACCCTCCGGTACACAATGAAATAAGGTATATATAACTGACCCTTATTGTACATACATTTTATTGGGTGAAAAACACACTATAGAATGTGAAGTAAAAATAAAATATGTGAATATAAAATAGTAATTTATGAATAAGGATAATGAAAATATGCTTATAGAGTATTATTACCCACGTGGTACTTCGTAAAGGGTTTTTATAACAAACTGACACATATTTTTCATAACACCTTCAAGTAATTTGATTGGCTAACGATGAACTTGGACACTGACTGAACTACTTTATTCATTCATAAAACGAACGTGAACTCATTCAAGTATTTTACGTCAACACTTGTAATTAATATGTATCTCATTGTTCAGTTAATTCATGAACTCGTACTCACCGCACTGATTGATTTTAATGAATAATTAATAAATACACCATGACTAGAGCAGAGCTAATAAGCACAAAGTTTAGAATGCAGCAAGAGTTTGTGCCGTCAATCTTACCGTTCAAATGAGATTGCACTAAACGCTCAGTGAAAATAACGTGTTCGTAACGGTGCACAGTGAATTTATACTCACAAGGCAAACATAACCGAAAAAAAGCCATTTCAACGGTGATGTTCCTCAAAAACTTACATTGAATGAGGTTGTTTAGTTTGTTTACACATTTCGATGACGAGAAGCAAGCGAATGGCGGCCGCCATGACATGACGTCATTCAAAGGATGGATAACTCTCATCTCATGTCCTCGAGCAGGGAGATGTTATGTTACGTACGCTTCCTTCAGCATGACTAGTGCAACTGGTTTCGCCATACCGGGAATATCACGGATGAATGGTTTAATTTTAAAAGTGTGAATATTTGAAGTTGCAATATGAAGAATTTATAGATGCTCTGACAGGGTTGATATTGCTCCGCTGTTCCGTTCCTTTATAGAGACAACAGAAATATATTTTAACAAACAATAAATCGTATGAAATACATGGTGGTAATAAATAGGATACATAACTCGTTTCCTTTCATATCAAGTTTATGTCCCTCATGAAATAATTTTGGATTGTCTCTCGCCAAGGCTCGAGACAAAGCAAAATTATTTCACTCGGGACATAAACTTGATATGGAAGCGGAAGCTCTTTAGATATCCTATAATTGTATCCCATGTTGTATATTCATATTTTAATTTTATGTTCCAGGCCAAGGAGAAGCTCCTGGATATGAAGACAATTGCCAAGTCTTCATTCCAGCCGATGCCATCCCTTATTGTCCCTAGATCCAGCAGTGTCTGCAATGCATACCTTTGAGGCCCACCGAATGACACTCCACAGAGCAAGAAGATCCGTCCTGCCTCAACTTCCCACAAGCAGACAGGATCTTGTCATAACAGCATACTCCCAGACAACAGAGAGAGGAGAACAGTTCTTGTTACAAGACGATGGAGTTGACAATAGGTTAGTCATCTTTGCTACCGACTCTAACCTAGAGAAGATATATGGAGCAGACATTATTTATGGCGTACCTTCTACTCCAGCCCGAAGATGTATGCCATTCATGCCATGGTCGATGGGCAGATGTTTTCCTTGGCGTTTGCCTTTCTCCCAGATAAGCGAGAAGAGATATATCGATGACTGTTCCAGATCCTCGTGGATACCGCCAGAACCAAGGGTTTTCAGCTGTCACCCCAATGCATTCAGGGAAGAAAATTTCAATCAATCGAGGTAAATAGAATGAATTGTTATTGACATAACTAATAACCTTAAGAAATGACAATGTGAAATGTCTGAATCTAAAGTAATGTACCAAGTAATGTACCAAGTAATGTAACAAGTAAAGTTCATAACCAAGTCCTATACAAATGCATATCTTACTTATAATGCCATTTGTTTTTCAGATTGACAACCTTTGGATTGATATTGCTGCCGACATGACGAATGATGCGCGATGCACCAGCCTTGCAGACTATGTCACCAGCCAGTGGATAGAGGGTGATCTCCATACCCACCAGTGGAACGGACATGAAACCACCGGGCCAAGAACCAACAATCACCTTGAGGGTTACCACAGTCGGCTCAACAAGCTTGTTCCGTTAGTATGACGACAGAATCGAGGATGCAGCAGTATGAAGCTGGAGCAAAACCACCCTCAAAGAAGAGAAAATATGTCAAGCTGGACGAAACACTGCAGTCACTGAAACGCCGTCTGCAGAACAATGAGATGACACTCATGCTATATGCCGATTCAGCATCATTCAATCTTAACCTGTGCTGAAATGTCCATTGTGTGAATTATTGAATTGTACATTGTAAATTAAAAGCAAATACATGAATATGAATTCGTTCTCTTGTTTACTCTCGTTTTCCTTTTACCGGTAAGCAAGGTAGACATAATATTTATATCGTTTGAGGAACTCATTAGATAGAAATAACTTTCTCCTTGCGGAGTAATATACAATAAGGATCTATTTTGTGTAGGGGGCGCTATTGTATAAGGGTATATAAGGTGATGTAAGGTGATAGTCTCCATTCTCGTTTGCGTGACAACCACTTAAACTTATTGCTCACTGATTGGTCTAAGATGTCTTCCGCGGAAAAGTCAGAGTCACGTGACAACCTAGCCGAAAAGCTGGACGCCATCATGCAACGGATCGATATGTCCGAGCAAGTTATTAACAAGTCCATTGACAATCGTCTTTTGGCGTTTCGGCAAGAATTCACGAAGACGTCTAATGAGGTTGAGAAACTGAAAGCCGAAAAAGACCATACGTGGGCCAGAGAAGGTAACAAGATTCAATTTGGATTCAATTCTGAAACGGTTGATGCTCTTCGGCAAGTTAAATTTGGCATTGAGTTTAATAAACTTGATTACAGTTTGGAAGTTTTAAATGCAGAAATTGACAGGATTGATAAGCGAAACAAGTTGATTAAAATCGCTGACTCATCAGAAGCTGGATGGGAAACAGTACGTCAATACGTGTCACGTGACCTTGCTGACGACTCTGATGACGATAGGCGGATTACACGTGCTGAGTTGAAGGCACTGAAAAAGCTGAAAACCAAATCCGTCCGAGCTGCACGAGTCCACCCCTACAGACAACCTGCGAGGCCCGTGTCCAGCACGCAGTCCGTGGCGCCCGGCGGGAGTGAGATGCATGCTTCGTCCGACATGACACGAGGGCATCTTTTTCGTGGCCGAGGGTACAACAGAGCGGGAGGAGCGTGCTTCAGCTGCGGCGAATTCTCTCAGTGGCGCAGGGAGTGTCCCAACACCAACACCCGATTCGGCAAGCCCAGCTCGGCCTAAGTCCAGTTCTTCAGTACAAGTTAAGTATGACAATTGTTCTGTTAAATTGCCTTCTTCGGTTTGTGATGTGTTCTTGCCTTTAACGACTGATGTTTATGAGTATGAGCAAGGGGAGGCCGAAATTATTGTTAAAGGGAGACTTCAGCAGAATGTTTCATTTTGGAAAGATATTGGTGCAAGCGATTTCGTTGTTGATATTGTGGCACATGGCTATAAAATACCATTCTATTCCTCTCCTCCAAGTATGGATAAACGAAACAACAAATCGGCCCGGTGAAATAGCGAGTTCGTTGAAAATGCCATTCTAGACTTGGTTAGAAAAGGTCTCGTGGTCGTTTGTGAATCTAAGCCATTTGTTGTAAGTCCTTTATCTGTATCCACCCAATCGTCGGGTAAGAAAAGACTTATTTTGGATTTGTCTCTTCTAAATAAACACGTCTGGAAGTGTTCCGTGAAATACGAGGATTGGCGTACCGCATTGCAGTATATAAGTAAAGGTGATTGGCTACTGAAATTTGACATTCACAGTGCATACCATCACATCGATATATGTGAAAGTCATACTGATTTCCTCGGATTCGCTTGGGGGGAAGGTGCAGACAGAGTATTTTACAAGTTTGTTGTCCTGCCTTTCGGCTTGACTAGTGCCCCGTATGTATTTACAAAAGTGACAAGGCAGTTGGTGAAACACTGGCGCGCGCAGGCTTTTAAATGTGTCACTTTCCTAGATGATGGTATACTTGCAGCTCGTTCGCTGGGTGAATCAAGCTTTTGTGGTTCGCAGATAAAAAGCGATTTGGTAAAATCTGGGTTTGTGCCTAAAGTAGAAAAATCTCTATGGGAACCTAGTCAGGTTCTGGAGTGGTTGGGCCTGGTAATAGATACGCAGATAATGAAGCTTTCGATACCACAGAGAAGAATTGTCAAGTTACAATCCTGTATTGGCCATTTGTTAAGTGCTAATGGTACTGTGCCTGTCCGCTCGGTTGCCTCCGTAGTGGGTCAAATTATATCCATGAAAATGGTGTCTGGTTCTGTTTGCCAGTTGATGACGCGTTCCCTGAGTATTCAAACCCTCGATATTTTATCGTGGAACGAGCGTATCGCTTTGTCTGTAGAAAGTATTGACCAGCTAAAATTCTGGAAAGACAATGTGTACAAACACACAGAATGCTTGCTGTCCGAGCAAAACGTTGTATCTAAAATAGTGTATAGCGATGCTAGTTCGTCAGGTTATGGCGGTTACTGTGTACAGATTGGCGAGAGTGAAGTGCAAGGGCACTGGTCGGAAGAGGAAGTTAGTCAGAGTTCTACTTGGCGCGAGTTGATGGCTGTAAAGCGGGTGCTTGAGAATCTTGTTTCCCCGCTATCTTCTCAGAGAGTGAAATGGTTCACAGACAATACAAATGTCGAGTCAATTGTGAGTAAAGGTAGTATGAAACCTAATCTACAGTCTATTGCTAGAGACATTTTTGATTTATGTTTGAGTCAATCTATTCACCTTGAAATGCATTGGATACCACGATCAGAGAATGAGAAGGCAGACTTTCTCAGTAAGTTGAGAGATCCCGATGATTGGGGTATTGCTGATCGTGTGTTTGCGAGGTTACAAGCCATGTGGGGAAATTATGACATTGATCGTTTTGCTTCACATTACAACACTAAACTTCCCAAGTTTTGTTCTCGGTATCTAAATGACGGGTGTGTCGCTATTGATGCATTTACGGTAAACTGGGAAAATGTAAATAACTGGATTGTGCCGCCAGTGTATCTGGTGTGCAGGGTGTTGGCGCATATGAGGGTGTGTAAGGCAAGGGGTACTCTGATCGTACCGGCCTGGTATTCAGCCAGTTACTGGCCTCTGTTGTGTCCAGGTGGTGTATTCATCCCACAGGTTGTTGATTGGGTGTTTCTCCCTCGTGAGAAAGAGGCATATGTTCCAAGTTCAGTGAATGGGGGCATGTTCGGTGTGAGGGACTTAACTTTTGATATATTAGCAATTCTGATCCAATTCTAAAGTACTTTTCTGTTTGCAGATGTGTTTCTTTGTGTACATAAATCTCAGCTGGAGGCGCTTCCAGAATCTGTAAAGGAATTGGCGAACGATATACCGGAAGTGTTGGGACATGCGCGTGCTGAGACTACAAACCGGAAATACGACGGTGGATTTCAGGTATGGAAATCGTGGACAATGAACAATAATATGCCTCTAGACTTCCCTGTGAAACCATTGCATTTTGCTGTGTATTTAGTATCTGTGTTACAACAAAGTGACACATTTTCCCCTGTTCAGACAGCATTCTATAGCATGCGTCATGCTCATAATGTAGTAGGCTTGCCTAGTCCAACTGATGATCAATTGGTTAAGAATGTATTAGAAGCTGCTAAACGAAAATTATCAAAACCAGTGTGCAGGAAGGAACCTGTTACAATTGATATTTTGGAAAAATTGATTGAAGCTAAGCCACTGTCTTACTGTTTGAAGGATGTACGGATTATCACTATGTGCTTAATGGCTTATGCCGACTTTCTTAGGTCAGCAGAGTTACTGAGCTTAAGGAGATCTGATATATCATTTTATGATTCCCATATGTCTGTCTTTATTGAAAAGTCTAAGACTGACAGATACAGATACAGAGACGGGGCATGGTTATTGATAAGCAGGACAGGCGGCAAGATGTGTCCTGTCATGTGGCTTGAAAGGTATTTAGAAATAACCCGAATCTCTGAAGATTCACAAGAATATTTGTTCAGAAATATCTTTAAATGTAAAGATAAATTTATCTTGAGAAAGGAGGACAAAATGATGACATACTCTCGTCTGAGAGAACTTTTCATTGAGACATTTTCCCCGTTTGTATCTGACATTAAGAAATATGGCCTTCATAGTTTACGTGCAGGTGGCGCCACTGAGGCTGCTAAGCGAGGTGTCCCAGATAGAATGTTCAAGAGACATGGGAGATGGCGGAGTGAGAATGCCAAAGATGGTTACGTGAAAGACTCTGTTGACAAACGTTTGCAAGTGTCTTTATGTCTTGGCCTTTAACCCGTTCTTTGATTCTCAGTGGTAAACGCATCCATTCCAAAAATGTGTTTTGTCGTTATTGTATATGGATTGGGGTTTTCAAGGAGAAATAATATTTATATCGTTTGAGGAACTCATTAGATAGAAATAACTTTCTCCTTGCGGAGGAATATACAATAAGGATCTATTTTGTGTAGGGGGCGCTATTGTATAAGGGTATATAAGGTGATGTAAGGTGATAGTCTCCATTCTCGTTTGCGTGACAACCACTTAAACTTTATCATAATGTGTATTTTTCTGTTTCAGAGAGGTTAGTTGTCGCTGATGGCTCATCGCCAATACATGCTGTCATGTGTCGTGGCTCGTCGCCTATGTGTTGTAGCTTGTCGTCCATGTGTTGTGGCTTGTCGCCCATGTGTTGTGGCTTGTCGCCCATGTGTTGTAGATTGTCGCACATGTGTTGTGGCTTGTCGCCCATGTGTTGTGGCTTATCGTCCACGTGTTGTGGCTCATCGCCCTGTGCTGTGGCTTGTCGTCTGTGATGTGGCGTGTCGCCTATGATGTGGCTCGTCGCCTCGGATACAGATCGTCGTCTGATGTGGCTCGTCGCCTTGTGTTACTTGTCACCTATGTGTTGCTCGTCGCATGTGTGTTGCTCGTTGCATGTGACCAGGCTTGTCGCCTGCTGCTGTTGATCTGTTCATGTTTGTCTTGTGAGCAATAAAGTGGTAAACGCATCCATTCCAAAAATGTGTTTTGTCGTTATTGTATATGGATTGGGGTTTTCAAGGAGAAAAGGTAGACCTAATGAGCTGATCACCCAAGCAGAGAATCGGGATAATCCGGATTAGCAGACTAAATAAACATAATTTACATGGGCTTAACACTACTGGCCAAACGGTGTCTTCTTGCTACGCCAACATTTGGGAAAATCCTGTTCTTGGAACGCCAACAAAATTTTAACAAAAGAAACTGTTAATCCAATCTAACCAATTAAGGTTGGCTTAAGCTTCACCCTTAAGTGGTTTTAGCCATGCTACTCACCTGACCACTGAACACAGCTCACAACCAGACTGGTTGACTGATAATTGATGAACATTTTTCACCATGTGATTGAACATATTTATTTCCCAAAAGAAGGAACCTGTTGGTAAATAAGAATATGCTTATGTTAATACCGCCCCGGTATACAACAGAATCATTAACATGTCATGATGAGTGTGCACTATGAACAAAGAAAGACATGTAAATGATGAAATCTGAAATATGAACGTCAATTTATCTTAAACACGAATATGTCATAGTTTTTCAAATTTCCAAATTTTCAGTTTTACAGTGTATTGTATGAAGTTTCGAATCACTGCGAAGATTATAATCAGTGACATCTGACCTTATAGGAGATACAAACACAATTACTGAGAGAAGTCGGAAGTAAACTGTCGCTGGCCATGTTATAAAACATTGTCATTTTCTGAACGTATTTTAACACATTTAACTGGCAGATTTGAAAAATAAGTTTGGTACATACTGATAATACATTAATGACATTTGTTGTAGTTGTCTTTAGAAAGATTGAACTGTGACAAAGTACGATGGATTTCATTATTTCTTGTATTGTTGTATTGGCTTTTGTAAATTTATGAGGTATTGTAAATTCACCATAACACATAATTTCCTGTATTCTTGAGCGGTATTCAGATTAGTTTTTAAAGCTTGTTTTCCAATCCATTTCTTGAATGAATTAACTATGTTTTAATCAATTTGTGGCTCAGTAATTAAAGAACACCATATCATATAAAAGTAAACATTCACTCTCATTGGTAACAATTTATAATTGCAAACATAACTATTTAAATTTGTTTAAAGATTTCTTGTGGTTAATGGTTTTTTTTTGTAATTTAAGCTGTAAATAAAAGCAGTTGTGCAGAACATATGTTTTCAGTGTTGGCGGCTGTTTTTCTAACCTGGATTATAGATGTCCATGTGTTGATACAAATGTTGTTTTTGCTAATTATATCCTGTAAAAAAATCCTGGTACGCCAACAAAACTTTTGGCCAAAATCACCCATTTTATCCATATGTTGGCGTAGCAAGAATGAACCGGCCAAACTAATATAAGACAGACCTTAATTTTCCTTTCAAAAGTGGGAAACTCTGCTTCATGTGTATGGACCGAGTAAATACATACCAATGATATAATTCTAATATCGAAACCAAAACAACTTTTGAAAAGAGCATACTTTATTTACAGGCAGGAAACTGCAAACAGTCTGCAACGGGGTAGGTAACTCTAATTCTCAAGCAAAGAAAAGTAACTGTAATTTTGCCTCGTCTTCCCACGTGTGAAATACCCATACAAATTCTTTTGAAACCCCTCCCTCCCACTACATAACTTTATACTTCATCATATTTATAAGACATTAGCTGCTGTGTTTTCATTGTTTTTCATTGTATTTCAGTGTTTATGCCAGCTGGCTTTCTCTATTGGACACGGTTGAGAGTATGATCTTCTGCAACGAGAGATACTAATAGACGGACAAGAGCAGCAAGGAATTACTTACTTGGTTTCATGTATATCAATAAATATGGAATTCCATTCATGAATTCTTTGAAATCTCATTTTTTGTCTACTCATATCTTCAATACCTTTCTTGAACATATAATCTTTTCAATAGTTGACATTTAAGTAGTGTTAAATTCATCTGTGTCTTTGCGCGACCCTGGGAATATTATCAGTTTAGGTAAGTTTAGCTTACTCGGTGGTCAATGGTATATTAGATACACACTTGTCTATGCCATACTCTAGCAGCTCGATTTTAGGTGCTATGCATTTGTGTGTGTGTGTGTGTGTGTGTGTGTGTGTGTGTGTGTGTGTGTGTTGACCCTCTCATGTGGCATTCTTCACTAGTAGGTATTTAAAAGGGGATTGGTTGTTAGATATTGTTGCTTACCTGCGGAATGTCAGTGTCTGGTTGCTTGTTAGAGCGTTCTTTTACCTGCATAATGTAGGACAATTGATTACTTGGTTTGTCGATACTGAGGAGTTGGAGAAGGAACCCATCTATGGTAACCCCAGTGAGTTTAAACCTCTAAACGGAGTTGCTCATATACCATCCATTTTGTGCTATGGTAACTATTGGTCATCCCTTGGGTTCTGTCAAAAATATCTTAAATAAACTGAGCCCTTGATCAATTCCAATCAGCGCTGTGTCCTTATTTCATAACACTGCATTGTTTTTTTGCTTTTATTTCACTATTTGATAATCTTGATAATACCACATATGAATCAACCCTTCAAACTTTTAGATTATCTTAGTTTGAGCAAGTCGCCCAAACGCCGAAATGCGCTCATTTGTTTCATTGACTGCGGTCCCTCCGAGTTGCAATGTGCCACCATGTGCTTTTGCGATATACTTCCTTAGTGGAAAAGTAATCAATGTTGTAAAGAGTTTACGATATGTTAACTCATACTGTAAGAAACTCAATGTGTCTATTTATCGGTCTGCCTTGTCTGTTTTACCTGATTTGACCAAATGGTTAGCTGGTTGCCCTTTGCCTTGTAAGTGAAATGTGAATATTCCCTGTAATGTAGATATAGTCTGTCACCATTCTCTTTAAGTGTTATCTGGCTATTCAGGTATTTTAAGATCGATGTCCATTTTCTGAGCAAACTATTGTTCAGAGTAACATCTTCGAATTGTGGTAATAAATGGTAAGCTTGGTGCCCTTTGCCTTGTTAGTATAATGTGAGTCTTGTAATTGAGCAGGTAATCTGATAATGGATCATTGAGGTAAGGTGTTAATTACTTCAACATAAAACAGCTGTAAGAACGATCAGGTTTTACTTTGTACATACCTGTTGAAAGTCATAGTCTTGTGAATCAAAATGAATAATGAGAACACATAATGTTTTCGGAAGTAAAATCCAAAGGAAAACATACACATTTGGATGTACAAACACATGGAAATACATTTATTCTGATTCAATACATCAATTTTCTATTACTGCATGTCACAGACAAGATCTATACTGGTGATGATGGCATGATGAAGATTGATGAAACAGTGTACAACGTTCCACATTCTGCACCCTATCTATAACATTTTTACAAGATTTCACGTATGCCATATTTAACATAAAATACCTGAGGACAGGTGTGCAATTCTTTATTGTTAAAATGCTGATCAACATTCCTCATTTGTATCACATTATTCTACTTGAATATTTGAATATTTAAGACTAAAGAATCATGCTTTTAAAAAAATATAATTCTATTTCAAAAATGAATATTTCATCGCCAATCCTTCAACCATAAACTGAAATATGATGTTGTGGTATTCTGGATGTACATTTCTTTTGAATCAATTAATTTACTTCTGACAGTCTCAAATAACCAAAACTTATTAATGCGCCCACATTTGGTCATATTACCTGTCAATGTTGGTGTTCATTTTGTTCCTAAATTAATTTCACATCATTTTCACATCAATGTTATCGATTCTACCGATATTGAGTCCTATCCTAGTACCCAGATAGCAGACAGTGTTACAGAACTAATTCAGTGTTACAGAACTAATTAAAGGTGCATCCATTGTGTTTCATAAAATTTTATTTGGCTTGAATACGTTCCAAAACTCGTCATATGTGCTGTTAACAATACAAGCTAATTCACTAAGCTTGCATATTCATCCCCAATCGCCAAATATATCATAATTACTAGTTTTCAATTAAAATCGAGTAACATCATTATGCATGTGCATAAACCGAAAGTGCATGTCCTATGTACATGAACAGTAGTTATATGACATATTAAACATTATCAACCCCAATTTGTTATTTTATCTGGTTTAAATAAGATTCCACAATTACGTTTGACTCATTGGCGCGCGCCACACCCAGTGCATTGTCCGATTTTCGATCAGAAAACGACACTTTTACCTTCATATCGTGAATATACTAAGTCGAGTATCATCAAAATGATAATTTTCGGTAACAGTTGGTATTTCTCGATAAAGTAAGACCATTTAAAACGTTTGGCATATTTGACCCCCAACAACAAAATGGATGTACCTTTAATGTTTATGATAACTTCAAAGGATTTTGTATGAATAATCATAGTATAAGTTTATCGGAATATGTTATATCTCTTCTTAAAAAGGTTTGTCAGTATCAAACTGAATCAGATACACGTTATAAACTTTAGACTTTTATCATTTCCTCTCACAAACTTTGTTCATTTATAGATCAAGAATGTGAACCTTTCATGTATTTATATTAGACATGGGAAATAAAATACGTTATGTCAATGCAACTGTACATAAATTACCAGAAACGCCAGCACTGCCCGGGCAGTTTGTCACATAGACATTCCAACATATAGTTTTCTCTAATTTAATTATTCTTAATAAAGAAATCAAACCTTATCGAATATTGTTTGATGTTTAGGAATCAGTAACTTATCCACAATCATGTTTTGATGCATCCATATTATGAAATCTGAAATAGACAGCGACATCTTTGATCCAAGATATATTTGTTGATTGTCTGAACATCTTCTCTAACTATGTTAATCTTAATGACCCTTAATGTCACTGACAACGATCGGTATTTAATATCAAATAGCCATCTGTATATCTTGACTAACCATTTAAGTTTTAATGACGCTGACATAGTAACCGACATTTCTATACAACCAGAATATTGTCACTGACAGCTATAAAAACTTATCAGCTTATCCCAAATTAGGTTTGTTTTATCAGACAAACTCGTCTCTTTCTCTGGCCGTATTGACATCGATTGGTGTTCAAAATTATTTATTGACCCTTAATTCTACATGTAGCTACGCATGATGATTTATACAAAGGAATATCTCAGTTGGTAAGATGATTGCACACGCAGCCACGTAAAACCAAATGAAGTTGAAACGATTTAAGTTGTTGCTTTCTTGTTTGGCAATCAACATTTTCAGGACATACCAACTCTGGAGCTTGCATAGGTGTCGATAGAACAACACACATCTCTTATCTAAGACAATTATTAGTTTTCATAAACATATTATTACATTATTAGATTTCACCGTGACACTATTACGCTTCCGTAAGATTCAGTGCAACATATGTCGAATTGTACTTGAATTCATTGAACGTCACAATGTCACACATGTGTTAGGTCTCATTATTGTGAAATTTTGTATGGTGGACTCCTACACATCTATTTCAGACATGATTTACTATGCCCGAGTCTACCTTTTTCAATGATTTAAATCTATTCTATCTCATAAACAAAGTTATAACTAGATTCCTCTTCTTTTGGTATATGAATTAGTCTAAATTAAACTAAATTATGGCTCATGACTTTTTTACGATGAAATATACAGATTTCCTTATACTTTATCTATAATTTTAGCTCAGTAAATGAGAAAGTGCCTGGTTACATGTATCGCGTCATAATTTAGAATCATCCTCTGGTTTAGGCAGGATTGGTAGTGTGGAGACGTATACAAAATATTAAACAAATTATGATGTCTTATCTTATATAGATTATCATCTCCCTGCTTTTATTACAATAATTTTAGTTTTTATCTGCATTATGACCAACTCAAACACTATGAAAATACATGTTTTCATGTTTCTGAAACGTCTGTTGATGTTTCTGTATATGTATTTCATATAAATTCATGGTAAAAATGGTTGACACCCCCTCATAGTTACAGGAATGAAATGTTATATAAAGAACGTAACATGCCAGTTTCGATTATATTTTTGGTAAAACATGTAACTACATGATGTCTTTTTGTGAATAGTGTCCTTGAGCATTTGCTATTTCTACACTTGTACTTTAAAATACCAAAGAAAGGGAAATATTAGAAAAATGAAATTTAGTCAAAAAAGTTCATTCCTTGTGTCTTGAGATCTTGGCATTGGTTCATTGTTACAGAGTTTGTGTGGTCTCATTTCGGTTATAATAAATAAGTAAAAAATGCATTTCACAAAAAGACATCCAGTAATTACATGTTTTACCAAACAAATAATCGGAACTGATACGTTACGTTATATATATAACATTTCATTCCTGTAACTATTAGGGGGTGTCAACCATTTTCACCATGATTATATTTCCGCTATCCGCCTGTCTTCATTATCGTTGCTTGTAAATATGGATATTAAATCTCTCCATATCTCGATGTCTGTCCTAATATTAAGCTTGAGTTCTATACTGTTGTCCATGTCTTGCTGTTAGCCTGAATGTTCTTTGTATTGTGATTGTTCACTTTCCATCCTCAGTTGTCTGTTGAACCTTTCTGATGTCTGTGTTCACTTTCTCTCTGTCCTCTATCTCATTTATCTGTCATGTTATCTTCTAATTACTCTCAACCTATAAACCACTTTCTCTACTGCCACATATCTATAATTCCTCTAAATAACACTCTTCTTGCATTAGGTGTAGAGTCTAACTAACACAATGAAGATTATTACATTATGGCTTGGATGATTTACATTTAAATGTTTTTAATCAATATATAAATTGTAAGTGATTGAGGAGAAATTTCTACAGGACGCATGTGCTCAATCAATAGTTCAAAATTTATATTACTTTGAGAAGTTTGTTTAGAAATTTGTTATCTTAATCATAGAGAAGCTGTTACCATAGTGAATAATTGGTTTCTGAAGAAATAACTTGGGGAACAACTTACAAGTGCGTACATTACTTAGGAAGACAATTGGCTGAACTCTTCAAGAATTGTGCAAATATTCTTATTTAATTAATAATATTGCTCAATACTTTAACACATTTTAATTTCTAACTAATTTGGTGACATGACGGACACACTGTGAAATGTCCAAGTGATATCAGCATATTTAAAAATCAAAATATCAGACAAACTCTGATCATGGACGATCATCACATCAGCGTATTGAAATAACTCCTGAGGTCACAATGTAAAGAGGTCATTTACATGTAGACAACATCAGAAATGTTTTATCTTTGTAGACATAGGTTGCCTGAGAGAGAGAGAGAGAGAGAGAGAGAGAGAGAGAGAGAGAGAGAGAGAGAGAGAGAGAGAGAGAGAGAGAGAGAGAGAGAGAGAGAGAGAGAGAGAGAGAGAGAGAGAGAGAGAGAGAGAGAGAGAGAGAGAGAGAGAGAGAGAGAGAGAGAGAGAGAGAGAGAGAGAGAGAGAGAGAGAGAGAGAGAGAGAGAGAGAGAGAGAGAGAGAGAGAGAGAGAGAGAGAGAGAGAGAGAGAGAGAGAGAGAGAGAGAGAGAGAGAGAGAGAGAGAGAGAGACTTTTTAAAGTATTCGCAATTTAAATTTCAAATATTTCCCTATACAATTCCAGAGAACATTTCCATAATTTCCACAACGGTGAAAGTAAGATTATGTGCTAATGTGTACAATGGACGCTGAACATTGTTAAAGCGACATTTAAACTCCCATGAGAACACACTTTTTTAAGTGAAACAATAAAGTATTTATTTTTTAAAATAGCAATGGGTTATAAATAAAGGTTAATTAATAGATATACATATGAAACAGTCCAATGCTGTATGTGAACCTGTTCTACGTGGTGGGAACATTGATGGAACTTTTTTCTCTAATTTGTTAATCAAAAAAGAATTTATAAAATGTTTCTTCATTAAAATATAAATCTCTCTGATACTGAATATCTACCAGCAGTAGTTACGAATGATTGTTGTTGTACCTGAAATGTCAAAGCATTACTTGATATAGATTAATCTATTACAAAAGTCTCATATGAACGAATTTTCCTTTGATAACAACCAACGATTGATTGACAATAATAATATTGATCTTGTTGTCATAAAATGATATGTGTTTGCCTAACAGATCGTCTATAGTCAGCCAGATGTGAATAGTCTCATCAAAGTGAAAACATAATTACGTAATAAGAATGGCAAAGGGCAATGTGCCCTTTGAATAGATACTACTCACATTGATATTAAGTAATATTAAGTATTAATGACTAAATACTACATTGATATTACAATGAGAAATACTAATTATATTATCTAAAGGCCAAACAATTACTATCAACTACCAGGGATCAAATTAGATAAATTGACATTTGATTTCAGTATCCGAGTTGCAGGTACAGTTATATTTGTCACTGAACTTACATGATACAAAGTGGCCAGTAATGAAAATAAATTCGCCTATTAATGGAAGAGAAAACCACCGATATTTTTGTTGTAGTTATTTCACAATGGAGTTCACTATTTGCACTTTCTATTCACGACGATAAAAGGAAATTATAACCAATGCAAGCAATTACCTTTTTTACGAAAGAAATAGTATCAAAAATGGGATAGATACTTTCTCTAACTACAACAATGACACATTTTCCACCTTATCGACAAATGATTTTATGAAGTTTTACCTTGAATAATGTGACTAATATTTCTATTGTACACATGTTCGAATGTAACTACATACTCTTGTTGGAGTTGTCAGCAATTGGTAACTATTCAAAATAAGTGTAATATCAACGATTACTTTCTAGTCAGTAAAATGCTTTGTACTTCTAAATCAGATGTTATTGCTAATTCCTGTGAGCATTTATCGATAATCTGTTAATATTTGGGAATCAGACAATCAAACAACTGAAATTCATGTGACTGATCCAGCCACTTCCAAGTCATTAAATTACACTTGTGATGTCATCCTATTGTTCTTTCACTCCATTATTTTTCAGGAATGGAGAGTTACACATCACATCATATTTTTGAAGAAGAAATTTAATTTCTTTAACTTTTTAAAGCAATTTGGATAAACGAGCATTACTTTTAGTGTAATTTAGGTAGGGTAATATCCTCGTAACTCTCCATTCCTTAAAAATAATGGGCCTCGGCTCCATTATTTTTAAGGAATGGAGAGTTACTCGGACATTACCCTCTACATAATCACCGACCTTGTGTTATTCCTACTTCGTTCCGTTTCTTCAGCAATAGACGACAACAAATACATCTATCAAAAGTAGAATAGTTCTCGAATTTATTGTTGTCTTCTTAAGTGACATGCAAAATGGGTTATTAAACACTAGCTTGAAGTAGATATAAACTTTCATTAAAGTACGTATGTGTACGATCACTGATGGCAATGATATATCAGGAGACTTTCAAGTCAATATTCACCGACCTTGTGGGAACCCACTTCTTTACGTAACTTCAGCAACAGACGACAAATAACTGTAAAACACAGGTATCAAAAGCAGACTATTCTGAATAGTTCTCGAATGTAGTGTTGTCTCCTTTAGTGATTTTGAACATGGTTTATTTAACACGGGTCATCTAGCTTGTGTACGATCATTGATGAAAATCCAGTTAGTGAAATGACAGAAACGAAATAATGAAGTGTTATTGCGACGGAGCGTTTATCTAGCGTCTGATTTGAGAATCTGATTCCAGGCAATCAAACAACTGAATACATGTGACTGATCCAGATATATCCGGGGAGTTTAAGTCAATTATTACCGATCCAATGTTATTCCCACTACGTTCCGTTTCTTCACCGATAGACGACAACAAATAGTTTTATTGCAGCACCAGATGAACCAAATCATTTAAAGCTAATCCTTTACTGTAATTAAGGATGTAAAATGTAGCACAATACACAAACTACAGTCAAAGATGCTTCACCTTAACTTTGTGTACAAACTATTAAAAGTTTGACACACGTCCCTGTGTACAGTACACAGCACTTATAGGTACCAACGATAATACCACTGGTATCTGATGAATCTGGTAAATGACCAGATGGTTACCACATGAGGACGTACATACACTCCTGTGACCGTACACCATCGTGCAGTATCATTGGTCAAATACTGCAACTATGTACCCGAGTTTATCCAGCAATAGACGGGTACCACGTAGGAATGAACATGCAGCTTTCACCTGGTCCTCATTATGCCTGCAACAAATTGAGCTAAGGTTGACAAGGAGTAACATCCAATGATCGAGGGAAATCAAAAGCGCCTTTGAGCAGCGTAGCTTAGCTGGATATTTGAGCTATGCAAATGTGTATATGATAAAAAAGAACCACGTAATGAAACGGTAACATAAGGTTTACTCAACCTATGACGTACACTCGTTCTATCTGATCTCAGCAATCATTTTAATTATATATCAGATTTGTCTTTGAAGCACCTGTTCCTTTGATAAATATACACATCAAAGAACAACTCGCAGCTTACTCTGCACATTGTACACTGTGTATGCTCAGTGCACTTGGGTAAGAAAAGTCTTCCTTTTATTACTTTTTAGATTCCTGTCGTTCAAACCTTTCTTGAAAATATGCAATTAGATGAGGAAATATTTTTCACAATAGAGATGCTTTAATTCACTTTTTAAGACAGAATAAAGAATACATTGAAATCACAGAAGTACAATCATGTGCTGGGGAGCGCGCTGACCTGTCACGTCAGAGACCCAGTTTCAAATCCCGGTGGAGACGCTACAAGTGTGTGACCTTGGTCTCATACAGTGTTGTGTCCCTGGACAAGGCACCTTATCCACATTGCACTCAGTCCACCCAGCGGTTTCAACGGTTACCTGTACATGGGAAGTATGGACCTATATGGTCGCGCCATTGACAGTTTTGTTGTCATTTCTTTAGTCATGTTTATTTAAGGTGAGCACTGGCGCAACAAGAAACACAGTTATATGGCCATTTGTTTATAGTAAAATGGTTTTGGGGATGTACCATCAAACAAAACTATATCGAATTGACTTAGTCTGTGTCTTGAAAACAAACAAAATGTGAATAACGTGTGCTGCTACCTCATGTATGAATCGCTGCAGACACTCTTCTCGGCATGCTCTTCACACTGAATTGTTCCATGGACATATGCTGCCACTCCGCATGTAAGACTGCCTTCAAATCCCTCCTGATTCGCGGGGGTTAATTGTTGTTGTTGGGTCCTGATCTCCCTTGATCTCTCTAATCAAGTCTTTCTCTGAACTACCGATGTTTATAACAACATTTCTGGTAAGGCAGATTCTATTATTATTATTATATTGAAACAGAACAATGGCTTGAAGGTTACATTTATATAGTGCGTAGCATATACTTTAGAAAACACTTGTACAATATGTCATACAAGCCGAGTCAGCTTTGCTTCTCCAGGATAGGACTGATGCTTCAGCACAGCCTGTCTTCTGTGAACCAAGTTGGTGAAACTTCTGTGATAATGTGTAATCTACAATTGAATACAGCACTTTCAAACATACAACCAGCACACCGTCTTTGTTCTTGAAAGGGGCGTGATGGGCGATTATCAAACCACAGTAAACATTCTGAATTCCTTTTAGGAGCTCATTGTCTGTAGACAAACATCAAATATCACTTTTCTTTCTCCTTTTTATTCCAACTTATACATGGATTGTATGAAATGGTCGGCTCTACTTCAGTCGTAATTTCTGTTGAAGACAAAGAGTGTTTCACTTCATTAAACAATTATTGATTTGACTGGCAATGCGCGTCTGTTTACATGTGGTAACACATGATCTAAGAAAACTTTGATTAAAGACACTGTTGTATCATGTAAAGTGTATGTACACACGGGAAACTTTTCTTGAAACTTCCTTATATGCTCTAAGCAGGCTTTATTGCAGTGATGAATATAAAGAGAATCTCGTCGAACTGGCTTCTGATATGAAATATAGCAACATGAGTTGATAAAAGTTACAAATATCCGAGGCTTGACGAGTTTGTTTTTTAATTTATCAGTGAGGGTTGATATATTTTTTATAAGACATAAGGGTGAGACTGTATGTTTCATCCAAAGTCATTATTGATATTTTACAATAAAATGTTCAGCTGTGAACAAAGTACTGCCATTAGACGTCACGTGTAACCATTCGATAGCACTGTGGCGTCATGCTTCTGACCCCATGGCGTTGAGATGTCATCAGAATTATGACCTCATAGCATAGTGTGTAACTACATGTACGTGATTATGTAAAAGCATTTTGATGCCATGTATAAGGCGATGACAGAGCATTGTGCAAAATATGCAAATCGTTAATTGATTAATAAGAAATACAAAACATAAAGACAGAAGAAAATCAGACAACTTGTACATGTAAATTAATGTACATCACCACAGAGATGACAATTGTTTGCATAAGCTAATGAAGATTGATTCTTAAGAATGATCTCAGCATAGCAATCATGTTTAATATATATCCATAATGTCTTTCAAGCACTGATAACTTTAATTATTGTAGACACCAAAGAGGTAGATATCGCTTTTAATTTAGTATGTGCAGATTGCACGCTGTGTATGCTGAGAGGCAGTAAGGATATGAAAGAGACTTCTTTTGATGACTTTTCTGATTAACGTCGTTCCAGGCACTATATTTAGAGAAAATGAACATGACATTTCTCATTTGATGTCAGATTAACTTTCTTCGTGCAGTCGCCTGTTTAAACATACTGTGTACACGTGTTGATTATTTTATCAAACACTTCTGAGAAAGTTTCCAGCCATCAAGTAATAAGCTCTGATTAAAAGGTCCTGTAATTCGCTTTGGGGCGTATAAGGAGAGATTGAATTAATGTCTGGTCAAAATGAAAATCTGATAAATAAACAAGATTGTCTGAAAATGTACATAAGTATTTTTTTATGTTAGGCTCTTTGACATAACCATTCAGTTCTTTGAAAGGACAGTCCTGTGTGTATAGAGCTGTCAACCTTTTTCTTGTCTGTAGACCTCATCTTAAAAGATAACGATCAGTCAGTGTTTTGTTCACATAGACATATATTTATTTTGGAATGTAAATACTTGCTCTCAGATTGTAAGTGGAGATTTGAATAAAGTTTAGTTCCATGGTCGGAAAAAACTAGTTTCGGCCTACAGTACTTGAGAGGTCCCTATGATGGGATATCTGAAACGACAATAAAAACAACCAGGTTTTACGAAATTAATCAAATAAAGTTGTCCTGAAATACTTATATATGAGATTATATATTACAGACAATTTGGCAATTGTAATTGATTAATTTGAAATCACCATAATGCATGCGTTCATCAAACAGAACAGCTTTGACTTGGAATGTTATCACACATGATACTTTCTTACCTGGTTTCTTCTTAATATTGACATACTTAATGAAATATTGCCAACTTATGTATCGCTATGGAGGCGGTTTTAGATCATGTCAAGTACCATTTTGCCATGGTTTCTGATACTTAAGATATAAACTATTCAATAACCGTGTAGTACTATCTGCTATTTCTACTATAAACCACTTCTTCTGGGAACCTTTCGCACTCTTTGTAAGGAGAATAATTTTCCTTTCTGTTTAACACTCTCAAACTCATCCCACATAACCTCTATTACAATTGGATGATAGGTCTCGAGTCTACCAACTCCACAGCGGCGAGACTATACCGCAAATTTCGTCCTACTTTTTATCTGTCCATAGAAATCCCGTAGGACATTCACTTACAGCAACCGAGTTAATCAAATGTTTTAGCTAGTCGTCTCTTTTTCTGTATTAAAGTCAGTATTGACCGAGGCAGCAGTGATGTTGAATATTTATATGAGCTGGTTGTTCAAGCGAATTGCACTTTGGATGTGCGTATCAGTGTATAGAGTGTCTTAGGCAAGCTCACATTTTCTATCATAACCTCTGTTACATACATGCGATTTTTCGTTATCCCCTGACGTCGATAGCTTGCAACAATGGAAACGACCTTATTTTTGTCAAATCACACATAAAATGACTTGCACAAGAAACACTACCGAAATACAAAAGGTTATTATTTTTCGAGGAACGAAGCCTATCGATTGAAAACACTTTAAACACTTCTTCTAAATGTAACCTGTACATTCACTGTACGCAAATTCAAGTTTACTTCGTAATTTTCGAGAAAAATGAACTTATTTGTCAACTTTCAGATTGTGTAACAAATTTGAAATTTGGGTACAAAACATCAACAGAATAGAGGTTTTGCATCAAAATATTCGATTGCAAGCGACGAACAAGCCTGTAGTCCTTATTGAAGAACCAAGTATCCCTACCAACCATCCACTCCTGTCAGAGCAAATCATCCGAGGAGTCCCGCCAATCATCATCCAACAACTTCAAATCCACCAGCATCAACCATTGACCTATTATCCAATCTGTAATTATCTGTAATTATTGGTTGTTTTACATTGTCCCTCGTTTTATCCTTTTTATTTATTTACATCTTCAATAAACCATTGTCATGCATATTAATCTCCCTGATTGAGTTTCCTCACCATTGTTTTGTCGATATAGATTCAAGGTGTCAAGGTATTTATTTCTCAATACCAACCAACGGTGGTACATGAGTATAATGAACATACATACATACATACATACATACATACATACATACATACATACATACATACATACATACTCAAAGATGGCATTTATATAAAATACATATTTTCATAATACAAAGTTGTCTTCATAGTATCATACAAACAATACTTTTGTGGAATAACATCCAAATACATGTGATAAACTTTGACAAATTCTAAAAACATTTAGCAGTTTTTGAACATAACAATTTGTTCTGTGTATAGAAATTGGGCCAGGTGTTAACATATTGAGGAATATACAGCTGCCACTGCTGGTGAAGATAGTGAAACTCATCACCAATAGCGGGTGAATTACATAATTTGCACAAACGTTCATGCCTGTATTTGTGTAATTCTCCACCTGCCAGTCTCAACAGACAGATAATGGTTAATAGTTTAAGAATAGGTAAATATATTGCTTTTAACATTAAAAAGTATGGTTCAAATGATAAATATTGTATATACAGTATGTGTAATAAAATCTCTTTGAGCTTTGCTCTATTGAACTTCTGCAGTGTTGTAAGTTTTGATCCTTTAGTATCTATACATATGTTGTTATTTCCTTACATTCCACCCGATGAAGAAGTGAGCATATACTCCGAAACGTCGTGTATATTCACATTAAAGAAAATCTTCCTGTTCTTTTCCAACAATGATTTTATGAATTGTACCTTGAATGATTTGACCACTGTTTCTATTGTAAACATGTTCAAATGTAACTACATACTCTGGCTTGAGATGCCAGCAATTTATAACTATTAGCAATTCAAAAACTAAAAAATAATTATTTCCTCATGGACTTTCGAACAATTATTCAACCTGGAGTAAATAAACGAGTTGAAATAAAACATTGATAAACAAAGTGTACTATCATGATAACGTTCTAGTCAGTAAAATGCTGGGTAATTCTAAATCAGATGTTATTACTAATTCCATTGAGCATTTATCGATTATCTGATAATACCATATTTCTTCTAATAGGCGCTGGGTCTCCAATAAGCGCCGGACCTCTAATAAGCGCGGGGGGTCAAGGGTAGTTGAGGAAATAAGCGCCTGGGCTCCAATAAGCGCCGGGTCTCTAATAAGCGCCGGGTCTAAACCATTAGATCAATGCACCCTAAGTTAACTTCAATGTTGTATTAAAGAAGTAAGCGCGGCGTCTCCAATAAGCGCCGAGCCTCTAATAAGCGCTTGGGGGTCAAATGGTGCTGAAAATATAAGCGCCCTTAGAGGAAATACGGCATTTGGGAATCAGACAATCAAACAACTGCAATTCATGTGACTGATCCAGGCATATCAGGAGACATTCAAGTCAATAATCACCGACCTTGTGTTATTCCCACTTCACTGTCAAAAGTAGAATAGTTCTCGGATTTATTGCTGCTTTATTTAGTGACATTCAAAATGGGTTATTCAACACGGGTCATCTAGCTTGCAGTAAGTATACACTTTAATTAAAGTACGCATCATTGATGACAATCCAGACAGAAACTAAATAATGAAGTGTTATTGCGACGGAGCGTTTATCTAGCGTCTGATTTAGGAATCTGATTCCAGACAATCAAACAACTGAATCCATGTGACTGATCCAGATATATCAGGGGAGTTTAAATCAATAGTTACTGATCCAGTGTTATTCCCACTACGATAGATAGACGACAAATAGTTTAATTGCAGAACAGAGTAACAAATTCCTTTAAAGTTGATCCTTCACTGTGATTAAGAAACACAGGTTGCTGTAACCCTATGGGACTGGTAATAAAGTATAGCTTTGCCCCGAACTATTATAGTAAAATAAGTTTTCGAATTAAGTGTTGTCTTCCTTAGTTACTTTCAAAATTGGTTATTTAACATGGGCCATGTAGCTTGCAGTAGATATGAACTTTCAGTAAAGTAGGTATGCATAATATCACTGTTGACAATCAAGTCAATGAAATGACGGAAACTAAATAATGAGTAAGCAACTCCTTAGAATTTATCTTATCCTTCACTGTTATTTATGATAAATGCAGCACAGTACACAAATTACAGTCACAGATGATCTTAAAGTCACTTTGTTTATTGTTAATGTCACCATACGAGGGTGCGGTGACTGAGTTTGCGTCAGGCGTCAGGTTAGCACTCCAGCGACCTCTTGGTCCTGGGTTCGAGTCCAGTTGTGACCGAGTTTAATAACCTTGGGGTCAACTTTGTATTGACACAACTTCCAGTGTATAGTACACAACACTGTGAACTTACAAGAACCCATGAAAATAAACCTGGTATCTGATAACTCTGGTATATGGCCATATTGCCGCAAATGGTCACATGAATACCTTCATAAATATATTTGCCCGTACAGCAAAAGGCAGTATCCTTGGACAAAATACTGTGACTATGTACCTATCTCTAACCAGCTAGGAAAGTTTAACAATCCGCATGCAGCTTTAATTTAGTGATCCTGATGGCTGCAAAAGTCCATACCCCAAATGAAGCTGTGATTGACAAAGAGTGACATCCAACGATCAAGGGCAATCAAAAGCACCTTTGAGCAGCTTAGCTTAGCTGGATATTTGTTTTATACAAATGTTATATAATGAAAAGGACCACGTGATGAAACGTTGATTAACATCACCGTAGGTTGATTCAACTTATGATGCACAATCGCTCTTTCTCATCTCAGCGATCATTTTACTTATATATCAGATTTGTCTTTGAAGCACTTGTTCTTTTGATTAATGTACACATCAAAGAACAACTCGCTGCTTGCTCTCCAGAGTGTACACGGTATATGCTAAAAGGCAGTTTCGTTAAGAAACATCTTCCTTCTGTTGCTTTTTAGATTAAGGTCTTTCAGGGCATTAAACATTTATTTGAACTCAATATGTTTCATTTGATGTCGAGTTCCCTTTCAATTGTCTGCGTATACTTACTGTTTACACCAGAAGATTATTCTCTCAAACCTTTCTGGAAAATATGCAATCACTGAGGAAATATGTTCAGCAACAGAGATGCTTAAATTCACTAAATACAGAATAAAGAAGAAATTGAAATGTATTTTTGGAGAGCTAATAAGCAAACATGACAGTCTGCAAGCTCACATAATAAATCTTTCACACATGGGATTTGTTCACGACACCTGTACATGCATATATGTATAGCCTTATTTATTATGGACTTTATTTTTCAAGGACCTTCAATAACTTTATTAACTGAGGACAGATTTGCTGATCGTAATTTCTAAAATGTTTATGAATATTCCTGAGTTGAATAACATTTTAATAATTGAGTATGTTCTGCGAGGACACCCACAATTCTATTGCATTTTTTGACAAACTAATAGTTATATTTTAAAAAATTCAGGCAAATTATAAAAAATAATATTTCATCGTCTATCTGTCCTTAAATAACCATAAACTGAAATATAATATCGATTTAACAATTGGTGAGATTCCTGGTGTCAATTTCTGTTGAATCAGATCATTTACTTCTAACCATCTCAAATAGCAAATAGTTATTAATCCGCCCACATTTGGTCTGTCATATGATCAATTAGTGTTAATGTCCGTCTCGTGCCTAAATTAAATCCACATCTTAGGCAATTTTACAGATATGGCATTCATTTCCTTGCATCAAGAGCACAGATATATAGTGTTACAGAACTAATTAATGTTGATGATAACTTCAAAGGCCATGCTATGGATAATTATATTATAAGTTTATCTTAATATGTTAAACCTGTTCCTAAAAAGGCATGCAGTATCCAACGTAATCACCAACTGTTATTAACTTTGGACATTTATCATTTATCATTTGCTCAAACAAACTCGTATGTTCAGTAGCAGGTCCAGAGGTGTGAACATATCACGTTTTACCCATGGGGAATACATAAGCAATACCAGTATATTTGTCACTCAGACAAGTGACAAGCATTGGTTTAAAAGCATCTGGAGGAGCATGACATTCTTAAACACTTACACATACTGCAGATCATTTTATCTCAAACTAGTTAAAGCTTTAACTTCCAACGTGCTATACTTTCTCTAAGTGAATAGTTCTTCATGAAGAAGTGAAAACTTGTCACCTATTGGTTGATGTTTAGGAATCAATAACTTATACACAGTCATGGTTTGGTGCATCCATAATATGAAATCTGAAATTGACAGCGACATCTTTGATCCAAGACATCCTAGGTGATAGTAGAACCACGTAAGTCTTAATGACACTTTATGTCATGGACAACGATTGGTGTTTGATATCAAATAGCCTTCAATATATATTGACTAATCATTTAAGCCTTAACGACACTAACATAGTAACTGACATTTCTAAACAACCAGAATATTGTCACTGACAGCTATATAAACATATCAGCTTATCCCTAAATATGTTTGTGTATAACTGTGACAAATTCGTCTCTTCTTTGATCGTTGTATTGCAATATTGACGTAGTTATGTACTTAATTGAGACTTATTTGTGAATGTAGCAACACATGACAGTTTACACCTAAGAATATCTCAGTTGGTAGAGTGATTGCACTCGATGAGGGTTCTATTCATGTCATTGTCATACCAAATGAAGTTGAATTGTTGCTTCCTTGTTTGGCACTCAGTAGCTTGTGCTGCAAGGTGACGCTGCAGAGAGTTCATTCCCGATCTATGTGGACAATATCACATTGATAGTTTGAAAATCAGACATCATTATATGTCACCAATAAAGATCGGTGAAAATCTAAAGTGTTTGATTACACAAATGAGAGAAAAGGATTCATTAAATTTGCAGGTACTAGATCTCCGGGACCTTATCTTTACACAGACTAATCAGGTCAGCAGTCACTGTGACACAACCCTTTAACATAAAAATCGGCTTATTCCAAAAGTGCAATTAGATTGCTGCATTTCAAAATATGAAACCTTATATTTCGTAGTTCTTTAACTTGAGGTCGATCAAATCAGTTGAAAACTTAAATTGTATTCTGGCAGTACACCATGTTTGCTTATCAGCTTTTCAATGTGATCAATACAGATTCCAATCTATCTCTATCTATAGTTTATGTAAATCAAGTGTTTAATCTGCACTGTTTACTTTAGTGTATTATAATTCTAATAAACGTTTTCGTTAATAACCAAGAAATGTAAACAGTATGTTTAAACAGACACTCCAAATAGAAAGGTAATCTGACATCAAATGAGCAGTAGCAGATTCCTTGTAATTATATATTTCTCGAAACTGAAAATTCATCAAACGTAGACTCTTACATATCCTGAACCGCCCTAAGCATTTACAGGATACAATCTGCAGAGACTAACTTAAAATTAGCAACTTTTGTTCGATGTCTACATTGATGAAATAAAGTGCAGTTTAGAAGTCATTTTGGTATATACCACAGGGCAAAAGGAAAACGCGCACCCTATCCAAATGAGAAAACTTGAAATATCAGAAAGTTCTCTTTCATCTGTGTCTTATACATCCAGCATTAAATAAAACACTAATGACCAACTAAAGTTTGCTATTATTCAAAATAAAAATCATTGTTGACATCCAAAGTCAATGAGCTCGTTCAAATTATGATGTTTTAGCCTCAATGCAACATATGTCAACTTGTACCTCAGCACTTTCAAAAGTTCAAAGTAAAAACATCTCTTAGATCGTATACTTGCAACTTCAACATATTGTATTGACAGTGGGATTGTGTCTTAGACTCATACATGTCTATTTCAAAAGTGTGCCCTAGTCTAAGGCATTCAGTGATGTTAATGTATTTTCTCACATAAACCAATCAAGAGAGCCTTCTTCTTTCTGTTTTGAGATAAGCAGGATCTTGAGCATAATAGAAAATAAATTATGGCTCATGACATTTTACAATGAAATATACCGATTTGTTTGTACTTATCTATGTTTTTAGCTCAGTAAATGAGATATTGTCTGGTTTCATTTATAATGTCATAGTTTAGAATAATATGATTGACATCATTCTCTGGCATTGGTAATGGTGATGGGGAGAAATATACCAAGCATAACACAAATGTATGACATCTGATAATGTATAGACTATCATGTTCATACTTTGTATTCCAATATTTGTTAGATCTGTTTTGCAGGATATCGAACTCATATTTCTAAAATTTCATATATTTGCTCTTTCCGCCTTTTTTCATTATTGTTTCTTGTAAATATGGTTATTCAATGTTTCCACATCTAAATGTATGTCCCAATATTTAGCTTGGTTACTGTGTTGCTCTCTCTGTCTTGCTCCTAGCCTGAATGTTTCTTTTGCTGGCGTCTCTTTGCAATGTGATTGATTACATCCCATCTTCATTTGTCTGTTGAACCTTTCTGGTTTCATTTTCCATGCATTACTTGGGAGAATATTGCCTGAACTTTTCAAATATTGTGCAAGATTCCTATTTTTTCAACATCTTGGTCAATAATCTAAAGACGACTTGACTTCATGAGAACTCATTCGGTGACATTTCTGGCATAGTGTGTGATGAACCATTATCACACCAGAATTCTGAAATTGTCCCAGGAGTCACAATGTAAGTAGCCAATTATATGTAGATAAAAATCAGATATTATTTGTATGAACAGGTCAGCGATCTTCAATCACCTACAAATCCTCAGGTTTTTTAAATAAAATAAAAATTCCTGGAATTGTGTTTAACAGAATCACAGAATACGGTCCCACCATGTATCTTAAACTGTACTCTAGACCTGCTGGTCCCGGAATGCAATATGGTGATATCATTGAGGTTGAAAGTATATTCCTATACCATTTTTAAGAAATTTTCCTTAATTTCCATAGATTTTAACAGGAAGATGATGTGTCAATGGTTGGAATCTGAACATTGTCCAATCGACATCAAAACACCCATGAGAACACGTGTGGAAGTAAACAATCACGTAATTTTTTAACACCAACAATTTATGAATGTATCACTAGGATAATTGTTAAACATGCATATGTATGATACAGTAATGTGATCCTAATGCCATAGTTCATATAGTCTGAACTATTCCAGATCACGGTTGTATTTGAAACTGTATCACATGGTGGGAACATTGATGGAACTGGTTTCCAAGTGCTCCCGAAACTTTCCTCTCACTTTAAAACAAATAGTTAATGCATTAATTTTCCATTCTGTCAGTGTTCTGATATTGAACATCTGCTAGAAATTGTTAATTATTGTTCTAGTACCTAAAGTGTCAACAGATTACTTTTCTACTGAATAAAGTATCATATAAATTTTGATTTATTTGTTAACTGATCGGTGAGATCAGTTGTGTTTAATGGCACGAATGAAAGAACAATATCGTATAAATTCACTGGCAGGTCCTAGATCTCCGAGACCTCATCATTACAGAGACTAATCAGGTCGGCAGACGTACATGTAACGGGCTCATCCTAAACTGGTCAGACAAGATGTTTGAAGTCAAGGACAGATTCAACAAACACACAAAATTTGTTTGTGGCATAATACGAGAAATACACGGTTTCAGATCATTCGCTGAACACTGTCACAGAGATTCAGTTCATACCTGCATAAACTTAATTTTTAAGTCAATTCTTAAATATTTCCCTATATAATGGATAGATCAACATGAATATGTCATTTAGGTTTTAACCATTTTAAAGTATTTTGCAATTTAAATCACAAAGTAATTCCCCATACAAATACGGAGAACTTTTCCATAATTTTTCACAAATTTCACAGTTAGAGGATTGCTAAAGTGTGTTTAGAATGGAAGCTGAACATTGGAAAAGAGGCATTCAAAATCCAATGAGACCACGCTTGTTAGTAAACAATCAAGTAATAATTAAATATAAGAGAGTTATGAATGTATCACTTGGTTAATTATACAACATATATATGTATGGCAAAGTCACGTGATATTAATGCTATGGTTCATTTCGGGATGTTTAAGATTTTGTGCTTCTTGAAAAATGTCTTTTTATAAAACCAAATTTAATGTGGTGCTCCTAATGTCTGCTAAAGTGCATACCGATTTTTTAAAGTCATATTTATAAACGCCCCCTTTTTCCAATTTTTTAAACGCCCAGGGCTTCTATTACAGCGAATACGGTACTCCAAATGGAGCTGAGGTTGACAAAGAGTGACATCCAATCATCAAGGGCAATCAACAGCACCTTTGACCAGCTTAACTGGATATTTGTGCTGTAGAAATGTTAAATGATGAAAAGGACCACGTGATATAACGTTGATTAACTTTACCGTAGGTTGACTCAACTTATGATGCACAATCGCTCTTTCTCATTTCAGCAATCATTTTACTTATATATCCAATTTGTCTTCGAAGCAAATTGTTCCTTTGATTAATATACACATCAAAGAACAACTCGCCTATTACTCTCCAGAGTGTACACTGTATATGCTAAGACACAGTTTGGATGAGAAACATCTTCCTTCTATTACTTTTTAGATTAATGTCATTCAGGACATTAAACATTTATTTGAATTCAATATGTTTCATTTGATGTCAAGTTCCCTTTCGTAAGCGTATACATACTGTTTACACCAGTAGATTATTCTCCTTTCTAGAAAACATGCAATCACTGAGATAATATGTTCAGCAACAGACCTGTTTAAAATTCACTGAAGACAGAATAAAAAATAGTCACAAGTGACGATAAAAAGATGCGAAAGTAGGATTTACTCCCTTTGTTTACAGTACAAAATGAAAGTCACAATTGTTCTAGATAAAATATGTATAGCTCATATCTCATCTTTATTATCAAAATAGTGATGATTTCCCCATTGAGAGTATTTCTTTCCCATTCTGACGATGTAATAGACAATGTGCTATGATTTTGCAATGTTGAACATAACAAAGACACACTACAAAGGTGGTCATTGTCAACATAGTAAGAAGGGAGAAACTGATCAACTTAAAATCATCAAATTCGATTTCGAGTGAACACTGTGCAAGAAGTATTGGGAATTAGCGGCTGCAATGTATAAGTGGTAATATACAATGCTTTAGCTACATTATGTGTAAATATGGGATTTCTAATGCTGGTATCTTCAGAGACGAAGATCGTCAAAGGTGCAACATTTTCAAAAATGCGAAAAAAACGATATGGCGGCGAAACGACGTGACCTACGCATTCGCAATGGTTTTCTTCTCTTCTCGCATTATCAATGCACATCTTGTTGCACGTCTCTAGCTGCATTCCCATGTTAAAAATCGAAGTTTAGATTCGACCTGGCTGGGTCCAAAAGCTTACTTGCATGTGTCAAGGGCAAGAGCTACCAGACTGCAACATTTGGGTACATTTGCTCCAGCCGTTTTAGCTGAATCCCGAGTTAAAGTCGTGGAATAAAAATAATTATAGTAAAACATGCCAATAACAATAATCACTGGAGCGAAGTTGAGTGGTGGACAGCGTTCTGGCTTGGCACACCAAAAACCCAGTTTCGAATCGCGATGAAGACACTACAAATACTAGGAAAGTTGCGAAAATATCGAAAATTAGAACAGAGATTGAAACAAACTGACGGGTTGAAGGTTACATAAAAGATGTCTGTACAATATATCACACAGACCGAGTTAGCTTCTTGCTTCAGCACAGCTTGTTGCAAGTAAAAACCACTTTGTGAAATCTCTGTGATTTTGTGTAATGTACAATTGAAATGAGCACGTTAAAACATGAAAACAGCAAACTGGCTTTGTTCTTGAAATAGATAACAGGTTTCTGTGGTGATGGGCGATTATCAAATCACAGTCAGCATTCTGAATTCCTCCCAGGAGTCTCAATATTAATGGAGCCCATTATCTGTAGACAAACATCAAATATCACTTTTCTTTATCTTTTGTTACTTCCACTTATAAAATGGAATGTATTAAATGGTGACCTCAGTCGTAATGTCTGTTTAAGACAGAGAGTGTTTAATTTCATACGCCAATTATTGATTTGTCAGGCAAATTGGGTCTGTATAAATGTGTTACACAGAAAAGTGTGAAATGGTAACACTTGTTCTAAAGATTGTTTTTATTAAGGGGCTGTAGCATGTTTTATACATGTTGTATGTGTTCACGTTTGTTATTTGTTATAACAGTTTCTGTAGTTTATCTTTACTTAAGAGGGTAAATCAGTTCTTTTTGTGACTCGATTATCCCTAGTCAGAGAAAATGTTGTCATGTATAAAACGAAAACTGCTTGCAGCCATTTTAATGTGAACACCTTTTAATTATTCTAGAATTGTTAATGGATGTGTGTTACTTAACCGAAACGTTACCATTCATTTTGAAATTATATTTAGTATCTATGTAGTGTCATCAAGTTATCAATGGCTGAACAATACTTCTGCATCAAGACATAAGGGTGAGATTCTATATATTTAAATGATAATAAATATTTTCCATCAAAAATGTTCAACTATGAACTAAGCACTGCCATTAGATTTCACGTTTGATCATTCCATGTGACGTCATGCTTCTGGGCCTCCTTTCACAAAGCACTAAGGTGATCGTAAGTCACTAAGGTTACCTTAGTACACTGTTAAAGAATGGGAGTTAAGGTTAACCTTAGTAAAGGTTGCTTTGTTTCCCTGACCTCATGTGTGCCGTTGGAAGGGCATCGTGAAAAATGTGCAAATCGTTATTTGATAAATAAGAAAAACACAAAATCGGACAACTTGTACATGTAGAATAATTTTTTGGCATAAGCTATAATAACTAATCTTCTGAATAATTTCAGCATAGCAATCATGTTTAATATATATCAAGGATGTCTTTGAAGCACTGATTACTTTAATTATTGTAGAAACCAAAGAGGAAGATATCTCTTTTAATTTAGTATGTGCATATTGCACGCTGTGTATGCTGAGAGGCAGTAAGGATATGAAAGAGACTTCTAATGGTGACTTTTCTGATTAACGTCGTTCCAGGCACTATATTTAGAGAAAAGGAACATGACATTTCTCATTCTCACCTTTTTTCCTAGAGTCGTCTGTTTAAACATACTGTGTACACGTGTTGATTATTTTCTCAAACACTTCTGAGAAATTCTCCAGCCCTCCAGTAATAATATAAGCTCTGATTAAAAGGTCCTGTAATTCGCTTTGGGGCGTTTAAGGAGAGGTTGAATTAATGGCACGTCAAAATGAAAATCTGATAAATAAACAAGAGGGTCTGAAAATGTACATAAGTATTTTTTTTATGTTAGGCTCTTTGACATAAACCATTCAGTTCTTTGAGAGGACAGTCCTGAGTGTATTCAGTTGTCAACCTTTCATTTGTTTGTAGACCTTATCTTAAAGGGGCAGTAGCACGTTTTTTGCAAAATTAATTTTTTCAAATTTCCCATTTATAATGATACTTTATGTCATTTAAATTAACTTTAGAGGGTAAAACATCTTACTACACAAACCAATTCTCTGTAGTGGTAAAAACTATGTTGCGTACAAAGCAAAAATTGCATGGCGGCCATTTTATTGTGAACACAATTTATTATTTTGTATTACAAAAACGATTCCCATGGCTTTACCGAAGCATGAACACTCATTTTCAAATTTATCTTCTGAAGAGAGAAGGATGTTTTACTATTGGTGAAATTATTTTTCAAATACATTTCATCAACTTATTTGAGCGAAAAAACGTGCTACTGCCCCTTTAAAAAGATAACGATTTGTCTCAGTCAGCGTTTTGTTCACATAGACATATATTTATTTTGGAATGTAAATACTTGCTCTCAGATTGTAAGAGGACATTTGAATAAAGTTAAGTCCCATGGTCGGAAAAAACTTGTTTTGGCCTAAAGTACTTGAGGGGGTCCATATGACGGGATATCTGAAACGACAATAACAGTAACCGAGTGTCACGAAATTGTTCAAATAAAGTTGTCCTGAAAACTGAAATAATTATCTATGAAATTCTATATTACATAAATTCTTTGAGTTTGGAAATGCATATCGAAATTGATTAATTCGGTTGCAGCCACATTATTGAAATCACCAGAATGCACGTGTTCATCAAACAGAACTTTGAAATGTTATCACACATGATACCATCTTACCTGTTTTCTTCTTAATATTGACATAACTAATGAAACATTGACTTTGGGATCGCTATAGATTCGGTTTTAGATCATGTCAAGTATCATGGTTTCTGATACTTTAAATATAAACTATTCAATAACCGTGTAATACTATCTTCTATTTCTACTATAAACCACGTCTTTGTAGGAACCTTTCGCACTCTTTGAAAGGAGAAGCCCAGTAATTGTCTTTTCTGTTTAACACTCTCAACCTCATCCCACATAACCTCTATTACAATTGGATGATAGGTCTCGAGTCTAGCAACTCCAAAGCGGCGAAAACTATACCACAAATTTTGTCCTACTTTGTATCTGTCCAAAGAAATCCCATAGGACATTCACTTACAGCAACCGAGTTACTCAAATGTTTTAGCTAGTCGTCAATTTTTCTGTATTAAAATCTGTATTGACTGAGGCAGCAGTGATGTTGAATATTTGCTGTAAACACATTTGGTTGCAGATTCCTATGGAGAACTGCGTTCAAACACACAAATCCTTAACTTTCGAGGCACATTTCTGTTCTGCAACCAAATTTAAAATGATATTTCATAAGCTAGATGTTTAACTAACTTTAACTTGTTTGCTCCAATTTTAACAGTTTTCATTATATAGTCACATTTAAAAGTCGTTTTCGAGCCCACCTCGTTCGCCCGCTCATTTACTTTAAATCCCTCTTTTCCTTCTGATAAAAGGTCGAATACTTCAAACATGTCCTCATGGCTTCTATCAAGAGATGTGAGACTACTGTGTTTGAACCTTTTGTGTTTGTGTGGTGTGCTTAACTATAAACTGATGCGTATCATGGCGTTTCAATTATACAGCTATCAGTCCAGTATAACATGTCTCTGATAGACACAAACACTAGGTTTATGTCCATTCTGTTTTGTTCGAGCGAATTGCACTTTGGATGTGCGTATCAGTGTATATAGAGTCTTAGGCAAGCACACATTATCTTCCTCTTCAGATTTTATATCATAACCTCTGGTACATACAGGCGATATTTCGTTATCCCCTGACGTCAATAGCTTCCAACAAGATTTACGGATTGCTTTTTCGCTGACTGCACAACCAAGTACTTATCAATCATGATTCACTATTTCTAGTCGGGAATGTGCTCGATATGAAACAGAGACAGGATAGACAACTCTTAAGCGAGTAACCTTTTTATGAAGAGAATGGTATCCTCACAGCGCTATAACTCAGAATTGTCCATTTGTCATGTTTCTTGAAGAAGATGGTCCTAAGGTCGCACTTCAAATTATTACGATTGTTGATCTTTTCAACTCTCCTGAAAGAGGAATCCAGAGGCTTACAGTTTTAGTTGAATATTGTCTGTAACCAAATACTTCGAGTTGCTACTTGACGAGAATGCAGAGAAATTGTTCGCACCTGGTTTTGTGATATTGTTGAATCAGCTCACAAAGCAAAGGAGGTGCTGTACCATTCAGACGTCTATAGGGCAAATTGACTGAAGCTCGGACACTACCGGAACTCGCCAGAACTTCGGAAACTTTTTACTTGGAGTGGAAGCAATAAGAGCTGCAATAACTGTAATATGTTTATGTAAATGTGAGTACTTTGACATCTATCTGTGGCTTGGTTAGATGTATATAAATACAAAGGAAACATCGAGGGAGGCCAATTGGCTTTATTGAAATTGTAAAACAAACAACAACTAGGAATTATGCTTCAATACTTAGGTCTTCAAAACTTTGGGTTGATCTTGAACTCCATGTTGGACGCTCGGTTATTTCATCAATTGCTCTGCTTTAAAATGAGATATCAAACATGTCTATATCTTCAGTAGGTTTTTAACAAAAATTCACCAAAGAAAATACCCCTCTGGAAAAATCATTTATTAATGGACCCCAACATGATCTTTCTCACGATTAAGACAAAATGGTTAACATTTTCATATTAAGGAGAGATGGGACCCAGAAATCGAACTCGCTTACGGTAACATTTTGCGACAACAAATTCTTGTAGTGAATAAGTCTAAAAATATATGGATTACGTTGTTTGGGGCATACGCTTATCCATACACTAACGGAAAGTGCTTAAATTTTCCGTAACGCCTTTTAAACGGTCATTTTACGACATGCCGCATAACGTTATCGTCACCTATATTCGCGGTAAATATGTTACTGTGTGTGTTATTCGAATTACATACGTATCTTTAGTAACTGACGAATTTAAATCGCCTGGTATAATCAACTGATAGTTATTCTTCCATCATGCACTCCTAGATTGATATTATGTTCAATAATTTTTACACGGTAGGCCGTCAATGTTACACTTGAAACCATCAAAATTGCTGTGACGTTAGGTTTTTACGTTTATGAAGGTAATTTAAACGTTAAAGTGATGAAAAACCTCCAGTGACCCCCTATTTTTATTTCTGAATTCGTTTGTTTATTCAAATGTGCACATTATATTGCATTTTTAGCAATATCTAAAATATGTGTGTCAGTGAGAAATCCTGTTCAATGTGCGAAAAACGATGAGAAAAATGCCGTTTTTAATTAAAAAGTGTTTAATTTATTTTTGTTTCTCTTTCCAGTGTCATTAATTTTCAAAACATAGACTTGCTATGCATCCCCCTATATAACTGAAATGTATTTGAAAGGATTCTGAGCTTATTCGTTGAAAGCTAGCGCTTCATCTAAATACATCAAATCAGTCAAAAATGGCGTAATTTGCCGACGGGAGTATTATTATTAATGCCGATAACTCTTTAAATCGTTCGGTGACCCCACATTTTCTTACATTTTTTGATAAAAAACACAATAAACCTGCTATTTTGAAAAAATAAACGAATTCTAAAATATTGTGTTTCATCGTCCAATCTCTCCTTAAGGTTAGACATAGAAAATTGTGTGCTTTAATTTCGACTTAAGTAGATGTAATCATTTAGATTGCATACATAAGTAATGCGGTATGTCCTTCTGAATAGTCAAGAAAATACACCCAAATGCTTAAATCTGACCCCTAGACAACGTTTGCGATGTTCGGAGCTTAACTATCAACTATTTAATGAAAGGGTTCAACAGAAAAGTTGTTGTTCTTGAAATTGTGCATCCGATGGTATAAATACGATTTGAATATCGTTATTAGTTATAAGAAAGTACCTGAGTTTCCAAGTTTCCCTACCAAACTACCAGCAAATCATCCAAGGAGTCCCGCCAATCACCATCCAACAATTTCAAATCCAACCAAATCAACCACTGGCTTCTCATCCAATCAACGGTAATTATTGGTTGTTTTACAATGTCCCTCGTTTTATCCTTTTTATTTATTTACATCTCCAATAAACCATTCTCATGCATGTTAATCTCCCTGATTATGTTTCCTCACCATTGTTTTGTTTGCTATAGATTCAAGGTTTCAAGGTTTTTATTTCTCAATACCAACCAACGACGGTACATGAGTATAATGAACATGCACAGATAGTGTACCTCATCACCAACAGCGAATGAATAACATAATTTGCACATACGTTCATGTCTGTATTTCTGTACCTGTCCACCTGCCAGTCTCAACAGGCAGATACTGGTTTATAGTTCCAAATTTAAGAATAGGTAAATATATTGATTTTGACATTAAAAGGTATGGTTCAAATGATGAATCTTGTTTATCGTATGTGTAATTAAATCCCTTTGAGCTTTTCCCTATTGAACTTCTCCAGTTTTGTAAGTTTTGATCCTTAAGTATCTATACATGTATCATATTTTGTTATTTCCTTACATTCCACCTGATGAAGAAGTGTTCATATACTTCGAAACGTCGTGTATTTTCTCATTAAGGAAACTTTTCCTGTTCTTTTCCAACAATGATTTTATGAATTGTACCTTGAAAGATTCGACCAATGTTTCTATTGTAAACATGTTGAAATGTAACTACATACTCTGGCTTGAAATGTCAGCAATTTATAACTATTAGAAATTCAAAAAATGAAAAAGAATTATTTCCTTATGCACTTTTGAACCGGTATACAACCTGGAGTAAATAAACGAGTTAAAATTAAGAAATTGATAAACAAAGTGTACTATCACGATAACGTTCTAGTCAGTACAATGATGGATACTTCTAAATCCGATGTTATTACTAATTCCATTGAGCATGTATCGATTATCTGATAATATTTGGGAATCAGACAATCAAACAACTGCAATTCATGTAACTGATCCAGGCATATCAGGAGACTTTCAAGTCAATAATCACCGACCTTGTGTTATTCCCACTTCACTGTCAAAAGCAGAATAGTTCTCGGATTTATTGCTGCTTTATTTAGTGACATTCAAAATGGGTTATTCAACACAGGTTATCTAGCTTTCAGTAGGTGAACACTTTAATTAAAGTACGCTTGTGTACGATCATTGATGACAATCCAGTTAGTGAAATGACAGAAACTAAATAATGAAGTATTATTGTGACGGAGCGTTTATCTAGCGTCTGATTTGAGAATCTGATTCCAGACAATCAAACAACTGAATACATGTGACTGATCCAGATATATCAGGGGAGTTTAAGTAAATAATTACCGATCCAGTGTTATTCCCACTGGTTTCTTCAGCGATAGACGACAAATAGTTTAATTGCGGAACAGAGTAAAAAACTCCTTTAAAGATAATCCTTCACTGTGATTCAGAAACACAGTTTGCTGCAACCCAATTGGTTTGTTAATAAAGTATAGATTTGCCCTGAACTATTTTAGTAAAAGAAGTTTTCGAATTTAGTGTTGTCTTCAATAGTTACTTTCAAAATTGGTTATTCAACATGGGCCATGTAGCTTGCAGTAGATATGAACTTTCATTAAAGTAGGTATGCATAATATCACTGTTGACCATCAAGTCATTGAAATGATGGAAACTAAATAATGAGTAAGCAACTCCTTAGAATTTATCTTATCCTTCACTGTAATTTATGATAAATGCAGCACAGTACACAAATTACAGTCAAAGATGCTCTTAAAGTCGCTTTGTTGATTGGAAATCTCACCATACGAGGGTGCGGTGACTGAGTCGGCATCAGGCGTCAGGTAAGCACTCCAGCGAGCTCTTGGTCCTGGGTTCGAGTCCACCTGTGACTGGGTTTAATAGTACACGTATGTATAGTACACGACACTGTGAACTTACAAGAACCCATGAAAATAAACCTGGTATCTGATAAATCTGGTAAATAGCCATATTGCCACAAATGGCCACATGAATACCTTCATAAATCTATTTGCCCGTACAGCAAAAGGCAGTATCCTTGGACAAAATACTGTGACTATGTACCCATCTCTAACCAGCAATGACAGTTTAACAATCCTCATGCAGCATTGATTTGGTGCTCCTAATGGCTGCAAACGTGCATACTCCAAATGGAGCAAATTGACAAAGAGTGACATTCAACGATCAAGGGCAATCAAAAGCTTCTTTGAGCAGCTTAGCTGGATATTTGTGTTATACAAATGTTATATAATGAAAAGGACCACGTGATGAAAGGTTGATTAACATCACCGTAGGTTGACTCAATTTATGCTGCACAATCACTCTTTCTCATCTCAGCGATCATTTTACTTATATATCAGATTTGTCTTTGAAGCGCTTGTTCTTTTGATTAATGTACACATCAAAGAACAACTCGCTGCTTGCTCTCCAGAGTGTACACTGTATATGCTAAAAGGCAGTTTCGTTAAGAAACATCTTCCTTATGTTGCTTTTTAGATTAAGGTCTTTCAGGGCATTAAACATTTATTTGAACTCATGTCAGTATGTTTCATTTGATGTCGAGTTCCCTTTCGATTGTCTGCGTATACTTACTGTTTACACCAGAAGATTAATCTCTCAAACCTTTCTGGAAAATATGCAATCACTGAGGAAATATGTTCAGCAATATAGACGCTTAAATTCACTAAATACAGAATAAAGAAGACATTGAAATGTATTTTTGGCGAGCTAATAAGCAAACATGACAGTCTGCAAGCTCACATAATAAATATTTCAGGAGAGTCACACATGGGATTTTTTCACGACACATGTACATGTATTGACAAGCCTGATTTATTATGGACTTTATTTTTCAAAATTTGAATTTTGTCTTTGAACAAATCAACTTTGCTTTCGTTTCGTTTTAAAGGACTATACAAGATTATAGACAATTGCGAAATACAACTTGTGTGTGTGTGGAGTGTTTAGTAATTACTGCACTTAAATACTTGCGGACAATACTGGATCATACATACATTTAACTCTGATGAATATAACCGTAAACTCGACCTTTCTGTCTCAGCCCTTTTAGCTTAGGAAAGGAAAATATCCTGGCTAACCTGTGTCTGTGTCTGCCTGACTTTATGATGCCTTCCCTCTTGGTCGCAACAGTCCTGTCATCTAATCTATTCTCACTTCCTCCCAAGATATTTCATGTGTGCCATATTTTATTTGATTAACTGAGGACAGATTTGCTAATCATAATTTCTAAAATGTTTATGAATATTCCTGAGTTGGATAACAGTATAATAATTGAGCTTGTTTTGTGAGGACAACCACAATTCTATTGCCTCTTTTGACAAACTAATAGTTTTATTTAAAAAAATTCAGGTTAATTATAAAAAATAATATCTGATTGTCCCATCTCTCCTTAAACAACCATAAACTGAAATATATATCGATTTAACAATTTGTGAGATTCCTGGTGTCAATTTCTGTTGAATCAAATCATTTAATTCTAACCATATCAAATAGCCAATAGTTATTAATCCGCCCACATTTGGTCTGTCATATGATCTATCAGTGTTAATGTTCGTCTCGTGCCTAAATTAACTCCACATCTTAGACAATTTTACAGAGATTGCGTTCATTTCCTTGTATCAAGAGCGCAGATATATAGTGTTACAGAACTATTAATGTTTATGATAACTTCAAAGGCCATGCTATGGATAATAATATTATAAGTTTATAGGAATATGTTAAACCTCTTCCTAAAAAGGCCTGTCAGTATCCAAAGTAATCACTAACTAAACTTTGGACATTTATCATTTCCTCTAACAAACTTTGTTTAGTAGCAGGTCAAGAGGTGTGAACATTTCACGTATTACCCATGGGAAATAAATAAGAAATATAAGATATATGTACCTGTAAAGCATTTACTCAAAATCCGGGCACTACCTTGATAATTTGTCACTCAGATATGTGACAAGCAGTGGATCAAAACAATCTGAAGGGGCATACAATTCTTAAACACTTACACATACTGCAGATCATTTTATCTCAAACTAGTTGAAGCTTTAACTTCCAACGTGCTATACTTTCTCAAAGTGAATAGTTCTTAATAAAGAAGTGAAACCTTATCGACTATTGGTTGATGTTTAGGAATCAATAACTTATACACATTCATGGTTTGATCCATCCATAATATGAAATCTGAAATTGACAGCGACATCGTTGATCCAATACATACTAGGCGATAGTAGAACCATGTAAGTCTTAATGACACTTAATGTCACTGACAACGATCGGTGTTTCATATCAAATAGCCTTCACTATATATTGACTTATCATTTAAGCCTTAACGACATTGACATAGTAACTGACATTTCTAAACAACCAGAATATTGTCACTGACAGCTATATAAACATATCAGCTTATCCCTAAATAGGTTTGTGTATAACTGTGACAAATTCGTCTCTTCTTTGATCGTTGTAATGAAATATTGACGTAGTTATGTATTTAAGTGACACTTATTTGTGAATGTAGCAACACATGACAGTTTACACCTAAGAATATCTCAGTTGGTAGAGTGATTGCACTCGATGAGGGTTCTATTCATGTCATTGTCATACCATATGAAGTTGAATTGTTGCTTCCTTGTTTGGCACTCAGTAGCTTGTTCTGCCAGGTGACGCTGCCGAGAGTACCAAACACATTCCCGATCTATATGGACAATATCACATTGATACTTTGAAAAACAGACATCATGATATGTCACCGAAAAAGATCGGTGAAAATCTGAAGTGTTTGATTACACAAATGAGAGAAAAAGATTCTATAAATTTGCAGGTACCAGACCTCCTGGACCTTATCTTTACATAGACTAATCAGGTCAGCAGTCACTGTGAGGCAACCCTTTAAAATAAAAGTTGGCTTATTCAAAAAGTGCAGTTAGATTGCTGCATTTCAAAATATGAAACCTTATTTTTCGTAGTTCTTTAATTCAATCAATTGAAAACTGAAATTGTATTCTGGCAGTACACCATGTTTGCTTATCAGCTTTTCAGCGTGATCAATACATATCTATAGTTTGTGTAAATCAACGAAGTGTTTAATCTGAACTGTTTACTTTAGTCTATGATAATTCTAATAAACGTCTTTGAAAATAGCCAAAAATTTAACACTATGTTTAAACAGACACCTCCGAAGAGAAAGGTAATCTGATATCAAATGAGCAGTAGCAGATTCCTTGTAATGATATTATGCTCGGAACTGAAAATTCATCAAACGTCGACTCTTCCATATCCTGAACCTCCCTAAGCATTTACAGGATACAATCTGCAGAGACTAATTTAAAATTAGCAACTTTTGTTTAATGTCTACATTGATGAAATAAAGTGTAGCTTGAAAGGCATTTTGATATAAACCACAGGGCAAAAGGAAAACGTGCACCCAATCCAAATGAGAAAACTTGAAACATCAGAACGTTCTCTTTCATCTGTGTCTTATGCATCCAGCATTCAATAACAAAACTAATGACCAACTAAAATTTGCTATTACTCAAAATAAATATCATTGTTGACATCCAAAGTCAATGAGCTCGTTCAAATTATGATGTCTTAGCCTCAATATGATACCCTATCATATGTCAACTTGTACCTCAGCACTATCAAAAGTTCAATGTCAAACACATACCTTAGATCTTATGTGTCATCTTAGATGTCTATTTCAAAAGTGTTTTACTGGGCTGAGTCTACTACATTCAGTGATGTTAATGTCTTTTCTCACATAAACCATACATATAAGAGAGCCTTCTTCTTTCTGTTTTTGAGAGAGGCAGGATCTTGAGCATAATAGAAAATAAATTATGACTCATGACTTTTTACAATGAAATATACCGATTTGTTTATACTTATCTATGTTTTTAGCTCAGTAAATGAGATATTGTCTGGTTTCATTTGTAATGTCATAGTTTAGAATAATATAAATGACGTCATTATCTGGCAATGGTTATGGTACTGTGGATAAATATACCAATCATGACAAAAAATTATCTCATCTCATAATTTTAAACTATTGTGTTCCAATATTTGTTAGATCATTTCTGTAAGAGATCGCACTCATATTTCTAAAACTTCATATATTTGCTCTTTCCTATTGTCTTCATTATTGTTTCTTGTAAATATGGTTATTCAATCTTTCCACATCTAAATGTCTGTCCCAATATTTAGCTGGGTTACTGTGTTGTTGTCTCTGTCTTGCTCTTAGCCTGAATGTTTCGTTTGCTGTAATATCTTTGCATTGTGATTGTTCACATCCCATCTTCATTTGTTTTTTTTATCATAATATATATTATTAGGCTAGGGTTATTCTGTTAGGAATTATTGTGATATTTTACATGTTCATATTTTCTGAAGTAATGTCATTCATTTATCTTTTATACCAAATTAGTTTTTATTGATTAATAAATTAGTACAACGTAATAAGCATGTAAATACTTTTCTCAAGGGCCGAAGTACATTTCTCAGGTAATGTTTCGCAATAGGAATTATATTTAATATTTTGTTAGTCACTTTCTAAGGCAATTGTTTTCTATTGTATTGCAGTTAATCTGCTAGTCCTACATATCAAAAGGTATAAATTACAAGTTGAATTGTTGTTGATTATTGCAATAATGAAGTCCGAAGTGAATTGAAGTTTGTCGGTCCTACTTTGTGTTATTCCCACTTCGTTCCGTTTCTTCAGCAATAGACGACAATTGACACAACACTGTGCACTTAAAACAACCCACGAAACTAAACCTGGTACCTGGTAAATCTGGTAAAAGGCGAAATTGCCACACATGGCCACATGAATACCTACATAATTATATTTGCCAGTACAGCAACAGACAGTATCCTTGGACAAAAAAATGTGACTATATACCCATGTCGTACCAGATATGAATGGGATATACTGATCATGCAGCTTTTAATTTGGTGCTCCTAATGGCTGCAAAAGTGCATATTCCAAATGGAGCAAAGGTTGACAAGGAGTGACATCCAGTGATCAAGGGCAATCAGAAGCAACTTTGAGCAGCTTAGCTGGATATTTGTGCTGTAGAAATGTTATATGATGAAAAGGACCACATGATGAAACGTTGATTAACATCACCGTAGGTTGACTCAACTTATGATGAACAATCACTCTTTCTCATCTCAGCAATCATTTTACTTACATATCCAATTTGTCTTTGAAGCAATTAGTTCCTTTGATTAAGATACACATCAAAGAAGAACTCGCCGATTACTCTTGTACACTGTATATGCTGAGAGGCAGTTTGGATAAGAACATTCCTTTTGGATTAATGTCGTTCAGGGCATTTAACATTTATTTGAACTCATGTCAGTATGTTTCATTTGATGTCAAGTTCCCTTTCGATTGTAAGCGTAGACTTACTGTTTACACCCGTAGATTATTCTCCTTTCTAGAAAATATGCAATCACTGAGGAAATATGTTCTGCAACAGAGCTGTTTTAATTCACTGAAGACAGAATAAAGAAGAAATTGAAAAAAAAATAGTCACAAGTGACGGTAAAAAGATCAAGCCACATGTATTATTCATTATCAATAAGCACATTATATCAGCAGTCATTCCTGAATGTGTAAAGGTGTAAAGCTACAGCAGCCTCTAATTGTCACTAAAGTAAAACGAAAGTAGGATTTACCCCCTTTGTTGACAGTACAAAATGAAAGTCACAATTGATCTATATAAACTATTCATAGCTCATATCTTATCTAAATTTTCAACATAGTGATGATTTACCCATTGAGAGTATTTCTTTCCCATTATGACGTGTATTAGACAATGTACTATGATTTTGCAATGTTGAACATAACAAGACACACTACAAAGGTGGTCATTGTCAACTTAGAAGAAGGGAGAAACTGATCAACTTAAAATACCCTTAACTCGTCGGTTATGATTACTAGTGTACTAATGTTAGGTTTCGTATGTACGAACATGTTTTGTCTGCCTGATGAGGTATTACAAAACATTCTACAATTTATGGTTATTAGATAATGAGTTTACAAAAACTCACGAAAGCGCATTTTTTTTAATATTTAGAAATTGTAAGCTTAATTGTGGCCGGAAATGACTGTTCGCGGCCGATTTTATTATTGATTCATAAATATCGTAGTCCAATCTTACTCTCCTGAAAAAATCATCAAATTCGATTTCGAGTGCACACTGTGCAAGAAGTATTGGGAATTAGCGGCTGCAATGTATAAGTGGTAATATACAATGCTTCAGCTACATTATGTGTAAATATAGATTTCTAATGTTGGTATCTTCAGAGGTGAAGATTGTTAAAGGTGCAAAATTTCCAAAAATGCGAAAAAACGATATGGCGGCGAAACGACGTGACCAACCATTCGCCATGGTTTTCTTCTCTTCTCGCATTATCAATGCGCATCTTGTTGTAAGTCTCTAGCTGCATTCCCATTTTAAAAATCGAAGGTAAGATTCGATCTGGACCTTCAATGGTTGGACCAATTGGGTCCAAAAGCTTACTTGCAAGTTTCCAGGGCAAGGGCTACAAGACTGCAACATTTGGTTACATTTGCTCCAGCCGTTTTAGCTGAATCGCGCGCCAAAGTCTCGTGGAATAATAATAATAATAGTAAAACATGCCATAACATAACATAACAATAAGGATTCAGCGCTTTAGCGCTGAATTCTTAATCACTGGAGTAAAGTTGAGTGGTTTACAGCGTTCTGGCTTGGCACACCAAAAACCCAGTTTCGAATCACGATGAAGACACTGCAAATGTGTGACCTGGGTCTCATATGGTGTAAATCTTTGGTAAGGCAAGTCCCTCTTAATACGTTTATCTCTGATGAATATATCTGTAAGCTCGACCTTTCTGTCTGGCTTAGGAAAGTTGCGAAAATATCCCAGCACACCTGCGTCTGTGTTTGCTTTTACTTTATGACGCCTTCCCTCTTAGCCCCAACAGTTCTTCCATTATTAATTCCTCTGTATCTGTATCATATTTCTGCGTGTGCCCTTTACTGTGAGTGTATGTGTCTCAGCGACTCTGTTTTATTATATACTGAAGTTCAAGAGTAATGCGACACTTTCCTATTTTGGTGCATGCCATATATCTTTACTATGTACATATGTTTCAGAGAATCTGTTCACTTACACAATGTCTATGCTTACTATTTTATCTTTCCTGGTCCCTTATTGCAATTCTTTCTGTGAATTACCTTTGGTTGTCACAGCACTTTTATAAAGTGACATTATATTGAACTGGCTTATAAAAAAGTAGAACATAGATTGAAACAAAATGACGCCTTGAAGGCTGCATAAAAGATATCTGTACAATATATCACACACACCGAGTTAGCATGTTGTTACAGCACAGCTTGTTTTCAGTAAAAAACACTTGGTGAAATCTCTGTGATTTTGTGTAATGTACAATTGAAATAAGCATGTTAAAACATGAAAACAGCAAACTGGCTTTGTTCTTGAAATAGATAACAGGTTTCTGTGGTGATGGGCGATTATCAAATCGCAGTGAGCATTCTGAATTCCTCCTAGGAGTCTCAATGTAAATGGAACCCATTATCTGTAGACAAACATCAAATATCGCTTTTCTGTCTCTTTTGTTACTTCCACTCTTAAATCGAATCGTTAAATGGTCAGCTCAGTCGTAATGTCTGTTTAAGACAAAGGGTGTTTTATTTCATACGCCAATGATTGATTTGTCAGGCAAATTGTGTCTGTATACATGTGTTACACAGAAAAGTGTAAAATGGTATTCTTTAAAAAAATGATTTAAGGCACTGTAGCATGTTTTATACATGCTTTATGTGTTCACGTTTGTCATGTGTAATAACAGTTTCTGCAGTTTATCTTTACTTAAGAGGGTAAATCAGTTCTTTGTGTGACTCGATTATCCCTAGTTGGAGAAAATTTTGTCATGTATAAAACGAAAACTGCTTGCAGCCATTTTAATGTGAACACCTTTTAATTATTCTAGAATTGTTAATGGATGTGTGTTGCTTAACCGAAACGTTACCATTCATTTTAAAATTCTATTTATTGGTAAAGGAGGATCAAATGTTGCACTTATATAGTATATACTATCGCACAGATAATTTTCAATATCATACTACAGTTTGAACCAAAAAATCAATCTTAAAGGCTCTGTAGCACTTGTTTCTAACTGAAATAAACAGCTCTTACAAAAAATATAAATTACATGCAGTGTCATCAAGGCATCAATGGCTGAATAATACTTCTGCATCAAGATATAACGGTGAGAACTCTATATATTTAACATCCTAAATGATCATAAATATTTTCCATTAAAAAGGGTCAACTATGAACTAAGCACTGCTATTAGTTTTCACGTGTGATCATTCCATGTGACGTCATGCTTCTGACCTCATGGCGTTGTGATGTCATAAGCATTTTAACGTCATAGGATTGTGTGTAATTACATGATGATGTAAAGGCATTGTTATGCCGGTGGAAGGGCATCGTGAAAAATGTGCAAATCGTTATTCGATTGATAAGAAAAACACCAAATAAATTAAGAAGAAAATCAGACAACTTGTACATGTAGAATAATTTACCTCACGACAGAGATGACATAAGTGTGCATAAGCTATAATGAACACTCTTAAGAATGATCTCAGCATAGCAATCATGTTAAATAAATATCCATAATGTCTTTGAAGCACTGATTACTTTAATTCTTGTAGACACCAAAGAGGTAGATATCGCTTTTAATTTAGTATGTGCAGATTGCACGCTGTGTATGCTGAGAGGCAGTAAGGATATGAAAGAGATGACTTTTGATGACTTTTCTGATTAACGTCGTTCCAGGCACTATATATAGAGAAAATGAACATGACATTTCTCATTTGATGTCAGATTAACTTTCTTTGTGCAGTCGCCTGTTTAAACATACTGTTTACACGTGTTGATTATTTTCTCAAACGCTTTTGAGAAATTCTCCAGCCCTTAAGTAATAAGCTCTGATTAAATGGTCCTGTAATTCGCTTTGGGGCGTATAAGGAGAGATTGAATTAATGTCTGGTCAAAATGAAAATCTGATAAATAAACAAGATGGTCTGAAAATGTATATACGTATTTTTTTTATGTTAGGCTCTTTGTCATAAACAAGTCAGTACTTTGAAAGGACAGTCCTATGTGTATTGGGTTGTCAACCTTTTTCTTGTCTGTAGACCTCATCTTTAAAGATAACGATTTGTCTCAGTCAGCGTTTTGTTCACATATACATATATTTATTTTGGAATGTAAATACTTGCTCTCAGATTGTAAGTGGAGATTTGAATAAAGTTTAGTCCCATGGTCGGAATAAACTCGTTTTGGCCTCAAGTACTTAAAAGGTCCCTATGATGGGATATCTGAAACGACAATAAAAGCAACCAAGTTTTACGAAATACTTATCTATGACATTATATATTACACACAATCTCTTAGTTTGGAAATTCATATAGAAATTGATTAATTTGGTTGCACTACATCATTGAAATCACCATAATGCACGTGTTCATCATCAGAACACACTTGACATGGAAATGTTATCACACGAGATACCATCTAACCTGTTTTTTTCCTAATATTGACATACTTAATGAAACAATGACATCTTAAGGGTCGCTATAGATTCGGTTTTAGATCATGTCAAGGACCATGTTGCCATGGTACTTTAAATATAAACTATTCAATAACCGTGTAATACTATCTGCTATTTTTAATATAAACCAGGTCTTTGCAGGGACCTTTCGCACTCTTTGTACAGAGAAGTCCCGTAATTGTCCTTTCTGTTTAACTCTCTCAAACTCTTTTCACCTAACCTCTATTACAATTTGATGATATGTCTCGAGTCTACCAACTCCACAGCGGCAAAAACTAAACAACAAATTTCGTCCTACTTTTTATATATCCAAAGAAATCCCGTAGGGCATTCACTTACAGCGACCGAGTTACTCAAGTGTTTTAGCTTTTGACTGGAATCGGTATATTTCAATTTGTACATCGAATATGTCTTATAGTCATATACATAATAAAAAAATGTTAAAGTTTTTTTATTTTATTTTTTTAATTTTTTTTTTATCTCGGATTTGGTATTCTCTTTCTATCAGCATGCTTATAGACTTTAATAGTTTTCCCCAAAGTGAAATAGCTCTCACCGAGGACTACACATTACAAGAGGTTACTTGAACGTTTCCTTTGCTAAATTTAAACATAATAACTTACTGGCAGATGACAGCTTTTGAAGCGGGGTCTGCTTACTTTGATCGCAACCAATTAGGATTCACTATTCTAGCCACTGAAACACTATTTTTGTAACAGATATTATTTGGAAGGCGTGAATTGAGTAATCACACAAATTATCATTGTCCACCACGGATGTCAGGACCTTTAGGAGGGCACAGCGGCGTCTATCGCTTAGAAATAGCGTTTGAAGGCATATACCTACGAGGGGCGTTCAATAAGTGTTGCAAGCGGGGCATTGGTGTTTACACAAACAGTGTCAGCTTATAGCAGGTGTTACTATAGTCAAAACATAACATTGACACATGTCAAAACAATTTCTAGACATAACAATTATTTAGAGATAATAGCTGCGCTGACCTAGGGGTCTCCATAATCGTGGATTCTCTCAAACATGAACAACGCGCTGTGATCAAGTTCCTTACTAAAGAGGGATGCAAAGCTACAGAAATACACAATCGTTTGTGTAATGTGATGGGTAAGGATGCTCCTAACTTTTCAACAGTTTGTCGCTGGTCTCTTCAGTTCAAGCGGGGCAGGGAGTCCTTAGACGATGACCCACGGTCAGGCAGGCCATCTGAAGTCACCCGACCGGAAGTTATTGCCGCTATCGAAATGTCACTAAAGTAAAACGAAAGTAGGATTTACCCCCTTTGTTGACAGTACAAAATGAAAGTCACAATTGATCTATATAAACTATTCATAGCTCATATCTTATCTAAATTTTCAACATAGTGATGATTTACCCATTGAGAGTATTTCTTTCCCATTATGACGTGTATTAGACAATGTACTATGATTTTGCAATGTTGAACATAACAAGACACACTACAAAGGTGGTCATTGTCAACTTAGAAGAAGGGAGAAACTGATCAACTTAAAATACCCTTAACTCGTCGGTTATGATTACTAGTGTACTAATGTTAGGTTTCGTATGTACGAACATGTTTTGTCTGCCTAATGAGGTATTACAAAACATTCTACAATTTATGGTTATTAGATAATGAGTTTACAAAAACTCACGAAAGCGCATTTTTTTTAATATTTAGAAATTGTAAGCTTAATTGTGGCCGGAAATGACTGTTCGCGGCCGATTTTATTATTGATTCATAAATATCGTAGTCCAATCTTACTCTCCTGAAAAAATCATCAAATTCGATTTCGAGTGCACACTGTGCAAGAAGTATTGGGAATTAGCGGCTGCAATGTATAAGTGGTAATATACAATGCTTCAGCTACATTATGTGTAAATATAGATTTCTAATGTTGGTATCTTCAGAGGTGAAGATTGTTAAAGATGCAAAATTTCCAAAAATGCGAAAAAACGATATGGCGGCGAAACGACGTGACCAACCATTCGCCATGGTTTTCTTCTCTTCTCGCATTATCAATGCGCATCTTGTTGTAAGTCTCTAGCTGCATTCCCATTTTAAAAATCGAAGGTAAGATTCGATCTGGACCTTCAATGGTTGGACCAATTGGGTCCAAAAGCTTACTTGCAAGTTTCCAGGGCAAGGGCTACAAGACTGCAACATTTGGTTACATTTGCTCCAGCCGTTTTAGCTGAATCGCGCGCCAAAGTCTCGTGGAATAATAATAATAATAGTAAAACATGCCATAACATAACATAACAATAAGGATTCAGCGCTTTAGCGCTGAATTCTTAATCACTGGAGTAAAGTTGAGTGGTTTACAGCGTTCTGGCTTGGCACACCAAAAACCCAGTTTCGAATCACGATGAAGACACTGCAAATGTGTGACCTGGGTCTCATATGGTGTAAATCTTTGGTAAGGCAAGTCCCTCTTAATACGTTTATCTCTGATGAATATATCTGTAAGCTCGACCTTTCTGTCTGGCTTAGGAAAGTTGCGAAAATATCCCAGCACACCTGCGTCTGTGTTTGCTTTTACTTTATGACGCCTTCCCTCTTAGCCCCAACAGTTCTTCCATTATTAATTCCTCTGTATCTGTATCATATTTCTGCGTGTGCCCTTTACTGTGAGTGTATGTGTCTCAGCGACTCTGTTTTATTATATACTGAAGTTCAAGAGTAATGCGACACTTTCCTATTTTGGTGCATGCCATATATCTTTACTATGTACATATGTTTCAGAGAATCTGTTCACTTACACAATGTCTATGCTTACTATTTTATCTTCCCTGGTCCCTTATTGCAATTCTTTCTATGAATTACCTTTGGTTGTCACAACACTTTTATAAAGTGACATTATATTGAACTGGCATATAGAAAAGTAGAACATAGATTGAAACAAAATGACGCCTTGAAGGCTGCATAAAAGATATCTGTACAATATATCACACACACCGAGTTAGCATGTTGTTACAGCACAGCTTGTTTTCAGTAAAAAACACTTGGTGAAATCTCTGTGATTTTGTGTAATGTACAATTGAAATAAGCATGTTAAAACATGAAAACAGCAAACTGGCTTTGTTCTTGAAATAGATAACAGGTTTCTGTGGTGATGGGCGATGATCAAATCGCAGTGAGCATTCTGAATTCCTCCTAGGAGTCTCAATGTAAATGGAGCCCATTATCTGTAGACAAACATCAAATATCGCTTTGCTGTCTCTTTTGTTACTTCCACTTTTAAATCGAATCGTTAAATGGTCAGCTCAGTCGTAATGTCTGTTTAAGACAAAGGGTGTTTTATTTCATACGCCAATTATTGATTTGTCAGGCAAATTGTGTCTGTATACATTTGTTACACAGAAAAGTGTAAAATGGTATTCTTTAAAAAAATGATTAAAGGCACTGTAGCATGTTTTATACATGTTTTATGTGTTCACGTTTGTCATTTGTTATAACAGTTTCTGTAGTTTATCTTTACTTAAGAGGGTAAATCAGTTCTTTGTGTGACTCGATTATCCCTAGTTGGAGAAAATGTTGTCATGTATAAAACGAAAACTGCTTGCAGCCATTTTAATGTGAACACCTTTTAATTATTCGAGAATGGTTAATGGATGTGTGTTGCTTAACCGAAACGTTACCATTCTTTTTAAAATTCTATTTATTGGTTAAAGGAGGATCAAATGTTGCAGTTATATAGTATATACTATCGCACAGATAATTTTCAATATCATACTACAGTTTGAACCAAAAAATCAATCTTAAAGGCTCTGTAGCACTTGTTTCTAACTGAAATAAACAGCTCTTACAAAAAATATAAATTACATGCAGTGTCATCAAGGCATCAATGGATGAATAATACTTCTCTATATATTTAACATCCTAAATGATCATAAATATTTTCCATTAAAAAGGGTCAACTATGAACTAAGCACTGCTATTAGTTTTTTACGTGTGATCATTCCATGTGACGTCATGCTTCTGACCTCATGGCGTTGTGATGTCATAAGCATTTTAACGTCATAGGATTGTGTGTAATTACATGATGATGTAAAGGCATTGTTATGCCGGTGGAAGGGCATCGTGAAAAATGTGCAAATCGTTATTCGATTAATAAGAAAAACACCAAATAAATTAAGAAGAAAATCAGACAACTTGTACATGTAGAATAATTTACCTCACGACAGAGATGAAATTTTGTGCATAAGCTATAATGAACACTCTTAAGAATGATCTCAGCATAGCAATCATGTTAAATAAATATCCATAATGTCTTTGAAGCACTGATTACTTTAATTCTTGTAGACACCAAAGAGGTAGATATCGCTTTTAATTTAGTATGTGCAGATTGCACGCTATGTATGCTGAGAGGCAGTAATGATATGAAAGAGACTTCTTTTGATGACTTTTCTGATTAACGTCGTTCCAGGCACTATATTTAGAGAAAATGAACATGACATTTCTCATTTGATGTCAGATTAACTTTCTTTGTGCAGTCGCCTGTTTAAACATACTGTTTACACGTGTTGATTATTTTCTCAAACGCTTTTGTGAAATTCTCCAGCCCTCAAGTAATAAGCTCTGATTAAAAGGTCCTGTAATTCGCTTTGGGGCGTATAAGGAGAGATTGAATTAATGTCTGGTCAAAATGAAAATCTGATAAATAAACAAGATGGTCTGAAAATGTATATACGTATTTTTTTTATGTTAGGCTCTTTGTCATAAACAAGTCAGTACTTTGAAAGGACAGTCCTGTGTGTATTGGGTTGTCAACCTTTTTCTTGTCTGTCGACCTCATCTTTAAAGATAACGATTTGTCTCAGTCAGCGTTTTGTTCACATATACATATATTTATTTTGGAATGTAAATACTTGCTCTCAGATTGTAAGTGGAGATTTGAATAAAGCTTAGTCCCATGGTCGGAATAAACTCGTTTTGGCCTAAAGTACTTAAAAGGTCCCTATGATGGGATATCTGAAACAACAACAAAAGCAACCAAGTTTTACGAAATTGTTCAAATAAAGTTGTCCTGAAATACTTATCTATAACATTATATATTACACACAATCTCTTAGTTTGGAAATTCATATAGAAATTGATTAATTTGGTTGCACTACATCATTGAAATCACCATAATGCACGTGTTCATCAACAGAACACACTTGACATGGAAATGTTATCACACGAGATACCATCTAACCTGTTTTTTTCCCTAATATTGACATAATTAATGAAACAATGACATCTTAAGGGTCGCTATAGATTCGGTTTTAGATCATGTCAAGGACCATGTTGCCATGGCACTTTAGATATAAACTATTCAATAACTGTGTAATACTATCTGCTATTTCTACTATAAACCACGTCTTTGCAAGGACCTTTCGCACTCTTTGTACAGAGAAGTCCCGTAATTGTCCTTTCTGTTTAACTCTCTCAAACTCTTTTCACCTAACCTCTATTACAATTTGATGATATGTCTCGAGTCTACCAACTCCAAAGCGGCAAATACTAAACAACAAAATTCGTCCTACTTTTTATCTATCCAAAGAAATCCCGTAGGGCATTCACTTAAAGCGACCGAGTTACTCAAGTGTTTTAGCTTTTGACTGGAATCGGTATATTTCAATTTGTACATCGAATATGTCTTATAGTCATATACATAATAAAAAAATGTTTAAGTTTTTTTATTTTATTTTTTTAATTTTTTTTTTATCTCGGATTTGGTATTCTCTTTCTATCAGCATGCTTATAGACTTTAATAGTTTTCCCCAAAGTGAAATAGCTCTCACCGAGAACTACACATTACAAGAGGTTACTTGAACGTTTCCTTTGCTAAATTTAAACATAATAACTTACTGGCAGATGACAGCTTTTGAAGCGGGGTCTGCTTACTTTGATCGCAACCAATTAGGATTCACTATTCTAGCCACTGAAACACTATTTTTGTAACAGATATTATTTGGAAGGCGTGAATTGAGTAATCGCTCTGGCTAGTACTGTTGTCAAATTATCATTGTCCACCACGGATGTCAGGACCTTTTGGAGGGCACAGCGGCGTCTATCGCTTAGAAATAGCGTTTGAAGGCATATACCTACGAGGGGCGTTCAATAAGTGTTGCAAGCGGGGCATTGGTGTTTACATAAACAGTGTCAGCCTATAGCAGGTGTTACTATAGTCAAAACATAACATTGACACATGTCAAAACAATTTCTAGACATAACAATTATTTAGAGATAATAGCTGCGCTGACCTAGGGGTCTCCATAATCATGGATTCTCTCAAACATGAACAACCCGCTGTGATCAAGTTCCTTACTAAAGAGGGATGCAAAGCTACAGAAATACATAATCGTTTGTGTAATGTGATGGGTAAGGATGCTCCTAACTTTTCAACAGTTTGTCGCTGGTCTTTTCAGTTCAAGCGGGGCAGGGAGTCCTTAGACGATGACCCACAGTCAGGCAGGCCATCTGAAGTCAACCGACCGGAAGTTATTGCCGCTATCGAAAGACGAATTTTAGCTGACCGCCGTGTTAAAGTTTCTGAACTGTCTTTGGAATTCCAGATATCAGTTTGAAGTGTTGAAAAAATAATTCATGACCATCTTGGTATGTCCAAGGTATCTGCAAGATGGGTACCCAGAAACCTCACAGCACAAGATCGCCAGAAAAGAACCGAAAGTTGCATGGAGCTCCTGGATCGGTTTAATGCGGATGAAGCCAGGTTTTTGTCTCGTCTGGTGACAGGTGACGAAACCTGGATCCACCACTGGGACCCGGAAACTAAACTGGAATCCAAGCAATGGAAGCACCCGAGTTCACCGCCTCCCCTGAAGTTTCGCACTCAACCATCAGCTGGCAAGGTTATGGCGACAATCTTTTGGGATGCAAAAGGCATATTATTAATTGATTACTTGCCAACCAAAACTACAATGAATGGTCAATATTATGCCAACCTAATGCAAGAATTGCGAAAGACGATTCGACAGAAACGCCGTGGAATGTTGACACGTGGTGTTCTGATTTTGCATGACAACGCTCCAGTCCACAAGTCAAGAGTTGCACAGGCTGCTATACGTGATTGTGGATTCGAACAGCTTAACCACCCATCCTACAGCCCAGACCTAGCCCCCAGTGACTACTTCCTGTTCAGAAACCTGAAATCGGCCCTACGTGGAAGGCACTTCCGGGATGACGAAGACGTCAAAGCTGCCACAGAGGCGTGGTTAGGGGGGCAAACGGAAGACTTCTACAAAAGTCTTAAAGAGAAATGGTATAAGTGTATTGAGGTGAAGGGTAACTATATTGAAAAATAAAAGCAAAAAATTGACCACGTGAGTTGGTTTTATATTGAAGTTGCAACACTTATTGAATGCCCCTCGTATATAGACCTTACCCTTTTACTGTATAAAAGGAAAGGGATGTAACGCGAAACCATCCCTTGCTCATTCAAAGTTATATTTCGCATCAAAAACATTTATAAGGCACAGTCGATGACTACGATACGAAAGCTAAATGATTTCCCTACGAAATGAGCTATAAATGGTCACAATTGGATCATTATTATCCCCCGCCACGAAGTGGAAGGGGGATATAGGTTTGGGCTCCGTCCGTCCGTGCGTCCGTCCGTGCGTCCGTCCATCCGCTATAAAGGGGACAGCTTTTCTCAGAAACTATTTAAGATAGGACAACCAAATTTGATGTGTGGGACATAACTACCTCGATGGAGTTCGGAAATAAGAACGGTGTGGTTATTTTTCCTGGAGTTATTGCCCTTGTTCCGTATTTTTGGACTCTGTTCATGGTATCTCCAAAGGGGACAGCTTTTCTCAGAGACTATTTAAGATAGGGTTTCCAACTTTGGTGTGTGGCTTGATGACATAAATACCTTGATGGAGTTCGAAAATAAGAACTGTGTGATTATTTTTTTCGGAGTTATTTCCCTTGTTCCGTATGTTTGGACTCGGTTCATGCTATCTCTAAAGGGGACAGCTTTTCTCAGAGACTATTTAAGATAGGGTTTCCAAATTTGGTGTGTGGCTTGAGGGCATAAGTACCTTGATGGAACTCGAAAATGAGAAGTACACAATTAATCTTTGCGGAGTTATTGCCCTTGTTCCGTATATTTGGACTCTGTTCAAGGTATCACCAAAGGGGACAGCTTTTCTCAGAAACTATTTAAGATAGGATAACCAAATTTGGTGTGTGGTTTAAGGCCATCGATACCTTGATGGAGTTCGAAAAAAAGAAGCATGTGATTATTTTTTCCCGGAATTATTCCCCTTGTTTCGCTTTTTCGACTCTGTTTCAAGTATCCAAGGATATAACTTTTCTCAGACATTGTTTAACATCAAATCAGTTGTGTGGCTTGAGGATATCGTCACCTTAATGGAAAGAAAATGAGAAGCGCACAATTATTTCTTCTTGAATTATTGCCCTTGTTCTCATTTCTTGTGTCTGACGGGGGATGTTGATGACTATGTATTCTTGTTTCAAGGTATTTCAGGTATATGTCTTTCAAAGGCTATTTCTAAGTGATACACATAAAAATGAATCTGTTTATTTGGTTGTCTTTCCAACCAATGAAATATATTTGAAAATGCCCCTGCAAACAAACTAGTCTCATTTCCTTAACAGCACGAAAGTCATCTCTTTTTCTCTTTTTCTATATTAAATTCAATATTGGCCGAGGCAGCAGTGATGTTGAATGCTTGTTGCAAACAAATTCGTTTGCAGATTCCAATGGAGAAGTGCGACCAAAATGGCAAAATCCTTAACTTTCCAGGCATATTTCCGTTCTGCGACCAAATTAAAAGAATATATTGTCATACGATAGACATTTAATTTTCCTATTTTACTCACCTGTTACCAATTTCATTATTTAGTCATTAATTAATTCCCTCTTGTCTTCTAATAAAAGGTCAAATTACATGTTCTATCAAAGGAGACTACTGTGTTTGAACCTATTATGTGTGTGTGGTATGCTTAACTATAGGCTGATGTGTAGGATGACGTTACATTTAACATTTACCAGTAATCAGTCCATTATAACATGTGTCTGACAGACACACACCCTAGGTTTATGTCCATTCTGCCTTGATGAATTTAATTGTGAACTCGTTGTTCGAGCGAATTGCACCTTGGATGTGCGTATCAATGTATAGAGTGTCTTAGGCATGTCTCATTCTCTTCCTCTTCAAATTTTCTATCATAACCTCTGTTACATACAGGCGACATTTCTTTACCCCCTGACGTCGATAGCTTGCAACAATGGAAACGACCTTATTTTTGTCAAATCAAACGGAGTTTTACACCTGCGACTGTCTTGTAAACAATTACTGCGCATTGCACAATTGAATCAACTCTTGTCATTTCCAGAGTTGCTTATTCGCTGACTGCACAACTAAGTACTGATCAATCATGATTCAATATTTCTAGCCGAGAAAGTGCTCGTTATGAAACAGAGGTTAAGATAGAAAACGTTTAAGGGAATGGTATGCTAACAGCGCTACAATTCGGAATTGTCGATTTGTGAAGTTTCTTGAAGAAAATGATCTTCAGGTCTCACTTGAAATTATTACCTGAAAGAGATTTCCAGAAGATAACAGTTTTCGTTTGTACCCAAATGAGTCGCTACTTGAGAAGAATGCAGAGAAACTGTTCGAACCTTGTATCAGCTCACAGAGGTAAGGTGGTGTTGTACTTTTCAGAAATCTGTATGTGAGTGTGGGTACTTTGACATCTATCTATGGCATGTTTTGGCAATCAGTGTAGTGGCTTCAGAACTGCCGTTATGTATGACAACTTGAATGTAAGAGTAACAACGCGTGCTGCAATTAACTTGGTGTTAAGGTTATAAAAAGTATATTCTATCATTTCTAGATACAAATCAATCATTTTTCAGACATCCCCACGCATAACAAAGTTTATTTAACAGGAAATAGCTGTGATGATGAGATAAAGACCACGCGTATGAAGTGAGATGTACATGGCGCCATATATATGTTGTCCTCGAAGGAAACCTAAGCTAAGGCTTATTTTCTTTTGTAGGAAATTGTATTATACTTTAAACATTCTGCTCTTTCTGTTTCACAAACCATCGTTGATACATTTGGAAAATAAATTCATCGCACATTAAAACAGAATCTAATTCCCAAATTTACAGACGATAAGCTCAGACTTAAACAGTAACCGGTAATGAGAATAGGTTCAGTCATGAATTGATGCCCAATAAATTTAACAAATCAATCAATCAGGATCGAGTATTTATCATTGTCATGGTAGACTTTTCTACTGTTTGCCAACTGTAGGACCTATCAACATGAATGTTGTCTTTTGTTCTGTCGACTGTAGAATGTCTGAACGCCCCTGATCTAGAGAAGAACAACTATATCAAACACACATAATTCATACACCCGTCTGCGCATCTTAGTGAACAAATATTGTAATTTGCAATGTCTTTCAGGCCATCATTTCAACTTTTCACTACAATAATGGCGATTAAATATACCACAACATTTTAGTTCTATCCTCAAAATCCATCGTAACATGATGTAAGCTCGTTATGGTGACCAGAGGTCCAAATGTCTAAAAATCAATTTTTAAAATATTTTCTGTAAAATCCCAAACGGGTGATCAAGCTCATGAAATATTGACATATATAATCTTTTATACTCACTCAAGGTTTTATGATGAAAATGTGTTTCATTGAGACGATTTGAAAAACTTGCACAACTAACCTGATGATCACATGGTAAGTTTGACAATGATTATTTAACATATGGACAAAGGATGATCTTTTGTCAGTAGAATTGAAGTAATGCAGTTAACATGATATTTTACTAGTAGGATGCAGCTGTAATACATCAAATAGTTCATGATGCAACGTTATTGTGGGGTTTCAAGAACTTAGTAAATGCTGGTACTTACTTGCTATTGAAAGTACTAGGTTTAAAATTCAATGTACAGTAAATCTCGATTTGAATCGTTCTTCGTCCCGACTTAAACAGTCATAGTTTTTATAGATAATATCAAGTAAGGTTCCCTTTAATTACAACAGTAAGTGCTTTGCTATATAACTAGTCAACGTCAGTTAGATATATATCGATACGAGGAAATGGTAGTAAAACGGTAATTTCCGGAAAATCGTGATATTTTCTAAAACAGAATGAAGTATTTCTCTTTCTCTGTGATGTGTACATTACAATTTTCTAAAAGGTAAACTATTTGCTATAATTTTCTTTCTAATGTCACCCTACATATTCGTCGATGTAAACGGTTTTGCATGTAGCAACATCCACCAGCAGAGTAGTTCTTATACAAGTTTCAGAAGGATGAAAGATAACAGTTTCTGTCAGTTCAGCGCAGGGGGAAGTGCTGTCATTATACTCCTGGACTGTATCTAATCGAATTCATGTACATGGAAAGTATATCAAATCTAAAAAGTGATTTTCACTTATAATTTCAAAGTCGCGTTTGACATTTATGTTGGACCGATGAGATATATAATCGTCTGATGAACCCTGTTTTGTGACGGCATTTTACCCATAATAGATCATCTTTCCTTACAACTGAAATTACCCTGGAACGAGACCAGACCATTTCAAACGCTCCTACAAGTCCAACTGGCCATTTCTTTATACAAGGAAAAGTGATTTCTAATGTCTGTCCACGTATAATGGCCTCGTTTACATTGTGACTCTTGGGGGGAATTACAGAACGCTGACTGCGGTTTGATAATCGCCCATAAACCAGCGTGAGTCGTTTCTTCATTCAACAACAAAGGCAGTCGGTTGTTTTCGTGTTTTAATGTGCTGATTTCAATTGGACATTACACAAAACCACAGAGATGTCACCGAATGGGTTCCCGTGAATACAAGCTTTATTGAAGCATCACCAATATCTAGATGGAACAGCAAGTCGATGAACTCTGACCTCTAACCTTAAGCAAAAGAAAGGTTACAAGAGGTAACTTATTGTGGTTTTGCATATATTGCATGACATATTGCATAAGCGTATTCTAAATAGGATACTGGAAGAGATAATCCACTAAACATCACGACTAGTAGCAGGTAGACCTATTTGTAACCATGGTGAATTCAATAGCGTTACCTTAACCTATGTGATAAACGTTGTTTTTATCTGGGATGATTAAATCATTCACACATTTTTAATAGAATTGCCTCCTTTCTAAGATGCATTTCAGATTTCGCTTTTTGCAATACCATATTACAGCTTAATAAAATATATGAGTTATTCCATAATGGCGATTTTATTGAGATCATTGATAATAAATCCAAATCCAAATCACACAATAATTTTTAATATGATCTAACACTAGGACCTGTTCAAGCAATTATGAAAGGGCATAATATCACAGTCTCCAACAAGCGATGACCTCGTCTTGCTGTTCCTACTCTAAGGAAATACACGGCCTAAAGTGGGTCCAATATCGGGGGCCATCGATAAAGGACAACTCTAAGCTCATCTACACACAAGCAATACAGGTTATACAGCTACTCGTGTGATGGACGTACGATATACATACAAAAATACCTCCAAAACCATTCTTATACTAAACCCTAAAGTATATATCACACTCTGTGTCTAGCTGAGCTATCAGCATTGAAGATATGATTATATGATGGTTATGAAAGCAGGCGGGGTGGCTCACCTCTAGGAATGACAGTGAAATATAGTTCTTTGCACGAAATGCACAATTTGTACAACGATTACAGCGTTTATATAGACAAGGGGGTAATCCTCAAGTAATGCTATTCCTCCTTCCCAGTTGTCAAGACTGCAGAGACAGCCACGTACAGTTCCTTATCGCGGTCTGTCTTCCTCGAAATGGGTTTTGAAGATAAGATGAGTATCATATTATGCACGTTTTCATTGGATGTCTATAATGTTCATGTCTTCAAAAGTTCGCAAAACAACAACAGTTCGTAAAATTAAATATCATAAAAATAGATAGATACATCAACACTACTGCCGGAAAATATACATCATTGGCACTGCCGAAGGAACTCAATAACAATATTTTATACATGTAAATTGTCCGAGACTTTATCACTGGTCCGGACACGAATTGTCAGAATAAGCATAGGCATTCACCCGCGGTTCATTACCTTTTCTTGGAATATTTTCCAAACAGGATTTTCCTGAATGCATTTCGAAACTCAGGACTGAATATTGTATAAATGACTGGATTAAGCAGGCTATTCAGATATCCCAACCACAACACGATACTGCCGCACGTTGGCGGCACCTTCCAAGCCTCTGGAAGGAATGGATTGATCAGAGCAACGAGAAAGAAAGGAACCCAACAGATGATGAAAGCTCCTGTAATAATGGCTAGTGTTCTTGCAGCCTTTCTTTCTCGTTTCAGTTCAAGTTTTTCTTTCCGAGACAATGCAACTTTAGCCTTATCAGCAGCGTTCTCATGAAGCATGGCAGCATTGGCGTCCTCCTGTGAATTCTCGTTTCCATTGGGAACTGTTCCCATATCAGTCTCTGAGCTGTTTCTTTCTTTCTCATTTTTCTTTTTACTCTCAGGCGAGCATCCATTGCAACTGGACACCACACTGTACTCTGTTTTAGGCGAAACGGTACTTGTGGGGTCATCTTTTATGGCCTTCTTTTTCTTCGGGGTTTTCTTACCAAACTTGTCCCTTCTGATCCGCGCGCGAGCAACTTGCCATATCCGAATGTAGATAATTATCATCACTAGCATCGGGAGGTAGAAGGCACCGACCGTTGAAAAAATGGTATAACCGTGATCCTGACTGATCATGCACATCCCCGTGACATCAGGGTCATTCTTGGAGTCTTTCCATCCAAAAAGAGGCGGAATTGAAATGGACATTGCCACGATCCACACCAAGGCAATCATTGTAAATATACGCTTCGCACTTCTTTGGCGGATGTACTCAATACTAGTCACCGCCCAATACCTGTCCATAGCAATAGCAACCAGATGAAGGATGGAAGCCGTACAACACAAGACGTCGAATGATGTATGCATGTCACAGATCTCGCCATGAAGAAACCACACCTGGCTGATCTCATTCACCACACTGATGGGCAGGACCAGAGTGGCAACCATTAGGTCCGCAACTGCCAGTGACAGGATGAGATAGTTGGCCACGTTATGGAGGTTCCGCTCCAAGATGACAGCAGCAATCACGAACACATTGCCGATGATGGTGGCAAGGATGATCAGTCCGAGAATGGTGGTTGTGACGACCATGTGCTCCAGACTGTACATCATTATCGTGAAGGGCTGGCGGACCGTTGTGTTGCCCATGACCATCGAATCAGTCGTTTGAGGCTCACTCTCATTCATTTTCATCTCCATCTCTGACGGGTAGAGGTCTCTGCCTACACAAATTCTAAAAAAACTGTCAGTTCGTCAAACTTGGTTTTCAGAACGTTTACATTTCGCTGATTTTCTTGCCTTTCAGATGTAACATGCTATCATGGCGGAAGCCATTTCACGATACAAATAATCATTCAAAGGGAAGTGAAGATGACGTCACAATGCTTCAGTTATGTTGGCCGGGACGACGGGTCACGTCTGAAACAAAAATAAATTCATGTAAAAATTCGATTGACATGATAGTCGATGGTAAGCACCTGGTGTTCCAGCTTAATAAATTCATGTAAAAATTCGATTGACATGATAGTCGATGGTAAGCACCTGGTGTTCCAAAGATGTGCTACTTGATTCCACAATAAAGTCCAATACAACTCCCATCCTGTCTCAGGGTAAAACGTATGCGGGGCTTGCTCCCAGGGTATGTAAGTGGAGCTCGGCGTATACGTATTATCCTGAGACAGGATGATACTCGCCTAGTTATATGACAGCAGCTTGATAACAAAACACTATGACATACCATTAGAGAACTAACTATGCTTAGAATGTGACTATGCTACGATGATATAACTTATTGCAACTTATGACACCACTGACTGAGAACGTACTCAAGTAAATGTTATCTAACAAAAAGTGTTTTTTAAAAGTGTGAAATGGGAATGTTATTATCAACATTGTTAATAATGCTAATAACAAGACAGATCAGAAAACAAGGAAAATACGGAAGCTAGAAAGTCAAGTAGGAATTAAATATTTGCGTTGGTTAATGTTTTGTTAGAGCGGGTCTAAAAACTGAAAACAAATGAATACAATTTTCAAATTGCGTTCAAATGTTATGTCACATAGAAAGAACGTCTCATGATAAATGTACAGACATTTCGTAGTATAGAATAACTACAATTACAGTCAGTCGGTAATTGCAGCAAAATGAGCATTTAGAGAACTTCCGAACAACACTCTAATTGATTGACCTTTACGTCTCGGGGAAAAAGTGGAAGCACTTAACAATAGTAGCGATTCTACAAAAACAGGAGCTCGGTTGTATTAAGTGGTAAAAACAAGAGTTCATTTAGCAGCGGATTTAACGAATTTCATTTAGTAGCAGGTCACTCAATCAAAGCCCTCCTGGGAACTCCGAGTTCTATAAAAACCAACTCTTTCCAGGAGTTAGCAATCCTTTGAGGGAAATTACATTTTAGAAAATCAAGTTGAAAGCTACAAGAAATCGAGATGGTCAATACAGCGGATTTTCTCTATTTTTTTCCCAGTTTAATTGGTTACATTTTTCAGTTAAATAAGTATTGTCTTAAAAGGCATTGTTATGGATAGAAGTTATTTTAATTATTTTAAGAAAAAATACTTACGATGAAACGAATCGTATGCAATGTGTATTGATACATGATATAGTTTACAATAATGTGTTCGGTATTTCATTTTTTTAGATAGTTCATTTGTGATTAAATGTAATACATGAACTAACCTAATTACTAACTCGTAGTACACAGTTTTTAGAACATCACGTCATTGACGCAACATCAGCATGACGAAGTTATATTTTATCTTTGGGAATCTTATGAACCAGATATGATTTCTCAAGTAACGAATCACATCCATGTCCAATTAAATCCAGCATACATTCCAAGGAAAACATTGTTCAATTCAATAAAAAAAAAAAATAAATAAATAAATTTGAAACTCATATATGTTAACGGGAAACTATTTTATCTGTTGAGGGGCTCTTTACAGAAAATACCATTTCATGTTATTTCATGTTTATGTACAACCGCTTACAACAAATTCTCGCTCTCGTTTATCCTAAACCGGAAAGCGAAAGAGAGACTGTCAAATGCGGTTAAGCAAGTTGCCAGCGGTCAGCTCGCCGTGCACCACAAGAAAAGGCTTAACAAACAGCAGGAAAAACTTGGAAACTACCAGAAATTCCTTCTGGGCAAGTGATACGCTCTCAAGGCTCCGGGCGACATAGCGTTAACATTGCTTGGTCGACAGCTAATAGAGCGTAATCAATATATTTCAGGCTGGCTGCGAGGCTATTCAATAGATTTAAGGGCACTTTAACTGGGAGATTTAAGGGAGTGAAATGGAGGGAGGAATTAGGGGGTCACACCTCTGTCTCTCACGAGAAGGCACTCCATCAACGAATGACAAACATGCATAAATGGATTTCAGGAAATCTTAACAGACCTAAATAAAAATCAATCGACCAGAATAGTGCATCTTGTAGTCTTAAAAGAGCATCCTGGGGCGCTGGTCGATATGAAATGACGTTAACTATTGGACGTATGAAGAGAAAATACTAAACGAAATGACCAGAATTGAAGGAAGTGTCGGCGCCGTAAGAGGGTTACCCACGAGATTGTAGACGTACGTCCAGTGATATGGTGAAAGCAAGACTGACAGAAGTCGATCATAAACGTAAAAGATTTAAAAGGCTTTTACAATGAACAGAATCTATGCCAATGTCAGTTCTAACACACTGAAGCTTTAGTTACATTTAGAAAGCATGTGTTTACTTATTTTGATCCCATGTTTACCTAGAAAGTATCGGGTAGTTCACTCAGTGAAATAGTGAAATAGTGAAATCAATAATGATAAAAATCGATTCCAAACAAAACCGGCTTTTACACAGATATGAATTACCAACGTCATTAATAAACTAAATTGACGCTTTGACAGCACTAAGAGAGCCTATGTGAAATATGTAATGGTAGTGGGTTACTGAATTTGAAAGGGGGCTTTGATAAACAAAATATATACCGTGAATTTGTCAAACGAAAGTTTTTTTTAACATAACGGATTAAAACATGTGTACACAGAACGTAAAAGGTTTACAAGTGATTCATAAATAACATATTGAGGTATTACATTTGTGCGTTTGCAATTTCATTTTAACATTATTAATACAATAAGTATGTTTAGACTATTAGAGGTATTAATGATGATAGAACTGAATAATAAGTAGTGAAAATGTCATAGCAGAAACAATCGGAATCGATTGTGAAGGTATAAGGCTAAAAGGTATTTACTTGGTAAATACATGATATCAATGACATAAATGAAATACGGAAGTGTTGATTACCTTACAAATACATTTGCTATTGCATGGTAGTAAGTCTGTGAGAGAGGAGAGACGTACGTATCATGGTTGAACTGCAGACTTAATTAAAAGCATTCAATTGTGTAAGTAAACGAGCTATAAGGTGTTGTGGGAAATGAACACAGCAATTTAAATACTGATACTGCATAATTAAATCAATTGGTTACGGCGAAAAGAGGATTACACAAAATAGACGGACTGATTTACAATGTAATTTATTTATATATATTTGACTCAATCTACCTGCAACAGTATTTGTTTCACTTTGAGACGATTGCGTTCAAGGATTCGAACCCAGACTTACATTGTCAGGCATGCGTAGTCAGCAATGGGTGTGCTGCCAACTTAACCAATCAACCACGAGAATTTCGCTGAACTCGAACCAAGGGGAATGTGCATTATGTACGCCATGTTCTATTTTTAAAGCGGCATAGCCCCAAAGACTAATATCATTGGAAATATATGCAAATTCGATAGACATTGTTATATTTTTCAAAATCACCCTCTCTCTCAGCTTCACTGCAATAATACACATGCCCTGTAGTGATTCAAAATACAAGATTCAAAATTAGATTAACTGTAACAAGATTGTAAATATAGAATACTAAACGACGTCTCGTTTGATAACATGTTTATGAAACGAGTGAATGGTTTGGTATTTTAACGAGCGAAAGCGAGTTAAATACCGATGCCATTCACGAGTTTCATAAACATGTTATCAAACGGGACCGAGTTTAGTATTTTATTTATTACTCAATGATGTAAATAGCGCTGAATTGCAAGAAAATCGTTGTTAGTGACGCTCACTTGCAAAAAGGTCACCCGCTATTGCAGTCGCGCTGCAAACATTGTGACGTCAACCAAAAACGACTATGACGTCACGCGCCGATTATGACGTTACGGCAGCACGCGGTGGTATCACACATGTGTGTAACCAACTCATTGTTATCTAATGAGTGATCTCACCACGGTTGAGTAATAAATTCGATTAACCGATCGTTTCGGAACACAAACCTTTTAACAGCGAACCCCAACCGGTGGCCATGGAATTTAATTAATATTTAAATAAGTCTTATGAAATCTGATTTATGTTAGTAAGTAATGGACTGAAGTATACTCCGAAACTTCAGCTCAGTTTACAGAGTCCTTGGCTCACATGAAAGACGAACATAACACGTGCTGACATCAACTCCGACCAGGACTCTCATCTAGGCCAATACAATTAGGAAAGGACCTCAAGTTGCCTCAGATACACACTGTTCTGTCTCTTACTAAATCTTCATATCAGTGGACTGTTTTCCAGTATCTCTCTGACTTTGAAGCAAGGCTGGAGAGGATGTCTGAGTGTACCTAAGCAGAGGCCCCTTCGATTTCTGATAACGCGGAGCCGTCACTCCGTTGAAGGTGTGAGACAGGGTGTTTGGTTTGGGGGCTAAGTATTTGCGCTCCCCTTTACAGCTGGCAGGCACAGCGAAATGGAACACACAGCTCGTCTTAGAAGAAGCTGTCATTTCCCTTAACTCTGACGAAAATCATTGGGAATGGGTCGATTAGAGTGGGTATCGATTCGCTCATATCTAATGCTCCAACTTTGACGTACAACAGATGCCCTTTGCGATTCCTAAGAAAGGAGTCAGCGTTCAGCAGGTGCCAGTGCCTTAAGAGTAACCGTTTGGGATCTCGCTGTGTTACACTCCTCAGTGTCTGGCTCGCTGCCTATTGTGTTTGCTTCGGCAACTACTAGCGGCCCCGTCCCTTGGGTGCCTTCTACCAACATGTTTGGTTATTTCCAGCAATGGTGGTGACACATTATTTCAGAAGCATTGATCATGTAAATAAAAGATGAGTCGGACTTGGAGTCTAATGTAGACACTGGTCGATAGTTAAAAGGCTGAGCATAAAAATGATTGCATTCCGAATTATTGAATTCAAACTGTTGATGAGATATACCGACCTCGTCAACTCTTGCTCTATGGTTCCATTATGACACATGCCAATTACATTACCTCAATCATACTGCATATGATCATAACGATATGCCTATCAATTGTTAGACAGATAGCTACTAACGTCTTATAGAAATAGAAATCACATTAACTACGTATGTCAAACAAGGTCCATCTCTTTTGCGGCTGCAATAATCAAATTGCAATATATACAATTACGACCTTTCAAGGGAACACAATGTCCTTCTTGTTAACCGGCACGCCGATATTTATTGTTTTTAATGCAGAGAACAGTCATATGAATTCAGATTAAACATAAATATAATATGCCATGAATCATGAGTGGTATGTATTGAAAATATAAGTGATACGGATTAGCAATTTTAATATATCTGTTAATGTTCAACAAACATTTATAACAGGACGATTGTCAAGATGAAGACTAACTCCAAGAACTACCAGCTCCGCAAGGGATTTAATCATTTTAATTCCGTTATCATTACCCTCGGACTATCATTCTGTTAAGCATTGTATTCTGGTAATTATTGTAGTCTTGTAGTAAATTTACTCTGGTAATTATTGCATTCTACTTTTCATTGTGTAATGATACTAATTCTAAACTGGTAATTATTGCATTCTACTACTCCTTGTGTAATGATACTAATTCTAAACTGGTAATTATTGCATTCTACTACTCCTTGTGTAATGATACTAATTCTAAACTGGTAATTATTGCATTCTACTACTCCTTGTGTAATGATACTAATTCTAAACTGGTAATGATTGCATTCTACTACTCCTTGTGTAATGCTACTAATTGGTAATCATTGTACTCGGGTAATAATTGTACTTTGAGATTTTGACCAAAACGGTCAATTTCGCCTTGTTATTGTGCCCTGGTATTCATTGTACTCTGGTAATCACTGTACATTTGTAACCATTGCACTCTGGTAATCACTGTACATTTGTAACCATTGTACTCTGGTAACCATTGTACTCTGGTAATCACTGTTTTCTGGTACTGACTGTTCTTTTGTAACCATTGTACTCTAGTAATCATGGTTATCTGGTTATCACTGAAATCTTATAATTATTGTACTCGTGTTATCATTGAATTCTGATTTGACCACTACAGATTTCACCTCGAAGGAGAGACGCTGAAACCTGTAAAAGTCAGAGTCAAATACGTCTAAATCTCCGTAGAGACTGCCCGCCTTGTGCTATAGTCTACGGAGGTGAGTGGTCCCACATTCATGTTGAAATGTCAAGTCACAGACAGACATTTTAGAAAATGTGTTACCAGAAGTGTTAATTAGTTTCACTGTGTCGATTATCCTCTTGTGGACATGACATAGCCAGGACAGGTCTATTATCAAAATAGTTTGAGTGTTGAAATATAGTTCACAAGTTTCGTAGTAAGTTATCAGAATAGTGACACTCTTTTCATGTTAGGAAGAGAGAACTTTGCAAGCAAAACGAGTCATGAAGCCATTGTTCTAAGTACCAATCTGAAGAAACGGGAAGTGTCGGGTGCGTTGTGCACTGAACACTCAATGGGTATACGTATACTAAACTGGACTAATAGGACAGTCGGACTTTCGGACGTTCAAGTTAGAATATGGTCGAGTATTGATACACAGTGCAGAACCTAGTTCCATTGAAACTCATTTGAGACAACAGGTAGCTTAAACAATCAACAACACCGTACAATAAAGGAATACACAAATACATGTTTACATTGTAATTTATATAAAATACACGTATACATTGTACTTTCTATAAAATACATTTATACATTGTACTTTCTATAAAATACACGTATACATTGTACTTTATATAAAATACACGTATACATTGTACTTTCTATAAAATACACGTATACATTGTACTTTCTATAAAATACACGTATACATTGTACTTTATATAAAATACACGTTTACATTGTACTTTATATAAAATACACGTATACATTGTACTTTATATAAAATACACGTATACATTGTACTTTCTATAAAATACACGTATACATTGTACTTTATATAAAATACACGTATACATTGTACTTTCTATAAAATACACGTATACATTGTACTTTACATAAAATACACGTATACATTGTACTTTCTATAAAATACACGTATACATTGTACTTTATATAAAATACACGTATACATTGTACTTTATATAAAATACACGTATACATTGTACTTTCTATAAAATACATTTATACATCGTACATTCATGAAATGCGGGCATATATTGTCCTTTAGTTAAAATACGTGCATATATTGTACTTTAGTTATAATACATGCATATATTGTACTTTAATTAATTACGTGCATATATTATACTTTAATTAAAATACGTGCATATATTATACTTTAGTTAAAATACGTGCATATACTGTACTTTAGTTAAAATACGTGCATATATTGTACTTTAGCTAAAATAAGTGCAAATATTGTACTTCAGATAAAAGTGTTCATGCACATTTCAGAATCTAAAACTAAAGAGAGTTATCTCCCTGTAACGCGTAACATCGTCAACGCTCAATAGAGGCCGGCTCTGATAAAAGCTGTTTAATATAATATAACTATTTCCCCACATTTGGGACAATCCGTTAATTGCAGATGCAGCCCTTATATGATAAGAACTGTAGGATAATTTGAAGTAGCAGAGTAGAATATTGGAGGCGAAGGACAATACATATAAATTATGTACATCCACATACTCCTTACGTACACGTAATTACTACATTTCAAATTATGATTGACGATACTGAAATAAAAATAGCTGAAAGCGACAGAGACTATATAATCACCATACGTAATTACAACGTTGCAAATTGTGATTGATTTCATATTCCCTTATATAGCATACATATACCTTTTTATATGACGAAAGAGAACTAAATGACACAGGATAAAGTCCAGCGCTGAATAAATCCGCATAACCACATAGAAAGCAACTAAAGCAGTTAATCCTCGGCTGCCGGTCTGAACTTTAAACTTAATACAGGAAGATGGAGAGATGGGTTCTACTGCTAGATAATGTGGTTACTAAAACATTGTTAGTCCCAATCTGTATGTACGACCGCGCGTCTGTTTTCTAACAACGAGTCATTTTACGGACTCCATAAGCAATAAGATATATGTGGACTGTCAAGGTACTGTCTATTTCTGATACCGTTCGCCTGCAACACAATTAAGGGACAGAGCGAGATATGAAACAGGCCGTGTTTGATACGAATCTCTGGAGGGAGGGATTACGTTGTATTTCATCATTTGTCTTTGTTAAATCCAACCGATAGAATACCTGAGTGTTTACAGATGTGTGGTGTCGTTGGTTCCTACCTCTGCTGACACAAGCATTACATCTATCGTATGTAAGTGTTAGCCACAGACAGTGTAGAATTACTGCAAATATGTCAATTTTGAAAGCGTTATTTATAGAGATTTCTAGGTTTTAAACTCAAACTTTAAAGGAGTGATTGATACGTGACTTTCTTGAACCTAAACTGAAATTAGTTATATGCTTTCAAATCGGAAAACAAGATTGAGGAGATAACTGTGAAAATTATTACTCTTATTTTCCTATGTTTATTTGTAGTCGTCTACAGGCCGATGAAGGCAATTATACAAGGCCCGGGTATACTTTGCGAAATGAGGGTAATACCATCGACTATGATATATTGAGACATTCATATATAATAGTATGTGAAATAATATAAGATCGTATCTTAAATATATATATAAAACACGCAGAATTCAACCATATTACAAATGTCAAGCACAATTCGAAATTTAATGCCATTTTGAAATCTTCCCCGAGGGTTGGTTTCCAATATCCACACGTCTTATTTAGTAAATACAGTTACAGTAAGTAAGAAACAACAGACTGTCAGTCAGTGCTATCAGATATCCTCAGATAGATGTTCTCAGCTGTCAAAACGAGTAGCACTCGCACAAGCGGACACGTATGACATTTTATAGTAAATATTTCAAAGGGACACTGCGTCAAGGATAAAAATGAGTCCCATCTTTATCTCACTAAGCTGATCAGATTGTCTGCTAATGAGTTATGCTTCACTTCACTGTCTACCTGCAGTAGTTTTTATTACTAATTACGTCAATTGTCTGAAATTTGGTGTCTCTGATCATGACTTGTTAGCAGGCATGTCAATCAGCATAGGTAGATAAACATGATCTGATTATTATTCCCGACGCGGTGTCCCTTTAATAACTGTTAATCGGTTACTGATACCATGATACCATGTTTTCATTATGTGTCAATCTGTATATGTACACGCAATTAATATAAATTCCATTTGGCAATAAGGAAATATGTTTATCATCAGGATGCACAGAGGCTTAACTATGCGATATGATATAGATAATAATTTAAGTTTCTGGTTGTTTTGTACAATAACAGTTTTCTGTAACGTTGACCAATTTGTGTGTTTGATGTAACACCCACGTGAATGCAAATGTCATTTGCTACTGTCTTATCGTTCGCAAATAGTTACTCTAATTACGTAATGGGAAACATATAGAAAAACCGACTCGTTGGGGTGATTATTGAAAATAAGCACTCGTAGAATGATGTGCAGGCACTCACCAAGGCTCGCGACTGTGAACATCATTTCGACTCGTGCGTATTCAAGTAATCACTCGTACCGAGTTGGTTATTCTCGATATACATTTCTCTCCCAAAGCTTCAGGATTTATTTACAGAACATCCCGTCCCAATTTGTGTCCATTACATTGAGAGTCATCCTCAAGGCAACTGGTGCCCTGTTTACTAAGCGTAAAACCTAATATCAAGGGTCCATTGTTACCCAATTACAGGCCTGCCGTTATCTGCAAGGGATTTAGACATCACCAAAATGGCTCCGGTGCCCAGGTCAAATTGGGCAGCAAATTTGACACTTTGCATTGACTCGGAAACCTTCGGGCAATAATCTATAGTTGCGTTGTCGTAAAAGGGCCATCAATGATCTGTGGAGGAATAATTGAATCAGGTGGTCTAAAATCGTTGAAAACAAGTTGATTTTTATAGTTACCAGGCATCGGGAAGGGGCATTACAGGTCGATGTCCACAATGAGCGGCACACTCGCCACGGAACTTAAAGAAAGACCCTTAATCCGGTGATTTGAATGAAGGAAATTCAAAGATTCAATTTTTACACACATTTCAACAAAATGCTCGTGCCAGGTTCTTTTGATCCGTGTTGTAATAAACTATTTAACGCAATATCGGGGAGGTGAAAGGGATACTTTCATCTCATGCGTACAGCTTTAAGTGAATGGTGTGTGATTAGGAACGTGTTTTCGGTAAAGGAATTGCTAAGTGGGGTTGTATTCAGGGCGATGAGATCGGGAGAATTCCTCATGGTACGCTTAATCTTCTCTTAGAATGTCAAGTCCTTCATTTTTATCGGGAAATCGGGCTTTCTTACTGGAAGTCCAGAAATCGTGAGTTTAGATAAACATCGAATGAATCAACTGAGTAGTTTATACGACACATGCACTTTAAAGGAACATTTCAGGTTTACGACCAGAACATCCTGCTGCTCCATCATCATGGAATGGCGATGTACTTCCAACATCTCTCTCAACATAGTTAACTACAAAATGTCGGACATACCATCACGCGAGGCTGGACAGTCTGATGATATTGCCGATGGAAGAAATCTAATGTGACGTTTGATTCAAAGGATCTCGTAAATTTAGTTTGAAATTGCTTCTTTTAACTTATCCATAGATCCCGTATGTCAAAGTCGCGGTGCATGATGTTATAGCTAAGGATGCGAAGCGTTCCCAAGAGACATATGATAACATTGTGGTATGCAAACATGCTGACAGATAGACTCATTCTTAACTCAATTCTCACCACGCAATTATGAAAGCACAAACATTGAATATACATGGAAGTACAACGGGATTCCCGCAATGTGTTTCGAGGGACCATGAAAAGCTAAAGTAGTAGTCAGGGGATATCGGCATTAAGAGGTACAGAGACAATATAAGCCTTCTAAAACACGCAGTCAAAATAGCAGATCATAGTCCACTAACAGATGATAGAATGTATCCGCAACTGCAACACTTTATTAATGTTATAAATTATAGTGTAGTGTCCTATAATAGAAAGACTAATATACAAAATGTACACCCGAATCTTATAATAGGTGCATGTATAGCGGTTACCTAGCAAGCCGAAAGCTTCCAAAATGGCAGGCGAAATTGTCGTGTTACAACGTACGCGTTCGATGGCGTATTTGATGACTCCCGAAAAAGTTTTCTACTTTTGCAAAAAAGTCTATTACCGTTTTCAGAAGACGTCCGTGTTAAACTTGACAATGCATTCATAAAGTGGTCAAAAGGTCAACACATCGCTGAACGTCTTTTAGCCGACGACGAGCAACACAATATTACTTTTGAAAACTATTATTTCTTTAAAAATATATAGTAGTCATTGTCATATTTTGCTTGATATCGCTGTTAGAATCAACACCGAAGCGTCACAATCTTGCAATAAAGAAATCAACAGAATTCGTTTCTCCTTCGCATAACCAATTTCTACATGCATTTAACGTCAATTTTCAAAATATGTCTACATGCATGTAACGTCAACTTTCAAAATATTTACAACGAAATGAATGTTCAGTAACCGCATCAGCGTGAAACCCGTAGTTTACATTTTGACAGAAGCCACCGGAGAGACACACAGACAGTCACGAAGTACACGCCATGGCGGAACAAACTGAAATATACGACCCTTTCAAAGGTTACGTTAAGAAATTGCTTCTGATGGAAATGTGTGTACATTGATATTCTGCAAGGAATTCTCTTCATTAGCATCCTTGACCTTGACCTTGATCCGCCCGAGCACGGTTTCCTGGAGGCGTGATGCAGCTACATCAGCAAACCACATAATTGTTTTATAAGGTTACAAGATTTTCATTTGTATTCAGAAAGCTACGACATGTTCGTCAACACGATTGACCTTATTTAGGTAAGAGCAGTCGGCGCGATCTGTTTGAAGCGAGCTTGGAAAATATTGCTTGAATTATGCATGGCTAATTTGAGACGCTGTCAGAATCGGTAACAGTAGTGAATGTAATTAATGTTACTAGATTAGAGGTCAAAATGCATTAATCAACATTGACCTGCTTCGAGAGAAGAGTAATGAGCTTAACATACACGGTACTCGGGCGCGCTCACAGGGTACAGCAATACGCACAGCTTGATTCAGATATCTGAATAAATCATTACTGCCAACAAATCATAATCAAGTGATCTCACAATATTATCGATTCGGGTCAGTGTTTATTAAATTCTCATATATAATATACTTAGTTGACCTGCAATAGCGATGGCCGTAAACTGATTAAATTAAGGGTTTACATAGGGCTTCCACGGGTACTCGAGTACTCGAGTACGAGTCGGGTTTAGCTGGACTCGCGGACTCGATTAAAAGATCACATTAATTATACATTAATTTTAGTCACATTGTGCAAGTTATATACATTGAACATGTCGTGCCTGAAAAGATTTAACGACAACTGCAGTGGACCCCGTATGTCGTGGTCCCTGAGGGACAAGTTCTATACCACGTTACAAGTGAACAGTGACACCAGCCTTGGTCGCAGTTAAAATCGTACAATGCAACCAAATAAAACATTGAATTGATGATATCAGATGAAGTTCATACCAACAAATGTAAATAAATATGAAGCTTATATGGTCGAGTTGGTCGATATACTTATGTTAAAAATTAAACTTGTGTTTATTAATTGTATGCTGGTCGAGTTGACATGCGACAGTAGACAGGTTTCTAATACTGAATGTTACGCTTTTTCATAAGGTTAAATAAATGTATTCTGTTATTATTTCATTAATTTGTGAAATAAAAAGTCAATAATCGAAATCTTATATCACTACAGAATAATGATAATGACACCGACATATGAGGTAAAATATTCCATGTCAAGTGTATGGTCAAATCATCAGGGGAACAACCAATCAAACTTCTGTTTGTTTATTATATTAATATTGAGTACCTAAATTATCAACCAATTTCTACTTTTATACTTGCTACCCTTCATGATATGATCAAGACCATTCTTTGTTAATAAACATGGCGACCATAGTCTTATACACTGCAATGATTTCTAATATAAACATTAGATGTCAAATTCCTTCCTAGCTATTCCATATCTAGATTTCTTACACTTGATTTGAAAACTAGAACAAGGACACTGTCACACATTTATTCACTGAAGGAGAACATAAGTAAATATTATTTTATTGGAATTTTCCTTCTCTGTCATATGCATGTCTTTATCACTGAGACAGAAAATAATTAGCCTAAATATAAAAAAAACTTTATGTTTGTCAAGAAAACGTTGATGGTTTTGGAAATTGGTTTGCTGATTAGTAGTGTTCAGAAACCATTTAAAATAATTTTATCACCTTGACATTTCAAATCATATTAAATATATATCCCCGATCTATGAAATAAACCGCAAACTTACACCCAAACTTTATCTATATGTACGCTCATTTACGTGCAATTTACTTTACGCATTCACTCACCGCGTTTCCTCACTACTGTTAATATACGTATTAGCATTTATCTGTTTCCTGTAACATCATGATAGTCACCTACAGTGCAAGTAAATACTCCCACGTCACACGTTCCTCGCGATAAAGGACTTGACATTCTGCACTCGTGCTGTTCAACATAATTCCACTTTCACAATTCCACTCAAAGATCAATTTCATCCACATAACACTATTATGCAAACCGCACGTAAAATATCACATGACGTTCCTCGGGTGTTTTGATATATGGTTGAGAAGTGGACTTGATGATACTACAGACAAGTTCAAACTAAGTCGCAACATCACCCATAATGTCGACATTTAATTTAAGGAAATTACCACAGAAATCAGCCGGGGTCAGTTTTCTGATCTTTCGCTAACTCTGACCAACTAATGTTATCAAAATGAAAATCCACCCTTTTGTTGACATACATAGAACTGTTTTGGTTTAATGGAAGCACGCTTTGTTACATTGACTGAGATAGTATATACTGGAAAAAATTGTGTTTTATAATTTGTTTGCTAGTATAGATTCACCAAGAGAATGAAACATAGCAGACAATAACTTTATCAGAATTCAATTATTATCGACAGGCTCGTGTGCTCATACTGATAAAATATTCGTATTTTTTGTCTAAGATTTATTATCATTACAAGGACATGGCAGTTTAGAAGATATGACTCACTATTTCTGAAGATGTGATCCGTCTTGGTTATCAGCGCCTACATATTCTAGTAACGTTTTCAGTCGAGAGTAAGTAAAAATTTCGGGGGAAAAGTTTATATTAAAGCATACGCCAACTTCTAAAATACGAAGACCTCGATGTTTTGGTGAACGTTTCATACAGGTGAACGAAAAATATAACATCGTTTTTAATCATCGGATGTTTACATGTAGATGTGAGCTATTTATTTTGTCCTTTACTTTCACCGATGTAGAACGTTCACAAGCAGAAGCTGGTAACATGTAAAATATGTTAAGCAATACCTACCGAGGCAGATATATATACAACACATATTTCCAATATTTACGAATAATGTGAAGTTCAGCATTATACGCAACACCGTTATTCCAACTACGGATAATTGGTTTGTGTAATACGATGTTTTACCGCCTCAAGTAAATATAAATGACATAAACTATCATTATAAATGGGCAATTTGAAAAAAATAAAATTTGCAAAAACCGTGCTACAGCCCCATTAAAATTACATATGTCTATTCTGTTGCACGACAATGCGTGCTTAATTCTTCTCAGCAAGACGAGACACGTCCCGAGAGATATGACCACCATAATATTAATATTTCTCATTGGGAACCCTAGTGCTAGTGCACCCAAAGAAACGCTCGATAGAGTTATAAGCAGAATGTGGCGGGTTATTGTGAAGTAACATAACTAAAACTAAATGATTAAGTCATAATTAGTCGAGTTATAAACATGTGTTTATATGCACATCGGTTAGTAAACTTGATTGTATTTTGTCAGTAGAAATGAGTCAATATAGGAAACACAAATTCATTGGTTTGAAACTCATTTACTGAAAAGATCCTACGTTTCGGTGTAGATACTTACACCGTTAAGACAGTGGTATTGAATTACTCCATTAAGAATATATACATATGGTTACAAATGATTACAAAGAAAGTCGATTCATTGTAAAGAAGTGCCTCTCAAAGAAGTTATGTGTCAATAAAAGTCATAAGCAGATAGTTCTACAGAAGATGTTCTACAGAAGAAGTTCTACAGAATAAGTTTTACAGAAGAAGTTCTACAGGACCAGTTCTACAGGACCAGTTCTACAGGACCAGTTCTGTTGATCATGTTAGGAAGCCCAGTGACTATATATGTTCCAACCACTCACACTAAGATGAACAGTGGTACATTCTCCTGGGATTTCGAGGAACTTGCAGATTCGGACACGCAATACATGTGTTTCAATTGTAATGAGATACCCAATCCATACATTATTAATACATTACCCTTAGGAATAAAGCTATGTCGATTTTTAGGATCGTTCATGTTCGATATAGAATTTGAGATATTTCCAATTCGGGAGATGTAGTAATGAAAAACATTGCAATGTGGACAATTATATTTGTCAGAATAACAGGTTCGTCTGATGGTGTATTATTCTACTTACTATAGACTTGGTATAGGTATGAGAGACATGCACGCAAGTTGGTTCTCACAACAAGGTGTAACAACATAACATCATGAAGGGATCTCCAGAACTCTCTATCAGTGTCACTCGCACGTGCTATTCCTCCACCAAGAGCTCGCAGACGGCGTGTCAAGGTGAGATGTAATTTCAAGAATGCTTAAATTAACACTTAAGAGATACAATGAATTGCTCCCAGACAGGAGGACTTGGCAGGAGAGGAATGTCTGTAGGTATTTCACGAGGAATTCGACACGTGCGTTATGGATTACAAGTCGAGGTATTGTGTAATTATTATGAGATGATCCAACCTGGAATAACTGCCTCCAGTGTTCACAGCAACATGTGTATGGCAACCGCTTCAACAACGCTGATCAGCAATGCAAGTGGGTAATTCAACTGTACGATAACTTCGAAATACGTTTTAGGCACCGTTACTCAAAACAACCTTAACACTAAGGGAAGCCTAGCTTAGTGTCATATAACATTACACAATGGCTACCTTAGATATTAAAGGTTTGCTACAACGAAACCTGTAGATTTAAATAAACCCCCTCATGATAAAGAGGCAGATGTTGGTAACGTTAAAAGCATGGTGATTTATCCAATGTATTTTCGTATCTACTTCGGTTCAAACTTCATACTGGTCATTTACGATGTATATTATCAGAAACCATTAAATTCTTAAAACAAAATTCAAACCTGCCCCTATCTATCGTTAGTAGCGATATTACATTGGACTTGGGCGGCAAACGAGCACTTTGCTCTTGTTCTGCCATGTTTGATGAAGAAATAGATAATAAGACCAGTATATTCATAAAATAAGTCGATGAAATGTATTTGAAAAATAATGTCACCAATAGTAAAACATCCTTCTCTCTTCGGAAAATCACGTTAAAAATGAGTTTACATGGTTTCGTAAAGCCATGGGAATCGTTTTTGTGATTCGAAATAATAAAATGTGTTCACAATAAAATGGCCGACATGCACTTTTTGCTTCATACGCATCACCGTTATTACCACTGCGGATAATTGGTATGTGTAATAAGATGTGTTACTGTCTAAAGTAAATATAAATGACATAAACTATCATTATAAATGGGAAATTTGCAAAAAATAAAATTTGCAAAAAAGGTGCTACTGTCCCTTTAATGTGGGACGAATGTTACAAGGGCGGTCGGTAACAGTGATTTATATTCGAGTAAATCTGATATAAGCAGAGAAAATTCTTTAATTGTATCGAATGGTGATTATTTCAAGTAAAATTGCATTCCGTTGAAAAGCTGTCCATTAATGTGTTTTATTAACTTTAAAACGTATGATTAAGAAATATCTCGGCATCAAAACTAATTCTCCGTTATTTTGCTGGTTGTTAAACTCCAATGTTTTCTCTGAGTCTGAAACAAATGACGCAGGTTTTGTTTTGTGCACCACTTTCATGGTTAAAACTTTCTAAAACTTTTCCGGATTTTTCTTAATGATTGTTATGGATCGTCCGTCTGCCTGCACGAAGTCTCTGGAATAGACACATCCCCCAAGCCGTTTTTAAACACTCAATCATTCAGTTCCCACGTCGAACTTGCCAAGTTACTCCCTTTCCCCTCCTTCTCCTCGCCTTCAATCGACTCATCCTCCCCTTTTCTCTAATATAAATCCACACTCTCCGCTAGTATTCACAGCAATATATCTCCATGTTATTCGTTCATCTTCCTTCTCATCCATTCCTATTTTCTTTACCATTTCGCTAGTCTTTCAAGAATGTATCATATTCACGGCAATATATCTCCATTTCAATCGTTCCGCCTTCCTTCCCATCCACTTCAATTTCGTCTCTATTTCGCTAGTCTTTCTAGCGTTTGTCCAATTCACAGCAGTAAAACTATTTTACTCTCCCTTTTATTCCTTCCAGTCCATTCTTATTTTCTCCACTATTTCGCAAGTTGTCTATCTAAAACGCGGGCCTTCTACATGTAGTATCTAGTCTCCTATGCTTCCGTCTATACATGCAATGTATTCGCACCTCCTGTCAACCTAGTTACTTCCTAACAAGTTCCTTCCTCTCATCACCATACTACCGCCTGTCCGCACTTCCTCTCCCCCTTCATAAACTCTGCTCCACCACACGTACAGCTCCCTATTCTTCGGTTTATGCTCCTTCCTCCTTCCTTTCTGACTTTTCTCTAGTCCCTCTATCATCTCCGCCAATTATCTGGTCTCTCCACGCCTCTCGTATACATGTAGATAGCTCCTTTCTCCGTCATTCTCTGCATTTCCCTCTTTAGTCATGGGCTTCATACCACCCCCTTGTATGTCCTTCCTCTTCTTTATTCCTTTCTTCTTCTGCTAAATGATGTTCATACCCCTCCTCTTTAATTCCCCTTCTCACTTTACACATTCCGCTCACCCTTACTGACTTGACCCCATCCCCCTTTCCTCACCACTTCGTCTCCTTGCCCCAGCCTGTCAAACCAGATCTGTCTGTCTCTGTCTCTGTCTCTGTCTCTCTCTCTCTCTCTCTCTCTCTCTCTCTCTCTCTCTCTCTCTCTCTCTCTCTCTCTCTCTCTCTCTCTCTCTCTCTCTCTCTCTCTCTCTCTCTCTCTCTCTCTCTCTCTCTCTCTCTCTCTCTCCCCTATCCCCGTCACCTACCCCTCTCCTCCTTTCCCCATCACTCCCTTCCGTCCCTCACTGGTGATGGAGAGCGGAGATCCCCCATACTGGCTTGATTTGAAGTAGAGCTTAGCCATCGATGAACGAGTTAGCTTTCCTTCAACCATTGATTGGAGGTTTTAGCGGTGCTGTAGTCAGCCTAGCGCCGTTTATCGTTATAAATCTACTGACAAGTACTTAAACAAATGTTTCAATTGTCCAGACACAGTGTTGTTGAACAAACAAGGGGATTTGTGGGGAAATTAACTCCCTCTGTCGGTCAAGCTCGCTCATCGCTCTCCTTGGTAACGTCATCATTAGGCGCTCTCTCGCCAAAGTCCCGCGTTATTATTCGAGATCTATCACAGAATAGCGCTGACTTTGTGATGAATACAACAGACTGTGCCCAAATCCGAAGCAATAACAAACCCTGCCCCAGCTCGCACTGGACCAGTGCAATGTGCGCTATAATACACTAACATGTATTGATGTAGTAATGAAGTAGTTTTTAGACATAACGATGTTATGAAACATACTTGCAACTGTTACCAGACCCAGCCATTACGTGTATACCAAGCTGTTACGACAATACGTAAGTTACGGCACAACGCATATGTAACAGTAATTAGTTTGGCTAGCTGGTTGAATGGTGTCCGTTCGAGTAGGCACAAATCGAGATTAATTAGTTTTGCGTATTCATTGATGAAGTTTCCTCGAGAGGGGCACTCATCGATATAAGCAATCAGTAAAAGCCTTATGTACATATCTCATGATATCAATGAATAAAACGTTGCACGGAATAATGATCGCCATAATTGTTGAAGCGTTTTTAAAGCCAAGTACTCCGTCATTCCAATCACAGTTCCATTCAGGAGTTTAATGCCTTTTAATTAAAACAAAATTTGAAGAGCTGCATGAGAAAAAATATGATTGCTTTCATAGGATTCTCATTATTGTGATGATACAAAAACGCCTCGATTTCACTTCAACCGGAAGCCATCGAGCAGAGAGAGACAATTTGTTATATTTCAGTGAGTTATTATCTTAAATTGTTATCACGACCATGGCCTATACAACTAGGCTGTATTTACGAATGCAAATCTTCAAATAACGATGATTCAAATTGATTCGCCTGTTGTTCTTGGCCGGCGATGTGAATGAAACGAATGGCAAAGTTTGAAAGTAAATAGTGATGCATTATTCTGAAAGAGTAAAGAAAGCCTTTTAATCGTTGGCAAAGCCATCAAATATTCACGCTGATCTCGTTATTCGCGCCTTGGAGTATTCGTACCGCTATTGACTAAACACTCGCTGTTTTTACAGTGGCTGTATGATATTGTTATAAGGACAATTCGCTCAAAGAGTCCCACTCGAATTTAATTCACACAGGGGCGTCTGGTGATTAACCATTCTAATCTTTTACCAACTGTTTCCGTAAACATCGACATATACCGATGGGTTTTTATTTTCAGCGCAATGGGCGATTAATCTCTTTATTACACAATAACCTATTGTCAGCAGATCTCCTAACAATAAAATGTTTTCATTTCTAGACTGACAGGAAAATCTTCCAAACTTCTGAATATGTAAAGTTTCGTCTATCTCACTAATATCGATACATTGACAGTTTGTCCACACAGAGAAACCTGCGATGTTACTTTGCACACGTGACCTTATTCCCTCATTGACCTCTGTTCACTCAGCAGTGGAACTGGGCACCTGGTATGAACATACAGGCACTGTGGGGTATAATCTAAAAGCGACTTAATTACTACCTTGGTTACATACTCCAAGGGGAGTTGAGAATGAAAAAGGAACGATGTTGGGTAATAATGTGTCTACACCTTGAGCATACCCTTCGTGGCGTGGAGTTCAGCGCGGTATAAGTATCCTCGTTATTATTTGTAAAAGAACACGTGAGGCCTAAGTCCTGACTTTTCAGAATCAAGACTAACTTTGTCAAAGTGTCAAAGGGGGGAGGGGAGAGTAAAGTGGATTAATGAATGATATGTAACTATAAAGAGTTTGTCAATGACCCGCGAGGCAGTTTGCTGAAGACAGTATCCATTTTTTAGAACCGTCAATGATAAAACTTTACCACAAATGGAGTTGTTAAAATTATAACCAAAGATAAATGCGTTCATGTTCATTAAAACGCACTACATCCACTATTTGATGGACATAAATAAGGTCCTTACAGACCCTGGAAATAGACACACATGCTTTTTGAAAAAAACACCCATTTAGCATTTCTGTAAAACTGCATTCAAAGTTGGTTTGGTTTGACAGTAACCCCGTACTTAGAAATAGGGAAAGAAGGTCTTAACCTACAAACAGAGAAATGGCTATTTCAGACATTCCACTTGGAATAATCTATATCGTTACTAGAAGCTATCAAAGAACACGAAATGATCAGGGGACATCTCAAAGATTAATTTTGCTTTATTAAATAAGCATCGAAATCGTAATTATGTTCCCTTATCAACCGTCTTTATTGGTCATACTCGGGGCGCAGTTTACGAAACCTCATTGATTTCTTATGAAATATGAATCACACAGGACGACACCGACTGAGAACAGGAATTAGAAATTTTCTGCCTCAACTATCTTTTCCTTACTAATTGAGAACGATCCCCGGTTAGTGTCCCTGTGGGAGTCTTAATACATTCATGCCTGGTGCACATATATTCACAATTAGGTGCTGTATAGTGCGCTGTACCTATCAATAGATAAAACTGGTCTCCTGTCGAGTCAACTCTTATTAAACTTTGCCATCAAGCACGAGACTATCAGATTGATTTTCGTAACTGTGTCTGCAGTCTGTATACGTAATGACGTCGCAAATGATTACTGAGTATATATATACACTGGTACCAATGTTTCTGCCTAAGTAATGGTATCACCATTGAATGCTATGCATACAGAGTGACATCAACATTTTATGTAATGGTAATGAACTCACCGTCATGGACTAATCAGTATTCAGCAGTGAACGAATATAACGATGTCTGTATGTCTGTATGTCTGTATGTCTGTATGTATATATGTCTATATCGATATCATCGCCTTGCTCTATTGACTAGGACATATAGAGAAATATATATATATTATGTTAAATGATATCGCCTCAATGGATCATTGTAGACCGGATGCAGGAAACGATATCACCGTGTTATCGTGATATCAAGATCGAATACTTAGCATAGAGGAGATGTGACTGTAAAAGCAATGATGTCACGGATACGACCGACTGAATACTACCTATACTGCATATTTAACAAGGTTTTCTAAACAATAAACAGTGTCATTATATGGTAGACGGCGAGAGACTGAGTGTTCGCAGTTTGAGAAAAGTTCTCATCACTGCAGTTTGATATCACCTACTCAACAAAGTGACAATACCACCGACGTCACCTCTACACTGATATGATGTCACCTCTACAATGATATGACGTCACCTTTAAAAAAAATCGGCGTGCAGCTAAGTGAACGTGCGCCAATTGTACGACTTCGCCAGCGCTCGCGCAATTTAAGAATTTTTGAACGTAAAATACTACATTACCCACCACAGAAGCATATAATAAACATAATTATTTGTATTTGTACTTTTCTCTCTTTTCGTGACATGGTAAAGCCTGCGTCACCCGTGCAAACTGTAATGATATATCAAAACCACATGTTGCATAAATGCATAAGAGGTAAAGTTTTAAAGTATCTATTGCAGCATTCAGAAAGTAATAATACTTGAAAATGCTGATTATATGTACAAAGTAAAATACACATTATACATACGAAATTGATATTTGAGTATTTTAAATAGATTCAGGAATCATATTTAAGGTGTATCAACTTTCCCATAATGGCAAAATAATGTGATCATTATCGAAACAACTCACTGCATTTAAAAGAGAAATATTCCAGCACGATTGTCCCACTAGCATCCTAACGGATAGTTTATGCATTCCAGGACCATAAAACCCAAAAGATATTATCAAGTTTAGAAGATTAAGGATATAATTCTTCAGAGCCACTCCGGTTATGGGAATGTGAACCTCAGAAAAGTATTAAAATGGCATTTGTACATTCGTAGAGAAGTAAAATACACATTAAATGTCCAAGCTCCATTTATATTGTTGTTGTGATCATCATTACTTTATGGAAATATTAAAACAAAACATCAAATGCAATTCCAATGGTAATGGGAAAATGAGAGCAGATGGATAGCGTCTACATGACGGTATGTAGATGATGGAATGCTATATTTTAAACAGATTAAAAGTGACAACAGCACCAAAACACTGCGAATAGAGCAGGCATGTTGTCTCCATAAGTAATGAACTTGGAGAGCATGTCTCACTAAAAGGGACAACTCCTCCATAGTACGCATATTTGGTATATTCGGAAGTCACAATGCAGCGCCAGTTAAAGAGAGGATTCTATCGGAGAACAGACTGTTATCATGCATGGAACCTTACTGTTCTTATCCTACTTCCTTCCGAATTGTCTTACCCCTATTGGTTTTCTTTTGTATGATGTATGTTAATTTGTTAATATTCAATCTCAACCCTCAATGTGTGGCTCGTTAATGTGTTAATGTAAATAGTTTAGTTTACAATGTATATATGTACGAAGTGAGACTTTAATAAGCCATATATCTGTATCATGCACATGAATTCCTCCGTTTCGGTAAATACACACAAGTGTAGCAGCGAGCACAGCTCACATACCCCCGCTTCCAAAATATAGTTTGACATAACTGAAAATAGGAAAGGCACGTCTATGGATATGACTAACCTGTGTGTAAAGTTGAATGAATATGGAAATCTACAGTTCCAGAGATAACTTTAAGTCATATTTCCATGGAAACCGCCAAAAGAAAAATTCAGAAATGGGTCTAACCCCCTAAAGGCACAACTAGAGATCATGGCTAACATGTGCAGTAAGTGTGGTGAAGCAAGCATGTTAAGTTTGGGAGATATGCTCCGCACAAAATCACTTCCTAACAGAGTCACTGTTTTGGTCATGTTTCAATGGAAACCGCAAAAAATGAAATTTAGAAATCGGTCTTACCCTCAAAAGGCACAACTAGAGATCATAGCTAATACGTGTAGCAAATTTGGTGAAGCTAGCATGTATAGTTCGAGAAATATGCTCTGCACAAAGTTTTGTGATGGACGGACAGAAAGACAGACATACACCGTCGGCCAAAAGAAACGCCTACTTGATTTTCCTTAAAATGAATGATGCAATCATTTATTAAATATAATTAATGGTGGTCTCCATGTTATTCTGTAGCAATAACTAATATGAAAGTCCATTAAAATCGTTGAAAACTGTGATTCGAGTCAATAACATTTATGAAATCCACGCCCAATGAAGACGGCTATTTTCGGTTAATTCACTTGCGCACCGTAACCACGTACATCTGTAGCATCATCACCACTTTAATGCGAATGCGTGTCTGTATTGTTGCTCGTGGTTGTATGAAATATTTTTAAAATATTTTTCTGACCAAGCACTGATCGAAAACTGAACAATTATTGTTTTCTTATTTCAACAATCGCCATTCTTTCGTGACATGAACTTCTGAAATTCAAATATATTATGCAGAAATGGTGCAACTGCATTATGCTATAATATTGCTAAGCTGTTCATTATAGTTTTTACGATATCTGATAAGATGTCAAGTAGGCGTTTCTTTTGCCGACAGTGTACAACGCTATTAATATGTAACTAATAATAATTTACAGCAATTGCATAACGACTGGACTGGGCTAGACTTGACTGAACTTAGGAGAGTACGTACTCACTGTGAATTGCAACCGCCAAAGACTTTATTCAATAAATGGGCACATATTAAAAGCTAAAAGACATAAATATCAGTATGATTTATATAAAATTCAAGAACACATAACTCAGTTCAGATGTATAAGGCGCATCTGAGTTTATCGATATAATTTTGTAAAGCTATATTCCGTAAAACTAATTTTATAATCAAAGACAGACATGCTAGACAAAACTAAAAGACGGCCTGTCACAATTAAATCATTCGCCTTTACTTTACTTTAACTTTAATAACACTCTTAGAAGATATCAGTGATCAGGGAGTTATGTTAGCAACGACTGACAAGCAGAGTTGAAAAGAAGCTGTTTCCATTGTTAAGTGTAGTCATGTACGGTGTGATAGACACATGATTACATCACGGTGTCGCCAAAGAGTAATACAACAGACCATTAGGAGCACGACATCTCAGAGTAAACACGCAGATATGGTTGCTAGTTTAACCCCCATGGTGCTGATGGCTGATAGTAGCCATAAGTAATAAGCACAGACAATTGCCATTAAGATATCCCTTGAGTAAATAAACACATACACATACGCTCCCGGTATCGCGACTGTGTCAATTGAGTGATAAGAATTGATCGGTGTAGGGAGATCACCCTGCAGTGTACACACATGCTTCTAGTTTTATCTTCGTCAGCGTCAAGGAGTGGCCCGCATATATATCATTCATAAAAAGAAGAGTCGAAAACAATAGACAATGAAGATTTCCTAGGGGACAATACAACCAGGGTATTATCTGTTAACGAAATTAGAGGAGTTACTTTGTACTTTCATTAATGCAGTTTTACGTTCAGCGATCATCAAATAACAGCCCCAGCAATACATTAGAAACATTCCAAAAAAAACGTCGGTCACACGCTTCCGGTAACTTTCCAAAAATAAACAAGCTGGGGTGATAATGTTTCCTATTTTTTACCACGTGACTATTGGAAGATGAGATCTCTGAGTTCCTTAAGAGTGGAAAATGACACACAACTGACATCAAAACGTTCATGTATTGTTGATACATGGTCAAGACGAGTTATTCAAAAGTACAGTCACTAACATGAGGATGCTTCTGAGCTTGAAGTCACATTAGCCTTAGAGAATGATACATTAGAGCTCGAGCGATAGACACCTACCATTTACTAGGGTTAAAATACACCTGTGACGTCATCTCATTCCAATAGGTTTCAGCGATTGGCATTTGCAGGGAACGACACGTTTTCAACTCTAAATTCACTCTTTAAAACCTTTTAAAAATATATTTGTTAAATAGTCAATACTGTGAGTGTACTTTAGGCAGGTTAATTTCAGCGTACTTCTCCATTCCTTAAAGATAATGGACCGTCGGGTCAGGAAAGGTAGACATGCTTCTTGAGGTTCGTTCACAAATCAACCTTTACTAAGGTGAAAATTAGCTCCCATTCTTTAAATTTGCAATAATAATAATAATAGTATATTTATAATGCGCACATATCCATGCACGATGCATGCTCAAGGCGCTACACAATTATTACCCTGAAGGAATTTACTATACTTTCGGTGCTGCCTATGAAGCGCTCCGCGCGACCGTATAGGTCCATACATTCCCATGTCCAGGTACCAATTTGTACAGCTGGGTGAACTGAGTGCAATGTGGATGAAGTGCCTTGGCCAAGGACACAACACAGTATAAGACCCAGGTCACAAATGTTTGGTGTCTCCACCGGGCGGAGGCGGACATGCTAACCACTACACCACCTTAGTAACTTAGGGTCACCTTAGCTTTGAAAATGGAGGCCCTGGTCTTAATACAAAGAAATAAGAACTGACCATTAACAGTGAGGGAATCACAGAACAAACAGGCCTGGGCTCTAGCACTGTCAGCATGCCTACTGGGGAAACCATCTAGCAAGGTCCAGCGCCTGATATGATTTTGCCTGCGGATCCATTTAAACTTGAAGTCATTGACTATCAGCGCAGTAAGGCTCTTGATTAAACAACACCGTGGTGTCAATTATTATCTCTAAACAGTAACAACATAGGCAGCAATATGCTTGGAGAAGTACATATTATGCTTCGTTAAGCTCACAACACAATTTTACCTCCTCAGGACAACGTAATAAGCCATCTGACACGCGTGGAGCTATCCCTCGGCAACAGCAGTGAATCACTGAAGGAGTTTATTGCGTAGCAAAGAGTTCAGTAAAGCGTGCGTAATCATGATTTCAGCCACATTTTGCTATTACACTCCTGCTTTGAAATCTGTTGAATGACGGGAAAGGTAGCTAGGTGCAAAGCAACAAGGATATTAATTGTCAATATCGTCAATCAACGCAATATTAAGTTGTTTCACTTCTTTCATTGTTTCCATAAACAATTTTTAGTAATACTGTCGTCGATATTAAATGCTCAGTTGATCGACAAATCAGCCATCGACATGAATAATGCCTTCATCTTCTGCTTTGTGAGTACTCGGTACCGCATGATTTTGATTTGATTAAGGTTGAAATTAGATGGGTTGTCTTCCCTTTTTTCCAGATAGAACAAATGGTAGCTCAGGAGAGTCCTGCGAAAATATGCAATGCAGCATTATGCAATAGCTAGATGCAATAACGTACAGTCAATATGAAATTAGATAAGTGGACGCTGTCGACATTTAATTACTCTAAAGTAAACATTTGCGTACTGTCATTTGTCCAGTTAGCCACAATACAAAGTTACACCAAAATAATCGCAATATAAAGATCAATTACTTTGATGTGTTATATCTGCCATTACGAGATAATCACTTCACGACAACACAGATGAATGGCTGAACGTTTCAAAAGTGGCCAATGATATTATAAACGCAAAAGGTAATGTACAACGCCATGGTCGTCCTTTGTATTACGTAACGTAAACGGCGATAAAGGGAGAGAACTGAAATAATACAGACTGAACGTTGAGCCTGGGGCTGCTTTCACAAAGCACCATTTACTAACCTTATGTCTCATACTTTAACGTTGCTTTACGGTTACCAATCCAAAAAGGCGACGGGTTCAATCCCACCTTTGTGAAGACTCTTTTGGTATTGTCACAATCGCTTGCGGACAGTACACGACCCTGTGCACGGAAAGTACACGACCCTGTGCACGGACAGAACACAACCCTGTGCACGGACAGTACACGACCCTGTGCACGGACAGTACACGACCCTGTGCACGGACAGAACACGACCCTGTGCACGGAAAGTACACGACCCTGTGCACGGACAGTACACGACCATGTGCACGGACAGTACACGACCCTGTGAACGGACAATACACGACCCTGTGCACGGACAGTACACGACCCTGTGCACGGACAGTACACGACCCTGTGCACGGACAGTACACGACCCTATGCACGGACAGTACACGACCCTGTGCACGGACAGTACACGACCCTGTGCACGGACAGAACACGACCCTGTGCACGGACAGTACACGACCCTGTGCACGGACAGAACACGACCCTGTGCACGGACAGTACACGACCCTATGCACGGACAGTACACGACCCTGTGCACGGACAGTACACGACCCTGTGCACGGACAGAACACGACCCTGTGCACGGACAGTGCACGACCCTGTGCACGGACAGAACACGACCCTGTGCACGGACAGTACACGACCCTGTGCACGGACAGAACACGACCCTGTGCACGGACAGTACACGACCCTGTGCACGGACAGAACACGACCCTGTGCACGGACAGTACACGACCCTGTGCACGGACAGTACACGACCCTATGCACGGACAGTACACGACCCTGTGCACGGACAGTACACGACCCTGCACTTAACTAAAACCTGCCACTGAGTAGACGTAGTCCTGCTCCATGACCGTGTATTATTAAGAGCCTTTAATACAGTATAGATTTGTATTCAGCAATTCTTGATAAAGTGAATACAAAAACCAAAGGATGAAAGTACAGTAACTAAAAGAATTCCATAGACTAAATTTTAGTCTAATTAGACGGTGACCGCATGGATACGTACAGCCGCCTAGTTTCGGGTACCGCAACGGTCATTACACTTTATATACTATATACCCAAGTTCGCTAACTGTGAATTGGTACCTTGTTATGGTTGGCAAATGTCATCAACAGTTAGTCTGCACGACTTGTATCGAGTTGCGATTGGATAAAAGGATTTGTCACGACGAGCCACCTCACATGATCAAATGAGGTTATAACTTCACAGATATATTGACAAATGATAAACAATACAAACAACTCATTCAAATATACTCAACACTCCCAAAGTAACAATAACGCAACAACAAACGTTTAGAGTCGTTGACAATCTCAAAACGAGCAGATCAAAATGGACTTTCATCACATAAAATTCGAGAACATCCCCCTATGGACTCAGTGCAGTAACGAACTACGTATCGACCTCTATATTCACGTGCACGTGAACCTACGTACTACATCGTGAACTACATAGGGAGGACGTACGTACTCGTGGTATGAGTAAAATGCCCGTATTAATACCCTAACTCTCTTCCTGATTGTTTCCAAATAGGCTCCATTTTCCGCAGTGGATCACTACTTGATGAGGAATTACACTATTAATGGTCCATTCCGGCGTACGTATAGCCCATCTTGTTGGCATTCACTTGTATAAGCCTCTATCAACAGTACAGTTAAATGTGAACTAAAGTACGGTCCACATATATATTGATTATTTCTCATTTTTATTTCCCGACTTGATAAAACAGTGATTCATTAGAAAGCGACTTAGGCGTATTGATTCATGGTGTTCCCTTGTAAACTGCTTAGGAGAAATTGCCAATAGGTTCGCAATATCAAAGTCAATTAAGACGTGCAACAGATACAATGCCACGGTTTTAATGCATGTTGCACATGATTTAGCCAATTTTACTGCATGCTTCCATGTTACAAGTGAATACGTTAATGCAGTAAAGCATACACTGCTCTCAGTCAGTTTACAAGCTCTCTGGAGCCAGCGTATGAAAACACTCTTTAGCATTTACGCTTAATTTGAGGCCAAGAACGTAAGGCAATGGACGTAATTGGACCAGAGGGTTAAGCGTGGGGAGAAAGGAGCTCGTCACAAATATACTGCAAAAATCACGAACATCGGGCTCGACAAAGCTGAAAGGAAAGTCCCATTATGGGGATCTTAATGCGGAGTAGAATTACCAAAAAATGGGTATGCATTTTCAATCGGTAACAAGCCGAAATAAACCTGGATTACGTCTTGAGTGGTTTTATCTTAATGAACCTTCATCATATTGCAGTTGGTTGTCAAGCGAATTGATAACATATTAATATGGGCCTATGTTGTTTTTGCACATGGAGCCCGCATGTTTGTTAATATCTCACAAAGAAGATTGTTTATTGTCAAGCCTAATTATCGTTATTGAAAATGATATAAAAACATGTTGGATGCCTTATGCAAACGATGAAATGATGTTAAATCTACTGACATATTTATGCTAGCAGCTAAACAGAATTTCCAGTTTTGTCACAGAGTGGAGGTCAAATGATAAGTGTTATCATCATGGGATCTTAGTTTAAACATTTCGCATCTTTAAAATAACAGTACAAAAAGTACAATATGTAATACGTCGATATGACAAATGTTAATGGATATTCAACTTCTTTTCACAGGAGCGACGTTTCGGTACAGATTTGCATACCCTTGTAAAGCATGATGCGGTTTACCCAAAAGAAGACTATAAACACTATAAACTTTGAGTTACTGCTAACTGTCGACCTGACATACTCTCCCGTACAAACTACTAACTGTCGACCTGACATACTCTCCCGTACAAACTACAAACTGTCGACCTGACATTCTCTCCCGTACAAACTACTAACTGTCGACCTGACATACTCTCCCCTACAAACTACTAACTGTCGACCTGACATAATCTCCCGTAGAAACTACTAACTGTCGACCTGACATACTCCCCCGTAGAAACTACTAACTGTCGACCTGACATACTCTCCCGTAGAAACTACTAACTGTCGACCTGACATACTCTCTCGTAGACACTACTAACTGACGACCTGACATACTCTCCCGTAGAAACTACTAACTGTCGACCTGACACACTCTCCCGTAGAAACTACTAACTGTCGACCTAGCACATTCTACTGTACAAGCTACTAACTGTCGACCTAGCACATTCTTCTGTACAAACTACTAACTGTCGACCTCACATATTCTCCGATACAAATTACTGACTGTCGAACTGAAACACTCTCCCGTGCAAACTGGTTACCTGATTTCACATTAATTTCCAAAACAAATACATTACCCTGACGTGTGCACACAAAGACACAACACCATGAACTGTTAATGGAAAGGACGTAATTCATTACATAATTTACACATATTGTCTTGATTGACCTCCCCCGCTCCAGTCTAAACAGAATCGTTACACCATCCTGTGCAATAGTCACCATGTTTTTACAACAACATACTGTCATATTCATGGTGTTATAACAGCAAACTTAATGTAATATTCATGATGTTATTAAGCATAATGTAATATTCATGCCATTATATCGACATAATTCGCTTTATCATTTGATTTATCAACCGTATCAAGTTCATTTACGGATTAATAATAAATGTTAAATTAACTTGTACATGTTTACAAACATACTATGAAATATTCATGCCCAAACATCAGCGTGGTTAATTGAATCTCTTGCAAATATTTACTTAGTTATTAAACGAATGTACCTTTTAATACAAATACGTAACACAAAGCTTAACGATACGTTTTAAACGAATACGAAACGTATACGAAAACGAAATATATTTCTACCAACGTATAACACATGATGTAAGAATAGTACACCACACTTGCGTAATCAAAGTCTGTTATGTTATTTCACGATGCATATATTGATCTAATTGACACGATGTTGACACATTCAAACTCTCCAATGGGCAAAAGTCATGAGATCATTAAGCAAATATTGACTGATTACCTTCGTGTACGTTATCAACCAGTATGTTACCGTGCTCTGAACATTCGAAGGTATAATGTATCCACATATGGATTATATTCTGTAATGTAGACAGACGTTCCGACATACAGAACCACGTGACACATACTGTAACCTCCACCAAGTAACAGGTTATATTGGGTTTCTATCAGTCGGATATATTACACAACACATAAGATAATCGATATGTGATCTTGGACTGTATTATTGCTATTTGTCCCACTCTAACGACACCTTTCTTGTTCTCTGAACTTAAAGAGGCCTAATTCAAGCTTTGTATTTTATCACAAATCATAGGTGTACGTTAGGCCAACACTTAGTTTCTGAATATGTATGATATTAAATGTACTTCATTACAACAAACTCTACCATTTCATTAAATATTGGAAGACGCCTCAGAGAATATACACAAAATTTAGAATTGCTTTCCATGTGATACTATATCTCGCGTATGAGTGAAATTTGAAATTAATTGTAAATAAAACCCCAGCATAGTATGAGTCAGATTAAATTAATTTCTTTTAATTGTATGAAGTCGTCTTATAACCAGATGCTTCACACTTTAGGATAGAATCAACTTGAGTATGTCAAGTTTGAGAGAAATTTAAGTGTATCAGTAAATAAGACCCCAGCATATTATGAGTCAGATTGGATTCAGTTCTTTTAATTGTATGAAGTCGTCTTCACTCTTCATGGTTTAGGCAGGAACCAACTTGATCGTATCAAGTTTGACACTCGAGAGAAGAAATAACAGACTTGGAGGGTCATATTGTCATTTAAATTTAATTTCAGTCATTTTAGTAGATCTGTGCTGCGTGATTATGACCGTGATATCGTGTATGTTCGACGGAATTTACAAGTTTTAGAAGTAATGCAGTATCAACGCAAGATCAAGTTTTGGTGGATTTTCAACTTCGTTATCTGTGAAAAGAAACAATATTTTCTGGATAACTATTACTTTATTGTGTAGATACACTACGTTTCGAAGTAAATGCTCACTCCTTCATCAAGTGGAATCATTATATATGTGAATAGTAACAGTGGCTGCAAATATATAAAGATTTGTCCTTATCTTTAATTTTAGAACATAATTACATTGACTTGAACGTTGTTGGGTGTTTGTTGTAATAATACATGTCATACCAGCGAGTATCGAAGGATACAGTCATGTGATTGATGATGACTAAGTTCTGTTTACAGTACATGCACATATTACGGGTTTATTCATCATGGTTGATTCAATTTACGAAGTTTTACCCGTGAGAGTGATGATCTCCTGAACTGATACAGACATTCAATTAATTAATATAAATACACTTATTAATCTGAAGGGGATCCAGGCAATGCATAAATACTCTACTTTGCTAAATGCGACTTCATTTTAATTATTGACAATTAAATAATAACGAGGATTAAACCTTATTCAGTCCTCACAGGACAAGCCAGGGAGTGGGCGACCACGTGTCGACTACGAATGACGGGGCCGCTACATCAGCAGCCTTCACCGGAGGAACCACTTTTCGACGGCAACGTCAACGGCGGCAACGACGTTGCCTCGATGCATTTGCTTGTGGACGGTGTTGAGAAGATTGCGAACATAGAGATCAAGAGCTCGGCATGGCCAAACCCTTCAGCTTCAACGGGACCGGTTTGTTGGATGAGAGAAATTTGATGATGGAAGTGCAAAATGGGCAAGGGTTCAGTGAAAAAATCAGTGCAGATTTCCCCTTCAACAGGAATTAATGACACAACGTCTTAATACTTAACCCCAGCCCGTTACAGTAATCTTTAAATATAGACAACTGAACTCAACACAATGTCTGATGATTAAATGATTCAATATCTGATGAGATTACGAAATATCAAAATCTGCATATTTGATATACACACGATGACCAGTTTACAGTAATATGTATCAGTACATGTATATCCAATGGAAATGTCTTGGCGATATTAACACTTCAATGGTCAACGGTCAATGGTCAATGGTAAATGGTCAACGGTCAACCCAAACTATGTCAGATTAATGATAACCGTTTTCAGGCTTTGTTAACTACATTATCAGCATTGAGCGAAATGCATCCCCAAGTCTTGTTTAGATGTGTTATTCGAAATCACACATTGATAACATCGATCATATCATATTTTAATGTGTCATAGCTTCCTCATTACTGTACATTACTCGATAACGTCATGCACGATCATATGGTGTCCACGACGGACACAAGCAATGTAGAGGACAAACTACATTAATGACAAGGGCGCACGATATGGGCAATTGACAACTTATAGATGAGAGTATTGACATTGGCCGTATGTTACACCTTGCAACTAGCAGGTTCAGCAATTATTGGGCAATAAATCAGCCTTAATAGTGTGCCGTCCTCATGCTTAGAATGCAGCATTGTCATTTGACTTGTATTTAGCTCTATATTAGTGGCATTGTATGCACATTCCGTAATGATTTAGTGTCACGACCTGACATCCCCATTGTCGAGTTGAGAGTATTACTGTCAGAGCGACGATGTTAAGTGTAACGATTGAGAGAAGTTGTACATGACCTGCTAAATGAAATAACTAATAAATAACGCCTGCTATGCTGCTTGCAGTAGCAAAAATATAAATTAGTTCAGATTTGTTGCATACATTCCTGTATTAATATGAATGCATTAATAATTATCGATATGGAATTTTATCATTGCAATGCTGACTTTTCAAAGTATGCAAAACTGAAGTGAAATAAGAAGAAAATAGCACCATCTTTAAAATAAAGTGGAATAACTTTATGACTTTATGATATTCACGCTAAAATAATTCGATTGCATATTTACGTACCTGTGAAGTAAAAGTATATGACGTTATCAACTCTTAAATATGAGAACAGGAAGATTTTCTGGATAACAACTTATGTGATGGAAAATACACGACGTTTCACATTCCACCCGATGAAGGAGTATGTACTCCGAAACGTCGTGTATTTTCACATTAAAAAATATATTATCCAGTAAATCTTCCTGTTTTAATCTATCCCACTTCTAAATGCCCTTCAAAGACCTGATCTTATGAATGAGAAAAACATTACGTTTACAACGTTTAATTAATATGAACGAAGGGATACATCGCACTGCATATTTCTTTAATTACGAGAAACTAAAACAACATGACGTCATCCATTCATAAAGTAGTACTGAAATGATAAATAGTTGAACCTACTGCGAAAATAGGGTTCGGAATCACATTCAACTTCCTTGACAATTGAAATATTACGAAAATGTTTATTTAGTGAAAGGGTGATAAAAACAAATCTTCTCGAAATATCTTCCGGTTTTTGCGTCATCATAATCGCCTTTACTTTTTTCCCATTCGGCCTCAACTCAAGACAGACATGTGTACTGAAACCTTCCACTTTGATGTGACACCTACATAAGTATCGATTGAGGGAGGCTTTTGCATGATAAAAACGAGATAGAATGTCAGTAAAAAACGTATTTCAAACGTCGGATGTAATACTTTTTACTCGCCAGCCAAGACAGCTTACAGTTAAAGTGTTTCGTTTCAACCGTTCTATTGAATAATGTAGCATTTCTAATCCGGGTTTTTATGTCTTCGCTGTGGAGGTAAATTTTGAGGAAACATTTTATGGCTTTCAAGAGTTCTGAAATTCTAAGGTTTCTCTTCTCGCTGAGTAAGCTATATCGATTTATCTAAAACTTAAGACCGCATATTAATATATATTGTTTCGATACTTATTATAATTACGGAATCTGAGTTTAATAACTCTAGAAAATATATAGAATTGCAATTTTGAATATATTCAAGTTAATCTTTGGGCAATACATTTGGATATGTCATGATTTAACTCAAAACAAAATAACCAAGTGTTGATATTAAAGTATCAAAATTAACTTATTGAGACAAACGTGAAGAATTAGGGTGAATCGTTATTGTTTTGTTTAAATTCACGGAAGCCGGCTTTGCTGATTATTGCCGACTAACACTGACTCTGATTACCATTATGAGGATTTGTTCAATCGGTAATAAACGGTAATGACGCTTATTGTCACGGGGAGGTCAATTGCTGGTAATAACATTGCCCGCAGCATGATAATTTACAATTTACCTGATTCGATCAAGATCAATACATTGATAGAAGACGGACTGTGTCCGGAACTAGTCAATGTTATGGTCATGTGTCCAGCAGCCGGACACTAGTGCTGACTGGAGACCATTGAGCTTGCGGTTCTCGGTGGAAATAATTTTAACTAAATCTTGTTTAATATTTTATAAAATAAATTCTGTATATAAAATTACCCCTTTTAACACTTGTTAACACCCTTTCATTACCAGATACTCGATAACGCACATAAAGCAAATCTACGTAATGGTACCTTACAAATATAAACATTTTCATATCCGTATGTAACGTAAATGTAAATCAATACTGACTATTCTTCACCAATACTCAGAGGGTAGATCTCCTGTCATCAGACTCGTAAACCATATGAACTACACGAAGAAATATATACAATCTAATGTAACATATTCTAACAACTTAGGATAGTTATTTTGGACAACCAAAGCATATAAACTTACTCCACTAATACAAGCAGCACTAATCACTGGATCAGTTTGCAGTGATTATAAGGGACCACAGTATGTTATGACATTTTGCAACATTCAGTGTCTTGAATGTCAGATCACGGATGTAAGTGCTGTGTGAAAATGTACACTCAGACATTCCGACTCGATAGCTGATTTGAGAAATACGACGTCTGATATAACAGGACGCGTTACGATAATAAGAAGTCTTATGTTCAACATAGATAGATGTTAGAATATGCAAAACCATAAAACTGACTTGATCTTTATTCAAGAACAGTTATTAAGAATACTATTATATTCTTCTTTAGAACAGAATTGATATTACTATATCTGTAGTGTAAAACTTGGCAAACGTACAGAGCGTGGAACTGTTGGCTGAGTGAATAAAACACGAGATGCTTGTTTGGGTTTAAATAAAACAAGGGTAGTATCTCGAACAGAGCAGAGTGTGTGTTAAGATCTCATTCTAAAGCACCAATGCTTCCCATGAATATGTCAACGGTTCATAATTAGGATATGAAATACACCAAATGAACGAAAAGATGAATATTACAAGATTACAGATACTCGGTACATATGTAGCCAATATCCATCTCAGCTACATCAAGAAGGAATATATTGAGAAAGAATTAAAATAACAACAGCACAACACTCATTAGCTAATGCAATAAGGGAATAGAATCACGTGGTTGCATTCAACATTCAACAATGAGTTACAGAAACACGCATAATGAAAGGCGAATGAAGGGAAACAAATAGAGACCTGAGATAGGTACTCTTCTGGTAACTGTATAAAATATGACCCTTTATTTTCTGTATCTTATTACAGGGGATAGGTTACCAATAGCGTAATGGTGGACATTAAGAAAAGGAAATATGAAAAAACGCCATAACGAGTCTACAAGGCATGGTTTCCATATATCATTGTTAACAGTGAAAACTCAAGGCATGGTTTCCATATATCATTGTTAACAGTGAAGACTCAAGGCATGGTTTCCATATATCATTGTTAACAGTGAAGACTCAAGGCATGGTTTCCATATATCATTGTTAACAGTGAAGACTCAAGGCATGGTTTCCATATATCATTGTTAACAGTGAAGACTCAAGGTATACCAACAGGTTGGAACTAGACTACAACCGAATACAACTCTTAAGAAGTCTCCACGATATTTGAACCTTTAGCTCTCAGTGAGGACTTAACATGTAACTATGATAGTTAACATTGAACACTGAAGATCATATACACTACACTGTGAGGTTGCGTTATAACTACTGTCTGCAATACCCGCGATTACGGTTAATATGTTAAGGACGACAAAATGAGCGCAACATGTTAACAAGAAGAATATATAACATATAACAAGAAAGATACGTGCCTTAAAGAGCGTTGGTCACATCGTTGCAGTCCCGTGTATTCCAGGCAAGCGGCCCTGCAAGTAGAGTAATCCGTGTATAGAGAACACATACACACATGGCTTGCACCGCGTCAACACTGACGGCAAGATTTCGCAGCATGTCAAGTTCCCCCAGGAAGTCGATCTCACCGGATATGTAAATTGCTAGTTATATGTACATGTGATCGACCGCTAGTTAATGACTATACACATCGCACCTTGTACAGGTTCACGAGCCGCTGCATTGACTGTCCTAGCGATCAATGACCACTGCTTTCCTACTGCGATGAGTGTGTGGATTTATTCTACTCGTTCAACCTGCCTGGAGTGACAGAGTTGCCTTCAAGAGGATGTCTTTTACTGGCTCCTTCAATGGCGGTTTTCATCACTGTGCACATACTAAAATACTTCACATGTGCGTGAACTGTACCATACTTCTCCCCTGTATGCTTTTATGGTAAAGGATACTTAAATATGCGTAACCGTGCTGTTAATTTTAAAATCGTTTATTCTATTAGTTAAGATGAATAGTTCATCGGTTCGGGAGGTGAACACGTTGATGATATGTAACATATGTTTGTGTAATTGAAGATGATTCATCAGGTGAAACTTTTAATAAAATGAAGCAGTTTAAAGCGACAGTAGCACGTTCTTTCGCTCAAATAAGTTGATGAAATGTATTTGAAAATAATGTCACAAACAGTAAAACACCCTTCTCTCTTCGGAAAATCAAGTTAAAAAATGAATATATATGGTTCGGTACAGCCATGGGAATCGTTTTTGTAAGTCGAAACAATTAAGTGTGTTCACATTCACATGGTTGCCATCGATTATTTTGCTTTATACGCAACATCGTTAATACTACTACGGATAATTGGTTTGCGTAATAAGATGTTTTACCCTAACCCTTACCCTTCTAAAGTAAATATAAATGACATAAGCACAAAAATGGGAAATTTGAAAAGTTTTTGGCCAAAAACGTGCTACAGTCCCTTTAACTGACAGAAATTGTATAGTATAATTTATACACCAAATACAAACAACAGCTGATGGGTGAAAAACGAATGAAAATAGGATGAAATTGAGGCGGTATTGTTATATCAATACAGACATGCATGAATTATGTTACGCCCTCTGTAAAAATATCAAAAGTCATAAATATGTGTATCATCATGTCATTGTTAATACATTATTATCGCTAACTGCTATTATGGAACCTATCAATACTATTATTATATTATTATTATCACATGAATGGATATATATTTCAACCATTAATTAACAATATTAACAAGCATAGCATATATAATTTTACCCAGGGCAGCAGGGATGATGAGTAATTCTCCTACAAACAAGCGTACAAATGGAAAATATATTGGTACAGTATATTTCCTCATGAGACTGTTCAGATAACCATTTCACATGCAGATAATCGTAGGATGCTTGGCACACTTAACAGAGAAACTCTCGGGATTACTCGCGAGATGTGGTGAGGTCACTAGGTTCATACAATATTCAACTTGTACCTACAATTATGTAAAAATAGACTTTACTCCGCCCAATAAACTTCAGCCGAGTTTACACTTAGTCTGTGGTGCTAGATTTCTCGTTAACCCGCTTCAGGGCAGCTCATGGTGCGTGTTCTATTCCGCCATAGAAACGCTCTTTTATAAGGTTTTTAAGGGGAAATTAATAATAAAAAAACTCAAGTCGTCATTTGACCGATTTCCACCATCTAATTATAAGGATGATAGCTGATGAGACCGGGAAGATTTTCTGGACAACAACTTCTTCAGTGTGCAAATACACGACGTTTCGAAGTATATGCTTACTCTTTCATCAGGTGCAATGTGAAGGAAGGGGTGAGCATATACTCGAAAACGTCACGTATTTCCACATTAAAGAAGTTGTTATCCAGAAAATCTATTCTAATGTATGCCACTTCTAAATGCCCTTTAAAAACCTGAGAGCTGATGAATTACACAGGTTTGTGTTCGAATGTAATATTTGATCTGGTTCGTAATTTATCTGCCCTTGAAATTGAAATTTCAAATATCGTAATTCGTAAATTCGTAATCGTAAAGAGATAATTTCACTTTCACATTTATTGTATGAACACCAATGTATGATGTGCATATGACAAAGGCGTTGCCTTGTCGTTTTCATAAGAATAATCCTACCAGTTGTTTACTGCTCGGTGTCCTACACAAAACAACTACCAGAATAAAAACGCACGGTCGGGAACGCTACCAACAAACAGGGTTCTTTACCCATTCATGTTGTTAAGGTGGACAAACATAGCCCAGGTATAAACTATTTTTATTTCATGTCACGATAGCCTCGCGTCCATTTCCATTTCCAATTATTGCTTTTCATGACTGCGGAGAATCAAGGAATTATCTGAATGAACGAAGTTTGTTTCCCTCCACATAGCGTTAGTAATGGATATGGTATAGGGTGCTTTGAAGTGCTTCAAAATTGGTCCCGGGGGCCCTTCGTTTAGTCACCTTTCAACCCCAGGGAAAACACAACATTAACGAACTTAAGCCTAACAGCATTCTCGAGCAGTCATTATTTGCAAATTATGCTTCACAATGTGATGAAAGCATTGAAATTGGCACTAACTCTCATAAAATATTCAGGCAGGTTAACAATCGGTAGATCATCAGTGGATACGCTTCCAGTAGGTTAATGTTTCCGCTAGCAGCTCAACACAATAGATGTGCACATTAGTTAAACAGTAAAAACTAGAGATGTAAGCATTTTTTTAAAATGAGTCAAATGACATGTTTTTATGAAGGTTAACGCGTGCTTTCTCTTTTATTCTAACGGCATGACACGCTGGGGATCATGTAGAGCTACTCGTCTGGTGAGGCTGAACTCGTTTAATATTCAATTGCATCTGTCAAAAACTGACGTGTTCGTTATTACTGTAAAATAACAATACGTTGAACAGTTCTTGACGAACAATGTACTCAGATAAAAGGTGATCTGTACAATCAACGAGCTTTCTCATAAGTGATCGCGTCTAGACAAGATTTCGCCACATTTCGTCTTAATAATCGAAATAAACATAATTGCAAAATGTCAGTCTGCTCTCAGTCTAAAAGTTAAACTTCATATTTGGCCGAGTTGCGAAACGCTCGCCATCCTTCACAAAAGCCCCATCAATGCGTCGTGGACGATAGCTGCGGGTCGAAAGGTTATGAATTATTGCATTCCAGTTCCTGATTACTCTTGTGATGGTCCAGACAGATCTCGATTACAAGGATTAAGGCTTCCAGAAGTAAATATAGGCCACTGCTGCTGTTCACGAGGCGACCAGTTATACGGTATCCCTGTATGTGTTTCCTACGGTATCCGTTCTGTCCCGCATGGCTGTTAAACATGCTGAAGTGTATTAGTCGGCTTTTGTTGAATGCCAATTCCTAAGTAAAGTTCAGTGCTGTTTAGATATAAGTAAGGAGTCTAATATTTTGGCTTTTCATATGGGTTTTCTTAATTCCATAAGTAATTACCAGACTGAGACGATTGGAGATCTCATATGGGGTCATATGAGCAATGCGAAAATACTTTCTGGAATGAGTTGTGGGGTTATGACATTGCATATGTCTCATATTATATAAATGTCACCGTTCTTAAATTGATTTTTCTTCACTTATATATACTGCGAGTACAACTAAACAGAGAGCATCAAATGTCACGAGTTCATATGTAGGATCCCTAAACACATGGATCCTTAAACAAATAATTACTCTGTACTCTATTCCTCGTATTTATTTAAAAAACACATATAAATGAACGTAGTTCTTTGCAGGAAGACAGGATGTCAGTGAACATTATTTGAAAAAACCCATCTGCATGTTTTACCTTACGTTGCTTAAATAAATAATAATGATAATAATAATAATAATGGATGTTTTTTTTTATAAAGCGCACATATCTATACCTTCCAACATTATTACCCTGGTCTAACCTGGGCTGCGGTAGCCCTTAAAGGTCACCACCTCCACATCTCACACCAGGTACCCACTTACTGCTGGGTGAACAGAGGCACACGTTGAATAAAGTCACTTACCCAGGGTGGGTGACGCCATAAGTCTTTCCACTTATGTCTCAGTGAGGGTCAGGGAATCACCCTTCGAACTCTCAGTTAATTTAGCAATGAAGCGGGTAACCCACCCAAGCGGCAAGCCGCGCCCATTGTTGTCGAACGTCATTGATAGCGTCGACTGAGCTATGCACAGGACCACGTGCCACCACCACCATTTAAAACAAACCAATAAATGGGCTAGTACTATAATGAATACATACCATAATTTCTCATCAAAATCCTTTAAAACTTTAATAATCCTTTTTTGAGCAAATACTTAAAACAAAAACCCACAGAACTCTGTACATAAACGTTAGGGAAAGAAGATTCTCTTTTAACGTGGTTCCCTTTCATTTGGCGGAGTTAAAACCCGACATCGCCGTCACAATGAACATTGTAGCTTGTCAATGCTTAAACACTGTAGCCATACACTGCCGCTATTCATCGGGATGAAGAATAGTCATGAATGGTAATAACTTGTGAGTGGAGCGCAACCATAACGCTATTCTTATTGAATCAAGTGATAGAATTGCTATCTTCTATAGAGTACCTCGGTGAGACGAGCCGCTGGAAGCTAAGCATTATAATCATTACTGATAAATACGACATGAATAAAGAAGGAGCCTAAAACTAATGATACAGTAGCACTGATGTCCTGGACAAAACCTAATGGTATCCGCTACTTACATATAATGTTGTCCGCTTTGGCTCTCCGTGATTTCATTATGGAAGACCACAACTACATATTACAGACATATTTAGGAGGGGAAAAGAGACTCAGAAATCGCTAGAAAACCGAATTCAGGATCAGGAAGTTACTTCAATCAAGCTGAGAGGTTCGAATACAATGTTATATACGTTATTTAGCATTTTAAAGCATAGTCACATCAGTGTTCGAAAATACAAGTATTTCGTTTAAAGCAATAGATGTACGACAATAGTAAAAAAAACATACGACGTATATTGAAGTAGCATATACATTTATAGATATTAAATTAAAAATTGAATATGAAATCAGAGTTCGCGACTTCACCATATGTTCAAAAAGCGTTATCGCTTCTGAAGTCCTTTTCTTCACCAGAAGTTTCATTTAACGAGGTCGTTACTAACGTATAAAGTCTCCCCCGTCACAGACCCAGTGCAGCAGACTGGTGAGCGCGTTGTACTGCCAATCCGAATCATAATGTTAGACTTACTGTTATTGTTCGCTTCGCACAACATGGGAAGCCATAACTACCAGCACACCGACATCAAGTCAGAACGCCTTAACTTAGCTCGTAACCGATCGAAGCATGCGGTCAAGCGAAATACTTCATGCCTTATTGCATGAATATATCATGCGTACGTCATGACAACCGCAGCTAGCTGAAATGTTTTCATTGCTTAATTACTTGCTTTCTGGATAATAACTTCTTTATTGTGAACACACAGTGTAGACTATTTAAAACAAAATAAGTAAGCGTATATGTCGAAACGTCGCGTCCCTTCACAATAAAGAAGTTGTGATTAAATAATCTTGGATTTTCTCTGCGTTGTCCACCTTAAAATATCCTTCAAAGATTTTACCATTGCATGCTTCTAATAATGACGATTGCGAGACAAAGTTTCTCGTTTATATCATCCCTCATTTGTTAATGACAATTATGGACATATAACCCTCGTTACGATAGGAAACGTGTTTGGTATATTTATCGAGGTGAGAATGGCTGCCCCCAGTAAACATCACCTTTACTTTATTGATGACGCATTCAACACATTTACTGAATACCATCCATCTAGTTCACTTTTAATCTGATAATACTGCTTCTTCAGACATATAATCTCGCTTCGATTGATGGCGACGTGTAGGAAGCACAACATCCACGCATTCATTCTGCACGTGTTATTGAATGCTCCTTTCAACGATGACCCATCTTCGATTGGAAGCCCTTACTGTCACACACAGAGTCAACATATGGTTTAGCAAAACGCTCATCTCGTCAACGTTACTTATCAGTGATAGGCTCTCTGACAGATAGCCTTCTTCTAATATTGGTAACTCCAGTATATTAACGTCTGTCGGATCTCCATTTGCACTTGACGGGGACGTTTTTGTGAAAGCATTTTCAAGTGATAAACCCTGTAAAATAGCGTCTGTCCAGCCTTTGTTATCAGTGAAGATAGCCCTTCTTGGAGTGATGACGCCTTCCCCATTCACTCGGTATAACGATCATCTGTCCTTCTCTTTTCTTGACAATAATGCCCCTCGCTCAAGTAAAGAATGACACGTCCAAATTAACCCTTGCGATTCCAAGTCACATCCGCGGGAGAAAAATGTCCATACTTGGCCGTCTAATCATTGATCTGAGGAAGGGTCAACATTGATCGGCGCGCGGAAGGGAATGTTTAACCAAGGTTCATTCTCACTGTGACAGTGTCTCCATCACTCGAAATGAAAGCGGAGGATACCGGGCGAAGTGGGCCTTTGATAGGACAGACGAGGAGAAATGGTGAAATACTACCCAATTACCTAACAAGGCGCGCGTCTCTGTTTCGGTTAGATCACGAGGCGTGTGCCGTGGCTTCCACTCACTATATCAGCATTGTAAAAAATGTTGACTCAGTCTTTGGTGCATATGTGCTAATATGAAGAATTGCTTTCAACGCCAGTTTGGAACAGTTAGGAAAATGTTTTAAATTGATATTTCGTGCTGCATGTCGTCTTCGTCTTCGCTAAACTTAAAATAAACAGATGGTTTCCTCCTGTAGTGGAGCTAGTTTAAGGGTGTGACGTGCTGGACCCAATCCTTCTTTCGGCTCGAACTTGCAGCAAGCAGCTACGTTCCTTAACATGGAATTGTTAAACTGTATTCACGAGAACACGTAGAGGGAGAAACACGTACTTCATTCATACATTTTTTAATCATGAACTTTCACAAGCCAGACATATATAAGTTGTAACGCCGTGAATAAGTATAAGTATAGAATAAGTATATAAGTGAAATGTAACGCCGTAGTAACACGTTCCACTAACTACAGTGTGTGATTTAACTAGTGTATTATGGAATTTAAGAACGCCAACATGCTTAAATCAGAACACTTTAACTTTTATTCTTCGTTATCAACTGAGGCAAAACATGGAAATGGAAGTTTGAAAATCTCATCGTCTTTTAAGACTTAAGAATGATAAAATCATCTAAATGTTTATATTCATTTCTTTAACACCTATCTGATGAGGATATGAAAAAGGGTTATTTCATTCTCCGATCACATTTATCATGGCGGTCGGAACATAGAATGTACATGTCAATCACGTCGTGGTTTCCAGCACTTTTGATTTCAAAGACGTAAAACTGTCTACAATAACAACAAGTAGTTAAATATTTATACAGGAAAAGAACACTAGTTGATTGGAAAATGTATAAAACAACACTGGGTGAAGAGAAAGTTATTAATAATAAATGTTTCAATGCATACACTTTGCATCGTTGTCTAAATTAAATAGTACTAATAAAATCGTGCCAATTTCACTAAATTTAACTCTATATATTATTAACCTTTTAAATTAAACGGAAAAGATCAGATTCCATTTTCTGTTTGGTTGTAAATTAAAATCATGTTTACACTCACCTGTAATTAGTTTGATCACATCAAACACATGTAGCAGGGAGATAACACCTATATATATATATATATATATATATTATATTCTTAGAGTTCAACGTGTGCTATTAGGACCATCTTGCTGTCAACCACACTAGAAATGGCATAATCGATGTCCTTGATTAGTAACCATCTCCAGGTACTTGCTCAATACACATGGAAATTTAACTGATTAAGAAAGTAATGCTAGTAAATTTACGACTGCCTATACAATGCAGTTCAGGATGAGTTTATAATATATATATATATATATATATATATATATATATATATATATATATATATATATATATATATATATATATATATATCGCCCGAGGCACTTTACATATGTTAACCGACATGACTCAATATTCAATTTCATTGCACTTGGTGATATTGAGTAACGGGCATATACTTAAAATAACACCAAGAGTCAGAGTGCATACTTTGTTAACTTACATCTTATTATCTACTTTATCTTTCTGATAACGACAAGCGGACGTCCTCTATTTTCACAGCGTAATGGCAAGAGTCATTTCATTGGATATGTATAGTGTTTTGAAATACTGTTACATTAGAACTCATGATAAATATTTCAAACGTCCGAAGAAAGAAAGTTGTATGTAATGACATATTTTCCTTGCTGCATGCCGCAATCGCATTGACACTGAACCATGCCACATACGGCATACTGAACCCCCAAGGATGACAAGTTCCACGACCAAATGTATGTCCTCGTTAAAGTTCAAAACCCGATCATCATTGGCTGCTGTTATTGAGCCACAAGGACCGATCACTGAAAGAGGATTAATGGTAAGCACCTGCAGTTGAGGATCACGTAACATGGAATAAGCTCTTGCACAACACGGACAGGAAGCAGTTCATATTGCCCTTTTTGGACGTTATCGACTCATTTTAACTCTCTGGGCTTGTGGTCCTTATCCTCAGAAAACATGCCACCTTTTACAGAACAATCAGACCTGAAGGCATTAAAGTTCACTTAAAACTTAGCTTTACGTCCCTTTGTCACTACTTGAAATGTAAATCCTATCGATTTCTGGTTCGAAAGCTATCGCAACCGCCAAGAACCTTCCCAACGTTTAAGCCGAGGACAAAGCTTAGGATTCGTTTCCAATCATTAAACAAATAGTGTCCATTACGAGCACCTAATCGCAACTGGACACGTGATAGAAGTAGCACGATGCTCCATTTCAAACTACACAGAAGATCTTGAAAAGGGGAGACAATCGAAATAGGTTAAAGAAGCATTGTGATCTCATCAAGGAACCGTATGTCTCGATATCTTCCCTAACTCTCCCTGAGTGATCACAGAACACCGCAAACAGACAAGACTTAGTATTCAACCAAGCACAGTAAACCATCCTTCTACAAATCGAAGCATGTCTACTGGAGCATTCATTCCATTTGTAAAGCGCCGTTCCTTCAATGAAACCAATAAGCCGGCAAAAGACTCAATTCAGGGAACAGTTGCTATAATCGGGGAGGGATGCTTGCCGTATTTATCGTTCATGCTGACGCCCTGCTCGACGGGGATTGGCACATTGACGAACGTGTCTGCTTCCACACGCGACATAATGGTACATAGCTTGACAGTTGTTTAATACTATAATGTAAATAATATGATAATGGTTTATTAATGTCAAAACATGGAGCGAAACGGTAAAGCGATATCCGTCATTGTCCCTTCCCTCAAGGACTTAACGACTTATCGACCATTGCGTTTGATGAAAGATTGCCAGGTGTAATGACACACGAAACCGGTACTTGAATCAGAAAGTTGCTTCATAATGAACTTAAAAAGACGTATGTACTAATGCTTACTTGATACAAACAATCTGCAAACTGGTTTGAGTTCAATCGAAAACTGCAAACAAACGTAAATCATGCGGATATCGTACATCTGTCGGCATATCGATCTAATTAAAAAGCAGCTTTTTATAAAATGATAACAAAAGCTAAATTTCCTGATCAATTCGGATATAGTGTTATTGCTTAACAGCAGCTGAAGCAATAATAACTTGATGAAGTACACTTTTTCCTACTGAGTTCAGAGACAAATAGGAAACGATTGCTGAATTTTCAACATGGAAACTTCTTTTGGTAATTTACATCGACCAGGGAACCATGCTGTGTCAGAAAAGACCAAGTCGAATGATATTTATCTTTCCAAGGAAAGGAAGAATACATAGTGCCTGAAAATGAGAAGGGAAGGATTAGGTTAAGAATAGTTTCTTTTAGAAACCAAAATCACTCATATCCTGAGATAAGCCCACAATTGCTTGACAGTTGTTCAGGGACTAGTTTGACGTACATTCTATAAAGTGTCTATTACACAAAGACCAGCGTTGTTTTATGGACGTACAAAAAGAGCAGCACTACAAAGTGGATAAAAAAAGTTACCACGTGATATGTTAAATGTTTCCATTTAGCCTTTGGCACTTTCTTCCGAACTTCTCCACATTTTATAACGCACTTTACTACATCTTTTCACTCGTCTTTCAAAGACTTTATTGGAATCGAGATGCGAACCCTGGCGATTTATTAGCGGGCAGCAAATGACCACCTTGAAATGGGCGAAGCGATAAAATGCTTCCCTTTAAGAAGCTCCTAATTGGCTGGTAACCACTGTCCTCAAGATGGCAGGCCCCACAGCAAGTCCACGGGAAGTGCCTTTGAGAGTAAGTAGCGAAGATTGATTGGGTCAGATTTTGAATCAACGCAAAAAGGTAGATCATTCTCCATCGGAGTGAAGTGTTGAATCTCGCCACCTCGGTACGCAGGACGCGAGGGATTCCGAATGATTGGCGAAGGTATTCTGTGAAAGTTCCTCTATGATTTTAACGACCGTGTTATTATCGCAATTTCCTCAACTTCCCGCATGATTTATTACAGAATCCCACTTAATGGACTTAAGTATTTTAGTCAGGACTATCAGGCATAACTATTCTTACTAAAAGCTTTGGGTCATTAGGTCCAAATGCATATTGTAAATCTGTTTTGTTGTCTACTAGACAAATCTACTCTGACGTCTTTATATAATAATGAATGCAACATGGTGCTAGGGAGCAACGTTTCCGTATTAGGCACATGTGACTTTACGTCAAGCCTTTTAAACCCTAGTAACGTATTTCATTTTATGATTACCTGATATATGGCAAATATTTTGCTATTTCTGCACTGATATCGTTAACTGTCAAATATATTAAAATATTACCAATTTAATGAAATTTTCTTGAAAACATTATTCGATAGGCATGCAATATCATTAGATCAACCTTAATCACATGAGGTTATTGAGATGAACACGACGTGACAGTTTGACCGTAAATTGGATAAGCAAATAAGGTTAATGTAATATATTGGCATAAATTGAATAATAGATTAAATAGTGTTATCAAGTATCACATGTATCAGCCATATATATATATATATATATATATATATATCATTTCAGTCAAATTGTTCGATCCAGTTACTTACTATAATACAAAAACATTGCTGCTCGCTCTCGCTCGGGAAATACCATTAATATGTAGGCACTAGTGTCGTTAACATAGATGGCATTCATTTTGATATATCGTTTATTGCGCAAATTGAGGAAAATACACATTTTGCAAATAGGCTGAGCACTCTCCATTGTCGCATTGAGAACGCAACGACATAGGCGAAACGTGAGGTCATAGCATTGTTCATGACGTCACGTAACCAAGACAGTGGGATTGTGTTTGCCCTAGGGGATCGTATGAACCCCGATAGGAATACCGTCGTAGGTAATGAAATAGAATACCTAAACATTAACATATGCTTTAAAGAAATTAAGCAAGATTTAAAGAGGACTCTAAAACCTGTTAACAATTTCCAAACATTATATATATATACGTGTATATATACAAACAATGTTAGGTGTGGATATTGGGTGGACTATCGTCTTTTAAAACAGCGAAATATGTTGATCTATATGTGCATAAGAAAATAGCCACTTTTAATACAGGGATTTCATCAGCCATTGCAAACAGGGGAGAAAGCACCTGGTTAAGGTATCGCCTACACATTCCACACGATGCTTAAGCCAACAGACTTACGTGCAGAAGGTAATGAGAACATCCATAGAAGATAGTCAAGTTAATTACGTTCAAATCTCAACTTATGTCTTAGAGCGGACTTACTGTCTCACACGAACATAATTGAGACAGTGCTGAACATCTTGGCTCCAGTGCGATAATAAACCATTGACCATTAAGAGGAGGCGCGAGGGGGCGTCTTACCATTATGTCAATTTTGAAACTTCTAGATATGGTAAAAGAAAATTGTTCGTTTTAACCTACCCGAAAACAACCGCCCCAACGATATGTTAAGTTTATTTTACTTGTGATCGTGACAATTTAAGAGGAGGTTATCAATGAAGAAACGTCAGGAGAGGAAATTATCTCTGAAAATAAGGCAGTGGCCAATAGACGTGAGGTTATCTCTAAGGACGGGACAGTAACCAGTAGACAGGGAGATATCTCTGAAGACGAGACAGTGACCAGTAGACAGGGAGATATCTCTGAAGACGAGACAGTGACCAGTAGACAGGGAGTTATCTCTGAAGACGAGACAGTGACCAGTAGACAGGGAGTTATATCTAAAGACGAGACATTGACAAGTAGACAGGGAGTTAGCTTTAAAGACGAGACAGTGACCAATAGACAAGGAGTTAGCTTTAAAGACGAGAAAGTGACCGGTAGACGGGGAGTTATCTCTCAAGAAGAGACAGTGACCAGTAGACAGGGAGTGACCTCTGAAGACGAGACAGTGACCAGTAGATAGGGAGTGACCTCTGAAGACGGGACAGTGTCAAACGAGACAGTGGCTGGTAGCTATAGACAAGGGGGTATCTTTGAAGATGAGACAGTACACAGTGCGTTATCTCTGTGGACGAGACAGTGGTCAGTAGACAGGGAGTTAGCCATGAAAAGGGGGTCAACGGCCCATATAGGACCGGCAAATCGATGCTGGAAACCAGTGGACGTACTTGATCAGTCCAAATACAATAATCTCCGCCATCCTCGCACCATGAGGCACGTATCAAATCCTCATAATTCGACAGCTCGTCTCAGCTGGTCTCAATGCGCTGGTCAGTTATCGTGTTAGTGTGCTTGTCCAGAGATGTAGATCTGTTTAGCACAAAAGGATCAATTATGGTACAAGGAAATGACCTTGCATTCCAGTCTATACATAGAGTGGTTAAGGAATCACACACTTCGTACAAGCCACTTTATTATATAGTATATCCGACCAGCTGATTCACTAATATTGGAAAGAGTGGACACTTTCTGTTGTCTGTTATAGTTCCCTTCTCAACCTTTGATTACGTTTGATGGACTCCGTCACTGAATAGTTATCATATTTGATGGGTTATTTATAACAAAGTCACGAAATGTTACGTATCAAAATTACTTCACATTAAGGTATTTTCAAATATCGTGTGATAAATTAAAATGTTAAAAAAGCATTTAATATCACCTCACCTCTTATAGTATACACCAAATAAATCCCTTGACCTATACCGAGATATATGCATAGAAATTTTGATTTCAAAATTGCATTAACTACATGCACATTCCTGTGTACTATTACTTAAATGTGATAACGTAGTTTTCAGAGTACTCAAAGGTCGAAATATTTTAATAATTGAAATATCTCTGGAGAACTTATCATATCATCGAAATTAGTTATTGTCATGCCGTTATGATATTATCGATAATGAATAGATATGAGGAAGTGTTAGTATTAGTATTGAAAATGTGATGGAACAATAAAAACTGTCTTTAGCATGCAAATAGTTGTCAAAACGTGCAAATTAAGACTCATTTATAACTTACATTGACAGTCATTGCATAAGAAGTTTCAAATTGAAACTTGTATCGCGATACATCCTAGTGATCTAGTAATTCTTCTATATAGTTGCTTTCCTCTGTAAATCCCAGCATCGTTGCAGTCAACACTTGGAACTTCATGCAGTGTACTTTAAGAACGTAAGTGACATTTTTAAGAGGTTCAGTGTCTACGAACGTGTAAATATGTCGAGTTTAAGAGGACCACTTGTTAAATGTAGTCTAGTCTAGACGCGAGTCCATATTGCGGTTTGATTGATGCTCGCCCTTCAGAAACCGAAAGGAAATAAGCGATATTTCCAGCCATAAAGATGCGCTGCATCAGATTGTGATTGACGGATGTCAGGATTCTCCTAGCAGTACTACACTGTCTTCCCTCAAACTTGTCATTTCATACAAACCACAATTCTTAAACGAATCAGATGAAGAGTTATGATTTCAATTGAGGATTTCCATTGTACTGTATTGGCTTCCCTGGGTTCCTCCCAACCATACAGACATGGCAGCGTTCTGCGTAGGAGCAACTTGAGAAGATGTACATCTCGGAATCTAATTAGGAATCAAAGGCGTTTGTAATCTTATCACTCAGGTGACATTTGCATCTACGAGACGCAGTAATATTTGCATCATAAGTCACAACAAAAATAGGCATCAGCGTCTTGCAGTCTCATATTTCTTGTTTTGAATGATGAATACTTTTCGGCATAATAGATTGAGTTTAGAATATCAATGGTTAGACCCCTGTCTTAGAATTAATACATATAAGCTCTATGTCTCTAAACCCTACTTTACAATACATCTATTAACTTTCAAACATTTCAAAGTGTTCCTGTAGAAACACAAATTCAAGTACTAACACGAAGACTTCTTACAGGATTACTAATACCGTATGTAGCACTCAGATAAATTAGGGAATCGTTTTTCTACCAGGATCGTATGTCACCATCACTTAAAAAGCTTTTGTCCTCAAAGCTTCCAACCGAATTGCTTTTCGCTACCAACATTCAATGGTGAATAAGTTTAATCTACCCGTCCTCCTATATCACAGAACTAAGCTAATTCGGCCTTTGTGATTCAAGCTAGTTTTGCCTCTAAATTACGACAACGCATAACTACAATTACTGGAGATCCGCTGTGCAAACTCTAGACGACGTTGCGCATAAAACCAGACGCTTCGCTGTCCCAGTGGTGTCTTTTTGTGCTGGCAATCAATTATAGAGATCATAGTATGACTACACAAATACAAGTATGGTCATTTATTCTGACAAAACTAAGGGGAGATAATCCATAAATCTCCTGTTCTTCATGCAAGAGCGCCAGATGAAAGGTAATGTTGGTCTGTATATTGGCGAGGTATTTGGCGGCCTAAAGCCAGAACGGAGTAATATATTCATGGTTTTGTGTCTGATAAGGGTGAAGGGGGGTCAGCTAAGAATCGATGGAAGAGGCGAGTTCACGTACAGAGATGAGGAATGGCAATTCATATTCGACAAGAACACAAATAAGACTGCGATAAAATGATGATAAAAAGACGAAACAGTCATTTGGCCTACTGGCAATGTATAAATTCTCTGAATACTGCCCACGATGGCATTTATATGAAAATAAGAAGCACGTCGGGAAAAAAATAATTTCAGCGAAACAATCCTGCCAGCACGAAGGAGTTCACATGGGCTTCTAAAAAGTAAGACCTTTACTTGGGTGGCCAATACTCTCTGAAAGGGACTTTGCGAAACTTGTTGACGGAGCCTGTCACTGGAGAAGAAAACTCCGTCGTGGAAGAAACGTTCGATGGAGTAATGTTGAAATAAGAATCTTCTTGCAGATGAGAAAAAGGCGGTTGACGAGGGAAGATGTATGGAAACCATACAGTGACTTCAGACGATAACAACAAGGCGGGCAAAACCTCCACCTGGTTCACGCCAACAATAAAAGAAGACTACATTTATCACCCCGATTGATTTTTCAAGTAAGGGATGATAAAGTAGTTTATTCTAGATCGCAAGAAAGTCAGATATTAAGACTATTGGGACAATACTATTGATTATCTAAAGGAAGCGTGACCAAAGCTATTTTGCTGAACGCAGCGCTGGGATTACGGCTAAGAGATATATTTTTCATCAGGAAACAGTTCGATTTTGAAGAATCTCCTGAGTCCTATTTGGAGGTATCCTTTTACGCGCAATCCCTAAACTTAATAAGTCAGTAATTCCATTGCCAATTTCCTTCTATGACGTTTCTTTATAATGACGGTATTCCATTGAAGACCTGGGATAAAGCTAGTATCGTCGATGCATTGCAAAAGGATCGCTCGGCAATGCGCTCGGCAATGCACTCGTCAAATATATTAAAAGTCGCAACTTATTGGAAAAATCTGGTTATCAGAGTGCAACTCAGATGTGAAAAAGCTCCCTTAAAGTTGCATTTAAGGTTTCGATTACTAAGAATTCAATCATTTTTTGTTATTTGCAAATCCTATTATGAGTTTGCAAAGAAATCGGATAAGAATTTAATCAGGTTTTGACTCGAGTTTTAAGTAATAGAACGCTGGCTGTTATACGGCGATTGAGAGTATTACCAGGCGTAGCTTGGAGACAGTGAAGTTGTCGTCGTTATCAACACCGGCATGTATGAATTATAGGACTTGAGAAAATGAGATTTCTCATTTTTGTCACAAAACATCAGAATGATCATGTTCTTAAAGAATAACATTGCTAATTCAACTTTCACTCGGCCTGATCCACACATAATTGAGAAAAAAGATGTGAAGTGCATTATATCGATGTATTCATAAAACATGAATAAAAGTAATAATGAGAGGCCAGTATTATCATGATGATCATTTTAAGCTTCCCTTCCATACGTTATGTACTGGCCAACACGTGATTCATTCATTAAAGAACATCTTGAATTTTCTAACATTAGTAACATTAGGTAAAACATCGTGGAGGCAACCATCACTAAGTATGTAATTATTTAGGAAAACCACTCAACACATTCGGTATGAAATTTAGGAACGATGACACATTAAAGGAACACGCTTTGATCATGAACATGCTTCAAACGCGACATACACGATTGGTACATACACCACTTATGTACTGACGAGATGGAGAGTTAGTGGAAAGAGGTCATTAACCCAATGAATAAAGTCTGTTGGAACAAATAGTATTTCGGATTCATCCCAAGAAGCGCAGTATTATTCTTCTAGACACGTTTGTGTTACTTGGTAATGGCCTGTTGATTAACAGGTTAATGTATGTCGACAACAGAAACCAGTTGATTGGCTCTAGGCTGCAACCACTTCAAAGCAAGGCCAATTGGACTTCAGCACCGTCACGAAACAACCGACTCACTTGCACTGCGCTCCCTTGAGGGGTCAAAGGTCGGTCTCGTCCCATTACGCTGACATCTCGAGCTCCGCCATTTTCCTTGACACATGACCTCCTACGTCATGAGGGTTCGCGAGGTGATCATTTGCCGAACTGGTCAGGTCAAATTAGATTCGACCGTGCTCTTAGATCAATCAACAAGAAAACACTAGGTGAACACGCCCGTTGATCCGTGCTCCTCCAGTTAAAGCATCAAGGATGTATGGATGTGGAGGATGCAGGAACGAGGAGAGAATTATGATGCTTTTAGTACAGCTCTAGTAAGATGGTCCACCTCTGATTCGTTCATTCATCACTCGTGCGAAAATGCCGAGGGAAATACAACTCAATTTAGCGAGGAAGGAAGAGTGTATCCGATTAGAGAAAGAAAATGCCGAGAAATCACTTCGGGCTGTCGAGCTTGTATAATTCTGCGCGTACAACGTTCTTTCTCTGAGAGCGTACATTAAGCGGGCGAAAACAGATTTCAATCTCCGTGAAAAAATGTTATGCAACTAGATTTCCTGACTTAAACATTCTTAGGATTTTTCATTTTCGTTCAACCTCATCCTTCTTCAAGATGAAGTCGATTTTAAATGTGCATTTCCTGACTCCTGTTGAGTCCCAAAGCTTATTAATTTTCAGTCAGTGATTAATGATTTCTGACAAATTCAATTACGACTTTCACATTTTCCCGCCTTGTTTCTTATAAATCATTTGCAACGCAAATGACACACATTATTAGTTATTAATGTTTGTATGAAATAGTTTAACCAAAAACACACAATTCATTAAATGGATAGAAAAATCCAATTAGGTAGTTGTTTTCAGCATTGGAAAAAACCTCAAAATTTATTAAACGTCAAGCTCAAAATGACCAGAAAACGTCAAATTAACGTTTTTTAAATGCCAATTTGCCCTCTTGAAAGACGGGGAAATTATTTCCATCATAATCGATAACCCTTACTCTTCTGTGTTGCTAACAGGCCCCAAACATCGTTCCTTGACAAACACTGATAGCTGATTGAGACACTGGAACAAACACTTTTTGTCAACTTGCGCACTTTTGTACAAAAATAACGTCACATATCAACACATACCCAAAGTACACGTCAAGTATTCCAATTTACGCTCTCGTGAATAAAGATAATGGCAAATCTTTTAAATGGCACTTTCCCCGGATTTTATGGATATATTCGCGGTCGTGTGTGATTCTTTAGAAGTCGGACGCAACGATATTGTATAATGAGTTTATTCCCATTAGCCACCTGAGCCTCGAAGTGTAATGATATCAATTATATTCATACAGATGATCTGAAAATTGAAGACATCGACGCTGACATCGAGGTCTGCCAACTGGATTCTATAATGGTGATTTGTGACCTTGTGAAGTATTCTGAAAGCACCCATTTTGTGTTATCAACAACTTATATGGTATGAAAAACGCATTTAAATTATACATTATCGGTTGAAAGATTTGAAAGTCGAAGATCTACATTCGAGTGGAAATGCTTCTCGTGGAGAAGCTGTGATGCATGTGGACATTGATAGTGTGAGCGAATCGCCTTCACATGGCACAGTCATGCAATGGCATGGGTTGGCAATTGGTAAAGTCTTTTCAATTGCTCACACGTTAGTTAAGGCATTAATTAAGCATAGAATCACATATTTAAAAAATATCTTTGCCATTACCAGATTGGTTCATATTTAAGAAAATAAAACCTTCGTAGACATATTGAATTATTAGAAGTATGCAAACATATTAAAACGCTTAGTTATAATCCGTTATTGTTGGACACATTCGTCAGATTAGTTAATTGATTCAATAGTTTACTCACGTGCATATTTTGGTACATTTTAAATTGATTTTAACCGAAAGCAACGGACGTCAGGTAGCCCATTTTATTATTGTTTCTAAAACATGTTTTTAATACAATGAGATGTTTAATATTGTCAAAGCGTGATCACAATTCTGAAAGAAGTATGTAAACCCGATTCGTAAATGTGTTACATGTGTCCAAAACATTTGTCTAGTCACTGGATACACAAACACACACACACACACACGCACACATTTATAGCCTACAATTACAATTAGTAGAGTCGCCAGTCCTAATTCTATCATCAGATAAATGATATATAGCGAGGGCGGGGATTTACCCTTACCTTCAGGGTTTGTATATACCGAAAATGTATCCATATCATTTGGCCTAAGGATGAAAGTACGAATTATTTGGCATTGCCTCCATGTACAAGTGTAGGTACACACTGATTACAGTCTAGAGAGAATGCCTCTAAGGCTGAGGATACTGTCGAACACGCTGTGATTTAGAAAAACATGTCATTAAATAGGGAACACAGTTGGAACCACACCATCAGAGTCGAGAACTAATCGCCAGCCTTCACTGTACTTACAGCTGTAACAGCTTACACTGAATAGGTCATAGGAATGAATCAGATGAATAGTATATGCTGGCGTTTGGTGCCTGACTCTGAGGGTGTGGGTTCGAATCCCCCTAGGAAGCAGGGACTCGTGTCATAACAAATATTTAAGAATATTACCCATATGGGAAGACGGACACAGGGTAGTATTTTTCCTGTAAGTCACATGGGAGTTACACCTTTTTCTGGCTTTTGATTGGCTGTTACAGAAGAATAAGAATTTCATTGTTTGCCGGAACTACTTCATTCAACTTTCTTACTTTTCCCGACTAGTAACTTTAGAAACTGTCTTCTGCATTTTAACATGTTTTATTTGTTTCCCGCAGTTCAAATTAGCGTTTTCGTACATGTGCCGACGCATCAAATGTCGGAGGAAGCAGTTAAATTGTCCGAAATTTAAAGAAACTAGCGATTACTGCTTGACTGTATAACCACAGAAAGCTTCAAGAGCGACGGCGATCGTTCGAATGTAATGACGTCATAGGCGCGAGCGGTTATGACGTCACAGTGTCGATTGTAACGTCACAGGGCTTTACGGTTTGAGCCGACTTGTTTTTGAGCTTCCCACACCTCTTGATATGGATGTTGCAATAACTTATATGTATAATCATGGATTGATAGTAATTGGCAGGAATACAAAACTTTCAACTAAAGCCACATCTTTCTTTTATTGTGAAAGACATTTTCGCAGGGGACATTTTAATCGTGCGGAGTAAACAAGGATAGGTACGTAAAAAGTGAATCCACGACACACGCGTATGGATATGGAGATTCATCTCCTTCTCGGGTCCTTTTAGAAAGGCTATTGGCTTTTAATATTCGCGTTTTTACTTTAATTTGTCATATGGGTAATATAAACAATAACCAACTCGTGACGGGGAATGGCAGGTTATCTTTCCCTCGTTATATCAATTGTGTGTAATTCTCTCGCCAAGGCTCGAGAATTACTCAAATGATATAACTCGGGAAAGATAATCTGTCATTCCCCGTCACTCGTTAGTTATTGTCTAAATGTGTACTATTTGAAATATTGTGATCCCAAATACAACAGTCTTCTGTGATACCAACTGTAATCATTCTGTAGCATTTAATATCTTGAGATTTTTGTAAATTTATGAATTGGAAATTTATTGGTTGTAACCATCTAGTATTATCATATATCACTTAATCCCTTACGGTGTCTCGTACGTGTTAGGTCTGAACAATGTAGTGTCAGTTAACAGCTTTAATGTGAGGTGGGGAGAAATGTTGTCTTGTTTAAATATCTTGTGGAGGTCATCTTCAACAAGGAAGATTATCTGCTCTCCATCGATCTAATATAGATATATTTGACCATCTTCAAACATCATCGAAACAAACTCAAACGTGTGGGGTAATATTGCGCCTCTTTATCTAGACGTCAAATAGCCACACAGCACGATTCAGGTGATGTGAAAAATTGGGCTTTAACGCCGCTATCAAGAGTATTTGATTGACATCACGGCTGCTAGTATTATGGCAGGGAGAAAGACCAGGTGGCAACGACTGAGACTAGCGAAATTAAGTGTAACATTGCATCCAAACCTTTCTGCGTGTAGAATCCTGGCGGGATTCAAACCCCGGACCCCGTGATCCGAAGCCGGAACGCGCTATCTACTGCGCTATTCCGCCCCACGGCGTGGTTTAAATGATATACATATTAATTATTGTTCTCCGTTTTCTTGGGTCTCTGATTACCTTAGCTATGAAAGCGATAAAGATTTTAATTTAAATTCTTTTGTCATATATAACTTCTTATAGACTGTAACTTTTGTACATTAAATTATCACAAAGAATGGAATATTTGACAACAAAAGTAAACCTCCATTCACTTTTTTAATGTATTTGGTCATATTGTCTACGTCGAACATTTCATTACGTTGGACAATTGCATGACAAAAAATGTTGACAAATTAATTTCCTTGCTTCCATTGTTCTCCTAGAGTCAATCTCAGACTATATGTTACAAAAACGAACATCGCCACCATATTTTCTTGATGTGAACTTTGCTGCTTTGATTGTAAATGGCAAGTAAAGAAAGTGTGCTTTTAGTCAAGGGACAGAGTAAATTCAATTCCAAATGTCCTCATCTGTATTTGGAGTCCAAAAATGTAAGCTTAAATAAACATAAAGCTGCATCTTACAAATTCCATCTGGAATTGTATTAATACATAATGAATACTGTTTATTATAATTATATCTTAATTGAACCGTCGTAATGATATTGTTTTCAAGTACACATCGATCAGCCACAGTGCAGGGGGAATCATTGGTTTGTTCTATCCTTGCAATGGTGAACGCCAAACAAATGCAAATTTGGGAATTTTGCTAATGAATAATAAATAAAGTTTGTTATTATATCTTAATTGTATCGTTGTGAAAATGAATTGTGGTTTTCTCAGTGCACGTCGATCAGCGACAGTCTAGCGCCAGTTATTGCGTTTTTCTATCCTTGCAGTGCAAAGCTCCAAATAAATGCATATTTGGTAATTCGTTAATAAATGATATTTACAGTTTATCATTATAATTGTACCCTCGTAGTAATATGGCTTTCAATTGCACATCTAGCAGCCACAGTGCAGTTTTGTGTTGTTCTAATATATCCTTGTAGTGCAAAGCGCCGACCAAGGAAACAACAACTTCCTTCTATTAACGCATGTTTGTATAACGCGTCCGGGAATATAACCCCTGTCTATTGGGTGATGAGCGGACACTGTACAACCGAGCTTCACCCCTGAAGCGTAACAATAAAACATTTACTTTTTGAATATTGAATTTCAATATACATATTACCGCCTTGACAGCGAAATTGTTAAGGATTGTTACGTCTACAGTTTATCAAGGAACAAGTATAATAAACAATAGATTTAGATATCAGTGAAGGTGAGATACACTCATGAGATTCTGTGCCTCGTGAAGAACTGTAACCATTTCATTATTCTAAAAGCGTCCAACGAGAGAGACGTGATGTATTGTCGACGTTCAGGATGCATATTTCATGACAAACACTTCCCACAACGAAAGAGCTAAACAGAGATTCACTGTATACAGTGTATGTGTGATACACACTTCTTACTTCATTCTCTCTTATACAATTAGACGAAGCGAATCAACTTGGACACTTCTCCGTAACCACCTGCTTCCCAAGGCATCTGTATAATGTGTATGAAAGATGCAACGCTTATTTGTAAATCCCTTTTGTAACGTCCGCCTTTTAACCTCCGCTTACGCTACACAAAAATAGCTGTAGTAATCTATTAATGGATATGATGCTATATATCTCTTGCCGTTTGAAGATAAAGCTTTTTAATAATAAATATACAATACGTTTGTAACGTACATTTTGTAACGTGCTGTCGATCGTCACGATTAGCGGAACGGCCACCGTGGCGGTTGTCTTAATTTCAAGTGAAAGATTAATAAAATGTAAAACCCGGTCACATTACCCTCGTTTTCATTTGATGCCAAATCATTCGCTTGTTAACCCTTTCACCCTTACACATCTAAAATTAGGCACGTAAACGTGTTAGCTTTGGCGTTTCTTGGTGGTGAAAGGGTTAATAAATATCGTATTAATTTAAACAGGACCGAGTTTAGTATACTAAATTCCTACCCGTTGACGATTTCACTGTTTAATAATTCACAATTATATTAGATACTGTGTAGTAACGCCGCATAATACCAAAATGACGTGACGTTACAATATATGAAAATGGTTTCTGACCTGCAGAGAGTAGGTGCTATATTGGTAGTATCATTTTAATTTACCTTGATTAATAACAGCAAGTAATAAATAAAGTACAAAACTCGCGAATGGTATTATTTTCTAACTCGCTTTCGCTCGTTTGATACTTAACCATTCACTTGATTTATAAACATGGCGTTGACGGGGTCGTCTTTAAGTATTCTCTTTATTAATCATATCATATAGCAGCGAACACCTTGCCCTGTAGGCGGAGCATAACCACGGTAACATGACTTCGGCGAGTTTAACTCGATTATAAAACAACAAACTGAACATTAATCTATTTACTTTAGCTAAAATCTCAAATCATGACATACCTTTTGTATTAATCATTTAGGATATCAATGTCAAATCGACATTTACAATATTTTAAAACATTTCTTCATTCTGACTTACCTTAATCTTCACATAAGCGGGAGCAATGGGGATGTCTCTTAACCAAGACCACAATCCATTCAATGCAGTTATCTCTAATCGTATCTTTCCTTTACTGACAAACACTTACGAGCACAGACTGGTAGGTGGTATCACACGCTGATGTCACAATGCTTTCAAACATCTATTACACCACCTTCTTTTCTGAAACGACACTGTTAACTGGGCCCTGGAGAGCACTTGGATGACAACAGGATACAATAGGGTCGTTACTGGCATGGGGTAGTCACAAAGATAGATACGGTATATTTCATGTGTGAAGGAGTGTTGATTACTGATTGAGTGGTCTCCAGACAGACACCCATAGTTCCCGTTCATAACCCGGCCCCTTGAGATTAAAACAATGGTAAAGGGATGGACAGGGGTTACGTACTACACATGCAAATACTGCTCATTAAGCGTGACCAACTCCACTTTTTTTTTGGCTGCTGATGTCAGTGGAGGAGCTTCATCGGGTGATGTACTGTGTTGCATGTGGAGTCGTGAGCTTTAGAAGCTTCCCATGAGAGACGTGCTGTTTTTCCTACGTAACTCTGATTTGTCCCTGCCATCCAATACAACGATCATAAATCGTGGCAGTCACGTATGTTCTGTTGTCAAGTTTATTAACGAAGAGAAGCTTCCACTTTCAGAGATGATTTCCGCTTCGTAATTTCCCCTGGGTTCAGAAACACTGATGGTGTTAAAGTGGAAATACGAGCTAATAACTGAAATACATGTCGCAAAAGCCTTTTACAGATGTTGTGTGCAGCAGCTTCCCACCCGAGCCTGCAGCAATAATTATTCACAGAGCGAGTCCCTCAGTACAAGGGTTCGGCCACACACAAGCTAACTATTGTATTTTTGACGATCTCGTCATAAGGCAAACATCATTTTTTCCACGCTTATTTTCAGTGTGTACTAAGGGACCGAAGTTAATCAAAGTTAGGATGGATGTCACGCCACTGGGAATAAGTACGTAATGTTTCTATATATTCCTTATAAACAGGATACGGCTAATATGTCTGGCCGCCTTGGGCACTGTACAGCACGAATAAAGAAGTTTGAAAACTTTCACATAATTCAATCAGTGTTGAGTAACGCAATAAGCTTACGCTTTCTGACAGAAGCCTTATTTTAACTTTAAGTAACTAGACTGACATGGAGACATTGAAAGATGACGTCGATAGAAATATGAAATTAACAATCTTCTTGTGAACTGGTCACCTGTTTACCATAAAGTAATTATTGAGTAGAATCTAAATTTATCCCTTAAACTTCGCCTTCGAAACTGTCCGTTGATCATTGAAACGAAAATAGACAATAATCATGGTTTAATAAGGTATACACCCCCGGTCACAAGAAACCCTACTAGATATCTTATCAGATATTGTAAAAACTGTTATGAACAGCTTAGCAATATTATAACATAACGAAGTTGCACCATTTATGCATTATATATTTGAATTTCAGAAGTTCATGTCGCGAAAGAAGGGCGATTGTTGAAATGAAAAAAAAAACAATAATTGTTCAGTTTTCGATCAGTGCTTGATCAGAAAAACATTTTTAAAAGATTTTCATTCAACCACGAGCAACAATACAGGCACGCATTCGCGTTAAAGTGGTGATGATGCTACCGATGTACGCAAGTGAATCAACCGACAAAATAGCAGTCTTCATTGGGCGTGGTTTTCATGAATCTTATTGACTCGAATCACAGTTTTCCACAATTTAAATGGAGTGTCATGTTAGTTATTGCTTCAGCATAACGTGGAGACCGCCATTAATTATATTTAAGAAATTACTGCATCTTTCATTTTAAGGAGCATACAGTAGGCGTTAATTTTGGCCGGGGGTGTTTGTCTCGACGTTTGAATAGATATAGTTCATAGGCGTTGGACATTGACATATACATTATTCGAAAACATATTTGTAGGTGTATACGTACTTTAAAAGCATCGCAGACAATTCCAAAGACCACCATTTGTAATTGTCAGTAATCCCGATTTCGGAGACGAGACAATGTGCATATACGGTATTCAACAAACTCTAGCATTCTTAAAGGCGCTGTAGCACGCCGTTCTTTACTGAAATAAAGTGATCTCACGAAAATGTTATTAATGGCCGAAAAATTCTCATCAATGAATTAAAAAAGAGTTCGTAAACGAATGTACATGGTTCGGTCAAGCCATGGGCGTCCATTTATTTTCGAGCGGCCATTTCAAAGTGTTCACATTAAAATGGCCGCTCGAAGGTAGTTGAAGTGATTTTACTGATGTAGCGCCCTTAAATAGTATCTCGCTTTTCTATAAAAACCGAGATATAAATGTTGTTTGCATAAACTATATTTTGAAAATAGTAATGCCTCCCGTCGTAGAACACATTCTCTATCATTGGACAATCAAAGTGGCGTAAAATATGACATCATTTGCTAAGCGACGCTCTAACTGTCGTCTAAAATCACGAGCATGTTTTATTGTCTCATAAAGCACGCTGTCTGACCGCTTGTCTTTTATTGCCGTAGGTATTATATAATATCACATGGTTACATTAATATATATATTGAAGTCATCAGAAATCATACGACTATTCGTAACACAACATGTTGATGGTAGATTATAGTCCCGTTGGCAATTATACTTACATTCACTTACGTTACTGCTTATATCATATATCACATAAAACAATGTATTAAAAGTTGTTTCTTTCTCAGAGTACCGCCATGACTCCGAGGCCAAGTAATATAACAGACAGCACTGTCCTTCTCGATAACATTTTAAGAACACCATTTCGTAAATTGAAAATGTGTTTTTGTAGTTTTCAAGTGTTCTTAAAGAAAAGCGGCGCAAAGTCATGTACATATATGAGAGCGGAGATTACGACATGCCTCGGTTTGAGATCCCTTCTGTTTTAAAAAGCAGCATGTCCCATTGTGCTAGCAGATGAAAACAGGCACATCTTCAATTTGGAGAGTGATTTTAAATTTATTCCTTGGGGAAGCTTAAGTGCGAAAATAAAATCAATGCAAACATTATTTCCATTTCAGGAATGCCAGGGCTGCATGTTGTTATTAACGTGAATTCCAGTGGGTGTCCATACGCCATATTTAATATCATATTTATTTGCCAATATTAATGACCAGAAATATTGCTGTCCTCATAAATGATTTTCAGGAAAAGCCGAAACGCGTTGAACATTTCTTAAATAGCAGTGAATTCACGTTAATCTAAACTGACAATGGCCATTTAAAACAACTCTGGTTTATACTCTCTGCATAACTCGTATTCCCAGTAACAAATGAAAGGCTTTGCTGGCATTACTTTCAACGTTGGGAGTTTACAAAAACAGTTACCTTTTAAGAAGTGACATCCGTGTAGATCATTAAGTTAGTGAACAAGATTAGCCTTTAAACGGGCAAAGTGACGCGGACTCTGCTTTTGTACATTCAGAGCGTCTACCTGCCAATCTCTTGGTTGGAATATTAAGCTTTTTCATTTCATGTCTTATCACTCTTTCAACCAAAAACATATCTTTGATGACATTAACTATAATGGATTTTGACAGAATGACATTAAAAAGCGAGAAAGACAAAAATACCTTTCAAAGGGGGTTGCCATGCTGGCACCAAAAGCAAACTTATTTGTTTTTTCAGTCGAAATTAATGTCAACAGTAGCCGTTTGGCATGCAACAATTTGTTAATCAGCACGACACTGCTTTGGCCATTAATGCTATAAAACAAGGTTTTCGGTCTAACGGGCTCTAACAGTGATAAAACAGCGCTTTGGCGAGCTGTAATCCATGGTTGCGATTCAGAACAACGACAGTGACAGATCACGAAGAGGACAAAACAGCAGGCTGTTACTTGCAACAACGCACGGCAAAACCTCGCAACCGCAGAATAATGAAGTTGTTGTCAATGATGCTCCATGGTTGCAAGTTTATATGTCAAAAGTTGAGTTGACATCTAGATGTATTTTTGTAGCACTAACGTGATACATACAAACTTGAACTACCAGATAACACGATAATTTCTCCCAATCCTGGCCATCATCTCTGGATGTGAATGATATATGTCATTACTACAAGCATTTCAAATCGTTATTGAATGTAGAGATACTTAATAAGTAATGGTATCCCTGAATATGTAAAAATAAATATTTGCCAGATTGCGATGTTGCAACTTTAAATTGGCAGTAGAAAGTGGTAGATACAAACATGTCGCATATTATGAGAGACATTGTCTTATCTGTAAATTAAATCAGCGTCAGTGATCGAAATTAGAATATCTAAATTAAATGATAATGGCGCCTTAGCACGTTTTAGGCATATTATTATTTTTCAAATTTGCCATTTATTATCAAAGTTAATACAATTTAATGTATGGTTCGAGAGTAAACAATCTCAATACATGACCCGATAAGTCGTATCCATTGAAAACGGTTTTCCGAATTGGAAGAAAAAGGTTCCACTTGTACAGCGACAATTTTGTTGAATTCTTCACTGTGTGACGTAGATGTGTATGTCTCAACCGATTTTGAGAGTTCATACAGCAAAATTGTTGACCATTCTATCATGGTGTCATAACTAAAACTCTACTTTGAGTGTTTAGCCATCGCCACATCAGTCTAATCACTTGAAATACCTTCGAGCGGCCATGTTAATGTGAACACATCAAAATGGTCGTTCGAAGGAAAATGGACTCGCATGGTTTAACCGAACCATGTACATTCTTTCTAGAACTCTTTTTATTGATCCATTAGTGTTCATTAGCCAGTTGTAACACTTATTTACATTTTCGTGAGCTCACTTTATTTCAGGTAGAACAACGTGCTACAACGCCTCTAATGAATGTAGTGCGTGTACAGACAACTAGATCCGACAATTTGGCAGTACAATAATCATGTTGCTCTTTCACAATTATAATGAAAGGAAGGGTTCGCTGTACTATCGTTAGTACCGACCATGTAAGAAGCTTGGAAACTCAATACAGATGTCGTAGTTATCAAGCATCGGCACGCGTGATGTTGGGGGATGATTCTTAATCCTGGTGGCCCTACAGTGTAAGGTGAGGCGTTACGTACGCGCTCTAAATAGTGTTGAGGAACCTAGTATTTAAGCAGCCATTGAGTATGTTGAGGAAAATAGGGAAATTGTCAAAAAATGTATCTCAATGTAACATATTTACTTAATTTTCCACAGATTTTCTCAACCATGAATCAACGGAGAAATCGCACTTATTAGTAAATGTGTTTTGCGTCTAAATATAGATAGAGTCTAATATTTTCAAACGCAAAGCATTGTAGTCGTCTGGCTCACTGTAAACAAACTTCATGGTTAAACTGTTGCGTTCTTTGATAGGTAGAGCTGCATCGTTCTTTCCCCAAGTACCATTTAAGTAAGTTCTCTTCAACCAGCCTATGCTGCAAATGGTCCATATGTCTCGGTTCTAGCAACTTGTGGATTTTGTCTTCTTTACTTATCAGCATATTTATGGTCGAATGTGTTCACAAATTCATAAATAGCCTACATTGCGGATAACACATTTCAGGCCTAATGAGCTATAAACTCACGATTGCATATTCCCGCATTTGAAACACGGAAATGTGAATACATTGTTTAACCTTTGGTATTATTCTTACATCGAGTGATACGATATTTGTGCAAACATTTTAAAGATTTAAAGTGTTGACATCATTCATTGAATAATTTCTGTTGCTATAAACAAGTTTGTGTACTTTAATGTAATTTATATATGGCAAACTCTCGTTTTCTGGAAGGATATCCAATTTCAACATCTGAATCATTCTAGTACAGAATTTAATTCCGAACACAATGACTGCCCTATATTTCGATTGCACACTGATTCGATTAAAAAGGGTAAATCTTAGTAGTCTCCTTCGTTCTATTCATAATTAATTAGAAACACATTTTATATTTGAACATATTTGACGATAAAAAGGTAAATCAACTTTTATTTAGAAAAACATTAAAAGTTTAAAAAGTTAATTAATTAATGAATGCCATGTGACCTAGTTTTTACATCCAATGTTCTCTGTATACACCAAACACAAGCGAGCTGGCTTAGGGCTATTCTCTGTATACACCTGTAAACAATTCAGCAGGCTTAAGGCTGTTCTCTGTATACATGTATACACAAGCCGACAGGCTTAATGCTGTTCTGCATACATGTATACACAAGCCGACAGGCTTAATGCTGTTCTCTGTACACACCTTAACATAAGCCAACCGTTTAATGATGTTCTCTGTATACACCTGAAAACAAGCCAGCAGGCTTAAAGCTACGGGATTCAAACTTCGGACTGTTGATCCGAAGCTACCCACTGAGCCCCTGCGACATGTGGTCTCGAGGACAACATACAGTTGTGTATCATAATCCATGCCGTGCATAGTTGTACCCAGGAATCATACATGTGTTCTTTATACCATCGTTTATTGGAAGAAAAGGAACGTTTACTTTCAGGTGCCAGTTTTCTTATTTCATTTGCAGTTCAGGAGAATCCTTTATACAAATCCAACCAACTTCGAATGATATTTATGAATGATAAACTGTTCTTCTCTGATTTCCCGAGTCACGTGTTGCAAAGAATTCATCAATCCGTCACCCATACAGTCAAATGTACATGACATCCGAGGTGAAATCGTCTTCACATATGATAGAAAATGAATCATCCATCGCCAGACTGTTCGCTTGAACTTTCCTCACTTAATATAGGAAATGTTTATGGCAGACTTTGCAACTGAAGACAGGGGTAGAAATGATGAGACTACTTTGATTGTAGGCGTAATGCTGCGTGGCCTCTCTCTGGATCTTGCATCAAGAGGCAGCAATGATCAACTCCGAGTAAGGAAGCACGTCATCTGAGAGATAACTGTGAAAGCGTACGTTACAGCAATCACCCAGATGTAGACTACTATGTTGGCAATGTCAGCCTCTTCATTACGTCGCTGTCGATATTGGTGCCAGTTATGCACCATCATCGCCGACTGCAGACTTAGCGATCACGTGGTTATGAAAATGGTAATTCGAGGACGACGATTAGCAATAACGTGCTTCAGACTTATTAAACGCACAGTAATGATAGCAATATTGTCAGATGTATTACGTTCATAGGGAATTCAGACATTCCCTGAGGAACAAGTTAATAAATGTTCAATATAAACTTAAACATTCGTGATTGTGATCGTTCATGAAAATGTCCAAAATGTTAAAATGACAAAGCATCACTTAACATGATTGGTGGTATTTCAACTGAAATTAATCTGAACTTAATTAATTATTCTTTTTGAGACAAAACCAGCCAACGCAAATATTATTCCTTTGTCAATAATATCAGGTTCTAGCCGATGTGGCGATATTTCTAATATTCGTACTGAAGGCCGTGTAACCACACTTCGATGTGAGGGTTAAGAACACTAATCGTAGATGCTGTCATGCAAACAATAAGGCAACACAAGGAGCTGAAATTAATAGTTTCTGTTCCTGTTCTAACTGCATTGATTACGCATCAGTCATGCTCTGTATGTCTAACAGTGGCTATATCGTTTTACAAATGTCTTTACAACACTTAACATTCTACATGTAGTATATATTTAAGTATCTTAAACTAAAAATATACCTGGTCCCTAGACAAATGAAACATGATAAGAATTCAATACACTTTGCTACAAAACGACAATGTTTCGTGAAGCCAAATCAGTACTTGTTTCAGTTATATATTCTGTCATATATATTCGAAACGGGTCAAAATTTAACCTTTACATGAACATACTTTAAGGGCATTAATTTACCTCAGTATTTTATCTATCCCATGTGTCTTCTCTAACGCATTTATTAGAGGAATCAAATACTGCGCACCGCTCCGCTATACCTAATGTGATCTGTACAAGATTCGTTATCGGGAGACATGTAAAAAGCTTTCAATGTCCCCCAAGTACCGCGGGCTGATCAATTTCAGCAACACGTGCATTGACATTCCGGAGGTGTTCTCTTCCCATTTAAGCTTTGACTATAATGTATGTGAAACTCTGTGCAAACTTTCAATCTCATGACCAGTTTGTTAGGCTAATCTGCCAGCACAAGATAATAAGAAAGGATGTCGTAGAAAACGATAGCAAGTCGTGACTCGAATGAATAATCAACAAATAACACATTCTGTAAACTCGTGTCTGGCGCATCGTGCGTCTTAGTTATCAATTCATGTCGACGTAAGCCTTTACTGATGACACAACGCACGGAAAACGCAATATAAGCATCGAAGGTATTGCCAGTTAAGCCCAGCTGATAAATATGTGTACACAGAGCCCGAGGCACTATGATAAATGACAGTCCTGTAACGAGGGGGAAACGCCAAGGCAAGCAAATTGTTATTCCCGCTTCGATCTTGTGCCAAACTACAGATTGCATAAATGACTAGCCAAAACACATGGAGACTGATCAGACTGTGTCCCCTTTCCGATCCGCTGCACTGTTTAATTATTCCGCCATCGATTCTTTGCTAGCAAACTCGACATCCTGTCTGCAACATGGCGGCTCGAGGCGCAGTCGGAAACCATCGGACATGAAACTTCCGAGGTTGATACAAAAACAGGAAGGTTCCGAATGACCTGTGGTGCATGCTAAAAGAAGAGGGGCAAAGAAATTGAGACAAATTTGCTGCGTCTTTGACCTTCGTCTTCTGAAATTGAACTTAATTAATTGTTTTCCTTCGAAACAGTGAAAAATGATTGAACGAGTATTTTATCAAATGCAAATCGTATTGAAATTTTAAAACTCCTTATTATTTATTAATAATTGACTATGGGCAAGCTGCCGTATTCAAATATTCTCATAAATAAGCAGATAGAGAAAATGAGTAACAATTAAGAATATTAAGTAGATGATGACGTTTTAACCTATATTAAATGAAAAACAGCACCTAAAACTATATATATATATATATATATATATAATATATATATATATATATATATATATATATATATATATATATATATATATCGTATATCATATTCGAACATTCTATAGTTGACGCAGTTCTGCAGTTTATATAAAAGAGATGTTTTATAGAGATTGCTGTGGCATACGTTATGTCTCTAACAAAAATTAATGAAAAGTATGATGGGGAAAAACTTTCAAAGTAACGTTGTTGTAGCTCAGTTGATAGAGCGTCCACCCATCACCAGGACGGTCGTGGTTCAAATATCGTCCGTGTCATATGAAGAGACGTTAAACATGAAAGTTGTTGCATCTTTGCTTCGCGCTCAGCATCACAACGCTGGAGGCTGCTTGCAATGTATCAGAGCATACCGAGCACATATGGTAGATATATGTAATGTACTTAATCAAAAAAAGTAATATTGTGAATGGTATTATCATGACAGCGAGTCATGTGAGGTGCCAGGCGAGGAATGGAGCGAGACGGAGGTGGCCAGATCGAGCCCACCCGTGACGTGGTGTACAACCCTTTCTCAGTGCTGGAACATCTCCTAGTGTACAGAACAAACACTACCCCGTACAGTTGATAGAACCCACGATTCCGTCGATAAAAAACTAGGTGTGAGCATGCGCAGACACATAGTTACAGGGATACATTGCACGTGCAGTATACTTAGACAAGATATTGAGGTATGTGTTCCGCTCCACCAGTATGCAGATGAATACCTCGTGTTTGGGGTCTCTCTTTGTGGAAACGAAATTGAAGGGGACATTCATGTTATTAAATATAAGTAACAGATGGAGCACTCACCGTGAGCTATATGTTCGTCACTTTAGTCAGTCGTCTGCATCACCCCACTACACTCAGCCGCAAAAGTAACGGCAGCACATTTTCAACAGTGTGAACAACGAAATATTGCTGTAGATGAAAGTCGATTTTGAATGCTTGCTATAGGGACATGACTTGTCAAGAGGTATCCCCAATTTCATACAATTCCATCTGAGTGGAATACCTGTATTCTGTATATCTGTTCAAGCACACTTGGGGTGTTGAAATCGCTATTTTCATATTGGTATTTAGCCAGCATGTGAGACATTAAACTTAAAAATTAACAAAATGTAGACTTTTAATTTATACAAGATGCTGTCGACATAAATAACCTTCTTAGATTAAGACAAGCAAAGAAAGCTATACTAACTTGACTAGCCTATTTTGTCTAGTTAAGGAGATTAGAAAACGATTGTCAGAAGTATGATCAGATAATGTTTAGAAATTTTAAATCAAGTTTAGTTGTCTTCTGAAGACAATATGTATCTCTGGTTTAGTGGTTTTTATCACTCTTGGATTGACTTATGTTTTATTGAATGGTGACGTTTCTTTTGCGGTTGAATGTAGCTTTGCTACGGCATAAAACGACATCGTGGGTCATTCTATTTTGAAATTATAACAATTACAACGTTTCTTTTCTTGTCTCGTAATTAAGAAATCAAAATAAGGGATACCTTGATATAGGTTGTAGGATGAGAAGATATTACGTCGACAGAACACAGAGACATATAGCGCAGCAGGTCTGCCAGATAATAGGCGATATAAATTATCTCTACTCCATTTCTTACAATAACAATGAGTTTCAAGCTATGATCCATATTCCGAGTATTGATGATACTTGTAGGAGAAAAAAACATCACGATCGTCAAATATGTCACAAACACGTCGTTTATAATGTAAATTGATTCAGTTGTGATGTATTGCATATTCACAAATGACACATAATGTAAAACATAATGTGAAATAAATGTCCATGAAAATTCATGAATTCTATCCAATAATGAGTCATAGATGGCATCAACAATGACACATACATGTACATCTTTGTTAGATAAAGATTAACTATAAGGACGTATTTATCAATGCTATCACCCTGTGCCCTTTCCAAGCATAGTGAGACGTGAATGGCAAAAAAAACATTGTTAAAATTCCTGAAAACCGTTGATAAGACTATGCTATGTAAAGAAAATCACCGAAACTACCGCCGTTTCCCATTAGGGTAAAGTAAACATATTCAAACTCTAATTTGTTTGAAAAGACACGGAAACCGTGTTACATTTTTGAATAGCTTTACAACAAACGTTCTGCTGTGAAAACAATTGATAGCAAATTAGCATCTGTTAGGAATGTTATTATGGGACGTTTACATGTAAACGAAAACAAGTTTCAAGGCCTCAAAAACACATACACGGTATAGAGCCAAAGACAACAGTGTTATTTCACTAGTTCCATATGCACTATGTTTAGAGTTTGCTTTAAACGATCGTTTGAATCAATATTGTGAACAATTATTAAGCAAAATAAGCTGTCATTATATAGAACTTTGCCTTTAAGAATGCTTGGGTAAAGAGATAAAACGATATCCTTCTTCAGTGAGTATAATTATAACGCACACACATTCACTGTATACAGGTATGCTTATGGTACCTCCGCGTATTACCCTGCGGTAAGGTCAAATATAATTATATTTGGTTGTTAACCCCCGAGAAATATACAACCGCAGATATCATTAATCGTTTGATTTCGCTTACAAACCAGGGTCTAGATTCCGAAACTGTCTTAGTGCTAAAATTGTCGTATTACCACACAATAATATTCGCTCACGATTATAGAATGTGACAATAGACATTCGAATTTCTAGGTACTGAACATAGATGTTCAAGGCTCTCTCAGCACTAGGCTAGTCGTAAGCCAAGCCAATGTAAACGAACTTAAGCTAACGACAGTCCAAGAACTAAGAGGTCTCGAAAATCTAGTCTCAATCTGATTGGTGACAGAGCAGAGACACATTCGAAAGTCTCGTGTCAAAGGAGATACCACACACGTGTCAGTGTGAAGCAGAAACTGAACGCTTCAATTAGCCACGTTAAGCCAGCCATGACGTGGTTCACCCATCCGGTGAAACATTGAGTCCAACCTTGCTGAACGTCACAATGACCATCAAACTATGCTTAATATGCTCTCTGAGATACGCTCTTTTATAGGCATGTACTTCACAGCATTCTGCAATTAAGGACTTTTAATTCAAGAAAACTAACTCGCAACCTGGTACTTGATTTCACATGCATGTGTTCGTGTCACAGACGAAATACACACACTAACACTGCTACAGAAGCTGACAGACCTAAAGACTCTTATGTCAACTACACCTTGCTTTTTTGTTACAGATGTTGCATAGCTTTTCGCACTTGAATGGAGAATTTGCTGCTTCGACAGTCTTTTGCTTTTTTAAAACCTTAAGCATGAAAGTCAATTTCATACGCTTCAGGAAATCCATATCACCCTATATCCGTTGGCATTCTTCGACTATTTTCGACACAGGACGACATTGATTATTTACAGTTTTCCACACCACTAGAACATATGTTGCCATTAAAGTACAAACTACAAAGCTTGGACTTCTTTCCATTGAATCACATCGTATTACGTTGCGATCTAATTGGCAATTTATCCAAGAATGACACATTTTAACACTTATTTCTATACACAGCCAGACAAACGTATTAAATGAAACTTTTCAATGTAATGACATACATGCACATGGTGAAAGGACATACGTTTTGCCACACAGAGTTGACTCACAGGGGTACTGTTTGCAACGCGATGGAATGGTAACACGTGCAGCACGTGCAACACGTTTATATCTCCATCGAGTACGTACAAACATGTGTCTTATAATTACGCATATAGATTTAGCATTAATAATACCCTTCTTGTTTAACTTAGCCACGTGGAAACGGGAAAAGAGAAATTAGTGTATATTATTTCAATATTCCATTGCAAAATGCGTTCCCCAGTGGATGTTTTGTGTACATTTGACGTCCATTTGTCTGCGGAACTTGCTAAATGTAATGATATTAAGCGCAGGGTAAACTCTTAAGGTGTGTGTCAAAACACGGGGAGAGATGCAGAGAACAAAGGGACCATTTGGAACGTTGTCCTTTTAAGGGCGATCAAAGAATACAACGTTATGTTGCTTCATAGTCCCCATCGATTTTAATCTGCACGGGCATATGGCCTCTTAATGTCAATATTTACCTCACCCATTTTCTATTATGATACAGCAAGGTAAGCGCTTAGTACTCTATTGGTTGTTGCTTTTCGAAGACATCGAATCCGGTATCCACGACTTAAGTTAAACTTGTGCTCTGTGTTTGTTTGCAGGCTTCTAGCACTGTTGACATTACGTTGGAAGAAGACTACAAGCGTCCCAAATCCAACAAACTTTTGGAGGCAATTATAAAGCAGATCTATTTTAGCTCGACCCACAGAGGGAAAGAAACCCTTTGGACCTAGACTAGGGACTGGATGACCACTTCTAGCAAGATTGCTCCAGACTTGACAAGGATTCTGGTTTACTGCTCCTGTTCACTGAGGTAATGACATACAGAACTGGTGCTTAACGTCAAATGGTCATCAACCGGTGCCGGATGCGTCAACACTGCAAGCGCTCTACAACGCTCTCTTGACATCAAAAGACCTTCTATCGAGCTAACTATGTTTGGAGACACAACACTGCTGGCAGAGATATGATACCATCGGCCGCGGGACACAGTGTACATAGGTCATAGCCTCGTGGTACTGTGATATGAAACGGTTTGAAAAAGTGTGTCTGCTGCCCAGTGCAATCCATGTACTATTTAAAATTACACAAATTCATGCTCATGCTACATGAGTAAGGTAGACAATAGATAAATAATATAAATAAAATATATACATAGAGGGATCAAACACTGGTTGAAAACAGATATACAGCTGTGCATTGAACCTATGGAAAAAGTGAGTTGAATAGATATTGAGACAAGATTCAAAGGAGTCAAGAGAGGTAGCCAGTTTGATTTCTGTCACTGGATCTCATTCTGCATATAGGCAAATAATTCGAGAAATAAAAAACAACTACAAACAGTTAACTAACTAAGCACACATTTGATATATCCTCGCAAATGCACACGTTAACAAATTAACCTAAAATAACATTGATTAGGATCTTGAAATGTCTGAATTTTTAAAATTTTCTCCTTAATTTAAAGTTTAAAAACTCCAGCTTTGAGGACATGGAGGGAATATTAGTAACGTATTTCAAACTCACTTAAGGGACAAATCGGACAACGAGGCATTATGGAACACAGTATTGGTGATTAGATGATCGATTGATTGGGGACTAGATGCTTGATTGTGTCGTGCACTCCCAGGGGAGTAGAGCATGAATAAGAGTAATCAGTAATCCATTTAGAAAGGAAATAATATATCTAGCTGAGCGATCAGAGCAAGCCGACACGGTGATATAAAGGAATGGGGCATATTCAGAAAACATTAAAAAAAACAGGCTCGTTCGGATCGTCAAGTATGACTGAATCACATATCACATCACTTTATCCCATTTATGAAATCATGTGAACGCAACCTGCTCTGAAGTTTCAAAGATAAGTCCTAATGACATATAAGATGCTTTGATACGAGTAACACGGAAAGTAAGAGCGGAACAGACTTGGATGGTGGAGGCACGTCAAACATAGTGGTGTATATTACGACACAAGCCCTGTACAGGGAGACGGGGACATAAGTCATTAATCACTCCGACACAAACCTGTAGCTTAGCGATACCGTTATCGTTCATGTACAAGATGTAACTCACACGTAAGCTCTCCCCTGTCGGATTACTGCGGAACTCTATCGTACCTACTTCCCGATCACTCCCTGACATGTTTGACAGAAAATCACCCAAACGCCTAGGATGGGGTTTTAATTACAGCTGTGTGTCTTCACTAGGAGGTGTGTTTTGAATTACCAACATTCCAACTACCACAGGTGTTCAGCCTAACATAAAGCGTGCCCCGTATCGATTCTTCTTATACATTTGGAACTTGGAATAGGTTACTTGATTTAGGCATGTGAAACTTGGTATATGTTACTTTATATTAGCATGAGAAACTTGGAATAGGTGATTTGATATATATATGTGAAACTTGGAATAGGTGACTTGATATTGGCATGTGAAACCTGGCATGTTTCTAGAGATAGACATGTGAAACGTGGAATAGGTTACATGGTAGGACGACGTTGCGTCTAAATCAGATGATTACCCTGGACTGTTCTCTGTTCTCTGGTCATTGGCTGATGATTGGCAGATATGATAATTTAATCGAACGATTCCAATCGAGGTTGGATGATGGATGGACAATTCTGATAAAAAAGTATAATTCCTCTTCTACGATGCATCATTAGGGAAATGGTAATACAATTAAAGCAGCCAGTGCATCAAACATGTTCAAGGGAATACATAATGCTTCAGTATCATCGGAATGAGATTTGATAGAAGAAGCAGTTCCTGCTATAAAGATTTAGGATAATGAGATTTGACATCTCAAATAGTTATGTGTTTTGTATTTGGTAATTATGGGCAATTCTTTAAGAGGTTTTTTTACCGTTTATGATGCCTGCAGAAATGTAGATTAATTTTTTCATCGAAACTTGCGACTTTCAATGGACCAGAAAATATTGGATTCATTTAAGCATTTTTAACTTGACAAATTACAGCCATTTAAAAGTCCTGTGAGGAAACCAGAGATGATTTAAAAGGAAAAGCAATTACTGTAATCATTTTAACAGATAAATGATCCACATGATTGAACAGATCCAAAACCTACACAGATAATAGCTTTTCAGGAAATATTCCGTTTGTTTGAGTTGTCTTAATCAACCTTTCAAAAGTTAATTTCAGTGATACATTTATTTTCACTACTGATGTACATCGACTGGAATTAACTGCATTACGACAAACATCACAGGCTGCAACGTGTTGAATAATTAGTCCCCGTTTTGATGGCAAACGCTCCTGCACACAGAAAACGTATTTTCACAAAAACGACTACAATCCTTGCCCGTAAAATGCAACCGCAATTCTCTTTCCACATAGCTGACTCAAAAATAAAAATTAAAGAGTCCAGTAGCTTCTATATAAATATGAATTTGGAAACGATGTAATACGGTATCAGCAAATACAACTAGCAGCTGTTAAACAAACACCTGAAGGACTCCTAAAATATAAAGAGATGCAACGGGGGCAAACCAACAACAGAAATGAACTTAGAAGTAACTAGGCTAGAATGAAACATCACGAGTCTTTGACATAAACCAGGTATACAATAGCCCCTGAAAACGTATCTAAGCCAGGAAGAATGATTGAAATAACACAATTGATGCTTTAACTGAGTTTCACCTTGGTTTGGTACACAATAACAATCTCTTTAACAGCAACCTGAACTATGTTTCAAGTTTAAAGAATAGAAAATACCCAATACAACATTCCTTTGAAGCAATGAAGGATTCCTAAACTCAAACATATCCGACAAATTTTTTTGAATATGGACAAATACTTAAACTAAACAGATATAGAGGCGAAACAGGAACACGTGTTTAACAGTAGCTATAGCGAGTTACAAACTAGAAAATCGGATCGTAAACAATAACAATTTAGATGTTCTGTATGCCGAAAACTACAGATGCAAAGCGAAAGTCTTCTTAATTATGAAATTATTTGGCAATGAATAGTTGCCTATCTTGCCGTGCACACAAAATACTAATGAGTCCAAAATTAGGACGATTCACTTATCCTAGAATGAGGAATCACGAAATGGCAACTACGTAGATGTTGTAAGAACTATATACAAAACATAGAAACTGTTGACCAGTAAATGTAGAACGGGCGTTGTGGAACAACAGCAGGGATTGAAAATGCTGAAGCAAATGAAACACTATCCTGCAAATACAATGTCACCTATTTCCGTGTGATTGGGAGGAAATGAAGTGAACTCATCCCATTTTAGCGTATTTGAATTCAATCATTTTGAAATAATGTCAGCGATAGAGCAGTGCAAAATAGAGAAAATCTATATAAGACTCGGCCTTCCTCACCAATCATCGCCACACATGGTTGTTAAACTACGGCCGAAGGAATCATAATGAGTTTTACATGTGAACATAATGCCAAAACCATACGAAGGCACCGTCCGTTTAGGTAATTGCCGCACCGGTGGGCTGAAGTTGTTATTTGTCTAATTTTGTCATATTTTTCGAATTATTGATGCTCATAATCAATATTTGTAACATCCTAATCAATATTTATTTCTGGGGAATCAAAAATACAAAAAGTTAAGGTCTTTAAATCCAGATGAATATTTGGATTTTTTCTAACTATAAAGGCAGAAACAAATTGTATTTGTATCAATCTTTGTAAATGCATTCGGAATCAAAAGTGAACGTAAAATAGAGAGCTTCGTCTTCAAAGGAAAATAATTATGATCTAAAACAAGCTGACAAATTAAACCAAGCGACAGCATCAAAGATGATGGAAATATTAATAAAAATCAACATAAAAGCAAAGGAAGCATTGGTGACATTTGCATATTTGAAGCTGTGCTCCGCTATAAATGATGTGTTCACAGGGCATGTTATGCGCGTCAATCGATCGAGCTTTTGCGATCTTCTATAGGGATATAATTATAACATTTGCGGTTAGTTTAGACTAGTCCAAGCCAAAATGAGAGATCCACCAAGCCACATCTACAGCAGGAACGTTAGACTCTGTCAAACTGACAGATCGATATCAAAGGAAAAGGAAATTATTTTGTAAGGCTGTCATTTCGTTATATAATATATAGGTCAACGCATCGATATGGAAATGACTAATGACATCGTTACAATAAATATGATGGAATTATGTGGAAAGCTTAGTGAGTTTGATCTATTATGAGAGAGTCGATGGTAGAGTTCGGACGACTCCACACTGTCTATGGCTATCCGTAAATACTCTACTGTAATCTGACTTGTCATTCCCCCATCCTTCTGTAATAATCGTCCATCATTGATCGAGTCTTCATTCAATCGTTTATTCCTTCACCCCAAATATAAAGAAATTACAGGACTCGTTCTTGTTTCTTACGTGAACAGAATCGAAGTTCTTAATTTAACGAATGCATATATTATAACATGTCATTGATGTGACCGAGTCATCCATATGGAATAATTATATTTCTTTATTTTTGAAGAATGACATGTTTCTTATTTGAGTGATGAATTAAGAACTTTTGTTGACTGAGAGCTATTCATATTAATACGTTAGCACTTGCAGCACCTGACGGAGGGTTCCGTTCAAATAAAACGTGTCCGTGATATATTTCTTTAATTATTTGATTGTAATATCCATGGTCAGACTCTTTGAGTGTAAACGGTACATTCATTTGGTTTAATTCCTTTAGATATCAGAAATCGGAGGAATGATTTGAACAACCCTTCTCCAAGTACTGAATGTAATGTAACAAAAACATTCATCTGTGGTAAATAATAAGTTGACTTTCTATACTATATCCAACTTCCTAATACAAAGCATAACTCTTGCCAGTTTCCATTACTGGCTGATTTAGGCCTTGCAGTATTTCCTTAAGAAATCTGTGTTTAGAAATCCAGGTCCACTATGCATTTATGGTGCAGCGATTCACTATCTATACACAACAAAGCGAGGGAAATACCGCAAGGCTTAAATCAGCCAGTAATGCAGACTCGCAAGAGTTATGCCCTGCGTTTGGAAGTTGTACTGTATCAAGCTTGTTAACTTGGATTCCTAGCTTGCACATGACAAAGAAGACGACAACTACAAAGCGAGGTACATTTAAGGCAACTGATCGGACATATAAAGACTATAAAGAAGCAATTCTAAGTTCAGAAGACATGTTCCTCTCAATGTTTATGATTCGATATCGCCTTGTCACAACAAGAACTTTCTGGAAGCATAAAAGGAAACTTTCCATATTTTCTCGTGTATTCTTTCTAATCCCCTTTCTTATTCTTCACTGCACAAATCAATACCTCATACGCACTCGAGGAGCACCTTTCCATACACACATAATGACTCTGTAAAGCGTTTTAACCAGTCACATTTCCCATTGTTTTCCACGTATTTGCACGCAAGATGAGGGAGATAAAACGATACTCGTGATCATGGCAACAGAAGGGGGTACAGTCAGAGGCCAGCATTCATCAGCAATTATTTACCACGACCTAGTATGAAGGGATATTTCAGACACAAGCTAGGTGATTAAGCTTAACATAACTAGCCCCTATTGATCGTTTAGGACTTAAAGTACAATCCACAAATCCACAAGCTTACTGTGCACCTCAAAGGTTCAAATTACCTGAACCTTCGGTCAGGATGTCTGTATTGGACATAGAGAAGATGACCTCTTGACCTCCAGACGTGGTGGCTATTTCCGACACTGGTCAGTTTTAACAATCCCGCGTAATGGACATTCTTATGTTATCGGCTGATGCATCAATCTTTCCCCCTAACTTCAAGAGGATCTTTGAAGCCAGAGGAACTTGTTCAGTACCAATTACCAAGGGAAGAGCACTTGGAAAGAACAATCATCGCTAATGCCAGATCCTTAACTGAAAGCCAGTTTGGGATGGAGACTAAAAGAAAGGGATAAAACATAGTAATATTGACAATTAGGAGTGCAAACCTTTCTCGATGTTTGGGAAACATGTAATTTCGTTCTATTTCCCTGTCTAGAATGCCATTATCTTACATCGTTGACCAAGCATACCCCTCTGATGCCCGTCTTAAGCGAAATGCTTCGTTTAGGACTATTTGATGAATATGAAACAGGGCTAGTCGTCTTCACAAGCTCCGCTTCTTTAGATATTTACATATATGGGGACTAATTAAGCTGTGTAGACGATATAGAGGTGATGCAAACAGTGCAGTGTGGAATCTGATGAAGGGACCATGATTGAACTCCAGGTTAGAAAGGATAGAGCTGACATTATACAATGGTACCTCCATAAATAACTAAATAACATAAAACTTGGAACTTGGGCATATTGAGCTCATCTCATACATCCCGTTCTCCATACATTACCAAATAACATAAAACTTGAAGTTGGGTATATATAGAATACTAAACGATATCCCGTTTGATAACATGTTTGTGAAACGAGTGAAAGATTTGGTATTTTAACGAGCGAAAGCGTTTAGTATTTTATTTATTACCCAATGATGTAAATGGCGCTGAATTGCAAGAAAGCGTTGTTAGTGACGGTTACTTGCAAATAGTTCACCCGCTATTGCAATCGCGCGGCTAAAAAGGACTATGACGTCACGCGTCGATTATGACGCTACGGTAGCACGCGGTGATATCACAAATGTGTGATACCCATAAACATGTAATGACGACGTCGACAATGGGTTTAAGTGTATTCACGTAACTGCCATAAATTTAAGGAAATATTTATCTTTGTGTGTCTTTCTACCCAAGAAACTTTGATTTAGACACTTGGAGAGAGAGGCTTTTCGCATTATTGATTTTATCGAATGTAAATGTATTGTAAATCAGAATTAATGAAATTCAGTCATCCAATATGGACTATGTATGAGTTATAAGCTACATGAATTTCTCATGATGTCCTCGGTACCCTGATTACCATACAATGAATTTAATCTCAATTGCATATCTATGTTAAAATGGAGGATCTCCCAAACCGTCTGAGAAAGCAGAATTTTCCACCGAATATATTTTCATAGGTCAACTAGTGGTCGCCTCTTGCCCCAATAAGTTTGATGACTTTAGCAACTAGAACCAAATCTGTGTAAATATGTTCTAGCCCCAAGCACGATTATTCTATGAACAGCAATATTTACGCCTGCCGATTTCTAATAACTATATGGAGATGGCGGTCGGGCTGCAGATGTAGTCCCTGGGAGATCTCTATTAGTCACGATATGCAAATAGACAATCAGATTGGAGCTGCCCCCGTGGCTGCCACTACGTTCAAGTGGACATAAATTTTCTTGGCACAATATGCAACAGCAACTTTGTTTACCCAGGCGTTAGTCACACATGCCTCTTGAAGAAAGAAGATTGATTGAGCTTCTTGAAGTAGTTGCGGTTCGGGAGAAAGACAATTCGCTCTCGATCTACGTGGCCATAAGGTATCATTACGTTCCGGTACAATCTGTTGAACTCAGATTGTTTTTATCTTTACGGTTATGAATGTCCATAACCACTATCGTAAATATTGATTAGGAAATGATATCGGTGCAATACGACCGTATGTAGACAAAGAATGAGGTTCCAATTCTTTAGAATGTCTGATGAAGAAATCAAGTACATTTCCAGTCACAATAAAACACTATATTCGGAGCCTCGTAAAGACACATGGCCACCAATAAGTGTTTATAAGCAGCGGATAGTCGATACATAGTGTCATTCTGTCTGCGTGATGTTTTGTGGTTTTGAACTCGTTCAATGAAGGTCTTGTCGCCTTGTCGATATCAGACATACGTGAAATTAAACCATCGATGTTCACCCTCCTGAATAGGATATCAATCTGTCAACTGACAGAAATGTATGGGTCCTCTTTCATCTGCCACGTTTAGCGTTTTGGACCTGTCTAATGATCCGCCCAGTACCTATCAAGTTACTGTTTATCACAAAAAAGTCAGATCAGAATGTCCAGAAAGGACCATTTTAGCTCTTTAGCTGCGAGATTAAATAGTCTGGTTTAACAGCAATTCTAACAATAATGAACGAAATCTACAACCTAAATGTACTCCACGGCTATAATGCCGCAGATTTACGACCACTATCCTCTATATATGTATAGCATTGCCATGCAAAGATATGTTCAGACACATCGACTGAGACATTTCCAATATTGGAGTCGTTCTCAAGTTAAAGCCCCCACAGGACTGTTCTGGGACGCTTACAACACAGTAAAGCACGAGACTTTAATAGATCGCTGAATACAGTGTTGAAACCAGTTTACATACAGCTAGTGTTTTGTATCTTTCCCGTCATCAAGGGTCATGTTTAACCTTTTATATTTACTCTACACACCATCTTATCACTCCAAATGCGAAGTTAAGCTTAATGTAATTCACTGAACATGACGTAGATTTCGGGCGACCTTTTGTTGTTGTTTCTTTGAACACGTATTAAATATGCATGCATTGCTTGCCTTATATAACAAACTCAAAAGAACCGTGATCGGAGAATCCGTTAACTCTTTACGATCCGATTATTGAAACTAAAATATTCATGCTTCTCATGTAGGGTGCTCTCGTCTTTAATATATTATGTTCAAGAATCATAAGAGATCCACAGTATATATCTTAATCCGTTTGAATCAACGTATTCGTGACTTGGAACTACTTCAGGAAGACGGTGTAAGCGTGAGATGTGTTAAACACATAATAGCTTGTATAGTCTCACGAAATATTTCCATACCTATAAAACTTTGTGCCACAGTTGAGATGAATTCTTGCACGTCCACTTTGATTTGACCACTTATAGAGACACAACACAGTCAAAGCCATACGAGCAATCAAGAGATGAAGACTATAGAGACACAACACAGTCAAAGCCATATGAGCAATCATGAGATGAAGACCGCCGACAATCACACGTTTAAGTGTTAATTTAACCAAGGCGTGGATAGGTTTTCAGTGACCAGTGGAAGGTAAACAAGTTTTTACATTTTCCCAATTTCCAGAAACGAAATTAGACTCTAAGACAGAGTCCTGTGGGTCCTCCCCGTCCGAGGTAACTAAGCTAGCCACAAATTACAGCCTTGCATGACGGTCGTCACAAGCGTTCACGTGCAGTCAAGCCCAGTACCACCGATCTCGGCTTGTCGCTCAGTGCCAGATTCAGGCGAACATTCGAGAAGGCTGCAAACGGCCTTCCCTCACGCGAGCTAGTTATAAAGTTTTCATAGGAAACTGGCAGCTAGAGGTTAGAACATATCACCCAAACTTTCATGTTCATTTTGAATATGTCAATTTTTGTCGCTTTTTAGAAGCTTTGGGAATACTTGTACAATTGTGATATAGTTGTAACTACCCATCGTGCTGTGCAAGCCCCAGGGTATATTAATGAAGAACTCGAACACTCATCAACGTCTCATAAGAACAATAATCCCCCATTGTCTTCGGTTAATATTTGATAATGTTGTGGCCGCTCATTACCGGGGGGTCTCTAACGATATGTGCATACGGGAATTGAATTGTTGGAGACTTTGACAGTGATGGGTCTTCGTGGTTTTTATCTACATAGACGTTTTTGTCAATTCAGATTTACAAAATATACTTATAACAAACATGTACCTATCGTGAGAGAAGGACAATGCACATAAATAGAGTAAATACAATTTAAAAATGAAATTCATTAATTTTACTTGACAACAAAAATTAAGGTCAACGGGTAACGTTTATTACAAGATATCATGAAGTCAAACCTACCCAAAACAGTTTCTACAATACGCTTTCCTATAATAAGAGAATAAACATGAAACATGACTAGACTATATACCATAGAGAGAAAAACATTGTTCACAAAATGCGTAATTCCAAATACTACGCACTCAAAAAGTATTTAAGAGAATTGTTATATTTTGCAATGACAGTACATATTATGTTATTAATTTAGTATTTCCTTTTCGCCAAGTTACAGGTCAGTGGTCCGGGGAGCTGTAACTCAGCCAATACGGAAATATTTAATTAATGACATTGTTATTAATTAACTTCAATTCATTATATTTGCAAACAGTAAACATATCATTTCCATTGAAATCATAATAATAAACAAAAGTTGTAAACAGATATGTGACTGCACCTGACCTGTAACCTATTGTCGTGTATCATACGTTAAGTAGACAAAGTAAGAAGTAAGAATCAGATATGACAAATGTATTTACCAATATATAACTATGTGAAAAACTAGTGTGAACAGTACCACTTATACAATTTAACAATTTATTTGAAATAGATTTAATTATGTATAGAAATAGTTAAATCAAACCATTAAGATCACCAACACCATAACTGATTGGTGATGGCGAATTATTACTCTGACTCTACGGTGTCTGTGACATCATCCTGTGTTGACGTGCCTGTAGGCAGAGGGAGTCTCAGATAACTTTAATTCAAAGTCACCAGGACTGATATTGATATGGATCAGCGGATCGGGCAGCAATGTAGGTGTTGAGTTCTTACCTCTATCATATTTGCAAAACACTCATTGATAGGTATATAATCAACTTCCAAACGCAAGGCTTAACTCTTGCCAGTCTGCATTACTGGCTGATTTAAGCCTTGCAGTATTTCCCTCGCTATGTTGTGTCAAGATAGCGAATCGCTGCACCAGAAATGCATAGCGGGCCTGAATTTCTAAACACAGATTTCTTAAGGAAATACTGCAAGGCCTAAATCAGCCAGTAATGGAGACTGGCAAGAGTTATGCCTTGCATTGGGAAGTTGGTATATAATATATGGGTTTATATTTAAATTTACAATAATTATTTCATTTTATGTATCTACAAGTGAGACATTAATAAAATTATCTGTCTGTCTGTCTGTCTGGTTAGCCCATAACCATAACCATTAATGTACCATTAGCAACATATGTTGTGAAGGCTGACAATCTGTACATCAGTTATTTTAGACAACCGCATCGCTCTAAAATTAATTCCCTGATGAAGTGTCGTTAAAAAGATCAGATATATGCATATTGAAAGATAAAGACATGATCTACAGAGTCGATATACGACTTCGGTGTATTGTATGAATTTCCTTATACACCTCCCCATGTCTGACACCTTGTATATTTCTAGTCTAGTCTATACTTTGCTATTGAAACGAAGGTCACTATTTAGGATTAATAATGTACACACTGATAGACCATTTGGAATTGGCTACTGACATAGCTACAAATTAAATTCTATTTTTTAGCTTCTAAAAATGTCCATTTTGAGACAAGATAATAAATTTGAGAGGTTCAGAACACGCCTTTCGTGTGTAGCACACATAATGTTGTGTGTTTGTATTTTGGTTTGAGATTGATTTCACAATAAACTACCATACAGAGGCTGTACGTACATGTCTGTTGTGATAATTACCTAGAAGGAAGAGTGTTGTTAGCAATCCTTTACCAGATTAAACATCTCTTCCTGTCTAGACAAGTCTTAATCATCATGATAAGTTCATTACTGGGGGTAAACATGACATTTAGCCAGCGTTAATTGCAATTAAAACCATAATTCTGCCCATTGATCTTTCAGATAGATGCTTGAATGTCGATGAAATGACTTTAGCATCCTCTTTAAATGGTGTATATTAACTTAATGTAGTGCACTGGCATAATTTCGTGGAATGTGCTGTGAACTGGAATGTCTGCAGGAAGTATACTTACCGGGACAGACCCCGATGGAAACGTCCTTTTGATGATGAAGATTAATTGCATTTTGTGTTTTAAATAATTACATCAACATGGATTGTTACAGAAAATTGTGTAACGGGTTGGTGGTCGCTTGTTTGAACCAAGTAATTGATGGTAGACACGGTAATATTTGACGAACTGTGAAATGTGAAATATGCTTATACATAATGCAATGTATGATTACATAATGTCCAATTAGAGTTAAGTATAGGTAACAATGGCACCAGTGGTGATAATCACAATCCTGCAAAACACAAAGGGATGTAATTGATACCAACATTGTTGGAAACCAAAAAAACCGTCTTCTGTAAATACATGACGATATTAAGTAGGTAGGTGGTACGGTATTCATAAAATACCAACTCTTAACAATTATTTAGTCGTGATTTGCGAAGAAAAATGTCAATCGTTATTGACAAAAACAGCTAATTACACCGGAATGTAGGTAGGCCATGTTTTCCATACAGGAGTAGAGCTTGGAATTCTTAAATAATTGTTTATTTTGATATGTAACGAATAGCACTAGACTGACGGCATTGTTTGAAGGTTTCTAGAGTTACCCGGTCATGTATGTCCGTCAACACCGGAATTATCATTGTCAGATAGTCTATTCGTCATTCGAAATAATAAAATGTGTGCATAATAAATTAGCCGTCATGCAATGTTTGCTTCATACGCAACACCGTTATTACCACTACGGATAATTGGTTTGTTTAATAATATGTTTTACCCTCTTTAAGTAAATATAAATAACATATAGTATCATTATAAATGGGACATTTGAAAACATATTTTAAAAAAAAAACCGTGCTACTACCCCTTTAAGTACGCCTGGTGTTTTAACAAACACGGTGACGTCCAGAAGCCTCTCTACACATACCGAGTCAAATAGTAATATTTTACAAAACCTTTCTATGTTCATTTATTATGCCTCCTTGTACAAACATGATTTAATGAGATAATGTAATATATGTTGGGTTGTGATGTTTATGATATGAACATATAATATATGACGTCATTAGATGTGAAATGATATAATATATGTTATATGTAGCATGAATAGATGTCAAATAACAGAACTATGTGAAGTGGTGTGCTATGCTCATTGCTGTTACATGTATTGTACAAATGTATAAATATTGTTCTCACTAAAAGTACTATAGGCCTGTGGCCTCTAAGTATTTAATAAAGTTTGATTGATTGATTGAACATACCGAGTCACGAGGTGAGAACTGAGCATGTTTGGACAAAATGTGTATTACTACAACGCTCTTTGATTTCAATCTGCCGTTCCTTTTTATATTGCCTCATTTGCCTTAGAAATCATATCATGTGACTTTAGAATCGTTATTAACGATTAACAACTGTTTTGGCAACCAATAACTTCTTAAAAGGTCATGTTATTTTTTTGGGATTCTTTGGTTAATGTTAATAAAATCATCAGCGATATTTTCATCTTGCATACAGAACGATGTTTTATTAATGTCTAGCCTCTCGCGATGTATGATCGAACCTTTTTGATTATCTAAAAAATATGCCGTCGTATTGAAAAATTGGATGCAAAATTTAATTAAAGACGCTCCTTCTCTAGGGCGGCTTACAGCGGTCTACTAATCAATTACGAAACCCCTCAGGATGCAATACCCATCTTTTCCTGGGAAAACATGTCAAATATCAAAGAAAATATAATCTACTGCCTTGCAAGCCTTGTCTGTGATCACAGCCTCACGAGGTTATAACTACGTTATGTCTCGACTAGTTGAACATATCGATGCAAATACCTTCTACCTTTGATTTTAGCCAGCAGTGAACCGTTTTTGATTGAACTATAGGCTTTAGAAAATTCATTTGCTTGTGTAAATAATTTCTTAAAGAGGTTTCAGTTACCATGACAACCCGTGATCAAAAGTCGAATTCGAATCATGGTTTTCATGCAAAAAGAAAAAGAACCGAAATATTTTATGTATTTAGGTTAGAAACGTTGGAATGGTAAATTAATAGTAACAAAATATTTGTAAAGGATGATTACATTAGGATCAAACGCCGGAGATAATGATCAAAAGCTTCCCTGTTTGCTGATCACATTAGTTTAGATCAGCGTTACGTCCTTTGGTTACCTAATATGGTAATTAGAGTTAATGCGACCCTGGCGTCGCTTCAGGTTGATCGTGTGTTTAATTCAGGCGGTTTTGTGACTGACTACCTGTTTGCTATTCAAAAAGAGAAGCGTTAACAACCATCTTCAAACGTCTTCCTGATCGAATATGGAGATTTCTTGAAGAGTTTACTTGTGATTAAAACAACTGCAAAGGTAATATTTTACGGAGAAGTCTGGGAATACCTTATTTAACATCACCGGAGACAATAAACCTTTAGCAGTCCTCACCGGTGGGCAAAATAATCTTCTTTAATTGAAATGTATTGTCCCTCTCCATCAGCAGTGTAGAATTTGAGGCAATAATTCACGGCGGAAGAATTAACAACATGTAAAGGAACTGTTAATACCAGCGTTAAATCGGTAGTTTGCTTGATATATTGCCTTTCGAGTAAGTTAGAACGGACTGTTCTGCATAACGAAACCAAATTTTGCCTATGTCATCAATCTTGCTTCATCACATGCCCAATCAAGTGCGCCCATTGATTTTACTTCCGGAATGCGCATCAATCACATGTCGAATCAAACACACCCGGTGGCTAGAGACTGGGATTGTGATTAAATGACAATCAGCTGACTTACAGATTACCGTGTGGACAAGCTGGGGTGACTATCACCCAGCTACATGGGAACTATCACCTCAGGCTGTCATTAATATGCACTTACAGATTGTCATTTTAAAATAATTGTTCTTCCTCATCATTTGAATTCAGAATGGCCAGAGGGAATAAGCTACGTCTCCTATCATGATATTACCCTTGTCAAATATCAGTTACTGAGAAGCCAGTCTGTGTCTGCCAGACACTTAACTACAGCTTGGATTGAATATTCAAGTTAACTAAAGCACAAACGGGTAGAGGACAGGCCGAACGGCAACTTACATAGAGAACCCTTAGACTGGTATGATCGTAACTTTGTGTTATATTGTATCCCTGTGACGCCCTTTCCTCATGAGAACAGTTCACACAGTAGTGCAGATGATTTCACTTCCGATAGAGTGTTTCCGAGTTCGATTCCAACCAAGGCGATTGATATGTAGCAATGTACTACATGCTGGAAAAAATTGTACGAAATGCTACATTGTAATATTTGGCATCATCATCTATTCTTCACTAGCTCCGATATTCTCGCAGTTTTCCCAATATACAAAGCAGCAATGGCATTGCGGGATTTCACCTTCAAGAAAAGTTTCCGCCGTGCTTCAATGAAATACACTGTAACCGAAGTAGCAAAAATGATGAAAACCAGAGAAATTTAAAATCTTTTTTTTTTAAAAATGGCCCCTGTTACTTGACGTTGAGAATAATCCAACTTTTTCACAACGAAATTTACTAGCTGGTGGAATGAGTAGGACTTCATATTTTTGAACACGTTCACACGTTAATAAAGGTTTCAGCAGAGTTCGGATCGTGGCGAATTAGCTGTTGGGTGGCCTAAATGTCAAGTTGTTAAACTTCTCATCGTCTTCGTTGAAACTTAGGGTGCAATTTAATCGGCAAAATTTAAATTTGCAAATCTTGAGAATAAAAAGTCGATGTTAAACACATCTTTAGCCGAGAGTTTCACTTGTCGTCTTTATGCAAGTCGATTGATCGCCTCTTCAGGGAAACGTTACAACCTTGCTTTCATGTCGTTTTTATACATCAGCTTTTACTTAAGCGTTCCAAAGACATCCATTTTGAAGCGGTTATTTTCTGTAGATACTTGATGTATTGCACAGAAAACATACGTTAACCTTTGCAGACAAATCCATTAGTAGAACAGATTTACAGGACCGAGAAACAACTAACACTGGAAAAAAACTCCCCCTTTGAAGTTTGGATATGTTTCAAACCAAGGGATATCGTTTTGGAGTAATCGAAACTCGTTCTGCGAACAATCGGCTTACTGTTGTCAGTGGTGTATGTCTCTTTAACAATGCATTCATTCTAACAATGATTCGCGATATTAATGAATCGTGTCCGTGCAGAAGTGGGATATTGTTGGTCTAACTCTTTCCAAAACGGTTTATCACTTGAAAGTGGAAACTTGTGTTTTCGATAATGGCTTATTTCCGAATAAACACTGAAGCATTTATTTTTAAAATGCATTTTATCAAATGCTTTGTCCTCTAATAAGCTTATCAACCGAGGGAAAGCGAGTATTGAAATTAAAGTTTTCAAGTTTCACGATCATATATAATTACGTTGATGTTAGGGAAGGCGCATTTATTGAGGTCGGAACGGAGTTATGTAATTCAATAACTGAGCTCAGTTAATAAAAAAAACATTTTCCTTTTGAAAATAATCTATTTTCAGAATCATGAACCCAACTGCCAGTAATTTCCCAATAAAATAACAATTTTGAACATCCCTGCCGATGCGGTTGCCGGCCTAATAACACGATGGAGCGTACACAAAGCACGGCGCAGTTCTTCATACAAGTTTGCCACTCTCCATAGCGAAACCTGCCAATAAATTTCAAATCAATTTTTCACAGCAGACATCATTGTCCAAGGACGTCAGTAAATGGAAACGTGGACGTCATTTTGAAATTGAGGCTGAACAGAGACTGACCCCACATGACCCCGGGCGATTTGGGGGTAGAATTTGCTGCAGCCTCGCTGAGGAGCCGTATTGATTGCCTGCCTGTTGAAGACTTCTGTCAATATTTGTGCCTTTCCGACACATAGTTAGTAGATGAGAGACCCACAAAAAACCGCCATGATAAATATCCAGGAGGTCGTCCTAAGACGACAATCACTGACAGAGAGGCCTTTGGTCGTAAACTAATCAAGATGCTTGCAGATCACAACTGCTTCTAACGCTGCTTTTTTGCATGTCCTGTAACGTCAAAATCGTAAATTAGGTATCTTTGCCGTTTACTTCATTTGGCGTTTGTGGGCAACGCCATATGGAGCTTGATGAAAACAACTGAGAGTATGTCCTATTAAACATTATACCTGGGTAGTTTAGTCAGTGTTCGATGCTGTTCGTTATCTGCTTTGGTAACTGTCCTGCTTAAATACTGTTCACGATGTAAGTTTAGGAACACGTTCACCTGAAATGCGCCTGGAGTATGTCTGGCACACGTGTGTGTTGTGGCTTAAGTTGTCAATTTGCAGAGTCTCGAGACGGCTTCTGACTCTAATGCAGGGGAAGCCGAGGTCTATTCTAACATATTTGAGGATTTATTATCAGGTATGTGGTAATCCAAACCACTAGGTCTATTACAAACTCTCCACGTTACCTATTATTTTCATGCAGTACATCAATGGTGTTGATTACTTTAAACTTTGTTTTTTTTCATGGAAACTCTACTCTTTTTATCCTTCACTTCATTGATATATTAGAAGGTAACACAAACCCATGAAATGATATTGAATTTCCACCGCTCCAGCATTACATTTCCCATTATATCTATGTGGCACAAGTTATCATATTCATATGATTTATTCCAAAGTCGGAGGATTGTTGATTTATACTATATAAACTATTAAACACATGCGTTTAAAGTTACACATCTGTTGCCTGGTACGTAGTTTATTCACATAAGTAATTAATATATTTATCACAATTCTTTTCCAATGTTAATTAAACAATGCCATATGGCGTATTTACATCATCCTGACAGTAATAAATCATATGGAATAAAAACAATACCAGACCAAGCATGTCAACCTATTGACCAATCAGAGTGGACGTTTATTGAAACGATGTTATAGCATAGTTATAGCTGAAGGGCATTTCATAAAGAACCTAACGTCGCAAGTGTAAAATTTCGATCGCTACTAGTCTTTATCAGTAATCTGAAATCTCGAGAACGTATCACCTAAGAATTGATTTTTCCTATTAGGCACCTACTTATATACAGTTCAGTAATCATCAAAAGGAATTCGCCAAGGTGGAAGCTCTCTCCATTACTTATTCATGGACTTGAAAAGAGTTGTATACGAGCAGCACACGTAAACTCTCCGCGTGGTTTGCCATCTTAAACATGACACTAGCGCAGTTGGGAGCTTGACATATGCGCGAATGGTAAAGGCGTTAAGGGATGGTTGGTCGCAACACCTCCTAACTTGCTTTGTGGCCTCCATATGGTTTATGGGTGTTAGTCTGTATATACGAAGCCTGCACACGGACCGGCACTGACAAGACAATTACTTTTCACCTTCATTACCGGCGCCTATGAGCGACCGTGACGTCCGAGATACCTAGATGCGTTTGTAAACTGTTTTTGTACTGAAGGCAATTGCAAAAGCTTTTACCGGGATGAAAGACTCGTTTGAGCTTCTTTTGAATGAAATGCGATGAGATAGGAATTTCTTTTATGCCTTGGAAACGTTGATTCAGATCGTTAGGCCATGCCGCTCCTCTTTTTCCGGGTAATTTACAAAGGTTTGACATCAAATGGTAACTAAGTTTTCGGTGAAATGACCCCTTGTGTACGCCCGATAAATAACGACGGATGAAAGGCGACTTCTATGTCCGAGAAGAATTACATTAAAAGAGTGTTTACAATTCCAACACTATTATGAATAGACTATAAAAAGGATGGTGGTACATGTACGTACATTAAGATGCCAACAATGTACACTGAGAGAATTGCCATCATTTGCAAAGTGCCATGCTCGTATGTGTGTCATACAGATGTAATTATGACGGGGATGACGCAAAAGAACACAATTCAACAATTTCCAGTATCGCTATAAGTTTGCAATTATTTTTATGATTTATTTTACTTCATGTTTTATTATTGATCATCATGAACATGTGGTCACATTTGTAAAAACCTCGCATGTAAATACAATGATTCGATACATGTATGATAAGGCTAAACCATTAGTTTACATACAACACACATCGAGGGCACTGTGTACATATATAAACGTGCTACATTCGAGTTTATATGTAACTTATATATATATCGTTACCTACTATCATCCATCAACTATGCGATTCTTATTTCTAGCCACATTATTCTTACACTCAATACAGACACATATATAATTTCAATATACCCTCCCACCACTCCAATAGACTTGTGCAGACATGATGCCCAACAATAAATTTGTTTTTATGATATTTCACATCCAATTGATAGATAGCACTAGGAACGCTGCTTCGTACCCATCTTAATAACTGCCGCGATAAGCCATCAAACATTCTTTATCTCCATTACGAGAATATCTCTGTATTATTGACCATCTTAATGATGTTTCTATGATAAGTATCCAAGGAATAAACGAGAGCCAACCACGCTTTTATGCCACATAATGATGATATCAAAATAAATTGAAAACCGCGATTGTATAACCATTGAATACTTCAGGAAAAACTTTTAGACTGAAACTGGAGAGAGAGAGATGAAGATACCTTTTTGATGATGGTTTATGATATGTGTAACGGTTTGAATAAATAATCTTTCTTTGGAGAACAACTCAATAAGCAGAGTCAGGTGATTATCTGACTTGTCATGATTTTTGTTTATGATTAGGATTAGTGTTTAGAAATACATGTTCTCCAAATTTCGAAATCTTCTCTAAACAAGATATGTATTAAGTATGCATTGGGCACAGAGAAACTATTTTATGGTTTATGGTAATTATAGCCTAAGAGATTTAAATAAATGTGTTCTTGTATCCGTTGCAGTCAAAGTGAGGAAACATCACTTAACACATGCAGAACCCATTATAACATGGCGAAAGCCCATTAGATTGCATAGTGAGTGGTGAGAACTCACTACAACGAGGTGATAAATATAAAGACTTTCACAGAAGAGTTTAATGTATTAAGAAACATATGTTTGGTAAATATTCACTTCTAATTAGTAAATGGGATAGTTTAAGTGACAACTGCATCCGGTATGTTGTGAAGTATTTAAACTGCAATCATGTTTTGGGAACACTTTTTCTCAAGCAAGGAGTCATATTTATTGAGGTAGATGCACATTGAAGAAAAAGAGTGAAATATTTTAATGATAAGCGCACATGCGATAAGCTGACTCAAGAAATGGTTAAAGTGAATTAAGCTTCCAATTTGATGTCAGGCATTTTAACAATCTAATGTTCTTATATTGGATATCATAAATTGGAAATTAAAATTAAGCAAATTTACCAGAATGTACCAAACTGAACTAAAGGTTATATAAGTAATTCATTTTTGATGAAATACATCACTTGCTTTCATTCAATGAATCATACATTCGCTTGACAAACATAAGCTAAGAAAGATACTGTTGAATATGTCCAGGTATACATGTATATCTTATTGCAAATATGTAAAGTGTTCATTGTAACGTCAATAAGCGGTGATTGTTTATAAAATTTTATATTTTCAAATAAAAGTTATCATATCGGGAAAATAAGAACAATTTCATCAAAAATACATTGAATGTGTATAAGAGGAAATATATGATGTATATTTAACCCATTTGATTACTTACTGAATATATCACAGAAGAAATAAAAAAAACTGTAGTTTTGAAAAAATCGACCGAGGTCACTTCAAAGAGCTGCCAAATCTGTCAGTGTATACTATGTATTACTAGGTATTGAATCAGATGGTGTTGTGGTACATTCAACTGTCTTCTTAAAATGCAAATCATGCAATGTAATCGGTCTATATTTAGATTGATGCAACGCTTCAAATACATGCCATATTACACGATATTTGCACTGAAATACACAAGGTATGGTGAACATATACGATATGCAGCAGAACTATGCCACTAGGGATTCTGTAAACTTACATAAGTAAACATGAGCTTTAGAAATAAGTTTGAAATGCACACAAATCAAACCTGACACAACATTTATTTTTCATATTTAATCCCACTTAACGTCTCATAATTCAACACAGGCCTGACAAGAAAAACAGAAATGGATATTATAATTCTTACAAAGCTTTACCGATTGAACGAATCCAATGACAGTTTGAAAACGAGAACTATAAATTCAGTCAGACAGACATATATTTTATTCAATATAAAGGCCAAAGATCCATACAGCAAATTCATAACAAAGTTGAAAAGTATAAAGTCGATAATTATGTAACTTTAAACTCAACAGTTGTTTAATTCTTCATAAAAGTCGGGAATGTGTTCTATAAGAAAATAAATGTTTGCCATAAACGTGACTATTACCACCCACAACTTTTTAAATCAATAAAACGATCCCGTGCACATCCACGTAAATAATAATAATAATAATAATAATAATAATAATAATAATAATAATAATAATAATGAGGATACTTACATCGCGCTGAACTCCACAACACAAAGGGCCATGCGCAAAGCACTACACACATTATTACCCTGGTGTAAGGACCAACATCGTTCCTTTTTCATTCTCAACTCCCTTTGGAGTATGCAACCTTGGCTGCCAATTAAGGCGCTCGAAGGTTATATATCACACTGACTGCACTCCAAACCAGGTACTCAATTATACTGCTGAGTAAACAGAGGCACATTTCGAATACAGTCCCTTGCCCAAGGTGACACAATGAGCCTCTCAACTCATGTCTCAGTGTGGGGCAGGGAATCACCCTTCAAACTCTCAGTTTTCATTCAGCAATGAGGCGGGTAACCCACCCATCAAGCGAGCCACGCCCGTTGTTGCTGAACTTAACTGATAGCGGTCGACTGAGCTATGCACAGGACCACGTGCCACCACACGTAAATGTATATGAACAAAATACTCTGTACTGTTCACGACGACGTGTGCCCATACGTCCACATATGTACTTTAGAAAGTATACAAAATCCGCAGCAAAACTCATCTTTCTTATCCAATACAAATCTTCCCTACCAAGACCCAAACACTGCATACTTCAACTGAAGAGCTCCTTTTTCTCTCTTTCTGATGTTCAATGCATTTCAATCTCCAATGGATTGAAATGAAAAGGTCTAACCGAAGGTCTAATCAAACGGTATGTTACAAAGTACACGTCTTTGATTGGAAGAGTCATATCATAATTGTCAATGGAAATGTTAATACACTGATCACTTGACAATACAATCACTTACATATGACATAAGTTCTCTTTATTGTGGAGTTGATGCTAGTTTCAAACACCTGATGGCTTCCTGTTTGGAAATACTCATTACTTATTGGAGATAACACTCGGCCTCCTTCCCTCGTCTAAGTCTAGGTTCTAGTTCTTTCCACATACGTTAATACTACAACACTGGGCATAATAGCACAATAACAATATATTCCTACATTAACGACTGTATCAACAATAACATTTCAACATGACATTTACAGAAGTGCTGACAAATAGATTATTAGACTGGCAGTAGTTTATAACGCAAGGATGAAACTCCATCAAAGTACAGCAGTGAAAGTAACAGGGTAGGAATCCTATTCAAAGTTTTATGTACCTATTGCTGGCATTGACTGTATAATGAGATTAACCAGAATACAATAATCGTTGCTTTAGAGAAAAATGTAATTCGACATATGACAATGTGGCATTCGTTCACTATAACATGTTTGTCTGAATAAAGGTAGTCCTGCTCCATGACTGTGTACAAATAAGAGCATTTAATACAGTCTAGAAACTTATTCAGCAAGTTTAGAAAAAAAACTGAACACATGATGGAACTGGTAGTATTGAACAATATCAAATCATAAGGATTACAGTATAGCAATTTTAAAAAATCAATAGACTACATTTTCGTCTCATGGTATGCCCTCTTTCAGTAGTATGAAACATTCGTGTGAAACACGTGAACAGGTTAGCTGCCATTTGAAAGTATTGTATTCGCGAGAGTGACGGTACCGTGCGTCTGTACATACATCTGACATGTACATGATTATTTCTTAAATGACATACAATGTCTCAACTAGTCGTAGTGAGACTCATACATAGGGCACTTACACATGTAAGTATACACGTACTACAGTCTGACCTACAGTTATTACGTGCTACAGTTAACAGTCACCTCTGTAGATCGGTTTCTCTTTATGAGGCCAACACATACCACCCGATTGATTTTACTACACTCACGTGCACAAGAAACGTCCATTACACCATACAAGATATTTCAACCCATGAGCGAAATATATGACTGAAACAGTCTCAGAAGCCAACAAAACTAAGTTTGAAATTTCAAAGCATCATCTCTTCATATTCCCGAGAAACACACCTTTTAAGAAATCGTCGTTTTCGAACATCCTTTACTATACGAGATGGGAGAGTCGAAACGGGAAGTAAAGATAACTCAACAACTTAAGGTCCAAGCAGGTTGTTTATGTCGACAACATCATATAGTAATATTATTTCAATATTTCATAAACGTGTGTTTGAACGGACATACTAATAAAAGTAGTATACTCTGATGTATGGAATTGTGCGTACTTCTCCACTAAACATGTGTCTGTCGAATACATTCAAAATCCACTCTCCGACAGTCGTATTTTGTTTTATTCTCTCTTAAAATATGGGAACGTTTCTTTTGCACGTGAGTATAAACAAATCTTTCAACTGTGTACACCAGTCACCCTCTGGACGCGGTCAGCGGCCACAAACATCCTGTCCGCTTGTGATATTTGACAATATGGTGTCACAACTATATATTGGCATACCCCACACGTTAAACCTAGAATTATCCATACAGCTTCAACATACACGTCGACATATCGTCACATGTGGTATTTGAGGGTATATGTTGACATGATGTACTATAATGGTATTTTTCTGACTTACTGTGAAAACAATCATGGCATCAAAGGTGTGAATAGTTCCTCAGTGACTTGTTTTAAGAATAGTGAATTATATGGTACCATTATGGTGTTATCATCGTAGAATATCTTGGTGTCTCTGATTGTCCATAACTCATTGTAAAATAAATGGTACTTATCGCTGACATTTGTTAAAACCAACAATGGCGATGTAGCAGTTCAATATATCACTGCGGTAATGGTATATTTAATAGGAAATGTCTAGCAGAGATATAGATATTCATAAAGATTTAATATTATCATGATGTAAATCAGCACAAATTCTTTCCCCCGTCCTTACGGGTTTAAATATATCGGCGCCAATATCATATGTCGGAATATTGAGGAATGATATTAATTCAAATGATAGAATAATTATATCGGTAGATGGTAGATCGGTAGACGTGCAATGACAGATTGTCAACGAAGTATATCATATATTTAATATTAGTATATAACGTGATAATATTTCCATTTGAACTTGTATAAATTGATTATTCACGATACGAATGCAACAACGCCGCATTGACTGGACATGTATATCAAGACTACACAAAGTGTCACGTACTTTTATATACAGCATATACATAACGGTATATCATATTGAAACCATGTCCTACTACTTCAATAGACACGTGACGATGAACCAATTTGAGATGTCATTTAGCAATGATACATTATCTAGCCAATGTCCAGTGAAGATATCAAGGTGATTTATTAACCTGTTCAGTGAATACTTTCATCAAGTCATTACGGTTCCGACACACGCCTTTCCTCATGTCCCTGGAGTTGTGAGGAACTAGCCCTTGAACATCTGCACGGGTCTAAGGGGACTACTGCAGCTAGTAATTATACGTTCCCATTTCTTCATTAAACGTTAGAGGTCAAACGGGCGAACACGACAACAAGACCGTGATGGCCTTAATAAACACATTTACATGTAAACACAGTGCCGAGGTCTTAGTCCGTCTTAGATCACAGACAGCAAATGCGATTTGTTGTTTTGATAGTTGAGCTTGTTTTCTTATGTTTACGACACCTTTTGATATACCGTTAATAAATTTCAGCAATTTAGATATTCAAATGAAATTATAATGTTACACTTATTCGTTATGTCCATTCGAAGGGTGATGAATTATTTAACGTTTTTGTAGAGTAGCGAGCCACTTTTGGACGGTTATCTAATTTTCACTCTGAAATATATAAATATTCCATAAGAAGCTAAAATTAACTTTTAAGTTATGTGCGCGAACCAGTAATCCCGTCGAGCACACTTATTTTAGAAGTTCCAAACACCTTGTTGGTGTATTTCAGCATCAGACAATTCTTCTGTCAACACCTTTCAGAAAAACTACTGTAAATTGCGTAATTCAATTTGGAGCTTTAGAATTAGCCAGCCTCTTAAAGCAAATGGCAGAGACAGTTGAATTATACCTAAAGGCACTACCATTATATCTCCATCGACTCGTTCTGCAGCCCAGATTTACCTTTCACTCACAAGCTTCACTGAAGGCAACGACAGGCGCCGTTGTCGACTTCAAAGCCAGTCTTAATTCAAATTCTTTTCTTACTACGTTTTTAAACCAACCTTCTCAGACATCGCTTCAGGCTTTAATCATAACTTCAAATGTTATTGTTGTACAGGCAGCTTAAAGACACAACTTGCAGGTTTCTTTAGAATAATGTTTTATCAATTCAATGACGGTTGACAACTGTTTTTTTTATAGATGATTTGATGTGATAAAAATGACTCTTCTGTCTTTTTTAAGTTTGAAAGAACGTATTATTTATTGTATTTTTAAAGTTTGAAATAACGTAACATTTATCTTTTCAGTTCTGGTCAGTTATTGTTGAACATTTGTAAAATCAGTAAGCTGTAAAATCTGTAAATTGTGTAGACAACGACGGCATTTGCCATTACCATGATCTCCGGGGAGCTCTGGTGGTAGATGAATTGTATTACACATGTTCGTACGAGGAAGTTGTGGTTTTATTATCCAAAGTGCATTCTAAACTAAAAAGTGTACCTTTTAATAACTTTATTAAGTAATCTGCGTTTTACTTGAAAAATGTAATTTGAACTTCTGTTTATGTATGGAAAATATTTCCTCAGTGTTCTTCATTGTTCTTCTTCGCTGTGGAATACATTATCAAATACAATGTAAGAATAATGGAAATCACTCTTTCTTCTGTGGGTAGTGAAGGATATTTTAGAACTACGTTTATCTACCAAAATCGTCTTTCATGAAGAAATATACGATTTCAGAGTTCCTAGCTGATGCCACTTATGTAATTTCAGATATTGCTACTTTCGCGTTAATTTTTTTCCCCAAATTTCCGAACCGCATGTTCCAATCAAAATCATAGTGCGTTTCCCATCGTAATTTAAAAACATAACGCCTCAAGGGATATTATTAAGTTCAAGCTATCTGTCCCAGTTGTGAAGTCTGACTCGCTATATCCGCTCCAGGAAGACATGAATAATTCAAATTGTTACATGTCTGTAATGTAGAAGTTCCAAATTTACCTTCAACTGGAACGATGTTGCTAACGAAGACAGCTTGTATTTTATATGTTCTTTCTCTCTCTGTAATCATAACATGCCCATAAACAAAGATAATTAAACAGTAGCGTCATATACGTCCTCATTATATTCGTGTTTGTGATTAGGTTTGCAGTTAGGAAACCCTATACCTGATTGCGAGAGCTGTAAGCCCCAGCGTTTTCTATGTGAATGCTAACGTCTGTGACAGACATATATCCTATACTATCTCTAGGATAGGAAATCAGAGGTGACAGGTAATGAGATTTGTCCGCCTAATATCCTCTCTAAATGACATGACATAAAACATCGCACGTAAACGTCAAAACATTCGTCATCATGTAACATTAAGTCACAAAGAAATCCGATCTTGGCGTCAGGGATATCTCATTTCTGCTTCGTGCTGACGATTTGACAAGCGAGATCTAGCTCATATTCCATTTAGATGTTCACGTTCACATCACGTGAATTCGGAGGAGAAATTATGTTTCCTTTCAGGTATTTATCAACCGTGTATTATATATCAGTTGGTGTATCACACAGAGAATAGGCTGTTCCAATAAGACGCTTCACTTGTTAATCGTGTGAATTTCTTTATTAGCTTTTGCAATTTTATTCATTTGCATTCGTGTTGCTAATAGCGGACATATTGTCCACAACTTAATAAATCAATACCTTCAAATCGGATGTACATAGGCCTTTTTCTAACTGACTTTCAGAACAATGACAACGGCGTTCTGGAGTGAAACCACAATACAAAATAATTCTAATATAAATGTATAATGACTATGAGTGGTTCAGCTTGTTCTGAAAATAGATCACACGTAAAGTGATGTGAGAAAATTACAATATTAATGACGAACAGACAAGAACTTTTGAATTTAATGCAGCGTGGAATGTTTACATGTTTATACTCATTTCTAAACATCGATAATGCCGCTTTATCATCATGTTAATTGGGACGTTAAATTATTTATTATTATGTTATTGACCATCCAATGATAACAAATGTTACAGCTCTTTCGTTTTACCGACAACAGGCTATCTAGAGTCGTTCTAAGGGGATGTTAATACAATATAATGAACTGGGTAAGCAACATGTATACACAATCGTGGTTCTTTCTGAATAGTCGCAACCGAGCTATTGATTTCAGTCCAAATGGAATATCAGTTTAAATAACACGTGAAAAGAAAATAGGAGTTTTTATCCTCGAGTGTATCTATCACCCACTGACAGTAAGTGTAACTGTTTTTCTCATAGCGACATGTAACTGTCTCATGTTACAAATGAAGTAATCCTTTCCATGATAGGTGATTTCTTATGGTCCAATAACAGAACTATTCATCATGCAGGACATGTTTCTATACGCTAGTTTCAGATTGGATGACAACGCAGATCTATCATGTGTTAAATTCCCTTACATAACATTTTAGATAGTTAGATATAAAAAAATCTTTATATTTTCAGTCTTTTTCAGTGACAGTTATATTTTTTTCAAAATGATGAACAAATGATTATTACTAGTATGTATATCTAGTTTGAACACATAGTAAGTTCAGTTGTCTACCACGCGGACTCTCTCTTCTGAATAGTTGCATGTCGATGTTGCAGTGACATGCATGTTTCATCACTACGTGCTCACACTAAAATGCTCTATTGATTATTAATATTTCAATGTTCATTTCAATCAATGACAATGGTTTTGGGTTGCATTAACATCATTGTTTATCATCCATTCCATGTTCCTTTGAAATTTAGCCTTTTTAAACCAGTCAGACCATATTCTAGTCACGACATCGTATCGTTTACAAAGGAAGACATTTTGCTGAATGACATCATACACACTTATTTTACACTCCATGACAATTCCTTTGGCTCTTCTTCCGGAATGTTTTATACAAGTATTCATGTGTAATGATGCAAGGAGAAATGATACAATTGAGTGGAAATGAAGTTAAATGTAGAAAGTTAAATGTCGGAGAGAGTAGATTTTGAATAATTGCGATAGACATATGTTTAGTAACGACATACTCACATGTTCAGAGTATGGTACCTTCATGTGTCAGTCAGTTCAACTACACGGGGGTGCTGAAATCGCCTTTTTAAAATTGTTTTCGACTAGAATGTTTCATTTTCAAGTTAAAACCTTTATGAAATGTAGACGTTTAATAAATTAAAGATGTTGTCGACATAAATAACATTTTTAAACTTACGTTTGTTGACGAGTCATTATTGTAGGGCGTCATAAACAAGCCAAAAAACCCCAGTGGTTCCGCTACTTCGTCTCGTTAAGAAGATTCGAAATCGACGATTTAAACGTGTGTTTTTCGGAAATATAAACAGATAATGATTTGAAATTTTAAATTGAGTTAAGACACGATGAAACTCTGCATCAGTCGTGTGTGTCGCTCGTTGATGGAACTATATTGTATTTTGTATGGCGACGTTTCATTTGCACGTGGGTCTATATATCAATATGTATCTGTTGCACGCGGTTTATGTTACAATGTATTTCTTTTGCTGGTGAGTTAATAGTACAAGGGGTTTCTTTTTTTAAGTTCGGCACTGATTGAATTTCCAATTTTTGGCAACATACAGAATCGGCCTTGTCAACACATGTGATTAAATATCATTTCCCGTTTTATTAATTTGGAATTTCTTTCAGATAATTTGACATGGGGCCTCTTGAGAACTCGTCACAATTTTAATAGAGTTAGAACAGGAAGGCAGAGCATTACATTGTCAACATTCGAAACTAATTGATCATTTAGGTATCATTTGAAACTTCTTTAAGATTTTTGGAGAAAGATTTTTTAAGATCTCGCCAAGGATGGAATTCGGTTTCTGGGAAGATCTGTGGATTGTCAACGAAGATAAATTATTTACCATTCAGTGTATTTATCATTAGCGCTTGCTTTGAAGGTTGCTTACCAATTCCCTCTACGTCTGGCGGGGAACTCGCACTGCTGATGAATTTCGCCAATTAACGTAAAGATGAGCGACCCAAGTAAAGCTAGTTTAGTAATCAGAGAGGTGATACTGCGGTATCACATGGTGATCACATCCTAATTGCCATTCGATCGATCACCAATAGGTTACTCAATCCTCAGCTTTGTCTAAATACATAGAGACCTTTTACCAGACCAAAGGTTTCTACACACGTCTCATTTGTGTCACATGTTATAAAACATCTAGCTTTGCTATCAATTTGGCATACTTATCTACATATTCTTTCTGTTGCTTCATTAGTCTCTGATTGTTGCAAGAAAATTACTTTTAGATTAGTTTCAAGATTCAGATACATACGATGACTTAATATCTTTCTTGCTTCAAGGATGTTTCTTTATTTCAAGAAACACACGCTACTAGTTCTTATCTATTAGGACATGATATTTTGTATTTATTTGAATAAAGTTTGGCTTTTGTCTTCTATTTTATGACAACCGTCGTCGTGCTGGAGGTGTATTGAACTCCACAGACAGACAGTTTTTAAACGTCAGTGACATTTGACGCCTTTCCAAAAGAGATTTTATCTATTTATGTATTATTATAATGATTATATTCATGTATAGTTGTGATGTAGGATTTCACAGGGAACGCACACAAGACCGCCACGTGCTATGTGAAACATATTCGTTCAAGTTGAGTAGTTGCGCACATATGTCGTAACGCCTGGTATGACATGACTTGACATTTAGTCAGAATGTCAATAAACTAGCAACATTTGTGTGTTAATAATCAACAAATCATAAAACGTATGACAAATTCTTTGATGTAAACTTACCTGTTTCATAGCACCTCGCAACGATTGGTTCTGTTAAAACTCCAATATCTTTCTTGCTTGTATCCGACACATCAGCCACTCGTCTATATAACGGGGATAGGATGGGACTGGAACATTATTGTTCACAGTGTGTCAATCAATTCATGGCATATAGCAGCATATCCGACTCACACCACCACTCTAGTAAACTACAATCAGAACTAGGATTTTGTGGGCATGCATGTTGTCACGTGACCACACCGATCCAATCAGAATCACGATGAGGGACAACGCAGCGATAGAAACGAATCGGGTCCGAGTAATATGTGGTTATTCCCTCTCTGATCGATCAAATACCAAAGGCACTCTTCGTTGAGTTTTTAAACTGGCGCACACAGAAGCACTAATACGACCAGCGTGTACCAAGCAGATATACCAACAGCAGCGGACGAAGGGGATATAGTAATCACTGTTACTAGTTCATCGCGTGTGTTGATTGAGGAGATACGTCTTATGTGCAACCACGTGGGTATAACAATTAGATTTGTCAGAACCTTGACTTCATGCACTGGCGAGCTGTTGCACATTTCCCTTCCAATCTAGACTCGATCACAAATGAAATATCACTCCCCTGCCTCCAATCTATCACAGCATAATCATTCCTTGAGTTGCAGACGACAGAATCTCCACTACAATCCTCTACCAGGCAGACGACACTGTGACCCGCGGATATATAAGAGTCGGATCCTTTGAGCTGCATCGACGGTGATACGTTAATCTGGGATTTCGTCAAGATATAAAATGGAATAATTGAAACTCGTCCTGTCATTAATACTAATAATTAATTGTAAATGTTAATAAACACTATTGACAGATACTTTAACCATGCGAAGAGGCTATCAATCACATTATCAATAATTAATGATGTTTATGACTCTACGGAAATAATTGTATCACTTGCCTTTAATGTATCAATGGATAATCACATTTCAGAAATCACTTAATGCCATACACGTCCATTTCCGTTATTTGGTGTCGCATATATTCGATGATGTATCAACAAGAACAGAAACCATTTGATGTTTTATGATGCTAAAATCAGTGCGCATGGGGGATCACATGCTCTATTCTTTACGACCTTTTAATGTTCTATTGGCAAACATTAAGTAGAGATAATATCTAACACCAGTGACATCAAAGCTTTACAATTGACAAACTTTTTTTATATAGACGATGTTGTTTCCGCAAAATCAAAGCGAATTGATTTTTACAGTGTCACAACACGATATTTGCTAATGTGGAAGGAAATGGACCGATGCTTATCAAGCGCGCTGGCTTATCTCCCTGTTGAAGCGCTATTGTTATACAAGGGGTAAGTGTTCCCTCGTCTCCCAACCATTATCATTGACGCCCATTCAAATCTGATTAGATGGGACTCCTTCACCCCCCAATCTCTCCTGTACATGATCTAGAATCTGGCCTTGAGCTCGGACACTGATATCGACTCCATGTTAAATTGTTGATACAGGACTGCCTCCCAGAGTAACGAGCGAAATTTCTATATTTTTATGAAGTGTTTGGCAGAGGTACTTATTTCCTTGATGCTAAATTCGATCACTGCAAACTTCCGATTAGCAGATTTGTAATCAGTGGCAGTGTTTTATATCACATGTCATACGATCCAGGGAGACGCAATGTCATGTTTTCCCTATACAGCTAGTCTGCTTCGTATGTCTCTATCGCTGCGCCTCACAAGCGGACAAGATTAATCACCCTGTCAAGTAGATTGTACCATGCATCGATAGACTCTGCGAGGTTCCAAGGCTGCCAAACTCGCACATAACGTCATACTTTGACCCTTTACACAAACAGACATTCTTTGGATGACAGAGGGATAAACCAACGGGTTCCTGCTGAAGACGTGTGCATTCGTGCAGCAAGTTATTATGTGTAAAACTGTAGCAACTTTTCATTACTTACTACACTGAAAACCCGTACAAACTAATATTTGCGTTTAGGATTCAATGAACGTATACAGAATTGAATTGAAAGTCCTAGCTAAATGAATCGGTGTACCAATTGAAACCCTAGTTAAAGGTAACGACCAAGTCGACTAAAACTGTCCTACAAAACTCAAAAGAACATGACCTGACCTATGTGATGTGTGCGCCCTTGTCTAAATAAAACAGAATACGGAGACCACTGATATGCCTCTGGAACTGCAAGTACATGAAGCTGAATGTCAGTATCTCGTAAATATCTATTACTCAGCTAAAAGTATCTGTAGTTGAATGTAAATATCTATTACTCAGCAAATTATGGAAAACCTTAAGCATACGTGGTCTTAACCCTAAAATGAGTAATCAATTACGACAAATATATGAGGATGTTAAAGCCTGTGTCAGAAATAATAATGTGTTAACAGAAATCTTTCAGATACAAGTAGGTGTCAGACAAGGCTGTGTATTGATTCCCTTCTTATTTTCCTTCTTCATAAATGAATTAGCGACTCAGATTGAACTAAATTGTGCTCATGGCATACTTTTACATCCACATATCTTCCAACTATTCCTTTTGCTTTCTGCTGATGATATTGTCTTGATATCATGTTCTATTGTTGGTCTACAAAAGCAAATATACGAACTTGAACATTTCTTTGAGAAGACAAAGTTAACAGTTAATCTGAATAAAACAAATCTATGTGTATTCAAAAATAGTGGAGTAAAAATGAAAACTGGTATTATAATGAATGCAAACTTGAAACTGCAAATTCTTACAAATACCTTGGTTTTCATTCACAAACATGTTCATTATGCAGCAAAGTTTTGGTAGGACTCCTAAGGCAAATACACATTCTTGGTGATCTCAGGATGAATTCTTTTTTTAAAAAATTGATGAAAAGATATATCCTATATTATTTTACACGGGGCAGAAACCTGGGGAATAAATACATTCGCGAAATTAGAAATAGTACATTCGTATGCTTGTAAACCGTTTTTGGGTGTTAAACAAAGTACTCCAAATGTCATGATATATGGAGAATGTGGCAGGTTTCCCTTATACATATACTCATATTGTAAAGTAATTCGGTATTGAATAAAGCTATTATATGCCATTCTATCGCATACCAGAGAAAGGCTACAATATGATGCTTTTATATGATAAAAACTAACATAAAAACTGGCTAAAAGACGTAAAACAATTTTTATTTACGACCGGATTTGGAAATATTTCGCACAACCAGGAACATGAAATATATCCGTAATTCATTAAATCCTCTACTCTTAGACTAAAAGAAATCTGTTTGCAAAATCGGCATGCGAAAGTATCTCTCTCAAGCAAATGTGACACATATGTTCAAAAGCGATATCCATACCGACTTATATATATCTTGGTTAAATGTCAAAAAGTATAGAATAAGTCTAGCACGATTTCGATGCTCATCCCATGACCTTTCAATTGAGACAGGTGGATATGTAAATATACATAGAGAACAAAGAACGTGTAAAGTATGCCTTTCAAATGTAATTGAAGAAGAGTATCATTTCCTTCTGGTTTGTCCTCGACTCTACAGCAACATTCGAAATAAATATATAAAGGGGAAATATTATCTCCATCCAAATAAGTATAATTTTTCGTTACTGTTAGACAGTTCAAATGTCCTAGAACTTGAAAACCTGCCCATGTATATTTCTACGCATATTTGTACAATAGAAACCGTATTTTTGCATGAATGATTATAAAGAAGCAAATGTATATGCAATGTACGCCTTTTGAGTACCGGAAATAAAGACTAGACTTACTCAGCTGAAAGTACCTGTAGCTGAATGTAAGTATCTCTTTCAGTTAAAAGTACCTGTCTGTACCTCTATAAGGCCCTTTAGTAACATTCAACTCAGTTAAAAGTACCTGTCTGTACCTCTATAAGGCCCTTTAGTAACATTCAACTCAGTTAAAAGTACCTGTCTGTACCTCTATAAGGCCCTTTAGTAACATTCAACTCAGCTAAAAGTACCTGTCTGTACCTCTATAAGGCCCTTTAGTAACATTCAACTCAGTTAAAAGTACCTGTCTGTACCTCTATAAGGCCCTTTAGTAACATTCAACTCAGCTAAAAGTACCTGTCTGTACCTCTATAAGGCCCTTTAGTAACATTCAACTCAGCTAAAAGTACCTGTCTGTACCTCTATAAGGCCCTTTAGTAACATTCAACTCAGCTAAAAGTACCTGTCTGTACCTCTATAAGGCCCTTTAGTAACATTCAACTCCGTTAAAAGTACCTGTCTGTACCTCTATAAGGCCCTTTAGTAACATTCAACTCAGTTAAAAGTAACTGCATGTTTTGCCTACATGTATATTTCAGCGAAAAGTATCTGTCTCTATCTCAACTCAACTCAACTCAACTGAGTTGCCTCAAGGCAACTGAATGTACGTGCATCTACCGCAGAAGCTAAACTCAGTACCTGCATGTGCGTTAAACTCGATATAAAGTACAAGCCTGTTCCTCTGAATGAACTAAAATAACAGCATGTACCTCTAACTCATTCAAAGCTCTTATGACTTTGTCTCTAACTCCATTGAAAGTAAATGCATGTCTTTGAAGTCATTCGTCACACACTGAGGGTGTCAAATTAGGTAAATGTGCATGTAAGTGTGGAACTACTGCGATTCACAGTGTTATAATTAATTGTAACATGATTTCGGTGTATCCTTGATTATGATTAGTTGATTTGCCTATGTTGAATGACAATGAATACCCGCAAATTAGTTGGGGCGAATCACCGCGAACATATACATCATGTTCACAAGATCCGGCCCGACTCAAAATTTTATTTTTCTATTTCTCTTAATATGTGCCCCTTACTCCAATTTAACAGGTGGCATTGTCATTTTCTAACCTGTGTATAGCAGTATAGGTAACACATAACTCTCAAAATTAATTAATTTCAAGTAACTGAAATGTTTTCAACTAGGAAGATTTGTCCAAGTTTGACGCCTTCTTCCATGCGGTTGTGTTTACCGAATGCCGTTGCCATTGCATGACGTCATAGTGATCAACCGTTTTGACGTCACAATGCTAGCGTCATTGTCACAATGGGTTAGGGCAAGTTTAAGATTGTTTGTTCCTAGGTATTTTACTGTGTTGATGTCGTAGATAAATGTTTATCGCCATCTAAAAGGATACGTGAATATCATGAAGTGAACAAACCTGAGTGACACTGTTTGAGCTTATGTGTAAATTGTTGCTAATGTAAATATTACACCGAGCATTTACATTTATTTTGACCTGACCACACCTCTTACAAAAATGGAACCGTCGCAAAGTCCTTTCCACTCAGAGATAGGTACGCAAAAAGAGAGTTCGTTTCAAAACGCCTGATAACTAACGGTCATGTTACAATATCGATAAATAGTTGCGTTTGTAAAATTTCCGGGATTCATTGCTATTCAACACCCGCAAATTTCAGCGTTTAAAACCTCCGGCTAACGCCGTCGGTTTTAAACTAAATTTGCGGGTGTTGAATAGCAATGAATCCCGGAAATTTTACAAACGCAACTATTTATCTTATAAGCGCATACTTATGTTCTGCCCTATAACCATGTCTGACCGAAATGAGCTCTCTTACAGACTATGTGATGTCATTGGCGTGAATGCGTTTGTTAACTGGTGGTCTAAAGATGACGATGTTATCATCTCATTCATGTGCCCAACTACTTCTCTGATATGTCTTTTGAAATATGAAGACTGCATGTTTCTTACAGCATGCTACTTTCATCTGTTTCAGCTTCATTTCATTTTATAGATACCATGCGCTTGCATCTGCTTGTCATTGTTATATTGTATCCGTATATATCGCTCTTTATTAATCTGTAATTTTCAAACATTAAGAAAGTAAAGACACTCCATCTATCGACCGCTAATCCAACTGTAGGTACCCGGATAAGCCTCCAACTCAACTGTATGTACCCGGATAAGCCTCTAACTCAACTGTAGGTACACGGATAAGCCTCTAACTCAACTGTAGGTACCCGGATAGGCCTCCAACTCAACTGTATGTACCCGGATAAGCCTCCAACTCAACTGTATGTACCCGGATAAGCCTCCAACTCAACTGTATGTACCCGGATAAGCCTCCAACTCAACTGTATGTACCCGGATAAGCATCCAACTCAACTGTATGTACCCGGATAAGCCTCCAACTCAACTTTTAGTACCTTGATAAGCCTCTAACTCAACACTAAACAGTAGTTATCACTTACCACACTTACTTTCTTCTCCTGTAACTCTGCTAACTCAGCAAAAAGGCTATATGCTCTTACAACGAAACTGTCATCATTTACCAAAACAGCTCAACTAGATGAAAGCATCAGTTAAAAATGTAGAGTTAGAGTTGAATCAATAATTAGCAAAAATTCAAGTAAAATGACAACTCGACTCGCAGCTGTTAAATGATATATACCACATACCTATTGACTCACTGTCGTTTGTAAAAGCTGCGTGTCGGAAACGACTTGCATAATGTGGCCGTCTATTGACTTTTTATTGACTTTGATATGATATGGAATCCTGTTAGAAATGTCGGGCTAGATACAGAAACGTATTCAAATTTGTACTTTTGCATTGTGTGCCACGATCGATTGTCTTACAAAATGCATATGTGTGTGTTTTTGTATGGTATGGTTTGATTTTGAAGCTGAAATAATATGTATAGCCATGCTACATGACAGTTTGTGTACGAGCAGTCGCTCCACTACAACGGGGAATTGCTATAATAAGCCAGTGGTTACTGCAAACTACTAGCAATATTCAGCGCACCAAGAAGCACAGGGCGCCGTTGCACAAACCACTATTGTTGCCGTTAGATGCCATCTTTTAACATAAAACAGAGGCTTTACTAAGGCTGTGCTTAAGTCGACCCTGGTTTATACCCGCAAAAGAACAATGGACTCATATTCTTTTAAGAGGCTGTTTAATTCGATGGCACTAACGATTCTCTGTGTTTCATTTAAACTATACGGTCATCAGAGATTTATCACTTTTATATCTTACATTTGATATTTTAAAGTTTCGAATAACTCTATATGTTGTTGACCTGTGATTAGCCTCTAGCAACATTCCTCACAATAACTGACACTTGATTCAAAATGTGCTTGTACGATAATTCATATTTGATTCTACCTTTTTCTGAACTGTTAATAATCATGAGTTATGAAACTAACGTGTGACATGTTTTAGGCGCGTTCGCACAAGGTGCAATTTATGGCATACAATACGTTGCATGTCACACATTGCAAAAATGACATTGCATTCAATTTGTCGTTCAAACGTTGCATAGGGTTGTATACATTTTGTAATCGCGCAAGGCTATTATTTGGTTGCTTTGCTATTACTTCCTAGATTGGAATATCATAAGACTAGCCTAATCATTTTTATGCAACGTGTACCGTAAATATGTAGGAGGAAAATATATAGTGGCCTACAGTTCTACTGAAGATGTATAGGGGCCTACAGTTCTATTGAAGACATATCGATGCTGATTGAACAAGACGTTCCACATCTCTTTTCAAACCAAACAGACCCAAATGACCCGTGAAAACATCATCTTTAATTTCAATGTGATACGGACATCGGACATTTGGATAAGACAAAGGAAACAGTATCAACATCGTGCATCTGGTCACCGAGCAGTAAACTGGGTACCAGGTTAAAGTATGTGAATGATAACCTCAAGTGCTATGATCAAATGACAGCTTGAGTTAGAAACAGGTAATAATCAACCAGTGTGTTTTAAAACATGCTAATGTGCGAAAACCTCTAACCATCGTTAGGACATGTAAGCACGACAATACATCTTGCACCATTTTCATCGTGGTGGTTTTTCAGCTAACCTTCGCCTGACAATACTATCTTAATGACAACAAGATCCCAAAATATCAATGATGACATTTATTGGTGTTTTACATGTTATAAATTGGGAAGATAGTAACTACACTACACGTAATTCACGGATGACAGATTTGGAAAATGGAGAAACTACCTACTCGTTTTAAGGCCATACCATTTTTACATCTGATGGTTTTAGGAAAGGTGTATCAATATACAATAAACACATACACAATGGTATACTAACACTTTGCCTCCCTGCAATAGTTAGTGATATTGGGAGTTGTATACAAATAGGTGAAGAGCTGGTTCTAGATGTCTGTCGTCAGTTGTATGCATTACCTGAACCTAGAAAACAAAACACCGCCAGAATATCTGCCAAGTAATAATTAATCAATATTGTGACTGATCGACAGTTTCAGTTCAACTATACATGCTAATTCATTTTGATGTGTTTCCTTTCGTCTACAGTGAACTTAAGGAGAAGGCCAGAATTTTGATCATTAATTTGTTTTACACTGTAAATTGATTTGTGTTGATTGATCAATTAAACATATTAATATAAAACTTCCTTTGCATTTACATTCATATTTGGTAAAGAATTAAACTCTGTCCTTTTCAAAACAGAAGTGTCAATCATGTTCAGCTCAATTAACAAGGAGAGCTCATTAAAAAGTTTCAACATGTCTCCTCTGATATTGATACATGAAAAAAAGTGTATCGTGACGTCACAATAAATCAACTGTTCAAGAAAGGACCATAAAATCGAAATCGTTCTAACACAGATTTGATAAGCTTATGTTCTTTCAGCTAGTGTAAATAATTGTAGGGTAAAACATGAATACTGTGTGGATAATTGCCTGCTTCTTTCCACGGAACACAACAGGAAGTGCTAGTGCTTCTTGCAGGGCCCGTGTTGGTCTTAATTAAAGATAATTTTTATCCAACATGACGATTTGACATGCATCGGTTTTTAATTCAGAGATGGCGTATTGTCGTTTAAGGATAAAATAGAAGTATTGGTTCAAATTGGAAATACATTCAAAAGGCTATTTCAATGGACAGGCTTCTGTCCACACACGATTACATTATTACAATGGGAAGAACATAATGACAATAGATGGTTTTTTAAGCTACAATATTACCTTGGAAAATAAATGGAGAAATACATGGAGAAAGTGCCATATCTTATGAAAAAAGAAAACGAATAACTGATGTTTTCAATCTCTCAAATCTCTCCCCTTTTAGATTCAAAATTTCAAAATTTCAAAACATTAACAGTAAATAATTTTTGAGAGAACGATTTTCAGGAAACATTTATGCCCCCCTCGTAGGGTACGATACCGTTTGACTGACCCCCTTTCCCCGCCTTCTTCCTGTCGCTATCTCATCTCGCCAATGTAACATATCTAAACTGATGTTTTAAATTATTCAAACAACATTTTATCACACATGTGTATCTATGTGCATAGTATATGTGCCTCTTAGCCATAATACGTATTCGCTTGTTAGAATCAGATTTTAAACAAGAATCGATCAATACTGATCAAATACTGGATATTGATAACTTTATTTGAGAATCGATAGCTTTTTGCATCCAACATGAACCTGTACTGATGGATAGAGCCGTGATCTTGTAAGTCATGTGGTTTTATCTAACACACCTGTGTTGAAATGAATTGCCTTTTGACAATGTATTTATCATACAATGAGAGAATATAATCAAGTGCATCAGCTTACAGATGTATGTAATATTGGTATCATGACAATCCAAACACTACTGGAAGTTCAACACATTTAATCGATAGTTTTATAAAATACAAATTTAGTAATCGAAACCAGTAATAGTTAAGTATCGGTGATGCGAAACTAAAATACATGTGACAGGTGAAGACAGATTCGGAACCAAACTGCAATCGACCAAGGAAAAACAAACCAAATGTTGCAATATGGGAGAAAAGGAAAATACTTATTTCTAAAATGTTTTCAAGATCAATTATCAAAACACATTTATTTATTTCATAAATTAAACACTTTAAGTATTATTGTGTCATCAGTATGAAACTGTTAACCTATTACCTAAACTATAAATAATGATTTCAACCAACAATGTACGCCAACGCGGTTGTACATGTACTTTATCACACAATACGAAATCATGATGTCATATTGATTTCACATGAAGCAATAATTCTGCGCTACGACTGGACGGACACTCTAACCACAGTACTGACAATGCCTTGTAGCATCGTGGCTGTCATTTGAAGCGTTCGTATCTGGTTCATGCCTTGAATTTGAGTGTCTTAGAGTCGATTAAATGCTATCTTAACACTAAGAAGCTAATAATAAGCTATAAGCTGATAAAAGGCTAATACTCCTGTGTGTTGTATAGTAATACAATGTGATATGAAGAGCATGTAGCGTAGTACTGTATGAAGAACACGTCGCTGTGTCCCCTGTACATACATGTTCACTTTTTTCTCAGGAGAAGACTTGTCGAGGTCATAATTCTTCAGTTAGCCAAGAGACATGATTACAGTCTTTAAATCATGCTTGACCGATTATATAAATTAAACACTTTAAGTAGTATTGTGTCATCAGTATGAAATTGGTAACATATTTAAAACTATGAATAATAATTTCAACCAACAATGTACGCTAATGTCGGTGTACATGTACTATATCACAAAATACGAAATGTTTATGCCACATTGATTTATTTCTAATCTTTAAATTATAACTGACCGATAAAATTTAACAATAACATATTTTAACTATCACTACGTTTTGAATATTCTCTATTTGATGTTTTATGTTAATCCCTAGCACACAATACGGTTGGTAGTACACAAATCGAATTACAATAAATGATATTAAGAACATGAAGATTTTCTGGATAACAACTTCTTTAATGTGAAAATACACGACGTTTCATGTTCTTATGTATACCACTTCTAAATGCCCTTCAAAGACCTAATAATGATATTGGTAGTATTATTTCCAAAACATTATTTTAATATTGATAGTGCACTATATCTGTTTTATAAAAAGAACTCGTCACATAATTATCAAGGTAATATATATGTAAATATATTTCCAATATTAACTTTTGTTATTGTTAACTTCAAAATATTAATATTTCCATTGAATATATGTTTTTTTTAGCATTTCCCATTATCATAGTTATCAACGATCTATTTCAATATGTATCAAACCTGTCAATAACTGATAGATGACAATGGTATGTTTCATGAATAATGTTTTCAGACTCACATTCCAACATGATGAACTCAATAAATGTCTTTTTCAATGGAAGATAACCAGAAGTTCTTAATCCCACATGTTTGCGAACACAGAAATATACTCCCATATTCAAAGATAAACAAATTTCATGGTCGTTATTTTCAAATAAGCGGTATATAAAGTCTGCATGTAGTTAGTTGAGTAATGTTATTATAACTTATTTTATCCAAAAAGATGAGAGAAAAACATAGAAATAGATAGATATTGAGGCGTTTATTATAGTTCACCAAATAGATAGATATTGAGGCGTTTATTATAGTTCACCAAATAGATAGATATTGAGGCGTTTATTATAGTTTACCAAATAGATACATGCATAATATATTTCACACACGCAAGCTGGAGTTATTTCAATTGTACTTTTGAAAGGAACTCTGTCATGTGCTGATCATATATTTTCATAGTCCTGTGTATTATCTCAGTGTCATATGAGGTCTAAGTATATAATGTGTTAGCTACCTTGCATTTATATATTGTTTTGTATATTATATATTAATTATAGCATTATAATAAACGGACATATTTTGAATGAAGCGTACATGTCAGGAATATGACTTTTAAAGAAAATTTAATGTTCTTCTAAGTTGTCGAAAGTATTTTTTTTATTAAAAAAAGATATGTCAACAGACAAATTGAATCAGCACGAGTTCATGTGAGGCAGAACAAGGAAACGATATTGCTAGGTCATACTCAGAATCATCGTACTGTAAAATCAACGTTACTGTATTACCTTAAGCACCAGATTGGAATTCTTGCAATGAATTCGAGCATCAAATATAAGCAGCGTCTATTTCTCTAACAGTAACCTGGCAGAAGTCAACGATGAACATAACGAGCATTTTCCACTCCATCTATTCTCATGCGATTTCCTGTCAGCCGGAAAATGTTGGTAAAATATGTCGACAGCAAGAAAAGCCAACTGAAGTGAATAAGCGACTATTCAGGAAGGAAGAGTGCTGCTTTACACGCCAATATCTCCTTGGGTGAATGTGTAAATTATTTGCTTATTGATTGTTCGTTGTTATTTCCTCATTTTTCAAAAACCATGTTTAAAAACATGTACATGGTCGTGATTTTACAATTACAGGAGGTATTTTACATTGCATTGTTCTGATTAATGTTATCACATCACGCAATTGAATAAACCTTAATTAAACATGTAGTAAATACGTGTGATTACTTGCCCATCGAAGATACTGCAGTGTTATATGTATAGGTTAATGTGACACTAGGTTCATACTACTGCATGTATGATGTCATAACTGTTTGTAGATGTTCAATCACGATGTGAGAACATACCTTTTCACATGGACTGCAACATATAATTGTGACCATGACAAGACATTTTGGATATATGCAATATAGCTTATGTGAAATACTAACCCAAATTGGTCCTTCCAACATCAGAGTGATTGTTTCTGTAATTACCGTGAATTCACCGATATTGCTGCGATTGTTTCGAGAAAAGAAGCATTTTCTTCCGTAATGGACGCATTTCTTTCAAATTTGGATGGATTTTCTTCAAAATTGACGCATTTCCTTCAATTACTTAGGGGGGCCTGTTATTTGTTTTTAAATACTTTCATTTATACTTCTTCAGCTATTTATTACATGACGTGCAATGAAATACTGGCATTTATCAGTAAAATAAACTCTCAAGCTAAAGTGAAAAAACTTATATTTTCACTGCGACCAGTGACTGATTTAATTTGAAGTAATAAAACAACGGTCTGACGCAGTGAATTGGCTTATGACGTCATAGTGTTACTGAGGTGACGGGCTGTTCCAAGCAGCGGCTCGGCGTGAAAACGACCCTGTTCGGACTTAAATACAAGGATAAAATAATATAACAAAATAAAGATCTATCTGCACTAGTCAGGAAAATATAACCTTTCTTGAAGTTTCAACAAATATGGCGACCAAATGAGCGTATTACCTCGAACATTTAAAAACGTTTTACATGTCTTCGTTTCAAACGGGGACACTCAATTTTGCCAAATAATATCATAAACACGTCGAGCAGTCAATGAAAATGGCTTCTGAAAATGGCCTGAAAAATGTTATCCCTACAGTATGCACTATAATTTAATAATGTCATTACACTTTACATTACTAGGTTCAGATGCACTATTCAGTTTTTTCATTCATAATAAAAGTTTATACAGATAAATTTTATTGGAGAGATTTGGATTAACCAATGACACGACCGGATTATAAAAGAAGTAGAAAACAGTAGCTTGTATAAAATTGTTAGTGGCGATTTGGGGCTTAACCTTTATTCCAATTTTTTGGTAGCTTTTCTTGTGGACTATAGTGTATCATTGGGATATATCAAATACATTAGTTTATTTGATGCAAACTCGTTCATCATCTCTGATTCTCGACATGTCAATTACATATACTGAATGCTAAAATTGGATCAGTGACCTCAGCTACACTTTCTGAACGTTTCCATTCACAGCAGAAAATCGTTATGTGAATGTTGAATCAAGCTGCCGAAATCAGCGAGGATATGGAAAAGTAAATATCATTTATTTAACTATAAGAAGATAAGAGGAAACAGAATAATTGTATAGGACCCAAAGGTTCATTTCTCTAAAGTAAAGGTGTCAGCCAATTTCCGACACAATTTCAAGAGTGGAATGAAATGTTGACAAAGTTCGAAAGATTCTAATTCGATTCTACATTGTGTTTAACGTTCTTGTTCTTCATTAACACATGTAACTATGCATTAAAATTGCTATGTAGCCATATATACTATAACTATAGACTGAGACAATGAACGTTTCAATGAAATGAAATTGTTTTACATTCATATGTATGGAACACTTAATACATTGAATACATTGAATACATAATACGTTTTACGTTTGAGTGGAGATTAATACAGTTTGATGTGCTATATTTGTATAACACGAACCGTTAGCGAGGGATAACATAAGTACACACATGTAACATCATACAGTATAACCGAAGAGAGAAGCATATATTATATATTTATTACCGTCAATACACAATTTACCCACTTGTGTTTATTTACATTGACTGTCGATAATGAATAAATTCTTTCCTATTTATAGTTAGACACAATGCAATCATCGTTAGTGACTGAAATGAGATACCTTACTAAAAATTTTAAAATGCTTTAAAACGAATTAATCTCAGTTGGATGATGCAATCAATGTTATATTATATATGTCTTACTACGCAAAACACTGATGTAAATGATATTAACTCAAAACAAAAAGTGTGTAATTATCTAAAGTCATGTGACCGTTATGCTGTTACTTTGACCTGAGAGTCCATGGAATGTGTACCTCGTGAATTCTACGGGGTACATATATGTAAGAAATATGAACCATCCGACAAACAGTCAAAGACGTTCATATTATCAGTTTTTAGTGATAGATAAACACTCAAACTATCATAAAAGTTAATAATTATTTCACTTGATGAATGGAAATCCTCTTTGTATTAGCTTGCCTATGATATCCGGCATTGTAATACCGAGCAAAGTAAATATCAAACACATTGAACGTCTGTGTTCGAAACCTGTTCAGACGAACCAATAAACACATGTTCTAAATCCACAGTGTTCAGGGTGTACCAATAATTGGTGAATTGGTAATCGAATGCATTGTAGGTGTATAATGGGTTCATTATTTTCTTTTCAGAAAGTCATTGTTTTACCTAGAATATATATTTAAATTCAAAGTAATTGTTTAGCATGTTAAATTCTCATTTTACTGATTTCTAACCAAACGCATTAGAATGAACATTAACAATAGTTTATGATTTGCTTGGAACACAGATGCGACAGATATTGATAACATTATGTTAGAAAAAGCGATGTCATTAGTTTAAGATTTCAAAGATTAATGAATAAGCATGCTGAAAAGTAAAAAGTAATCAATTCATTAGTCTCTTGAAAAAGACAATTAAAGTACGATTATGAGTCAACTGTAATGAAGCGAATATGTCAATCTTGTTTTTAGACATGCATAGAATTAAATGTAATACTGATGTTAGTGCTTGTTGTTCTGACATAAGACAATGGTGATGTTAACCAATATTAACAAAGGAATGACAACTCATATTCCAGTGCAGTTGCGGTCAATTTATTTTAGACAATTACACATATTCAGTGACTGGTCATTTAGGTTTAAACAAAAGTAAGGGGCAGATAACTATAACGTTTTAGCCTCAGATAACATTGGACATAGAACATGTCACTCGTTTCTGTTGACATGGAGTGTAGGGGTGCAATTATTGACTATTTGGAATAGTAATACATATTTAAGAGGGTTTGTGCTTTATTTACATAACTACTTGTATACATTTTTGTTTGTTTATTTCTTCATTCCAAAAGACCAGAAACATATTTTTAATTTTTTAGGCCTTACGACAACGTCACTCGCATGGAGACAATTGTTTTCACATGGACTGCAACCCAGACTGATGACTATCAGGGCCGTAAAGCTTGTAAATCAATCAACTTCCTAGATGCGTAGAATATGGATAATGTGAAACACTACTCCAAATCGTTCTCTGGTGCTATAATGTTTCAGAGGGTCATGTTTCCTAACCATTATTGATCGATGTAAGCCTTACGCTATATGATATACTTGTTCATGTTAACAAATCCATGATGCGTTCTATGGTGAAAATCGTAATTTATTTCAGAACTAGATGTAACTAAAAGTACAGTATGTATCGGTCTGTATGGACGTTTGAAGATACAAATGTCCATTGAAATAATATCTAAATATAATTCTTATTATTCAATCTATATTTTCCTTTCAAAAGACATCTTAAAAATAATAATATTGTAAAGAAAGCATTAACATGTAAATAATTAGGTGCTGTCATCTTCACAACAGAAGTGTCAATCATATTGTGCTCAAGAGCTCATTAAAAAGTTACTGACATGTCGCCTCTGATATTGATGCATTGAACAAAAAGTAAATCGTGACGTCACAATAAATCAACAATTTCAAGAAAAGACCATCAAATCGAAATTGGCCAACACGGATTTGATAAGCTTATGTTCTTTCAGCAAGTGTAAATAACCGGAGGATAAAACATGCCTGCAGTGTGGATAATTGCCTCCTTCACTCCACGGAACACAACAGCAAGTGCTAGTGCTTCTTACAGGTCCGTGTTGGTCTTAATTAAAGATCACTTTTATCCTTGTTGACGATTTGACATGCATCATTTTTAATTCAGAGAAGGCATATTGCCCTTTCAGAATAAAAAAAAATCGTGGTTCAAATTCAAAGGACTAATTCAGTGGACAGGCTTCTGTCCACATGCCATTATAATTTGTTTTTATCTTAAGCATTATTACAATGGAAAAAGCAGGAAGGCAGCATAAAAAAGGATTTATTGGAGAGACTTCTGTCCACACGCGATTCACAAAATATTATCTTAAGTATCTACATAATTACAATGGAAAATAAGTGTAACCGTTGTTTTCAATCTCTCTAGACATCAGCGAACAACCAGTAATTATATTCATCTTTTAGAATCATAATTTTAAAAGTGAAAAACATCAACAGTAAATAATTGTTGAGAGAAAAATTTTCAGGAAACAGTTATGTTACTCTCAAAGAAAAAGATACCCCTAACCCCTTTCCCCCGCCTTTTTCCTGTCTCTATCCAATCTCCTGTGCCCTATACTTGCCAATGTAACATGTTTACAGTGATATTTTAATTTATTCCTTATTCTTTATAATTGAAATCAATTAAATATTGCTTCATTCTACATGTGTATATATTGTACTGTATATGCCGTAGGAAGCCATTTTGCATCTAAACCATAATACATCTTCCATAGTTTAAATCAGGTTTTAAACAAAGGTCGATCAATAGTGATTAAAGTACTTGGTATTAGTAACTTTATTTGAGAATCCAGAGCTTTTTGCATCAAATATGAACATTTACTGATTGATATAGCCATACTTTTAGAAGTCATGTAGTTCTATCAAACATTATTGTGTTCAAATGACTTGCTTTTTTACATTGTATCTGTGTTTGTATCCAATGAGAGCACATGATTAATTGCAACATATTATAGTTATATGTTATATAGCTATCATTGAAATCCGATTACGCCTGAAAGTTCGATGTAATTAATTGTTTTGTAAAATGCAAATATAGTGATTGATGTGGCGTGAAACTACACATACATGTGACCTATGACATATTGGAGAAAATAAAATAATTAACCTCTGTATTCTTTTCAAGATCAATATATTGATGAATTTTATGAGTTGGTAATATATAAACTGTGACTTCAAAATTAGTGATTTCAAACAACAAACTACATCAAGGTCACTGTACTTGAAAACGTTAGTATCACAAAATACGAAATCATGATGCCACATTGATTTATTTCTAATCTTTCACAGTGAAGCAGTGTTCCTGTCCTACGACTGGACGGGCACTCTAACCACAGTACTGACTAGGCCTTGAAGCATCGTGGTTGTCATTTGAAGCGTTCGTATCTGGTTTATGCCTTGGATGAGTATCTTAAAGTAGATTAAATGTTGTCCTTAATATTAAATGATAACAGTACTACTTGTTTTATATTAATGGAATATGATACAAAGAGTAATATTGCAGATTGTTAATTTGTATTATGTGCTACGTTTTAGAGTCCCCATCAAATACATGTGTACTATTTTCTCAGGAGAAGATTTGCGCTTTACACCCCAATATCTCCTTGGGTGAATGTGTAAATTATGTGCTTATTGATTGAGAAAACATGTAGTGTCCCTTTGATGGTATTGATGTCAATGATGTCTCTACAATGGTATGCGACTCCCGATAAGCTTATGATCTGTTTCATCACACTGTCGGGGTATTTCGCTTTTCCTTTATGTGTGACTGATAAGAATGTATTCTTAAAATAGGCATCAAGAGAGGTCTGCAGGAAAGATGGCAAGAGGTGAGGTGAGTTGGGGTTTAACGCCGCTTTCAAGAGTATTTCACGTATATCACGGCTGCTAGTATTAGTGTAGGGAGAACGCCCGCAACGCCATGTGGCTATGCATTGTGGTGAAACCTGCGAGCAGTGGCTGGAACCAGCAAACCATGGGTGGTATGAAGCTGAAAGTCAGTGTAGCATTGCATAGAGAAACCTTACTGCTTGTAGAACAGTTCTCTACTGCAGATAAAGTTGCCGTGATTGTTATGACTTTATCTGTATGATCAGTGGGTCATTCTAGTAAGTCATTCTCATCCTAAAGGTCAATCGTAAGCCCAGCTCGTCTTGGCTAAGGTCTAGGGACTAAGACTAAGATCGGTTAGTGGAACGGTACCCTGGTGACTAGAGGTACACGTATCATTTATCAAAGGCACATACATGTTCCAAAGGTAATTACCAAAGTTGCAGTTTTCAAAGGCAATAATGTTATGAATATTCATCGACCCACGCGACATCTTTGTTTGCTGTAGAGAAAAGTTCTTCATCAGTAAGGTTTCGGTTCAATAATACACTGAATTTCGGCGCAGTACCACACAAGGTTCTTTTGTTCGAGCCAATGATAGCAGATTTCACCGCAATACATAGCTGAGTGTTGCGAGATTTCCCTCTCAATATACTAGAAGTCATGTGAAGTACTCTTGAAAGGGGCGTTAAACCAAATTCACCTCACCTCTCTTCATTCAAATCAACTGTATCCAGGAAAAATAGAATAGTTTTAATTCTTTTCGAAATGTGGTATCGTTTATTTTGCCCCTCGGTGAACAAAGGGTAAACTAAGTGTCGCATCTTTTCTGTTCTACAGGTACACACAGACAATGTCTCAATAAGAGTTCTATTGTACATTGCAAAAAAATAGGTGCCATAGCGCTCCATCTTCAATAAGATGGTCTTATTGAAAATCAGGCCAATGATGATTTTCTTTGTATAGGGAACTTCGATGGATTAAAGACGGTATTGAACATTTGCCAAACATGGCAAGGCACTACATGACATGTTTCAACATTTGCAATGTATAGGTAAGTCAATCAGTGTCTTATCTCACCTGGGAACTACTGACACATTGTCGACGCATGTCTCTAATCATACACATCTAACACGACTCGTGTGGTGATTCACAGTATCAAAATATGTCTCGGCTATCAACAAAAGCAATTTAATATTCCGTTAATATCAATGTAAACACGTATATATATGGGTTAGAATTTCATATTTAATTAATTATGTGTATGTTTGACTCGTTTGGAGAGGAATCTGCACTAGTCATAATGTATGTGGCGTCACAACTCGAGTTGTTCTCGCACAATCTGGGAGTAAGTTCTATCTCTGTTTAGAGTCGACTTGGCGGAAAACAAGCGATTGATATGTAAACTTGCCACTCGAGTTCGCACATCAAACACAGCTTATAATACAGCATCGAAGATTCAGGCAGATCGTCCTACATGACAAAGACTTTTTAATCTTTGAGAAACGTTGCTCGGAATTACCAATTATCTGTCCCTCGTGATCTATTATGTGCATATTAAAACAGACTCACATATATATAATATGAAAACTTAGTAAGGCTTAACATATCTTGCATTTTTGTAGTTTTGGTCACAAGTGTATCATCGGAACAACTCAATACAATGAATGCTAAAATTGGATTAATTACCTCAGCTACATATTCTGAACGAATCCATTCACAGCAGAAAATCGTTATGTGAATGTTATATCAAGCTGCTGAAATAAGTGAGGATATGGAAAAGTAAATATCATTATTTAACCACTCGATGATAAAAAGAATCAGAATAATTGTAGAGGTTCCGAAAGTTAAGTTCTCTAAAGTAAATGTGTCAGTCAATTTCCGACACAATTAAGAGAGTTAAATGAACTGTTGGCAAAGTTCGATAGATTCTAATTTGATTCTAAATTGGATTTAACTTTTCTAGTTCTTCATTTACAAATGTAAACTGTGCTATTCTGAGGACAAATCTACAGTATTTAGAGTGTGGCATTCAACTTGTCAATGGAATACAGTTTACCTATGTATATGTATATTCGGAACACTTAATATATCGAATACACAATACGTTTATGATCCCCTTGAGGTTACTTATCGTTGGTGTACATTATACTCGAAGTATACAACCACTTTTCATTACTGTCAATACACAAATAGCCAACTAATATTCAGTTTAGATGACTGTCGATGATATATTCCTTTCTGTTTATATGTAAACAAAATGTATGCATCTTTAGAGACTGCAATTGGACGTGTAACTTGTAAGATCCTTTTAAAGGAATAAATCTAAGTTACACGAGTATCGAAGCAATGTTATGCTATGTGAAATTTACAAGTACAAATTTACAAAGTTTAAAGTAAGTATGTATTATGCAACTCAATACAAACAGTATATCATTATCTAAAGTCATCTGACCGTTACATGCCCCACCTCCTCTGCACAAAGAGATGTTACTATGGTAGAAGAGTTAATGGGTGAGGTGAGTTTGGGCTTAACGCCGCTTTCAAAGTATTTCACTTATATCGCGGCTGCTAGTATTACGGCATGGAGAAAGCCTGCAACGCCATGCGGCTATGCATTGTGGTGAAACCTGCGAGCAACGACTGGAACTAGCGAACCATGGATGGTTATACTCTGAAATTCAGTGTAGCATTGCACCCAATCCTTACTGCGTGTAAAACAGTTCTCTACTGCAGACAAAGTTGCCGAACCCGGACCCCTTGATCCGGAGCCGAACGCGCTAACCACTGCGCTATCCCGCTCCCGGAGTTATTGGAATGTGTACGCCATGAATTAGACCGGGGTACATTTATATAAGAAATATATATCATCTGGCAGCCAATCAAAGACGACTGTGTTTTAAGTTTTAGTCCTAAATAAACATTTTCACAATCTTATAATATGATTTTTTTTATTACACTAAATGAATGACATTGCTCGATGTTAAACGGGGAAGAAAACATACCCCAATAATAAGTACAGAGAGGTTTTCATCTTTAAAACAAAGTTTATTAATATTTGTGTCATATTATCTCACATATTCATGTCCACAATTTTTCATGTCAATCCTTATCAGATATACTTAATTAGATGCCAAGTAATGAAACATATTTCTGAAAACATCGAGCTGCCTATTTCTGTCACTGAAATAAATTCGATACGAATACAATTAGTACATGAGTACTGTAAACATTCTACAAATCAGAACAGTTACCTATGCCATCCAATATAAACATAACACTCAAAGCAATATAAAACAAAAGTAACTTCCGTGTTCAATTCGAAGCCATTGTAAAAGAAAAAAAAGAAGAACATGTGGTACAGTTTTCGTGAACTTACATCTAATTGAATATATTTAATAAACGGTGGTTTAAATTGGTGTTCTACCAAAAATCTTGTTTTGTTGCCAAGATTGTATATTAAATTCAAAGCATGTTGACTTGTTATTTTATTGATGTTAAACCACTAACATCTCTTATAACTTAACTCATTAGAATGAAAATTAACAGTGTATAATTTGCTTGGAACACAGATGCGATTGATATGTTAAAAAAGCTAGATGTTAGTTGCCATTAGTTAAGATATAAAATTTTAATGAACATGTCGGAAATGAACAAGAATGCTGAAAAGTAAATATTATCAATTCATGATGTTCCTGGAAATGGCAATTAAAGGTCTGATTATGAGTTAGCCATAAAGCAAATATGTCAATCATTTGTTTTCATATTAAGAGTTAACACTGATGCAAGTGATTATTCATATCAGGCAATGATGATGTTAACCAATATGACCTAACGCAAAACTGACAACTCGTATACCTACGATGTACTGTTGGGGTTAATTTGTTTCATACACAAAGTGACTAATCACTTTTTAAGATTTTAAAAGGAGAATGTGTCTAGTCATCTGAAATCATCATGACTGTAGTTCATTATTGTTAAATGAAGTTATAAGACAAACGAAGGGAATATCCTCACATGACTAGGGATGTAATGTTCCCTTGAAAACCGGGTACACGTGTGAAGATATTAATTTGCAGTTATTTATTGATTAAGATTTATGCAGCAAATGTATGTTTGTAATAACAAATTGTAGGAGTATATACTCTCGGATACCACTTCTAGTTGAAACATTATAGCTACACAAGGATCAATTATTAGAATTTCAGTTAATAACATTACCGTATGTAATGTGGTGACACTGAGTTTATTTAGATGTAGATAGGACTGTTAAATTGAGAATAATACATAATAAAGTCATGTTCTGAAATGACAGGACGAACATAATTATGGAATTACGTCAAAACTGATGAATAGATTTCATTTCCTTTTTCGAAAGTGAATATTTGATCGATTATTTCCTTCCAAACATTTAAATATTTTGACATTTCCCTATTTTTATTTTCATTTACTGTCAGCGTGTCAATGGAATTTTTATGCTATTCTGTATTCAGTATCTGATATAGTCCGTTTGTCGTGAAAATGTACCGATTAATTTCAAGTTTAACACAAAAGTAAATCAATTACGGTAAAATATAAATTACAAACCCTAATAGCTTTACATCGCCAAATAGGCATTTAATTTTCAGAATGTTCTCTAACTTAGGAAAAAAGTTGTTTGTCAAACGAGGTATGCACAGTGTCTGAAACACCAGGCACATATAGGGACGGTTTAAAAATAATATCTCATAATTTGAACCTTTAAATGAAAATGTCTAGAGGTATATGTATGACTATATGTAGTACTACTAACAGCTCGTCTACATAGTAGACTTGGTTTGAATTATTTATTTTGATGTTGCTTAATTTTATGTTGTATCGAAAATTCCATATTGTCAACTACGGCACCATGTATAAATTCTTATAGTGTGAGGTTTGTATTGTTGTAACTCCTGATGTGCAGTATGACTGATACTCGCCCATGTGTCGTCATTAGACATACATGTTCTACTTCGACCATACACTATGGATTAATCATTGTTTTATCAGCATCAACGAATGTCCTGTTTGCATATATTATCGCAGTCTCCATTAAATAATTAAGTTGAAAAATGTTGATAATCCTGAAATAGCCTTGTCTAAATATATTGATGCACATATTAATTGGAAAGTAATTTATAATTCGCTTTGACATCCGTCTCTATATATACCAAGCTTTCTTGGTTTTGAGACGACCCCTTTCTTGTGATATTGTCATTTGGCTGTATTTACTATAAAACTTCTTTGTCGTTTGAGTTAATGACAAAATTCACTTGTTTCTAAGTCTAAAACGATTTAAATAAATTCAATAAGAGATAAGTTACTGTAAGGTAGATTCGTATTAACGAACTCTGAAACGTATGCTTATAATTTCTCTCTTTAACCAGTATTATGATGATCAAGTTAATTAAGAGTCGGTATTCTATGTTAAGGTTGATCACGCAATTCACGTGTATCTGTGAACTCTTCCAAACAAAGTGGATACCCCCTTGCCATACAAACCAATAACAGCCACTTCAAACCATGATCGTTTGTTAAACAACTTTGTTTCTAAGTTAAAGACAATTCTGAAAATTGAATATCAAATTGGCAGGGTAAACTATGAGGGTTCGCAATTTTCATTTCATCGTATTGAATTCACTTTTCTGAAAAACTTGAAATTCATCGGTACGTTTTCACGACAAACAGACTATAGTTCCTTTTCGTGTGATTTATCAAGCCTGAAGAGTAGTATTAACTGGATTGAAATTTAATTGATAGAAACGTTATAACGTCCCTTCTACAATGCAGTCGGGGTATTTTGCTAGCATTGTCTCTTCCTTGTGCCAACATTAGGTCATATGAAAATACCAAAAAAAACAGTCAAAGTGCATGACTTTATTTCCGGTGCAAAACCAGAAAACCATATGACTTATAAAACTTAAAATTTTGGTATGAATATTACCTGTTGTGATGTTGATGTTGTGCCTTTTAGCAATGAAATACATGTATATTTATATGCCTAGCTCTATCTATCTATGTAGGCAACATCGCGTGTGTTCACTGCAAGTAAAGATGGACAACCTGTGAGGTGTGCTCGATTATGTTTGCTTTGTTGATCGTGTGACGACATGACTGGTAATGCATAATCAACAGATAAATGCATGATAGTGAGGTGAGGGTAAATTGAGTTTTACGAAGTAAATTCAGTCACTGGTATCATTTCTCAACATTCTTAATTAAATCACAGTGCAATAATCAATTAAAGAGTAAGACCAAACTTATTATTAGTGTTAATGCTATGGTTATATCATCCCCGATCACCAAGCAGATGCACATCACACCAATGGGATATTAAGGGAAATAATTCGTATTCAAGTCGGGACTCCTGAGTGGTATGCGCAATGGCTGACATCGGAACATTCAGCCATGAGTGACTAGGATGTGGATATATAAACAGAGAACGACCTTCCGACTAACACCAGTTTTAATTATTTTGCGAATAGTAATGATTAACGATTTTTTAAAAATGATACTTCTTGTTTGCAAGTTCAGGTTGTAATACTACTAGATACATGTAGGATAGGTGAGGTGACTTGAAATATAACCCCCGTTTCAAGAGTATTGCACTTATATCACGGCTGCTAGTATTATGGCAGGGAGCAAGCCGCAGCGCCAAGTGGCTATGCATTGTGGTGAAACCTGCGAGCATCGTTTGGAACTAGCGAACACTGAAATCAAGTGTAGCTTGGCACCGAAATCTTACTGTGTGTAGAATAGTTCTCTACTGCAGACATAGTTGCCGTGCCTCTGGCGGGATTCGAACCCCACACCCTTTGATCCGAAGCCGAACACGATAACCACTGCGCTACCCTGCTTCCTGAGACTCAGATGTCATGAAACAGGAAATTAACAAAACGTTGTCGCATGGACTGCAAAATAGACTTGTGACTGTGGGGGCGACAATCTTGTAAATCAATCAACTTCCTGGATGTGTAGACTATGGATAATATGAAACAATACTCCAAATGGTTCCCTGGAGCCCTAATATTTCAGAGAATCATGTTTCCGAACCAGTATTGATCCATATATATGATATACTGTTTCATGTTTCATGTTAACATCTCATTAAACCGTGCTATGGTTGGTGAAAAGCATCACTTATTCCAGAACTATATAGTTTTTGATGTAACTGAAAGTAAAGTTTGTATCGACTTGGTTTGTGTGGATTTACAGATGTCCATTGAAAAAACATTTAACTACAATTGTTATTATTCAAAGTTATTCTTAATCTGAATAAAACATTTACCTTTCAAAGGCCAAACATGATAAACACAATTTGCTTGAAAACAGAATTATTAAAATGCAAATAATATTAATTCCTAAAATGAAGTGTAATTTCATTTCTCTATACACAATGTATTACTCAATTAAGTTATGGTCCATGTTTTGTGGAATGATATCATGTTATTATTACCTGAAACCTTTACAATGGATTACACAACGTTTTATGCCAAATTATTATACGAATCAACAATTTTGATGTTATATAAATAGAGAACACTAAACGAATGTAATGTGATAGCATTTTTATGCAACGAGTGAATAGAATTTGGAATCAGAGGAAGGTAAGTGAGTCTGATTCCAAATTCTATTCACGAGTCTACACGTCATACGCCTACAAATAGAAAACACAAATCATTTTTGGTGAATTAGTATTTCATGTTAAAGATTTTAATAGATATAACAAACAATAACAAGCAGCGAAAAATATCAACACATTACGCAACCGTAATGGTGACGTGACATTATCGGAATGTGACCTATTTCGAGATCACGTCATTCAGTTTTGAAAACTTGGTGGAACATTGTCAACAGAAGAAGAGGATTGAGGATTGTTTTTTATCAAGCTCATATTAATAACTGGAGGAATATATAAGGTGTATCCTTGCTATATATTCCCTAATGTGACGTAGCAGCAAGTCGTACATCAAGGTCTCCCTCCTGGAAATGAGATATCTATCTATCTAATGCTATTGAAAACAAAAAAGAACAATTGAAAAGTCAATTTTGCATGTACATTGGGTACACTGATTTACTTACATCAAATTATTAACATTGCCAACGAGGAAAACAGATTTCCCAACATAAAAACATTGTGAGAATATATATTCTTAGAAAAATGTAATTAGTCTTGTGACTGATTGACAGTGTCTTCTCAACTTAACGTGCTACTTTACTTTAATGTATTTAATTTTAAAACTTATGCAATATGAACAATCTTGAACGCTAACTTTGTTTTACACTGTAAATTGAATTGTGTTGATTGATCAATAAAAACAAATTGATTTTAAAATCTTTTCGTATTTACATTCACATAATTGGTAAATAATTAAACGCTGTCCTCTTCAAAACAGAAGTGTCAATCATATTCTGCTCAATTAACAAGGAGAGCTTGTTAAAAAGTTTCCAAACTGTCGCCTTTGATATCGATGCATGAAATAAAAAGTAATTAGTGACGTCACAATAAATTAACAGTTTCAAGAAAAGACCATCAAAATCGAAATTTGCCAACACGGATTGGTTAAGTTTATGTTCTTTCAACAAGTGTAAATAATCAGAGAGTAAAACATGCCTGTTGTGTGCATATTTGCCTCCTTCATTCCACGTAACACAAGAGCAAATGCCTGTGGTTCTTACAAATCCGTGATGGTCTTAATTAAAGATAACGTTTATCCTTGTTGACGATTTGACATATACTGCCGTCCAAAAGAAACGCCCACCAGATATTTTATGAGATTTCAGAAAAAGTATCTGGAGCATGTTAACCAAAGTGTGGCATTATGAAGTTGCATCATTTTTTAACAAAATATCGAAGTTTCATAAATTTGCATGTTGTAGGGGGAAAATTAGAGATGGTAACTGTTCAGTTTTCGATCATGGTTTAAAAACAGTTTTGCTGCACCATACTCTGTAAATCCGAAGACAATACCACCAAAGTCCTCCTGACAATGTTAACTTGACCACAAAATACCAAAGTGATAACTCTGCATACGTGGTCATGGTAATAAACTTATTGTACAAATCAAAAACCGGAAGTAGCAGGTTTTTGGGGGGCGTGGTCACGGGTGGTTGTTCAATTCATGGCCAATGGATTGTTATATCAAATATTGTTTCATTATAACCTTGATACGATCATTGAGTATGTGTTAAAGTAATATAATTCATCTTAAAGATTCATGTGGGCGTTTCTTTTGGACGGCATTGTACATCATTTTAACCGAGAGAGGTTTATTGCCTTTTCAGAATAAATCGTGGTTCAAAATCAAAGTACTAATTCAGTATAATAAATGATTTCTTGAGCATCTACATTATTACAATGGAAATGCCCGAAAGCACCAAATGAAAAGGAAAAAGTGTAACAGTTGTTTTCAACCTCTCAAGACACTGCAACGAACTACCTATCATTAGAATTCCCTTTTTAGATTTATAATTGAAAAGTTAAAAACAGTAAGTAAATTTTTATTATAATTTTTTCAGGATACAGTTACGTTACTATCATCATCAGTGTTCCCATATAAAGATAACGCTCGAATATCACGCTTTCTTTCGATCCCCTTACTTGCAAAAGTTATATATCTAAAATGATATTTGAAATTATTCGCGATTCTCTAAAATTGAAATCGATTAAATGTTGCTTAATTATAGACGTGTAAAAAAATGTATCTATTGTACTGTATACGCCGTAGGAAGCAGGTTTTAAACAAAGGTCGATCAGTAGTGATCAAAATTCTCGATATTAGTAACTTTATTTCAGAATCCAAAGCTTTTTGCATCAAATATGAACATTTCCTGATTGATATAGCCGTATTTGAGTAAGTCATACATATGTTACTGATCTGCTTTTTGACATTGTATATGTATTAGTATCCAATGAGAGTATATGATTAATTGCAATGTATTACAGTGATATTTTATATTGATATCATGGAAATCCGATTACGACTCTAAGTTCGATTTAATGGTTTTGTAAAATGCAAATTTAGTGATTGATGTGATGTGAAACCAAAATACATGTGACAGATGAAGAAAGCTTAAGAGCCAAACTGAAATCAACCAGCGAAAAAACAAACCAAATATTGACATATGGGATCAAAATGCATGCATTTATTCAAGAAATTATTGCATTGTATTAATGTCATCATTTATGTCATCAATTTGTAATATATATTTGAAACTGTGACTTCAATAATTATTGTGATTTCAACCAACAAACTACATCAATGTCACTGTACTTTAAATAATAATCACAAATTACGAAATTATGATGCCATATTGATTTATTTCTAATCTTTTACAGTGAAACAGTGTTTCTAAGCTACGACTGGACGGGCACTCTAACCACAGTACTGACTATGCCATGAAGCAACGTGGTAGTCATTCGAAGCGTTCGTATCTGGTTCATGCCTTGAATAGGGGCAGTAACACATTAGGTTGATGAAATGTATTTGACCACACACTACGTCTGGTAGTTCACGAATTGTTCGAATAATAATAATCATATTGATAGTTTTATTCTCAAAAAATGTTTTTAATATTGATAAAGCACTAACAGAACTTGTCACATCATTTATAATATATATGTAAACTACTAGTATAAAAGGAAACGATAATGCCAGGTCATACTCAAAATCATCGTACTGTAAAATCAACGTTACTGTATTACGTGAAGCACCAGATTGGAATTCTTGCAATGAATTCGAGCATCAAATATAAGCAGCGTCTATTTCTCTACCAGTAACCTGGCAGAAGTCGACGGTCAACATAACAAGCATTTTCCACTCCATCTATTCTCATGCGATTTCTTGTCAGCCGGAAAATTTTGGTAAAATATGTCGACAGCAAGAAAAGCCAACTGAAGTGAATAAGCGACTATTCAGGAAGGAAAAGTGCTGCTTTACACGCCAATATCTCCTTGGGTGAATGTGTAAATTATTTGCTTATTGATTTTTCGTTGTTATTTCCTCATTTTTCATATATAGTGTTTAAAAACATGTACATGGTCGTGATTTTACAATTATAGGAGGTATTTTACATCGCATGCTTCTGATTGATGTTATCACATCACACAATTGAATAAACTCCAAACTCAACCCATAATAATTAAGTCTGATTACTCGCCCGTCGAAGATACGTGTACTGCAGTGTTATATGTACAGCTGCGATCCGAAAGTTTGTTCACCTACTTGTTTATTTTAGTGCAAATACCATGTAATTTGGCATGTCTTTGAACCATCGTATGAGTTGAGTGTTTCATAACATACTTAGATTTAATATCTCATAGTAAACAGTTACAGTTTTTGTAGCTCTTCGGAAACTATTAACTACTTAAAACTCTTATTTTCTGCTTTTAAATATTCAGTCAGTAATCAACTGGGTCAAACATACATCATTTATGACCTCTTATACTCATTGAATCTATTTGTGATTTTAGTGAATTTAGTCGATATGAAACTTTTAATTCGAAAATTAAGGAAATTTGAATTTTCAAAATTTCGCCCCTTCTTTCCATTTCATTATGCCAATTTTCATAAACATGCACCACTGCCGTGACGATCACAAGATATGTAGGAGAATGATTCTTTTATACTTGTATATATGATGATTCATTGTGATTGTTTGTAGTGTAATTTCATTGATGTTACAATGAACGCCAATTTACATGATATTTGCACCAAGATACAGATGAAATAGAGATGAAATAGAGGTTTGCAGATCAAATAGAGGTTTAGATCGTAGCCTGTGTCGCTCTTATTAGCGTCCTCAGAATAACCAAATGTATAATACCTGCCTGGGTACACAACATGCAAATATCTTGACCTGTCAAAGAACAATGTAAGAAGGTATGAAGGCATTGCGTGTTTAGATTAATCAACTGCAAATGTAGGCATTATAGATTTTTTTAAAAAACATGTTAAACATGTATCCAAATCTATATCGATTTATCAAAGTTCTTATTGTGGGCGTTGGAACTTTCCTGTTAAATGTGTAACCCACATGATTGATTGAAAGTGAATGGATATCAGGTAATAGATATAGAACGAGTGAATAAGCAGACAAATAAATCAATTTGTTGACGGAAATACATAAGTAATTTTTTAAACGTTGTTTTACAAATTGGTTAATCATAAAATTTATTATTTAGAGATTAAAACATAGGAGTGTCGTATAATGTTTCTTTAACACAGTTTCTGAAAGTGATATTTCCTGAACGAATGCGTCACAGTTTACTTGTCGAGTGTGCATAAAATGTGATGTATCATTCTGAAAGACAGATATTTATTCATCTGATATTGACGTGTAAAGAAACCATGTCATGTGCCATAGAGCGGGGTACAAACCTACCTGACCTCCCAAACAACTTCATATTAGAATTACATACAGCCAAGCCGCGATAGTCCGGCCACCGATAATCCGAAATCTCGCAGTGTCCGAACGGTTACAAGCTGTAAACAAACTAATCTATATTTAAACTCATTAAATGTTGATTCATTAATCCGTTGCTTCCGTTTCCGAATCCGATTAGCCAATAAGCGTTCGGGTAATCCCCTTGACAAGCGATCAGCACACTGATTGGATCGGTAAACTTCAATGACAGTGGAATGACACGGGAGTTGAGGGTGTAAGTAGTGTTTCGTGATTTTTATAAATTGTAATGTCTTACTTTGTGTGTCAGTAGTTTGTGATTGTAATAAATTGAAATTCTCATTTTGTGTGAACGAGATAACTATCCAGCGTGTCAAACTCATTTGATATTCTAAAATACGTTCTCGTCTGTCTCTTTAGATTCAAAGGGGATCAACTCCATCGGAAGTGTTCGGATTATCGAGGCCTGACTGTATTTATATTGAGCTTTTATAGTAAGCAGTGGACAGGGAACTAAACACTTTGAAACAAACAACATATAATTCAGGTAATATAATTCCTGCTCAGATTCTAAAAGATTGCACTTCCATATTGACATTTTATATCTATATTGACGTTTTATAGCAACCTTTGATTGGTATATATTAGAGGGAATGCTTCGCACTCTGAAATGAAATATTGTGTATGTTATTAATAGTCCGAATAGTGTTCTTTAACATCAGGAAACATGAAATAAAGACATGAAGATTATTATTTCACATGGACTGCAACTTAGAATTGTGATCATTTCGAACACACAACAAACATTTTCTGGATGCATGCAACATAGATTATATACTCCAAAATACTTTTTGATGCTCTAACTGTTAAAGGTTCATGTTTCAAGATCAATGTTCAGTTATGAAAGCTCTATGCTTCATGTGCACACGGATATCTGGGTTATAAGTATGAACTAATGGAAAGTCGCCCTGAAAGCACACACAGTTTTAGAATTGCCTGTCACACTGTTCTTGTAATGTTCTTTATCGTGTGTTAGCTATACCATTTGAATTCTACCTATTATATATATGTATATTTCGTGTGAAGGCCGGATACCGTAAATACAAACAAATATATTTGACTACTTGACTACTTGTCATGTTGATATATAAAACTGTGGCCGAGATATTACCTTATGAAAGACCTGGTTTACTCATTTTGAAAAAAAAATAACATATCATTTACACCAATACATTAAAGTCGTATTATAGTTCACCTCAGTGTTGTATTTACAAAGTCATATTTCTTCATGAACGTTTAAAGGTGCTGTAGCACGTTTTGTGCATATTATATGTTCTCAAATGTGGCATTTATTAATAAGTTCATGCAATATATTAACAGGACAAAAAGTGGTGGAATCCGATTACCGGATCCTTCCGTATCCTCGCAAAAAGTGCCGGATCCTTAGGAATCCGGAAGAATCCGGAAGGATCCGGCAAGCGGATTCCACCACTTTTTGTCCTACGTTAGAGGGCAAAATATCAACCCGATATGACATATCCATAGACAACTGTTGTCCGTATTGTTATGTGGGACTCCACAGAGTGAGGGGTAAATTGGTAGGCCTCATGCGAATTTTAGAGTTCAGAGGGGAATTACATTCACGAAACTATACTATGCTGTCTTTTTCATTGGTGATGTTTTTTATTTGGATCGATCTTGAGTTACATCTTTTTCATTGGGAAAATAATATTTAACATGATGAACAAATGGTAATAGTAGATGGCTAAGTGTAGAAAGGTTAATTTATTCTGAGAAAAAAAATCATTCACAATTCAGAGATACAAGACACGCCATATCCAATGGTCAAAGTAATTTCAACTTGTTTGGTTTACCACATTTTTTTCTCTGGACGAAAAGGTTAAGAAACTCTTCATATAAACATGTATGGCACCATGTTTAGTCCGATCCAACCACAATAACTGCATATCCTGTTTGTACACAATATATTCGAAACAATCAACAAACAGATAGTAAATAACCAGAGTTATGGAGCAACGTAATTTTAATTGTCAGCTTTTTACTTCTCAAAAATGTCCAATTAGTAGACTGAGAGTTCACAACTATGAACTGAATCTTCCAATCATTTGCTTGCAAACGTTTGAGAATCTTAAATAATATCGGATGCCAATGTTTGTTATTTTGTAACAAGGTCTGCACCTGCAAACAGTATGCATCATTGAAAACTCACTTTCGTTTGACGTATAGTAATGAACACTTTATAATCAACTTAATATCACCAAATATAACTGTCACACTATTACATTCTACATGTAGATCAGTTCATTGCATACCGTACATATGTGGCCATTTGTAGATGTTTATGATAAGATAAAACATGAACAAAACTATTATGGAGAATTTTTCAAAGGAAACAGTGAAAGGATTTATTTTCAAATGTCTAGCATTGTATTGCAAATTTTACGATTAGTAATTACTACATACTCAGCCTAATTTTCATTAGTAAATATATGGAGGTTATTTCACGTTTTAAAAGGACGTTAATTTCTACGTTATCGAGTGTGATGAGACAACTACAGTCTGGGGTCAACAGTTTTTCCCCAAACTGGGATTTCCCATAGACTTATATGTTAATTAATTTTTGCAAGAATATTTTTTATAATTTAAGTTTAAGTAAATTGTTGTAAAATTTAACAAACATCTTTGAAATTGTATTAGCTGTGCATCTGTTATTTCGTTCATCTTTATGTTGATCACAGATCAAATGACATCCGATTGAAGAACGTATATACCAATGTCCATGTTAACTTATTGACGTATAATGTATATGCTTTGCTTGAAAACAATTCTCTTTAGACTCAACGGAAACTAACATGGAAAATATGTGTATGTAGCTGAAGTGATTTCCAATCGTTTGGTATATATTTGATAACCATTTTACATACAGTTTAAATGTGAACATTACTCTTGCAACGATTAACATGTAAGTCTATGGAAAATGCCAGGGTGGGGAATAACTTTTGGTCCTTGGGTGTATATATACCATATCTGTTCAGATTTGCCATCTATAATAAACGCTTATTCAGCTCATCGAGAAGGATAAAATAATCCATTACGAACCCGATTGTGTCCAACAGTAGAACACAGCATCGTGTGTAAAACAAACACAGCTAGTCGCCATTTGTAGGTAAACCTATCTTGCATTTGTGTTGTTACCCTTTCTTTTGGACACTGGTGGTTCATCGTAACAAGTAAAATACATTACTCTTTTTGAGGTAAACTATTTCATCATCTCCTGACATGTACATTACTCATACTGAATGCTAAAATTGGATCTATGATCCAAGCTACACTTTCTGAACGATTCCATTCACAGCAGAAGATCGTGACTGTTATATCATGCTGCTGAAATCAGTGATGATATGGAAAAGTAAATATCATTTATTTAACTACTCCATGATAAAAACAACCACACTAATTTTACAGGAACCAAAGGTTCATTTTTCTGAAGTAAATGTGTCAGTCAATTTCCGACACAATAAAATGAACTGTTGGAAAAGTTCGATAGAGTCTAATTTGATTCTTAATTGGGTGTAACGTTTCTACACAAATGTAAACTATACATTAAAATTGCCATTCTGTAGAGTAGTAATATAAGTACTAGGCACATACTGCGTTTACCGAAGGGAGATTAATTCTAGTGCGTAGCTCAATAAATATGCAAATTATATGTCTGACGTCACGGTTACAATGTCAATCTGTTATTAGACTACCCAATGCGCCAATGCTTATTAACATATCAATAATCATTAGCGAGAACAATGGCCTTTTCTAACACTACCCATCAATATAGAAGACCAGTCAAACGAGTTTGAAGTTGCCCGCCAAAAACTATGTATAGTCATGACGCTTCATCAGCACCCGTCCCATCCCCGACTAAAATACATATTTAACTCGCCGTGGTTAGCGGGGCATGAGGATTTGACCTGGCTGGACAATAGCGTGTGGCCTATGTCTATAAAGCTTAGCTTTAAGTTGGCAGTCTTAAATATATAGGTCACTGAACATATCCTTCTATTCATTCGATAACGAGCTAAAACGAAATAGGAATATACTTAACTTCACTGAAAAATAGTCAAGAAAAATTATATATCGGGTATTTATATAAGCTTTTGCCTTGATACTTTCTTTAAAATATCAAACAACATTTAACGCCGATATGAGACGAATCATAAGGTGGAATGAAGGCTGTCTCTTGAAAACCTATTTTATCATAGAACTCAAGCATGTTCAGACCTTATCAACCTTTATGTGGTTTTCCTGAACACTATGTACATGTAATACATAATAAGTTTTACATAGCAATATGTTAAATGAATAGTAATAAGCTAAGACAACCGATGGGAACATCCCCACACATGCAGGGAATTAATTTTCCTTCGTAAAGAGGGTAGAGATGTGACGATATTAATTTTCAGCTGTGTATAAGAAGATATTTAAAGATCTATGCAGCAAAATAGCTGTATGTATTGCAGCAGTATAACTTCTGTTGTTGCACTCTTATATACGAATTCGTGTTGAAGCAATATAGCTCCATCAATATTCAAGACTACAATTGGGATGTTGTATCTTTGGCTACATATTTAGGGATATCAGTTCTTAAGTTATTTTGGAAGATACATAAGATAAACGTTTTAGAAGAATCAATAACTTTTATCAAGTATTACAATTTCAGTTAGAATATTACGGTAATACTCAGTTTATTTATAATAATAATGGATATTTATACAAGTTATTCACTCACCAATGAATGCTCAATGCCCTTCACGTTATAACTCTGACGGAAGTGTACTTTCGAAGCTGCCGAAAGCACTACACAAAGTCATGTACAGCCGCTTTTCAGGTACCAACTTATAAAGCTGGCTGTACTGAGTGCAATGTTGATGAAATGCATTGGCCAGGGACACAGCACAGGATGAGGCCCATGTCACAAATTGTTGGTGTCACCACCGGGATTCGAACCTGGGCCTTTGCGTGAGAGGCCAACCACGCTAACACTGTGCTCCGTATTTAGATGTAGAAAGGAGTGTTTAATTGAAAATGATACACAATAAATTCATGTTTCTAAAATGACAGAACACAAATAACTATGACTTCCCTTCAAAACTGATGAATAGATTTCATTGGCTTTTTTGAAAATGAACATTCGATCGATCATTCCCTTCAACAAAATTTTATTATTCTGACATTTCTGTACTTTTATTTTCATTTACTGTCACTGTGTCAACTGGAATGTCATTATTCAGAAGCTGAGAATTCCTTTTCTTCTACTAATAAGCGATTAATCAGTAGTTAAAAGTAGTATAAATTTTATTGAAAATATGTAATGATATTCGATGCAGTCGGGGATAGTGTGCCCTTAGTGTTTCTTCATTCTGATGGTGCCGACATAAGTTAATTTGCGGACCAAAGAAACGGTCAAATTACCTGACCGTGTGTCTGCAAAACGCGAAAACTATATGATTAACAGTATATATGTAGAATTGTATCTATCTTACTAGACCACATGGGGTTTGATGTTGTAAGTTAATCAGGTAAGTCAAACTAAAGGCGGTGTATATGAGCTGTGCTAGCTTATGTTTGCCTCGTTAATTCTGTTACAGCATGGTTGTTAATTTTAAAATTAGATAAATGCACCATTGTGAGTGGAGGCTCAAGTTAATCTTTCAGTTTTGTCACTGGGATCGTCTCTCAGTATTAAACATTAAATCACAGTCCAATATTCTTTTACATTGATCGTTATTAGTGTTAATGCTATGGATATAACCTGACTGTTACACCTACATCATCCATAGGAAATTCGAGACGTCTGACTGGTAAGTTCAAGAGCTCTACACGTATATCACCCATGTGAATATTCGTCAGTGAAACTCGTGTTCAAGCCATGACTGTTGAATGTAAGTAAGTTCACGGGCTGACATTCGGCCCTGAATGAATAGGGTGTGGATACATAAACGGAGAATACTAAACGATCTCCCGAGATATACTAGTTTTATTATATGAATTAATTACTTTGACAGACATTGCGATTGGTAATACATTTTTATGGAATGATATATATATTCAACCTCAAACTATATCACATGTTTACCTAGTCCACCAAGTCTTCATAATCTATGTTCGATATCGTTGAATTGCATGTACTTATCAATATCATACCTTTCCACTATTTGAGTATAATATTTCAAAACAACTTACATCCTGACTTTGAATACAGAATTTATATATGTAATCTTTGGAACCAAACAAAACAACATATTTCATGCGTGCAATTGTAATGTGTATGAAGTCAAATAATTAATTCGTAATTGAAATTATCTTATTGTAAATATGCATGCACTGTAGGTGTAATATGTTTCTTGCTAACATGGTAAGTTTTTCTGAAGTATTTGCACAGATGTCACAACAATATTCAAGGTAACATTAAATAAGATTAATTGAGAACAACGATGTTATTTAATTATACAATTAAAGAATGCGATGGTATTGATAATATTATTTTTAAACAAATTTAATTTGATTAATTTGAATGGACCTTTTTTAAATACAGAATAAGCGTTTCATTAACATCTCGGAAACGAAATAAAAATGTTAAAAATTAAACACTGTCTTACTTTCCTTGAACTGGCAGTTAAGTGTGTGATCAAGGGTTATCCAATATGAACTGAATCTGTCAATCATTTGTTTGCAAATTTTATGGGAATTTTGTATTGATTGCAGAAAATGATTGCAAGCGTTTGTTACTCTAATATTTAACGAAACATGTGTAAACCAATATGATCAAAGTACCTTATTAAAACCTGTGGTATCATGTTACATGCAGTTAATAACTTTATAATCAACTAGCTTTTGAAATCATTCAATTGAACGTAAATATATTTTGGAGAAGTTTTTTGATCTATTGATTGACTGGGCATTGCATGCATTGCAGACATTATCAAAAGGACAATTGGTTGCATGTATCCCGGTATCGATATACAATGAATCGGTAAGATAGGTTCGAAGAAGGTAGTATGACTGCAAATTGATAATAATGTTCACTAGCAGACGTTACCACAGCTGCATCATGTTTCGTTGTTAATAAACCATAAATAACTGTTCCTGAAATTCTTGTTCTGAAATTACATCTGACAAGTGGATACTCATCTTTGAACAAAATTAAACTACCGCCTGCTGTGGAAAACACACATCATCAAAATTGCGTCCAAACAGATTTGTAAGTGTTAGTGTAAAATGTGTTCAATATGACCATACGGGTAATAAATGCACCTATGTGTGAGAAACTCTCGTAGTTTTAATGTACTGTTATTGATTGTACTCATAATAAACAGACAAGACCTTAAGCAAGGGGGCATTAAACCTACTTATAAACAAATCCAGGTGTGTAGATATATAGATGATATCTGTCTTTTCCTGATTAATACCATGTTTATCTCATGGAGTGAGTAGAAAGTTTCACGAGTGGCGCATCCTCGAGTGAAAATATATAACTGTTCTACCTCACGAGATGAGATAACATGGTATTTGTCAAGAATTGACAGATATTATATTTATTGTATGATGTTATCCTTGTAAATACGCCAGAAAAGGTTCGTTTTCATGTTGATCGGCCGCTAGGAACAACCTGTCACCACCAGTAACAATGTGAAGTCAAAAGCGAATTCTCTACGTCTGACAATTGTTTTATGAGGTCAATTTATATCAGTCACTGTTCGCAGTGAAAATATAAGTTAGTTATAAATAGAAATATAAGTTACCTTGATAGACAGTTCATTTCGCTGATAAATCCCATAATTTCATTGCTCGTAATATAATAATGATTTTTAACTCTTTATAGACAAATATTTATGTAAAGGCAGAGTTATTCTCATCATAGGCTATAAATTGCAGTAATATATAATCTGCTTAACCTATCGTAATACATTGTCTAGACGTTATAGGCCAGGACCATTAGACATGAGGTGGAAAAAAATAGTAGAAAGCTGATTTTCTCTGAATACCTTAAAAATATTGTCCTTATATCAATGGCACAAAGTTCTGCAAATTCTAGCTGGTGGCTTTTTCAAAATGGCCACCATTTCTAAGATGGCCGCCGCATTTTGGTAAATTAATGAATTATTTTTATTTTTAAGTTTATCATGTCATGTCATATATCAAATGAAAGCCCTCTTCAAGTGCATTCCATAACTAAATATGTTTTTTACATGGGGTAATTAGTTAATCCATTATTGGGTTTTGAAAATGTCTTCAATACCCTTTTTCGGTTTACTATTTTTAAACATAATTTCCAAACCCAAACCATGCTTATCATGATTAATGATGATACATTAAAATCATGTATTGTGTATTGGTGATTAAAACATTTAGAAATACATTCGTGCAATTGGAGGTTTCAGTTTTAAAGTTGACTTGTATATTCCAGCTGGTGGCATTTTCCAAATGGCGGCCGTTTTAGACAGGGATTTCCTGGATCATCGACTTGTATAATACATTTGTGCCAATCATGGCATGTAGTGTATCAAAAGAAAGGCTATAATCCCTTTACCTTCAGTGCAAATGTTGTGTAATAATGACTATAATCGTTGTCAAATACATATATCATGTATTCACAGTAAGTCACTTAAATCAAAGACTGGTGCAGTTTCCATGACATCCAGTACACAGGCTTGAACCCAGCTTTAAAACAAGTTCATTAGTTACCACAATGCGTGTCTTGCATCTAAAAGAAAACAATCTTGATAACTTTTACAACTTCATTGCTTTTGCTACATGTCTGTCTATGTTAGGTATGCTCTGAAGACGGTGGAGGAAGTGATTCCAATTTGAAGTGGATGATAATCTAGCTCTATGGACTGATTTGAAATACTTTTTGCATCGATGGTTGTCCAGGGACACAGAGTTGCAAGAGGAATGTTTCTCAAACACAAGTTATGTCATAATGGGAACTTCCATGCTGATCGAACATATCCAAAGAATTCCAGTTTTGAGCATTGTCCAACAGGACGGCTAGAGCTTTCTTCTTTCCTTGATTATAGAGAGTTGAGATAGTGTGACACCCAGAAGCTGCATATGCAAACAGTAGATGTTCATGCTCTAAAAAAAACTGTGTACATGGGATATTATCATATCCATCGACACTACTATGGGTTCTGAATCACATAATGATTATGTGCAATGTATAACGGTTACAGATCTGACCATTTGTAACATCATCAGGTCAGGAATGACAACGGAAAAGGTGACCACCATCATAGACAAAGAGTGCATCTTCCGGGAGTTCATCCTCAGAAATCACGTTGATTTGCGCAAGATTTGCCATAATACCATTTATGTTTTTCTTCATCAGAGAATTTTTGAAATACGAGGGTGGCTGCTAGATATGATTTCATTTCTGGACTTGACTTGAATCACACATGTAACTCTCATGAATAGCATGGTTGAATTTACTTCCAATTCAACCCCACTCACAGTGATTTGGCTATATTTGATCAGTTATAGCTAATGCTGCTTTGCTTCCAACTGAAATTGCTGGATCTGTATTTGCCGATTTTCTAGCAATAACCTCGTGCATTTTCAGTCGGTTGAAGAATATGTGTTTTATAGTTCTCGCACCTCTAGACATGCTACTAAAGCGCAAGTGTATGTGTGTGTGTACATCTTTGAACTTTTTCAGAGCATCACATATTGGAATGCAGCGTGGCATGGAATGGACTCATTTTAAGACAAGAGTCATCAGAAGATGACATATCCCACCGGTCCATCATAATTTATTAAACACATCTTTGACAGATAATTGCATATACATTACTTCAGATAGGGGGTAAAACACATGGTGAGTTTGAGGCATGATAAAGGGTTTTTGAGTTCTACAACAGAAGCAGAACTATCCCTGAACAAAGTCAAAATCCAACGTGTTTGGAAACGAAAAAAAATAAATTCAGAAATTCGAAAATATCAAAATGCACCACTTCAGTTAGTGGGTACCACATGCAAAGTTTCAGGAAGATATGATGAATAGTTTTGGAACTGTGGTCCGGAAACGAACCTATCTCTGAACAAAGTCCGAATTAAACCCGTTTCTATGTAAACGAAAAATAATAAAATATTCAGAAATCTCAAAATATCAAAAGGCATCACTTCAGTTGGTGGGTAATACACATGGAAAGTTTCAATAAGATATCATGAACCGTTTTCGAGTTCTGCTCCGGAAAACAAATGATTACGGACGGACAGACGGACAGGGCGACGACTATATCCCACGGTATTACATACCGGTGGAATAAAAAGTGCTATCATTGGTGCTATGGCCAAGTGTCATATCTCTAGATACTTTCAACAATCTCATTAGATTCTTCTAAATTTTGTTTGATCACTACATTCCCACTCAAGAATGTGTCTGTACTTGTAGGATTGGTCAGAAGACCATCTGGTCAACATAGAGGCGATCAGACTTTGCATGAGCAAGATGACCTAAAGCATGAAACAGTGGGATCATTTCTGTGATTGCATCAAGATGCAAATTCCAATTTCTTGTGCGTTCAGATCGGATTTGAGGTAGAATTGATACTTGCTTAACATATGCAGTCAAGAGTTTGCCTGTCCTACTCGCATTGGCAGCAGATTTTGAACACATTCTTAATCTGTGACTGCATCAGTAGAACGTTCTCCATTCAGCAGGGATTGGTGGACATTTCTGAGCAAAGTGACATCTAAATCATCCACACAACCAGGTGTTTCTAACAGTAGACGAAAAGACATGAAGGAAGAAATGGGCACGTTGGGCTCAGGCATATGCATGACCACTTATCATATTAATTACACTGTCTGGACCACAGAAAGTTGCCCATATTTCTAATCCACTGCCGCCCACCACATATCCAATCGATCCAATATATGACATCAGTAAATGAATAGCTCCAAGGTGAAAACTAATCTTGTTCAGCTTTGAAGATTTCACAAGTTTAACTGATCTGAAATACAGAAGTAGATCAAATGGCAAATGCATGTTTTTCGGCCAATTGTAGTGCAAAACACAGGTCAGAGTGGATGGTGTCAGGAAGGTATTGATCTTCATTTACAAAAAGCAAAATAGTGATATTACCCTTCTCATGATAGTCAACTTGGACTGCACACTACATTAACCTGTAACAGAAGTGATTGTGAGATCACCTCCAGTGGGAATCAAACCCGGGACCAATAGCCCGTAGGAAGACAGTAGGAACACTTTCATCTCTCCCTGCCACATGCACCCCCTCCACAAAGTGACTCGTCCTCGAGTCAAGCTTTTGCGAGTTAGCAAGCCCTCAGTTCGACGTACCTAGGGAGTTGTGAGCAGTAAGGAGTTGCGACAAAACTTCAAGGATGTTCCTCTTGAACCACTGAAGCAACTCCTGTTGAGTGTGCAATTTTCAAAACCCAATAATGTATACACTACTTACCCTAATAAATTATGTATTTTTCCATGTGAAGAGGGCTTTCATTTGATATATGACATGACATGATAAACTTAAAAATAATTTTTTTTAACAATTTACCGAAACGCCGGCGGCCATCTTGGAAATGGCGGCCATTTTGAAAAAGCCACCAGCTAGAATTTGCAGAACTTTGTGCCATTGATATAAGTAAGATATTTTTAAGGTATTCAGAAAAAATCAGCTTTCTACTATTTTTTTCCGGTTGTCCATATCTTTTGACTAATGGTCCTGGCCTAATAATGAAGATTTTGTTCTTTAAATACGTAGGGATCCACACAATGACACTATATGGAAAGTAAATAATATTGCAAGAATCACATGATCACCCTATATGGACAAACAACTGGCCGTATACTTTGGTATCATCTTATGTGAAAGTGTTTCTGTGTTTCTGAAAATGGAATATTTAATAAAAACAATGGTTCTCACTTTCACATAAGAAGTCACGTTTCGGAATTGACAGAACGAAAGTAGAATTTTAGAATCCTGTCCGATTAACTGGTTAAAAATTGACACTTCATTTAAAGAAAGGGAAAATGTCAATCATTCCATTCCAGAACACTTTTAATATTCAAAAGCTGGTATTTACTTCTACATGAATGCATAATACAAATTTTCAAAACGTGACATTTTCGTTTTGTTGCGAATAATTATTTTAAACCAATTTAATGTAGTAGATGTTTTAATGCCCCGACTGGCAGTGCATACTTATCAGATACTTGTCAGATAGATTTGCAAGGCGCAATGGATACATTTTTAAGGATACATTCAGTGTAACATTACCTGTATTAAGCGAGTTACTTGGTATCAAAAGAGCGACAGCGACTTTGATTCAAAATGTTTAATTCATTCGATAGGTCAGCGTTTCACAAGAATGAGATTAATCGCAAATTCGGCCACGGTTACATGATACAGAGAGTATCATTATTGTGACAGAATTACTATTCTCATTATTGTGACATAATTACTATTCTCATTATTGTGACAGAATTATTATTCTCATTATTGTGACAGAATTACTATTATCATTATTGTGACAGAATTACTACTGTTATTGTCAAGTTAATCCCGGTAGCAATCCTAATATCACATCATTTGTGAATCTATGTAACATTCGTATAATCCCAGACTGAAGTTAATATAACATGATCCCTTAATCTTTGTAACATCCAACACGTCGTGTTAATTATTGATCTTAATATAAGGTGACCTTTTTGACCCCTGTAAGTAACAACCTCAATATAACAGTATCATTATTTATGTTATCAATCCTAACATAACACGAGTCACGATAATCCTGATATCGTTGTATCGTTGTATGTTTTACAATATCTAGTTAATTCTGGTATCAGGTAAATGCTGACATCAATACAAGTAACACAGTATCACGTTACTCCAGTTTGGAGGAGAATGATCATTTGAATTTCAACTTGTTTATCGTAGTATCGATTTTATGTAAACGATATATACAGAAAATGGCTAAACGCCGACTTCGGCAAAACACCTATTTCGTTTGATTTAGTTCACATCTTATGAGAGAGTTGCATATTCAACTTAAAACGTAAAGTTTGCTGCACCTTTCAACAACTATAAAGCATCATCTTGTGTAAGTTCAGATGTACCTGGATGTGAATAATATCGTAGTATATTTGCGACTACCTAACTTCCTATGCTCTTTCAGAAAGAATGTTGCCTTTTTAATTCCTAACACTCATGACACATGATCGGAAGTGTCAGATCTGAATAGTTAATATTTAAATAATTAACAATAAAGCCTGTAGGAAGATGTGTTTCCAGAGCAATCAGTTCATCCTCACGTAATAAAACGTAAATCTTAACCGTACAGCGACAGCCTAAAGGAATAAGTCAAGTTAAGTTGAAATGTACAAAATCTATTTGCAATAATAAGTTTAACATATACGTTTAAGTTCAGATATTTCAATGCGTAAGTGAAACAAAATGTGTTTACCTGATCAAAATAATAACTATATTAATTATATATTTGTATTTTCTTTCAATCTATCATTAGATAGATGGCAATGATAAAATTTAGTTTTAACTCGTGTTTATTAATGTTTACGATATTGAGATTATCACGTCCAGACTCTCAGGTAAATATATACACTAACTTCGATCAAAGACAGGCTAAACATCATTATTTACCGTCAAATGATAGATAGCTCCATTATTGATTGTAGTAATGCGAGTTGAAATGTCAACCAAATGTCAGAGCTGTAGTACATTATGATTAAATTCACTTTATGATTAACGAGCATTTATTCACAATGTACATATGTTAACGAACGGTTTAGTTGATCCAGTTGTCATCAATATAAACCATTAACATTTGTTTGTGACTGTTTACATTTCATGTAGTAATCAATCGTGACAGTTTCAACACGTCCATGATCACTTGAAATATAGCAAAAACTGGACAGCAAAAACATGAAAATTGTTTATCAACTTAGAGGTATCATTGATATGTATCGTTGTTTAGACAGTGACATTGATCATTATCACATTCGTGCTGGTAAAACATATTTCAAGAACCATATTCGTACACACTGACAACGTAAGTCAAGAACAAATGGGATTATGAGTTTATGGACTTGTAAAGTACGGGTATATCATCAACAACACCTTATTTGATCCATATGTATGGTCATGTACTCACATTGTTCAAGTGGATTAACGAAAAACGAAAACTATTTAACCACATGCATGTAAACAGCAGTTCTTACTTCTTGATGAAAGCTATCCTTACCAGACAGGTGTAGACAATATGATAATGGACTTTTTGTTATACTATATGGGCATCACTACATTCCTATGTTGCCAATTTATCGACGAGTGTCTAGACAGTTGAACTTTTATGATCGACCAATCATGTAAATAGAAATCAAGAATAAGCTTCAAGCTTTTAGCTTTTTTGCACTACAAATACATACCTTGAAAATGTATCAGTTGAGAGACTGTAATTTTATGAAAACAATCATGACATTTTGATATCTCTTGCAGCTATCTATGAAACAAAATGTTGACTGAAATTTATAATTGAAGATAACATACTGACATTAATCAAATCATTGTTTTATCACTTGTTTTATGAAACATTTGAATGTTATTACCGTATTTACTGAAACACATATAATAGCATGTGTAATAAATACCTAATTCGTAAATAAATAAACAAATGGATGAGATAAGTTTTAATATTACCAAAACTTAGGGTCAATATTAATTTGCTTGAAACGAGAGAGGTAGAGTAAAATAATTCAAAGCTGACGTTAACAGAAACAAACCTGATCTGTAATTGACAGTCCCCATCTCTGAACTAAATGTGTCATTCAAATTCATGCATAATTATGACATTGCTAAATGGGCAACATTTTTTTTATTGATTCTGAACGTAACCAGTTGTCTGATTAAAAACCCCTGCCAATCTGCGTAAACATCGATAGGCAAATACCTATTGATAGCTGAGCATAACTAGACTTAAATATCAAAATCAATTTTAAACAATGTATCTTTGCAAACGATGTTTTCGAAACAATATATTAACACAGCATTATTTTGTTTAGGATTTACAGAATTGATTCCATAAATATTAGATTATTACCCAATGAAGTGTGCCATGTGATATTTATCAAACGAGTGTGAATTCTGTATTGTTCGAGTGAGAGCGATTGTTATCAACATATTTGTACTTTAGATTGTAATAATTCCTTTATTACCCATTCTATTCTGATTATATCGCGTAGAAAGCCACTGTCTTTTCGAAGTCAAACTACAGTGTCAGTTTAGGAAGTCAAAAAAGATGAAACACAGGAAATTGCCATGAAACAATGGTTGCGTGGTAAACGTGATATGAGCTCGTATAGATACAAGCAACTTTGTTATTTTAAACCAAATGGGTAACAGCAATCAACACAAACCCACGTTCTAATAATTTAGTACAATGCCTCAGAGGTATATGTTTCTGAATCAATGTACATTGAGTCGCTGTCTTCCCAGTAACCAAATGTTGAACGTTCCTAGAGTCGCTGTCTTCCCAGTAACCAAATGTTGAACGTTCCTAGAGTCGCTGTCTTCCCAGTAACCAAATGTTGAACGTTCCTAGAGTCGCTGTCTTCCCAGTAACCAAATGTTGAACGTTCCTAGAGTCGCTGTCTTCCCAGTAACCAAATGTTGAACGTTCCTAGAGTCGCTGTCTTCCCAGTAACCAAATGTTGAACGTTCCTAGAGTCGCTGTCTTCCCAGTAACCAAATGTTGAACGTTCCTAGAGTCGCTGTCTTCCCAGTAACCAAATGTTGAACGTTCCTAGAGTCGCTGTCTTCCCAGTAACCAAATGTTGAACGTTCCTAGAGTCGCTGTCTTCCCAGTAACCAAATGTTGAACGTTCCTAGAGTCGCTGTCTTCCCAGTAACCAAATGTTGAACGTTCCTAGAGTCGCTGTCTTCCCAGTAACCAAATGTTGAACGTTCCTAGAGTCGCTGTCTTCCCAGTAACCAAATGTTGAACGTTCCTAGAGTCGCTGTCTTCCCAGTAACCAAATGTTGAACGTTCCTAGAGTCGCTGTCTTCCCAGTAACCAAATGTTGAACGTGCCTAGAGTCGCTATCTTCCCAGTAACCAAATGCTGACTCACAGTTACCCACTTACCTCTATAAAAGGATGGTCATTGAAAAAGGTTAGTCTTGAACATCATATTGTCAATTAAATTTACAGTTTGAAAATGCACAAATAATCGAGAACGTTTCAATATATTTATTCATATACATGCTAATTTAAAAATCAGTTTACATACTGATTTTGAATTCATCGAATTAGATAAATAGTTAACACAGCGCAGCCTGTTAAACATATTTTGGTGAAAGTATTGAATACGAGTAGTTATAATTTGTCATACAAATATGCTATTAATTTGATAATTTTAAGAAATATAGGACAGAAAATCCAATGATGGTGTAATGGCCATGTTTACAAGCAGATACCAGATGACAATACTCAGATGTCCAGCCACCCTGTAGAAGTGGTCGATAGGAAAGGTATGTCCATCTTATTCAGGGATATTAAAATCGTTGTAGAACAATTTTCCTACTGGAAAAAAGTGATCTCTGAAAACTATAAATAAGACTTATCATTGGCTAAATAATATTCTTGAATCCATAAATAAGAGTTCTAAAACGAATGTGCATAGTTCGGTTAAGCCATACGAGTCCTTTTGCCATCGAGTGGCTATTTTAAGGTGTAAAGGTGGGGTGTTCACAAATAAAATGACCGCTCGAAGGTAGTTCAAGTGATCTGATTAATGTGACAATACCTAAACACTAACAGCAGAGATGTAAATATGGTACAATGATGGTATTGTCAACCATCTTACTGTCTGAACTCTCTCTTCTCATGAGACCTACAAAATTACCTCTCACACTAAAGAGTTCCACACCACTGTCGCTTTATACGTCACACAATCTTATTCTAATAGGGATAACCGTTTTCTATTGATACGGCTTATCACGTCGTGCAATGATATGTTTTACACATAAATGAATCAATATAATGAATAAACTTTTATAATAAATGACAACTTTGAGAAAACATGATGTGCAATACACGTGCTCCAGCGCCTTGCATATGCATTCCTTTCTCACGGCCTGACTACAGGACCTCTCACTGAATGCCTACATGTTTGAATCCTTTATACTATAGCATTGCTCACGTTCATCATGCCGCCACTTACCTTTACTAGTCATGACAGTATACAAGGAGACGAGAAGAAGATGCTCAGATGTCAAATGATCAGCCTAATGGTCAACCACAGGGATATGTTCATATTCCGTACTGGTTTAATGCTCATATCATCTATAACAACTTACATACTGAAATTAATTTCGGAATCTAAAGATTCAATATATATACCAGCAAATACAATTCATAAGAAATGGTGATAAAACATCAATAACAAACATCATTGGAGATTAATTTTCTTTTTTAGACAATGGCTGCATTTGCCACCTACTGGTTGCGTGACCAGTAATGGGAAAACTGGAAAACCGACATGTATTGCATGCGGTTTAATTTAAAGTCTCGTGCACATGTAGGTGGACTTCTATGGTGATGAAGTGTTTCACAAACCAAAGAAGACAACCACATTATTACTGTAGGTGAGCCAGAGAGGACACGAGTTGATATGTATCAGGAAAATACTCTGAAGTATTCGATTAGGATGCAGGCACTTAGATGGTTATATATTTATTGACAACGATTCCTGTGGTCATACGTTTGCGATTCCACATCATTAGCTATTCATCTGTCCAAACTATTTAAATATTCGTTGTATAAGCTTCTTTTATGTCAATGGTCATTATCTGAATACTGCATTAAGTATAGGATAAAACATGCCAAAGGGTGTTTATGAGATTTAAAACACGCAACTCGAGGGATAAACACGAGGGACGTTAGCCTCGGGTTGCAGGTTTAAATCTTATAAACACCCTTTGGCATGTCTTATCATGCTTACAAACTGACCCCGTGGTTAAATTTTATGTTTTATCTATCGATGTGCTTGGTGTGCAGGAGTATGGAGATTTGGGGTTTGAGACGGGTTATTTATAGACGGGAATTAAGAGTGTTTTTTTTAATAGAGTTAAACATAACATACACTAACTTTCATCTTAAACTTAACATCTCGGTATTAAATATAGATATTTGAAGAGGGGCATTATTAAGGTAATTGCCCGGAGTAAAGATAAGTTACGTTACAATCCCGGGGTTTGTGTGATAATCCCCGGGATAATACATCCACATAGGAATTATTGAGTAAAATGTTATAGGCAGTATAGTGGTTTGACGTCAATCCCCCTTTACCTGTGACAGTACATAAATAAATATTCTGTAAACCATGCTCTGGAGTAAATCCCAAAACATCGTTACCATATGGCATTCTATGTATTTCAGTTCAATTTCAATATTGAATTAACTTTTAATTAAAAGAGCAGGTACTGTAATATATAATGAGTGACACGTGTAGAACAAACACATAATTCACATTGTTAATGCCCCTTACATTGCACGTGCTTTGTAGTTGTCCTGTATTGTACATATAGCTTATAAGTACCGAAAATAAATAAAGATTAATGCCCATTACTTTCTGCTGACATGTTTACCATTGTATATCTATCAATAAACTTTTGTTGACGGAAATGTAGACACTAGAGCTCTTGTGATCCGTCAATCTTGAAAATCGAACTCAATAATTAATCGATGGGCATCATTTAGCTTTGAGAAATACATGTACACGTATAAACATAAAATGTATAGGTCTATGTGCTGAGGTTTTAATAACATCCTCAAAAGGAATTCTCAAAACGGGTCTGAATGCCACATATAAGTATAATTACTTAGTTCTTCGTAAATTTCCAAATGCGGCATATTGTTTTTGCATTCAAAGCATCACCCTCCAAACGAGTTGTGATTGCATAACTTCCACGAGATGTAAACTTTTCTTTAAACTCTGTGTATATATTTATAATTTTAAAAAGGACTTTCAGGAAGCACATGTCAACAATATTAGTTCAACAATGTCATGCTGTGTGGTTATCTGTTTCTCTAACAATTCCCGACGGCATACAAATGTATGATATTATTCTTCCACGCCAAAGACCGCAGCAGAAGTGCATAATTGTGGCGCCTATTGTCTTGCTCAATCAATGACTTCCCTAATTTAACTTCACGGGTAAACTTATTCCGTTCTTTGGAAGAAATAGAAACACAGAGCATACAGTTTATAAAACTTCAATATGTATCCAATAAAAACATACCTAGACAATATTGATTTTTAAAAGGCAGCCCAAAGTAGATAGATGGACTTTCATTAGCATTTAGCAATTTCTTTAGCGACATTTTGATTATTATTATAATTCATGACCATTTTCTTTAGGAGAATCATTGTCGGAACGTAACTTCTCTTTCTTAGTGTTTATTCTTAGGATTCCCTCACCAGATAACAGAGTGAACGTTGACAAAGAGACATTAAGTGATGTTGATGAGTGTCATTTATTTTATTTTAATATATTTAACCTTGTTGTGTACATATCCCATTACATTCATCACTGATTTCCCTTGTCTTCGTGGGTATATGAACATGAATTTTACTACTTCTTCAATAGCTGTCTTTAGTAATACAATGCATGCAACAATTTATTATTTTCATCCTGATTATTGACGCCATGTAATAAAAGCACTAGGGGGTAATGGGATAATGCCATAATCATAGTGTATGCAAGTTTGAATTATTCTTAGACAACCATTTTAACGAAATACATATTTTGTCTTAAAAACCTTAACGTCATCTTGTAAATGTGGACATGTAAACTAAAGCACAAAAGAAACGTCACACCTCAGTTGGTTTCGATTAATTTGATATTTTAAAGAAATGAGATGCATTTGATTATGGCACGATGCAATAACACCTTTTGGCAGTAGTTTTAATGACTTAATTGGTGACTGTTTTATTTTTTTATTATTACAATATCATTTTTTAAACTAGACAGGGGTTAGAAATGAAATTTACACCAACATGACACCTACCATGTTTAAAATGTTCTAAATGTGTGCATGACGAGGCAAATTTATTGATTTTCACACAGATTATGTGTTATATATCGATGAACAGTTGTGTTTTATCAACATTATTTTGGGGGAATTTTAAATTTCAAAATTTTAATTTTTTTTTTTTTTTTAAAAACACGTAGAAGAATTATTTGACTGATTTAATATTTTGGACTAATTTCCCAAACTATTCAGTTTTTGAATACGACGTCGAAAACTCGAGATATTTGACATTGAAAATTATACATATGATAAAAACAACTGAGGGGTGACGTTTCTTTTGTGCTTCAGTTTATTAACTACGACCATGGCTATCTCAATATTAAACATACAAAGGTACGCTTTTAGCATTCAACAAATAAGTCCAATATCCTCTTTGTCAAAGTCGTTTCACGGCATAAATATGGATCTGCCAATTTTCTGATATTTGCATTATACTATCATGTCAATTACAATGGTTTGTAGACGTGACAGTACACTCAAATGTAGTACTCAATCACAAATATGGAAATGAGATATCGAACTGATTGTCCCAATAAAAGTATTGTTGTATTTACCTGATGTCTAGTACATACTCATTGACAGCTACTTGCACTTTAGGTCAAGGTGACCCTAAGATGAAGGAATTCTTTTCTATGAATATGCAATCGTTGTCTAACAATCTTTTATCACTGAAACTTGCAAATGTAATCGAAGTACCGGACAAACAATTCCTGTAATAAATGAAGCATTTGAATGATTGTTTTAGGTCTGAAACATTACTTACAGCATCCACCTGCTATACATGTATACGTTCAATGTCTGGTATAATATCAAGGTAGGGATACCTACGCTATGACCAATAGTTTACAAAATATGCTTGAAACAAGAACAGCGATAAAAAAGGTTTAAGTTCACAGGAAATAAATCAACTCAGACAAGACTGACCCGTGGCAGTCCATTTTCATGCCAAATTAAGAAACTGGATAAAATCCTGATATGTATTAATTGTTTGGAACTTTTGGAATAGATTTGTCCCTTGATCTCCATGTCGCTTCAATGGTTTTCATTCCTTTGGAAAATAGCAGAGCAAAATGTGAAAACGACTTTAAAGATCTGATGAAATGCATTTTTCTCAAGAATGACAGATGATTACCTCTAAATATATTGTATATCGGAATCAATTGAGCATAAAGTGGAGACAATATACACTTGCAATTGATAATTAAGACAGATTTTAATTCACCCATTTTAACACTACCGCAATTAGTTTTAGCAATCATTTTGAAAATGCTCACTGAGGCGTGACTATGATAAGCGACAGACGGGGCTTGCTAGACAGCTACTCCGCAGAGTCTCGTTAATTAATTAGTGATGATTATCACTGCCTCTAAATGAATTTATGAGGTGTATTACAACGCCAAAAAGACATGTTTATGTACTAATTGTGTAAGTGTCATCTGCGGAATTACCTAGTTGGATATCTAAACATTCGATATATGGGAAAATTAAGTTGATTTATTGAAGATTTCTTCTGTGAAATCAAAATGTTGCGAAATTACGTTGAATTATGACTATCGCCGAAAATCAGATTCCTCCAGATAGGTCACAGAAGTCATCCCTTCACGGGCCACACCCCCGCAGACTTTCATTCTGGTCGCTGGGGCTAAATCAGGCGTTTTTTTAAAAAGCCGTATATAAGTAATTTATGGACTAATTTCAGAAATTTAAAATCGAGCAATTGTCAAATTGACATCCCATTTTAATGAATCCGATTTGGACCATATGTCATTTCATCTATCCTTTAAGAAACATTATGGGATTCTAGTGAATATCAAATCTATTGTCTCTTAATAACAGTGTCTTGTACATCAGTATGCTGCTAACTCAGCTCGGCATAGCATTACATATCAAAATCCAGGAAAATCAAGTTCAAGAACAGATTTGAAAAAGATCACATTTGTGCAATGCATCATTGCTATTTCTGAGCATTTCTTCTTTTACCATAAGAGGATTTTCTTGCCACCTACTAGTTGTTTGACAGATAATGGGAAAAGTGGACAACCTACGCGTATTGCATGCAACTTAATAATATTGTCCACATGTAGGTGGACTCTTAAGGTTATAAAGTATTTCATCAACCAAAGAGGAAACAGAAGTATTGATTATATAAGAGCTGTATGTTCACTCTTCACTCTTCACTGCATTAAACACTCTTCCTGTTGGAAGTAAATCATTTCAGGTGTTAATGATATGTGAATATGAATTTGTTGGTTTGGATGTTTAAGCATTTCCTGGTATTTTTAAAGGAATATTGTAACTAATTGAGTATTGAGATACATTTTAATACCTCCACTTAACAGCGTAAGCAGGGGTATATAGCGTTCACTTTAGGCAGAGCATATTTCTCTCTAGTGGTGCCTTTTGAGCGTAAAACTGATTTTTGAATTGTATTTTTTGCAGTTTCCATGGAAACATGACCAAAACAGTGTCTGTGTAAAGAAGTCATTTTGTCGGAGCATATCTCCAAAACTGTACATGTTAGCTTAAACAAACTTGCTACACATGTTAGCTATGATCTCTGGTTGTGCCTTTTCAGGTTAGACGGATTTCTGAAATTTATATTTGGCGGTTTCCATGAAAACATGACCAAAACAGTGACTCTGTAAGGAAGTCATTTTATGCTGAACTTATCTCCCAAACTATACATTCCAGCTACACCAAATTCATACACATGTCAACCATGGTGCCTAGATATGCCTTTTGAGGGTTAGACCTATTTTAGAAAGTTTATCTTCGGCGATTTCCTTGAACACTTGACTTAACAGTTATCTCTGTAACTGTACATTCCATATTCATTCAATATTCATTCAACAAGGTTAGTCACTCCCATAGATGTGCTTTTCCTTTTTTCAAATACGTTATACTATATTTGGAAGTGGGGGTATGTGAGCTGAGCTCGCTTCTACACTTGTTATAACAACTTGCCGGAATGTTGAGTCATTTTTAAAAAAAATAACGAAACTGTTCATGTAGTGACATTATACATGTGGCGTCATCTTGTTCCTTTCTTCTAATTATTTTACAGTAATGGGCAATTGCACACTTCGTCAGGGTTGTGTAACTGAACGTTTCACATTTTGAATTTTAAGTACATTTGTTTAACAGGCAGGTGTAATTTAAATAGGTTATTATTCTCGTAATTGTTAATTCGCTAAATAAAATGGGTCCTTGGCCTTTGGGGTTTGGCTCCATTATGTTTAAGGACATTCTCCAATACGTCATGTGTAAATGACTTCTTGCTGATGAAGCTCCATTTCTGTTCTCTCCCACTGGGACGTTGAAATATCACTATGTTAACACGTTTGCAAAGCGAGTTATACTGCAAATATGCGAAGGAAAAGTCACCTCATTTTCAACAGAGTGAGACACAAAATTCTAATGTCACAGAAAGTAAATCTTAAATGTTTTTGATAGGCACATGTTGTCTTAAAGGCGCTGTAGCACGTTTTTTTGCTGAAATAAGTCGATGAAATGTATTTGAATAATAATGTCAACAATAGTAAAACACCCTTCTCTCTTCGGAAAATCAAGTTGCAAATGAGTGTACATGGTTCCGTAAAGCCATGGGAAATTTTTTTGTCATTCGAATATAATAAAATGTGTTCACAATAAAATGGCCGCCATGCAATTTTGGCTTTATACGCAACACCGTTATTACCACTACGGATCATTGGTTTGTGTAATAAGATGTTTTACCCTCTAAAGTAAATATAAATGACATAAACAATCATTATAAATGAGAAATTTGAAAAAATAAAATTTGCAAAAAACGTGCTACAGCGCCTTTAAAACATATTATCGATTGCATACATCACAGTTTGATGCTTCTATTTTCATATTAGTTTAAATATACTTTGGGTCCTAAAATCACAATTTGAAGAATGGTATTTGGCCAGAAAGTAAATTTCTTATTTAAGAAAAACAAAATATAAAATGTAGAATTATGATTATTATAATTATAAAATAAAGAAAAGTGTTGCCGACTTAAATTTATTGACAAAGCATTAATGTCGGACGTCAGAAAACACAGGACCAACAAGGATCCTTTTTGACTCACCTATCTCGTATATGACATTTATATATGAAGGACGAACTAAGAGTTGGCATGACCTATGCATGACAGAACAGAACATTACATTGTCAAAAATTCCAAGATTTGCATTCGAAGAACAAGAAAACACGACGAGAAAACAGTTATATGATCAGTAAAGGATTCTGTATGAAAAGTTAGGATATTGAAACATAGCAAAATTTATATCACGTCCCTCGTCCCTGGGAGAATATGCTTGAATCAAGGGTTGTAGATGTCAGGAGGTGATATTACGTACTTAGGATATATGTGCAGTTGTGAGTTTTGTACCCTATGAGAAGAGTTAAGACATATGAAAAGATTATGTTTTAAAAGTTCATAGTTAGTTTACTTTGGATTGAGATATATTGTATCTTGTATTGTGACGTATCTTTTACAGTTGAGTGTATTGTCAAATCATGGTAGCACTACAGGCTGAAGAAAACAACATTTCTCATATCTCAGGTTGTGTGCCAGGAACATTAACAATATTCATTTGTCATTTGTAGGATACACGTCGTTATCAGTATACTACATCAGGCTTTAAACACTTGATACGGTTTAACATTGAAAACTAAAACTTCCAGAAGTCGTCAGAGGAGGATTAACAAATCTAACATTTATCACCAATATTCGCAACGGGGTCTGTATACAGCATTTCAGCATTTCAATGTTTTTAGATTTCATGTAAATGTTTTAAGTTTCAAGGGTGAGCCTCTGTGGCCCTTAATGGTATACAATATATATAAGCTTTCTAATGCATTTATTTTTTAGAAGAATGTAATTTGTTTGTATGTTGTATATAGAACCAGAGAACACCAAAGTTACAATTTATAATCCTAATCCTATTTCGCCAATAATTTACACACAAAATGTAAGTTTTTAGTATTTTAGTTTTGAAGAAGAGGTTAGGACGCGATCAAACTGGGACAGGATCTACAATGTATAATTTAGCCATTTTCACTCCTGATCAGAAAATGAAAATAGGTGTTTAGGTTGTCCAAACGGCACCTATTGAAGGACACAGGTGCACCAAATCAACAATTTATTATCCCCTTCAGCCCTGAGGAGCTAACTCGAACCTTCTCCAAACGGATTCACAGGTGAGGTGAGGTGAGGTGAGGTGAGTTGGGGTTTAACGCCGCTTTCAAGATTATTTCACTTATATCGCGGCTGTTAGTATTATGGCAGGGAGAAAGCCCGCAACGCCATGTGGCTATGCATTGCGGTGAAACCTGCGAGCATCGGCTGGAACTAGCGAACCATGGGTGGTACTACGCTGAAATTCAGTGTAGCATTGCACCCAAACCTTACTGCGTGTAGAACAGTTCTCTACTGCAGACAAAGTTGCCGTGCCCCTGGCGGGATTCGAACCCCGGACCTCTTGATCCGAAGCCGAACGCGCTAACCACTGCGCTATCCCGCCCCCATTCACAGGTGAAAATAAATAATAAATACGGTATCCATAGGGAACTTGTTTGGTATTCTCTATTTATTTGACGGATAACTCTCATCTCCTGTCCTGGAGCAGGAGGACTTTATATTGCGTACACTTCCTTAGACTAGTGCAACTGATTTTGCCATACCTAACACCATGAATTGTAGAATGGTTTCATTTTAAAATATGAAATTGTGAATAGTTACCGTCGCATTATTATGAACTTATATATGCTGTGACAGGGTTGATATTACAGTACTCCGCTGTTTCATTCCTTTATAGGGACAACACAAATAAACTGAAGCACAACATAAACGTCACTTAATTTCTTTTCACAGTAACACAAAAACAAAGACATATTTTTGAAAAATGATTACTTTATTTTGAAAAAACATCAATTAGTCAGCATGTATGAAAGTGGGTTATCCAATCGAATTCAGGAATTCCATTTCCTAAGCAACTTGGTCACAGGTGTCTGATTGTCCGGTATTCGATCACACACAACATTGTAGAAATGGCACTACGACAGGTGTTAAAACCTCATCGATATAGGGTTGAGCAATGAGGTTAAATTTATCACAACCAGATCCGTCTTCAAATCCCAACAAATTCCTCCCCAGATCATAACTCCTCCCCCTCCAAACTGTTCCGTTCCTTGGATGCAACAACGTCGTTCTCTTTCACCTTGCCGCCTGTGTACCCGGATTCTTCCATCACCGTGGTGTATCCTGAAGCGACCTTCGTCTGTGAACATGACTCTACGCCAATTTCTCTTCTGCCAGCGTTCAACAGTCCTTGCCTACCTCAATCTTTGACTTCGATGTTCACACGTTAACGTCATGCCCTTGAGTGGTCGGTAGGCCCCGATACCATGCGCACATAATCTTCGGGACACAGTCATTCTGCTGACGGGCCGGCCAAGCGCTGTTCTTGCTTGGTAGGAATCTGTTTCTGCGGTGAACCACCCGTAAATGGCAGTCTTCCCGGGGGGTCGTTACTCTCGGTCGTCCACTCCTGGGCCTGTCAGACGTACTACCAGTCTGTCTGTAACGACTCACAAGCCGGATGACTGTTCTTCTTGAACATCCCATGATTCTTGCGACGTGGGCCTGACTTGCTCCAAGGTCCAACATTCCTATCGCCCTTTCTCGCTGCTGAGGAGTCAAACGAGGCATGTTCCCTGCTGGTAACTGATTTAGCCACTCCCAATGAACACTCCCACACACTTTTTATACCAAATATCGGTTTATAATTTTTCCTGGAGCTAGTGTACAAATTCATACAAAGTTGGCTTTTTCACAATAAAAAAAAATGTTTGTGAAAGTCGAGTGTAGAGTGTGTTTTGACGATGTGTTTCCGCATCTTTAAAATGTCTGTGACATCTTTAAGTTATAATAAAAAATAAAAACAATAAGGTGACGTTTCTTGTGTGCTCCAGTTTATATTTTAAAACACAATGAATTGTATAAAATACAAGTTGGTAGTAAATATGATACATAACTTGTTCCCATTTTATAGCCCAGACTCGAGACAATGCAAATGTATTTCACTCGGGACATAAACTTGATATGAAATGGGAAGCTCGTTAGATATCCTATAATTATGTCACTGTACATAAACTTTTCCAAAAAAGAAACTTGATATTCATGTAAAATGTATGTTGGATGATATATACCTGTAATTCAAAGAAGTGTATGCTCAAGAGTGTTACATTACGCCACCAAAATACTAAAAGTATTGACATAGTGTCAGGAAGAATCGTTGCAATGCAACCTTCTGGTAAACCACGTGCACCACGGGATCGTACAGGTTTAACGGAAGACAAGTCTCCTATAAGGGTATAAAAGCGGGTTCTTACTCAGACGACACATCATCAGTACAGCGAACTGAAGAATGCTAAGACTGAACAGAGCGCAATGCAAGAACGCCATTGGCAGACTGCAAGCAGGGGCGACACAGAATGATGTGACAACTCACTTTGGCGTGTCAAGACAGACACTCTCATCATTATGGACCCGATCCCACATCACAAACATCATTGATGACAGGCCAAAGTCCGGCAGACCACGGGTGACCATTCAGGCCCAAGATCGGTACATCAGACTTCTTCATCTTTGAGAGTGCACCAGAACAGCAACGTCATCACGAACCCAAATACCAGGCCTTTGTCGAATATCCGACCAAGCGGTACGCAACAGTCTGAGAGAGGCTGGACTTTTTCCACGAAGACCGGTTCGACGTCCTGTTTTAACACAACGGCATCTGGTGGAATGTCTGCAGTGGTGGCTGAGGTGGGCACGTGCAAGGTTGAGATACGTTCTCTTCACTGATGATTCCTGTTTTCTGCTTAGACGTAGTGTATACAGACGTCAGGGAGAATGTTATACTCCCAACTGTGTTCAGGAGGTGGTCCCATTTGGAGGTGGGAGTGTCATAGTGTGAGCTGGAATTCACCACGGTGGTAGGAAACCCTTAGTGCATGTGGTAGGTAGGAGTACGGTATAGGGACTTGATCTTACAGCCTTATGTTGTTCCTCACAACGTCCAGATATTGCCATGGCCATCCAGGTCATCAGATTTGTCACCAATAGGGCCTCTCTGGGACGAACTGGATCAAAGTGTGCGCACAAGGAATCCACCACCCCAAAACCTTCCCGAACTTCTCTTGGCACTTGAGCAGGAATTGCAGAACATTCCACAGGCTGTGATTAACAACTTGATTGCTAGATGGGCCAAACAGTAATCAATGCAAACGGTGGTCATAACCGTTACTGACATGTTTGCACCCTTGTAACGTAAAATCACTTGTGCACTTGCGTATCTTATCAACATGTTTGTCCTGAGTAAAATTTGCAGTACAAATATCTTCAAAATGTGTTTTAGATTTGATTTCCATGTTCGAATTGCATCTGATATCTTTATATTGAGTTTTGAAAGTCAGTGTCAAGTTTCTTTTTTGAAACAGTATATATAAATGCCCAAACAATGTGAATCATTTCCATCATTTCATTACCCCTCTCCCTGTTCAGAAATTATTCACAATATATATTTTGGTGTTTTCCTTAACTTCCCATGAGGTACTAAGTATGTTTCATTTCGTGTCAATCTACAGTCTATTCTCCAAACGTGTAGCTTGATAACGACATTATCGTCGTCCCCAGAGAATGAGGAACTTGTTCTGCACAGGTTGAGTGTTGTTCACATCCTACTTTACAGATACTTTCCACCATGATAAATGCTCAGATATACATATATCACAAGTAATAACACATAAGCTGTTAACGTTCAATCTCATTGCCATGTTCTTCGTGTGATAAATAAGTACCTTCATTGATGTTTGTAGAAGAACAACATTTTTGAATTGCACCATGATCACTTATAGACACAGGAACAGGATTCCACCAGAAGAGGTGCCTTCTACTGGATTTGTCTGGTTCAGGTCAGTCACTTTGATGCCTCATTTCCATTTCACTGAGTTCATTATCCAGGCTCATTAGCCTAGCACCGTCTGGTGTTCTGACAGGAATAACAGATAGGCTGATTAAATTACCATGGAAATTAACAAAGACAAGTCCGAAAATGTATATCAATTGGTACCACACAGGTTATTGTCTACGTATATTTGTTGAGTTCAATATTTCCTCAAACTCAAACCTTTGCTATTTCCTCATAGCAACTGGTATGGCGATGATCTTTGACTAATACTTTAATCTCGATGTAAATCAGTATTTGTTCTAAAGGTTTTCAATTACTTCTTAGTAGTGCTAGGATAATTGTTCTCTCAAGTTACATTGCAATGACATTATCATCAAAAAGTAAAATGACAGAAGATCCTGATTTTCTTTCTGAATCCTCATTGATAAAGATACATAATATCTATAGATAACCTTGCTGCCGATTTTTATGACCAGCATGATTTAGATGTGCTTTTGTTGATCTGTTTGATAATGATAAAACAATGAGAACATGACGATCCAGACAAAGGAATTAGGTAGACCACTGTTTGTATTATAGAATAGGCGCCACGATTATGTATTTCTGCAGTTATTCCTCATGATCAAGACGAATCATAAAAATGTCATGCACGATATATTGATAGAAAGGGGGAGTAATTGTTAAGGAAACATGTAACCACACATCATGGCATTGTCGGATTTTTCACATATCGTCATAACATACTCTTTAATTTAACAAATACTTCCTATTTATCCATCAAGAGACACCTGGTTCATCTCGTAAGAGAGGATAATTCAGTACAAATAAACATAAATTTAAATTAACTTTTTAATTATTTTAACGAACGAGGAAACACTAAAACGTAAATACCGTCGTTTGAGAGGAAATAACATTTCATTTTCTTTAAAACCATCTTAAGCAATCCTTTGAGAGGACATAACATTTCATTTCTTTAAAAAAGTAACTGCTTTCTTTGCATTAAAGAAGGGCAATTTTTTTTAAAAAAAACATATCTCATATAAATGCAATTAAGAAATAGAAAACGAGTTGGCGTGCTCAATCGTAAAATAAAACATAGCAGGAGCAGTTTTATGCTCCCTACTATGTTTTATTTTACTAAACTAAATGGACTAAATTATATTCCTTGTGATAGCAATATACACGTGTGGGGGAAATTTATTTATTGAAGTAGATATCAATAATACACTCAACGATATTTTGTCATTAATCCACTCTTATGATACATACAAAGCTAAATCTGCAACTGCTTTGCTGTGCAGTTGATTGATATAAATTGATAAAATGTATGTTGTAGCATTCCTAATGCACTCTGAGATAAATCAGAAGTTTTGATAGAGAGTTGTTTTCACCTAGGTTTTCTTTCTTATTATAGCAGTGCTCATATCACCACATCAACGTCTCATTCATTACAAACCAGAAGTTATGAATCTTTCAAAATTTCCATCCTCAATCTAATCAATCCCTAAAAAGCGACATTATATGATCATTGATTGACTTTAAACATTAACATTAAGCTAGGCATCCTACCTTTGACTTTCAATATGACATAGTTCATAGTTCACATATAACATTATTTAAAGAAATACTAAATAAAATATATGGTATAAGTATTCAGACATGACAAGAACACAGACAGGAATGTATAAACTAATAAGAGTATGTCTGTGAAGGTAATCACTATAGACATTCTGTGTTACACCAAGCTAGACAGCAAATGATAACGACCACTAATCCTCTGAGGTGTACAACGATCTCACTCTTAGCGTGTGTATATTCATGAGTGATACACTTCATGATTACATGGAACAACTCCTAATGTCAATCCTATTTCCACTGTGAGTTTAGAGGAATGGCTAGGTCTTTGGATTTACAACTTGTCTATTGCAACTATGTTAGAATTAAACAACTCGACGTCGCATTCATTGTACGAAGTATGAATCCCTGGATATGTTCAGTCTCTTTCTTTTCAACTACTAAACTTCCCCTCAATGTTGAGCTGTAAGAAGAACATGATATAATTATGATTGGGAAATGTTGTGAACACAGCGACTACATAGAGTATACTAAAAACACTTCAAGTTTAAACCACTTGGCTCGTTTAATACGTTGGACAATTAGTTTCTGTATGTTATCTATCACCATACTGAATCAACTGCTATGCTATTGAAGAAAACTATGTGTGCTGCAGTCATGCACATATGTAGTTTATAACAAATTACTTATTAAGCCTCATTGATATATATTGTCACAGATCTCTCGTGACAATATCAGATTATAAGCTTATATAATCTTTGTTAATACCCACTTTTCTTTATTCAATTATGTTATTATTATTTATCTTTTACAGTAAAAATCTGTATTGTACTCCCATGTTATATTCATAAATGTTTACTTTATCATAAAGAGCATATATGGAAGGTACAATTATTATTCGTTGTCATTATACAAATATTTTGATAATTATGTATAATATTAAGAACAAAAGCTCATTTCCTTGATGATATCTCTTTACAGAAATATCAGCAGCAATTGCAAATACTGTAATATTTCAAACCAGGTGGAAGACTAAATGGAATATGATAAGTGATTTCCTGAAAACTATCAATCCAACACAACTCTACCAAGTGTGAAATGCCTGCCAAATACATCAAAAGAAAAAAGGAGAGATACTCATTTGAGATGAGCTGTGATACTTATTGGATATAAATTATTTATTCCAAACTTCAAAACCTGAAACCTGATTCTATGTTTATCATTGCAAATTTTGCATGAATATAACACTGTAAAAGTAATCTATGTTTATATCACACTGATTGCAATTATAAAGACTGCAGGAAATAATGTGTAATTGTTGTTCCATGGCTAAAATAGGATCCTTTACACACTTACAGCAGCAGAATGCGCATTGTATATCAGCGTATTATGAGTCGTGTAATCCATATCTTAACCTTGGGGAAATAGATTAACGTGTTTGCTTAGTAACCCATTAAATCACCAGATCAACCCGAAAATACATCATACATTGATATTGATAAATTCAACTCAAGAGTTCATGCATCAATGTTAGTGTAAATTTACATTTGTAGACAACTGACATGGTAATATTTAACGGGATATTTATTCACACAAAAAGGTATTAGTTATTTTCAACATTTCAGATATAAATCGAATAACACATTTAGTGTAGAGTCATTCCTAATGAATTGATAAAGTGGTGGTATTTGCATTCTGACCTTCCTAGTTCTTTCAGATAAACGGACTCTGGTTTAATATGAAGTTTCACCCGCGCAAGTGAATGTGTACAGATAAACTACTTAATGATATGTAACGGAAAGATAAAAATGAAATGGTGTATGAACAACTATTAATATATGTACCACATCGCTCTATGTATAGATCACATCCTTTTTCTGTATCATACCTCAATTGATGAGTTGCTATTTGAAATGAAATAGTATATGATTTGGACACTCATTGAAGCCGGGACCTTCTATTGCTGTCAATTGTAGTAGTGTTTCATGTAATCCATATTCCACGCACCCAGGAAATGGATTAACTTGTATGCCGTATTGGTCCCTGATAGTCTCAAGTCTGTTTTGTAGTACATGTGAAAATAATTATCTCCATGGGACGAAGTTGTGTTAATTTCCTGTCCCCTGACACCTGAGAAGTGTGCTCGGAGCATACTTTGTATTATAAGCAAATTGTTATTTGCAAAACGTGATATGCTTTTTGTCTGCAACTGGTGCATCATTCTTCGTCTAAGCTAAAGTCATGTGCTGCCAGTATATATCCATGATTCTGTCCGAAATCGCCACAGTTGTAAACGTGATATATCATGTTCTTAGATTGAGATCTTTTAAAGGCGCTGTAGCACGTTTTTTTGCTGAAATAAGTCGATGAAATGTATTTGAAAAATAATGTCAACAATAGTAAAACACGCTTCTCTCTTCGGAAAATCAAGTTGCAAATGAGTGTACATGGTTCCGTAAAGCCATGGGAATTTTTTTTGTCATTCGAATATAATAAAATGTGTTCACAATAAAATGGCCGCCATGCAATTTTGGCTTTATACGCAACACCGTTATTACCACTACGGATCATTGGTTTGTGTAATAAGATGTTTTACCCTCTAAAGTAAATATAAATGACATAAACAATCATTATAAATGAGAAATTTGAAAAAATAAAATTTGCAAAAAACGTGCTACAGCGCCTTTAATAGTTGGTTATAAACCGTATTTTAGAATCTTTAAACATCGAATTCATGGCAATATACACATCTATAGGCAATGACGTGAAGTGCTTGCCTAGATGTCTATAACTATGCAGGGACCCTCCACCAAATAGCTACTGATAAATCTAATCAGTGTTTCCAACGTTGTTTTGTGTATAACGCTTAATATGATAAAACAAAGGAAGGTGAGGTACTATCCAGTGTAACAGATTTCCGGGAATAAAGCAAATATAAACCTAAGTATATATGAACACTGGGTAAGGTAAGGTCTAAATACGAAGTCTCCTCGAAACCATACATAACAGGGTTTATATGGTAAAAGTTAAATGCTTGGCTTACAGCTGGAGTGTTAAAAGCAGCAAGCTCCTAATTTGTAATACAGCCCAACCTGAGAGTAAGCTAGTATTGGAAACAAACAACTGATTAACCTCTAAGCTGGTAAAATATGTTAACACGTATGTTTATGGTATTCCTTGTTTAACATAAAACAAACAGTGATATATGTATAATTGTAAATAATGATAATCAAAACATGTTATGATAACACGCCTCTTTCAAGAGTATTTTACTTGTACCATAGCTGCTAGTATATTAAGAAAAGCCTACACAACACAATGTGACTATGCATTGGGGTGAAATTTGCGAACAATCGGCAACTAGCCCAACCTAGGATGGTGCTACCCTGAACTGCAGACAAAATTCGGTTTAAATAATGAATACCGTATTCATCCTAATAAACGCCCTCTCCTAATAAACGCCCTCCCAAGCCTTTTTTGACTACCGGAAAATGACCCCTAAAAAACGCCCCCCTTTTGTATCGATTTACCTTGCTTATGGTTCACTGAAGAAGAGTTTTCAATCTTGCTATCAACCCCTATGTCCAGTAAAGTGTAAGGTACATGGTATGTCTAGTTCCCCGGCGACTGTCGAATGTCTGTAAGGATCAGTCATTACACATTCTATGCGACCACAATGTTTTAAGAAACAGTAAAATATCTCGCTCAACTCTCTTGAAGATGTCCCATGGTTACAGATTACACTAGCACACTGACCGCGAATGTGTAGTGAACGTTATTTTGTCAATGTCTCTCCAACTGTTGGTTCCCAAATATCCCTATAGACATGAAGTGCCCTACGTTTATGATCCGATGTACAATTTACCGGAGAATTTTTCTAAATAAATTGCAAGAGTAAACCTTGCACAAGCTATAATGTATACTTGTTCACGTTTCCATTTCAAATTGTGTATCAGTACCGGTTGGAATTTAATACAAATAATAAACTGCTACATTTAACTCTTCTTTACATTTATTTGACAGACTTATTTTGATTAAAACTCTGAAATAAAATCGATGTTTGTTTTTCTTCTGGACATCAACAGACATTTTTAAAAACAAATGCGCCCTTTTTACGATTTTTTAAAGTCATTTTAATAAACGCCCCCTTTTTACAATTTTTTAAACGCCCAGGGCTTCTAATACGGCGAATACGGTAATAAAAAAACACGATAATAACAATAGGTCTTCATCACTTTGTCTTGAAGACCTTAAAAGGTGTTGTCTGCAGAATGTACATTCATAGATTTACTCGGTTGATGCATCATCACTGTCAGACGTCATACATTATGTCAAGCAAATCAAGTTTACTCTCGCTCAGTGAATGAAGATTTGGTAAAGGCTGGATACTAATGTTTCCAATAAAAAACAAAAGATACATTTGGCTACTGGAGATACAATGTACTTCATCGTTTCTAATATTAGTGAATTAAAATGTTTTGAATTCATATTGCTACTGTTTCCTTTGGCAGATAGTGTTTAACCCTGTTTCGTAGATATATAGAAAAGCGATTTAGTACTTAGTACTTTAGCATCCGTCTGTCAGATGGATTTGTTGCTAATTAAATACATGTCCATGTACATGTTAATCTATAAATGTTTTATGGAATGGTTGGCTTAGAACTTGTTCTTGGTCTGTAATTAACATGCATGTAAGTGTTAATCAATTCATGATTTATGTCTAGTGTGCTTTGAACTTTGGCTGTCAATTACCGCATGTAAATGTTTGATGGTGCATATATTGTTTTAAGATCTTCCCAACATACATATTGTAAGTAGTTCAACAGTTCAAAGACGACTTGAAAGTTACTCTCTGTTAACTTCATCGAACCCCTATCCTTTTAGATCTTCTCCTGTCTGATTCAGGTGCCAATATACTTCACTTCTCTCTCAGTCTTTAGAATGTTAACATAGGATGTCACGCAACCAGGGGAGACTAAAGTTCTCATTTTAGAAATATACAGACATTTAGACTCGGGGTGGGATACCGTGTCTCGAGAATAACTTTTCTTTCATTGAATATCTAATATCTAAACGTTCTGACCAATGTATTTCAGAATGCTGTACATAGCATGTAATCTTTCGTGTAATTAAATATGACAATGTACCTAATACTTATAATGAATACCTAATAAAATAGTTGTCATTACAATTAAAATCTTTTTCTAAATGTATTGGCTCTCATTTAAAACATATGTTATTGCTAATTCGTTCCTGGTTAGTTACTTTATGTAATGACAGGACAATGATTAAAATTGTAATATTTGTGACATACACTGACGTTCAAAAGAATGTTCACAATCAGTTTGAAGTCTTGTAAAAGGAACACAAAATCTGATTATTTCATTGTTTCCTTCATTCGACTGTACACAACTTCGATGAAACAATACAACAAATAATCAATAAACGCCTATTGTAGAGCCAAGAGAACGTAGAAACTATAATGTCCCAAAGAACGATGATAACCTTAGTCTATCTCTGTAATAAGAGATCTTAAAAGGTATAATGCCCAGAAGAAACATGATGGCCAGACACCAATTAGTGAGAGAACCAGAGGAGCACTGAATAACTTTCATCAGTTGTAGTTTCTGGTCTCGTCGAAATAATCAGCTCATAGAATGTATAACAGATGTGCCGGTGATATTCTACATCCTTCTAGGTTCAAAATGAACAGTATGTGGTTTTAAAGAGTCAGATCGACCAGACATATCCCAGTCAGTGTCCGACCAACACTGAACACACTAGTCAGTGCAATTTTGTCTTTCTACATTAAAACAGAATTATCATTAAAGTGATAGCAAGCTGATTAATCACTTAGATTTCAGAAGAACATTGAACATAGTACGAGTTTAGATTGAGGACATTTATGTGCTGGTATTAATCAGTTGTAGTGTGGGCCGGTCGAACACAGATTGATGATGATAATGAATAACACGCAACATTGTACAATATATTGTTGCATATATATATCTCTTTGAGCAATCATTTGAGCTGACAATTGTTAATTCATAACAATACGTTGTTGGGTGGTCAGGATTATGCAGAGGAGTGACTTCCGTAATCCAATAACGCACAATTGATCATATGGGCATGTAAACCTTTTATTCTGATCTATGAAGCAACGTTAAACAGTTACTTTTTAGAGATTGATTTTACACATAGATATATTTCTTCTATGAAATCAATAGCTGCTACAAACCATATCAATTCATCAATCTCCGCACATGATGTTTGCTTGACGATTGATGAAGTAAGAGGCAAAGGCAAATTTGCACCAGCTGTAACATATTCCTCAACTTTACTGGACGTGTGTAGCTGATGTTGACAAAGAGTGATATCTACTGTCAGGAATAAAGTTCATAAAATCGACAACACCTTCACAGACAAATAAATTCACAAACAACACATCGACATCTATTAGACGTGGGTTCGCATTCTGCAAGGGACTCGTCTGACCAAATGTACTATTAATTGTATTATTTTTGTATCAATATATAGAGGATATCTGTCTTTTCCTGACTATTACCATGTTTATCTCATCGAGTGAGGTAGGGTTAGGGTTAGAAAGGTTTTATTTTCACGAGAAGGGGTAAACATGGTATTTGTCAAGAATTGACGGATAGTCTATTCATTGTATGAGCTTATTCTTGTAATTACGCCCGAAAAGGGTTGTTTTCACGCCGAGCAGTCGCTAGGAACAGCCCCTCATCACAGTAACACTGTGATATCTTAAGCAAATTCGCTGCGTCAGACCATTGTTTTATGACGTAAAAATGATGTCAGTCACTGGTCACAGTGAAAATATCAGTTATCTCACTGGATCTTGTTAGACGGTTATTTTCTAGATTTTCGAAGCTCTTTTAGTCCAAAGATAGTAGTTATATAGTATGATACATTGAAGTTGACTTATGCCTACATATATCTTCATTTGCAGAGTGCTGAGAAACTAAAATGTCCAGAAGAACGATAACGACCAGACACCAATCAGTGAGAGAACCAGAGGAACACTGAATACTCTTCATCAGTTGTAGCTTCTGGGCTCGTCAAAATAATCAGCTTTTAGAATATAGATTAGATGTGCCAATGATATTCTTCCTTACTGTACATTCATAAATAGAGGATACTAAACGACCTTCTATTTAATACCATTTTTATTAAACGAGTTAATAATTGTGTATAAAACGAGCGAAAGCGAGTTTGATACTAAATCATTCACGAGTTTAATAAAAATGGTATTAAATAGAAGGAAGTTTAGTATTCTGTTTATTACTCGCCCACCAATAATCCAGCAAAATAGCCAACATGGCTCTGAAACTATGATTCCCGCAATCCCGATGCCATTGCGACGACGTTACTCCCATTGTGACGTAATAACCGCAAACTATTGTGAGGTCATACGTGCGGTCGTATTACACTAGTTTAATATTGCCGTATAAATATTACACTGCAGTATCTTACACGGGCAAGTAATAATGAACAGTATGTGGTTTTAAAGAGTCCGGTCGACCAGACCTCTAGTCAGTGTCAGACCAACACTGTACACATGGTATCAGATAGCATCTAATAGCGTGTTTCTAGGACACTGTGCTTCATAACTTCAAAGTGATTTTTTGTTTGTTTCCACCACTGAACAGTATGTGGTTTTAATGAGTCTCATTGACCAGTCTACCAGTCAGTGTCAGATCAACACTGAACACATTTCATCTGGTAAAGCTTCTAACCAGTGCAATTTATCTTCCTATATTAAAGTTAGAAATACATGCGATTTATTTTTTATATTTTATGTTTTCATGTTATGTAAACATCAAGTATATGAATCCAAAAAGTGTTATAATTGACGTAGCCATGGATGTAATAGAATTTCTACATCAGTTGTAAGTTAACATCTAGATTGCCCCATGATGCTCAAACTTTTAGTGGCTAAAGTTTCTTTCACTAAGTAGAATAACATGTCATTTCAGTCAGTGAAATTAAAAAAAGTATTTACCATGCGATACAATTAGTAAAGGTTTATGAAGATATTTCACTAATAATTAAAATAGGTTCAACTTTCTGGAGAAAAATTAATCTTGAATAGATCAATTCGTTTGTATTCACTGTCATATCAATGTTAAATTCCATAGACATTTTGGCAACTCATCACAATTAGCGTGAAACATTTCAAAAGGAGGTTGCACTATACTGGTCTCATTTGTTTATATTTATCAGTAAATGTCCGTTACATTGTCTAAAGCTCTTTCGTATTGTATCAACATTTTAACTGATAATATATCACTTCCTTGGCAATGGCTTTAGTATCTTATCTCAATCGCAACCACAGAACGAGATAGTTGTTCGTCCATAATATTTGCACATGTTTCATGTTGTTCACTCTTTGCAGAGAACCAACATAAGGCTTAAATAGGTATTTGAGAGACAGAAGTGGCATGCATAAGACGTTGCACTATACTAGTCCCATGTGTCTATATTAGTGTATATCATGTACTTACATTCCAACTGTTGGAGGATTGAGTATAAACACCGAAACGTAGTATATGTTCACATTAAGGAAGTTGTTTTCCAGAAAATCATCCTGTTCTTACTTACAGACACGTTGCCACGTTTTTGGCATGGATCAAACATAGAGTCAATATGATTGTAATAGAACCACAGTATTAATTGTGTGTTCTCTATTTCACCATCACACTGTATTACCCCCAGAAGCGGGGCCTTCTACTAGGTATGTCTGGTTCAGATCAGTCACTTTGATGCCTCATTTCCATTTCACTGAGTTCATGATCCAGGCTAATTAGCCTAACATGGTTTCGTGTACTGACAGGAATAACAGATAGGCAAATTTGTAAATGTATATCAATTGGTATCTCAGATTATTCTGTACGTATATGTGCCGATTTCAGATTTATCTCAAACTCAATCCTTTGATGTGTGCTCATAGCAAATGCTAGTGTAATGATAATTTACTTAAGCTTCAATTTCGATGTAAATCAGGGTTGATTCTAAGGACACATTGGTTTAATAGCAAAACGGAATAAGACAATTAAACGAGTTCAAAGAAACCGGATGGGATTTTCATGTTTATCTTTGTCTATCATTGCAGTGTACAGATGGATTAATTGAGATGTCTATATAATCTTACGAGGACATATGAAAAACAGTTTACTCTCATTTAAATATCTGTCCCGGGTAATGACAGTTAAGCACCATTGGCATTTCTTAACATAAATTAATATCTAAGTGTCAAAAGTGGTAGTGACATTGATTTATAGAAGTTTCCATGATTACGGGAGTGTACATGTGTTCAACGGTCTGTGAATCTCTAGTATATGATCGGGAAGGGTTGTTTATGACTGTAAACTCTCGTCAGATGACCTATCTCAATAATGACATCAACGATGATGTCTTCATTGAGAACTGATACACCTCTGAAGACATCACCGTTGATGTTATTTCTAAAGAATTACGAAAAACGAATTACTTATTCCTATTGTCATATTGTGAATTTAACCACTTATTTACGATAATGGGAAAAATAAAATCTTTAAATAGACAGACGATCATTTGTAGGCAAAAAAGTCCCCTATTCTTTTCAAGGTCACTGGATTGTGTAAGTATAAATTGCTTAATTATCAGACATTTGCGTTCAATCATCAAATCAATTACTGTTGTGTGTAGACTAGGCGGTACGGCTCTAATGAAGTACGTCAATCACAAATATTGAAATGAGACCTCGAATTGATTAACCCAATACAAGAAGGCGGTATTTACCTGATGTCTTGTACATTATCAATGACAATGCATTCAAGTTCTAGTCGACCCTTGGATAAAAGCGTATTTGCTGGGAAGATGCAATAAAACTATTAACAAATACTCGTTAACAACCGAGTGCATTGTCATACTGAGCATGTCGACTCTGCAATTAAAGTATTGCCATTATCATCAGGAAAGAATGTTTAACAACAAAGAAGATATAAGGATAAACGTAAGAAGAGCCATTACAATCAGGTAAGTGTCAGATATACCTGCATTACAGGGAGAACCGTGATAAAGGTAAATTCAATTGTAAATGACGGCCAGAGGGCAGATAAGTGTAATATACTGAAGAAGCGTCCACTTATTATATTTCATTGTGTACACATTAAGAACATGTTGGCGGACAATACACAGTGAATAGTTCACACTCTCAGGCTAGCGGTGTCGCCTCAGGAAGTCGACCATTTGAATTTACTAAAATCTCAGGAGGTCGATCCGCGGTAAGCTTTGAAGTTTGGGTGTTGTTTTAATACAAGGGTTATCATCTAAGCGATGTTGTTACAACGTTGGTGGTTGATTGAACACATCGCACACTGAGTTCATATTCACTGAGATTAATTGAAAATAATTTATGAAGTGAACATATTTCATAAATAAATAAATAAATAAAATTTGGGTGTTGTTATAGTACGCAGGTAATGTCCTAAGCGGTGTTGTTACAACGTTGATGGTTGATTGAACTCATCGCACACTGAGTTCATATTCACTGAGATTAACATAATTTATGAAGTGAACATATTTCATACTATATACTCAATAATAAATTAATCGAATCATTTATAACAACAATGTGAACACATTTAACTAAATAAGGATATATATTGTGAAGAAACATGACAGTATTCATTCGATTTGGAAATGGCTAATGCTCAACTTTAACATAACAAGAAAGAATAACCACCTTGAGGGGTGGCATTCCAGACTGAAGAGAACCATTGGCAAGTCTCACCAGAACATTTTTTAAATGATCACGTTCTTGACCAAGGAACAGGCCAACACAGAGAACAAACTGGTTCAGTATGCTGCCGGCCAAAGACAACCATTGAAAAAAAGAAGTACCGTGACCTCTTACGCCGCCTTCAGATTCAGAATGGACAATCATCTGTTCGAGAATATGCTGATTCGGCATTCTATCTGCTACATCTCTTGAATGTAATTTGTGTTGATATATCTGTATGTATGTATTATGAACAATGCATGTGTATTATGTACTTGAATGAACCATTTGATTGTAAAAGCCTATGAATAAAGATTGTGGGAATACCTGATGATGATCAAATGATCAAATCAAACTGCATATGCATAATGTAGTTCCTTGTTCATTCTGTTGAAAAATATATAAAATGAATGTATATATGCGTATATATGTATATGTATTTTAATACACTCCAATAAAAAAAATATAATACTATATAACTCTTTATTTTATGTTTCAATGTATATGCTTTGTGAAGTAAAACACTATTTTTCTCATTAGGCGTGCTCTCATCCGCATAATCCGGATTATCATCTTCTAACAACATGTCGACGCGTCTTTGTCTTTATAATCCAACTTAAATTGCTGAAATATCCACAGCCTCAGGACATCGACCTTTGATGTTGATACAAATATGTCGCCAACAATCAATCGTGAAGGGTCAATAAAAGGTTTTGAAACATAATTACATTTTGTAATTGATATTAACTTGTTTGCAGCAATACGTATCTCCATAGATTAATTGAATAGTTGGTGTACTGCAGATTTTGCTCCGATGGCCGCAATTTACTATAAACTTTTGAAATGTATTTTTAAACTGGCCTTCTAGCTTGGCAATCAAATATAACCAAGTTTGATCATACACAATCTTAGCAGGAGCAGAAGCACATTTTTTGCCAATTTTATTTTTTCAAATTTCCCATTTATAATGATAGTTTATGTCATATATATATACTTCAGAGGGTAAAACATTTTATTTCACAAACCAATTATCCGTAGTTGTAATAACGATGTTGCGTATCCAGGAAAAATTACATGGCAGCCATTTTAATGTGAACACATTTTATTATTTCAAATGACAAAAACAATTCCCATGGCTGTACGGAATACATTTCATTGACTTATTTCAGTACAAAAAATCGCGTTACTGCCCCTTTAACAGATCATAGAAACTCATAGAAACTGTCCGTCTAAGTTATTTGAAAATGAATAACTGCGAATTTTGTATACCACAGATATGATGGAATTTGGGGCATGTACTGATCAGCGTGTCCGTCCGTCCAGTTTCCTTTATTTGTGTTCCATTCTATCAGAGTTTAAATATTATGAAACTTGACACATGTTATGGTTGCCTGGAATGTTACGGTCTTTTCTTTCCAAGATTTTCAGTTTTGTATAAGTTAAAGCACTTATAAAATTACCAGTAACTCTATGGGGAAATACATTGTCTGCATTTACCAAATTTCCATCGTCGCCGCCTTGTTTTGTATTGGCTACAACTTTTTTCTAAGAAGGTTTTGAGAACTCGTACATTTACCTTCTTTCTTATACCCATGGGGAATGTTTTTGACATGTTCACATTCAAGGTCAAATGTCAAGGTCACGAGTTCTGAAATAATCGTTGTAAACATGATAACTTGCTACAAAATATTGCTATCAGGCTCTTATCAAGTATATTTCAAATAAAAAGTATATTTCAAATATGGAGAAAGGCCAATATTTGAAAAGGTTTCGCTAAAATCTGTCAAAGGTCAAGGTCTCGGCGAGGTCACAACTTAAGCATGCATTTGTGAATATGCCTTATATTAACTGTTATCACTTTACAATGTGTATTTTGACATTGGAAACCTGACAAACTTGCAACTGATGAACCGTTTTATGAGAAAGCTGATCGAGTCAATGCTGCAAATCGAGGACAATTTTGCATATTTTGTTAAATAGCTATCGATATGTCAGGTCTTTGAAGGGCATTTAGAAGTGGTATACATAAGAACAGGAAGATTTTCTGGATAACAACTTCTTTAATGTGAAAATACACGACGTTTCGGAACGTCGAAACGTCGTGTATTTTCACATTAAAGAAGTTGTTATCCAGAAAAGCTTCCTGTTCTTATCGATATGTCGATAGACAGACAGGTAATTTGCCAAAAATCTCATTGAAATATAAACACTTAATTTTTCGCAGATTTTTGCGACCAAAAATAAACAGAGAATTGCAGTAATTAGACAAGGTGTTTTCTATATATAGATCAAGTCTATTATAATCAAGCATTGTGGTCTACTCGAACAATTCATGATGATGGCGATTGTAGCTGAGACTAAATATTTGAACATATTTTTATTTAAACGCTGAAAACACGACAGGTCATCACCAAAAGTTCATTTTGCAAGCGCTGTTCTGCTGGCCTATCCGATTGGCTTGCAGTATGCTAAAATCTTAGCACAGGAAATGGGATGATTGGGGTCAAGGGCGGAGAGAGAAGAGTTGAAATAGTTTCGTTGTGCCCATGACCTTGTGGAGATGGGAGAGGTGAGACTCAGACCCTCAGTTTCAGGACTGTTCTGCTTTTGCGTTGTTCCGGAAACGCTAATATAGTTTGTTAAGTTCTACATTTTGATATCACATGTTTTTCTTACTAGACCGAAAACGTTCACTTGTGGAAAATATCGGAATTTATGCTATAAATTATTTCAGCTTATATATATTATATGTAAAGGATATAACACTCTCCCGAGGTTTGGGTTGAAAATGTAAACATGAGGGAGAGGGAGAACCCACGGGCCAAAGGCATAAGTGTTGTCCCGACCCTGAACGTTTACATTTTCAACAAAAACCGAGGGAGAGTGTTATATCTGTCATATAATGCGAACGAAAAGGCGACAAATTTATCAAAATCTGTTATTAATTATGAAACATATCCTATGAAATGATATAGCCATGCCGTGAAAAAAAATATATCGCGCAAACGAATCCGGGGACTGTTTGACTTTCGCCAAAAAATCGTGAATCTCGCGCTCGACAAAGAGCATATCTCCCTTACTATCTTTATATTGAGGTTAAGGAAAAGTGACTATAGATAGATTTGTAAAACGTTTCATTGTCAGGTCCTTTGTGGCTCCGTGGTAGAGCGTCCAGTTTAAGGAGTGAAGGGATGCACGTTCGAATCTCATCATGTCAAGTATGAAATTTTACATTTGTTCTGTGATTGAAATTAAAACATCAAATGATGTTATCCCGGAATTTACAATTCACGTTAACGAATTCTTTCAAGGCCAGGGATATTCTATAGAATACCCAAGGGAGTTCTGTATGGCCTTGAACGGAGATTTACCTGAGAAAATAATTACCTCCAAAATGACACAAATATGACAGCTTAGGTTTATGTTGTAGTTTAGATCATAAATTTACCAGACTATCAGACAGATCACAAGGGATGTTACAAACTGTCTCTGTCTGGTTTGGTGTGATATTCATACCAGCACTGTTATAATAATAATATTGCGAGTCTTGATAAGTTGTTCTGTTGATCATAAAGTGAGATCGTTATATACCTCAGAGGATAAGTGATCGTTATTATCTGCTGTCTAGCTTGGTGTATGCAGAAATGTCAATACTTGTTACCTTCACGCAAATAATATGTTTCTGTTGCTTCACGCGTTTGTCCTGTTGACTCAATTATTTCCCTTATAAGCTAAAATGATACTGTAGTTTGAAGAACGTTGAACATCACTTTGTATGGTGCCTTGTGTAATGTAAATGTGTCATGTTAATCAATTATTTAGCTCGTAGCCTTTATTCTTTCGTATTTAATTGGTCAACATTTATCTTAGTTGGTTAGATTCAGGATGACTTTTGGATGGATTTATAACTTGTAAATTGTAGAGAATGCCACTTTGTTGTGTTAATATGACAACATGCAACAAGAAGGAAGGCTAGGTAAAAACATCTTTTTATCGACACGAAAAGTCTTCAGTTTTAGCAAAGAGGCTTTTGCATTAGGATTACGTTTTATCAATTTATATCAATCTATCATGAATGAGCACAGCCTAGCAGTCGTAGATTGAGTATCATAAGTATCACAAGAGTGAATTCGTAACGAATTATAGTGTATATTTCTTTTAGTGTTTTAATGAAATTGAAAACAAATGGAACTTCTCCAATACATTAATTTTCCCCCAAACTTGTAAACTAGATCTTTAAGCGACCGAAATGTATTTTTGATTCCTTAGAATATCAACAAAGTGTGATGCACTTCTGGGCAAACCTGAGGGCAGGTAGGAAAATTCCCCCAGTTTTCTTCTAGTATTGATGATGCAGACAAGTAAATATGACAGCATGTATATCTCTTTTATGGTATAGTTCCCTTCATACAAAGGGCATTTAAGATAACTGCGCTTGATTAATTATAGGTCATGGAAGGACATGGTTGTTGAAGTTTGTTAGTGTTTTAATTGATGAGATCGCGGTGGCTGAATTGATAGGTGTCTGGGATATTCTGTGCTAGCAGTAGGTGCCTGTCTCTGAGGGAATATACCGTATTCTCTTTTAATTCTACTAATGCAGATAGTATAGTATTTACTAGTTATACCCCCGCTACAAAGTAGGTCCGGTTCTTGTTCCGCTCATAATTCTGAAACCAGTTGTTCAAATCTTACGATTGATATGTACAATCACCATGATTTTTTTTTATGTTTCATACCCTCATTTGCATATTGTATGCACATTTTTCGACTTGCCATCCACACGTTTTGTTCCACTCATAAGTCAGACACCAATTGTGTAAATGTCTTGTTACTTGATACATATACTCACCATGATGTGTACATCTGCCTTTTGTATGTCTTGTATGCCTTTTGTATTTTCTCCGTTTGTCGACTTTGCCATTCACATTTCTGTTTTACTCATAACTCAGACACTAATTGTTCAAATGTTACGAAACTTGATACATGTTATCACTGTGATGTTCACATCTGCCTCCTGTATGGTTCATACCCACATTTGCATATTTGTACATTTCATACCTTCATTTGCAAATTTGATACACAGGTTCTAAATTGTTCGATGTGTTCTGTTCATACAAAAGACTGAACATTGATGACCAACTTGCTATTTTGGAGAAAAAAAAAATTCTTTGAACAATGTTAAATGCGGGGGTATATGAGTGAGTGCATTCGATTTATAGGTGCACACACGGATTCCATGTCCACGAAAATAGCCCCATATTGTTCCATGATGGTTTCTTGAACTAAAAGTAGGCCATATGTTGTCCTGACCCTCATCAACAAGTTTGTATTTCAATCATTCGTTGTAAAGGGCAGCAGATCTAACGATGTTTTCTTTTGGATTACTATCTTTTTAGATCTACACATCGCATGTCTGCCATTTTACTTAGAGAATAGAGGAAACGACTCTGTCAGATCACAGGCAAACGTTTCTTATCAGATATATTAATCTAGACGTGACATTATATTGTAATTGTTATTTTGAATCTACAACTACAAAACGAGTGCATTATGCTATATGATTTATTCAAGGAACATAGTATGTTGCATGATGTGTATGTAGATTTCTATTGTCCTTATGTCGAGACAGTCATGTGCTATTTGATGCTAAACTGAGGTACAAAAGAAACTTTACACCCTATTGTTTCACTCATACAGTAAAAATAACAAAACAAATTGATGTGATGGAACCGAGATATTATATAATGTTCAATGTTGACTGATTCGGCAAACAACCATACTCGTTTTTTTCAAACATGCGCAGTTAGAGTCACTGGAAGAACCAAGAGGTATACATACATTTTTACACCAACATGACCCCTACCATGTTTATAATGTTGCAAATGTGTGCAGAATGAGGCACATTTATTGATTTTCACTAAGCAGATGTCTTATATGTCGATTAACAGTTGTGTGTTATCCAAATGAATTTTGGAAGAATTTATGAATTTAAATTTTTTTTTTCTTCCAAAAAACATTAAAACAACATAAAATTATTCTTTGGTTGGTGACTAAACGCCTGCACCTTTCAGTTTTAGAGTACGACTTCGGAAACATGAGATATTTGTAATTGAAAATCAAACATATGATAAAACCAACTGAGGTGTCAAAATTATGTTTTACCTCAGTTTAGTTTTAAGAACATATTAAACAGTCAGGTTCTATATAAATGTAATTGTTGATATGCTAACAATTATAATTTGGTATAAGGAACTCTAGGACGCTCGTGACAATTTACATATTAAGTTGCGAATTATGTGGAGGTAACTGCCATTATCAATCAGTGTTACATGAAACCCCACAGCAAATGATAACGACTATAACGACTTATTATGAGAGAGATAAATAAACCTGCTATTTATGAAAGTAGTATTAATGTATCTCGGAAAAATGTGATTAAATAACTGAAAACTGAATAGATAATAACACAGAGATGTCTTTGTCAAATGACATATAATAATAATAATATACGAAATTTATATATCTGAAATAATGAAAGTCACACTAAGGCGCTTCACAGTCAGAAACAGTTCAGAGCTCAAATGCACACTTAAAGAGATGTGTCTTGACACCTCTTTTGAAAGAGTCATATGTGTTTGTGTTTCGAAGCTCCTCAGGTAGACTATTCCACAATGTTGCAGAAAGTTTTGTGAAAGAACGATTGCCATATTTTACAGTTCTTGTTTTGGGCACAGTGAGGAGACTGGCAGATTCAGATCGGAGACTCCTGATTGGCTGATATGGTAGAACCAGGTCTTGCAGATAGGCTGGAGCTGTCCCTTGCAATGATTTGTAGATGCACCTGATAATCTTGGCATTTTACCGGAAGCCAATGCAGTTCCATCGAATAAGGTGAAATGTGGTCTCGCTTTCTTGTACGCATGACAAGTCTTGCTGCTGAGTTTTGCACCATTTGTAGGCGAGATAGGAGATGTTGAGGTTGTCCATTCAGCAAAGCATTGCCATAATCAAGGCGCGATGTGACTAGTGAGTTCACAAGTGCTTTACAACAATCATCTGTTATGAACTGCCGGATATCACCTATGTTCCTGATGTGGTAGTAGCAGGATTTAGATATGTGGTTAACTTGCTTTTCCATTGATAATGACCTGTCGGAAAAAATGCCGAGATTTTTCACAGAGTCTGTATCATTGATTGTGTTGTCACCAATCTTGATCTGAAACTGGTCCCGATGCATGCTAGCGCTACCCGCACTGAATATGATGAACTCTGTCTTGTCTTGATTGAGTTTCAGCATGGTTGCGCTGGTCCAGGCTGTGATGTCGGATATGCACCTTTCCATGACAGATGTAGACTCCTTGATATCACAGTGTTGCTTGGTGGAATTGTACATTTGCTGATCATCTGCGTATGTATGGTATGGAAGATCGTTGTTTCTGCAGACTTGACCCATGGGTTTTGAGTAGAGGCAATAGAGAGTGGGTCCCAAAACTGAACCCTGAGGTACACCAAATGGTAGATGTTTGTCTTCAGATGTCGAGGAAGCAACTGCAACGCTTTGGGTTCTTTGGTGCATGTATGATTTAAACCATAGCAATGCACGGCCACTGACTCCATAACTGTATTGAAGTCTACGGAACAAGATGTCTTGATCGATTAGGTCAAAGGCAGCTGACTAATCTAGTAACACCAATGACACAGAAAACTTGTTATCAAGAGCATGGATGATATCGTGGTGAACCTTCAATAGGGCAGTCTCTGTTGAATGATTCTGTCTGTAGGCTCATTGGAATGTGTCATGCAGGTCGTTGATCTTGAGATGACGTTCAAGGCGATAATTGACCACTTTCTCAAGGATTTTGGATATGAAGGTCAGATTCGACACTGGTCGATAATTCTTCATGACTTCCATTGTCAAGGCTTTGTTTCTTGAGCAGGGGTCTTACAATTGCCTTCTTGTAACAGTCAGGATCTTCTTCTTCTGCCAAGGATTTATTTATGATAGTCGTAATGAGAAGTAAGATCTCGTCAACGCACTGTTTCAAGAGGAATGATGGAAGTGGATCGAGTTCGCATGGTTTTGATGGGGCTTTGAGGATTATCTTGCGTACCTCATCTTCTGTGACAGGGCTGAGATCTGTGAGTGGTTGTCCAGTAAATTCTATGTCTGCATTCATAACAGAAGTATTGTGTAACTCAGGTGGATCAGTTGCAATGGCTTGTCGTATTGTTGCAACCTTGGAAGTAAAGAAGTCACTGAACGTGTTTGCAAGATTCTCTTCTGAGGAGCATGATGGGAGTTTTGTTCAACCAGACTGTCCGAGAAGGTTTCTTGTTAGTCTAAACAGCTGCTGTTCTTCATTATACCAAGGAGCATTTGGTCTCAATGTAATGCATTTGGTTATGCATGGTGCATGTTTGTTTCAGATCCTCGTTATAAGTCTCAACAAGCTCTGAGAGTGATCTTGAGTCATCAGTCTTATGAAGTGAAGTCTTTTTGACAGAGCTAGGTTTTGAGCACTCTAGTTTGCAATAGATAGCAAGATGGTCTCCGGATGGATTTCCTTTCTTGTCATGAAAGCAAGGGTCGACTGTTTCTGGTGTAGTGGACAGAATCATACTTCTTTCTCTTGTAATCAATACATCAAGAATATGACCTTTGACATGTGGTTTGTCTTTGACATGTTGTGACAGACCATGGGCTTCAAGAATGTTAAGAAAGTTCTTTGCATCTGGGTTTGATGGATTATCAAGATGAAAATTGAGATCACCTCTTGTAGAACAACAGCCCACTTTGACAAAAACTGTGATAACTCTGTGAATAACACACTCTTCTTAAAACCATTCTTTTTGGAAGGTGGCGGTCTGTAAATCACACAGATACTAATTTGTTTGGTACCGATCTTGACAGAGCATGCCAAGTGTTCAAAATGAGTGACTTAAGACCATGGAGTGAACTTGGAAACAGTCAAATCGTCTCTGTATAGAACAGCAGTGCCTCCTCCTCCTCGTCGGTCACAGCGAGGTTCATGTAGGATAGCGTATCCACCATATCAGACAGGACGACGTTATCAATGTCTGACCCCAACCAAATTTCAGTCAAGGAGAGGATATCAATATTGTATGATGTGATGAAGTCTCTGATTGATAATGCTTTGTTTTTCACTGAGCGACAGTTAACAGCCATGAAAGTTAACTTTACATGTGATAATTTATCAATTGCAGTGATATGGAGTGTAACAAGGTTATGTGAGTTAACACCAGGTCCATGATGTTGTTGCATAACACATGGCTTTGATGTTGATTCAGTAGTAGGTCTTTGAACTTTCCGACCTCCTCTTCGACCTCGCTTCCTGACCTTTCTCTTCTTGAACAAATTGATTGGCTTCCACCTGACCCGGGGTTTATTTGAGTGACAATAGCTGCTCTCTGCTGTATGTTATGCGAGCTTGATTGGCTGCTTTTGTCTTCTCCATTTGCAGCGAGTTCGAGATGGATGTAGCTTGAGTCTTGATTACACAACTGCATTGAACTGTCCAAATTTTCACCAATATTGAAACCAAAAATGTCAAAATAATCCACATTTCACAATGCTAATGTGCACATTTCTTCGACAAAATGTTTCCTTGTGTACTTCTCTCTACTGTTGCCAACTTTGGTGAAGGAATTTCAATCATAAATCAGGTACACTAACAAATTAGTGCAGAGCTCTGACAAACCAGCCAGAAAGCTACCAAGCGCTGACCTTTCAAGTGGAAATAAGAGGATTGTCCCTCTAAAACCCAACACAATGTTTCACGCTACAGCTCTCTGTCTATTTCTGGGTGAAATGTACACCATGACTACATCTATTGTAATCCTATCAAGTGTATGAAATCAAATTGTTTGACAGATTTATCAGTGTTCCTTTTCGATGATGAGAAATGGATCACCCGTTTTAGAACTTTTATAATTAACTGGGGAGAGTTGTTTTACAATTGGGAACATTTCTTTTCCCTTAAATGTGATCTCGTTATTTCCACCCGAAAACGGTATATTTGTATTGAGTCTTTAATTACTTAACTGCCTTTATATCAAAATACCATCGAAATAAAACAAATGCAAAGATCCAACTTACTGAAGTTTGTAACACTACAGTGTTGTTTCTTCGAGTGTCATGAGTAAAGTTGATATTATGTAAGTGGTTCAGCCACGAGTGAAATGTCAACGTTTCTCATGTCATGAGATGAAATTAAGCTCAAATAAGCATCATATACCTAATTTGAACACTACTATTTTTTATTTTAAAAAATGGAGTGTTGTTGGAGTTCGAAAATGGGAAGCGTGCAACTATTTGTTCCGGAGTTATTGCCCTTGTTCCGTATTTCTGGACTTTGTTCATGGTATCTTCAAAGGGGACAGCTTTTCTCAGAAACTGTTTAAGATAGGATAACCAAATTTGGTGTGTGGCCTGACGGCATAAATTCCTTGATGGAGGTCGAAAATGAGAAGCATGCAATTTTTTCCCCCGGAGTTATTGCCCTCGTTCCGTATTTCTGGACTCTGTTCATGGTATCTTCAAAGGGGACAGCTTTTCTCAGAAACTTTTTAAGATAGGATAACTAAATGGTCTATGGACTGAGGGCATAAATACCTTGATGGAGTACAAAAATAAGAAGTGTGTGATTATATTTTCTGGAGTTATTTCCCTTGTTCCGTTATTTCGACCCTGTTCCAGGTATCTTCAAAGGGAATAGCTTTTCCCCAAAACTGTTTAAAATCAGATCAGTTGTCTGGCTTGAGGGTATCAGTACTTTGATGGAATGAAAGGAGAATTGCACAATTATTTCTTCTCAAATTATTGCCCTTGTTCCGATTTTTTATGTCTGGCGGGGGATGTTGATGACTTTGTCTTCTTGTTTAGAGTTACGTTTATACAAACACAGTAAGTAATCGATAGTTCCTTTCTCTACAGTAAACTTGACAGTCAATCTCCATGTGAGTGGAATGCGTTGTTGTTATGTGCTCGACAGACTCTAACCTGAATCTGAATTGCCTTAACGTTCAAGTTCTGTATTCACAAACATGTTACATTTACACTGCTGCATGTACACTATAGCCGTATAAACTAGACATGTCTGGACTATTATTTCAGGTGTTAGGAAGACAAAACTTCCTACTTTATACATTGGTTCAAAATTTAATCAACATTTTCAATCTTTCAAAAGATTAAAAAAATATATGAGCATGTATTACTGTAAACAAACATTCAACAGATAAGAACACTTGCCTATGGCATTTTGTATCTTCAAAACGAGCAAGTAATTAAAGTACGTTTGTGTTAAATTTGAAGCCGTTGATATCGAAAACAATCTAATTAATGAACTTGTTTTTGCCAAAAAATATACAAAACACATAAGCAAATATTTCAAATCAAATCGCAATCACACATTAGCATTTCTTCAAAAAGCAAAAATAAATATTTGCAATATCAAGAATAAATCTCCCAATCTCAATTTATAGATACAAACAAAGAGAATTCATGAAATGGAAGATGTCACTCACAACTTGCATGTTAATTTGGACCGTCTCTGTCCAGTACTTATTTAACCTCAACCTATATCACATGTTTATCCTAGTCTGCCAAGTCCACATCATCTATGCTTCCTTGATATCGTTATATGGTTTGTACTTAGTATCATACCTGTCCATTATTTGAGTATATGTCAAAACGACTTATATTTAATCTTTGGAACCAAACAAAACAACATATCTCAAGTGTGCAATATTTAAAAGGTATGAGGTCAAATAATTAATAAGTACTTGAAAGTGGTTTATTGTAAATATGTATGTACTCGAGGTGCAATATGGTCCTAGCTTAAATGTTATCTTTTTCTGAACTATTTGCTCAGATACAACACAAATATTCAAAGCAACGTTAAATAAGATTCATTGAGTTGTGATTTGATTATCTAAGTAAAACATGCGATGGTATTGATAATATTATTTTTAAACAAATTTAATTTGAAAAGACCTTTTTAAGTACAGAATTTAGCTTTTCATTAACATCTGGGAAACAAAATTAAAATGTTACAAATAAAACACCCTCTTACTTTCCTTGAATTGGCAACTTATTGTTTAGTCAAGAGTTATCCAATATTTACTGAATCTGTCAATCATTTGTTTGCAGATTTTATTAGAATCATTTATCGATTGCAGATCATTATTGCAAGCGTTTGTTACTCTAATATTTAACGAAAAGGGTGTAAACCGATATGATCAAAGTACATTAGTGTAACCTCAGTTTTATGTGGTATCATGTTACATGCAGTTGATAACTATATAATCAACTAGCGTTTGAAATCATTCAATTGAACATACATGTATTTGGCGAAAGTTATTTGATTTATTGACTGACTAGGCATTGTATGCATTGCAGAAATTATCAAACGGATAATTGGTTGCCTGTTTCCTGGCATTGATATAAAATATATCGGTAAAAATGGTTCGAAGAAAGTAGGATGACTGCAATGTGATAATAATGTTCGCAAACTAACGTTACCACAGAAACAACACGTTTCGTTATTTTATGATTATCAACGTATTTCATAAACAAAAAAATATATGTTCATAGTATTCAGAAATTACAGATGACAGGAGGACACGCAACTTTGAACAAAATTAAATATATCGCATGTTATCGAAGTCCTCACATAGTATAGCAAAACCTCGTGGTGTTAATGTACTAATTGCACTTATAAGAAACAAGCAGGACCTTTGATAGGGTGGTATTAATTCTACTGTATATACATAATAAAAGAGTTCACCTATGTATATAATGATTCTAAACTATCTATGTGCTGTGTTTTTCTTAGCATTGGCTGTAAATAGCAGTAATATATACTTTCATAACCGGCTATCATAAAACATTGTCTAGACAATAATCAGCTTTTTGTTTTTATCCAGGGATTCAGATAATGACACCATTTTGGAATGTAACTAATAGTTCAAGAATCATTTATGTGATGGTGTTTCTGTGTGAAAGTAATCGATTATTTCACATTATAAATCACGTTTCCGAATTGAAAGAACAAAAGTAGAATTTTAAAATCCTGTCAGATTGAATGATGAAAAATTGACACGGAATTTTTAAAACTGAACACGTCAATCATTCCATTACTTTTAATATTAAGAAGCTGATATTTACTTCATCTACCTTAACTCTGTGCATTTAACATATTAGACAATTATCAAAACGTGACATATTCGTTTTGTTGCGAAATAAATTGTTAAGCAGATTAATGTTATGTATCCTGCAATGGCCTGTCTAACAGTGCACTATCAATTGATAGAACGTTCATCAGTTGACTATTATATTTCGAAAAAGCTTACATCTTGACTTTGTTTTCAAGATTTATATATGTAATCCTTGGAACCAAAACCCCCCAAAGATCCCAAATTTGCAAATTTAGGGGTATGCAGCAAAATAATTGATTAATACTTGAACATATTTTTAAAAAACTTTTCTATGTACAGTCTGATCCCTATTAAGATATAACCTTTTTCTGAGGTAATACATAAACACAGTAAAAAAAGGTTAAGCACCCCATTCTTTTTTTTGATAGGGGTTTGTTTCAGAGACCCATTATAGCAAAACTAAACATCCCACAGGGGAAAAACGAATTTCAGGAGCAAGTGTAATTAATTGTTTTATTCGTTGACATTTTTGTGTAATCTTCAGAGATTTCAAATGACCAAAAACAGGAAACAAAAATTGACTGGAAATTGGTGAAAAACACAGACTCGTAAATGTATTGTCATTTCAAGTTTGACGGCTGAACATGATGAAGAAATCATACTGAATAACCCGTGCCATTGTCTTAGGAACGATTTAGTGTCAATATCGTGTGCTGCCACCGCGTGCCTGAAGTACTGCTGCCAGTCTTCTGGGCATACCCCTGACAAGGTTCTTTAATTCTTCCATGGGGATTTGCTGCCACTCATCGTGAAGTGGGGCCTCAAGTTGTCTTAGATTGTGTGGAGCAGGGTTCCTTCTCTGTAGACGTCGACCAATCATGTCCCAGACATGCTCGATGGGATTCAAATCTGGAGACAATGCTGGCCAGGGGATACGAGAAACAGCATTGTTCTCCAGATGTTGAGTCACAGCACGTGAACGGTGAGGCCGAGCATTATCATCCATGAACAGGGGTCAATTTGCAAGTCTGTGATCATCAAAATGGTCAATCACAACTGGATCCAACACTTCTGCAATGTAGCGGGCGCCGGTAAGTGTCCCTTGTAGTGTCACCAAATTCAACTTGCAATCAAAAGAAAAGCAACCCCAAACCATAACGGATCCTCCACCATATGGAACCCTTGGAAGAATGTTTCTTGGTGTGTATCGACTGTTCTTGACTCGCCAAACTCTGATCCGCCCGTCAACGGTATGGAGGAGGAAGCGACTTTCGTTTGACCAGTGGATACGTCTCCATGACCTCAGGTTCCAACGCTGCCGGTCACCACACCACATCCTACGATCCCGTTTATGACGATAAGTAAGGTTTGGATGTCTGATGACACGTCGAGACCTTAAACCTGCTGCTTTGAGTCGGTTCCTCACCGTCTGATTGCTGATACGTCTATAGGTTATCCAGGCTTGTTTCAAGAAGGTACTTGACGCAAACGGTTGAAGTCGTTGATGACGCAATAGCTTCCTGTCCTCTTGCAATGTGGTAGCTCGGGGCCTTCCGGAACGTGGTCGATCGAGAACATGGTTAGTTTGGGCATGTTTCCTCACTAAACGACTGATGACCGAATAGTGGTAACCAGTTCTTCTCCCAATTTCCTTGTACTAGAAACCTGCCAAATGCTGTCCAATAATTTGCCATCTCGTAGCCTCGGACAATCTCCTTCGTGGCATTGTTCATGAATTTTGTGTATTGAACTGACATAGCCGTAAAAGGCGTTTATTTAGCCATGGTTGGTCGAAGGGTGAAACTGCATTTTGCTGAAATCATGGGTTTGCATGATATGCATGCCAATAGCTCCGTTTGTGAGAACCGCTCCATAACAGAAACCACACCAGTTCCCATCCAGAATACCATATTTGGCCTTTCTATCGAATTGATTAACATTATCATAACATCCAAAATGTTATACAACTTTTAATTTGGGGGTGCTTAACTTTTTTACTGTGTATATTTTGCAAGGTAACATTAAATATGTATGATTCACTGAGAACAACGATGGGATTCAATTATCATATTAAAAACAAGCGATGATTATTAAAAACTATTTAAATCCAGAGGAATAGACTTTTTAAAATATAAAACTAAGATTTGGATTAACTGTTTTAAAGTAAATAGTGTATTATATTCTTTGAATTGGCATTAATTCTTTGTCAAGGGTTGTCCAATATGAAGTGAATCTGTGAATGATTTGTTTGCAGATTTTATGAGAATTGTTAATAGATTTAGGATCATTATTGCAAGCGTTTGTTACTCTAATATTTAACGAAAAGGGTGTAAACCAATATGATCAAAGTACATTAGTGAAACCTCAGTTTTATGTGGTATCATCTTACATACAGTTGATAACTTTATAATTTTTACTCCCTCTAGAGTCTTTGAACATCATCGGACATAAATGTTATCAAATCTATTGTAACAATCTTGGAATATGTATTTTCTGCGCATGAAAACGCTTTATTTCCTGTATATAAACTCAAATTAATCTTTGTACCATGGTTCTCACGGCCTCTTTACGAAATAAACCCTTCTTCTTCATAACTGTATACTCAACTAGCGTTTTAAATCATTCATTTGAAAATAAATGTTTTTGGCGAAAGTTATTTGATTCATGGCTGACTGGCGTTGCATACATTGCAAAAATTATCAACAGGATAATTGGTTGCGTGTATCCCGGTATTGATATAAAATGTATTTTTAAGATAGGTTCAAAGAAAATAACATGATTCTAAATTGATAGTAAAGTTCAGACGTTACCACGGACACACCATGTTTCTTTGTTTTATGATTAATAACTTACTTAATAACCCATAAATAATTGTTTTTAGCTGACAGGAGGACACATAGCTTTGAACCACATTACAAACTACCGCCTGCAATGGAAAACCATACATCATCAAAATGGCGTGGGAAACAGATTTGTAATTTTAAGTGTCAAATGTGTTCAATAGTTTTACTTCTTGATGATTAAATACCACGACGCTATCCTCGAACATGCATTTATGTGTGAGAAAACCTCGTTGTTTTAGTGTACAATTATTGATTTATACTTATTAAACAAACAGGGCAAGGGGGTATGAATTCTACATATAAGAAATCCATCTGTGTAGATATTGATGTGTAATTATTTATCAACAAATATTTATGTATAGACAGTGTTGATCTTGGCGTAGGCTATATACAGTGTTGTAGGCTATAGATTCCAGTAAATATACTCTGCTTAACCACTATCATAACACATTGTCTTGACGATAACGGAGAATTGTTTTCTACATAGGGATTCACACAATGATACTAATTTATTTTGGTAAGTAAATAATATTTCAAGAATCATATGACCACTTTATATGAACCCCTTACGAAGTACCACGTGGGTAATAATGATAACTATATTAAATATATACGACCTTTCTTGAAATGTATCATTGTAATGACAGCAATGTTAACGTACACATGACAAAGTTATATACAAGAACATACCAAGACATACACTTTATAAGAAAGGGTGACAAGACATCAATAACAAAAATCATTGGAACAATCATTCAGAGATTAATTTTATTTTTTCCCCGAAAATGGCTGCCACCTACTAGTTGCGTGACCAGTAATGGGAAAACTGGAAGACCGACATGTATTGCATGTTGTTTAATTTAAATTCTCGTGTAGGTGGACTTCTGTGGTGATGAAGTGTTCCACAAACCAAGGAAGACAACCACATTAAGACTGTAGATTAACCATAGATAGCTAAAGTAGAAATGTTCCGGGGAAAATGCCCTGACATATTCGATTGGGATTCAGTTTCTTAAATGATCACAAATTTGATAGATGTATTGACAACGATTCACAATCTTCCTGGTCATAGGTGTGCAGATGTACATAATTACCTATCAAACTGTTCAAACTATATAAATATTCTTCATATAACCTTATTTTATGTCAGTGGTTTACTGCATTATTTTGCAACATTGCACTATCAATTTATAGTGTTACAAGAATCTTCGAGTGAGTTCATATATATTTATACCAATTGTTCTGTTTTCTATATTTTTTGGTATTAATATGTTATATTTATGATGTATTAATCACCTTGACAATGTCTTCACATGGGGACACCAATGTACACGAATAAATTTACTTTAAACCATACCCCGAAATAAATCCCACAACATCGCTACCATACGGCATTCTACATGTATGTATTTCAGTCCAATTTCTATACTGTGATATAGAAAATACTTGTCCTGTAGAGCAAACACTTTTAAATGCCCCCTAAAATAAATTGCATGGCCATATAGTTGCACTGTGTGTACACATATCCTATAAGAACCAAAACTCGTTAAATGATGAATGACCATTAGTTGCTGTTGACATGTTTATCATCGTATATCTATCGATAAACTTTTGTCTAGACACTAGAGCTGTTTTTATCAGTCAATACTAAACATGAGCTCAACAATTAATCAATGGGCATCATTTAGCTTTGAGAGATACAGATCAACAGTCGAGCACATTTAAGAATGTATATGAAGTATGCCAAATAGGACAGTCATTTTCGTCCAGTTGTTTTAATTTATCTAGTTTATTTGTGTGAAATACTCATTCAGTATATCAGTTGATTTGTCCAAATCCAAATATGCCACTATTGTTGATATTTCAAATCAATATAGATACTATAATTCCATTAAACTGAATTCATGAGTGAGGAGTCTACATAACATTTGTGTGCACATTATAAATCTTATATACCGTATTCATCTTAATAAACGCCCTCTCCTAATAAACGCCCCCCTGAGCCATTTTTGACTCGCGGGAAATGACCCCTAAAAACGACTCTCTTTTGTATCGACTTATCTTACTGATGTTTCATTGAAGAAGAGTTTTCAATCTTGCTATCAACTTCTTATGTCCAGTAAAGTGTAAGGTACATGGTATTTCCAGTCCCCCGGCGACTGTCTAATGTCTGTAACGATCAGTCACTAACAAATTTTTGCAACCGGCATGTTTTAAGAAACAGGAAAATGTCTTGCTCAACTCTCTTGGAAGATTTCCCACAAGTACAGATTACACTAGCACACTGACCGCGAATTTGTCATGAACGTTATTTTGTTCACGTGTAGTTGTCAATGTGATATAAATAAACAATATCATGACCCGGAAATAGTATTTACATAATCGTTCTGCACCATGTGCTTATCAGCTGATTGTGTTTATGCTGCCGTTCATTGGTGGTTATATTTAAATTCCTAGCAAACTAAAGTTTCATTGGATAAGAATAATGACGCGACAAGATGGCGGATTCAATTACTCAATGTATCTTCGTGAGTTTTAATTAGTTTTAATTGCCATTGCAAATTGTGTATCAGTACTGGTTGAACGTTAATACAAATTATAAACCGCGACATTTAACCCTTCTTTACGTTTATTTGTTACACTTATTTTGATTAAAACTCTGAAATAAAATCGATGTTTCTTTTTCTTTTGGACATCAACAGACATCTTTTTAATAAACGCCCCCTTTTTACGATTTTTTAAAGTCATTTTAATAAACGCCCCATTTTTCCAATTTTTTAAACGCCCAGGGCTTCTTTTACGGCGAATACGGTAGATAGGAATATATATTCTTGTATACGTATACTATACACATAGTTTTAAAGATGAATGGCCTTTTTTATTTCTGAATTTGGATCAAAACGTTGCGACCATTTGTCATCGCTGTGTGATATCGCCATTCGGACAGATCTCAGTCTTGACGAATTCTATTTCTCTGATCTGTCAATAAATGTGGCTTCTAAAAATCTACATGCAGTATTCCTTTCCTCAAGTATCAGTTATTTTGATTTCCAAAGTGAATACAAACTTAACAATCGGCCGTGTGTTCTGATGCATGGATTAGGACATCACAAGATATGAATTTATGAAGTGTGAATGTTCATTTCATCTGCGACGGTCGATAAATGCTTTCATGTTTTGAGAGCTCTTAACCAATCAGAATCGCGGACATACATGAACAAATTCATATTGTAATTATTGATTCATAATACCAATGTAATAACAGTCACAATGCCAATCAGGGGAAGTAACTCCGTTTTTATTACTGGAGGTAACGAGTTACCATTCAGTTGTACGTGTTGTTGATTTGTTTAAAATAGCACTTTATTTGTGAAGTTGTTACCTTTTATGTTCCTTATATGTTATGAGCGAGAGTACATCAACCACGACGAGATAAGGCTTTGTATTTTATAAGTTAATAAGGTATGGAATTGAGTGACGTTAGTTTTTATAAATGTAATTTTAAAGAGGAACTTCAGGAAGCAACTATCAATAATATTACGTTCAACAATGTCATGCTGTGCGGTTGTGTGTTTTTCTAATAATTGCCGACGGCAACATGAAGGACCACAACAGAAGTGCATAATCGTGGCATTGTCTTGCTCAAGTAATGACTTTTGTGACAGTAATCTTTTTTCCGTTCTTTGGAAGAAGTAGAAACACAGAGCTAACAGCTTATAATAATCATCATATCTAACCAAAAACATATCTAAACTATTTTGATTTTTGAAAAACAGTATTTAGCTTTGAAGCTTGTTATTTTTGTAATGTTGCTTCTTTGATTAATATGATAATTCCATGGTCATTTCCTTGAGGACAATCATGGTCGGAACGTAACTTCTCATTCTTTGTACTTATTCTTAGCATCCCTCTCGAAAATAAGATAGCAGAGCGAAATGTGACAATTGTCTTTAAATATCTTTAACCTTTTTATGTACATATCCCATTAGGTCAATCAAGATTTCTCTTGTTTTACTATAGCTATATTTTCTATAGCTGTCTTTGTAATACAATACATGCAATCATGATATCTTTATCATGAATATTGACACCATGTATCAAAAGCACTAGGGGATAATGGGATACTGTCATTTCAAATATATACACACGTTTGAATTATTCTTTAACAACCATGCTAACGATAGACATATTTTCTCTTAAAACAAAAGGTCATCTTGTAAATTTGACTTATATTTACGACCAATATTAAACATAAAAGGTTATGATTTAATCATTTAACAAATAAGTCGAGTATCCTCTTTGTCAAGGCCGTTTCATTGCATACATATGGAGCTCCCAATTAGCAGGCATTTGCCTTTTACTATCATACCAATTACTGTTGTTAGTAGACGAGACAGTACATCAATCACACATATGGTAACGAGAACTCGATAAGAATGTCCCTATAAAAGTATAGTAGTATTTACCCGATGTCTTGCACATTATTATTGACATCTACTTGTATTTTAGCTCAAGGTGACCCTACGATTAAGGAATTATACTGGACAAACTTGGTAAGGGATATTTGAATTTTGAAATTATGAATAATGATGTATTTATTACTTGACATTGTAATGAAGTATCAATCATAAAACATTCAATGTCCCTAACCTATTGTGTCCAGGAGAATGTGTCTATGAATATGAATCGTTTACTATCAGCAGTGTCCTGACACATACAAATGTACAAATAAATGAAGCATTGAAATCATTATTTTAACACTAGCTCTGGTACATTATTAACAATACTTACAACATCTACCTGCAATACTTTTTATGTCTGATGCATTATCCAGGGCGGGTTACCCTCGTTATGATCAATATTTACTAAATGTGCTTGAAACAATAGGGGCATTAAGAAATGGTTGAAGTTCACAGCAAATAACAACAGCAAACAGCAACTGAGACCAGACTGACCTGTGCCAGTCATTTTCATGCCAAATAAAATGACTGGATTTAATTCTGATTTTTAAAAATTGTTTCGTAGCTTTTTGAATATATTTGCGCCTTCATCTCGTCGTTAATCTATGTCGCTTCTAAAGATGTCCATTCCTTGGGTAAATAGCAGAGCAAAATGTGAAGAAGAGTTAAGGAAACAGTAAGGCATTTTGATGAGTGTCAAACCTATTTTCTCTTAATAACATTGTCGTGTACATCATTATGCTGTTACTTCAGCTGGGCATAACAATATCCATGAAAAGCAAGTTATCTTCAAGAACAGATTTGAAAAAGATTACATTTTTGTAAAGCATCATTACTATTTCTGAGCATTTCTTCTTTTACCGAACTCGCCGCTAATGGCTGCAATACTGCCGAAGCGGCGTTAAGCAATAACTCACTCACTCTTTTACCGTAAGAGGATTTTCTTGCCACCTACTAGTTGTTTGACAGATAATGGGAAAAGTGGACAACCTACACGTATTGCATGCAACTTGATAATTGTCCACGTGTTGGTGGACTTTTAAGGTTATAAAGTATTTTATAAAACAAAAATATTATATAATATTATAAAACAGAAAACAGGAGTATTGATAATATCGTTTTATGTTCATTCATTGCATAGCACAGTCTTCTGTTTTCCAACACTCTTCCAGATGGATGTAAATCCTTCAAAGGGCGAATGATATGTAAAAAACAGTTTTGATGTTTAAACACTTCCTAGTATCTTTGATAGAATATAGTATAGAATATAGTAAAGAATTGAATTTTTATAACAACTTGCCGATGGTCAAGTCATGTTTTGAAATATAACGAAACTGTTCGTTTAGTGACATTACACTTGTGACGTCATCTTATTGTTCTCTCGTTCTCATTATTTTACAGCAATGGGCAATTGCACACTTCGTCAGGGTTGTGTAACTTAACGTATCACATTTTGAATTTTAAGTACATTTGTTAAATAGGCAATAAGTGTAATTGAAATAGGTTGTCCTCATAAGTCTCAATTCGCAATACATAATTGACCCTGGGCCTCTGGGGTCCATTATGTTTAAGGAATGGAGAGTTCTTCCGACATTATCCTATACGTCATGTGATAATGACTTCTTGCTGATGTAGTTTCATTGCTATCCTCTCCCACTGGGACGTTGCAATCTCACTATGTTAACGCTGGTGCAACGCGAATTATACTGCAAATATGCAAAAGAAACGTCACCACATTTTCAACAGAGTAAAAAACGAATGTAAATCTTAAATGTATTAAAACTTACCCTCGATTTCATACATCACTGTATGGTGTTTATATGTGTATCTAAGTTTAAATATACTTGTGGTACTAAACTCGCATTTTCAAGAATTGTATTTGGCCAGAAAGTAGGTTTTCGCATTTAAGTACAACAAATGTAGAATTATTAGTAGTAAAAGGTGTTACCCACTTAAGTTTATTGACGCAGCATTAATGTAAGACGCCATTAAACCAATAAAAAACAAACCCTTTTGACTCTCCTATGTATCCTACAATGTATCTCTGTGACATTTATACACAAAACATATGATATCACGTTTCAATGGTTGCAACATAACATTACGTTGTCAAAAGGTGCACGACTTACATTCGAAGGACAAGGAAACACCACGAGGAACAGTTTTATAGGAATATAGATTTAGTATGAAGAGATAGGATATCACGTATCTTGTATGGAAAAATTGCACAAATTGTGACGTTACATCTGGGAGAATATCCTGAGTGCAAGGGTTGTAGATACCAGCAGGTGATATCCCGTCCTTAGGATATATGTGCAGTTGTGAATTTTGGACCTTATGGGACGAGTAAAGACATGAACAGATTATGTTTTAATTTTTCAAAGTTATTTATTTGTCTTCTGTAGACATTGTGTTACTCTGCTTTATCTCTTGTGGATTGAAATACAAGTATCTTGTATTGCGACGTTTATCTTGCAGTTGGGTGTATTGCCTTCATGATTGAAGAATACGACATTTCCTCCCAGTTTGTGTTCACAAGATTCATCTGACATCTGTAGGAAACACAGCCATTACCGGACGTCAAGTTATGCCATAATCCCATCGGGTCACTCCCAAATTGAACCTTCTTCACACTGATAGGTTGGTTGAAAATTCTCAGGGGAAAAACGACTGTTTACATCCAAAATGAAATGTAATGTGAATGCATGCACTAACGTTACCCTAATTTAGATGAACGAGTGCACCATGATTGCAATAGCACATGTGTCATCTTTCCACACCAAATTCAAACTGTTGGTAATCCATTGGTACATATGTGACTAGCTAGTGACAGGAACGTTCTGTCCTCCTGTCCATATATCATTCCATGTCGCCCTGACCTTAGACGTCATTGGTTTTGATATGTGTCTGTACCGTGATTCTTTGACAATACTCCAATTACGAAGCTGTAGGCTTAACAAGACATATTGTTAATTTGCATTCCAAATATCCTTCATCTCTCTGCTGAAAATAATTAGCAGCTCGCCAAAGTCGCATTTCTAGTGGTCCCTTCAATGTATAACCTCTCATTTGAAGTTGTTTTTGAAACACACTCATCCACACTTATCGTCTGTTGCACGGGGGACATTTAAATATTACATTATATATTAATAATTAATATATGCATGAATGGTAATGCCAATTTAATTACTAAATCGGGACTGCTAATAATGTACTACACTTTTTCAATCATTTGTATAGGGGGTAACTTCTTTAGAATAAAGTCAGTATTGAACATTTGTTAAAAAGTACGTCAGTACGTGAGTTTGGCTTAAAAGGTGCGCACCATAAGTAACAAAAGTTGCAGGACATCCTCTCAGAAGCGAATAATTTATAATCTTACGTAAAGAACCAACAGACTTGCGATGTTGCCTTGAGGAAAGGGCGACGTGTCTTAATCGCTTAAAATCAATATATAAGGAGATGTCAGTACTGTTTTTGTTGACCTTTTGTCGGCGTACATTTTTGCTTCAGCCTTCTAACAGTGTATAAACCATATTTAACGTGTATTGGGTATGGTTGGTGCTGAAATTGTATACAATGTCTTATGTTTTTATCAGCAGTTTTGTGCAGTTTTCACCGCCACCGCCGCCGTGTTTTGTTTAGGCTATAACTTTTTTTCCAATAAGGTTGATGCATATTAATACCTACGGGGATTTTTTTACGTGTTCACATTCAAGGTCAAAGATCAAGATCACGAGTTCCAACAAAATCTTTGTAAACATTAACTTGAAACATATTTGTACTATTAGGCTCTTATTTGGTGTACATCAACTATAGAGAGAGGCCAATATTTGAACAGGTTTTTGCTAAAATAAGACAAAGGTCAAGGTCACAGCGAGGTCACGACTTTAGCATGCTTTTGCGAAAACACCTTATTTCAAATATTAACGGTTTGAATCGTTACATGATTGTTATTCACTATGAAAAGTGTTCATTGAGTGTGTGACCTTGAAGGTCAAAGGTCAAAAGGTATCGTCAAGGTCATTCTGAATCACTAAATAAGAAAGGAAGTAAGTGCAACTCATATACAGTTTCTTTCTTATTCACCTTGGGAATTATTTTGAAACATTCAAAGTCAAAAGTCAAAGGTCAACGTCATGAGTTCTGAAATCATTAAACAAAATCCTTGTTAGACAATAACTTCAAGGTCAAGGTCACAGCTTAAGCACGCTTTGTGAAAATGATTTACTATTTCAACTATGAACACTTTAAAATCATTACATGGTTGTTATAGACAATGAAAAGTGATCATTGATTGTATGACTGTAAAGGTCAAATGTCAAAGGTGAAGGTCATTAGATATTGGTTAAGGCCATGTTAACCTTTTTATCCAATTGAATCACTCAGAAACCGGTTTTAAGAACATAACTTGATAATTCAACCTCTAACTCTTAACTTTTTGTTTATTGTATTGCTGTGGTGAAGGCGGAATAGGGAGAGGCAAGATCCGAAGTTTCAGGGCTGCTCTGCTTTTGTGCTTTTGTGGTGTCCCGCAAACGCTAATCTAGTGTCTTTCAGTACATAAAGAATAATTATAACACAATGTGGCAGAAAGCATAATGTATATTACCTGCAATGGATCTCCACTGACCAGCTAAGCTTTATTTTATAGTTAAATTATTTTTCAAATGTCACTGGCCTGTTCAATCATGATGGTTTGGACATAACCAACCTACGTAAATAGTGTATAATCACGATTTTTTAAAATGAAGCAAATGACGTCATAAAGATATACCCGAACATCGGTTGGTTGAAAGTACGGTCATGTGATCAAAATTTCAAGGTTCATTATTAATGAACTATTGAAAAATCGTTCACACTCGAGTGAACGATTCAGGTCGTGTAAACGTTCGATGGTACTGTAGCGCTCTTTCCTGATTGAGCGTGATTTTGTTAGCAAATTTCCAACAGTTACCATGCATTTACCGAGTTATTTGATTGAATAACATAAACTCAATATCATACTACCTTCTCAATTGTTAAAATAAATAAAACATTTCAATAAAATATGGCGCATTACTGTTTGCTGTTGAGCTAAGCGAGTCACAAGAACCTACAGACATTCTCGGTCTCTGGCTGAATACAAAATTATGCAATGCTCAAAATTTCAAATATTATGAACTAACAGGATTCAGAGTTGAGCATTCATGGTAATGAAATAGTTCTATCCCGACTGATGTTTACATCATATTGATGAAGTGACAACAGCAAATGGAGACCTCCAATGACGTCATTCAAAGGACGGATAACTTGTATCTCGTATCCCTGATAAATTATTTTTTATTACGCTCCACTCAGCATGATGAGTGCTACAGGTTTTATCATAAAGGAAATCACGATGTCACAGCGCTATTCAAGCTCTCACATGAATTTGCTCGCAAGCTCGCCTCATTCACGGGATTTTGAATCTCGCTTTGACATCGTTCATTTTCCAGTGCAAACACACAAACTGAAATTCAATTCTTACGTAAACCTTTCTATCAATGTATGTATACCTGGTACAGCTTTTATACACACATTACGTATTGATGTTATGCTACAGAATACGAAACAAACATGTATTTGACCACATTTTCATTTAGAAGTAAGAAATGCAAGAATGAAAGATCCTACATGACGGAGTAACAAATGCCATGACATGTAGTTACATGTTTCTTTAACAATTGCTTTGCTCTCATATTCTACCAACATAGCGCCTTTGGCATGTACTATTTTCCTTGTAGATCATATGACAACAGTAGTGCATAATCTTGGCGCCTATTGTCTTATACAGCCTGGGTCATCGTTTTCTCATTGCTTTGAGTACAGAAGCTTTCAGCTTACAGAAAGATCAGATATCTGATAAAAGCATGTCAGGACAATTCTGATTATGAAAATAGAGCACTTCAGTGTATCAGATATTGCATTATCCAGTATCGCTAAGGTTAAGGCTAACATAAATAGATATCACTCAAGTGTAATATCCTTTAGAATACCTCACAAATACGCCCACTTAAATGAAACACAGCTGTCTATTTTATTGTAACATCTTTGAGAGGCATTTTATTGTACAAGTATAACTTTGCAATGTCAACGTTGTATATCAATTTTACAGCTTTACAGTCTTCCTTGACTGTTTCTACAAGTCTAGTGAACAAACTTAAATCAGCAAATGTGGTTTCTCGCACGTAAACAAACGTTATAACAACTATATGATGTCACTGTAAACATAATACGTATTCGGCCAATACAATGTGGATCAGTGACATCCCGCTCAATCATTTCATTCTCTCTCCCTGTTCAGAAATTATTCACAATAATTATTTTGATATTTTCCTAAATTTCCCTTTAAGTAATCAGTATACGTCATGTCCTGCCAATCTGCAGTATATTCTCATAACAGTTTGCTTAACAACGACATTGTTCTTGTTCTTCCATAATGTCTGCACAGGTTGAGTGTTGTTCACATCCTACTTTACAGAGAATTTCGACCAGGAGAAATGCTTAGATATACATATATCAAGTAATAACACATAAGCTGTTAAAGTTCAATCACATCGCCATGTTCTTGGTGTGATAAGGAAATACCTTCATTGATGTTTGTAGGAGAACAACAGTTTTAATTGCACCATGGTCACCAACAGACACAGGAACTGGATGCCATCAGTAGCGGTGCCTTCTTCTGGGTATGTCTGGTTCAGGTCAGTTACTTTGATGCCTCATTTCCATTTCACTGAGTTCATTATCCAGGTTTATTTGCCTAGCACCGTCTGGTGATCAGACAGGAATAACATATATGTTGATTAAATTACCATGGACATTAAAGACAAATTTGTAAATGTATATCAATTGGTACCTCAGACTATTGTAAACGTGAAATTCCTGATTTCAAATTTATCTCAAAGTCACTCCTTTGATATTTGCTAAAAGGAAATGCTACTAAAATGATAATTTACTTAAGTTTAAACTTCTATGTAAATCAGGGTTTGTTCAAAGGACTCGTCGGTATAATAGCAGAACGGAATAAGACAATTAAACCAGAAACTGGATGGAATGTTCACGTTTGTCAGATTGTGTTCAGATGACGTTGAATTAATTGAGATATCTATACTTTCTTACAAGGACATATGAAAAACAGTTTACTCTTTTTTTATATACCTGTTCCAGTTATATTTATAACAGTTAAAAACCATTGCTTTTTCTCAACATAGATTAGTATGTACCTGTGTTCAAGAGGATGTAAATCTCAATCAAATGATCGGGGTGGGTTGTTTATGGCTGTAAACTGTCGTCAGAGGACTTATCTCAGTAATGACATCGACGATGATGTCTTCAAAGGTGTATCACTACTCAATATTAACTTATTGAATTATATAGTTGAATTTATATACATTTTTAAATACATGTACTTACCAAGAGTGTACAGAAGCATGCACTTCAATTCTCAAGTTTGTTTATTAATGTTATTTCTAAAGAAACAAGGTAACGAATAACATATTTAAATTGTCATATTGTGAATTTGACCATTTATTTACGATTAAGGGAAAATATCTTTCTTTAAATAGACAGACGATACTTTTTTGGCGAAAAAGAAGTCAAATAGTCCCTATTTCTTATATTCTTATTTCTGCATTGTCAATTTATAAATCGCCTAATTATCAGATATTTGCTAATCATCAAATCAATTACTGTTGTTTGTAGACAAGGCGGTACGGCTCTAATGAAGTACGTCAATCACAAGTATGGAAATGAGACCTCGAATAGATTAACCAAATACAGCAAGGTGGTATTTACCTGGTGTCTGGTACATTATCAATGACAATGCATTCAAGGTCAAGTCGACCCTGGGATGAAAGCGTATATGCTGGGAAGATGCAATAAAACTATTAACAAATACTCGTTAACAACCGAGTACATTGTCATTGACAGTTACACATGTAACTGAAGTATCGAACAAGCCGACTCTGCAATTAAAGAAGAATAGACGATGTATTGTCAGTATAAGCTAAGAATAATTTTATAACAGCAGGTCTGGTACATTCTGATCAACATTTACAAATTAATCTGTTTTTCATTGATGATAATATTGTCAAGTGTATATGTTATCCATAATTGGTGTGCGTTAAGCAAATATGATATAAGGATAAATGCAAGAACAGCCATTACAATCAGGTAAGTGTCACATATTTACCAGCAGTAAGTGGCATTCATAACGTTCTTGATGATGGTAATGAACTATTATCCTGTTTTATTTGCTTTATTACCCACGATGTACGTGTAGAGGAGTACCATAACGCCTTCAAGTGATTTGGTTATCGATGAACTATGACATTGACTGAACTATATTTATTCACACAACGAATGTGAAATCAGTTATGAATTTCCAAGGATTCTTATTCAAGTCATACTTTCTTTATGAATGCTTAAAACTCCAATGATTGCCATTATAAATAATAAAACAAACAACATTCTCAGTCACTTATGACTCACTGTAATCTGTAAAATCCAAATAAATACCAATAAAAACAATACTGAACCATGAGAAAGGTAATTTCAATCGTAAATGGCGTCCTACATGTCTGTAGTCAAACGACAGATAACCTTAATTACATTTCTCAAAAGTGCCACAGCCAGAAGAGGCGTCCACTTGTTATATTTTATTGTGTACCCATTAAGAACGCGTTGGCGGAAGAGACACAGTGAACACTTCAATCAGGCGTTAAACTTTCACACTGTGCGACTAGCTGCAATTTACTCTCCATTGATTATCTTCCATTACATGATTGACTGATCATACGAGCTCAACTGTTTGACTTCCGTCAACAAATGTTTATTAATAGGGATATGTTGATACAAATATGTCGACATAAATCAATATTGAAGGGTCAATATCCACTTAACAATTAGTTGAAAGTGGTTATATTGACAAACTCTATCCAGAAGTAAGACATAAAAATAAGCCTTGAATAAAATTAGTTTTGTCTTTGAAATACACATATAGATTATGTAAATTACGTTGAAGTTTTTGTGACAAGATATATAAACACAGATTGGATAAACAATTGCTTCACTGCAGAGTTTAGAGCTCCACTCGTCGTGATGTACAATTAACAGCCTTGGAAAGGTAGTGTAATTGTGGCCTTCCCATCTGTGCAATCCAACACAATCAAGTATAATCAAGATACAAATTCATAGATATTTTCCTGTATCGTTTTATGGAACACACATCTTGTAACACAATATTGATTTTAGACCCAAAATACATGTATCGGACAGTATATCAGTTGGCCCAGCCTTTGTTCGTTTTCGTTAATTTATAATACTTATAGTTTAAATATTATGAAATTTGACACATGTAATCACTGTGATGTTTCCCTTGTATGTTACGGCAACATGTTTCATAGATTTCATATATTTGAAGCACTTGTAAAATTAACAGTGATCCTGACGAATTATGAACCTTTGTACTTGTGGGTTATAACTATTTTTTATTCCATAGACACATGACTCATGAAGCTTTGTTGAAGTCATTTCATCTGAAGCGTATCTTCCGCAAAATAGGGTTAGCTTCATGAAAATGTGTCAATATGATCCCAATATATTATTTTGTTGGCTTGACATATATACTTTATTGTAACATGACTTCGGTGTATCCTTGATTCTGAATGGTTGATTTCCCTATGTTGAATGACAATGAATACCCGCAAATTACTTGGGATAAATCACCGCGAACTGAATCATGTTTACTAGATTCGGCCCTACTCGAGATTTAATTCTCTCTTATTCAATTTCTCTTAATATATGTGCCTTACTCAAATTTTACAGAGGTCATTGTCATGTTCGTACTTGTGTTTACCCGTATAGGTCACAAATTGCTCTCAAATATGAATTAGTTTCAAGTAACTAAAATGTGTTTAACTAGTTTCATTTGTCCAAGCTTGACATCTTCTTCTATGCCTCCGTTTTCATCGAATGCCGTTGCCATTGCATGACGTCATAGTGATCAACATTTTGACGTTACAATGTTAACGTCATTGTCACAATGGTCTAGGGCAATATCTGTAAAGGTTGTTGACCAATGTGTGACGCATCGGTATATACATAGTATGAGTGAGCTTTATTAAATAATTCTCTTGTTTTGTATGTACACACTACTGAGAGCTCGTTTGGTCTTCAGACACAGTGCCAAGGCCTTGTAAACCTATTGTGGTTTTATTCTCGAAGACCAGAAAGCATGAGCACACACAATACAGCAAATGGGGATTAAAAACAATAGATTTGGTGACTTTGTGATCCGGGAGCTCTCACAATAAACAACTAAAACACCTGTGACAGTTGTCGAAAAGATGTTCATGTATGAACAAAAGCAGCATATATATAGATACTTGAAAAAGACAAATACACTGGTGGAAATGAGCTCATCGTATGTAAGAAGATTGATCATGTCAAACCCATCTGATGTTTACTCTTTTCTATACATAACCTTACTTTACGTGAGAAGCAACTCTATATATATATATATATATATATATATATATATATATATATATATAAAATATTATTTAGGCTTGTTTATCTTTCTGTGGATTCATTTATCTTGTACATTGTTGTATGTGAGTTGCAATTGATTAGATGTTGTAAAGGTAGTCTCCCATTTCGATATCAAATGGTTTTCTTTATCGACCAAGAATGTGCCGCTATGTTTTATTAAGGTAATGCACAATGTCGAAATTTATGTTATGACTTATTTCAGCTCATATAGATAAATATATAGTTGTGTGCTAATTATAGGTTTTATCATCTGCTGTCTGGTTTGGTGTAACATTCATTTACATTGGTGGTTACTTACAAAGGATATCCTTCTAAATACATATGTTATTCTTCTGTAGACTATACGTCACTGTAATATTTATTCGACAATATCACACTAGTGTTATAACGCTGAAAGTATGACGTCACAATATTGGCACATAAATCGTGGTACAACATGGTACAAAAATCGGCACTATCTAAGTTTCAGCATACAATCGGTAATTTAGCTTGATTAATTTCGACAAGTAATCGACCGAATACTAAACTCCCTTCCATATAATGCCATTTTTATTTAAATCGTTTGATATAAATGGTATTAAATTTGTAAATGTATAGTTTTAGTCATTTGGCATGAAGTCAGTGAAGTGTTCAATTGTTACATCATGTCCTTCTTACAACTCAAAATTGCACTTACTTTCCTTTTAGATGTCAATGAATGCAAAGTTGGCGTGTTGTTAAATACTAGCACAGTTCCAACAGGTAAGCTGTAAATCCAAAGAACTTGCCATTCATCAAAACTCACAGTGTAGGATTGACATTAAGAAGTTGTTCTGTGTCATCTTGAAGTTTATCACTCATGAATATACAGACGCTAAGAGTGAGATCGTTATACACCTCAGAGGGTAAGTGGTCGTTATCAGTGGCTGTCTAGCTTCGTGTAATACAGAATGTCTATAGTGATTACCTTCACGCAAATACTATGTGTCTGTTACTCTACAGGCTTGTTCTGATCAGTCTATACTCTGTTTGTGTGTCATGTCCAAACACTTATATCTAATCCTTTATTTTTTTATTTTATTTTACTCTTAAATCATGCTATTGTTTCCAAAGTGTTCAACATCATTTCGTGTACTGAGAAGTTTAATGTTAATGATTACATACTTTCAGTTACGGTTCAACATATAAGTTACTGGAGGGACATTTAAGTAAGGTGCAGGATTACAATTTCGATGGATTTATAACTTATTTACTGTAATAAATGCGTTGTTGTGTTAACACTGTTGCAATAAGAAAGGGCAATAAGTAAGAAACACCAGGTGAAAAACAACTATTTGTACCAAGGTTGTTGACGACTTCTAACTTCCGGTTTTGCATCACCGGCCTTGCGTTCAGTAATAATGAAAAACCCGGGTTGTTCGCGAACGTTGACGAACAAGTGTTACTATACAAACCGCTAAGGACGAGCGTTCGCTGACATCTGCGAACAGTTCCGAGAGGTGTTTGCCAGCGAGACAAAGGTGGCCGCCGTACGATTCAAATTTAGCGACTGCGGGCAATTTTTTGGGGATACTGCTGCACTGTATCGTCATCCCCGTTGTCAATGTAAGTATATCAAACAGAACAAGTAATTAAGAAACACAGATGGACACACATTTTTAAAATGGTCAACGTCTCGTAATGACCTTGAACATAATATCAAGATCACCCGAATCGACTGGTGTCTGTGTGTTCCCCTAATAAAGACTGGTACCAAATTTGAAGACTTAAGGTGCAGCGGTTCATGAGATATCGCGCTAACAAGAAACGGGACGGACGTACATACGGAGCTGAATACTATATCTATCGCTTCGTGGCGGCGAGGGACAATAATGAGCTTGTCCATGTATATCTGATATGACTAAAATGATGATGGGAACAACTTTAAATGGATATTTCCCACTCACTGCAGCAGACGACAAAAACAAACAATTAGATTTCTTAAGATCGTGTACATCCATAATATATGCATTTTGATTGTTTCATCTCCATTATTTGGTCTCACGAGGCCATTGTGCTCCTGGTAAGGACTTACCAGTAGTGTAAATAAAAGCCTCTTCACCAGAAGAAAAAAAGCATAAAGCTACTCAACGGAGGCTACTCAAATTCACACCTGTGGCATGTGATAAACATTGTTTTAGATCTTTAAGGTACAGGTTTGTATAAATTCAATGTAGACTTGACTATCATCTATGTGTAAACTGTAAAATAGGTAGATAGGACGGTAAATACTTAGATGTTTTGATAACTTAAAATGCATCATCTTCCTTCGATGTTGTAAACTTGAACAATAATCAAAAATAGTTATGTACACTAGTGTACACTAATTTCAAGTCCTGCTTTATGGTTGCTGCTATTCATAAATCAAATAAATACAATGATCCGAAGCCTTTCCATAAACAGTATTCAAATGATTTACTCTTTCAAATGTCTTAGATAGAATTCCATCATGGACTCCAACAAACAGACACGGAGGGGGAGGACCTGTGGCTACCTGGACCTCATAGGGGGAGGTTTGAGAAGGGGACTCTGCAGTCCCTCCATTGGCTACTCTAGCTTCCATGCCGCAATGTATTATTAGGCCTCTAATTAAAAAGTTAGCTCATCATACTAGGTGGTCAGATGTGATTTTGGAATGGGTAGTCGTGCATCATTTCGTACACTTTCCACATTTGGACTTTTTTCATGACTATTGATTAAATGTCCAATGAACTACTAACAAGTGTTTGCCACTAACATGGCAATGTCCCCCGCCAATAACATTGAGTCTAAAAGACACATAATTTGGTGAAAATGGGCTACTTCATATATTGCATTATGGGTAAAAAGTGTCATGATGATAATCAAATTTGAAGACGTTTGGTGCTCGGGTTCATGAGATATTGGTTAACAAGAGTTCGAAAAGTGGTCAAAGTGTCATAGTCACCTGGAAAATAAGGTCAAGGTCACCAAAATCGACTGGTGTCTGTCATCCCCCAATGAAGACTCACCAAATTATTAAATTATGCTGACCGCTTTATACCTAAAGAGAAGGCAAAAACACCCAGCAGAAATACCTGAATGGTTTCTGGCTTTTGCCAAAAAAAACATGATTCTCAATTTGAGGATGTTAAGAAAATTCAAATACCAGTAGCTAAGGAAAGGAACGATATTCTCCGGGCATTTACCCAAGCACTATCTCGCAGAAATGAGGTTTAGGAGATAGTGACTGGGCAAATGCTCTTAATGTCCTTAAGTTGTGATTCTGTTTACAAATATATACACAGTAAAAAAAGTTAAGCACCCCCAAATTAAAAGTTGTATACCATTTTGGATTTTATGATCATGTTATTCAATTCGATAGACAGGCAAAATATGATATTCTGGATGGGAACTGGTGTGGTTTCTGTTATGGAACGGTTCTCACGAACGGAGCTACTGGCATGCATATCATGCAACCCATGATTTCAGCAAAATGCAGTTTCACCCTTCGACTTACCATGGCTAAATAAACGCCTTTAACAGCTTCAATGTCAGTTCAATACACACAATTCATGAAAAATGCCAGGAAGGAGATTGTCCGAGGCTGCGAGATGGCAAATTATTTGACTGCATTTAGCAGGTTTCTCGTACAATAAAAATTGGGAGTTACCACTATTTGGTCATCAGTCATTTAGTGAGAAAACATGCCCAAACTAACCATGTTCTCGATCGACCACGTTCCGTAGGCCCCGAGCTACCACATTGCAAGAGGACAGGAACCTATTGCGTCATCCACGACGTCAACCGTTTGCGTCAAGTAAACAAGGCTGGCTACCCTATAGGAACCGCCTCAAAGCAGCAGGTGTAAGGTTTCGACGTGTCATCAGACGTCCAAACCTTACTAATCGTCATAAACGGGATCTTAGGATGTGGTTTGGTGACCGGCAGTGTTGGAACCTGAGGTCATGGAGACGTATCTACTGGTCAGACGAAAGTCGCTTCCTCTTTCATACCGTTGAAGGGTTTGGAGAGTCAAGAACAGTCGATACACACCAAGGAACATTCTTCCAAGGGTTCCATATGGTGGAGGATCCGTTATGGTGTGGGGTTGCTTTTCTTTTGATTGCAAGTTGAATTTGGTGACACTACAAGGCACACTTACCGGCGCCCGCTACATTGCAGAAGTGTTGGATCCAGTTGTGATTGACCATTTTGATGATCACAGACTCGACTCGACTCGACCCCTGTTCATGGATGATAATGCTCGGCCTAACCGTTCACGAGCTGTGACTCAACATCTGGAGAACAATGCTGTTTCTCGTATCACCTGGCCAGCATTGTCTCCAGATGTGATCCCATCCAGCATGGCTGGGACATGATTGGTCGACAACAACAGAGAAGGAACCCTGCTCCACACAATCTAACACAACTGGAGGCCGCAATTCACGATGAGTGGCAGCAAATCCCCATGGAAGAATTAAAGAACCTTGTCAGGGGTATGCCCAGAAGACTGGCAGCAGTACTTCAGTCACGCTGTGGCAGCACACGATATTGACACTAAATCGTTCCTAAGACAATGGCACGGGTTATTCAGTATGATTTCTTCATCAAGTTCAGCCGTCAAACTTGAAATGACAATACATTTACGAGTCTGTGTTTTTCACCATTTTTCACAATTTTTGTTTCCTGTTTTTGGTCATTTGAAATCTCTGAAGATTACACAAAAATGTCAACGAATAAAACAATTAATTACACTTGCTCCTGAAATTCGTTTTTCCCCTGTGGAATGTTTAGTTTTGCTATAATGGGTCTCTGAAACATACCCCTATCAACAAAAGAAGGGGGTGCTTAACTTTTTTTTTACTGTGTTTATCACTGAAGTCGTAGACATGTTAACAATTGGGATTTGGTGTGATCAACTCTAGGATGTTCGTGACAATTTACATATGAAGTTTGTAAGCAGAGAATTGCGTGGAGACGGAGGTAATCGTCATTATCAATCTGCGTTACACAGAGCCCCACAGCAAATTATAAAGACCGCCAACAATATCATTACTGAAGTAGCTCACGTGTTACAGACCATGAACAAATGCAGACAATATGACCTTTGTTGAAATGTTAAAAAACCAATGATAACACGCGTATTTTGTAAAATTACCTATTTTCATATACTACTTCTGAAAATGTGAGTTTACTTTCTGTTAAATAACCAGACATAAATTGAAGAATAAATAGTCTGAAAATGTTCCCAATTTATAAAGTTAAAATTGTTATAGCTCGTATGACAATGTTATATTTGTTCTCTGTCTAAATATCAGCTATTTTGTAGATATCTTAAGCCTGCAATTTACAAAGTTACTGATTAATAAAACATTTCAAACACTGATAATACAATCTTCATAAACAAGAGAATTAGTGAGCACAGCTCACTCATGATACCCCCGCTTTTAACATTGGTCAAAGAGAAATGTTTGAAAATAGTAAAAGGGCATCAATGTTTACACTTTTGTATGAACAGACCATTATATATAAGTATTATTATAGCAGAGTAAGTATTACACTTGTAAGCATGTTTTAGAAGTAAAAGTTGAAAATTTGAAAAATGGCATTAAATATGCAAATGAGGGTATGAAACATACAAATATGCATATGAGGGTATGACATATACTAATGACAGATGTACAAATCAGTGGTTTCGTAACATTTGAACAATTAGTGTCCGAGTTATGAGGGGAACAAAAAGTGTGAATGGCGAAGATGAAAAACGGAGAAAATTTGCATAAATTATGCAAATGAGGGTATGAAACATACAAAAGGCAGATGTACACATCATGGTGATTGTACATATCAAGTTTCGTAACATTTGAAGAACTGGTTTCAGAGTTATGAGTGGAAAAGTAAGTGTGAATGGTTAAGTCGAAAACGGAGAAAATTTGCATAAATTATGCAAATGAGGGTATGAAACATACACAAGACAGATGTACACATCGTGATGATTATATGTATCAAGTTACAAGACATTTGAACAATTAGTATTTGAGTTATGAGTGGAACAAAAACTGTGAATGGCAAAGTCGAAAATTATGAGCGGAACAAAAACCGGACGGACGTACGGACGCACGAACGTGCTGACCGCTATATACCCCTGACTACTTCGTAGCGGGGGTATAATTAACTGCCTGTAAGCGAAAGAAGTGTTAATGTATTACTGAATGACTAAATAATAACACAGTGAATACATTGAGATTAAGATGTCTGTGTCAAAGGACACAAATGGTAAGTAGAGGATTGCCTGTATCTAATCACTATTATCAAGCTTTGTTACAGCAAGCCAGACAGTAGATTATAAACACCATCTCCTATTTCCTCCCCGCTGTATCTCACTCCTGCTCCCGATCTATGTCTGGGTGAGAGATACAATCCTAGCATGTCTATTCAATGAAATAATGTAAGGGATATAACACTCTCCGAGGTTTTGGTTGAAAATGTAAACATGAGGGAGAGTGAGAACCAGCGGGTTGAAGGCCAAAGGGGTCTCACGACCCCGAATATTTACATTTTCAACCAAAACCGAGGGAGAGTGTTATATCTAGAATATAAAGCGAAGGAAAAGGCGACAAATTTATAAAAATCGTTTATCATGAAACATATTTCCTATGAAATGACATAGCCATGCCGTGAACAAAAAAGTATGGCGCAAACGAAGCCGAGGACTGTTCGACTTCTACAAAGAGCATGTCTCCCTTACTATCACTAAAGTGAGGTTAAGGCAACGCAACTTTAAATAGAGTTGTTAAACATTTCGTTGTCAGGTATTTTGTGGCTCCGTGGTAGATCGTTCAGTTTAAGGACCGAATGGATGCACGTTTAAGTCCCATCATGTCAAATGTGAAATTTTAACATAGAATCATTTTCGATTAGTTCTGTGATTGAAATTAAAACTTCAAATGCGGTTATTCCGGAATTTACAATTCACCGTAAAGTCTACTTTCAGGGCCAGGGATATTCTATAAAATGCCCCAGGTGTATTCTGTAAAATGTCCCAGGGCGTTTTGTATAGCCTTGAAAGGAGGTTTACCTAAGAAAAGAATTACCTCCAAAATGACACAAATATGACACCTCAGGTTATGTAAATAATATTACACTCTCCCGACCCCGAATGTTTACATTTTCAACCACAACCGAGGGTGAGTGTTATATCTGAAATATAAAGCAAAGGAAAAGACGACAAAGATATCAAAATCGGTTATTAATCATGAAATATATTTCCTATGAAATGGCATAGCCATGCTGATGAAACGTGAACTAAGTAAGTTATCGTACAAACACAGCCGGGGACTGTTCGACTTTCGCAGAAAGCTCATGCACCTCACGCACTTCACTCTATAGATAGAGTTATTAAACGTTTCATTGCCAGGTCCTTCGTGGTCCGTGGTAGAGCGTCCAGTTTAAGGAACGAAGGGATGCACGTTCGAATCCCATCAAATTTAAAATTTTAACTTAGAATAGTTTTCTATTTGGTCTGTGATTGAAATTAAAACATAAATTGAGGTTATTCCGAAATAAACAATTCATGATGGAGTCTCCTTTCAGGGTTAGGGATATTCTATAGAATGCCCCAGGGTATTCTGTAGAATGCCCAGGGACGTTCTACAGAATGCCAAAGGGATATTCTGTATGGCCTGGAGAGGAGGTTTACCTGAGAAAAGAATAACCTCCAAAGTGACAGAAATATGATCCTTGTGGTTTATATGTTGACATATTTGTGGTTTATATGTTGACATATTTGTGGTTTATATGTTGACATATTTGTGGTTAATATGTTGACATATTTATCAGCAACCAACTCCTTTGTATTATACTACATTTAGGGGCGAGTTAGCGTGTCCGGCTTCGGATCAAGAGGTCCGGGGTCCGAATCCCGCCAGGGGCACGGCAACTTTGTCTACAGTAGAGACTGTTCTACACGCAGTATGGTTTGGATGCAATGCTACACTGAATTTCAGCATAGTACCACCCTTGGTTCGCTAGTTCCAGCCGTTGCTAGCAGGTTTCACCGCAATGCATAGCCACATGGCGTTGCAGGCTTTCTCCCTGCAATAATACTAGCATCCGCGATAAAAGTTAAATACTCTTGAAAGCGGCGTTAAACCACAACTCACCTCACTCACTCACTTAAACAAAAATATATATTTCACAGGTTTATGATGTTGCAAGCATTGCTAGTATAACTACATACATACATACATACATACATACATACATGAAAACATTTGTATAGTGCTGATTCCAGCAACATTGTCACTGCTCAGCAGCGCTTTGAGTAAAGCTACAAAGAAAAGTCACATTTAATCACTTATTACGAAGGGAATACTTCTTGGAATAACCAAGTCTTCAGATACGACTTGAAGCACTCCAGGTCTTCAACAGATCTCAACTGAATGGGCAGTGCAGGGTCCAGCAATTTGGAACGATCGATCGCCGTAGGTGCGAGATTTTGATGAAGGTGGTTTCAGGAGGCATTGATCTTCAGATCGCAGACTTCTGTTCGGTTGGTATTTTACCAACATGCTAGAGAGATATCCAGGTGCAAGATTGTTCAGACATTTATGAACTAGCAAGAGTACTTTGTATTTGATCCTGTACTTCACCGGAAGCCAATGAAGCTCCTTCAGGACTGGCGTTATGTGTTCACGCTGTCTGGTACGAGACACGGCACGTGCCGCCATGTTCTGAACACGCTGTAGGGAACTGACAGTATGTTGTGGAAGACCATACAACAGTGCATTGCAGTAGTCTAAATGCGATAGAACAAGTGCGCGCACAAGAGCAGATGCAGTACTTCTGTTTATATATTTCCTTATGAGTCCGATCTGTAGGTGGAAATATGATGACCTGCAAACCGTGTTAACATTGGATTCCATGGACATCTTCGAATCAAACGTTACACCCAGATTTCTGGCTTCCTGACTAGGGGTGATGACGTGACCGTCGATGTTGATTGCTTGAAGAGAGATGTGTTGTCTAAAGCGTTTCGGACTGATAACTAGAAATTCAGTTTTATTATTAGTTTTTGTTATCTCCCAGAGAAGACGTGTATATGGTAAATAACAAGGGTCCCAAAATGGACCCCTGGGGTACACCATATTGAAGTTCTCTCGGTTCGGATGAATGATCGCCTATTACGACACATTGGCTCCTGTTTGACAGATAAGATTTCACCCACTCCAATGCAATACCCGTGAGTCCAACCTTTGTCTTCAGTGTGTCAAGGAGAATTTCATGACCGACCGTGTCAAACGCGGCCGATTAGTCAAGGAGGACTAAGATTGCAGCTCCGTTGTTGTCAAGAGTATGCAAAATGTCACCTGTACCTTTAAGAGTGCCGTTTCCGTGCTATGAAAGGCATGGTATGCCGATTGAAGGGGCTCTAGACACTGTTGTTCTGCGATATGCTCTTTTAACCTTGTTGCAACAACACGTTCCAAAAGCTTTGACACGAACGTCAAATTTGAAATAGGATGATAGTTTCGGAGTTGGTCTTTGTCAAGATTGGTCTTTTTCAAAAGAGAAGCTATTACCGCTTTCTTCAGGTATGCTGGTACACATCCTCTACCAAGTGAAGAGTTGATAACATGTGTTGTGAAGGGGACAGAGATATCAGGGATAGATTTGAACAGCCACGTGGGCATGACATCGAGACTGCACGACTTTGCAGGAGCAGCAATGATCATCAATGGTTATGATGAGGTCGAGCGTGTGGCCACCACAGTGGGTCGAGTCTCTGATGTGCTGAATCAGGTTGTGGGAATGGAGAATATCCAGAAACTTAACTGCTTCCCGGTCGTGTATGTTTTCCACATGATAGTTGAAATCACCACATATCGTAAGATTGCCAGGCAGATAATTAACCGAGCCCAAAAGTTCTGTGAAATCTTCGTAAAAAGCAGAGGTTCTTTTGGGTGGCCTATAAACTGTTATCAAGTTTAAGACTTCACTGTCAGTTGTTATCTTTAGCGCAAGTTTTTCAAATGTACTATGTACGGGTAGCGACTTGATGAGAGTACATTTGAGATCATCTCTGGGCACCACTGCTACACCGCCTCCCCGTTTGCCGTGTCTGCTCGCATGTACAAACTTAAATCCAACGGGAGTTAATTTTCTGACGGCATGGGTATCAGAACAGTCATCTTTTAACCATGTTTCAGTTATTGCCAAGACATCCACTTTATTATCTACAATTAGATCATGAATAGTTTATGCCTTATCGTTGTTGTTAACTTGTGTCTTTACAGACGTGCATTCAACATGCATATTTTCAAGTTTATGTTTTTGAACGTACATTCAGATGAAGCTTTTTTGGGCGTCGCTTTGTGTGCACCACCGTGACAACCCCTGCGCGTCTTCTTTACAGAACAAATACCCAATTGCCATAATTCATTCAGCGTTTTTAGAGGTATCTGTTGACGATTTCCCTTGTTCAAACTTCTAATGTCAAGCGGGGAAAGAGTCAATAAAGTCAATAGCAAAACTCTCAAAATATTTGTGAAGAGATTCATATCAGTGGACAGTCTACATTCATCCAGTTGAGTGAGTGATGTAAGCTTCACAGGCCAGAGAACAATAGCCCGGTCATCTTGCTAAGGTTGGCTTGGGGTCTAGATTGGTGAGTTTGAAATATTTTGAAAAAATGTTCCAACAATTTGCTCCAATTTCTCCAAAACCAAAGTCTCAATGCACACAACGATTTCACAAATGCATTCCTGATACCTTCATATATGTCTCTGCCAAATGATGTCCGTTATGATGTTTTCGTTTGTGAAATACACTTACTTTTCTCGGGAGCTCTGACAAGGTGCAGTCTGACTGGCGCGACACTTCTCATATAAGTGAAATTAAGTTACATGTGTTTATTTATTGTTCTAGACCCCTGTTTCTTGACCTTCTGTGTGTCTTTCTTGATAAGGTCAAGCAAGAGTCGTGCTTGAAACATAGTTGTAGGTCCCTGGGTTATTATTTTTAGGCGTTTTACAATTTGTTCCTGCCACTTGACGAGTGATTGACTTGGTAGCTGAACGGATTGAATGTCAACACGTTAGTCATCACTGTCAACACTTTCTGCGTCTGACATGGCCATCTTTACAAGTTCATCATCACTGTGGGATTGAGAAACACTGGAAAGTTGTCAACATAAGTCTGCCAAAGTTCAACATCCTCAGGCGCTGGGATCAGAGAGTGCTCTGTAGGGTATTTTTGGAATTTCTTGACAACGTCTGTCACTTCCGTGCCCGTGTACCCATCGAAAGCTTCTCCCAATCCCTTCCTCCAAAATTCTGGATGGTCTTGCTTGATAACATTTGCTTCCATCACTAGTGCACGGAGAAGATGGCATCTTTGATGTATATTTTGCCTATATGTATGCCATGGGTCTCATCTCCGACTCCAAGTAGATTGTCAACTAGTTTTCAACGACAGTGCGACTTGAAGGCTTTGATTATCCCCTGGTCCTGTGGTTGAATAATAATTGTCCTGTTTTTTTGCAGCAAAAAGGCCTTTATTTGCCCGTCGTGGGAAACTAGCGTAGCGACTGAAGGATGTACATGACAGTTGTCTATTAAGAGAATGGCTTCTATTCTAGGCTCTTGGACCGATGGTGGACACGTTCAGCAGGCACACGTTGATGAAAAAACACTAACGCTTTCATGAGTTCCAGTCTTAAAACAAGTTAACAATACATTTACACATTGCTTAGCCTCTTTGAAACCCTTATAATGAGAGTCAGGAACGTCTGATAGTGTCTTATCGGGCATCATCTGGTAATACAATCATGTTTCATCACAGTTGTTTCTCGTCTAGTTCTTCAGATTCCAGGATCCCACGTAGCACATTCGGGTACTCGTCACTGACGCTGATGGACTTTATTCCGTGCCTCTTCTGTAAACGCCAGAGCCATTCATCACTGGCTACGAAAGTTTCACCCTCCCCGTGGTTTTTTTCTAAAAAGCTTCAATGCCTGAGCTTTCAAAATGTCACCCAAAAGAGGAACGCTGTTGTGCCGTGCTTACGTAAACCAATCAAACAAGGCTCTGTCAAGGGTTGGGTCATTAGCAGACCGATTTTTTGCTCATCTGGCCAGAAAGGCCCGATGGGCTTATGGCATGGCACGGTGTCCGTCGTCCGTCCGTCCGTCCGTCTGTAAACTTTTCGCATTTTCGTCTTGTTCTCCAGATCCACTTGGTCTACGGAGCTGAAATACTCTGCATACTCCTTGGCTAATGGGGATTCAAAATTGTAGATTTCATGACCCCGTGGCCTCAAATGGGGTCACAGGGGTCACAACCTTAAAAACATATGTTCATCTTCTTCTCCAGTTCCAAAAGATCTAGAGAGCTGAAACGTTGTGTGCAGACTCCTTGGCTAATGGGGATTCTACATTGTAGATTTCGTGACCCTGTGACCTCAATTGGGGTCACAGGGGTCACAGCCCCAAAAACCTATTTTCATCTTCTTCTCTAGTTCCAAAAGGTCTAGAGAGCTGAAACGTTGTGTGCAGACTCCTTGGCTAATGGGGATTCTAAATTGTAGATTTCGTGACCCTGTGACCTCAATTGGGGTCACAGGGGTCACAACTATTTTCATCTTGAGATTGTGTGTGCTCTTCAAAGGGAGGTAATTAAACAACAGTGATGAATTAAATGTTAAAGTGTGTCTTTATTTGAAGGGGATTTTATATCTGGCCTCAGAGATAGGTCAGAGGGGTAAGGACCTATTTCATCTTCTCCATTTAAAGTGCTTCCTATTTGTTGTACCTCTCACCTTGAAGTTGACATTTTGAATTAGTAAATTTATAAAGCCTGATGAGCTACAGAGCCAGTGGCTCTATTTTCTTTATTTCGGTTCTGTTCACGTCATAGCTTTGAAGAGAGGAAAGTGTAAGTTTGTCTTCATCTCTCAACCAACCTCTAAGTGTGCTCTAAGGTACACCAGTGTCATAACTTAACATAGCCTGTGATGTGCCGCCCTAACTCTCCTTTCACTCACTAAATAAGCCTAACGTTAACTCATGATGGATAAATAGGTTATGAAGTTAAAAATCAATTCTCTCTTGTACATCATCAAAGGGAACAAAGATATATGTTACTCCATTATTATGATTTTAACAAAAGTGTTGTTTGTCATGTTGTTTCAGCAATATTGTACGGTTTCCTTGAAGTTTCTCCTGATTGTGTTTACGCCATTAGTCATCATTGGTTTATTTTATATCAATTTGTTTCCTCTTGTAATTTGATGTAACAACAAACAGATGATGATCAAATTAAACTTATGTTACAGTATCATGAAAGCGATTAATGTTCAAATCTAATAATCAAAGTGCTGTGCGATACCTGAATTGTCTACCTTCTTAATTCATTAATAATTGAGGTAATACAATCATTGTTGGGTTATATATGCTGATTGTAGGCCGTTTTAAGCATATGCTAGCCCTAAACGTGTATTGAAAAACAATTTACTAGTCGACAGCTTGACAAAGGAAATCATGTTTATCTATGCTGCTACAGGGCTCGCACGTAAGATAAGGCACGCCACAGAATGAATGAGAAAATCGGCTGCAAAGTTGCTCACACTGACGATAGCCTTTTGTGTCATTGATGCATATCATAATGATGTTCGGAGTAACCGATAGCCAATCTGATTATCAGCCAGCATGGCTGAAACAGAATGTTTACGATCAACTCAAGTTTTATCTTTTTATTTTTCTTTATTGTAAGACACTTCATTTAAATATTGGAGCTCTATATTGAATAAGATTTAAGGAGGCTGTTGATGAATATAACTTCTTTATTATACATATGACAACATCGTGTCAGACCGGTGAAGCCTGAACAACGCACACCATACGGTGTCATATCAAATTGTTCCTTGAGGAATAAGATACTGTTACATCCCCCTTTTCACAGAATACGTTTAAGTCCTACACTTAAGAATTATGAAAAAAACTGGAAATTAAGTTTTACAACTGTTTGAAAGATGTGAACATATAAATGTAAAACTTGATAACTGGAATAACTTAAGCTGTACCTAGACCTTTAGGTATCAAACGATAATACTAGAAACTGTTTAAGAAAATGCTAAAACATTAAACCAATAGATTGTGAACAAGCAAATGTTAGTGTCACTCTTGTCCATATCGTGCTGGAGGTTTTACTGAGCGTCCTGATCTGGTCATATAAGAGTCATTTGTTGCCACTGGTGGTGATTGAAAGGCAATATTGGATTCCGGACCGGTTCCGTCGTAGGTCTTCACATCAGTATCAAAAGACACTGACTTCTCACGGAGTTGGTGCCGGTTACGTCGAAGTGTACCCCCATCAGTCTGCTTCACCATGTATGATCTGGGCTCATCACATGTATCTTGTACCTGACCAGGCTTCCACCTTTTGCTGTTCTGATCCTGAATAAGGATGTTTTGTCCTTTATACAGTGGTGGAAGATCTCTAGCAGATCTATCATGGTTGGTTTTCTGCGATGTCTGCCTCTCATTCAGACGATTGATGACATCATCTCGACCCTGAGACTTGTTGCTGGTGTGGACAGGCAGTGTGTCCTTTATCTTCCTATTGAATAGTAGTTCAGCAGGACTGGGTAACTTGTGATCAATGGGTGTTGTTCTGAGAGACAACAAAGCCAAATCAATATCTTCATTGCCTCGCTTTGCCTTCTTGATGGTGTTCTTGATTGTTTGGATTTGTCGCTCAACAAATCCATTGGACCTGGGGTAGTGTGGTGAGGAAGTCACGTGTTGGAAACCCCATTCAAATGCAAATCTCTCGTACTCAGCACTGTTGTAATGAGGACCATTATCAGACATCACTGTGGATGGTATGCCATGTTCTGCAAACACTTGTTTAGATATGGCAACAACCTTAGAGCTTGGACATCGATCTGGAAGCTTTCGCACTACAATGTACTTGCTGTAATAGTCCGCAATGACAAGGTAGTTATCCCCATTTAACGAGAACAAGTCTGTCCCTAAATAGTCCCATGGTTTGGTGGGCACTTCATGCTGGTGTAGACTCTCGTGTTGCTGGCTCCGCTGGAACTCTTGACAAATGCAGCACTGTTTACACATAAGGTCTACATCACTGTTGATTCTGTGCCAGTACACAGATTGTCTTGCTCGTAGGATGGTTTTATCTCGACCAAGATGTCCAGTGTGTAGCTGCTCTAGGATTCCTTTCTGAAGCGGTTTTGGGATGATGACACGTTCACCTTTTAACAGGACACCATTTTCTACCGACAACTCATCACGGAAACTCCAGTATTCCCGAAGATCTGTGGGTACTTCTTTCAAGGTGTCAGGCCATCCTTGAATAATCATCCCTATGAGTTGGTGGAGCACTGGATCTGCTCTGGTTTGGTTCTGTACATCTGATATCTTCTGTGTGGAGAACTGAACATGGTCTACTCGTACGTCAAGATCAATGGCTTGCTGGTTTTCAGGATTTGGAAGACGACTCAAGGAATCTGGTAAGGTAAGTAGTTTTCCAGGTCTGTATTCGATAGTGAAGGTGTATCCTTGGAGTTTTAGCATCATTCTCTGAAGCCTTGGAGGTGCTGAAGTAATGTTTTTGTTCAGGATCATGATCAATGGTTTGTGGTCTGTAACAATGTGGAAGCTTCTTCCATAGACATAGGTTTTGAATCGCTCAACACCAAAGCAGACTGCTAACATTTCCCTCTCGATATTAGCGTATCTTGTTTCTGTGTCGGTTAAGGACTTCGAAGCGTACGCAATTGGTCGCTCCTCTCCTCTCTGGTTTGGTTGTAAGAGTGCTGCCCCTAAACCCTTCTGACTGGCATCAACCTGTAGTACGACTGGTGAGGTCGTATCATAGTACTGAAGTGTTGCATCAGCATTGATCAGAGCCTTCAGGGTTTCAAAGCTGTTCTGGTAAGTTTCATCCCACACAAATGGAACATCTTTCTTCAGAAGTTGCCTGAGTGTCGCTGCCTTCTCAGCCAGGTTAGGTATGAAGAGAGAAAGATACTGGATAAGACCAAGAAATTCTTGCAGTTCCTTCTTGTTGTTGGGTGTTGGCATGCCCTGAATGCCGTCTACCTTCTTTGGGTCGGGATGTACACCCTCTGCGTCGTACACCATGCCAAAGAATGAGATCTGGTTCTGTTTGATGAAGCACTTTTTGGAGTTGAACATGAGACCATTCTTATTGGCTACCTTCATGAGCTGTAGCAAGTTTTTGTCATGTTCTTCTTCCGTGCGCCCATGTACCACAACATCGTCAGTGATGCCATCTGCTCCATCACACTGTTCAAGGATTGAATCCATTCGCTGCTGAAATAGGTCCTGAGACACAGCAAGGCCGAATGGAAGTCTCTCAAAACAGTACCTCCCAAATGGTGTTCTGAATGTGGTGAGGAGTGTACTTTCTGGGTCTAACTTCAGACTCCAATAACCAGCTTTTGCGTCCAGTTTAGAGAAAAATTTTGCCCCGTTGAGCTTGTGAGTCATCTCTTCAACAGTAGGAATCTTGTGAGGGCATCGTTTGAGTGCTTTGTTCAGCTTAGCAGGATCTAAGCATACTCGTAAACTTCCATCTGCCTTTGTCGAAAATGCGAGACTGGAACACCAATCTGTGTGTTCTTGAACCTTCCTGATCACGGATTGGTTTTCCATCTTATCCAACTCCTGTTTGAGTTTGTCTCGCATGTGTATGGAAAACTTTCGTGGAGGGTCGATATATGGCGTCGCATCTTCCTTCAGGTGGAGGTTTACTGTACCAGGAAAATTTCCAATCTTGTCAAATTGTCCTGGAAACATCTTCAGAAGATCATCAACACTGTTGATTACAGCTGGATCAGTTGTTGTTGTAGCTGTCTGTTGCTCTTTAAGTCCATTAACGTGTGTGATAGCACAGTGCATTGTCACTGCACCGAGGTCACAACTTGATTTCAATCCAATGACAGCTGGACCCTGAACCTCTACAATGTAGAACTTGGTTGGTAACCACTGTGAGGAGTCATATCTACAGGGAATGTCGATTGATCCGAAGCATTTGATCGGTGTCTCGTTGTAGGCTATCAGTCTTGTATGTTCTTCAGACTTGATCTTGTTAACAGCCGGATATCCCTCATCATCAAGGAGATCCGGAAACATGTTACGAAATGTTCTGACTGGTAGGGTGTTCCCCTGAGCACCAGTGTCAACTTTTAGTTTAAGGTTGCACTTGGCCCTTCGGTTGAGGTCGATGTCTACGATAGCGTATGCTTCATCTCTGTATCTCTCCTGTTCATCCAGACACATGGAAGAGATTGTAATGGACTCAAATGATATGGCATCAAATTCTGTGTTTGTCCTTTGCCCACTTCGATTTCTTGATCCCTTGGACTGCCGTGCTGGACTAGGTGAGCTTGATCTGGTCTGTTTTCCCCGTCGATTAGAGAATGATCTGTGTGGTCTGTTGTATGACTGTTTCCTTGAATATCTGGATGTCAGACACACTTTCCTCCAGTGTCCTTGTTTCCCACAGGCGCTACACGTTGATGAATAAGCTGGACACTTGTTCTTGGGTTTTCGTGGATGGTCACCACCACAGTTGAGGCATGCTGTTTTTATAGCATCAGTTTTGATAGTGGTCTCCTGTGTACCAATGTTCATAGATTTCAGTTCTTGGATACCTCTCTCAGTAGCTTCATAACTGCGACCTAACTTCAATGCGTCCTGAACTGTATATCCTTTGGGTTTGTTTAATAGTTCCTTTTGGAAGTCTTGTATTGGTGTCGATGCTATTACTTGTTCTAGAATTCGTTCATTGGTTTCATCAGGTGTGAATTCACATTTCTGTGCCTGCTCTCGGCATTTAGTCACAAATTCATCAAGTGTTTCCTTAGTCTCTTTCTGGTAGAAGAAATGCATCTTCAGTCGTGCAACTCTGAAGTTTTGACTCGGGTTCAATTGCTCCTCGAACCTTGTCCAAAGATATGCATGATCTTCTTTCTGATCTTCTGTTAAGGTCCATGAATTATATCTGCGAAGACCTTCATCATCCATCCCACTAAGAATATAGGCCACCTTTTCCTCATTTTTGACACGCTTGATGACAAAAAATAATTCCATTTTCTGTTTGAAAAGGGCAAATGCTTCTAGCAGGTTGTGACTATCCCACTTCATAAAGGGCATTATCTCTTTAGACATTTTTGTAAAAAATACTTGAGAACTGGATTATTTGTTAAAAAGTTCGTTTTGTTGTTAATACTACACACTATAGGCAGGTATACGTTTGCCGCTATACAGTCCTTCTGTATTCGTTAAAGTTCATTAAAATATGTTCACTGTGATATCAATAACTGCTTTGGTCCGGTAAAATCCCAAATCAAATACATCAAAATCGGGAAAAATGTTGTAGCAAACAATACGGGTATCCGTAGATTCCTATGATTTGGTAACGTGGAGTGTGGTCACACTGGAGCACCGTAGATTTTGCACATGTTCACAGTTCAATCACAGTAAACTTGATAAATTTGATATTTATGAATGAAACTGTCAGAAAACATTGTTTCAGAATGTATCTCACTTCTTAACGTAGCCGCAGACACGTTAGATATTTGGAGTTACAGTTACAGGCATAGTTCGTTTTGTATTTTACCGTTGTGTTGATAGTGCATGCGGTCGTTTACCGTCACGCTTCGATTTCCCGTTTGGAAAGCAAAAGTCACCTTTTAAAACACGTTCCTGTGTAATTGCAGATGCTTCTCATCTTGCTTTTTTTTACCGCTGCCACCATGAATAAGATTTAAGGAGGCTGTTGATGAATATAACTTCTTTATTATACATATGACAACATCGTGTCAGACCGGTGAAGCCTGAACAACGCACACCATACGGTGTCATATCAAATTGTTCCTTGAGGAATAAGATACTGTTACATATATCACAACTAAATGTCAACATACATACATATTTTCAAATTTGAACGAACACATTTGGCTACATGCTTGAATGGCAACAAACACTTATGTAAATCAAAATGGTTATACAAATATTACTCGCCTACAATGGTCATTGTTGAATGATTTTATAAGAATACTAGCTCTAGATTTAACAGAAATGTTTGGGGTGTCGGTAGAAAATCAGAAATTGAATGTGGAAACAATTGTTTACCCCGCATTTCAAGAGAGTCCGCGGTACATTGAAGGGTTTTATAGCGAGGGACCACTTTATGCAACTACTAAGCCTCAAAGGATTGATTAAATTGGTGGTATTTACGTGGTATCTTCCTCGTTCGTTTCAATACATTTTATAAAAAATGTAAACATTATGCGTTCATACTGAACGAACTACTCTTAGGAGAAATGAACTGAGTATGTTAGAAAATAAGAGGCATCTTTTACTGTATAAATAGCGAGTTAATATTAAAGATTTCTCCTTTTCAATACAGTATAGCATGTCCCTGAAAATCAAACATTCTACCATGATGGTTTTGATAATGAACTACTTGTTCTAGCAAATCTTGCTTTGTGAAACAATGACCTCCTCTGTGATGTGGAATTGCGTCTTTAAATGCCAATCTATTAAGCCTTACAGTATTCAACCCAAATGTTTGCAGCATATCTGTCTGCACTAAAGTCATTTATATTGGGACATTGCCATGATAAAACCAATTAGTTCGAGGAAAACAGGCCGTAATAATTATAATAAGAAAACCTTTTTACTAAAACTTCTTCTTGATTGTACAACAAAACGACGTTTTCGCGTTTGTGCTACCCATTCTTCATTCCACTAAGTCTAGAATTCATCTTATGCGATCATATACTCTGGTGTCAATGACATCACTTCCTGGACAAAAACGGAACATCTCCTCTGTTGGATCAATCTTACATTTCATTTTATAGATATTTAAGTGGTCTACAAGACAAATAGACCATTCCTGACAGTAGAAATGAACAACCGCCTGTCAGTGAGCAATTGATCACTGAGTACAGACATATTAGCGAAGCACTGTTTCGGCAGTCACATCAATGATCTATGTATCCTTAAGATGTAGCTGTAGGTCGCCTTGATCTCTTATAGACGTTGAATTATTTGGTTTCATCATATTTTGGTAACATATATGGTGACTCTGAGACGATATCCGAACTGTCTAGCTGTACATCGCATTCCAGTTATTCTCCATTTCTCACCTTATATAATCTGCTGTATAGTTAGATGAACTTCCCAATGCCATTGATCAGTTTGTTGTCGCATGTCTTTACCGATAATGGTTAACCAATGTACCAAACTGATAGTCATAACACAGAGTCTATATACTTAACATATTTAAACAAATTACTTGCCATTATGTCACATGCTTAATAGACACATAGGCTTCATCTCCTATTATATGATATATTTGACAATTATACTTGTATAACTTTTAAAAAAATTTTCACAGGGTACATACAGGCACATGTTACATACAACATTGGCCCACAGAATTTCGATATTGAACACACATAGCACAAACATTGTCACACGTTTCATTAATTCTATGTTAATATTGGATAACAAGAGATTCCAGTTTTTTGTGGAGTTTACACAATACTTGTAAGGTGAAAACTGTTTTCTACAATAAGCATTACATACAATTGAAGGGGTGCATTCAAGAAGGACAAATGTTCTTTGTATTTAACATAGAAGGTACTTCTATGTACTTAAATGTGCCCTTCTTGAATGTAGCCCTTCTATTGGAAAATGATATTCATCTTCAATGTTTCCACTGTTACAAACCGTTTGACTCCTTAGAATAATTATAGTACCTTCCTGTTTCAATGATACATTTATTTACAACGAAAACGTTCTAAAGTTATCAAGATTTAGTGATAATGTGTTTACTTTAATCGTACAAATATATGTTAAACTGAAAATAGGAAAAAATAATGCAATTAATTCTGTTCATACATGGCATTCTACCAATATAGCGTGCATGGTATGTTTTTCATGATATTTGAAAGAAAGATTGGGTTTTGTGGTGCGTATTAGAAAAAAAGTTCGAGAATGAAATTAAGTCCCAAGTATAAGCATATTCTAGATCAATATTAATTAACACCGTTGCTCACGTTGCTACAATTAAATTACAACGAAAAGCCTAAAACGTCAATCTGTTCTTAACACATGGACCGTGAGAAACCTCACTCAACTTGGTAGAAACACTGCATTAATCACAAATGCTTGTGAAACTCATCCCCTCTTTTCGAGGATGCAAAACCAACCTCAAAATATATTTTATAATTAATAATTAAGTAAGGGTTTTGTTTTAAAGTACCCAATATAAGGATACTTGTCAGTACGGATGCGTGACTGTAACGAAACAACACAAGGAAATACATTAATTGATACGAAGTGTCCATAACAATGTATTATAGGACTCGCCATGTAAACATGTCTATGCTGCACCTACTCTTTTACTGGTTTGACTATGCATGGTACCATAATAATGCAAAAAACTAAAATGACCAAGAATGTTTATAAATGACCACCCATGACTAACATTATCCATGTAAAGACATATTTCATAGATCAAAATAAAGACTCGTCAATAATAGCAAAACTATCCTTTAATATTGTTTTGGAACTTTTTGTTTGTCTTTTGTTGATTTCAGAAATGAGCTTTTCCCTTGTCTATATCTGTTGGTGTTGAAATCTTATAAACTACATTAGAATTTATGTAAAACAAATAGCCAAAATAGTTCCGTATTGGAAGAAAATGATACGATGCATTAAGCCACATTGTTGTGGAACTCTTCATTTCGAGAGGTAGATTTGTAGATCCCATCCAATTTTGTGAGTTCAAACAATAAGATGGTTTGCAATTTCATGATTTCTCATATCAAAACTCTTCTCTTGAGTGTTTAGGTATCGCTACATCAGTCAGATTAATTGAACTACCTTCGGGCAGCTATTTTAATGTGAACACCTTTAAATTGCCACTCGAAGGGAAAAGGACTCGCATGGCTTCACCGAACCATGTTCGATCGTTTTACAACTTTTTGTTGATTCAGGAGTATTATTTACCCATTGGTAAGACCTATTTACCAGTTTATGATATCAGTATATATTTCAGTAAGAACGGCGTGCTACAGGGCCTTTGAAACAGGCCTACCTGACCTGTATGAAGTAAAACCACAAATACATTAAATTGCATTTAACATAAGTGCCACTTGCTGAAGAGGAGTCCAGTTATCATAATTTATTGTGTTCCCAAGATTGCGTTGGTGGAGACACAGTGAAAAGGTCAATCAGGCGTTACACTTTCACATTATTCGGCTAGCTCTTATTGATTATTTTCCATTACATGATTGCCTGATCATACGAGCTTAACTGTTTGACTTCCGTCAACAAATGTTTATTAATAGGAATAGTTTGATACCAATATTTCGGCTAGAATCAATCTTGAAGGATCGATATCCATATAACTCTCTGATTGTAATTGTCATATCCCGTTTTTTTTCAATTTCCATGAAATCATGAGGATGTAATTTTGTTCGAAGCGTATCTCCGGCAAATATGGCTTGTCAGGCCTTGAAAACGTATTGTTGTATCTTTCACCGAACGCTGAACACTTGTACACAGACAAGTGGGAATTATAGATAGTTCTCTCCAGTACATTGTTAAACAACTTAAACTCCTGTCGCAGTTGCAGATTCACAATCTATCAAACTGATGTATGTAAGTTGAAAGTACTATATATAATTATACCATGTCAGAAAGCGAAGGAACTTGGTATTTTGATATCACAAGAACGAGCTACTAGTTTCCATTACACTTGTGCAAAATGTCGGAGTTTATGTATAACTTATTTCAGCTCATATAGAGTATATTGTGTTTAATAGTATTACTTTACCATGTATCAGACAGATCAAAGCAGATGCTACTGTTACATTAAGTAAGTTGTGACTTGAATAATTGGTATGCAATCAGATACTCTGGTGTCAATGTCGTCACTGTCACTTCCTGGACAAAACCAGAAAACCGATGCACTCCTTTTTTCATCGATCTTCGTCTGCTCTGGAGATATTTGAGTGGTTTACAAGCCATTCCTCAGAGTAGAAATGAACATCCTCATGTGAGTAAGCAATATAATATATAATAATAGCGATGTCTTGTCAGTAACATCAATGATCTATCCTATTCTTAAAATGCCGCTAAAGGTTGCCTTCTGTTCTGTATGAGATCTAAAATGAGTTCTCGAGATTTAGTGATAATATGTATACTTAAAAACTGTCTTAAACTGAAAATAGGAAAAACATATTAGTACTATTCCATAATGCAATTATGTTCATACATGGAATTCTACCAATATAGCGTGCATGGTATGTTATATTATTCTTGAAGATCATTTGTGACAAAAGCACTACATAACCATGGCGCCTGCTGTCTTACATACACGGTGACCTGTCTAATGCCGTTGCGTGAATCATCATTTTATCGTTTTCTCATTGTTTTAGCTTGTTGGCTTACAGGAACAAAAGTATATCCAAAGCATACGGATTATAAAAAGCAGACTAGAAGCCTATTCATAATCCATATGTCTCTTTATGGATGAAGATTCTGTAATACAATCAGGATTTCCAGTCATTTGAGGGTGTATTCATGATGATAATGTTATTATAATTTAACTTGAGACAACCATTGTCAAAATGCTAGTTGGTTATCCCTATAACGGTGGTTCATTTCGGATTGCCAATATTTAAAAGGATTAGGAGTTTGTGCTTGGAATCAGAAGAAACCCTCGAGAATGCAAATATGCCCCCAATGAAACCATAATTAACATGGATTAACTGCCCATGTATTTTAGATTTATAACAAAGTCCAAATGAATTACGAATAAAGTACCCACGATAAGCAAATGATTCAGGTGCAAAACTTGTCAGTTCTGATTCATTACTATAGTAAACCAACAAAATATGACACATTAATTTATAATAGTTTGATATGGTTCAGAGTATAGTCTGTGTATGTGTGCTAATGTCAGTGCTTCTTCAAATCCAAACATTTGCTTTTTACAACAGATGCTGCAATGATGATCACTGACTTATACTTTAATCTCTATGAAAACATGTGTTTGTTCTAACGGTTTTCAATTATTCCTTTATACAATAGCAGAGTGAAACGAGAACATTCAACAAGATCAAATAAACGGGGAGATGCGTCGTGGTTTGTCAAACTGATAGTCGTCTCTCATTAGCGTTGTCAGGTAATTTTGACTTTACATTTATTGAGATCTCTATCTTATCTAACAACTAGTTTACTGTTTTTTAGATATATGTTCCTATAATATATATCATAGTTAAGCACTATTGGCATTTCTATAATATAATAAGTATATTTATAAGTTGAAGAATAACATATTCTGTCTCTAAAAAAATATTGTAATCTTGTGAATTTGACCATTTACGATTTACCATTATGGGACAAGACAATGTTTCGTTGTTTTTATTATAGAAAAACGTACATCTGTAGGTGAAAAAGAATTCACAGTTTCTTTATCAACGTCATTCTCTGTCTAGTATAAATCCCCCAATTATTAACTTTACAATACTTACAGACAGTGCTTGACTTGCTGACTTGGCAATTATTTTTATAACACATTCATTTAGCAAAATAACAAAATTCATTTCGCCACACGCCGAGGTATATGATAATCAATACTTGTGTAAAGACCAGTTAAAATTCACATTTACATAGTATATGACGGTGTAGATGACAATTTATCAAAAGACAGATAAGTTTAATTGTATTTCACTAAGTGCCAAATGCTGAAGAGGAGTCCACTTGTTATATTTCATGTGTACCCATTAAGAACACGTTTAGAGACAAAGACATAGTGAACACTTCAATCAGGCGTTGCACTTTCACACTATCCGGCTAGCTGCTATTGACTCTCCATTGACTTTTCCAATGACATGGTTGACTAATCATAAGTGCTCAACTGCAGACTTCCGTCAACAAATGGGTATAAATAGGGATATGTTGATACAAATATGTCGCCAGGAATCAAGCTTGAAGGGTCAATATCCATTAATTGGTACGTGAAAGTGGTTGCTACTGACAGACTCCATTTCGAAGAAATACAAATAATCCTTGAATACAATGGTTTGGGTTTTTGAAATACTCATTTTCGTTTTGTAAATGATATTGATGTTTTTGTGACAATATGTTTCCACCTAAATTAACTGAACAGTCACTACATTGCAGATTTTGGAGCAGATTTTGGAGCTCCGCTTGCCGTGAATTACTACATACAACCTGTGAAAGTTATTGTGATTTGCACCTCGACAGCTGTGCAGTCAAATATAACTAATTTTAATCAAGGTACATTCTACCAGTTCTATATTCATATATATTGTTTTATGAATCAAACATCTAATGAAAGAAGCATAGAATTTCAGACTCTTTAAAAGCAGTAAACCTTTTTGACGAATTAAAACCTCTATACTTTCAAAATCAGCTTTTAAAAAAATTGTGATAATTTGCCTGTGTTTAACGCTTTCGTGTCGTACTCTTTTTTCTTTTGCAAACCTTTTTAAATGAGGCAAATAAATTAAATGTCTCGCCGCTAATGGCTGCAATACTGTCGAAGCGGCGTTAAACAATAACTCACTCACTCACTCAAAGAAAGATTATAACCTTTGTATGACCCAAATATGACGTAGATTGATAGTTACGTACATGTACATGTGATGTCCTTCTAACCACGTATACTTGTCATAAGGCATGAACATTTTGAAGTCATTGAACAATTGTCAATTATTGAATGGCCGAATTTAATTATTGCTGTGTTCATAACATTTCCTAATCAACTATTATATCGTTTCCTCCTTTCGGCTCAAAATATACTTTATTGAGAGGACTTTAAGAACTTAGAAAGATGGGAAACGAAGATGTCAATGGATAGCTTCTAGCAATGGATGCAACGATGTTGTGTTGTTAACTTCTAACACTGTTACAATAAGAAACTTGTGAATCCAAAGAACTTGCCATGCCATAGGATAAGTTGTCGTTATTATCTACTGTCTAGCTTGGTGTAATACAGAATGTCTATACTAATTACCTTCACACAAATACTCATATGAGTATGCCACTCCAAACACTCGTCCTCGTACGTTTAATCTCTGTGTCCTTGTCTTGTCCAAATGCTTATATCAAATAGCATATTTAGAATTTATTATTGTTACGCTTAAATTATACCATTGTGTCAAGAGTGCTGAACATTATTTCATATAATACGAAGTTTAATGTTATCGTTTAATGTAAAGTACAATATAATTTCGCATTTATACAGGTCAACATGTAAGTGACTGGCGGGATATTTCAGTAAGGTGCAGGACTACAATGCCGATGGAATCATAATAATTTCGTTATTGTAATAAATGCGTTGTTGCGTAAAATGAACGAGGTTGCAATAAGAAAGTGCAATAAGAAAGAAACACCAGGTGAAAAACAACTCTCTATCAAAACCGAATTCGAACTGTTTGACGACATTGCCAGGGCTTACCCTCTGCTTATATTGTATGTATCATAATAGTGAATTAATAATAATAATAATAATGAGGATACTTATATCGCGCTGAACTCCACAACACAATGGGCCATGCTCAAAGCGCTACACACATTATTACCCTGGTGTTAGGACCAACATCGTTCCTTTTTTCATTCTCAACACCCTTGGGAGTATGCAATCTGGGCTGCCAATTAAGGCGCTCGAAGGTTATCTGTCACATTGCCTGCACTTCCAAACCAGGTACTCAATTGTACTGCTGAGTGAACAGAGGCACACTTCGAATAAAGTCCCTTGCCCAAGGTGACACCACGAGCCTCTCAACTCATGTCTCAGTGTGGGGCAGGGAATCACCCTTCAAACTCTCAGTTTTCATTCAGCAATGAGGCGGGTAACCCACCCATCCAGCGAGCCACGTCCGTTGTTGCTGAACTTAACTGATAGCGGTCGACTGAGCTATGCACAGGACCACATGCCACCGTATTCTGAACGAAACAGACATTATCTAGTGTAATATAGGGATTTTAGAGGATTTATAACTGCCTGGTTAGATTATTGTTCCCTGAAACTAGTGAAATGCGACCTTTAAGATTCATAAATATATTAGTGAGTCCTTGATATATCAACGAAACGTTCAGCTCTTCTGGGCACAATTGAGGAAAGGGAAGGGAAATTAAATTCCCTCGGATTTCTACTAATATGGATGATGCAGACAACTAAATATGACAGGCATGTATATCTCTTTCATGGTATATTTCCCACCATACCAAGGGAATTTAAGATAACTGCGCTTGATTAATTATAGGACGAACAGAAATGACTTTTTGAAGGACATGTTTGTTGATGCTCGGAGGTCACGTTTCAGTTGTTGAGATCTCGGTTGCTGAACGGATACATTTCTGGGCTTTTCTGTGCTAACAGTTGTTGCCCGACTCTGAGGATGTTGATCCTAATCTCCGCTTATTCAGATATTGGTATCCATGTACTACAATGTTTACCAGTGAAGTGTGGATGGGTTTAAATACTACACGAATTTCTTTTCCGCGAAAAGACCGCCATACTTCCGTTGCATGACTATTTCATGAACACCTCAGGCTAAAAGTAAGGCTAATACTGTTTTGACCTGCATCGACAAGTTGGTTTTTCAATCATCCAGAGTAGAGAAACAGGATGTCTTTTTAGGACACCAGACTTTGACATCTTAGTATATTCTTTTTAAATTTGATTCCTGCGAAATCAAGTCACAAAAATTACAAGTTTGCTTTTTCAGGACAGACAGAGGAAATTACTCTTGTCAGATCAAAGGAAAGCATTCCTTGTCAAATGGGTGATTCTTGATTAAATATATCAAGACGGGACAATATCGTAATTGTTATATTTGAATCCCCACAAGTAAACCACAGTGTGCACATTCCCATTTGTTTTATACAGGAAACATAATGGAATAGGTTTGAAAGTTCTTCAACATATTTAAAAACTTTTTAAGAAAGGTTGAAACCAACAACAAGTAACATAATATGTTCCATGATATTCTGATATGTTTTACTCAACATGGTTTCACATATTTATGTATGCATGTTCATGTATACTAAACTAGTGTCCAAAAGAAACGATACCACGACTTTGAGCGGCCATTACAGGAAAACTTAACGACACAGAAATTTACAATTGGTATTATTCTTTTGAGATTTCGTTCATTAAACAAGTGTACACAATTCATTTCAATCAGTACTTTGCATTCATTTGTACAGGTCTGTATTGACGTGAGGGGTCTGAAAATGAAAATTTCATTCACACAAATGACTGAGACAAATGTTGAATATGTCAAAAGAGGCGTCACTAAGTCACATTTGTATTCGGTATGTCCATCCCGAGCGTCAGAACGGGCAAGTACATGTCTATGAGTTGATGACGTCAGACGTCGGATGACGTCAGAAGATAAGCTTTGTCATTTAATCAAGGAAGCAATGGGCTGACTTGATGGACGCAATTCAGAGCATAAAGGTCACTAATTCTTCGGTACACACGTTGTCTACCATTGTTCTTGAAGATGCAAAATCGGCTCCGATATGAGAGCATGACCAGTGCTCAGTCTCTCTGTTACCAACGTTGAATTCGTCTGTTTGTTTACTCGTTGTTGAGGCCTCGGGAACGTGTTGTGGTATGGACGACATGTTCAGATATCATGAGTCTTCAATCTCTTTTACCAAGTCTGTCTACTAATCACGTGTCTCAGTGACGTCTTTGACTTTAACGTCGTAATGATGAATGGGTTTCGGAGATGAAATACCCGGATGTGGCGGTCTTCAATAAGCGTAATCACCTTCTTCTCGACCTGCATGTTATCCGATCTTTATCACGTAACCGGTGCGTTAACCTGGTGAATGCTATGCGCGCGCAACCGAACTTTCTGGCGTCGTCGGCGTGTGAGACTCGCTATGTGACAATTCCATCGGCTCTCTCATCCTCAATGGCTGTCAAACCCGATATTTTCTTGTGTGCTTTTTGTTGCTTTGATACCAACGTGTATGGTCAGCCGTTTTATACACTTTATCTGCAGTTGCAAACTATGCTACCTACAATTATGTCATTCTCACAAAGTACACCATTTCTTCGGATATGATAAAATGTTCTCGGTATTTTCGATTGAATACACTGCATTTGGGATGTGGGATATGCAAAACCATGTTTTCATACGAAGAAAATCACTTTGTAAAAAGATATTTTAAAAAATAGATGGTATCGTTTCTTTTGGACACTAGTTTATATTATTTGTGAATTAAAACCATTTTGAACACATGCCATGGCACTTACAATGGATAAGATCGAATTTTATTTAGATGTTCATGAGTTGTGGCCCTTGTTTCGACAGAGGAATGTGCTCCTTCAACACAATATCAAACAGTCACGTCATATATAAATGCTGTCGCAGACATATTAACAGTTATAATTTGGTGTGCTTTACTCTCGGATGTTCGTGACAATTTATATTATGAAATTGGTTAGTAAAGAAGTGCGTGGCGGGAAACGTCATTATTAACTGCATTACACAAAGACCCACTGCACATTATAAAGACTGTCAATAATACCATTATTGGTGTACCTCACGTTACAGAAAATGAATAAAACTGAACTGATAGATTTCAATGATATTGAACACACCAAGTTTGAAAATATGACATATTTCCGTGTAACACTTGTGATTTCAGCTAATTTGTTAAACAAACGGACTTATATTAAAGAAAACTCGTCTGAAAATTTCAGTCACTTGTACAGTTAACATTGTTATACATATTGTTATCCAAACTGTAACAATGTCACATTTGTTAACAGTCTAAATTACAGGTAGTTCTATTGTATATATTGGTTAAATATGCAATTTGCAAAGTGACTGTTTTTTAATAATTTCAAACATTGATTATTAGGCAGTAAATTTAAGCAAAAGTAGTGTTAATGTATTGTGGAAAACTGAAATAAGTAATAACACAGGGAATGCTTTGACATTAAGATGTCTGTAACAAAGGGAATACACAAGTGGTAAGTGGAGGACTGCCTGTATGTAATCGCATGTACTCGCAAGCCAGACAGTAGATTATAAACACTCTCTCTTATTTCCTCCCCGCTGCATCTCACTCCTGCTCCCTGTCTATTTCTGGGTGAAAGATATACCAAGACTACATCTATTGCAATCCTATCACGTCTATTTAATCAAATTGTTTGACATATTTATCAATGTTCCTCTCTGTATTGAATTATGTTTACCACTCGTACTTGTGTATTATACTGATTCGTTTGAATGTGGATTCGTATATATATTTTTTATAGACCGTAATTACAAAGAATCAGATTCCTGTACTAGTAACTCAATTGCCCTGTAAATGTTTGGATGCAATGTGCTCCTGAACTTGTGTTTGTTTGTCATTAATAATACTTTATTTTAAAACAAATTACAGAAATTAGAATTGAAATCGTTAGCGCTTACATGTTCACTTGTTTCGAATATAGATATCTACAAGGTATTATTTATACACGTGATTATTGACTAAAATACAAGATGAATGAAACAAATTAATGAAATACTTCTGCGATGATGTAAGTGAGAAGTATGACATGTGTAACGGTTATTTCAGGAGATACACCATGTTGATATAATTAACACATGTCACAGTTTTGTATTTACGACATTTTAATCACGGAAAACAAAATACTCATTGTTTCTCAGAAAACATATATGTCACTAATTTTATTTTAGGAAGATAATGATTCTCTTTTAGAGAAGATGTGGTACGGATAAATATATAGAGGATATTATATGAGTGTCTATGTCATACTATGTTTACGACACGAGTGCCTGAATATTAGTATTTCCCGAGCGAGAGCGAGGGATATACCGATATTCAGGCACGAGTGTCGTAAATGTAGTATGACATAGACACTCATATAATATTCTGTTTATTACCGAAGTCGTGACATTGATGAAAATACGCTTAAATCCACTTTCAACCATAGGCAGGCGACCACCGTCGCCGGATTTAGAATGCAACGTCATAGACGAAGCGTGACGTCATAGTATTGTTTATGACGTCACGTCACCATGACAAAGTGATATTTTGCCCTAGGGCATCGTATGAAAAATATGAACCCCGGTATGATTGCCCCCGTAGGTAATAAAGGGGAGCTATTGTGATGTCCACTGTTATCACCAATCCGTTCCCCAAGTTGTCACTGCCTTTCTATTTTGTCACATACTAGACATTGAAACATTGAAACACAAATTTGAAAAATTAAATGAAGTATGTTAACAGTATGGGATATTCTGTTCAACTAAACTCTCGTAAGCCATAAAAAGTGTTAAAAAACTTCTCATGTTTTGGAAACGTATTCACTAGTAAATAGTACGCAGAATAGAAATTCTTATTTTCTCAGCATGAGTTTGAATCGAAATATTTGCAATAATTTTGAATAGACAGATTTATAGACACTTGCCAAATTGCTTTCCTGTATCAGCGTTTTATTTCCGTTCTACAGCTTCTCCTCTCATCCACTGTGGGTAATTACAATACAGATCTAACTGCCATAACCTGCAATAAAGTTATCTAGCAAGTGTGTCTTTATTTCAATTTACATGATTGCCCATCCATAAATACTGATTTGTCTAGACCTGTGTCAACAGACATGCATTAAAATGAATATGTTGATACCCATATATCACAAGAGAAACGTATCAAATCGTCGATAATAATCTCACTATTCATCGAATGCGTCTGGTTATTCTGAAATAGAACTCCACACCAAGTAATATGAGTTCCTAGTTAAGTTGTTTGCGCTAAACTAAATGGCTCTTACTTTGTCAATGATGTGGATTTTGAATTGCCATCTGTATACATACATTTGGCTTCGGTAAATCAAACAAAATAGTGTTTATATCTTAAATATATACAAAAAATTAAAACTATAAAATATAAAAAATACTTTTACAGTAAGATGATATTATAATGTACAATTAATTACAAGAACAGTGTATCATTAGATCAGAATGTTAAAAAATGTATTGACAATACAATTGTAGATAGTATAACCTTTGTATTTTTTTGTTTTATTGTAATTGCATTGTTGACAGCTATATGGCGTTGGCATTAGTCTAGAGCATTGTGTTAGCTCTCAACTAATTATAAAGATTAATTTCTATACTTACATAATATATACTTTAAAATCTAGATACACGCAATAAAAATCGTTTGTGTTATATTTGCAGCAAACATGACATGACATTTTATTACTCGCCGTGTAAGATACTGCAGTGTAATATTTATACGGCAATATTAAACTAGTGTAATACCGCCGCACGTATGACGTCACAATAGTGTGCGGTTATGACGTCACAATGGGAGTAACGTCGTCACAGTGGTATCGAATTTGCGGGAGTCATAGTTTCAGAGCTATGTCGGCTATTTCGCTGGATTATAGGTGGGCGAGTAATAAACAGAATACTAAACTTCCTTCTATTTAATACCATTTTTATTAAACTCGTGAATGATTGGTATCAAACTCGCTTTCGCTCGTTTTATACAAAATCATTAACTCGTTTAATAAACATGGTATTAAATAGAAGGTCGTTTAGTATCCTCTATGTAGAAAACATGCGTTTTCTATATCAAATCGAGAGGGTTTGTTAAATATGTTGTGAACATGGTCAGCAGGGATCAAGGGATCATGAGGGATAAGGGATATATGATTTTATGATAACATTAAAACATAGTATGGAGATGACAGGACTGTTTCATTATACTATTTATGATTGTGTGATAAGTGTTTCAGTAAGGCAGTAGCCCGTTTGGAAACTCTATCATGGAGTAATAGATTATTTTAGATGTATCTGCCAAACTCAATAAACTTCAACAAGCAACATATAACATACCGATATGGAAACTGTTTTATAAAATTATAAAAGTTGTTCCATTTAATCAGATATGACTTCAGAAAATAATTAAAGGAACATATTTAAAGAATAATTGCCCTTCTTTAATGTGTAAAAGAAATTGACTGACGTTCGTCGTTCTTTGTTAAAAGAAATGGAGTGTCATTTCCTAACATATAACCACTGTGCCTCAAAGGACTGCATAAGTTTGTGGTATTTACGTTTCAATCGTCCTCGTTCGTTTCAATAAATCTAATTAAAAATTTAACCATTATGTTTTTGTACAGAATGAACCTCTCTTAGGAGTTGAACCAATTTTGTCTGAAAATAAATTTTATTAAAAATGTAAACATTATGCTTTCGTACTTAACGAACTTCTCTTGGAGATGAACTGAGTTTCTTTGAAAATAAGAGGCATCTTGTACTGGATAAATAGCGAGTAAATATTGAAGATTACACGCTGTCAATACACTATAACATGTCCCTGAATTTCAAACATTCTACCATGATGGTTTTGGTTATGAACTCTTTGTTCCAGCAAATTTTACTTTGTTAAACAATGAACTCGTCTCTGTTGTGGAGTTTATTAAGCAGTGAATCACATTTTAATTGAAACTGCATATTTTCCTTTCATCAGTCAACACAAGTGTGTTCAACATATCTTTCAGTACTAGAGTCATATACATTGAGACATTGTAATGATAAATTAAATTGGTTTGGTGGAGAACATGCAATAATAATTATAACAACAGACGATGTTACAGAGTATGTGCTTACTCATTCATCATTCCACTTGTAAATGCCATTTAAAGACTTGAATACATGTTATGCAATCAGATGGTCTGGTGTAAACGACGTCACTGTCTTGCTTGACAAAAACGATACACCCCTTTTTCATCAAACCTTGTTTGTTCTGTTTGATCAATCTTCTACAAGCCAGATACGTCTGTTCTGAGAGTTGAAATGAACAACGTCCTGAGAGTAACGTAACAATTGATCACCAAGTACAGACGCACTTGCAAAACGATATAGAAGCAATCACATCAAAGATCTTTCCATTCATGTCGCTGTAGGTCACCTTGATCTCACAAAGATAATGTAGTTAGTTTGAACATGTTTCTGTACCACATAAGGGATGACTCTATTACAATGTCGAAATGTTAAGCTGTAGAAGACATGTCCTTTCTTGCATTCCAATTATCATTCTATTTCTCTGCTTAAGGAAATCTGGGCTATAGTTTTTACAGTCTTTTTTTCTGGCAATTCTTTACTGATAATGTTTTGGACATATGCAAGCTACCGAACTGGTTATCATTAAATAAATCAACCAATCAACCTGTATGTACCCAGAGTTTCATTAATTACTTCTTTCCATATGGTTCACAGAATATATAACACACATACCATGCCTCTAATCACAAGTAGGAATGCAACTTTAAAATATATGATAGATTCGCCATTTGTACATGTTTCTTTAAATTGCTCTTCTTTTCTCCCAATATATCTTGTTTTTGCACATAGGGTACATACCGGCCATTGACACACAGAATTTCTATATTTAGTCGCATATAACACAAACATTGGTTCACGTTTAATTGAATTTATTTTATTATTGGATAACAAGAAACGTATGACTTGTGGAGTTAACAAAATACCTGTAAGGAAATAACCGTTTTCTAGTACCTTAACATGTAAAAAAGGGGAACAAATTAGTACGGTTCTGTAACACAATTCAGTTGGTTTAAACATATGTTATTGACAGAAAGGTCAAATTGATCAGGCACAAATGGAGCTACTTACAAGGCCTTTTCCTATAAACAATTGATTATAATTGTGACGATGTACATATTTAACAATATTAAAATACAGATATATTATTAAGAATAAGTGAAGGTAATTTACAGTGCAGAAATTCAGTTCATGCATGGCATTCCACCAATACGCCGTGTATGAGATGTAATGTTATTGTTGTGTGTCGTGTGGTAAGCTTCTGGTACGGTCAGTGCTGGCGATAGTTACCTTACACTGAGGGTGTCGGTTCAAACTCCACAAGGGACTCGGTCCGAAAAAGTACAAGAACGTGTACTATTGACGGTAGTGTTATCCCAAATATAAGCATGTTATATTTGTTCACTATTTAAATAGCATGTATTTCAAGTTATTGTTGATGATCATGTGTGACAACAGACCTACATACTTGTGGCGTTTTGTCTTACATAAACAATGTCACAAAATCATTATTTTTATTATATATTAACGATACATAAACAGTTTGCTATTTTGCACCCCAGTTATCTTCCATTTCTGAGTCATTTCAAGTCATAGCATAGACTCAAAACAAGATGGAACAAGATAACCTATCAACATATAATGTACCTAAAGTCTCTTTCATGAAGAAATTACTTGAATGCTACCATAATAATTCAAAGAACTAAATGACATATTGTACAAAATATTTGCATTTGAAAAATAAGTCAAATTCTGCATATTTCTTATCTAGGTCTTTTTACTGTCGAAGTATAAATCTCCTAGTTATGAGACATTTGCATTTAACCTCCATACCTAGTACTGTTGGTTGTAGACAAGACACATAATCCTTAACTGGAATAAAACAACCTATCAACCTGTTTGTACCAGGAGTCTCTTGCATCAACACCTTCTTAACATTATGTCATATGCCTCAGAGATTATAAAAAACACAGACTACATTGCACTGATAAGAAAGCAACTATCAAATATATGATAAACTCGACAATGCCATGATATGTTGTTACATGTTTCGTTCACAATTACTCTCCTATTCTATCAATATATCGCGCATGACATGTTTTATGATTCGTCTTGATCATTAGGAACAACTGTATAACTACATAATCGTGGCGCCTAGTCTATTATACAAACAGTGGCCTCCCTAATTCCATTGTCTGGATTGTCATGTTCTTATTGTTTTATCATTATCAAACAGATCATGTATCCAACAAAACTAAATCTAAATCATACTGGTCATAAAAAAAAGCTGCAACAAGCTTATCTATAGATCTTATATATCTTTATCGATGAGGATTCAGAAAGAAAATCAGGATTTTCTGTCATTTACTTTTTGATGATAATGTCATTACAATGTACCTTGAGAGAGCAATTGTCCTAGCACTACTAAGAAGCATTTGGAAACCTTTAGAACAAATACTGATTAACATCGAGATTAAATTATTAGTCAATGATCATCACAATACCATTTGCTATGAGAAAATAGCAAATGTTTGAGTTTGAGGTAATATTGAAATCAGCAAATATACATAGACAATAACCTGTGTGGTACCAATTGATATAAATTTTCGGACTTGTCTTTGTTAATGTCCATGGTAATTTAATCAGCCTATCTGTTATTCCTGTCAGTACACCAGACGGTGCTAGGCTAATTAGCCTGGATAATGAACTCAGTGAAATGGAAATGAGCCATCAAAGTGACTTACCTGAACCAGATATATTCAGTAGAAGGCACCGCTTCTGGATTAATACTGAGTGAGTGTCAAATAGAGAACACGGTGAAATTAATACTGTGGTTCTTCTACTAACATATTGACGCTATTTCCGTTCCATACCAAAATGTGGCAAAGTGTGTGTAAGTATATAAGCCTAAGAACAGGATGAACAGTTGGGAGACATGAGACCAGTATAGTGCAACATCGTGTTGGAATGTTTCAAACTAATTGTAGTTAGTTGACACAATGTCTCTGGAAATTAACATTGATATAACAGTGAAGCTAACTCGACATCAGCAAAATTTTGGAAAAGTAGGTCAGTAGCTATGTTTGATTCGTTTCAGCGGCATATCCACCGAGCAAGTGACCGGAGTACATGCACCGTTCTGAAGCCAGGCTTAAATTTAACAAGTGTATATCGGCGTACAAACAGAAAAAAGACGTCATCATCTCTCAAACAAGCTTAAATTAACATGTCATTTAAATGAGAAAACTTTTAAAAAAATTACTTCCAAACATGAATTGACATGTTATTAGCGTGTTAGGCATTGTTTTTAAGAACCAGTATTATTCTAAAATAAATCACTTCGTCAAAGTATCTAGTTGTCAAATGCAAAGTAAAAGAAAATATAGTTAATTACTGTCGCAAGGATAGCAATTGTAAGCCATTATACGCCACCTTCGCCTGTCATTTCAAACCGAAGCATTCGGATTACACCTTAATTAGGCTAAGCCGGTTTCACCATTTTCGGCGGCGTATGCCGGGTGTTGCGCCGGGTTCCGAATCAATCATAACCAGTAAAACTGTTAACCAAACGGAACGTAGTTTCCGATTTTGGAATGCCAAATAATGTACTTAACTTATAGAAAAGCGCTCTGTTACTTGTGATATTGATTTGAATTGCAGATTACAAGTTTATCATTGATTCTAATGAAACATTGAAGAAAAAATCTATCTATATGACAAATATTGATAATCAAAATGCGCCCCAAGCCATAATGAATAGACTATCCGTCAATTCTTGACAATTACCATGTTTATCCCATCTCTTAAGATGGAAAGTTATATACTCGTGAAAATATAAACTTTCTACCTCACTCGATGAGATAAACATGGTATTAGTCAAGAAAAGACAGATATCATCTACATGTATATGTTAATAAAAAAAATAATTCAATTAAATAGTACGTTTGGTCAGACGAGAATTCGAACCCACATCTAATAAATGTATCTGAGATGTCTGTGAATTTATTTATTACGTGAGGGTGTGTTGTCGATTTTATGAACTTCATTCCTGACAGTAGATATCACTCTTTGTCAACATCAGCCTACACACGTCCAGTAAAGTTGAGGAATATGTTACAGCTGGTGCACATGCATTTGCCTTTGCCTCTTACTTCATCAATCGTCACGCAAACAATTTCTTAAAAGTAACTGTTTAACGATGCTCCATAGATCATGCAACAGAAAAAAAAGGTTTACATGCCCGTGTGACCTCGTTTGCTTAATTGAACACGGAAGTCATTTCTCTGTATAATCATGACCTGACTACATCGTCTTGTTATGAATTTATCAGTAATTCTGCAACTATATTTTGTGAAACTATACAATTATTTCATTAAGACTTATTACCCTATTACATGTTCACACTTGTGCAATATACATATGCGATATCCAAATATCTTGTTCGTATCATTCCTTTTTACTAGGGGGAATACAATGAATTTAAAATATCCATATCAACTGACTGCTCAAAAAGATGAGTACAATGTTGCGTGTTATTCATTATCATCATCAGTCTGTGTTCGACCGACCCAGACTACAACTGATAAACACCAGCGCATAAGTATCCTAAATCAACACTCCTACTGTGTTCAATGTTCTCCCGAAATCTAAGTGATTAATCAGCTTGCTATCACTTTAATGATAGTTCTGTTTTAATGTAGAAGATAAATTGCACTGACAAGAAGTTTTACCAGAAGAAATGTGTACAGTGTTGGTCTGACACTGACTGGGATATGTCTGGTCGACCCGACTCTTTAAAACCACATAATGATAATTTTGCACCAAGAGTTATGGAGAATATCACTGGCAAATCTGTTATACATTCTATGAGCTGATTACTTCGACGAGGCCAGAAGCTACAACTGATGAAAGTATTCAGTGTTGCTCTGGTTCTCTCAGTGATTGATGTCTGGTCGTCATATTTCTTATGGGCATTATACCTTTTAAGATCTCTTAGCACAGAGATAGGCTAAGGTTGTCATCCTTCTTTGGGACATTATAGCTTCTAAGTTCTGTTTGCTCTAAAATAGGCACGGGCTTCATTTACTGAATATTTGTTGTGTGGTATCATGGACGTTTAGTATGGTCTAATGAAAAAAAAATGAAATAACCTTTTACAAGCATCCAATTGAGTGGAAACACTATCGTTTGATCGTCAGTGTCACAAATAAATTATCCTATTAACATGAAGTAATTAATCAGGAACAAATTAGCAATAAGTACTGTAACCCAAGACAAATAACAGGCCGGGTATTCTCAGTCTCTTAAAAACCTTCCCGAGTTTAGTGTCTACAAGCAATAGGGTGTTGTTCCATAATAATAACGACTGTATGAACTTATTTATAGTTTATTATCTTAGAGGAGTGTACTTTAAACATGTGCCTCGAAAAGTGACAGGTTCCCCATTGTGGCTGTTTTGCTTTGCACGTTTTATCTGTCTGTGACAGAACCTCAACTGCAGGTTTGTTTTAAATACAAGCAGCATAGTTTTCTTAAAGCCATTGTCTTGGACAGCTGTTTTGAACTTTGTGTGAACCTTTCCCATGAATATCATTATCACTATCAATGCAAGTTCTTCGTTTTATAATGTGAATTCGTGATTTGTGTAATTCTTTGTTTCCAACCATGTGCAACACATGCATTAATGAACATCAAAACTTCAAGTTGGTAATGTCGCTTGGCAATGAGGAAACCTATTATCAAGCCAAACAATACAAAAGGACATTATGTGTCTCTTCAAAATTGGGGTTATTGTATTTAATATTATTATTGGTTAGATATGTATATATAACTCGAGCAAAGTAATGAAAAAAAAAACTTTGATTAGATAGGAATCATATAAACTTGTTTCCTGGCAACTCTAATTATTTCTTCTGGGCATTATATGTTTATGTTCTCTTGGTACAGAGAAATGCTAAGGTTGTCATCCTTCTTTGGGACATTATAGTTTCTAAGTTCTCTTGGCTCTAAAATAGAATAATGAATATATGCTGTGTGGTTTCATCGACGATGTGTATGGTCGAATGAAACAAAACCATGAAATGATACAATAATAAATAAATAAATAAATAAATAAATAAATAAATAAATAAATAAATAAATAAATAAAAATAAATAAATGTCACAAATTCAATATTAAACATATTGTCCTGTTCAGACGAAGTAATTAACCAGATAGGGACACATTTGCAATAAAGTGGATTTACAATGCATGAGGCTCATTACATCTAAAGGAAAGTTTACTTGTAATGAAAACCAGGGGAAGATTGTACATATTAGATAAGAACATCGTAGAACTGTTCGTGGTCGTGTACATGAGCAAATGCTGCGTGTAAAACCATATCAATTTTAAAACTATAATCAGGTTCATTCATATTTAATTACACGAAATATAATAATAATACGTTTAACTAAGTCTGAAGGTTAACCACACAGGCACAACCATTACCTTCGTGCAAATATAGCGTTTCTCTTTAGTCAATGGGATGTTTGAACTAATCAACATGATAGTTCAAACATCCACAATGACTCTGTCTATAACATTTTCAATTCATCACTTTATAGCCCACTGTAGGCATAAAAAGAAATTGGGTTACAATGAAATCAGCTCATCTTGTATTGTTGTCTATGATACGGTACGATGTTATATGAAATGTTTCCATTAAAGCAGTATATTATTGTTGTCTAAGAGACCGGCATTTTTACTTTTACATTGACTGATGCTAGAATATGATAGTTTCTATCAGTGTTCTCGGTGGACAAAATGGTACAACTGTAATAAAATTCATCAATAAAATATGGAAATAAGACATCGACCTGATTGTTTTCATACCATATGGTAATAAGTAATTGGTGTCTGGTACATATGGATTACAAGTTCTTGCTTATTGGTCAAGGTGACCCTGGGATAAAAGACCGATATAAATGCATTAAAAGCGATCCAATACCAGGATAAGACACTTATTTACATGAGGAAAAGAAATTTAATAATCACTAACGCATATCATGTCTCTTTTTATATCTTCTAAAGAGACAAACTTATTTTTACTGCACTAAATTTGTATCATAAGGTTTGAGTGCAGTGCTACACTGAAGTTCAGCGTAGTACCAACCATGGTTCGTTAGTTGCTGATGTTCGCAAATTTCACCCTAATGCATGGCGTTGTTCAGGCTTTCTCTCTGCAATAATATACTAGCAGCTGTGGTATAAGTAAAGTACTCTTGTGTTATGATAACGTGTTTTAATTGGCATTATTTACAATTATACATATATCGCTGTATGTTTTTAACATGGAATACCAAAAACATAACTTTTTAAAATATTTTACCAGCTAAAAGGTTAATCAGTTATTTGATTGGACTTGGGCTTTGGCTGTATTACAAATTAGTAGCTTGTTGCTTTCAACACTCTAGCTGTAAGCCAAGCATTTAACTTTTACCATATAAACCCTGCTATGTATTATTTCGAGGAGACTTCGTATTTAGATCTTACCTTACCCAGTGTTCATATATACTTAGGTTTATATTTTGCTTTATTCCCGGAAATCTGTTACACTGGATAGTATCTCACCTTCATTTGTTTCATCATATTACACGAAACAACGTTTGAAACACTGATTGAATTTATCAGTAGCTATTTGGTGGAGGATCTCTGCATAGTTATAGAAATCGTAGCAAGCACTTCACTTCAGTGCCGATAGATGTGTATACTGCCATGAATTCAATTTTTAAAGATTCTAAAATAATGTTTATAACCAACTATTAAAATATCTCAATCTAAGAACATGATATATCACGTTTACAACTGTGGTGATTTCGGACAGAATCATGGATATATATTGGCAGCACATGACTTTAACTTAGAGGAAGAATGATGCACCAGTTGCAGACAAAAAGCATATCACGTTTTGCAAATAACAATTTGCTTACAATACAAAGTATGCTCCGAGAACACTTCTCAGGTGTCAGGGGACAGGAAATTAACACAACGTCGTCCCATGGAGATAATTGTTTTCACATGTACTACAAAACAGACTTGAGACCATCAGGGACCAATACAGCATACAAGTTAATCGATTTCCTGGATGTTTAAAATATGGATTACATGATACACTACTCCAGATCACAGTGGGATTTTCTCAGTTGTCAGGTTTTATTGTCAATGTCAATTGACATCAATAAAAGGTCACGAATACAATGAGTGTCCAAATCATATACTATTTCATTTCAAATAGCAACTCATCAATTGAGGTATGATACAGACAAAGGATGTGATCTATACATACAGCGAAGTGGTACATCTATTAATAGTTGTTCTTAAACCATTTCATGTTTTTCTTTCCGTTACATATCATTAAGTAGTTTATCTGTACACATTCACTTTCTCGGGTAGATAGATGTGTATACTGCAATGAATGTAGAGGGTAATGTCCGAGTAACTCTCCATTCCTTAAAAATAATGGAGCCGAGGTCCCGGAGGGGCCGAGAGAGTACATTCAAAGTACTGCTTTTTTATCACAATTGCTTTAAAAAGTTACAGAAATTAAATTTCTACTTAAAAATTATGATGTGATGTGTAACTCTCCATTACTGAAAAATAATGGAGTGAAAGAACAATAGGATGACGTCACAAGTGTAATTTAATCGATGTTTAAAGATTCTAACATACTGTTTATAACAAACTATTAACATGATAAATTACGTTTACAACTGTGGTTATTTCGAACAGAATCATTGATATATATTGGCAGCATATGACTTCAACTTAGACGAAGAATGATGCATCAGTTGCAGACAAAAAGCGTATCACAAATAACAATTTGCTAACCAAACGAAGTATGCTCTGAGCACAGTTCTCGGTTGGACAGGAGACAGGAAATTAACGCACTGTCGTCGGAGATATTTGTTTTCACATGAACTGTAAAATAGACTATCAGGGACCAATTGCTATACAGCATACACGTTAATCCATTTCCTGGATGCGTGGAATATGGATTACATGAAACACTACTACAAATCACAATGGGATTTTCTCAGGTTTTTTTTAGGTTTCATTGTCAGTATCAATATAAGGCAATAGAAGGTCACGGCTCCAATGAGTGTCCAAATCATATACTATTTCATTTCAAGTACACAGACAGATATAGCGAAGTGGTACATCTATAAATAGTTGTTCATAAATTTTATCAATTTTATCTTTCAGATACATACCTTTAAGTAGTTTATCTGTATGCATTCACTTGCGCAGGCGAAACTACATATAAAAAACAAGTCCATTTATCTGACAGAACTAGGAAGATTAGAATGCAAATACCACCACTTTATCAATTCGCTGTTAAAAAATTCGAGCAAACTCATTGATTAGGAATTGACTCTAAACTAAATGTGTTATTCAAATTATATCTGAAATGTTGACAGTTACCAATAGCTTTTGTTTGAATAATATCCCGTTAAACATTACCATGTCAGTCATCTACAAATGGATATTTACTTTAATACTGATGCGCAGAACTCTTGAGTTAAATTTATTATTATCAATGTATGATGTATTTTCAAGTTGATCAAGTGATTTAATGGGATACTGAGCATACACGTTAATCTATTTTCCCAAGGTTACGATATGGATTACACGACACATAATACGCTGATATACAATGCGTATTCTGCTGCTGTAAGTTTGTAAAGGATCCTATGTTAGACATGGAACAACAATTACACATCATTTCCTGCAGTCTTTATAATTGTGTTTAAACTGATCGTAATCAGTGTGATATGAACATATATTATTTTACAGTGTTATATTGTTCCACTATTTGCAATGATCAACATAGAATCAGGTTTCAGGTTTTGAAGTTTGGAATAAATAATGGATATCCTATGGTGATCATAGCTCATCTTACATGAGTATCTCTCCTTGTTTCTTGTGACGTTTTCGGCGGGCATTTCACACTTATTAGAGTTGTGTTGGATTGATAGAAGTTTTCAGGAAAGAACTTATCATATACCATTTTGTCCCTTGGTATTTGATATTTCTGTAAAGAGATATCATCAAAGAAACGAGTTTTTGTTCTTAATGTCATATACATAATTATGTCAAACCAATCATTGACATATACATCAACATTTGTTGTGTCATGATTTTACAGTGTCTGTACTTTAGCAATAATTCAAATAGATTACGTTTACATAAATTTAAGTTACATGTACAACTTTAAATTATAGCATGCCCGGTAGTTCCTACAATAAGCAGGAAGAGTCCTGACTGAATCATGTATGAGTAAAACGCACCTGGAGCTATATCAATCAATCATTTATTACCTCAAATACATCAACCACTGGTCATAGGAAGGTCATATCGGTATAGATTTTGATATTATGTGTCTGCCACAATTGATGATGCAGACTTATATGCTTGACATACACATATTTCTCATAAGGCGGCATACACATGTTTCCCAAATACATAAGAAGTTATGAAGTTTCGGTTTTAATCATGTAAATTTACACATACATATTTAGCATAGTCCATACCCATCATGAAATGGAAACGCTAAAACATTAAGAATACTAGTTACTCATGGTGACTGATGTAGCATGCATGTTTTTAGAGCATGCATTATTGTATCTCTGAAAATGTGCTATCAAATATTTGTATAATGACAAACGAATAATAATTGTACCTTCGATATATGCTATTTATGATCAAGTATAAATTTATGCATAAAACAACGGAGTACAATATGGATTTTTATTGAAGATAATAATTAATTTAAGAAAAGTGTGTATTGGCATAGGTTATATAAGCTTATAATATGATATTGTCTGGAGAGATCTGTGACAATAAATATCAATGAGGCTTAATAAGGAATTTGATATAAACTACATATGTGCATGACTGCAGCACACATAGGTTTCTTCAATAACACAGCAGTTGATTCAGTTGATTCAGTGTGGTGATAGATATCATACATAAACTAATGGTCCAACGTATTAAACGAGCCAAATGGTTTTAAATGGATGTTTTTGTCAATATACTCTATGTAGTCCCTGTGTTCACAACATTTCCCAATCATAATTATATCATGTTCTTCTTACAGCTCAACATTTAGCGGATGTTTAGAAGTTGAAAAGAAAGAGAATGAACATGTCCAGGGATTCATACCTTCTTACAATGAATGCGACGTTGTCGAGTTGTTCAATTCTAACATAGATGCAATAGACAAGTTGTAAATCCAAAGAACTAGCCATTCCTCAAAACTCACAGTGGTATTAGGATTGGCATTAAGAGGTTGTTCTATGTAATTATGAAGTGTATCACTCATGAATATACACACGCTAAGAGTGAGATCGTTATACACCTTAGAGGATTAGTGGTCGTTATCAGTGGCTGTCTAGCTTGGTGTAACACAGAATGCCTATAGTGATTACCTTCACACACATACTCTTATTAGTTTATACATTTATGTCTGTGTTTTTGTCATGTCTGAATACTTATACCATGTCTTTTATTTAGTATTTATTTAAATAATGTTATAGTTGAACTATGAACTATGACATTTTGAAAGTCACTTGGTAGGATGCCTAGCTTAATGTTTATTTTAAAGTCAATCAATCATCATAAAATGTCGCTTTTTTGGGGGTCAACATTTTACTTGGTTAGATTGAGGATGAAAATTTCGAAAGATTCATTACTTATGTTTGTAGTGAATGAATGAACACTGCTGTAATAAGAAAGAAACCCTAGGTGAAACCAACTTTCTATCAACACTTCCGGTTTATTATAGACAAGTCTTAAGCTCAGAGTACATTAGGAATGCAACGACATACATTTTATCAATTTATATCAATCTACTGCACAGCTTAACAGTTGCAGATTCAGCTTTGTATGTATCATAAGAGTGGATTAATGACAAATAATGCATCTTTGAGTGTATTATTGAGAACTACTCTAATAAAAAAAAAATTCCAGGAACTTGTAATTTGAGGACTGCCTGTATGTAATCACTATTATCAAGCTTTGTTACACCAAGCCAGACAGTAGATTATAAACACCATCTTATTTCACCCAGCTGTATCTCTCTCCTGCTCCCTGTCTATTCCCGGATGAAATATACACCAAGACTACATCTATTGTAATCCTATCGGGTCCATTCATTCAAATTATGGTTACATAAACCGACAGGCAAAAGAAAGTATAACACTCACTTTCTTTCGATTAATTCAATATGTTAAGGAAATGAGATACATTTGATTATGGCAAGATACAATAACATCTTTCGGTAGTAGTTTGAATGACTTAGTTGGTGACTTTTTTTCAGATGAAATATCATTATTTAAAGAAGACAGGGGTAAGAAATTAAAGTTCCACCATCATGACCCCTACCATGTTCAAAATCTTTTAAATGTGTGCAGGACGAGCCACATTTATTGATTTTCACACAGAGTATGTGTTATATGTCAATGAACAGTTGTGTTTTATCAAATTAATTGGGGGGATTTCAAAATTTAATTTTAAAATTTTTATATATTTTTTTTATAAGATGTGGATACACATGTGGCAAATGACTATACTATAACCTGACCTGGTATTCTATATTCTGTTTACCTTAATTCTACACCTGACTGATAAACATACCATCTTTAAATGTTTGGCTGTTCATTTCAAGTGATGTGTGTTCAATATACTCTTATGTTATGGAAACGTGTTTAAGTGTTTTGTCTCAAAGAAAAATACATCACCATTGATTGGTTTTATGTTTTAAAGTCGCTGTAGCACGCAGATCTTACTGAAATAAAGTGATCTAAACAACTGTAAATAAATCTTAACAATGAGTGATTTATACTCCTGAATCAATGAATAGAGTTCAAAACGAGTCCAGTTCCCTTCAAGGGCCATTTTAAAGTGTTCACTTTAAAATGGTCGCTCGGAGGTAGTTCAAGTGATGTGACTAATGTAGCCCTACAGACTCAGAATAGAGTCAACCATCTTGCTGTCTGAAAACTCAAATTCGCATGACATCTACAAATCTACCTCTCACACCAAAGAAATCTACACAACTGTCGATTTATATGTCTCACCATTTTCTTCCAATACAAATAAGCTAAACGTTTTCTATGGATACGGTTTATTGGTTCGTGTAATGTGATATTTCTTCCTCTAAAGTAACACCATATAGCACCATTTTATTATAAATGGCAAATTTGAGAAAACATAATATGCAGAAAACGTGCTAGAGCGCCTTTATTGTTTCCTTTCTGTTTACAGTTTAATTGCTGCTGGTTTCTGGTAACTGCAATTTAGTCCACATTATTTATTGATTGCCTCTTCATTTCAATTTACATGGTTGCCTGATCATAGAAGCTAAACTGTCTAGACTTCCGCTTACTAAAGTGCATATAGAGAATCTCACCCAAGTGTCTTCTGATATCAAATATATCAACACGAGTTGATTAAAGTTACAAATATCGGAGGCTTGCCGAGAATAGTTTTACTTTAATCAACAAGTGTTGATATATTTGATATCAGAAGACACAAGGGTGAGATTGTATTTATCATTTAAAATCATTCTCCAACAATGATTAGCCGAAGAATGACATAACTGAAACACAAAACAGTCATTTTGCTTCTTCAGCAGTGATCTCAGGGAGTCACAACATTGTGACGTCATAAGCATTATGACATCATAGCATTGTTATGCCATCACCATTTTGACATCATAGCATTGTCAGCAGTGTTCTCAGTGATGCCAAAGTTGTGTGATGTCATTATCTGGTGATGTAATAGGATTATGACGATTTGATTGTAGCAATATCTACAATGTAGATATCGCTCGTAGATATTGTTTGATCCCACACAAGTGATATCTACTGTTGGAGCAAGTTTTGGATGATAAATGTTGATATCTACATATCAGAAGTCAGATAATCGATATCATGGTCAGTTATCATATCACCTTTAAATAAATGAGTTTGGTGAACAAAAACTAGTAGATGTAAAACGAGTTCCTTGTTAAATTGTGTTGATCTCAATCAGTATACAAAGGCTCTGTAGCTCATGAGGATTTAACTAATTCACTAAATAAGTAAATTTATTCATCATAATCGAGACGAATTGACCCATATTTGAGGCAACAGTGTCACGAAATGTAAAATTGAAAAATATCCATTGGCCAAGGAGTCTGTACACATCATTTCAGCTTTCTAGATCTTTTGGTACTGGAGCGGAAGATACAAAAAAGTTTAAGGACCTAACCCCTGTGAGTCATAAAATCACCAAATCTTTCAGGCAAATGCTGACTTGCAACATTGCTGCTTATTCTGAACAGCCTGACTCCAACAACTCACTTCCGCCCCGATGTCATTCTTCGTCTCTATCGTGTCTCATATCACCAATCGCCACTTATGGATCAGAAGTTTGGGGCAGCGATATATTTAAATCGATATCAGATCCGTTTCAAAACTGGAATAAGCTGGCTTGTAATACAATAACCATTAAAACAGCTAAATCAATTCTCAAAGAGAACCAGTAATATCGGATGCCTTAGCGGGCTTGGACTCTACCCTCTATCTATAGAGATACTTTCTAACGTATTCAACTACTACAAACGATTATTGCGAATGGATCAAGATAGACTTATATATGCTGCCCTACAAAAAGATAAGGGTCTTTCAAAATCATCCTGGGTCTCAACAATTGAACAACGTCTTAAAATATCAAACATTTACATCATCTCAAGACAGCAATTCATGGAATGTTTAAAAACTGAATTTATTCAAATATACCTCCAGGAAACTGATCAACTACCATCTGATAAAGGAAAGAAATTACGCCTGCTTGGACATATTGAAGACTCGTTTGGCCAAAATACTATTTAAACATTAAGGATAATGACCACAGAAAAGTATTAACTAAGTTAAGACTTAGCGCTCACCAGCGCTTGAGATTGAGAGAGGAAGATATAATAACATGTCTGTAGACAAACAACTCTGTCAACAGTGCAATCAGGGTGTGTTACAGAAACGGAAGAACATTTTATATTTGAATGCCCAAAATATATTCATTACCGCTCGAAACTAATGTCATCAACTGGTTCCTCTCATCAATTATAAACCCCTAGAGTCATCATGCTTCTATCATTTGTAAAGTACTTTATGACATGTATTCAATGAGATTAAGCCACATTGGTTAATTACTGTACAATCTATAATATGCATTGTTTGATATAATTGTCTCACACTGAGATATAATAATGCTCTTGTATATATTTACTTTTGATATGTATTAACATTTGTTAACTTCTTTGTACACTGCCCATAATGGGTGTTTTCTGTACATTAAATATCTTGTATCTTGTATCTTGTATGTGTAACCTCTGATACACATTTGAAAATGATGGATTGCTTTTCATTTCAAACCGACTTTAAATTTGCAGGTGTGACTTGGGAGTGGTTCAAGTCATATTTCACAGACAGTCTGTTCTCATTGAAGGTCATCTATCAGACCCAGTTCATCTTACTTTTGATGTTCCTCAAGGCTCAGATGATGAGTATCGATGACACCCAGATATCTACAATTGGTAAGCCACAGTCAGAAGAAGCATCTTCAACTGCGGATTGTGTAACCTCATGTCTTGCTAAAATCAAGAGTTTGGTGCATGAGAATAGATAGAAACGGCATGAGTGGTGGATTCTTCCGGATTTTCCCGGAACCGCCAATATTTGGGAGAATCCGGGAGGATCCGGCAAATGGATTCCACCACTTTTTGTCCTGTGGATGAGATCGAGTGGAAACAAACTTGGGTGCGTTCAAGATGTGAGCAGTGTTATTTTCTTACTCTACAGATAGGGATATCTCAAATTCCGCATACTACACCAGTCAAAGATTTGGAAGTCCTCTTCTTTCAAATTGATATTGCAGATTAATGGATTTGCTTAGATATATCAAATATATTTAAAAACAACACACAACAACGAATACTGGTACGGAAACTGACATTTTAAGAAATATTAAAACATGATATGAGTTACCAACAACAATAAACTCAGGCGGTCAATGGGAGAGACAGCGGCGTGCTTCATGAGACAATAAAACATGCTTGTGATTCAAGACATCAGTTAGACTGTCACTTAGCAAATGATGTATGTGTTTCATTACTTCAAATGCTAGTGAATGGCTACGATGGGATGCATTAATATTTTCAAAATATAGTTTATACATATAACAATATTTCAAAGGTTTTATGTATATAAAAGCCAATGAGTGTTTAAAGGCATCTCAAATAAGAAATAGAAGATTATCTGTTGTGATTTATCGTAGAATAAAACATAGTAGGGAGCATAAAACACTCAGGGCTGCACCCTTTTATGCTCCAGCTATGTTTTATTCTACGATTGATGATGCCAACTCGTTTTCTATTTCTTAATTGCATTTATATCAGATATGTTTTCAGAAAACATCAAATGCAAGATTTCATTGCCTTTCTTTAATGTGAAAAAGGAAGTTACTGACGTACATAGTTTTTAAAGAAATGAAATGTTATTTCCTCTCAAAGGATTGCTAAAGACCGTGGTATTTACGTTGTGGTATTCCTTTTTCATTTCAATAAAATTATTAAAAAGTTATATTTAAATTTAGTTTTATTTTTACTGAATAGACCTCTCTTAGGAGATGAACCAAGTATCTGCAAATATGAGGCGTCTCTTGATGGATACAAATCAAGTATTTGTTAAATTGAAGATATAAATACAGTACATTAACACAGCCCTGATATTCAAACATTTTACTATGATGGTTTTGATTGTAAAACAATGAACTGTCCTAATGCCATGGAGCTTGTGTCTATGAATGGAAAATTGTTTTACAGTGAATACAATTAAGTTAATAACTGCATGTTATTCTTCCACCATTTCATACAAATATTTGCGTCATATACACAGATGATTTTTGGGCATCGGCAAGATAAATGTTAGTGGTTTTCGCAGAACATGTATAACAACTATTAATAAAAACATGATTTTTTTGCTGCAATTTTTTTTTATAGTGAACTAACACAACGTTTCAGGGTATGCACTAACTCATTCATTCCACTTCTAAATACCCTTCAAAGACCTTTATAATCAGATTGGCTGGTAAAACTGTCGTGTTTGTGTATTAAAACCCTTCACACGCCTCTGACATCAATCTTTGCCTCCTATGTTTAATTAATCTAACCTCTTATTTTGTTGATATTTGAGTGGCCTACTGGCCGGATAGGCAATGACTTAAAGAGGAATCCTGAGTAATCCGTTGAGTAACGAAATGGTCACTAAGTACAGACGTATTTGCCTAGGCAGTCACATCAACGATCTATGTATCCTTCAGATATCACTGTAGGTCGCCTTGGTATCACATAGACTTTGACTACTGTACCAAATGTCACAACTATCCTCCAAGTGTGAGGTTAAGGTAACTTGCAGTATAGAGCGGGTTTCATTTGAGGACTAGATTATCGAGTTTGCAAATCAAAGGCTTGTTCTCGACCAACTCGATCTGAGAGTCGAGCTAAAATGTACTCCTCGGTTTTGCGAGAACAACTCAATACAATATTGGTAGTGCAAATTGCTTATGTTGATAGCTGAGGCGGATTTTATAGTGTGAGTCAACACGTGAGTTGTGTTCGATGCGTTTGGTCCCAGGGCAGAGTCACATACACGTTATGTATCAAATATTAAATTGTATAACATATATACGCATTCATTTTATGATAAATGAACACATTTCATCAGAAAAATTAAATGCTTATGTTGATAGCTGAGGCGAATGTTGATACTGTGAGTCAACACTGGAGTTTGGTTTGATGCGTTTGGTCAGGGGGCATCAACTCGACCCTAGTGTTGTTAAATCAAACGCAGCCATAGGAAGATGAACTTCAAAATGTCACTGGTTTGTTTGTTGTCGCACGAGCAGATAATGATGTTATGGTGATATCCAGCCTACCAAAATCGGAGTCACATAATTTCTAACTGTAATAAAACAACCTATCAAACTGTATGTACCAAGAATCTGTTCCATCAACTACTTCTTAACGTTATGCAATATGCTTCCCAAAACAAAAAAAACACACAGGTTACATTTCCAATAATAAGAAAGCAATGTAGCTATAAAATATATGATAAATTCGACAATGCCATGATATGTGGTTACATGTTTCTTTAACACTTACTCTCCTATTCTATCAGTATATAGTGCATGACATGTTTTATGATTCGTGTTGATCATGAGGAATAACTGTAGAACTACATAATCGTGGCGCCTATTCTATTATACAAACAGTGGTCTACCTAATTCCAATGTCTGGATCGTCATGTTCTCATTGTTTTATCATTATCAAACATATCATGTATCCAACAAAAACCAAATCTAAATCATGCTGGTCATAAAACAGCTGCAACAAGCTCATCTATAGATCTTATATATCTTTATCGATGAGGATTCAGACATAAAATCAGGATATTCCGTCATTTTACTTTTTGATGATAATGTCATCCGATGTACCTTGAGAGAGCAATTGTCCAAGCACTACTAAGAAGTAATTGAACACCTTTAGAACAAATACTGATTTACATCGAGATTAAATTATTAGTCAATGATCATCACAATACCTTTTGATATGAGAACATAGCAAATGTTTGAGTTTGAGGTAATATTAGACAATGACCTGTGTGGTATCAATTGATATACACTTTCGGACTTGTCTTTGTTAATTTCCATGGTAATTTAATCGTCCTATATGTTATTCATGTCAGTACACCAGACGTTGCTAGGCTTATTAGCCTGGATAATGAACTCAGTGAAATGGAAATGAGGCATCAAAGTGACTGACCTGAACCAGACATATCCAGTAGAAGGCCCCGCTTCTGGTGTAATAGAGTGTGAATGTCAAATAGAGAACACGATGCAATTAATACTGTGGTTCTTCTACAAACATATTGACGCTATTTCCGTTCCATACCAAATTGTCATTTTTGCCCTCCATGTCAAAGTGTGTGTAAGTATATAAGCCTAAGAACAGGATGATTGTTTTGATAACAACTTCAAATGTGAAATACACGACTTTTCGGTGGATATAATTATTCTTCCAACAGTTGGGAGACATGAGACCAGTATAGTGCAACATCGTGTTGGAATTTTTCAAACTAATTGAAGTTAGTTGACACAATGTCTATGGAAATTAACATTGATATGACAGTGAACTCAAACGAATTGATCTATTCAAGATTAATTTTTCATCAGAAATTCGAACCTATTTTAAGCATTAGTGAATAATAATATCTTCAAACGCGATGATCCATACATATACTAATCATATATAATTAGAGTAAACCTTTACTAATTGAAATGCATGGTAAATAATTTCACTGACTGGAATGACATGTTTTTCTACTGAGTGAAAGAAACTTTAACCACTAAAAGTTTGAGCATCATTGGACAATCCAGATGGTAACTTACACATGATGTAGAAATTCTATTTACTCCCGGGCTACATCAATTATTACTCTTTTAGGATTAATTTACTCAAATCTAAAATCTAAATGGCATGTATTTCTAACTTTAATTTTAGTTTTGCTTTAATGTAGAAAGATAAATTGCCCTGGTTAGAAGCTTTACCAGATGAAATGTGTTCAGTGTTGATCTGACACTGACTGGTAGACTTGTCAAGATGACTCTTTAAAACCACATACTGTTCAGTCGTGGATAAACAAAACAATCACTTTGAGGTTATGAAGCACAGTGTCCTAGAAACAAGCTATTATATATGATCTGATATATGTAATAACACACGTGTACAGTGTAGGTCTGACACTGACTGGGATATGTCTTGTCGACCTGAAACCACCAGAATAAGGTAGAATATCACTGGCACATCTATTATATATTCTATGAGCTGATTACTTTGACGAGCCAAGAAGATACAACTGATGAAGAGTATTCAGTGTTCCTCTGGTACTCTCACTGATTGGTGTCTGGTCGTTATCGTTCTTCTGGGAATTATAGTTTCTCAGCTCTCTGTACACGAAGATAGGCGTAAGTCAGTGTATCATCTTTGGAACTAAAAAAGCTTAAAAAATCTAGAAAATAAACGTCTATCAAGATACAATGGAAATAACATATTTTCCCTGCGACCAGTGACTGATATAATTTGACGTCATAAAACAATGGTCTGATGAAGCAAATTGGCTTACACTGTGGTGACGGGTTGTTCCTAGCAGCCGCTCGCCGTGAAAGCAAGGATAACCTTATATAATGAATAGACGATCCGTCAATTCTTGACAATTACCATGTTTATCCCATCTCTTCAGATAGAAAGTTATATACTGTCACCCGTGGCTGCGCCACTCGTGAAAATATAAACTATCTACCTCACTCGATGAGATAAACATGGTATTAGTCAAGAAAAGACAGATATCATCTATATATTAATAACAAAAATAATATAATTAATAGTACTTTTGGTCAGACGAGAATTCGAACCCACATCTAGTAAATGTATCCGTGTTGTCAGTGAATGTATTTATTACGTGAAGGTGTGTTGTCGATTTTATGAACTTCATTCCTGACAGTAGATATCACTCTTTGTCAACATCAGCCTACACACGTCCAGTAAAGTTGAGGAATATGTTACAGCTGGTGCAAATGCATTTGCCTTTGCCTCTAACTTCATCAATCGTCAAGCAAACATCATGAGGAGATTGATGAATTGATATGGTTTGTAACAGCTATTGATTTCATAGAAGAAATATATTTATGTGTAAAATCAATCTTTAAAAAGTAACTGCTTGACATTGCTTCATATATCATGCAACAGAAAAAAGGTTTACCTGCCCATGTGATCTCGTTTGCTTAATTGAACACTGAAGTCATTCCTCTGTATAATCATGACCTGCCTACATCGTCTTGTTATTAATTTATCAGTAATTCTGTAATTATATTTTGTGAAACTATACAATTATTTCCTTAAGACTTTTACCCTAGTACATGTTCACACTTGTGCAATATACATATGCAATATCTAAATATCTTGTTCGTATCATTCTTTTTTACTAGGGCGATAACATTGAATTTAAAATATCAATATCAAATGATTGCTCAAAGAGATGAGTACAATGTTGCGTGTCATTCATTATCATCATCAGTCTGTGTTCGACCGGCCCACACTACAACTGATTAATACCAGCACATAAATCAACACTCCTACTGTGTTCAATGTTCTCCCGAAATCTAAGTGATTCAGCTTGCTATCACTTTAATGATAGTTCTGTTTTAATGTAGGAAGATAAATGGCACTTGAAGCTTCGACGAGGCCAGAAGCTACAACTGATGAAAGTATTCAGTGTTGCTCTGGTTCTCTCAGTGATTGGTGTCTGGCCGTCATATTTCTTAAGGACATTATACCTTTTAAGATCTCTTAGCACAGAGATAGACTAAGGTTGTCATCCTTCTTTTGGACATTATAGTTTCCAAGTTCTGTTGGCTCTAAAATTGGCACGGGCTTCATTTACTGAATATTTGTTGTGTGGTTTCATGGGCGTTTAGTATGGTCTAATGAAAAAGAAAATTCCTATTTCAATGATTTTAACAAAGTGTTTTAGAGTTTATGTTTCTTTTACAAGCCTTCAATTGAGTGGAGACACTATCGTTTGATCGTCAGTGTCACAAATACAATATTAATCATTATCCTATTAACATGAAGTAATTAATCAGGAACCAATTAGCGATAAGTACTGTAATCCAAGACAAATAACAGGCCGGGTATTATCAGTCTTTTAAAAACCTTCGCGAGTTTAGTGTCTACAAGCAATAGGGTGTTGTTCCATAATAATTACGATTAATTTATAGTTTATTATCTTAGAGGAGTGTACTTTGAACATGTGCCTCGAAAAGTGACAGGTTCCCCATTATGGCTGTTCTGCTTTGCACGTTTTATCTGTCTGTGACAGAACCTCAACTGCAGGTTTGTTGAAATACAACTAGCATAGTTTTCTTAAAGCAATTGTCTTGGACAGCTGTTTTGAACTTTGTGTGAACCTTTCCTTGAATATCATTATCACTATCAATGCAAGTTCTTCGTTTTATAATGTGAATTCGTGATTTGTATAATTCTTTGTTTCCAACCATGTGCAACACATGCATTAATAAACATCAAAATTTCAAGTTGGTAATGAGGGAACCCTATTATCAAGCCAAACAATACAAAAGGACATTATGTGTCTCTTCAAAATTAAGGGTTATTGTATTTAATATTATTATTGGTTAGATATGTATACATAACTCGAGCAAAGTAATGACAAACAAAACTTTGATTAGATAGGAATCATATAAACCTGTTTGCTGGCAACTCTAATTATTTCTTCTAGGCATTATACCTTTTAAGATCTCTTATCACAGAGATAGGCTAAGGTTGTCATCCTTCTTTGGGACATTATAGTTTCTACGTTCTCTTGGCTCTAACATAGGCATTTATTGCTTATTGGTTGTATGGTTTCATCGAAGTTGTGTACAGTCGAATGATGAAAACAATGAAATAATCTATTTCAATGATTTTAACAAAACGTATCAGACTTTGTGTTTCTTTTACAAGCCTTCAAATTGAGTGGTAACTTTCTTTTGATCGTCAGTATATGTCACAAATATTAATCATTATCCTATTTACATGAAGTAATTAACCAGGAACAAATTAGCAATAGAGTGTGTTTACAATGAGAGCCAACACATTTAAAAGAAGATTTTACTTGTAATGATAACCAGATTACACATACAGGACAAGAACCTCATAACACTGTTCGTGGACGTGTACATGGGTGAAGCTGCGTGATTTAAGTCATGTAAAACCATATGACCTTTTGAACTATTACTAGGTACATTATCATATTTAATTACATGATAACATGCTGAGTCTAAACGTCTGTTTAATTTTTTAAATTGGAACATTGGTGTCTCCGGGTTGCATGACATCCTATGTTAACATTCTAAAGATTGAGAGAGAAATAAAGTTAATTGGCACCTGAATCAGACAAGAGACGATCTACAAGGATAGGGGTTCGATAAAGTTAACAGATAGTCACTTTCAAGTCGTATTTGAACTTGTTGAATTACTTACATTATTGATTTTGGGATCTTACAACAATATATTCACCATAAAACATTTGTACAGCCAATGTACAAAGCAAACAAAATGTAAATCATGAAAACAACAAAGCCATCTGACACTAAAGTACTAAGTACTAAAACGCTGTTCTGTCTATCTACACAACAGGACTAAACACTACATTGAGGGTTAAGCAAGTCTATGTAGAATTTGGGTTTGGTAACATATGATTGATGACAACGCATCCAGTGCATTATAAGACATATAGGTGAGTGAACAATGAGGTTGAGTTTGACCTCCTTAACAGAAGGTAAACAAGGTGGGTTTCTATATTTGATGTCAGTAACCCTCACAAAACAAATTTAATTAACTACATCAGTCACACCTAAACTAGTTCTCGTACTACTATCCGTATACGAGATGGTATTACTTAGACTCTATTATATGTAAACTAGCAGACTTTAGAGATCCATTGACGTAAACTATTCACAAATATGGAAACAAGACATCGACCTTATTCGTTCAATACAGGATGGTAGTATTTGCCTCGTGTCTGGTACTCAATTTCTTGCACTTTAGATCCAGACACTCCTGACAGTGCATTCGCATATTTGACATTAATGCAAATATGCATGCAACTATAAGAATCTGAAATACAATTGCGAATTAATGTTTGGTTGAATTATTAGCATTACTGGTCTATGAAAATAAGGTCTGAAATTTGAAATCCTGCCCTACCGATATGAAAAGGAGAGTCAATTTATTTTGTTCTTTACACATTCTCCTTGTTAAGCACGATCAACTAAAATAATACAATTTAATTTAACTAGATTCACAATAATGAAAGATATGTACATATTCATGGTCGATAAAATTGTAATGATTAAGTCACATACATACTTTTCATGAGACTTTTAAACAGGGATTGGCTGATAGGTATCATTTGTGTGTCTATTTTTTAGAAATTTATTTTTGTGAGGAGGTGGCCTTAAACATATGTTTGAGCATTTCATTTTTATCCAGTCTGAGTTGGTTCGAATCTGCGGTAGAAGACGGTTGTGCTTTTTTCCCCAGCTATAGTCAATTAGCCAGTGACGGGGTCTCGCACAAGGAATTTGGGAAGGGAAGGAATATAACTAACTATTGGTAAGTTAAACACTCAGTGACTTGTTGAAAGAGCCTTTGAGTATTTTTCGTAATATTTTAGTTGGCTTTTATAGGTGCCAAAAGAGCTGATTGAAATAGCTTCTAAAGCAGCATGAACTAAAAATGGTATGTTTAACATTGACCAAATAAGTAAACAACATTGGAAACAACGCCTGCAAGTATTGGATGCATCCTGAAGTCCATTCAACTGTCCACTGTCATTGTTTTGACAGACGGATTGGGGAATAAGACCCCCTCTCTTATTACCAATATCCGGGTCCTGAAAATGTGATTGTTGACTAATTCTTTATTGATAGCCAATCTTTTGGAAGAACTGACCCCCCTCTGCGAAGTGACATAACCGGTCCTTAGATATTAAACCAACAGTATATTCAAATACAGAGTGACTAAAAGTGACTAAATAAAAACATAATGTTTATGTTTAGATTCATCAATCACAAATATGGACATGCTTGATTCAATACGATATTACAGTATAGAAAGGTTGTATGTTGTCTGCTACGTGATAGATGATGAAATGTACTTGCACTTCAGATAATCATGATGAAAATAATACTTTTTTAATCTATTCTTAGACGCAATAGTGAAGATATAGTAAGCCTGAAATCAACTGTTTTGAGTTGTTTCTCTGTGGACTGATTGATACTTTATTTCACTTGAGGAAAGGTCTTTCTCATTCTTAACTTTATTCAACCAACTCCCCTCTATCAAATGCACATGTTGTTGGACAATAGAAATCGAAATGTTATTTCCATTATCGAGTTCTTTATCAAATCATTATAAACAACCTCATATTCATAAACTCAACAATCTATGACGATGCTTGTAGACCGGACGATAGGAACAACATGAACTAAATAAATCATGAATATGGAATTAATATATCAACATAATATATACAGTAATAACTTCGCGGAATTCCTTGTTTGACATTTTATAATTATTAGTTAGATTTCAATAATCTGACAAAGCATACACCAATTGCAAATAAATTTATTCATTTGAGGTACATTGGAATGATCAATGAGTCTCAATAAACATTATAATGTGTGTTTAAACATGTCAAACAACAATCATCGAGAGAGTTATTGCTCACGAAACGTAAATAAGTCAAAGACAGAAAAAAAGAGTTTATCATGCATTCACAGCGAATTTTAAAGTAATTGTTAAAGGTACATGAACATCCAGTGTGTTGTTGGGAGTTACATATTGCAAACGTTATAAATGGTGTTACTTTATCGAGAAGTACCGACTGTTCCGAAAACTACCATTTTGATGAAAGTAGATTCAGCATATTGACGATATGAAGGTAATAGTAGTGATTTCTGATCGAAAACCGGACAATGCACAGCGTGTGGCGCGCGTCAATGAGTCAAAGTTATTTTGGAATCTTATTTATAACAGACAATAAGACAAATTTGAATTGATAATGTTTAATAGGTCACATAACTACTGTGCATGTAAATGGGACGTGCAGTTTCGGTTTCTGCACATGCATAATGATGTTACTCAATTTTAATTGGAAACTAGTAAATATGATATATTTGGCGATTGGGGATAGATATGCAAGCTGAGTGAATTTATTTGTATTGTAGACATCATATGTGGTGAGTTGGAACGTATTAAAGCAAAATAACATTTTATGAAACACAATGGATGCACCTTTAAAGAATCTTGCCAAACTGGGGATTACTGAGTAAAGATGTTCGCCCCAAATGACAATTTGAGGTAGTGTTTAGAGTAATTACAGATATATCAATGTGAATTACACAGGTCTAGACTAAAGTTGACAACACAATAAACGATCTGATATCACCTAGAGACCAGGTATGACCGCCTTTTATATCAATTTAACGTCACCGAACGCTGCTATATGTAGAGTTCAGGACATCTGCATTAAGTATATGTTTAATATGTTCATGTTCATTTTTGCAAGGGTTGCGAAATGGTTTTAAATTATTGTTCAACTGATTTGTTTGTAAAATAAAATCTTAATATTTTACTTGAAACGATAGTAGCCATTGTAATTTGAGATTTTGTTGTCAAATGCAAACCAACATTTAAGATTCCCGGTGCCAATTTCTTACAATATTCCCGAAAATTGGCTTGGGGACTGGGCGTTTTACAGTCGCCTCAGAACAGTAACTTCATATCTCTTACTTTGGAGTTTCTCCCGAAAGTGTTCAGCACGGGACTTGGTATTTAAACCCAAATTGTTGTAGATGTCTGGTGATTAACATGTGAATGATGCGAAAAGTAACCCTTTTCTGCATGTGCATGCTGTCCATGTACATTAATTTCGTGTCCATCGGACTTCTCCATAAGTTGTGCATCATGATTTGCAGGATCTTCATGCATTAAAAACATCTTCTGGGGCATGATTTTTAAAAAAATGAACTTCTTCATACCATGATTTGTGACCCTTCAATAGTATATTTCGATCATTACTCTTGTACTTCTGCACATTTTAATCGGCTGTGCCTGATGGTGACAATTCAGGTACTTTCACTAAAAGATGAATTCTTCGCTTCGACATATTCACTGCATCATATGTTAAAATAACCAATTGTCTGAGACATGTGTGTCAATGGAAGCAGATAAATTAATCATTGACAATATAACTTCTTCGAGATAACAGACATCAAGTTATGAAACTTTTTTCAGAATCGTTGTAAATTGTAAGAACTTCATATTTGATTAAATAATGTATATATTCCATTCAAAAGCATTTTTTCTGTGTGGAAGAAATGTGCAATGTTTATGTTTCAAACATTTTACAGTTCATATATAAAAAGGGAATGACCTCGCCAAGACGGACTATTGATACATATATGATTCATCTATGTAACTGTTGCATGTCAAATTATATCAATCACTGGTGAAAGTAAAATATAAGATATCTTCACTGTAGCTTGATAGACGGTTTATATCATTGTATATCCCAGTAGTTCATTGGTTGCCATGCAATAAAGAACAGTGTGTCATTAGGAAGGGCGGGAGATAATACTATCATCATGCAGCATCTTTAGTAACCAATACTGTTACTCAAAAGATCTCTCAACTCTTTATCTTCGAGATTTTATATTGTGTAAGTCTCATTTAGAATTACTTGTCCAACTAGTTTGCAAAACTGAACATCATTAATGAAAGAAGAGTTTGATTTGATGTGATTACTTAATGTCGCAATATTATTATATCCGATGCTGTGATAAGTTTGATATATATATTCAGTATTCACTTCCTCTTTAGGGACACTGACAATTTATTTCAAATCACAATACATCGTATATAGAATAGAACAATTTGAGATTAGGATGTGCGTTTCATATCACTATGACCCACGAGGAAAAACGCATCTAAAGTTACCAACCCTATTTTTATTGATTGTATGAGAATCTGTTACACATAGTTCCTTTCTAAGCTTGGCGAATATATGATTAATTACAAAGAAATACATACATGATAGCAGATGATATTCAGTATTTGTTGTGTTCAACGGAGACATGATACTGCATATTGAACGATAAATCAACTGAGAATATCTACGGTAATTTAGAAAGATATAACAAGGTCATTGGGTGATTAAATAAATTCATCAAGTCACTATTAGTAGATTACTGAACTCTTAGATATTGATTCCTATTGAATGGTGAATACAAAATGTAGAAAACAAATATAATTTATCAAATCTTCAAAATAATCTTCTACCTGACAAAGACAGAACTTACTCTCATAATATATAATACTTGAGATGATGGATGATAACAAAAGTGATCACTCATGGCTTCTGTTTTCTCATATAATCAGTTGATTCCCCCTAATTGCGTTCCTCTGGGCATACTTTCTCGTTGTAGAAAAAGAGAAATGGAAATATATGTCATGTCACAAATATGCAAAACTATCCATAGTGATAAACTGTCAGGCAAAAGAAAATACTCATTTCTGTTGCTTTCATCATATGTATGATTTTCAATTGTAAATTATCTCATGTTTTCTATGTCATAATGAAAAACTGAAAAATACAGGAGTTTAGTCACACATGTTTTCTAATTGTAAAAAAAATAAATTTAAATTTCTTAATTTCAAACCTGTTCATCCACATATAAGACATATTCTGTGTGAAAATGGATTGATAAATAATTGGACCGATTCTTCACAGATTTACAAGATTTTAAACATGATAGGGGTCATGTTGTTTCATTTCTTACCCCTGTCGTTGTTAAACAAGGATACTACAGTTAACTCAGTCAAACTACCGCAAATAAGTATCATTGTATCGGCAATAGTCAAATTACAGCCATAGCACTATCGAAATCAATTGTAAGTAAATAGTTCAAAGGATACATTTATGTTATTGTTAAGCTTAAAGGCATTGAAGCACGTGTTTTGCATATGTATTTTATAAGATTTGCTTTTTTTGCACAAAATGCCCGCTTGAAGGGAAATGGACTGACATGGCTGTACTCAACAATGTAAATTCGTTTTAGAACTCTTTTTAGTGATTGAGGACTACTAATTAGCCACTGGTAACACTTTTTACCTTTTTGTGAGATCACTTTATTTCAGTTACAAAAACGTGCTTGCGTGCCTTCAAGGGGCACTCATGAACCAATTAGAAAAATGTTTTCAATTCTCATTTCATTTTTATATTTAATGCTAGATATTACATGTGTATATTGAAATTAAAGGCAAATTAACTTAGATAAAATAGGGGATATATTTTTATCTGTAACTAACAATCCAATAGCATTTCAAAATTACTGCAATTGTTTTCTTCAATAACAATCTATTTTACACTTATTTTTTTGTACTTGACAGCGTATCACCAGACACGCTCAAGAGTATTCATTTTCCCTGGGCAGGCAGTGGTTAACAAACAGAAATGGACTGAACTGTGGCACTAACAAGCTCTATCAGCACTCCACGGGGTATGAGGTGAGCACGCTGTGTATTTACCTCTCCATTCTGTTTGCAAAACAACATCATGGTTTAGCCAATTATTACCAGTTAGTGTCTATTTTCCATATATTGCTTCCTCTAGGGGTCTTTTACTGACCTTCCACATTCAACAGTATTGACTAAAGCATCACTTTTGCAGTGGTACGGATACTGCATCAAAGTTAACATTATAAGGGAGCATCTCACAGTGTAGTAGTCATCATACAACACGTTTTGTTACGTAGGTCTCAAAGTTCACATTTATCCTTTGCAAACTGTCTGGCTTCTATGTAGATATCACACCTAAATATGTCATGATTTCAAAAGTTAATGTACACATCCCCCCTATTTCAAGTTTCATGTCTTATCAAATATTTTAAGCACACATATTATTGACTATCCAACGGTGTTGACATGATCATCTCTCGCCACAACAAAGTTGTCTGAGATATAGTAACTACCTCGTCTGTCCGTCCGTTCATCCATATTTTATTACTGGACCAGAACTCGCAATCTGTATGCCCAAGCTACATGAAATTTTGTATTTGGTATAACCATCCTGTGTAGGTCGGCCTTGTGGGTTTCAAATTTGTTTGTTTTAATTTTTAACTGTCTCAATGGAAACATCTCTTATAATTTTGTTTTCGGGCCAGGACTAAAAAAGGCTCAGCTCAATGAAACTTGGTATGTGATACAAAGATCATGTCGGGTTTGTCTTTCTTTGAAATTATATTTTTCACCGTTTTCAAGAAAATACCTTTTTATAATTTTGCTTGCAGAACTGATCTTGAAAACTGTTAGGCCTAGCTCAATGAAAGTTGTTATTCTAAGACAGAGGGCATTCTAATTTGGAGAAGTTGTTCCCATGCGGATGTTGGTGATTAAGGATTTTTAAAGATCAACAATCATTGTTCAGTACATTTTAATGTTTCCCACTTGACGGGTGATAAAGCACATTGTGTCTGCTTGCTTATTTCACAATGACATGCAAGAGCGTGTTGAAATGTTCGAATCTAGCTGTAATTAGTTGATACAATGTTGACGAAAATGAACTTTGATATGGAGGGGTATACATGAAACGTTCATGATTCATTTATGTTCAACAATGTGAAAATATTTTAAGCAATAGTGAACATAGGATGTTAAACGATGGAAGTGAGGCATTACACTAGTTTGATATTGTGTTAATATCAAAGTGTATGAACTTAGAAAATAGTTTAACAATTTATAATAACCATTGCCAATTACACACCAATGGCGCCTTCAAAAGCTAAGTTAATATCTGAAGGTGATAATCATTGCGAAATGTTAGCATCTTTCTTCCTGTTATAGTACAGACACTACCTTCCTCTTCTCTCTAGGATATCCCTGTTATTCGACCTGATAGGTCAAACACTTACAATGGCTATGTCTACAACATTTACATTCATCACTTTATAGTCCACTATAAACATAATATAGACATTAGATGGTAAGAAAAGCAACACATCTTTTTTTGTTGTCTATAAGACAGTTCGATGGAAAAATATATATCCATTAAAGCAGCATATCAATTATTGTTGTCTACAGGATAGGCATGCTTATTATTACATTGACTACACACTATTAAACGCAAACTAAAGTTGGGTAAACTAAGATAAATTTCATGTTCATATAATTCTAACAAGAATTGTCAGAATAATAGCAAGTGTTTCATTCGATAACTGTGTTAAATTAAACTTCTCATATTTGCAACTGACAGCGTTAGATCAAACACACTATTGATTATTTAGTTTCAAAAAGCAAACATTGGTTAACAAACTGAAATGGAGCTTAATTGACATCGATATCGCTCCAGGAAGAACGGTGGTACTAACAAGTTTTCTCCAGGTGCGGGTTGAGCATGTTGTGTGTTTAACGTCTGACTTGTTTAGAAAATAACAACAAGGTTTAGCCAGTTATTACCCCTAAGTGTATCTTGCCACTGCTGATAAATATACATGTTTTTTTGACATTCTGCATTCAGAACCTTGTCATATCATTGTTAACCCATTTTAAGTTGATTCCTCAGCCCCAATGATTACTGAAACGATCCTGACAACAGACGGAAACATAAGTAATGTATAACAAAATATTACATTTCATTTCATATACATTCATAACGTTTAAAATTGTGTTTGAACATTGTTCATTTAAAGTGAAATGTAAATGTTCCTGGATTCGTTTGCTATCAAGAGCAATGTCACCTGGAAGAGTATAGTTAAGTGTTGTTCTATTTTAGTCTATAATGAGAGGGAATATGCTTCACAATAACACAACACAATCTTATATCATTGAATTTGATTAGCGTTTGTAGTCAATCCTGAATACGCCATACCTGACGTTTGCAAGTGACTATGGGTGTTTCAGATAAGTACGGTTTGAAGCCTCAATTCAATTTCACACTGTTCATTAACAAAGTTTATTGGCCTAGCACCATCTGATTTACTGATAGAAAAAATAGATATTAAATTACCATGGACATTCCAAATGATTAAATTCATACAAATCTAAACTTCTGAGATCACGTTTTAGATGAACTATAACATTCGTTAATTGATTGGTGATGTCACTATTGATTATACCCGATTAGTACATAACGAATACTGCCATTATGAAATATGACAAGTTCTGCTATCTGTTTGTACATCAATAAAAATGAGGACACAATTTCACGGAACCATTAAACTGCACTTTTGACGACTTCATTTACTGCTACTGCTATCGATTCAGATAACACGAAACACCTGGCGATGTCTGATTGACCACTTTAATGATCAGGCCCGGAGAGAATAAACATTTGAAGATGGCGTTGCGCCCAATTAGCTGGATACTTAGACATATTGCCAGAACCGGGGAAAACACGTTCATCCATCTATCTGTGCACAAAAGAAATTATATCTTCTACAAATTACAGGAACCCATATTTAAAAGGACTCCAGAGATGTTTGAATTTGGTATTGACTGTTAACATTATAGTCGAGCGCATTCGTCAGCAGACTTTTCTTTGTTTTATGAGAAACTACAAATCAGTTTTCCTGTTAACAAAATGTCTGGTTGTCATGGAAGGATATTTAAGCAAACACACGCTTGTCTTTTTAATGGGGATGACATTATTTATCTTCCAATAACATGCAATATCGTGTTGAATTGTTTGAAGAATACCAACGATTGTACAATGGCTATGGAAAATAAAATTGATATTACAGGGAATTTCAACTCATGCTGTATTTACTCAGTGATTAGAATTTATTTTAAGCATTAGTGAATTACATCAATCGTGATAATCATGACATACAATAACTATCAGACTTCTTTGTTTTGGCATTCTAGAAGTTGAGGTGGTGAAGAATGAATGTAACTAATGTATGTCATGTAGGCACCGTTTCGACACTGTATACAATATTCTACTCAAATATGATGCCTACATTACATTAGATGTTAGAACTTCATCCATCACTAGTATGAAAATGAGACATTGAACTGATCGCTGCCTTTCGGGGTGGTAATTAGTGGTTATTAATGCCGAGTGTATATATCAATGACAGTCTCAAGTATCAGAGGTCAAGGTGACCCATGGATAAAAGAACAAAGATAAATGCATTAAAACCGACTCAATGCCTGGACAAAAGCTTGAATATGAGAAGGAGCCATTAATTGATCATTCTCTTGTATTTATTCTAAAAATATATGTATTTTCATTTCACTTTAATTATTGATAGGTAAGTGCCGTGCCATCATAATTGCCTCAAACTTTTTCAATTCTTAATGTTGTATGAACTTCAAACAGTCTGTGCCTCTTACCAAAATAGTACGACCGCCGACCATCATTCCTAAAATTCATGTAGCAAATGACGCCAGAATAGAGAAAGAGGAAGTAGATAATCTCCCCGGTGCAGGTTCAGGTGCAGGTTGTGAAAATATCAAATGAAGGTGTTCATGTATTTTAATTTTCCTTTAGATTCCTGTAAGTGTGTACTCTAGTATTTGCAAGTTGACCGTGTATCACATAAACACACTTCTGATTATTCAATGTCACAAAGCATGCAGGGGTTAAAACCCTTGAAATGGATTCTAATTGACAGGTATCCTTCAAGATGTGTGGCACAAACAAGCTCTGTCAGCACTCCACATGGTGCGAGGTAAGCAAGCTCTCGATCTATATCCCCTTCCTGTTTACAAAACAGTCGTATTCTTTAGCAAATGTTGCCTTCGACAGCTTGACTGAAGATTGAAGAGTCTTAATGTTAATATATGTTTGTTATTTTGTTCACACGTTTGAATTGTTTTGTAATGTTAACCATTTATTTCTTTTACAACTAAACTAAAATTCAATGTGCAGGAATGAAACGCTATATCTGAGAATAACAAGGTATTTTAGGTTGGAAGGGCAAATGACTCAAACCTCATACATTGTTGAGATTTCACCCTATATTACTGTTGGAATATTCAAAATCAACTTTCAATCATTCTTGGCCTCTTCGAAATTTGGAAAAGTATATTACCAATGAACTCAGCTATGGCATTGTTAACCATGTGTCCATGTGGGTTATGCGAAATAAATATCCCCTTTTACTGTGAAAAGAGATTTTGTCAAAACACTGTCTACGTTGTCAGCCTTGTCAACGTAAGTAAACTTATGATTTTCAATTCAAAACCATTTTTCACCTGGATAAGCAGACATGTACCAATTCAGTGCATATTATTGCATTGCAGTTTTTAAAAATTCAATTAAATTCAATTCGTTATCCACATATCTACAAATCAATGATATTAGTGGTCATTTAATGACAATAAGACATACATATGTATTGTATGTATTGTATATAATGTTGACAGTATCATATCTTCGTGCAAACTGAAAGCTCCAATCATCTCAAGCGCTGCATAATGATACCGGGTCATATCCCTTGCCTCACTCTCACAGATATACCCAAATATGCTTTATAATCAATCGAATAGTTATACTTTAAGTTGAAAAAAATGTTTGACTGTTAGTTTAAGGAAAATAGGGCTACATAATGTTATTGCTTGAATGTAGCAAAGGCAAAACTATCAACAACGTTTTGATTAAATTCATAATTCAAAATATGTTACAATAAATCGGGTAATTTGAATATTTACTATTATATATAATAGAATTGTTTTTATGAATAAATAATGTATGTAATTTGTTATAACAACTTATACCTTTACCACATAACTTGAACGACCAAAGTACATTTTTTTTATTTGAGACGTTCACATTGAACAAGTAATTGTTTGATTAGTAATACAAGTTTTTACCACGAAAATGGTCACACTGCATTCGCCATTATTTGCTATATGTACATATGGCATACATAACCTTTTAACAATAATTTCTAGCCTTATGAAGATGCCTCCAACCGTGCCTTTTTAAACAATTTTCTTGTTTTGAACAGACATGAGTATGTGTTTAGCAAATAATTAGGTGGATAGTTGGTCGTGTTATTGCGTTAATGCACCCACCATCAGCATATGCTACTATGTTCATTCCATCAATGCAAATAGTACGTTTAAAATATAAAATGAATTATGGATGTTTTGTTCATGAATTGAAAACCAGGCTGGTGACGTCATTATGTAATATTGAATGTTCAAGTGAGACTTAATCAATAGTAGTAAACTATTAAATCTAAGAGAGGTCAATAAAATTAGGTTCTTCAAATTGCTGACTCAAGCTGCATTGGAATTGTGTCAGTAAACTGCTTGTCTGCTTGTATATTTTACAATAACATGCGACATCATGTTCAAATCTAAATGTTATATGTTGATACAGTGTCTACGAAAATGTCTTTGATATGACAAGGAATTCAAACAAATTGACATATTCATGATATACACTCATCAAAAAAGGAAACGTAACCACATGTTCAACAGTGTTAAAAACATAATACTGCTGCTGTTGAAAGTAGATTTTGTATTCGATAGAGTTCATACATCAGAGCATGATATTTTATATTGATGTCAACTCAAATAAACTTTCGGTGATGAACTCGCTTTTTAAAAAACTAATGTTAGACGGAGTGATTGGCATTTACGGCAGAAATGTGTAAAATGTAGAATTTGATCGATCGAATATGTGTTATCAAGTAAAATGTGTAAACTTTCTTGAACTTAAATTTATTGAGGCGTTTTTACAGTAAAACATAAAAAAATGGCCAAAAAGCCCGTTTTGACACTCCTACCTCTTCTACTTAATAAAATTGATCTAGAGTTTCGGAAACTACGATTTTGAGAATTCTTAAAAATGTGTATCTCAGAAATACAGAAGACATGGTGTATCATTGTTTTAGTCGTGTTTATCTCTTGTGAATTGACTAATCTTGAATTGTTTATGGTGGCATTTCTTTTGCGTTTGAGTGTAGTTATCTTCAGAAATTTGAATATATTTTAGAAAAACGTATGGTACATAACTTTCTAAATTTCACTGAGTGAAATAACATGTTATTCTACTAAGTGAAAACTTAACAACAACTAGAGTTTGGGTATCTGGGAGCAATCCATTTTTTAACATACGCATGAAGTAGAACTTCCTTTTCCATCCATGGTTACCCCAATTATTACTTTGAAGTTTCAATTTATTTGATTGAAAATGTAAACATACACCTTATTGAAATATATTTAGAAACCTTTAAAATATGTCTGAATGTGTATGTTGTAGCACATTAAATTTTTCATGTTAAGATAATGTACTTGTACATGTATATTATATGGACATGAACTTATGGGATAAATGTATAATATTAAAGGGGCAGTAGCAGGTTTCTGTAGCTCACATAAGTTGATGAAATGTATTTGAAAAATAATGTCACTAATAGTAAAATACCCTTCTCTCTTCGGAAAATCAAATTAAAAATGAGTGTACATGGTTCGGTTAACCTTAAAAATCGTTTTGGTAACTGAAAATAATAAAATGTGTTCACAATGAAATGGCCGCCATGCAATTTTGCTTTATACCCAACACAGTTATTACCACTACGGATAATTGGTTCGTGTAATAAGATGCTTTACCCTCTAAAGTAAATATAAATGACATAAACTATCAATATAATTGGGAAATTTGAAATAATTAAAAAATTGTAAAAAGGTGCTACAGCCCCTTTAAACGAGGCATAATACATGTTTGATATTGTCTGAATATCAATCTATATGAACTAATAACTTAGTTTAACAATTCATGATACCAAATCAGAAATACACGACAATGGAGTTTTCAACAACTTAGTTGAACATCTGTATCAAATTATACTCATGTTAATTCTTTTTAATCATACAGCCATTACCTTCATGCAAATATAGAGCTCCTCCTTATCCATTGAGATTCCAGTTATTCGGCACGGTAGGTCAATCATCCCCATTGACTCTATCTATAACATTTGCAAGTCATCACTGTATAGCCCACAGTAGGCATCAAAAGAAATTGGGTTACAATAAAATCAGCTCATCTTTTATTGTTGTCTATGATACAGTACGATGATATATAAAATGTTTCCATTAAAACAGTAAATATATTATTGTTTGTCTACAAGATCAGCATTTTTACTTTTACATTGACAGTACAATGATGCTCGAATATAATAGTCTCTATCAGTGTTCTCGGTGAACCAAATGGTACAACTGTAATGAAATTCATCAATTAAAATATGGAAACGAGACATCGACCTGATTGCTTCAATACTATAATGTTATTAATTAAGTATTTCTGTATTGGCCCAGTTACAGGTCCGAGGTCCGTTGTATACAACGGACCTTAACTTCTTTTCATTCTATTTGCACAACACTAGACTCTAGACACTAAATCTCATTTATATTGAAATAATAATTATAAACAATATTGGTCACCAAATACTACGAGTCAAAGTTGTGAAGCGACAGCTTCGGGCTTCCACCAAATGTGCAACTGCACATGCTCAGACTCATATTGGCCCAGTTTGTCTCGTATTGGCCCAGTTTTTCCAGTATTGGCCCAGTTTCCCCGTATTGGCCAAGTTGTCGAATCATATGGTCTAGACCGTAAATGCCGTATACGTGCCATAACACTGATAGTTAATTAATAAAATTTGGTAATAAGTGATTGGTGTCTGGTAGATATGAATGACAAGGTTTGCATCAAGGTGGTCCTGGGATAAAATACCAATATAAATGCATTGAAACTGAGCAAATACCAGGAAAAGACAATCTTTAACATGAGGAAGAAGAAGTTTAATAATCATAAAACATAAACATATCATGTTTCTTTTTATGTCTTCTAAAGAGACGCATTTATTTTACTTCACTTCATTTGTATCATAAGGTTTGGGTGCAATGCTACACTGAAGTTCAGCGTAGTACCAACCATGGTTCGCTATTTGACGATGCTCGCAAATTTCACCCCAATGCATGTGTGTTTTATATTAAACAAGGAATACCAAAAACATAACTTGTTAACATATTTTACAAGCTTAGAGGTTTATCAATTGTTTGTGTCAATACTAGCTTACTCTCAGGTTGGACTGTAATAAAAATTAGTAGCTTGTTGCATTTAACACTCTAGCTGTCCGCCATGTATTTATCTTTTACCACATAAACCCTATTATGTATGATTTTGAGGAGAATACACAATGTCTCAATATTATTATCTGCGATACTGTGAGAAGTTTGATATTACTATTCACTTCCTTTTTAGGGACACTGACAATTTATTTCAAATCACAATATATCGTATATAGAATAGAACAATTTAAGATGAGGATTTGCGTTTCATATCACTATGACCCACGAGGACAAAACGCATCTAAAGTTACCAACCTTATTTTTATTGATTGTATGAGAATCTGTTACAAATAGTTCCTTTCTGAGCTTGGCTAATGCCTGATAAATTAAAAAGAAATACATACATGGTAGCAGATAATATTCAATAGTTGGTGTGTTCAACGGAGACATGATACTGCATATTGAACGATACATCAACTGAGACTATCTATGGTAATTTATGTGACAGATATAACAAGGTCATTGGGTGATTAAATAGATTCATCAAGTCATTTTGCTGAATCGTAGATTACTGAACTCTTAGATATTGATTCCTATTGAATGGTGAATATATAACATATATCATTTATCAAATCTTCAAAATAATCTACTACCTGACCAAGACACAACACAGAAGTATAACGATCCATATTGATAAACTGTCAGGCAAAAGAAAGTACTCACTTCTGTTGCTTTTATTCTATGTATGATTTTCAATTGCAAATTATCTCACGTTTTCTATGTCATAATGGAAAACTGAAAAGTACAGGAGTTTAGTCACACATGTTTTCTAATTTTAAAAAATGTAAATTTTAAATTTCTTAATTTTAAACCTGTTCATCGACATATAAGACATATTCTGTGTGAAAATGGATTGATGTACAAGATTTTAAACATGGTAGAGGTCATGTTGTTGTAAATTTCATTTCTTACCCCTGTCGTTTTTAAACAAAGATACTACTGTCACCAGTTACCTCAATAGTCAATAGTCAAATTACGGCCAGAGCACTATCGAAATCAATTGTAAGTAGATATTTCAAAGGATACATTTATGTTATTGTTAAGCTTAAAGGCGCTGCAGCACGTGTTTTGCATCTTTTATTTTCTCAGATTTGCTTATTTGGCTTAAAATGCCCGCTCGAAGGGAAATGGACTGACATGGCTTAACCCAACAATGTACATTCGTTTTAGAACTCTTTTTAGTGTTTGAGGAGTATTATAAAGCAATTGGTAACACTTGTTTACCTTTTTGTGAGATCACTTTATTTCAGTTACAAAAACGTGCTAGAGTGCCTTGAAGAGGCACCCATGAACCATTTAGAAAAAGGTTTTCAATTTCTCATTTCATTTTTATTTTCAATGTTAGATATTACATGTGGCAAAGGCAAATTAACTTAGATAAAATAGGGGATATATTTTAATCAAATGGTACAATCCAATAGCATTTCAAAATTACTGCAATTGTTTACTTTAATAACAATCTATTTTACACTTAATTTTTTGCACTTGACAGCGTATCACCAAACACGCTCCAGAGTATTTATTTTCCCTGGGCAGGCAGTGGTTAACAAACAGAAATGGAGCCCAATTGACATGCCTGCATGAAGAACTGTGGCACTAACAAGCTCTATCAGCACTCCACGGGGTGTGAGGTGAGCACGCTGTGTATTTACCTCTCCATCCTGTTTGCAAAACAACATCATGGTTTAGCCAATTATTACCAGTTAGTGTCTATTTTCCATATATTGCTTCCTCTAGGGGTCTTTTACTGACCTTCCACATTCAACAGTATTGACTAAAGCATCACTTTTGCAGTGGTACGGATACTGCATCAAAGTTAACATTATAAGGGAGCATCTCACAGTGTAGGAGTCATCATACAACACGTTTTGTTACGTAGGTCTCAAAGTTCACATTTATCCTTTGCAAACTGTCTGGCTTCTATGTAGATATCACACCTAAATATGTCATGATTTCAAAAGTTAATGTACACATCCCCCCTATTTCAAGTTTCATGTCTTATCAAATATTTTTAGCACACATATAATTGACTATCCAACGGTGTTGACATGATCATCTCTCGCCACAACATTGTTGTCTGAGATATAGTAACTGCCTCGTCTGTCCGTCCGTTCATCCATATTTTATTACTGGACCAGAACTCGCAATCTGTATGCCCAAGCTACATGCAATTTTGTATTTGGTATAACCATCCTGTGTAGGTCGGCCTTGTGGGTTTCAAATTTGTTTGTTTTAATTTTTAACTGTCTCAATGGAAACATCTCTTATAATTTTGTTTTCGGGCCAGGACTAAAAAAGGCTCAGCTCAATGAAACTTGGTATGTGATACAAAGATCATGTGGAGATTTGTCTTTCTTTGAAATGATTTTTTTAACCATTTTCACGAAAATACTTTTCATAATTTTCCTTGCAGAACTGATCTTAAAAACTGTTAGGCCTAGCTCAATGAAAGTTGTTATTCTAAGGAGAGGGCATTCTAATTTGGAGAAGTTGTTCCCATGTGGATGTTGGTGATTAAGGATTAAGTTCACCAATCATTGTTCAGTACATTTAATGTTTTCCCACTTGACGGGTGATATAGCACATTGTGTCTGCTTGCTTATTTTACAATAACATGCAACAGCGTGTTGAAGTGTTCGAATCTAGCTGTAATTACTTGATACAATGTTGACGAAAATTAATTTTCATTATCAGCTTTTATTCAACTTGTGATAATATGCTGATGTTTTTGCGGCCTTCGTGTCGTGTTATGTTTTTCAATTGCAATTTTTTTTTTTAAATTAGGCAAATAAATTAAATATCTCGCCGCTAATGGCTGCAATACTGCCGAAGCGGCGTTAAACAGTAACTCACTCACTCACTCACGAAAATGAACTTTGATATGGCGGGGTATACATGAAACATTCATGATTCATTTATGTTCAACAAAGTGAACATATTTTAAGCATTACTGAAAATAGGATATTAAACGATGAAAGTGAGGCATTACACTAGTTCGACATTGTGTTAATATCAAACTGTATGAACTTACAAAATAGTTTAACAATTCATATTAACCATTGCCAATTACACACCAATGGCGCCTTCAAAAGCTAAGTTAATGTCTTAAGGTGATAATCATTGTGAAATGTTAGCATCTTTCTTCCTGTTTATAGTACAGGCACTACCTCCTCTAGCTAGGATATCCCTGTTATTCGACCAGATAGGTCCAACACTTCCAATGGCTCTGTCTACTACATTTACATTCATCACTTCATAGTCCACTCTAAACATAAAATAGAGATTGGATGGTAAGAAAAGCAACACATCTTCGTTTGTGTTGTCTATAAGTACGACGGAAAAAGATATGTGCATTAAAGCAGCATATTTATTAGTGTTGTCTACAGGACCAGCATGCTTATTATTACATTGACTACATACTATTAAACGCAAACTAAAGTTGGGTTACTAAGATAAATTTCATGTTCATATAATTCTAACAAGAATTGTCAGAATAATAGCAAGTGTTTCTTTCGATAACTATGTTAAATTAAACTTCTCATATTTGCAACTGACAGCGTTAGATCAAACACACTAGTGATTATTTAGTTTCACAAAGCAATCATTGGTTAACAAACTGAAATGGAGCTTAATTGACATCGCTGCAGGAAGAACGGTGGCACTAACAAGTTCTCTCCAGGTGTGGGTTGAGCATGCAGTGTTTAACGTCTGACTTGTTTACAAAATAACAACAAGGTTTAGCCAGTTATTACCCCTAAGTGGATCTTGCCACTGCTGATAAATCCACATGCTTTTTAGGGAATGTCTGTTTCCAAGACTTTCTCTGACATTCTGCATTCGGAAACTTGTCATATCATTGTTAACCCATTTTAAGTTGATTCCTCAGCCCCAATGGTTACTGAAACGATCCTGACAACAGACGAAAACATAAGTTATTTATACCAAAATATTACATTTCATTTCATATACATTCATAAAGTTTAAAATTGTGTTTGAGCATTGTTCATTTAAAGTGAAATGTAAATTCGTTTGCTATCAAGAGCAATATCACCTGGAAGAGGATAGTTAAGTTGAGTTCTATTTTAGTCTATAATGAGAGGAAATATGCTTCACAATAACACAACACAATCTTATATTATTGAATTTGATTGGCGTTTGTAGTCAATCCCAAATACACCATACCTGACGTTTGCAAATGACTATGGATGTTACAGGCAAGTACGGTTTGAAGCCTCAATTCAATTTCACACTGTTCATTAACAAAGTTTATTGGCCTAGCACCATCTGATTTACTGATAGAAAAAATAGATATTAAATTACCATGGACATTACAAACGATTAAATTCATACACATCTAAACTTCTGAGATCACGTTTTAGATGAACTATAACGTTCATTAATTGATTGGTGATTTCAATATTGATTATCCCCGATTAGTACATAACGAATACTGCCATTATGAAATATGACAGGTTCTGCTATCTGTTTGTACATCAATGAAAATGAGGACACAATTTCACGGAACCATTAAACTGCACTTTTGACGACTTCATTTACTGCTTGAGATATCGATTCAGATAACACAAAACACCTGGTGATGTCTGATTGACCACTTTAATAATCAGGCCCGGAGAGAATAAACATTTGAAGATGGCGTTGCGCTCAATTAGCTGGATACTTAGACATATTGCCAGAACCGAGGATAACACGTTCATCCATCTATCTGTGCACAGAAGAAATTATATCTTCTACAAATTACAGGAACCCATATTTAAAAGGACTCCAGAGATGTTTGAATTTGGTATTGACTGTTAACATTATAGTCGAGCGCATTCGTCAGTAGACTTTTCTTTGTTTTACGGAACTACAAATCAGTTTTCCTGTTTACAAAATGTCTGGTTGTCATGGAAGGATATTTAAGCAAACACACGCTTGTCTTTTTCAATGGGGATGACATTATTTATCTTCCAATAACATGCACTATCGTGTTGAATTGTTTGAAGAATAACAACGATTGTACAACGGCTATGGAAAATAAAATTGATATTACAGGGAATTTCAACTCATGCTGCATTTACTCAGTGATTAGAATTTATTTTAAGCATTAGTGAATTACATCAATCGTGATAATCATGACATACAATAACTATCAGACTTCTTGGTTTTGGCATTCTAGAAGTTGAGGTGATGAAGAATGAAGACACATTTTATGGGTTAACTAATGTATGTCATGTAGGCACCGTTTCGACACTGTATACACTATTCTACTCAAATATGAATGCCTACATTACATTAGATGTTAGAACTTCATAAAACACTGATATAAAATTGAGACATTGAACTGATCGCTGCCATTCGGGTGGTAATTAGTGACGTGGTAATTAGTGTATCTGTATATATCAATCACAGCCTCTATTATTAGAGGTCAAGGTGACCAATGGATAAAAGAACAAAGATAAATGCATTAAAACCGATCCAATGCCTGGACAAAACCTTGAATATGAGAAGGAACCATTAATTGATAATTCTTCTGTATTTATTTAAAAATTATATGTATTTTCATTTCACTTTATTCATTGTTAGGTAAGTGCTGTGCCATTATTATTTCCTCCAACTTTTTCAATATTTTTTATAATTCTTAATGTCGTATAAACTTCAAACAGTCTGTGCCCCTATCCAATTTAGTACGACCTGCCGCCGACAATCATTCCTAAAATACATTTAGCAAAGGACGCCATAATAACCAAGAATAAGCGAAAGTAGATGATCTCTTCGGTGTAGGTTCCCTTGTGAAAATATCAAGATTTGAAGTAAACAGTTTGTTCTGTTTTACTAAGTTACTCATGGAGTATGAAACTCCTTAGCTGATTATTCTTACTAATGTAATAATAAGATATGTTTTCAATATGTTATACTACTTTAGTAACACATATGCTTGCAATATTATACATTGAGAGAATATTTGTGCCCAAAATGATACCATCACTTTCGTGTTGGTATACATTGTCCATTCCTGCCCGTAATACTGACACTGTACCAAAATATAAAACAAGCGTACCATTAAATAATACTGTTTCAGCTTATTTAAACGGAATATGTCATGTTATATATATTGTTGACATCAAGTATTTAGAACACGATGTGCATGTTCGAATAGGAGGTGAACAGCGAGCAAACAGAGGTGCGGGCAAAGTGAAAACAAGCATGATAACGAGAGACTGTGAATGTCCTGGATGTATGGAATATGGGTTACATGAAAAAGTAAAAAATAAATAGTAAAAAAGATCAAATTTGGATTCTCTTATTTCTTATTTCAGTTTCAGCGTCAATTCACAGCGACAGAAGGACATTGCTACATTGAACGTCCAAATCATATACTATTTCATGTCTAATATCGACTCCTAAATGGAGGTGAGATAATCTACATGTATGCACACATTTAACTCGTTAAACTGCCAAAAAATGCAAAAAACGGTTTAATATTTAGCATTGTTCCATTTGACAAATCCAAAACAGTCCAATAGAGAACTCAACATGATATGTTTAACTGTTACCATATAAATAAACAACATTAGAAACTAGGATTGCCAAGGCAATACTTAGGTCTTCAAGACTTCTGCTTGACCTTGAACTCTATGTTGAAATCTCGGTTATGCATCAGTGTCTCCGCTTTAAAACGAGTTATAAAACATGTCTCATGTTCTTTTACAAAAATTCTGCAAAGACAATGACCCTCTGAAAATGAACAAATCGCTTATTAATGGACCCCTACATGACTTTTCTCACCATTACGACAAAATGGTTAATATGTTCATGCTAAGTTGCAACATAGAAAATATTGTGCTTTAATTTCCACTGAAGTAGATGTAGTCATCATTTAGATTGCATACATAATTAATGCGTTATCTGTTTCTGAATATTCAAGAAAATACTCAAAATTGCTTAAATTTTGACCCCTAGACAACGATTACGATATTCATAGCTTTCTAAATTTCACTGAGTGAAAAAACATGCTATTCTACTGAGTGAAAACTTGACCACAACTAGAGTGTGGGTGTCTGGGAGCAATCCATTGTTTAACATACGCATCCATGGTTACCTCAATTATTACTTCAATTTATTCTATTGAAGGGGTGCATTCAAGAAGGGCACATGTTCTATGCATATAACATGGCACATGTGCCCTTTTTGAACGCCCTTCAATTGAAAATGTAAACACATCCTTATTGAAATATATTAAGAAACCTTTAAAATGTGTCTGAATGTGTATGTTTTAGCACATTTAATTTCTAATTTTAAGATAATGTACTTGTATATATGCACATGAACTTATGGGATAAATGTTATATATTAAATGAAGCATAACACCGGTTTGATATTGTCTGAATATCAAACAATATGAAATAATAAATCAGTTTAACAATTCAAGATACCAAATCACAATTACACGACAATGGCGTCTTTGAAAACTTAGTTGAACTAAGTCTTAAGGTGGTCACTTTGTCAAATTATACTCATGTTCCTTCTTTTTAATCATACAGCCATTGCCTTTGTGCAAATATAGCGTTCCTCCTTATTCATTGAGATTCCTGTTATTTGGCATGGTAGGTCAATCATCCCCATTGATTCTGTCCATGACATTTGTAATTCATCACTGTAGGCATAAAAAGAAATATTGTTATTATAAAATCAGCTCCTCTTTTATTGTTGTCTATGATACAGTAAGATGATATATAAGATGTTTCCATTAAAGCAGTAAGTATATTATTGTTGTCTTCAAGATCGGCATTTTTACTTCTACATTGACAGTGCAATGATGCTCCAATGTGATAGTCTCTATCAGTGTTCTCGTTGGACCAAATGGTACAACTGTAATGAAATTCATCAATGACAAATATGGAAACGAGACATCGACCTGATTGCTTCAATACAATATGGTAAAAAGTGATTGGTGTCTGGTAGATATGAATGACAAGGTTTGCATCAAGGTGACCCTGGGATAAAATACCAATATAAATGCATTGGAACTGAGCAAATACCAGGAAAAGACAATCTTTAACATGAGGAAGAAGAAGTTTAATAATCATAAAACATAAACATATCATGTTTCTTTTTATGTTTTCTAAAGAGACGCATGCATTTTACTTCACTTAATTTGTATCATAAGGTTTGGGTGCAATGCTACACTGAAGTTCAGCGTAGTACCAACCAGGGTTCGCTAGTTGACGATGCTCGCAAATTTCATCTCAATGCATGTATGTTTTATGTTAAACAAGGAATTCCAAAAACATAACCTACAAGCTTAGAGGTTAATCAGTTGTTTGTTTCCAATAGTAGCTTGCTCTCAGGTTGGGCTGTAATACAAATTAGTAGCTTGTTGCGTTTAACACTCTAGCTGTTAGCCAAGCATTTAACGTTTACCATATAAACCCTGTTATGTATGATTTCGAGGAGACTTCGTATTTAGATCTTACCTTACCCAGTGTTCATATATACTTAGGTTTATATTTGCTTTATTCCCGGAAATCTGTTACATTGGATAGTACCTCACCTTCCTTTGTTGCATCACATTATGGGTTATACACAAAACTACGTTAGAAACACTGATTGAATTTATCAGTAGCTATTTGGTGGAGGATCTCTGCATAGTTATAGAAATCGTGGCAAACAATCCACTTCCGATAGATATGTATACTGCCATGAATTCGATGTTTAAAGATTCTAAAATACGGTTTATAACTAACTATTAAAAGATCTCAATCTAAGAACATGATAAATCACGTTTACAACTGTGGTGATTTCGGACAGAATCATGGATATATATATATTGGCAGCACATGACTTTAGCTTAGAGGAAGAATGATGCACAAGTTGCAGACAAAAAGCATATCACGTTTTGCAAATAACAATTTGCTTACAATACAATGTATGCTCCGAGCACACTTCTCAGGTGTCAGGGGACAGGAAATCAACACAACGTCGTCCCATGGAGATAATTGTTTTCACATAAACTGCAAAACAAACTTGACACTATCAGGGACAAATACAGCATACAAGTTAATCGGTTTCCTGGATGCGTGGAATGTGGATAACGTGATACACAACTCAAAATCACAATGGGATTTTCTCAGTTTTCAGGTTTCATTGTCAGTGTCAATTAACATCAATAGAAGGTCACGGCTTCAATGAGTGTCCAAATCATATACTATTTCATTTCAAATAGCAACTCATCACTTGACATATCATACAGGCAAAGGAGGTTATCTATACATAGAGCAACGTGGTAAATCTATCATAAACCGTTTAATTTGTATCTTTCAGGTACATGTCATTAAGTAGTTTATCTGCATGCATTTACTCGTGGGGCGAAACTTCATATAAAACACAAGTCCATTTATCTGACAGAACTAGGAAGATCAGAATGCAAATACCACCACTTTATCAATTCGCTGTTAAAACATTCGAGCAAACTGATTGATTAGGAATTGACTCTAAACTAAATGTGTTATTCAATTTATATCTGAAATGTTGACAGTTACCAATAGTTTTTGTTTGAATAAATATCCCGTTGAACATTACCGTGTCAGTCATCTACAAATGGAAATGTTCTTTAATACTGATGCGTTGAACTGTTAAGTTAAATTTATCAATATCAATGTATGATGTATTTTCAAGTTGATTAGGTGATTTAATGGGATACTGAGCACAATCTATTTTACCAAGGTTGTGATATGGATTACATGACACATGATACGCTTATATGCAATGGGCAATGAGTTTGTAAAGGATCCAATTTTAGCAATGGAACAACAATCATATACAATTACACATCATTTCACGCAGTCTTTATTATCACGTTTAAACTGATTGTAGTGATTATACTATAAACATAGACTACTTTTACAGTGTTCTATTGTAGCACTATCTGCGATGATAAACATTCATTCAGATTTTGAAGTTTTGCATTAATGATGGATATCCAATAAAGATCACAGCTCATCCTAAATGATTATCTCCCCTTGTTTCACTTGATACATTTTGCGGATATTTCACACTTGTTAGAATTTTGTTTGATTGAAAGAAGTCCTCGGATGAAGGAAATCATCGTATACCATTCAGTCCCACCTGGTTTGAAATATTACAATATTTGTATATATTTATGTTAAGTGAGATCATCAAAGAAAGAATGTATTATTTCCTGAATTTACTGTGCATGCATATGTCAAACCAATAATTCACATACATATCAATATTTGGTGTGTCATAGGTAGGATTTTACAGTATCTGTACTGAAGCAATGATTCGAATAGTTCGCGTTTACTTAAGTTTAAATCCCATGTGCAACCTTAAAGTGGTAGTAGAACGTTTTTTGAAAAATGTATTTGTTTCAAATTTCCCATTTGTAATGATAGTTAATGTCATTCATATTTACTTTAGAGGGTAAAACATCTTATTACACAAACCAATTGTCCGTAGTGGTATATAATGGCGTTGTGTATAAAGCAAATATTGCATGGTGGCCATTTTATTGTGAACACATTTTATTAATTCGAATGACAAAAACGAGTCCCATGTCTTTACGGAACCATGTACACTCATTTCTTAACTTTATTTTCTGAAGAGGGAAGGATGTTTTACTATTGGTGACATTATTTTTCAAATACATTTTGTCGACTTATATCAGCAAAAAAAACGTGCTACTGCCCCTTTAAATTGTGCATGCACGATAGTTCTTAAAATAAGCAGGACGAGCCCTGACTAAATCCAAGTTGCACATACGAGCGGAACAGGATGTTGTAGACAATTGCTTTATCAATAAATCATTCAATACCTCAAATACATCAACCAATCACTGGTCATAGGAAAGTCATATCGGTATAGATTTTCATATTATGTGTCTGCCACAATTTATGATGCAGACTAATATGTTTGACATTCACATACTTCTCTGGTACTGGTACGGACAAGTTCTCATAAGACAATCAAAAGACATCCCAATTTCCCCCATATTTCCGTTTCAATAGTGTAAATTTACAATATGGCATTTACGTATATATAATGCATATTCCATATCCATCATGATTTGGAAACACTAATCTACCAAGTAGTAGTTTCTTCCCATAAACATTAAGACTAAAAACCAAAAAACAAGTTACTCATGAGCATGGTGACTGATGTTAGCGTGCATGTTTTAGAGCATGCATCATTGTAGCCCTCTGAAAATGTGACATCAAAATATTTGTATTATGACAAACGAATTGTAGCCTCGATATGCTCTTCATGATTAAATAAACGTTTATGCATAAACCAACGGAGTACAATATGGATGGTTATTGTAATATTATAATTAATTAACTCAGTTGCTGCTAATCATGTCAAGTGGCGTTGTTACTGATGATTGCTAACGACCAATGTCGCTGTATGGTGTGTACACGTTTTCTTAACCGTAGACACCATTTGACGCGTCGACTAACCCCTAGCTAATGAGTTGATACCACAAAAGCCGCAACATGGTGCTTGCATAACTGATTATATGGAGTATGCGTTGATTGTAAAGTTATTTACAGCTATTCCTACTCTCACGTTATATCATGTAGTTACAAGTAAGGTAACGATTCCTTTCAATATGCCCGTCAGGATCTTTCTTCGTTTGAACAAACAAACATGCATAATGGTGTTTATCTGCAACTCAAATTAAACAATCTAACAACCCCATGGAGAGATCAAAGGATACAGTTAGCCTGATTGCCAGCGACAAGTCACGTGCTGTTCATTGCCTCCTTGAAATCACACTTACAGTGTATCGGTTATTTCTCAGCGTTGACTTGATTGCAAGTTGTACATTGCACTCAATAAAACGATAATTCATTTCGGCTTAATTAACCTCATGTTTTTGTTGTATTTAAGTACTTTTTAACAAAGAAAAAATGATGTAAAAAGACGTTTAAGAGGTGTGATATCCGTCCACTGTGAAGTGTAGCGAGGTCAATTAATGCCAAGGTTTGCAGGGCGTTCAAAGGCTAATCAATGTCTCTTTGTGAGAGGCAACTAATTACTGTGTTTTAGAAAGCGTAACCCGGGTTCACCCGCATTTGGTAATGAGTATAAAGCAAAGTTGATATTGGCAAATGTTATATTAACTATTAATAATGAACTGTTTTAGAGGCATTCTAGAAGTTTGTGTTATGAAGAAGACAAATATTTATTGATGATCAACTTCTTTATTAACAATAGCGACGTCTCGGTATGGATCCTTATACCGTTTTTTCTTTCCTGAAGAGAAAGGACGCTAGGATAAACACGTTTGTAAGTAAAATGGTCATGGTTAAATGAAATTAAACCTTGTGTTGTTATAATATCAGATATATATTGTTCCGTAGTGATAGCGAGTGATGTTGAAATTGAAATTCAATGCTACAAAGTAGTTATTAGCATTTGCTCACTGGTTTGGGGTGCTATTAATTTACGTAGGTGGTAACTTACTGACGATGTCCTAATTTCCACGTTTATTAGTCGCCGTTGGAAGAGGCTACAGTGTAATATTTATCCAGCAATATTAAACTAGTATAATGACGCTGACCTATGATATTATTGAGAAATTGGGACACAACAGCATACTTTCGCTTTTTTTAATTTGCTTGATTAATTTGGGCAAGTAATAAACAGAATACTAATCTCCCTTCCACACAAAGACAATTTTTTTAAAAACTCGCCGATGGTATTAAACGAGCGAAATGGTTTAACATGGACGTTTGTTCAATATACTCTATGTTTTTGTCAGTCATGAACATTTTAATTTCAGAGTAGTCTCTGTGTTCACAACATTACTCAATCAATAATCACAGGACAAAAAGTGGTTTAATCCGATTTCCGGATCCTTCCGGATTCTACCAAAAAATGGCGGTTCCCTCAGAATCATGAAAAAACGGAAGGATCCGGCAAGTGGATTACTCCACATTTTGTCCTGTGAATTATATATTTTTTTCTTACAGCTCAACATTCAGGGGAGGTTAAGAATGTGGAAAGACAGAGAATTAACATGTCCAGGGATTCATAACTTACAATGAATACAACTTTGTCGTGTGTTTCACACCTCACACAGTTCCAATAGGTAAGGTGTAAATCCAAACAACTTGCTATTCCTCTCAACTCACAGTGACATTAAGAAGACATAAAGAAGTTGTTCTATGTAATCATGAAGTGTATCACTCATGCATATAGACACGCTAAGGGTGAGATCGTTATACACCTCAGGGGATAAGTGGTCGTTATCAGTGGCTGTCTAGCTTGGTGTAACACAGAATGTCTATAGTGATTAACTTCACGCAAATACACTAATGTCTGTTACTTCACGCTCGTCCTTATGAGTTTATGCCCTGTGTTCGCGTCAATACTTATACCATATCTTGTATTTAGTCTTTCTTTGTACATGTATAATGCTATGGTAGGATGTCTAGCTTAATGCTATTTGTTAATAAGTATTATATCATTTCGCTTTTTTAGGGGTCAACAGTTAACTTACTAAATTGTGTCCGTGTTCGTGTCATGTCTGAAATATTATACCGTATATTTTATTTAGTATTTCTTTCAATATGAACTATGAAATGTTGAAAGTAACTTGGTAGGATGCCTAGCCTAATGCTATTTTTTAAAGTCAATCAATTATCATATAATGTTGCTTTTTAGGGGTCAACATTTAATTTGGTTAGATTGAAATTTCGAAAGATTCATAACTTCTGGTTTGTAATGAATGAGACGGTGATGTGAACACTGCTATGATAAGAAAGAAACCCTATTTGAAAACAACTCTCTATCAACACTTCCGGTTAATCATAGACAAGTCTTAACCTCAGAGAGCATTAGGAATGCTAGGACATACATTTTATCAATTTATATCAATCTACTGCACAGCGAAGCTGTTGCAGCTTTAGCTTCGTATGTATCACAAGGGTGTATTAATAACAAATATGCATCTCTGAGTGTATTATTGGAAACTACTCCAATAAATAAAGTTTCCCCGGAAATTGTGAAATACGACCCTTAAGTAACGTACTGATTCCTCAAGATATGAACAAAATTGCATGAACATCCTCGACTTAGTTTGTATTTCAATCAGCCAGTGTATAGGGAAACAGATCTGATGATGTCTTCTTTTAGATTAATTTATTTTTTAGGACACCAGACTTTGACATCTTGTTTTTGCGAAATCATTAAACAAAAATCGCATGTGTGCCATTTTCTTAACAGGATAGAGGAAACAAGTCTTTCAGATCAAAGGCATGCGTTTCTTGTCAAATGGATAATTCTTGATTAAATAAATGTAAAATAGACAACATCGTAATTGTTAGTTTGAATCCATGCAACTAAAATGAAGTGTGCACTCTCCCATATGTTTATAGAGGATAAATATGAAGCCAGTTTTAAGTTAGTAATTCAAAGTTTTCAAAAACGTGTTTAAAAAAAATTGAAACAAACACAAAAGGGCACAATCTGTTGCGTAATAGTTTCATTGTGATTATGTGTTAACATGGTTTGATATATTTGTGTATTTATGACCATAAATCATATAAACGTCAGTAAGATTGACTTGTATTTTGATTTTCAAGAGATGTGGTCCTTGTTTCGATTGAGATATATGCTTTCTACATGAAAGTTTGAAAAACATATTGAACAGCCAGGCTTTGTAGAAATGACATCGTATAAAATGTATGTTAACAAGTAGAATTTAGTTTAACTACTCATATGATGTTCGTGACAATTTCCATTTAGAGTGGTAAGCAGATGATTGCTTGTAGGTTTCGCCATTAGCCCCACGGCAACTTACAGAGACCACCAACACTATCATTATTGGTGTCCCTCACACGTTATAGACACTTCGTAAAACCAGTCAATATGAAGTTTCCAGTACTGTCAACTATGAATAATATTGAACACGCAAATTATGAACAATTTACCTATTTTCATATGATACTTCCGAATGGGAGTTACATTCACTTGAATATATAAAAGTGTTACAGTTAGTGTGACCCCAAATATTTCAATGTCACATATATTCTCAATCAAAATTGAAAATTAGTTAAGCGACAGATTTGAAACATTGATATATATATCACATACTTGAAAAGACCGATATACTGGTCGAAATGAGCTCAGCGTATTAAAGACGATTGATCCAGTCGAACCCATCTGATGTTTACTCTTTTCTATATATAACCTTACTTCACGTGAGAAACGACTCATTTTTATTCATTTATATATATATATATATATATAAATATATATATATATGGTGCAAGCAATCTTCAAAAACATCATTCGATGTTACCATGGGCAGCTTCGAAGGCGCTGAAACATGCGAGCTTGTTGGCTGCTTCCTACTCTCCAAACTGCAAACCAAATTTTGAAATAACGTAGGCCTGTACAGAGACGACGGTCTCGCAGTGCTTGACCAAACACCGCGGAAGATTGATCAAACAAAAAAGACATCTGCACAATCTTCAAACAACATGACCTGAAAGTCACCATTGAAGCAAACAACAACATCGTAGACTTCCCAGATGGCAACCAATTCGTCAGTATCCTCAAAACCTCATTCCCCAAAACCAACCCACTCAGCAAATTATTCAACAAAAACACAGTCAAGCTCAGTTACAGCTGATTGCCAAATCTTAAAAAAACATTGATTGACAGCATCAACAAAAGCGTCAAAACAACCACAGAAATAACAAAGGAAAACTCATGCATTTGCCGTAGCCCAAAAACCTGCCCCTCAAAGAAAACTGCCTTGCCAAATCAGTAGTTTACCAAGCTAAAGTTACATCTGACAACACAATTGAAACAGATGTTGGCCGAACTGAAACAGAATTTAAAACAATATTTAACAACCACAAAACCTCCTTCAACAACCCCAGCAAAAAACACGCCACAGAATTAAGCAACTTCATTTGTCAACTAAAAGAACAAAACTCTGACTTCAATGTGGAATGGTCGATCATCATGCCAAACCATACTCCAAAACAAGCATAGGATGCAGTCTTTGCATAGTCGAAACAAGATAAAGATGCAGCCTTTGCATATTCGAAAACTTCAGTATTATTAGCAAACCTCATATGGCAACCCTAAACAAACGAAATGAATTGGTAAACACCTGCAGACACAACAACAATTTTTTGCTAAAAAAAAACCAAAACCAAAAAACCAGCCCCAAAACGCAGCACGCCCAGAAACACAGAAAACGATTACTAGAACACAGTAAGCAGCTCCCAATCAACCAGCAAACCCATGCGTACATGTCACAAAAGGGGCCACAAACCAACACAAGCCGCCACATGAACATTGCCTTCGGGCATGAAATATTTATATATTATACAAGTTAAATCCCAGTAAGCAATTTAAGTATTTCTGTATCATGGAAAACTATGACTAAATCAATAAATCGAAAGAAATAATAACACAGAGACTGCATTGAAAATATAATGTCTGTGTCAAAGGACACAAACACTAGTAAGTAGAGGATTGCCTGTATGTAATCACTATTATCAAGGTTTGTTACACCAAGCCAGACAGTAGATTATAAACACCATCTCTTATTTCCCCCAGCTGTATCTCACTCATGCTCCAGGTCTATTTCCGGGTTAAATATACACCGAGACTACATCTATTGTAATCTTATCACGTCTATTCAATCAAATTATGGCGACATATTTATCAATGTTCCTCTCTGCATTACATTACTCTTACGACTGTAGTAGTGTATATAATACTTATTAGATGTGGACACATATCGGAGGCAAAGGACTATCCAATAACCTGACCTGATATGGTATATTCTGTTTACCTTAATTCTCTATATGACACCTGACTAATAAACATAGCATCTTTAAATGTTTGGCTGTTCATTTCAAGTGATATGTGTTCAATATACTCTCATGTTATGGAAACGCGTTAACCAGAACACCGAATACGATCACCAGAAAACGGTCTGTGTCAAAAGGACATTTACACGTGGTAAGTAGAGTAAGTATGTAATCACTATTATCAAGCTATGTTACACCAAGCCAGACAGTAGATTATAAACACCATCTCTATTTCCCCCAGCTGTATCTCACTCCTGCTCCCTGTCTATTTCTGGGGGAAATATACACCAAGACTACATCTATTGTAATCCCATCACGTCTATTCAATCGGATTATGGCGACATATTTATCAGCGTTCCTATCTGTATTAAATTCCGCGTATGACGCGTACCAGTGTATACTGACGATTCTTGTTGAACGTGTATATGTGTGTATATACACCATGGCATCAGAGGAACAGGACTATCTATACCCGATAAAAAGAACATGTTATACAAGGAAATATAGGGAGCCATTGTGATGTCCAATGATCCTTTCCTCCAGTTATCTATCTGCCTATGTGCTTATGGTGTCACTTACGTTATTACGAGTTATGCAATTAATCTTTTAGCGTAACATTTAACACACATTTGACAAAATTAAATAATGTTCAAACTTACAACAGTATGTTATACAGAGAATCTCACCCGAGTGTCATCCGATATAAAATATATCAACATCAGTTGATTAAAGTTACACTTAACCAAAAATAATATATCTGCAGTATAAAACTGTCATTTAACTGCTATAGTAGTGATCTCAATGAGGTCGTAGAAATGTGACGTCATCAGCATTATGGCACCATAGGCTAGGTACGTCATCAACTATGTGACATCACAGACTTGTCAGCAGTGTTCTAAGTGATATCAAAGCTTTGTGATGTCATTAACTGTAATATGATTATCATGATTTTATTGTAAGGGGCACAAACTATATTTACAGTTTTAGATGTTAAATTTCGTCATATGACACTGACAGACAAAGTGTATTTAAACGTGTGACTGTTCATTATAAGTCAATTGTGTTTAATATCTTCTCATTTTATAGACATGTGTTTAATATAAAATATATGTATAGCATTCAAAATAAGTTCCAAGTTTCTCAATAATTTTAAGAAACGGTTTGAGTAAAAACATTCATTATTCTGAAAAGACAGGTTATTAGACGCATGCTAACTACATCACGACTAATTGCTTTTCTATTTGAGTCTTCGCTTTCCCTCCACAGTCACGCTATTTACAGTTCTGGTAACTGAAATATAGCTTAAAGTTCTCTATCGATTCTTTCTTGATTTCCATTTACATGATTGCCTGACCAAAAATATTTACTGTCTAGACTTCAGTCAACACACATGTATTAAATGAATATGTTGATATCCATATATCAGAAAGAATCAATATCAAATTATCAATACTCACATCAGTATTCATGGAATGAATCTGATGTGGGTTACATGTTATATTGTTTGCGCTAAACCAACCTTGTAAATGATGTCGAGTGGTGATTAAACCAAACGTAGAACTTCAGAAGAAGAATCATGAGTTTCTTGCACCAAACCAACTCTGTAAAAGATGTTGATGTTGAATTGCAGTCAGTAGATATACATTTTGCTTTGGTATATCAAACTGAATATTGTTTAAACTTTTGGTTTTCTGTGGAAACATTATTATTAATGTTCACGTAAATACACTGCGTTAGAGCATTAGCAGGTCAATTTGGTGTTAGTTGGGGTTCCCACCTATTACCTTTTGAAGAAATTGTTTAAATAGTAATAGTTTAAAATGGGTGAATAAGGAGATGAACCTACTGGGCTTTTAACTTCCATACCGAGCCAAAAGCGATAGGTATAGAATTTATGTCAGACTCACAACAAGTAATAAACACTTGTTGTGAGTCTAACGTAGATTCCATACCGATATTTATCATTCGGAGCCAAAAGTGATAAAAGGTATCGAATCTATGTCAGACTCATAAAAAGTAAAAAACATAGGCGGTTTGTCTCCACTAGCCAATGACGAGTTACCAGCGATTTTTTAAACATGTTTCTTTGACACTGCGTCAGTGAACAGAGTGATGCGGTAATCGGTTGAACCCATTCTTCTTCATGTATGACGCATCCATTTCTGCTGTTTTCGATGCGGTAGAAATTGAATAAACAGTGAAATTAAACTTTCAGTCATATTCAAATATGATGATTAAGTGATAAAATAGATTTTAATCAAATAGAACCTATAAGTTGGGAACTTTCAACAATTCACTGCCTTGCAATTCATTCCCCCACCACTTATCAATTTTGATGCGACCATTCCTTGTGACGTCATAACTGAATGAGCTTGTGACGTCATTGTATTCGAACATAAACAGGTTCGCTCTATCGCATTGACTACTGGTCAGAAGATCGATCCAAATAAGAAATTAATTCCCAAACAGATAGTTTAATATTTAACTTTATACTCAATACATTCTTACTTGTCATGTAAATTCTGACCACTCTATATAGTAAGTGCATTCCTATGGAATAATGATCACCATAAGGGAGTAATCGTCATTTCTCAACTAAAATTAAATAGAGAAGCAAACTCGTCTTGACATACTGACATGACATGTCTGGGAAAAGTTTTCATCAAGTAAAACGGGGCTTGGCAGTTTTTTTTGGGGGGACTCGGCTAAATTGAGTGACAACTTCTTTGGAAACGAAAAGGTGGGAAAAGGGCATTTCCTATGGTTGTCGTAAGGAAGATATTGTAATTTCCCACATAAAAGCCAAAATATACAGTCAACAGTAAAACTTATTATTTCCTGTGGTATAACTGGTGTGATATTTACATTCTATCATATCAGTAGAACATGGGAACAGTTGTACAAATGTCCTATTTAAACTTTAAACTTTAATGTTAGGACATGGACCCACAATAGCAGATTTGATAAAGAGTGTATTATACACGGGAATCATAGCATAGCCTTCATGACGTTATGAACCATGTATAGGAGAGCAACATATAATAACTATACATATACTAAAATAATACAATTGATATATTAAATAGTTATTATGAAGTAAATCACAAAATGTATTTTATGTATTAAATGTCCAGGGTAATGGCTGGCACTTCAAGCGGGTCCTAATGACGGAGTAAAGGAATGTGAATGATGTTTCACGTGAGTTAGATATGTATATATTCCTAGTGATTATGATGCCAACAATGCTTTGTATTCATTGCTGAATGGTAAGGGTCTAATAGTGAACCATTTCTGATGCACTCATAATATATACCCTGCAATTTTGTTCCAGTTGCCGGTGTAAGATTGAAAACGTACCCGCGTTGAAAATACACCCGGCAGGTACTTTTTCAATGTTGAATAATGACCCGGGGTCACTTTTTAAAGCCTCGGGTCTTTTGTCAACGTTGAATGATTACACATTCGGGTAATTCATATCATGTGAGCGAATTGTTGTTTTCAAAAACAAATACGGCAAAATAAAGGGGAAAGAATGGACTACATTCCCATATAAAATTAGCAAATGTCAAAAAAATAATAAAGACAAAGCAAGCGCCGTGGAAAAGGTCATGTTTAAACTTCAACAATCCCTTTAACAATCGGCGATTTTCACAACTTCTTACACAATTATCACTGCTAAACTACTGAATGCATTTTCATATTTTTTATATCACAATAAACCGAAAAGAATAATATTTTATTCTATGTAAAATGCGCATATTTATTCGCAGAAATAAAGATACAATTTTACCTTTCTGAGCATGAGAGGCATGTGAAACCAAACGGCACACAAACTAATCAACATATTTTCATCAGTTATGGTTCAAGGTTAGCTTTTATTTGAAAGGTCAAACAACATAACCATATTTGGGTTGACATGTGCTTATTTGTCAACTGGTTCGAGATTATGATTTCTAAGAAAAGTGCGATGAACGACCGTTCGCAATGCCGCATACATGTTGTAAGTATTTACGATTTGATAGGTGGAAATAAAGACAAACTTTACATAGCTATAGAATTATAACCAAAGGTCGCATTCTAATAATTTTTATATCATTGTGAAGCTAGACATCTTGTCTTCGATTCCTTATATAAATTGATTTGTTTTCAATTTGTATTGAACGCCCGTATATAGTCCTTATTCGCCATGTAGATGCGGTATATTTTGTAAAAACGGTACCGTCATGCTTAATTTATTGTTACCTGTTCATAAAAAGGTTCCAAATACAAAGGTTCTTTCATTTAACCAATCATTGCCTTTGTTTTGATGTAATAATTTGATGTAAGAGTTGGTAAGTTGGGTTCAATGATATGAAGATTTAGTATCGTGATACGTATCGTATCGCCTGTCTTGTATCGGGATACGTATCGTATCCCAGTTAAGGTGCACAATACTTTGGCAATATATCGTTGGGACGAAAATTATAGTATCGTGATGTATCGTATGACAAAATGTATGCCAATACCACCACTAGTTGAAAAGTGACCCCGGGTCATAATTCAACGTTGAAAAAGTACCCGTCAACGCGGGTACGTTTTCAATCTTATGCTGGCAAAGATTGCTGTCAGCGGCTATGACCCTGAGATTGGAGACATGAGAAATCAATTCGATGGCGCTCCTCCTTCTTCTGTAGCCATTGTTACTGTAAACGCACGAATGAACACACAATCCTTCAACTCGCATCCACAGGGTTTATTCGTTCATGGTATTTATACAGTTTGAACAGTTCGTTGACCAATGGACAATGTCGTTATTCGTTCTCTTGTTTACCATTGGAGAGGTAGAACATATCGTTCATTGAATAAGAAGATGAGTGAATGAGTGGATGAGGTTTGGAAAACTAGGATAAATAGAAAAAATACCAGATAATTTGACTGTATATAACAATGCATTGACAAAAATATATGCAATAGTCAAAGTTAATATTACTTAGTTACTCAGAATACTATCTGAACATTACTATCTACAACATAAAGTTATCTAACATTATCTAATAATATTGCATAAAGTTGTAATATTTGGCTATGAAAACTTCCAGAAAGAGCATTAACCATATTTGCAATATAATAGCAATACAATAAGATCCATAAAATCACATTTGTGGTTAGGGTAATTAGGAACCCAGGTATACGATATAAAGTATTCAGTGAGTCATGCCTTTGCCTATATAATGTTCTTTTATGTGGGGAAATTTTCCAAAAGCATTATGTAGGGAAAGGGATGTCTCACTGATTACTTTCTATCGTATACCTGGGTTCCTAATTACCTTAACAATAGCGTCAGGACATTGAAAAAATGCACATACAGTACGTGGTTTAATGGCATATCACGCACAAACTGTAACATAGTAATCGAACATTGAAAAAAAGCACCTACTATTAATGAATCATTTCACACGCTGACATTAGGCTAAATGGAGAGAAATCCTTTGCAAATGAATAGGTGGGAAATGCCCGTTTTTCATGACGGTCGTAAGAGAAAAATCACAATTCCCCACCTAAAACAAGGGAATATATAGGGAACCGAATCCATTTTTAACATACTGAAATACCCCTCCCAGGAAAGCGATTTCCTTTGGGGACTATTATAAAGCAAAAAGGGGCTTGGTATGTTTTTGGGGAAAGATTCTAAAAATGGGCGAAATCGAGGGTGAAATCCTTCCGAAATGAAAAGGTGGGAAATGGTGTATTTCTACGATGCCCATAAGGGAAAAATCACCATTCCCGACCTAAAACAAGAGTATATATAGAGAACCGAATCCAGTCTTAACATACTGATATACCCCTCCCGGGAAAGCGATTTCCTTTGGGGACTATTAGAAAGCAAAAAGACCTCATCTGAAGGTCTCATCACAAGGTATGCACATGCCAAGTATGAAAGCCCTGGCTCTGAGCAATCCAAAGTTATGGCCAAGATTAAAGTTTTCTGAATATTGTTCACTGCGGCAAGGTCAAGGTCACAATGTCAAACATGATGACCTCATCTGAAAAGTCTCATCACAAGGTATGCACATGCCAAGTTTAAAAGACCAAACTGTGAGCAATTTAAAGGTATGGCCAAGGTTCAAGTTTTTGTGGACAAACATACAGGCAGACTGGCAGACGGACGGACAGGGGAAAAACAATATACCCCCGGAATCTCCGATTCGGGGGCATTAAAATGCACCTACAATACATGGTTTAAGTAATTTCTTCTCATTAATTGATAGGATCGAGTTCTGTACATAATATACATTTCTTGCATTAATTAAAGGTTCCAAGTGATGGCTGACCGTCGCAGTGGCTCCTTTAGCCAAAGGAAGAAAGTTGTAAATGATGTGGAAGTTAGGGATCTCCATATTGGCTGGAATTTTTCTCTTCTTATGATGGCGCCGACCATGGAATTGATGACCTGGCTGATGAATAAGGGGCTTCTCATGAACCACTTCATGTGCAGTCACTGCATCGTCCCCTGTACATTACGGCCAGCGGCACGGATAGATGCGTGCCAATAGGTATGTGCCCTGTACATTTCGGCCAGCGGCACGGATAGATGCGTGCCAATGGGTATGTGCCCGTGATAGGAGGTATGTGAAACAAGGAGTCATCTGCACATCCACAATATAATGCAGTTTCTGTACAATTTTGCACAAAGATTCACACTATACTCTAATGCCACAACGTGCGGGGTAAATTATAAAGGCACCGCGTCCAATTGGGCGTCCTATGTACGCGAAATATGCAAAGAGTTGGTGGACACCGAACTGAAACACATAACATTACAGGGTTAGGTGGAGATAGATGACTCGCTATTTGGTCGACGTTGCAAGTACCAACGTGGGGCTCTTCGTGGGGTTAAGATATGGATACCCGGCACGGTGGAATGAACACCAACCGACTTCTGCTTTTCCCAATAGACAACAGATCGAGTGATACCTTAGTAGGCCTCATCAAAAGATATTTGCAGCAGGGAAGAACCATTTACACCGATTATTGGCGCGGTTATACCCAGTTGAGTAATAAAGGGTAAGAACATTTCTATGTGTGTCACAAATATAAGTTAAAGCAAGTATACAAACATACTGAGACAAAAGAACTAAACGTTATCCACACTAACACAATAGAAGTAGCCTGGGCACATGCGAAAGCGCACTTTCGACACATTAATGGCACTTAGGTGCAAATATTATTCAGGAACCACAATCGTACGGCAAGCACTCTATCATCTTTAATCTCTGCAATTAAGGCAGTTTAACACATCAATGGACCCCCAATTTTCACCTTCACGAATCCCCTATTCCCTACGGGGACACCTGGCAACGGAGATGCAGTGATAAGTAACAATGAATCGCTGTCCACTTCAGACAGCATAGGCATAAGTACAATAATTTTTATTAATGTCACATACAATAACCCTATTTGATTTAAAGGTAATTTAATTGGATACATCATTATTATAGTTTTTATTTATGTTAAAGCTATTTATTCGTACATTACAATATCCATTTGAGTAATATGTCATCAATGAAAGCCTCTGTATATACTCAGGAAGAACCAGCCGTTCAGCGTCTTTTGGGTGATGATGAGAATGAAGGTGATGGTGATTATGATCCTTACAGTGACGATGAAAAGAACCCCTATTTTGTCTCCACACCGGGAGCCGTACCTTCAGGACGAGATGCGTTAAGTGTAAAGTTCAATATGCCGTGTCCTCCGTTGGATTATAGATTACCACTTGGTCGGTATTACCTACATGATAAATGGTACCGCCAGGCGCAAATGGAAGGAACGGAAAGGATGTGAGTACAATGGAAGAAATGAGATAGTGAGCCTACATTGTATCATAATAAGGGGTCTAAGAAGAAATGAACGTAGTATAAGGATGTATGTAAAGGTAATGGTGCATGTATAACGACTGAATTAAGCATGTAATTGCATCGAAGGTACCGCTAAATGAGTTCTAACAACAACATACTACCAGTTATGGTGGGGAGGATAGCACGACCTCCGTTCTTGTCAACTCTGGTAGACCTCTTTAACTTAAATCATTTACACAGTGTGAGACATAAATGCTAAAACATGAGGTGTACACGGAAGGAATGGATATTCTATACAAAGTGTTATAACAATTGTAGGACATTATGTCTGATGGTGACCATGTACGTTTATCACCTTTAATGTTAAAGAGGGTCTTTCATGGGGCCATTATATTATGATAACATGGTGTGGGTGTGAAGTCACCAGCATTATCCACTTTACAACAACGTTACCATCATCCGAGTTTGAGTTACCATCATCTGAGTGTGATTTTAAAATTACTCATTCACCAACACGTGGAATCAAGTTAATTAATTGCACCAAATCTACGTACACCATCATATGTGTGCAAAATAGGTTTAATTATATACACACAGAAACAACGTTGCTTCATGTTTAATAGTTGCATAGTAATGTTACCTTATGCCATGTTGGGATGTGGGTAACGAATGTTACATTGTACAGTGGCTGTGTTGGCAAATTCATGGGAAGTGGATTCATGTGAAAATGATTACCTGTTAACACAATTTAGTTACGTATCCATCATTTATATTTTGATGAGTTAAATGAGAAAGTAATAGAATATATTTTAAATGTTGTTAACAAGAGTCATGTTTATTGAAGATGTGTTTGTTACAAATTCACACTTTTAGATGATTCTACTTTGATTTTTGAAGATACTGTGGCACCATAAAACACTGTAACAGTAATAGATATTGACATCACTATCATTACAATCAGTTCAAACACAATTATAGGAAAGGACGGGTAATTGTATATGTATTGGATTGTTTGAAAGAGACCCTCTAAAACTTACAGCAGCAGAAACTGTATTGTGTCGACGCATATTATATGTCATGTAATCCATATTGTCACCTTGGGAACATGGATTAACATATGTGTCGAGTACCTAATTATGTCACGTGATCAACTTGAAAACATTTCACACATTACATAGAGAATATGTCTTTTCTTGACTAAGACAATGTTAATCTCTTCGAGTGAGGTAGAAAGGTTATATTTTCTACCTCATGAGGTGAGATAAACATGGTATTTGTCAAGAATTGACGGATATTCTATTTATTATATGATTTTATCCTCGTAATCACGTCCCAAAAAGGGTCGTTTTCACGCCGAGTGGCCACTAGGAACATCCCGTCACCACAGCAACATTGTGACGTCATAAGCCAATTCGCCGCGTCAGACCATTGTTTTATGACGTCAAATTATATCAGTTACTGGTCGAAGTTATTTTCACTGTAGCTTGAAAGACCAGTATGTCATTGCTCTTCATATATTAATATTGATTTATCTACCTCAAGACGACAGCGTATCAATATTAAATGTTACATTCGTAACCGACATGGAAGGGTTAACATGATCTATGTTCGAATAAAAGCTATTAGTTACTGCCAACATTCAGATAAATTGATCGACACATTTAGTTTCGAGACATGAATAATTGTTAATTCCTAATCGATCAATGTGTTCTAATCTTTGAATAACGAATTGATAAAGTGGTAGTTTTAGCTTACTTGTTCTTACTAGTTCTTTCGGACAAATCGACTTAAATTTAAAAATAAAGTTTCCTTACCGCAAGTGAGCGCAGTAAGACTTATACTTACAGATAAACTACTGATATGAACTTCCAATATGTTTAATACTTTAACTATTGATGATTGGTATTAAGGTAAACCAGTAACAACAATACTCAAATCAATGATTGTATTGGTTTTATTATAAAGTGGAACAATGATAGCGATTGAACGGTTTGTGCAATTTTAATAAAAAGATGTACCACTTTCATTGAAGAGTCCCTATTTGACATTAAATAGTATCAAGTTGCACGACCTCTTATTGACGTTGAACCTGAAATCCTAGAAATTGGAGAATCCAAATTTCATCTATTTTACTATTTCATGAAAACCATATTCCACGCATGCAGGAACTGAATTTACTTATATGCATGAACCTTATGTCCCCGGTTGTCAAGTCTATTTTGAAGTTCATGTGAAAACAAGTATCGCCATACGAGCGACGTTGGGTTCATTTCCTGTTCCATGACACCTAATAACTATTCTCATGTCATGAAAGCAAGCAAATTGTGCTCAACTTTTTGTCTGCAGCAGGCATGAACAAAGATAAGCTACACAAAGACATACTCGTTTGGTAGAACCAACTATGTGGTATCTTTAAAGTAAATAGAATAATGTCTCTTAATCAAATTTAATTGAATAGGTTCTCTCTTTTTTGACGAGCCAGTTTGTTTTATATAGTTATACAGATTTTGAAAAACACATTTATTCCACAATTATTCAAAATGATCTAAAGATAGATGTAATACTGTTTGACTGCAGCCGATGTACTTGGACTTGTTGTTATCGCAATTTACAGTATCATTCGGGTATTTTATCTATTGTATACACTTTCGTCCAGATATTTCCTCTTCTAAATCATTTCAACAATATATATTATCATGTAACAAATGTGTTCCTTGACATACTCAATTTATATAATCTAAACCAGTATTATATATATTATATATATATATATATATATATATATATATATATATATATATATATATGTTAATGTTTATCGATATGATGTACATGTAGGTCGTACTAAATTGAATAGGGGCACAGTATGTTCAATAATTGGGTTTATGGGACATTACAAATTATGAAAAATATTGACAACGTGAAGGAATATTGATTTATGTGGCACTGACACAAGGAATGAACTCTTTTGACTAAATTTAATGTTCATGATATTTCCCTTTCTTTGGTGTTTTAAAGTACAAGTGGAGAAATAGAAAATGCTCAAGGACACTATTCACAAAACGACAACCAGTAGTTACATGTATCATTTACTTAATACCTATGACATCATTTGGATAAAATGTATGGTAATTGCAGGAGAAATACGGTGTAATACTTGATATAAGAAACATGTGTAACAGTTTTGCGTTCGTGACTTGTATTTGTTATGGTAATTTCAGAAGTGATATTTTGTATAAGAAACAAATGTCACGGTTTTGTGTTCGTGACATCGTAATCCTGGAAAACAATAAAACCAGCGTTTCCTTATCAAACTTTATTTCAGGGAGATAATGATTTTGTCACATCAAAGACGTGATTTACAGAACATGTTTTACAAAGAAATATAGGGGAGTCATTGTGTTTTTCATCGTTTTCACCGACTCCTTCTCAATCACTGCCTATTGGATTATGTTGTCACTTGAATTATGATGAGTTGGGCAAAACGTTTAACTTAACTTTTAACAAACATTTAAATAATTGAAGTTATGTTGAAACAGTATAGTATATAGAGAATCTCACCAAAGTGTGTTCTGATATGAAAAATATCAACACGAGTGATTAAAGTTACATTTACATAAAGAATGAATATATCTTATAAATTGTGTTTGCCTAAATTCTTCATATGACACCTCTGCCGACAGATATAGTGTCCTTAAATGTTTGGCTGTTCATTTCAAGTCCGCTGGTTTTAATATCGTGTCGTGTTATGAACACGTGTTTCATATCAAATGTTGCTATTAATTGCTTTCACAATAAGTTCCTATTTTCTCAATATATGTAAGCAACAGTTTGAATCTAAACATTTAAAAGAATGTTGAGAAGACACGTTATTAGACGCATGTCACCTACATCACCACTAATTGCTTTCTATATGAGTATTCCTTTTCCGTCCACATTTACAGCCCCTGTTCTGGTCAATTACTAAAGGTTTCTAGTAACTGGAATATAGCTCTATGTTCTCTATCGATTGTATCCTGATTTCCATTTACATGATTGCCTGATCATAAATATTTGCTGTCTAGACTTCAGTCAACATACATGTATTAAATGAATATGTTGATTTCTATATATCAGAAGGTATCAATATCGAATATTCATACTCATATCAGTATTCATTGAATGAGTCTGGTGTTGGTTACATGCTATATTGTTTGCGCTAAACCAAATTGCACATACTTTGTACATGATGTTGAGTGGTGATTTAACCGAAAGTTGAACTCCAGAAGAGATTATTGCTAAATTGTTTGCACTTAATCATATTGCAACTACTTTATATATTATGTTAATTTTGAATCTCACTCAGTAGACACAATTTGGTTCGGTATATCAAACAAACATTGTTTATAACTTTTAAATATAATGAGTAATCAACTTTTAAAGACACTGCATTAGAGCATTAGCAGACCATATCTGGTTTTAGGTGGAGTGCAAATGAAATATAACCTACAGTAAAACGTATATTTTCATCGTTGAAGAATATGTAGGAGTGGAAACGGATTATATAATAATTTTCATCCCTGCAGAAATTACCAGTTTGTATCATCATTACACGATAGATACAGGAAGCCGGTAAAGGGATGGGTCTGGTCCATAATTTTATCGGAAGAAGAAAGTCACGCCAGCAGAAACAGGTCAGTATAATATGTGTGGATTGTATGTGTTCGCCTAATCGTAAGATACATTAATCTGTATATTAATTAAATATAGGCCTTATTTAATAATACTTCGCCCTTTTGCAAGAAAGAAGAACAATTCCACACTTCTGACCCCAGGACTACAAGCGAGCTGACGATGACAGCGATTTGGAGGAGGCAACAAACACAAGACATGATACAAAGATACAGTTAATTGTAATAATGGAGTGCAGCAGAAAGTAATCAACAGAGAATCTCACCCATTTTCTTCAGATATATGAACACGAATTGATAAATGTTTCAAATATCCGAGGCTTCCCAACAATATTTTTATTTTTATGAACGAGCGAGTTAGTGGTGTGTGAATATAATTGATAATACATACTATAGATATGTCATCAGTAGGTTATGACAACGTTATGGTGACGTGATTTGGGGTTTAACGCCACTTTCTAGAGTATTTCACTAATATGTCGACTGGTAATATTATCGCAGGGAGAAAGGCCGCAATGTCATGCAGTGAAACTTGCGAGTAGGGCGTGAACTAGCGAATACCACGTTGAAATACTTCGCCTGTGAACTTCCCCGCCTCCACCTGGATATCGAAATCCACATTGGAAGACGTGGGCGTAGGATTATGCACTTGGGAGAAGACCAAGCCTGGCGTCTCAAAAGAGTCTCAAAAAGGGCCTTCAGACCAGAACCCCAAAACGCATTGTGGCCATTTTAGGGATAAGAACTATGATTACTAATCACACAATTAGTTGTTTAATTTAAAAGTCTCAATAAAAATTGTTTACTTCGATCATTTAAGTTGTGTGACAAAGGTATAAACTGTGTTAAAAATGTACGTACATTATTTATTCATAAATAAAATTTCATTATATATAAGTGGCGGGTTGGTGCGTTCGGCTCCGGATCAAGAGGTCTTGGGTTCGATTCTCGCCAGGGGCACGGTAACTTTGTCTGCAGTAGAGAAGTATTCTACACTGCACTGAATTTCAGAGTAGTACCACCAGTGGTTCGCTAGTTCCAGCCGATGTTCGCAGGTTTCACCTCAAATCATAGCCACATGGGGTTGTGGGCTTTCTCCCTGCCATAATACCAGCAGCAGCGATATGAGTGAAATACTCTTGAAAGCAGTGTTAAAAACCAAGTCACCTCATCTGACCTCATAATTTTATATAATCTATCATATGAACATAAAAGTGGTATTTCTACTTTCCCGGTTTATTTTAACACATTTTGAAGTAGGCCTATATTATGAACTTAATCAAAACGTTGTTGAGAGTTTTTTTGTTGCTAGATTCCTGCAATTGAGTACAAGTCTTACTGGTATGCACAATTTTATAACTGAGTGGAGGGTTGGCGCCTTGATTGACTGCTAATGTTAGCGTTTAGTAGATGCTTGCGTCACGTGGATAACATTTGCATGTAAAGTTTCTTGGATTTTCCGAAACTGCAGTGTGAAATTATGCACTCGAATTGGTACATGTATGCTCATTCAGGTGTAAAATGGCTTTCAATTGAAAAATATTATGTTTACTAAGTTCAAAGTGTTCAAAGTAACACAAGGGTCGTTTCACTTTGAGATGTTTAGACACAATCTCTTTCGCAGTAAAATGAGATAAGTATATATAACCTAAAGGGTCAAGTGGTTATAAATTTGCTACAGCTGTGTTCATTGGTCATATACTTTTTTTCCAAAATATGAAGAGGCCAAGCATGATTGGTTGAAAGGATATTTTGAATATTCATACTGTAATATAGGGTGACATTTCAACTGTGTATATAGGTTTGATGCGTCTGCACCTCCAACCATTAACCAAAGCAAAAGTGTATATCTAAACAATAAGAAATTGTGATTTGACGTCACCAACATCATTCACTTCACAATAAATTAACTAAAATCCGAACTTGAGTCACCCTCATCCCAGCGTGAACGTTTTCCTGAATTACTACTTTAAACATGTGACGAGATATACTAGGCCTGTTGGTGACTAGGTAGATGGCACTGTTAGAATTTGTTCCAGCCTGGTGATAGTTATGATATTTGTGTAATGTAAACACTGAATTTAGGTTGTTCGAACTATGGTTTATGAATCAGTTGGTGGTACTTAAAACTGAGAGGGTGGAAAAGTGCAGCTTTTGGGTAAAAAACACTTTGTTACCTAATAATTAGCAGTTTTAGGGGCTCAGCAGTTTGACGATACAAAGCATGTTGGTTTGGTCGGGAAGCATAGATGCATGATAGATAGAGAATACTAAACGACGTTCTGTTTAATAACATATTAATACAAACGAGTGAACGGTTTGGTATTTAACGAGCGAAAGCGACAAACACCAGCTCACGAGTTTCCTAAATATGTTATTAAACAGAACCGAGTTTAGTATTTTATTTATTACTCACTGATTTAAATGCCACTTAATTCGACAAACTCGTCAATAAATGTGACGCAGTGCTGGTAATTTGACGTCATATTTATGCAATTATGACTTCACGTCAACCGACAGCACACGATGTAATTATACAATGTGTTATAACATTGTAGATATATTCAACGGGCGAGTAATAATATACCGTATTGTTTGCAGAACATTGTGAAATTTGGTATACTGTGCATTTCATGGGTTTTTGTTGCTTGTATATAAATTGTGCTTGTGAAACATATTGAATCTTGTTATCAATCAGTTGGAATGTGACAGATTCGTGATTATGATTTAATAAGTTAAAGGAATACAATGTTGTTGACAAGATTAATTTTTACTGAAGATTTTGTATTACAAATTCACATTTTTAGGTGAATCTATCTTGATGATTACCGATACTCTGACATAAAACATTGCAAACATAATACATATTCATATTACTATCATTATAATCAGTTCAAACACAATTATGAAAACTACAGAAAAGGACGGGTAATTGCAACGTATTGGGTTGTTGAAAAAATACCCTCTAAAAGTTTACAGCAGCATAAAGTGTATTGTGTAAAATCATAATCCATATTGTAACCACGTGAAAATGGATTAAAATGTGTGCTGAGTACCCAATATGGCACGTGATCAACTTGTCAACATTTGATACTTTACTTTTGACTCAAGGCTACAGCACCTTTGTAAGTACTTGTTACATTCGTAAACGTCTGACGCTGCCATGGAAATGTTTAGATCTATGTAAGAATAAAGGCTATTACTTACTGTCAATATTTGAGATAAATTGAACGATATATTTAGTTCAGAGACATGAACAATTATTAATTCGTAATCAATAAATTTGCTCAAATCTTTGATAAAGTGTAGTATTTGCCTGCTAATCTTCCTCTCTCTTTCAAACAAACGGACTTATTGAAAATAAAGTTTCCTCAGCGCAAGGCTAATACTCATAGATATACTTCTTCATGACATATATATGAGTGTTATAAATAATATGTTTAATACTTTTACTTTTAATGATTGGTATTATAGGTAGATCAGTCACAACGATATTCAAATCATTGATAGTAACACATTTAGTGACACGTGTAACAATGATAAAGATTAAATTATTTGTGTTCTTTTAAAAACTTATCTTCAATTTGTGCATATATTATCTCCATTCCATTCAAGCGTCGCAATTTGACATGAAATAGTATATGATTTGAACATTTAATTGGCTCGTCCTTCGGGTATTTTATCCTTTTTAGTCCTATAACTCCTGTTCTTAATCAGTTATATCAACACTATATATCACAGGTGACAAATAGTTTCCCTGACATAATCCATTTAAGTAATTTGAAATTTCTCTCAATTTGATATAATGCAAGCATCATCATATATGTTACTTAAGTAGTATAAACTATTGAAAACATACTTTTATCATTACTTTAGCGAGAATAATCATCAAAGAAGTTTCCCAGTCGATACGATACTCAAAATAGATCTAACCTTTTATTTCAAACGTTGATTTTGACAAAAATAAACTAACACTGCAGAAATTATGTTATTTCTCGTCCTTATATGTTCATAACAATTGGCGTCCTTGGTTTATATGGCTTATAAGCAAAAGGAATTATATGTGCTTTACATTACATGCTTTTTTTTCGGAATGATGGTGAGCGGCAGGTCGTACAAATTTGGATATGGCTGTTTGAAGTTCAATATGTGGATTTATGGGACATTAAGAATTATGAAAAAATATTGAAAACGTTTGAGGAAATATTGATGGCACCGCACTTAATTAAAAAGGACGAAAGTGAAATGAAAATTCACATATGTTAAAAATAAATGCAAGAGCATAATCTAATGGTTTCTTCTCATGTTCAAGGTCTTGCAGGTATTGGATCGGTTTGTTCTTTTACCCAAGGTTCACCTTGACCTCTAATAGTAGAATGAACTGAAAAAAAACCCACATATTTTACAAATGAATCCACGAGGATGATCATGGTTCCTTTTCATATTCTTGTCCAGGCATTGGATCGTTTCTAATGCATTTATGTTTGTTCTTTCATCCAAGGGTCACCATGACCTCTAATACTAGAGCCTGCCATTGATATGTACCAGACACTGGGCACTTATTACTATAGCGTCTTGAAGCAATCTGGGCGATTTAGTCTCATTCCATATTAGTGACTGATGAAGTTCATTAGAATTTTAACATTTGTTCTACCAACAACGGTAATGTAGGCTTTCATATTTGAATATTATATTGTATAAAGTGTCAAAACGTCATCTACACAGCATAGATAAGTTACTAACCCATACCATGTTTATCCTTTATCACCTCAACTTCTAGAATGCCAATCAAAGAAGTCTGGTAGTTCTTGTAATTCTTGTTCATCATGATTATCACGAGTGATGGTATTCACTAAAATGCTTCAAATAAAATGTATTAATACTAATCATCGAGTAAATACACCGTGGGTCCAAATCCCCTGTGATATCAGTTTTACTGTCTTCATTCTTTATCACTTCAACTTCTAGAATGCCAATCAAAGAAGTCTGATAGAAATGTCATGATTATCATGAGTGATGTTATTCACCAATGGATAAAATAAATCTTATCATGAACACATCATGAGTAGATTTTCCCAGTTATATCAATGTTATTGTTCGTAGCCATTGTAAATCATTGTTACCTTCAAACATTTCAACACGGTATTGTATGTTACTGAAAGATAAATAATGTTATCTCCATAAGAAACGGCTGTGCCCTATAATATTCTTCCATGACAAAGAGGAAAACTAATTTGTATTTGCTTGTCACACAAAGTAAAGTCTACTGATGAAAACACTCAACTTCAATGTTAACAGCAAATACCGCAACAACTCTGGAGTCTGGTTTCTTGTAATAAGTGCAAGATATAATTTGTTTCATGCATAGCTAAATGGTTAAACATTCTGTCCTCGGTTCTGGCTACATGTTTGAACAAAGGTTTAAGGAACATACGGATAGGTTACAGCATTTTTGCATTCAACTTCGGTATTGATCAACAGTTCATACGTAAAATGAAATAATGGTGCAAATTATAATTAAAACGTAAAAAGATGTATGAATATGTTATCCCCGGTGTTGTTATTTTGTAAACAGGACAGACGCACACAGCATGCTCGCCCCGCACCTAGAGAGAACTTGTTAGTGCCACAGTTCTTCCCGGAACGATGTCAATTAAGCTTCATTTCAGTTTGTAAACCACTGCTAGCATTGTGAAACTTAATAATCAGTAGCGTGTTTGGTGATAGGCCGTCAATTGAAAATATAAGAAGTTTAATTCAACATAGTTCTCGAAAGAAAATAATTACTGTAATCCTGATAAAAATATAGGATTTCTGGTAAGAAATAAATATGCATGAACAGTTTTGCCTTTAACTTGTTTTTATGTTTACTATCTAGAATTACATCTTTGATGGGCATTCTAACAATTGAGGTGATGACGATCTAATAAGTTCATGGTTGTTTCTTAATAACGACATAACCTTCAATGTCATTGACATGTTGAATCTTTGTCAACAAGATAATTGTAATTTGAAAAAAATTCTGATCGTAATCCAAAAGGGGATTATTTTGATACAATATCATTTAAAGAATAAATTCGAAACTTATATGACTATCCCGGAAAATGCGAATCCCGTCAGGGACACGGCAACTTTGTCTGCAGTAGAGAACTGTTCTACACGCAGTAAGGTTTGGGTGCAATGCTACACTGAGTCGTACCAACCATGGTTCGCTAGTTCCAGCCGTTGCTCGCAGGTTTCACCGCAATAGCCACGTGACGTTGCGGGGTTTCTCCCTGTCGTAATACTAGCAACCGCGATGTAAGTGAAATACTCTTGAAAGAGGCGTTAAACTCCAACTCACCTCACCTCACCTCACCTCACCAGGGAAATAATTTCTTCAATCACTCTCATCTTGTGTTGCAGTGTACCACAACAACATTTATTGCATCGAATTTAATTTAATTAGAACTTCTATCATTTCAAGGGCACACCAGATATGAACACTGTGATAACATGACAAAAACTATTTCTGAAAACTATTGTTCAGATTTACCACTTCCCATTGTCTATAGTTTGTATGATCATTATCAATTGATTATTCGCTAAGTAGCAAGAAGTAGTATATGAGTTTGCTTATGAGTTATGAGTTGAGTATATGGTATGTATTCCTGCGCTTCTAAAGCTCAGAATGGATTTTGAAACGAAAACGTTGAGAAATATGAAAATCCCATTGTGATTTGCAGTAATGTTCCATGTAATCCATAGTTTATGCATCCCGGATGTGGATTAACTTTAATGCACGATTTCCTTCATAGCCACCAGTCTATTTTGCAGTTCATGTGAGAACAATTATCTCCATGTGAGCGACGACTTTATGTTAATCTCCTACGAACTTGGCTCAGAGCATACTTTGTATACTAAGGAAAATGTTATTTGCAAAATGTGTACACTGCATCACTATTCATCTAAGTTAAAGTCATGTGTTGCCAATATATATCAATGATTCTGTTGTAAACTTGACGTATCATTTTATTGGCTGTTTTTATTATTTTGGTATAAAAAGCATATTAGAATCTTTAAACATCGAATGTATGGCAGTATACACATATTTTGGCAAGGAAGTGTTCGTTTAAAATCTACGAACACATTGCTTGCCATGATTTGTTTTACTATGCAGAGGCGGCAAAGAGGCCATCCACTAAATAGCCATTTTTAAAGTTAAATCAGTGTTCCCAACGTTGTTGTGTATATAACCTAAAATAAGATGAAACAAACCAAGGGCAAGTGATTTGGGTTCTATTGCGTGTTACAAGTGGACTTGGAATGTAAGAAACATAAACCTGCTCATGAACAAACATGGAATAACACTACCAGCAGAAAACAATGAAAATATTTAATACAGGAGATGATACATAATATGGCAGTGTCACAATACTATAAACCAAGCAAGAACACTGGGATGTTGTACCTTACTATCCAATGTCACAGAGATCCAACAATAAATCACAAATTAATCCAACGTTTATATGAACACAGGGTAAGATTAGGTCTAAACACAAAGTCTTCTCCAAAATCATGTATTACAGTGTTTATATGGTAAAAGTTAAATGCCTGGCTAACAACTAGGATGTAGAAGCAACAAGCTTCACATTTAGATGACAGACCAGGGAGATTAGAGAGTACAGTGGTAATAGAAACACACACTTGATTAAGCACTTAGCTGAAAATATTCTAACAAGATATGTTTTGGTATTTGTTGTTTAACATAAAACATAAAGTAATACATGTATTTAAATAGTGATAGAAAATGGCATCATAACACGATGCTTTCAAGAGGGCTTCTCGTATACCACAGCTGCTAGTATATACTTGCAGACAGAAAGCCCACACACCAGTATGTGGCTGCACAATAAGCTTGTACTGCGCTACATTTAAGTGTAGCACTGCACCCAAACAGTATGATAAAAATGTCAAAATTAAATAAAATTTTATCTTTAGAAAACATAAAATACAGAGACATTATATGTGTTATTGTCCTTCTCCACCAGTTTCAGGAGTGTATTGTCCTCTCATTGGATCGGTTTTAACGCATTTATGGTGTTTTATCCCACGGTCAACTAAACCTAGAAACATGAACTTGTCATTCATATGTGCCGGACACCAACCACTTATTATCATATTGTATTGAAGCAATTAGGTCGATGTCTCATTTCCATATTTTTATTGATGAAGTTCGTTACAGTTGTAACATCCCTTCTACCGACAGAACCAATAAAGAGCTTTAAAGGTACATCCATCGTGTTGTGTGGGGTCACATATTCCAAACGTTATAAATTGTGTTATTTTATCGAGGAGTACTGACTGTTACCAGAACCAACAATTTTTATGATTGTTAACAAAGTAAATTGGCGATAGGAAGGTGAAAGTAGTAATTTTTAATCGAAAACCGGACAATGAATCGCGATTGACTCGCGCCAATTAGTCAAACGTAATTTTAGAATCCTATTCGCAACAGAAAAAAAGACAAATTAGGGTTCATAAATGTAAATAGGTCATATAACTTCTGTGCATGTAAATGGGACGTGAAGTTTTCGTTTCTGCACATGCGAAGTGATGTTTTTCGATTTAAATTGGAAACTGGTAATTATGATGTATTTGGCGATTAGGGATGAATATGCAAGTTGAATGAAATTATTTGTACTGTAATGGTATGGAACGTGTTAAAACAAAATATAAATTTATATAACACAATGGATGCATCTTTAATGCTCGAGTCAAAGTATTAATAAACATGATGATCCTGAAGACAGCAATAATAGATATGTTGATTTTATTATATAAGATACCCACGGCAATAAAACACAGGGGGTCAATGAGATCGACAGCGTGCTTTACGAGACAATAAAACATGCTCGTGATTTAGGACGTCAGTTAGCGCGTCGCTAAGCAAATGACGTCATATTTTACGTCACTTTGATTGTTCAATTTGCTAGTGAAAGTGTTCTACGACGGGAGGCATTATTTTTTTCAAAATTTAGTTTGTACAAATAAAATAATATGTAAACGCTTTTTATATAAAAGCGAGTAATATTTCAAGGGCATCTCATATAAGACAGAAGACTCGTTGTTTTGCTTTATCGTAGAATAAAACATAGCAGAGAGCATAAAACACTCAAGGCAGCGCCCTTCGTGTTTTATGCTCCCTGCTATGTTTTATTCAACTATACAGCACTCCAACTCGTCTTCTATTTCTTAAATAACACAATTTATATTGATGAATTAAACATCTAAGAGACAGAGTTATCGTTGATGGTTGACCTGTCATGTCGAATAGCATGTCTCATAAAGTGAGGAGACACGATATATTCACACGGTGGTAGTGCAAGTAAGATTAAAATGAAAAAAACATGCATACAATTTGACAACGATTATCACCTTAAGACATTAACTTAGTTTTAGAAGTCGCTATTCTCGTGTAAGTGTTATTTCATTGAATATCATGAGTTGTTAATTCACTCTGTAAGTTCAGAAAGCTACTAGTATTATGCCTCAGTTCGTTTTATACGCTATACATATCCCTTAAGTACATGTACACATCATTTACTCTTAAACTGGAAGATTAAATGTGCTATAACATAGAAATTCGTATGTCGATGGTGACTACTATTGAAATTGTCAATTCTCATGTGTTAAAATGTTAATGGTATCTATTATCGAATTAATTCAAAATTAAATTGTTTATATGTGACGTAGCCATGTAAGGGGAAACACAAATTCTACTTCATGTATATGTGAAAACTGGATTGCTCCATAATGTCCAAAGTCTATTTTTGGCTATTGTTTCTCACACTAAGTAGAATAGCATGTTATTTCACTCAGTGAAATTTACCATACGATTTAATCTGTAAATGTCGTGTTTTACTCCAATAATAATTCCTATGTGTATTGATCATCACGTTGGAAGATGATTCACTAATGCCTAAAATGTGTTCAAATTGCTGAACATAAATAAATCATGAATGTGTCAATTTGTTTGAATTCCTTGTCACATCAATGTTAATTTTCGTAAACATTGTATCAACTAATCACAGTTAGATTAAACATTTCAACACGATGTTGCATGTTATTGTAAAATAAACAAACATACAAAGTTGGCTATAGTGCTGTCATGTGCGAAAAGTTTTAAATATATATTGAACAATGATTATGGCACTTTATTTTTTAATGCATCCTGAATCGATCACATTTTCTGCCGACGAATACACGATGTTGCATGTTATTGCAAACTAAAAAATCGGATAGTCAATCACGTGTGGGCAAAAATATTCAATGAGACACAAAATTTAACATGTATTTGTATGAATCATTTACATCGGTGACTTCAGCAGATTTGGATGAAATACCTTCATTGCAACCAGACATTTGCAATTAGGGGAGATAACTCTGAGACCTAAAAGTGTCGTGTGAGAAGGAATAAATGTACACCGTCTTATAATTACTAACGAAGCGGCGTTAAACAATAACTCACTCACTCACTCTTATAATTACTAACGATGGTAACAGTAAATAGTAGATTTAACAGACTTTGAGCCCCTGACTTGGGACGAATACAAATATATATGTTGGTACATTAAGGCATGGGATATAAGTGATTTTACGTATTGCAAACACATATGTGTAGATTTACTACTGACATCGATTACGAAGCTATTTTGAACAACAACTTGGAACACACACGTTATGGAGTATATGCTTACTCCTTTATCAGTTGAAAGGTTTGTTTGTTTTATGTCCTTCAACGATCACGACTTAATATAAAGTAGTTATATCAAAGGTTCGAGCTAAGTGTGTAGGAAGCATTTAGATCATTGTTGTCACTATTTATGAGTGCGTTGGACACATCTTCCAAGTAACACAAAATCTCCTATCATGTTCGTTGATGTGCAACTTGTCAAGACTGCCAATAATTAAATAATAATCAAAGTTCATTGATCTGTTACTTATGTTAATGTTCAGATATACTTTCCAACAAAAGTGTGGTGTACTGTAAAAGGTGAATCACTAAGATCGTGTCATATCTTCAATCAATGTATCTCAAGCATTAATGTGAAAAGGGTAACATTAAAATTGCCATACGATTCTGCAAAAATGGAGGTTTTGTCAATGTTGTTGAATGCGGAGGGTCAGAAAAGAATAGACCCTCAGAGAAAGCAATTATATGTGTAAGCTATGAATAATAGACACTAACTGGTAATAATTGGCTCAACCATGATGTTGTTTTGCTAACATGATGGAGAGGTAAATACACAGCGTGCTCACCTCACACCCCGTGGAGTGCTGATAGAGCTTGTTAGTGCCACAGTTCTTCATGGAGGCATGTCTATTGGGCTCCATTTCTGTTTGTTAACCACTGCCTGCCCAGGGACAAAAATTACCCCAGAGCGTGTTTTGGTGATACAATGTCAGGCGCAAAAGATTAAGTGTAAAATAGATAGTTAAAATAGTTAAAAAAACATTTGCAGTAATTTTGAAAAGGTATTGGATTTTAAGTTTGAAATAAAAAAACGTGAAGAGTAACTCGATTTTTAATTTTAATTGAAATTTTAATTGAATATGTCTGATTAATGCCGAAAACTAAAACTTAAAATGAGATCGAATCTGTGTTTCTAATTGGTGCATGGAGGCTCGTTAAAAACCTAGGTAAACTTGGCTTCTAAAGGACAACTGTGACCTCATTCAAACTCTGACCATCATCCAAACTACAAAACAGAAAGATGCTTAGACATATTGCCAGAAGCGAGAATAACATGTTCATCCATATTATATCTATGCACATAACAAATTAAATCTTGCACCAATCACAACAACCCATATCTATAGGAACTGCAGAGTTGTATTAATTAGGTATTTTCTGTTTACATTGTAGTTGAGTTTATTGATCAGTAGACTGTACTTTGTGTTACCAGAAACTACAAATCAGTTTTCCTGTTTACAAAATGTCTGGTTGTCATGGAAGAATATTCTAGCAAACACACGCTTGTCTATATAATGGGGATGACATTATTTATCTTCCAATAACATGCAATATCGTGTTGAATTGTTTGATGCTAACAATGGTTGTACAATGGCTACGAACAATAAAATTGATATTACTTGGAAATTCTACTCATTATTTGTTCATGATATGATTTATTTTAAACATTGATGAATAACATCACTCATGATAATCATGCCATTGCTATCAGACTTCTTTGATTGGCATTCTAGAAGTTGAGGTGATAAAGAATGAAGACAGATTTTATGGATTAACAACTTCTTCATTTCGTGTAGGCAACGTGTTGACACAATGTAATATTCTAATATGATAGCTTACACAACTGTTGTTTGTAAACCGGATGTTAAAACTCAAATGAACTTCATCAATCACTAATATGGAAATGAGATATCGACCATATTGCTTCAATAAGATATGTTAATAAGTGCTGCATGTCTGGTATATATCAATGTCAACAAGTGGAACAAGTATTCTAGGTCAGGTTGTTCCTAGGATTAAAGAACAAAACATAACTGTATTAAAGGCGCTAAAGCACGTTTTTGACATACCATGTTTTGTACATGTTATTTATTATTAAAGTTTATATAATAAATGGTACTTTAATGGATAAAACATCTCATTTGTCGGAAAGAACTAGTAAGATCAAGTAAGCTAATACTACCACTTTATCAATTCGTTATTCAAAGATTAGAGCACATTGATCGATTAGGAAATAACTATTATTCATGTCTCGAAACTATATGTGTCGATCAATTTATCTGAATGTTGGCAGTAACTAATAGCTACTTTCGAACATAGATCATGTTAACCCTTCCATGTCGGTTACGAAAGTAACATTTAATATTGATACGCTGTCGTCTTGAGGTGGATAAATCAATATTAAGTAATGAAAAACTGGTCTTTCAATTTACAGTGAAAATAACTTATATTTTCACAGCGACCAGTGACTGATATAATTTGACGTCATAAAACAATGGTCTGACGCGGCGAATTGGCTTATTACATCACAGTGTTGCTGTGGTGACGGGCTGTTCCTAGTGGCCACTCGGCGTGAAAACGACCCCTTTCGGACGTGATTGTGAAAATAAAAACACATAATAAATAGAATATCCGTCAATTCTTGACAAATACCATGTTCATCTCATCCAATCTCATGAGGTAGAAAATATAACCTTTCTACCTCACTCGATGTGATTATCATGGTATTAGTCAAGAAAAGACAGATATTCTCTATGTAATGTGTGAAATGTTTTCAAGTTGATCACGTGACATAATTAGGTACTCGACACACAAGTTAATCCATTTTCCCAAGGTGACAATATAGATTACATGACATATAATATGCGTTGACACAATACAGTTTCTGCTGCTGTAAGTTTTAGAGGGTCTCTTTCAAACAATCCAATACATATACAATTACCCGTCCTTTCCCATAATTGTGTTTGAACTGATTGTAATGATAGTGATGTCAATATCTATTACTTTTACAGTGTTGTATGGTGCCACAGTATCTTCAAAAATCAAAGTAGAATCATCTAAACGTGTGAATTTGTAACAAACAAATTTACACATCTTCAATAAACATGACTCTTGTTAACAACATTTAAAACAGATTGTATTACTTTCTCTTTTAACTCATCAAAATATAAATGATGGATACGTAACTAAATTGTGTTAACAAGTAATCATTTTTACATGAATCCACTTCCCATGAACTTGCAAACACAGCAACTGTACAATGGGTGATGCATGTAACATACGTAACCAACATCCCAACATGGCATAAGGTAACATTACTATGCAACTATTAAACATGAAGCAACGTTGTTTCTGTGTGTATATAATTAACCTATTTTGCACACATATGATGGTGTACGTAGATTTGATGCAATTAATTAACTTGATTCCACGTGTTGGTGAATGAGTAATTTTAAAATCACACTCAGATGATGGTAACTCAAACTCGGATGATGGTAACGTTGTTGTGAAGTTGATAATGCTGGTGACTTCACACCCACCCCATGTTATAATACTATAATGGCCCCATGAAAGACCCTCTTTAACATTGAAGGTGATAAACGTACATGGTCACCATCAGATATAATGTACTACAATTGTTATAACACTTTGTATAGAATATCCATTCCTTCCGTGTACCCCTCATGTTTTAGCATTTATGTCTCACACTGTGTAAATGATTTAAGTTAAATAACCTCTGGTCTCGAGTTCAGGTCTACCAGAGTTGACAAGAACGGAGGTCTTGCTATCCTCCCCACCATAAATTGTCCGGGATTGTCATCCACATACTATATACAAATATACGCTGCAGCATGTATATGATATACTTTATGAAATGCAGTGACATTATTATCCCCCGCCACGAAGTGGAAGGAGGATATAGGTTTGAGCTCAGTCAGTCCGTCCGTCCGTCCGTCCGTCCGTCCGTCCGTCCGCTATAAAGGGGACAGCTTTTCTCAGGAACTATTTAAGATAGGACAACTAAATATGGTGTGTGGATGAGGGCATTTATACCTTGATGGAGTTCGAAAATAAGAAACGTGTGATTATTTTTTTTCGGAGTTATTGCCCTTGTTCTGTATTTTTGGACTCCGTCCGTCCGCTATAAAGGGGACAGCTTTTCTCAGAAACTGTTTAAGATAGGGTTTCCAAATTTGGTGTGTGGCTTATGGACATAAATACCTTGATGGAGTTCGAAAATGAGAAGCACACAATTATTTTTTTTGCGGAGTTATTGCCCTTGTTCCGTATATTTGGACACTATTCAAGGTATCTCCAAAGTGGACAGTTTTTCTCAGAAACTATTTAAGATAAAATAACCAAATTTGGCGTAGGGTTTAAGGTTTTAAATACCTTGATGTGGTTCGAAAAAAAGAAGCATGTGATTATTTTTTCCTGAGTTATTCCCCTTGTTCCGCTTTTTTGACTCCAAGTATCTTCAAAGGATATAGCTTTTCTCAGACATTGTTTAACATCAAATCAGTTGTGTGGCTTGAGGATATCGATACCTTAATTGAATGAAAATGAGAAGCGCATGATTATTTCTTCTTGAATTATTGCCCTTGTTCTCAATTCTTGTGTCTGGCGGGGGATGTTGATGACTATGTCTTCTTGTAATTATTGACACTATATCACTAAGTATATTGTATGGTAAGTATATACTTTATTTACAATATCGGAGATTCAATGGAATTTCCAGGGTCGGGGATCCACCAGGGCAAGAGTTGAGTCGAGGACGTATACACAAATATAAAAATCGCTGGTAACTCGTCATTGGCTAGTGGAGACAAACGGCCTATGTGTTTTACTTTTTGTGAGTCTGACATAGATTCTATACCTATCGCTTTTGGCTCCGAATGATAAAAATCGGTATGGAAGTTAAAAACACAGTAGGTTCATCTCCTTATTCACCCATTTTAAACTAAAGTCAATTTCTTCAAAAAGTAATAGGTGGGAACCCCAACTAACACCAAATCGACCTACTAATGCTCTAACGCAGTGTATTTAGGTGAACGGTAATAATAATGTTTCCACAGAAAACCAAAAGTTTAAACAATATTGAGTTTGATATACCAAAGCAAAATGTATATCTACTGACTGCAATTCAACATCAACATCATTTACAGAGTTGGTATGGTGCGAGAAACTCATCATTCTTCTTCTGGAGTTCTACGTTTGGTTTAATCACCACTCGACATCATTTACAACGTTGGTTTAGCGCAAACAATATAACATGTAACCCACATCAGACTCATTCCATGAATACTGATGTCAGTATTGATAAGTTGATATTGATTCTTTCTGATATATGGATATCAACATATTCTTTTAATACATGTGTGTTGACTGAAGTCTAGACAGCAAATATTTATGATCAGGCAATCATGTAAATGGAAATCAAGAAAGAATCGATAGAGAACTTTAAGCTATATTTCAGTTACCAGAACTGTAAATAGCGTGACTGTGGAGGGAAAAGGAAGACTCAAATAGAAAAGCAATTAGTCGTGATGTAGTTAGCATGCGTCTAATAACCTGTCTTTTCAGAATAATGAATGTTTTGACTCAAACCGTTTCTTAAAATTATTGAGAAACTTGGAATTTATTTTGAATGCTATACATATATTTGATATTAAACACATGTCCATAAAATGAGAAGATATTAAACACAATTGACTTATAATGAACAGTCACACGTTTAAATACACTTTGTCTGTCAGTGTCATATGACGAAATTTAACATCTAAAACTGTAAATATAGTTTGTGCCCCTTACAATAAAAGCATGATAATCATATTACAGTTAATGACATCACAAAGCTTTGATATCACATAGCTGATGACGTACCTAGCCTATGGTGCCATAATGCTGATGACGTCACATTTCTACGACCTCATTGAGATCACTACTATAGAAGTTAAATGACAGTTTTATACTGCAGATATATTATTTTTGGTTAAGTGTAACTTTAATCAACTGATGTTGATATATTTTTTTATCGGATGACACTCGGGTGAGATTCTCTGTAAAACATACTGTTGTAAGTTTGAACATTATTTAATTTTGTCAAATGTGTGTTAAATGTTACGCTAAAAGATTAACTGCATAACTCATCATAACGTAAGTGACATCATAAACACATAGGCAGATAGATAACTGGAGGAAAGGATCGTTGGACATCACAATGGCTCCCTATATTTCCTTGTATAACATGTTCTTTTTATTGGGTATAGATAGTCCTGTTCCTCTGATGCCATGGTGTATATACACACGTTCAACAAGTATCGTCATTATACACTGGTACGAGTCATATGCGGAATTTAATACAGAGAGGAACGCTGATAAATATTAAAATAGTCTGATTGAATAGACGTGATATGATAACAACATTTATCATCCAAAACTGGGTTCTACAGGAGATATCGCTTGTATGAGATCAAGCGATATCTCCTAGGAGATATCGTTTTGACAGTAGATTTTGAACAATGCCCTTTTGGCGTCAGCTACATGACATCACAATCATTTTGCATCATCAATTGATGACATCACAATGATATGACGTCATGATCCTGATGACGTCACAATGCTATGACATCGCAGCACTGGAAGCAAACTGGCAGTTTTGTGCTCAGATATGTTCATTTTTCATTTAAAACTGATGAAGAATGATTTTGGATGATAAATATAATCTCACCCTCGTGTCTTTTGATATCAAATATATCAACACTCGTTGAAAAAAGTCTTGGTGAGATTCTCTATATGTAGTCTTGGTGTATATTTCCCCCAGAAATAGACAGGGAGCAGGAGTGAGATACAGCTGGGGGAAATAAGAGATGGTCTTTATAATCTACTGTCTGGCTTGGAGTAACATAGCTTGATAAAAGGGATAACGTACTTACTCTACTTACCACGTGTATATGTCCTTTGACACAGACACTGTTCTGGTGATCGTATTCTGTGATCTGGTAAACACGTTTCCATAACATGAGGGTATATTGAACACACATCACTTGAAATGAACAGCCAAACATTTAAAGATGCTATGTTTATTAGTCAGGTGTCATATAGAGAATTAAGGTAAACAGAATATACCATACCAGGTCAGGTTATTGGATAGTCCTTTGCCTCCGATAGCATGACTCATATGTGTCCACATATTATAAGAAGTAGCATATACACTACTACAGTCGTAAGAGTAATGTAATACAGAAAGGAGCATTGATAAATTTGTCACCATAATTTGATTGAAAAGACATGATAGGATTACAATAGATGTAGTCTTGGTGTATATTTCACCCAGGAATAGACGGGGAGCAGGAGTGATATACAGCTGGGGGAAATAAAAGATGGTCCTTATAATCTACTGTCTGGCTTGGAGTAACATAGCTTGATAAGTGTGATTACATACAGGCAATCCTCTACTTACCACGTGTATATGTCATTTGACACAGACATTCTAATTTCAATGTATTCCCTGTGTTATTATTTATTCCACTTTGTTGATTTAGTCATAGTTTTCCCATGATACATTAATACTTCTCCTGCTTACAAGGATGTATTTTATATCTAGTAGAACCAATGTTTCAAATGTTGAAATCGGTCACTTTCTAAATCAACAAATGAATGAACACATGTGACATTGGGGTCACACTAACAATAACAATGTTATATGTACAAGTGACTGACTATTTTATCTAAAATGTTTTACTAACAAATTAACTGCAATGACATTCCGAAGTTTTACATGCAAATAATTTCAGAATTGTCGTGTTCAATATTATTCAAATTCAAAGTTCAAGAAAGGTAACATTGGCTAGTTTCACTCATTGTCTACAGCAAGTGAGGTGCGCCAATAGTGGTAATGTCAGCGGTTTATATAATATGCTGTGGGGCTCTGTGCAAGCGGATTGATACTGGTGATTACCTTCCTGCAATTCCCTACTTACCACTTTAAATGTAAAATATCACGAACATCATATTGTTAATTATACCAAATATAATTGTTACTATATCTACAATTTAATTTCTACATAACCTGCCTGTTTAATATCTTCTTGAATCTAACGTGTAAAAAGCACGTGTTTCTGTCGAAACAAGGATTACACCTCTTGGCAATGTCAATCCATTACAATCTGAGTGACGTTTATCCATTTTAAGTGTCATGAAATGTTTTTAAAATGGTCATAAATACACATACAAGTATATCAAGCCATGTTGATTACCACATAAATAAAATGAAACTATTTCGGAGTTCGGAACATATTGTGTAATTTTTGTTTGTTTCTTAAAAAGGTTTTTGAAAACTTAGAAGTACTATCTTAGATCTGGCTTCATATTTATCCTGTATACATATAATCATGTATTATCAATTTGATAAGAAATGACTGCCCTTGATCTACAAAAAGTCATTTCCTCTATCCTGTTAAGAAAATGGCACACATGCGGGTTTTGTGAAATGATTTCATAGAAACAACATTTTTAAAAGAATATAAGATGTCAAAGTCTGGTGCGCTAAAAATACATCAATCTAAAAGAAGACATCAGATCTGTTTCCCTTTTCACCGAATGATTGACATACAAACTTGTTGATGATGGTCAAAATAATATGAGGCTTACTTTTAGCCTGAAATGTTAATGAAAACTTCATTCAGTGTGGCCACGTTGAAACGAAATTTGTGAGTGTATCTATGACTTGAATGCATGATGTAAACACAATCCATTTGAAACCGGTAAACATGGTATAATTAGGATAATGATATCTGCAATAGTAGAAATGAAATAGATCTAGATTAATGTCCTGAGTGACAGGCACCGACATCGAGCACATAAAACCCCACAAATGTATCCATTCAGCCAACAACACTCAAAACGCAACCTCTGAACAACCATATCCTTCAAAAAGTCCTTTCTGTTTGTAATCAAGCACAGTTATCTTAAATTTCCTTTGCATGGAGGGAAATATATCATAAACGATTAAATGCCTGTAATACTTGTTTTGAGACTTGCTTGTCTCTATCATAAATATTAGTAGAAATCCGAGGAATTTCCCTTTCCTTTCCTTAGTTATACCCCGAAGTATAGAGGGCTTTGTTGATATCTTGAGGAATTAATAAGTTACTTAAAGGTTGTATTTCACAATTATCTGGGGAAATAATAGTTGTTGGAGTGGTAAAATGTGTTTTTAAAATTCCCAATAATACACTAAAAAATGCATGTATTGCTATTAATCCACTCTTATGATACGAACGATAGTAAACCAACTGCTCGGTTTTGCTCTATACAAGTAATGGTCAACACTTTTTAAACTATAGCAGTATATAAAGAAATACTAAATAAATATATTTATACAATATATGGTAGATGAATTCAGACAAACACAAACGCAAACACGAATGTATAAACACATGAGGACGAGCATGTGATTTAACAGACACATATTATTTGTGTGAAGGTAATAACTATAGACATTCTGTATTACACGAAGCTAGACAGCCACTGATAACGACCACTTATCCTCTGAGGTGTATAACGATCTCACTCTTAGCGTGTGTATATTCATGAGTGATACACTTCAAGATGACATAGAACAACTTCTTAATGTCAATCATAATACAACTGTGAGTTTTGAGGAATGGCAAGTTGACAATTAACTCGAAGGGGTTTCAATTTTAATATTTATCGTTACTCGTTACTCGTTACTCGTTACTGTTACAGTGCAATAAATCTCTGATATTATAACATTTTACCATGCCGATTTTATTTTCGGCCTCTTTGTTCAAGAAACTTTCTCTTCAAGAAACAGAACATTACTGTAAGATCATTATAATCAGTTTAAACACAATTATAAAGACTGGAGGAAATGATGTGTAATTGTTGTTCCATGGCTAAACTAGGATCCTTTACAAACTTACAGCAGCATAAAGCACATTGTATATAAGTGTATTATGTTTCATAACATCCATATTGTAACCTTGGTAAATTGATTAACGAGTGTCCTCAGTATCCCATTACATCACGTGATCAACTTGAAAAAACATTATACATTACTATTGATAATCCAATTCAAGACTTCAGCGCATCGATGTTAATGTAAATTTACATGTTTTGACTACTGACATGGCAATGTTTAACGGGATTTATATTTGAATGCTTCACGTCCCTGATAGTCACAAGTCTACTTAGTAGTCCGTGTGAAAACAATTATCTACATGTGATCGACGTTGTGTTAATTTCCTGTTCCCTGACACCCGAGAATTGTGCTCGAAGCTTCCTTTGTGTTGCTAGTAAATGGTATTTGCAAAACATGCTGCGGTTCTTTTCTGAAGCTAGTTTATACAAATATATACTGTTCAAAATTTGAGAAGGATCTCAGCTATGTTTACAATCACTGCATCACTTCAAGACCAGGAAGAAGTCGATATGTTGTCAATGTATACAAACTGTCATCTCTGAAACCAATACATTTGTACGCTATTGTATTATTACGTGTTTTGCTTTGTATAATATTTGGTTAAACAGTCTATTCAATCAGTTTTCCAACATTGTATTGTATATAGGAACTACTATGAGGAAATGAAAATGCATATGTTTTAAGAGGAAATACAAGAGGTTGATCACTGAATGCTTCCTTCTAATGTTCTAGGTTGTCTTGTCCAGACATGTGATCGGTTTTAATGCATTTGTGTTTGTTCTTTCATCCCAGGGTCACCTTGACCTAGAATACAAGCGGCTGCCATTGATATGTACCAGACACTGGGCACATATTACCATACCGTATTGAAGCAATCAGGCCGTAGTCTCATTTCCATATTAGTGATTGATGAAGTTCATTAGTCTTGTAACATCTGGTCTACCGAAAACTTTATTATAAACTATTGTATTTGAATAGTATATTATGTTAAGTCATAATGAATTTGCTGGTTTTATTACAATGAAATATATGTTTTATTATTATGTATATATAATGATGCATTGAAATACCATTGTCAGAAACATTGTGGATGTTTGTCCTTTTTTGTACAATGAAATGTGAAGAGGTACGTTTTGTGAATAACACATACTATGATGGAACAAAGGAGGGTGAGATGATTTGGTGTCTATCGCCGGTTTCAAGAATATTTCTCTTAAAAAACACGGCTGCTAGTATAGTATTGCAAGGAGAAATCATGGTGGCTATGCATTTGGGTGAAACCTGCAGGCATTGGCTGGAAGGTACTGTGGTGAATTTCACTTACATTACACCCAAAGCTTATGGTACAAATGAAGTGAATTAAAAATATATAAGATATTAGAGTAAGACATGAGATATGTAAGCAATCGTTTTACTTCTATTTCTACCTTTTGTTCAGGATCGTCTTATCCTGGCATTTGATCGGTTTAAATGCATTATATTGGGCGTTTATCCATGGGTCAACTTGAACTTTGTCACTGATATGAACCAGCCACCAATTTAATATTACCATATGGTATTGAAGTATTCAGGTCTATGTCTTATTTCCATATGTTTATTAATGAAGTTCATTACAGTTGTACCATTTGCTACACCGAGAACACTAATAGACACAGTCATATTTGAACGTTCTAGTGCAAATGTCAATGTAAAAGGAACCATGCTTATCCTGTAGAGAAGACTAATATATATGCTGATTTCATGCTAATCCAATTTCATTTTATTATTCTTTTTATTATTTACATTTGGCTATAAAGTGACGAATTAAAAAAGTTATAGACAGAGTGGATGTTTGACCTATCATTTGAAATATACAGGGATACCCTAGAGTGAAGGGGAGCATCACATGTACACAAAGGTATTCGTAGTGCAAGTACGATTAATAAGATAAATCATGCGTAGAATCTGACAATGATTATCACCTTCGGACAAAAATTAAGTTTTAGAAGGCGCCATTGGTGTGTACTTGTCATTGGGTGTCATGAATTGTACAACTACTTCATAGAGTTTGATATTTAGACGATATCAAACAAGTGTTATGCCTCATGCCTGATCCATTAGAATCATATCTTAATCCCATTACATATACTGATAAAGTACATTTTATTAAAATGAAAAATTAATGGTGCTACAACGTACAAATTCGTCTGACAGTATCTGAATTCTGTTGAAATATTTGTTTACATTTTCAATTTATCTACACATCGAGTAAATTTAAACTTAAAGGATTTACAATTGTCATAACTATTGAAGGAAAAATAATTCTACTTCATACGTATGTTAAAAACTTGATACCTAAACCCTAATAGTGGCTACAGTTTGTCCCACTAAGTAGAATAACAAGTTATTCCACTCAATGAAATTTGGAAAGGTATGTACCATACATGTTAATCTGTAAATGTCGTGTTTAACTCTAATAATAATTAGTGTGTGTATTGATCATCACGTTTGAAGATAATTCACTAATGCCTAAAATATGTTCAAATTGCTGAACATAAATAAATAAATGTATCAATTTGTTTGAATTCCCTGTCATATCAAAGTTCAATTTCGTTGACATTGTACCAACTTATTATTGAATTTAAACAACACGATGTGGCATATTAGTGTACCATAATACGCAGAACAAAATTTGCTATATTGCCCGTCAAGTGGGAAAAGTTGGAAATATAATGACAACTGGTTATTGAATTTTATCCTTGACCAGACAGCAAATAGGATCAATTACTTTAAGACGTACGTAATAAAACATGTTGTATTGGGGTGTGCTCCCTTAGAATGTTGAATTATATTCAGTATCTGAACCTCTTTAAACCGTGAATTGACGTGAACTGAAAGCATAAGAAATTAGAGAATCCAAATTTGATCTAGTTTACTGTTAACTATTTTACTATTTTACTATTTCATGTAACCCATATTCCATACATCCAGGAAATTCACAGTGTCTCTCGCTCTCATGATTGTTGATCAGTTTAGGCGCACCTCTGTTCGCTCGCTGCCTAAATGTTCCTATTCGAACTTGCGAATTGTGTTCTAAATAATCTTTATCAAGAATGTATATAACAGGTCACAAATGTGTTCTCTGACATACTCCGTTTAAATAATTTGAAACTGTTTTGTTTAGGGTACTCTTATTTTGATATTTTGGTACAGTGTCAGTATTACGTGTAGGCACTTAAGATAATAAACAATGATTGTAGTGATTTAGAAGAAAATTAAGATACATACACAACATAATTTCCAGTGACGAACAATTGAATATAGTTGTTCCTTTGTTTAGTAATTTTTTCACATGTCTGCGCATTTTATATGGGTGTATTATCTAAAGTGCCATTTATGTCATTTCGCAGAGGGGGGAACTTCTGATTTTCCAGAAGACTTGCTATCAATAAAAAATTGGTCAACAATCACATTTTCAGAACCTGGATATTGTTAACATGAATTGCTTTGAAATGGAAAGCATCCCACAGTTTGCTTCTCCAAATATCTTCTAAAATAGATATATAAATCAGATTATACCTGACCTTTTCTGAGCTTTAATGATATATTAAAGTTGCCAGTCTTTACGAAGGTTATTAAGTGAAGCAGACAGTAGTCGTGTTGTGTTCGAATAAATGTGCAAATATTATAATTTATTTCGGAATTTCTGTATTTGTATACATTGTATATTATCAAAGATTCTGCCGCACCGAAGATCTTGAAACAGATTTATCAGTATGCAAAACATCCTAAAATATTGCGCTATTATAATAATAAATTGTCTTCTGATCTACTGGTGATCTCCATTTACATGATTGACTGATCAAAAGAGATAAACTGTCTAGACTTTTGTCAACAAATAGGTATGAATGGGAATATGTAAATACATAGACGTCAGATTGTATCACATTTCATTGTTACTATTCAGCAAACTGATCCATTTAATCTATTTCATATATAATTAGGCTCTTATTCCGACTGTTAAAACAATGACACTAGACAGCTGAAAGTGTTAGGTGATGCATTCGATACTTGGCGTTGTTTCCAATGTTGTTTATTTATTTAGACAAAGTTAAACATACCATTTCTAATTCATGATGTTTTGGAAACTTACCTGTAAGTGGCAACACGTCAGATGTGGGTTGGTAATGTTTATTCGGTTCTGCACATGGACAGGACTGTTGCTTTATTTTCAATAGAAACAAGAACTTATCATTTATTTGATGATGGGTTATGAATATGCAAATCAAGTGAAACTATTTCAACATAAATCAGCACATGTGATGTTTTGACACCTATAGAATATGATAAAATTACTGATGACTGTTTAAAGAAGTCATTGAGTGATCAGCTTACACATCACCTATACAATAGTTATTACCCCTTCCCATCTTCGCCCGGTAGCCTTAACTTGTGCGAGTCTCCATCACTGGCTAATTTATGCTTTGCTGCATTTTGTTACTCTCTCTTTGTGCCAGCTTGTTGTTGCGCACTATGGACTTCCATTGCTGCTACCACAGACAAGACACATGATGGGAAGGTTAAACATGCATGTTCAAATCGTTTCCATTAACAATTGAGATATTCGTATTGAGAGATTTTTTACAGATCCCATTATAATTCTAATTTCTACAGTTTTGATGATTTCTCTTAAGAAATACACCTATATCGCTTCTACATGTACTACTATAGCTGGGGCAAAAGCACTCTGCATCGTGTATAGTTGTTCTTATTGCAGTGAAAACGTTGGCTCGAAATTACAAACAACGTGTAAATGACAGTGTAGCATTTTACTCAATTAGCTCATATGTAAAACAGTTTTCTAATACAGATGAGGTTGCAGACAGTAGGAACTACACATTAATAAAAATGCTTAAATTCTCAAACAATTGTTATATGGTCGCCTCCTCACAAAAATAAATTTCTGATTTAAAATGAATTGTTTGACTTAAGAAATAGTTAGTGAAATGGAATCTACCAGTTAACTCCAATTATTATGTTTAAAATCTGATGAGAATAATTTACGTGACTTAATCATTCCAATTTTATGTATTATGAATATGAATATATTTGAGATATTAGCAAACAATTTTACTCAACCGTCGTGAGATCACTCATTAGTTAACAATGAGTTGGTTACACACATGTGTGATATCACCACATCATAATAAACGTGTGTCATCTTAGTTGTTGTTTGTTGACGTCACAATATTAGCTATGCCACTGAAATAGAGGGTGGCCTATATGCAAAGGACCGTCAGTAACAACAATTTTCTTGCAATTCAATGCTATTTACATCATTGAGTAATACATAAAATACTAAACTCGGTCGGGACAACGTCAAGTATTCTATATGTTCTAAATCAAATCGCATTCCTTTAGTTTATCATGATTAACAAAGAAAACGTGTGTATTTGACAATTCCTCCTCTTTAAATGTTGGTATGGCACGATTTTCACCCTCAATTGTTGTTTTCAGAGACTACTTATGCTTGGATGCTTAAAATTCATTAGCATTAATTTGCACTGACATTTTGGATTCTATCAGTTGCAAGAATATTTGCAATGTTGTCCAATATTCTAATGCATCGTCAGGGTTGTCTGGATCTAAAGTGCAAGAAGTTGTCATGGATATGAACCAGACACTAGGCAAATACTACCGTCCTGTATTGAACGAATAAGCTCGATGTCTCATTTCCATATTTGTGAATGGTGCAGTACATTTGATCTGTACAGTCTGCTGGTTTACATGTAATAGAGAATGTATTACAGACAGCAGCAAGATAACTAGTGTACATGTAGGTGTGACTGATGTAGTTAATGTAAACTGTTTTGTCTACTGATATAAAAAATAGAGACTGTTATATGTCCGTCCATGGTTATCTTCACGACATGACACAAAGGGAGGTAACTCTCCTTGTCTGATTCGTGTAAACAAAGTCAAAGTCATGTTCATGGTTAACCAAGCAGTATGTCCCATAATGCACTTCATGCTTTCTCATCATATTTCACCAATGTCATATTCTACGTAGACTTGCCCAACCCTTTAACGTGATATTGTTTGACTTAGCTGTTCAATCTTCAACAGATACAACTGTCAACCAAAACTCACAACCATAAATAATGTTTGATCCAAAGTGTATCCAAGCGCCAAGTACATACAAACAAAGACAAAGAAAGTATGATTTAAGGTATTGGCAATTATAATCTTATAGTCTTATATCATTTGAAGTTTTAATGTGCAGTGTCAAATAAAACACAATATTTGATCCAATCAATTTCTGCAGGAAAAATAATCACGCCGGACCAATAAAATGATACCAAAGGTTTAACATAGTCCAAAATAGTCGATTTTTAATGTCACAGACTCTGATAACAAATTTTTAGAATAAGGTATAAATCGTTTAATTACATTAGACTATACTATAATTTAATATAATATAATATGATATAGATGTATGCTTAATCAGATAGTTTAGCATATAAGTAAAGATATATATATATATATATATATATATATATATATATAAAGATAACATGTGAATATTAAATTAATACAATTTGTTGTCCGCATAATGTACTTTCAAAGATTTAATCGGTGGATGCATCGTTGCTGTCAGACGTCATACATTATGTCAAACAAATCAAGTTTACTCTCGCTCTGTGAATGAAGATTTGGTAAAGGCTGGATAAAAATGTTTCCAATAACAAACCAAAACGTAAAATGTGCTACTGGAGAAAGAATGTACTTCGTCGTTTCTAATATTCGTGAATTAAAATGTTATGAATTCATAGTGCTAATGTTTCCTTTGGCAGGTAGTGTTTGGTTCTGTTGCGTATATATATATATAGAATAGCGTTTTAGTACTTAGTACCTTAGTAACTGTCTGTCAGATAGATTTGTTCTTAATTAAATACATGTCCATGTACATATCATTTAACGTGATATTGTTTGACTTAGCTGTTCAATCTTCAACAGATACAACCAAAACTTACAACCATAAATAGTGTTTGATCCAAAGGCTATCCAAGCGCCAAGTACATACACACAAAGACAATGAAAGTATGATTTAAGGTATTGGCAATTATAATCTTATAGTCTTATATCATATGAAGTTTTAATGTGCAGTGTCAAATAAAACACAAAATTTGATCCAATCAATTTCTTCCAGAAAATTACACACGCTGGACCAATAAAATAATATCAAAGGTTTAACAAAGTCCAATGTCAGAGACTCTGATAACAAATGTTTAGAATAAGGTATAAATAGTTTGATTGCATTAGACTATAATATAATGTAATATAATATAATTTGATATAGATGTATGCTTAATCAAATAATTTAGCATATAAGTTACAAAAAATATAACATGTGAATATTAAGTAAATAAAAGTAATGTACTTTCATAGATTTAACCGGTTGATGCATCATTGCTGTCAGACGTCATACATTATGTCAAACAAATCAAGTTTACTCTCGCTCAGTGAATGGAGATTGCCATCGTCGATTTTGTAAAGGCTGGATAATAATGTTTCCAATAACAAACCAAAACGTAAAATGTGCTACTGGAGAAAGAATGTACTTCGTCGTTTTTAATATTCGTGAATTAAAATGTTTTGAATTCATAGTGCTAATGTTTCCTTTGGCAGGTTTGGTTTAGTTCTGTTGCGTATATATATAGAATAGCGTTTTAGTACTTAGTACTTTAGTCTGTCTGTCAGATGGATTTGTTGCTAATTAAATACATGTCCATGTACATGTTAATCTATAAATGTTTTATGGAATGGTTGGCTTAGAACTTGTTCTTGGTCTGTAATTAACATGCATGCAAGTGATAATCAATTCATGATTCATGTTTATTTTGCTTTGTTCTTTGGCTGTCAATTACTGCATGTAAATGTTTGATGGTGAATATGTTGTTTTAAGATCTTCCCAACATAAATATTGTAAGTAGTCCAACAAGTTCAAAGACGACTTGAAAGTGACTCTCTCTTAACTTCATCGAACCCCTATCCTGTTAGATTCTCTCTTGTCTGATTCAGGTGCCAATATACTTTACTTCTCTATGCAACCAGGAGACGCTAAAGTTCTCATTTAAAAAATATACAGACGTTTAGACTCAGGGTGGGATACCGTGTCTCGAGTATTACTTTTCTGTCATTGAATATCTTAAAATACATAAACGTTCTGACCAATCTATTTCAGAATGCTGTATATAATATGTTAGCGTAATTAAATATGTCAATGTACCTAATATTAGTTCAAAAGTTTGTATGGTTTTACATGACTTAAATCATTCACTCCTGAACACGACCACGAACAGTTTTATGAGGTTCTTGTCAATTATGTGCAATCTTCGCATGGTTGTCATTACAATTAAATTCTCCTTTTAAATGTATTGGCTCTCATTGTAAACATGTTTTTATTGCTAATTTGTTCCTGATTAATTACTTCATGTTAATAGGTTAATGATTAATATTGTATTTGTGACATATACTGGCGATCAAAAGAAAGTTTCCACTCAATTTGAAGGCTTGTAAAAGAAACACAAACTCTGATAAGGTTTGTGAGAATCATTGAAATAGATTATTTCATGGTTTTCTTCATTCGACCATACCAAACGTTAAGGAAACCACACAGCAAATATTGAATAAATGAATGTCGTACCTATTTTAGAGCCAAGATAACTTTGAAGCTATAATGATCCAAAAAAGGCCAGACAGCAATCAGTGAGAGAACCAGAGCAACACTGAACAACTTTCATCAGTTGTAGCTTCTGGCCTCGTCGACGTAATCAGCTCATAGAATGTATAATAGATGTGCCGGTGATATTCTACATCATTCTAGGTTTAAAATGAACAGTACGTGGTTTCATAAAGTCAAGTCGACCAGACATCTCCCAGTAAGTGTCAGACCAACACTGTACACATTTCATGTGGTAAAGTTTGTTGTTGATGCAATTTATCTTTCCACATTAAAGGCGCTGTAGCACGTTTTTTTTCAAATTTTATTTTTTCAAATTTCTCATTTATAATAATAGTTTATGTCATTTATATATACTTTAGATGGTAAAACATCCTATTACACAAACCAATAGTCCGTAGTAGTAACAACGGTGTTGCGTATAACGCAACAATTACATGGCGGCCATTTTATTGTGAACACAATTTATTATTTCGAATGACAAAAACGACCACCTTGGCTTTACTGAGCCATGTACACTCATTTTAAACTTGATTTTCCCATGAGAAAAGGGTGATTTACGATTTGTGAAAATGTTTTTAAAATACATTTCATCGACTTATTTGAGCGAAAAAACGTGCTACTGCCCCTTTAAAACAGAACTATCATTAAAGTGGTATTAATCAGTTGTAGTGTGGGCCGGTCGAACACAGATTGATGATGATAATGAATAACATGCAACATTGTACTCATCTCTTTGAGCAGTCAGTTGACATTGATATTTCAGATTCATTGTATTCCCCCCAAAAAAAGGAATGATAAAAAATTACACACACACACACACACACACACACACATATATATATATATATATATATATATATATATATATATATATATATATTGCACAAGTGAGAACATGTAATAAGGTAATAAGTTTGAAGGACATATTTGTAATAGTTTAACAAACAATAGTTGCAGAATAACTGATAAATGAAGGGGTCGCGCGAAGATAGTGATAATCCACACAACCCTAAAATCTGAGATCACTTTGTTTTTTTGGGCTTCAATACCATTCTCTACCACATATAATCTTGTTATCTCTCCTAGCTATATACCCTTCCTCTATTACGTTATCCCTATTTTATGATATGCCACATCACTTTTTTACCCGTTTCGGAAAGAATGCCACAATAATTGACAGGACACAATGAGGGTTATCATGTTTATTCCTGAAATAAGACATATACATTGTGTGGGTTATCATTAATTGCATTCGTTATGAGGTCCCTATTTCGGGAAACAATGTGATAACCCACAAAATCATCAGGGGTGGGAAATTAAACCAAGGTTAACTCGATAATTGCTTCAGAATAAGATTGCACATAATACAATTGATCCACAAATAGAAATATTGTTTTTTACAAAAACGTGCAAATCTGTATTTTGAAGGAAACTTTTAAATATTTAAAGTGCATTTTCTCAGTTTCACTTTTTGTGGGTTATCTTCCTCCGACCCCTTCAAATGTTAATTCAAGACAATGTCGGCTGGTCAAGATTATACAGAGGAATGACTTCTGTGTTCCAATAAAGCAAACGAGGTCACATGGGCATGTAAACCTTTTTTTGTTGCATGATCTATGATCGATGAAGCAACGTCAATCAGTTACGTTTTAGAAATTGATTTTACACATGTACATAGATATATTTCTTCTATGAAATCAATAGCAGTCGCTAACCATAGCATTTCATTAATCTCTGCACATGCTGTTTGTGGGACGATTGATGAAGTAAGAGGCAAATGCAACTACATGTGCACCAGCTGTAACATATTCCTCAACTTTACTGGACGTGTGTAGGCTGATGTTGACAAAGAGTGATGACATTGTTATGTCAGGAATAAAGTTCATGAAATTGACAACACGCCTTCAGATAAAAAAATTCACAGAAACCACAGCGACATCTATTTGATGTGGCTTCGAATTTCGCAAGGATCTCGTCTGACCAAAAGTAAAATCAATTGTGCTAACATATAGAGGATATCCGTCTTTTTTGAGTGAGGTAGAAAGGTTATATTTGAGATGAGATAAACATTGTATTTGTCAAGAATTGACGGATATTCTATTTATTATATGATGTTATCCTTGTAATTACGTCCGAAAAGTGTCTTTTTCACGCTGAGCGGCCGCTGGGAAAAGCCCGTCACCACAGTAACACTGTGATGTAATAAGCTGATTCGCTGCGTCAGACGATTGTTTTATGGTCGCAGTGAAAATAAAAGTTATTTTCACTGTAGCTTGATAGACGGTTTATTTCACTGATAAATCCAAGTAGTTAATTGCTCGTCATACAATAAATAAGTGTAAACGAAACTGGTTGATGAAAAGTGTGTTATGGATCTAAGCTATATTTACAATCACTGCACCATTTCAAGTCCAACGAAGTCAATATGTTGTCAATGTATAAAACTGTCATCTTTGTAATCAAAACATTTGTAAGCTATTGATTTATAACGTTCTTTGTTTTGTATAATATTTGGTAAAAAATAGTATTTCCCTTTAACATCAAACATCTCTATCACACGTTAACGAAATTATTGATGTATGTCTCTTGGCACAACACTGTTCTTCGCCAACAGTCTAGGTAACTGTTATATTCTATCAGCGGTTCCAACATCATATTGTATATAACACATACTAACAAGAAGTACTAAAGAGAAATGCAATTAAACACGTTTAAAAAAGAATTACAAGATGATGATAACTCAATACCTTATTCTTATGGACAAAGTTGCCTTGTCCAGATATGGGATCGGTTTTAATGCAGTTATGTTTGTTCTTCCATCCAAGGGTCACCCTGACCTACAATACAAGCGACTGCCATTGATATGTACCAGACAGTGGGCACTTATTACCATACCGTATTGAAGCAATCGATGTCTCATTTCCATATTAGTGATTGATGAAGTTCATTTTAGTTGGTACTACTGGTCTACCGACAACTGTATTTATAGACTTCCGTATTTGAGTATCAAATACTATTAAGTCATAATGAATGTGCTGGTTTTATTAAAACAAAATATATTTGTTTTCATAATTGGATGTATCATGATCCGTTGAAAATGCCATAGTCAGAAACATTGTGGATGTTTGTCCTATCGCGTCCAATGCAAGTGAAGAGTGAAGCCGAACTTTATATTTTCACGAGGAAAATATACGCATGATTAAAACACATTTTCTACTGTGTAGACAACATTCTAAGGAACTTCACAATAAAGATGCCATTGCTATATACGTTTAATGCCACTGAGCATTCAATACTCACCAACTACAACTACAACTACATCGGTTATGCAATATTTCAATGGTACTGTGATAGCACTGTGGCTCAGGGAATTATCATTTATAGAACCGGCATTTCCTCAATTACCAACCCAACGAAGAGCATATGCATTGTAACATCACATGTACTTGGTGTATGCATTGATACATATTAATGGTTTGTAAGATAGGTATTCTTGCCATGTAAATATAACAGTGAAACCTAAGTGATTGAAATCGTTATGATATTTGCATATATTCCTTGAATGGTTATATTGTGAAACCTTAATTTCGATATTAAAAAGGGAAAGTGTGTGTCATGTCAATTAGCATACAAACTGTTGTAACTAACATTGTGCCTCCATCAGAATATCAGGTATCTGAATTTTAGAAAACTAAATTCACCAAGTCGGGGTTACTTCACTTGACTGTTGTGTCTAATTAAGAAAGAACATACTAAACACCAGTCCATCTGAGTCATTTATCCCAATCATATTCGGTCGTTACTTACCGAATACTTATCAAATTGGAGGGCATTAAGGGTCCTTCATTATGTGCAAACATACAGCTCTGAAAATAAAACAATTGACCATGGTTGTAACATACACATTCGTCAGATAGTTGTTCAAAATACAGACATATTTCAAATTTATGAAAACATGTGAGTGTTTCAATTATTAATATTACAAAATATCATGTAAATGAACATGAATGACCAAAAATGTCAATTTATTGTGGATTTTGATTTTCTCTCAAATACCGATCTCTATTAATGCCTGCTATGTTACAGTGTATTCATGACATTATTTTGTGAAACTATAAACAAAACATTTTATGTACAGTGATTATGTTGACTGTGAGAGTTGTTGCATGTAATGATAACCACTTGTTACGATAATTCACTAATGCTTAAAATATGTTAAAATTACTGAAATTGGAATTGAAATTAACTGCAGTTCATCAAGTAAATTCATTGTGAATGTCCCTGTCATAACAATATAAATTTCCGTAGCCATTGTATCAACTAGTTAATTTCAATCGTTTTACATGACGTTACATGCTTTTGGAAGATAAATAATGTCATCTCCATCATAAAGTCTATCGTAACTGGCTAAATTATTCTTTCATGTTTTGAAAACAGGAAAACTGGTTTACAGTCTATTGTAATGTAAAGTAACTTCACTGATGAATACACTCGAAATTCAAAACTTTCATTTGAACAACAGTTTAAGGTAAATACGGTAGGTTCCAGTAATTTTACAATTCTGCATTCAACCTCGGTATTGCTCAACATTTCATATTTAACATTAAATATTGGTCCAAATTATTATTAAAACGGAAATAGATGTATGAACATGGCATGCCCGGTTCTGGCTACGTGTCTGGGTATCCAGATAGTTCAGCTCAGCACCATCTTCAAATATTCCTCCTCTCTTCAAATATTCCTCCTCTCTTCAAATATCTCTCCTCACCGAATCTGATCATTGAAGTGGTCAATCAGACATCACCAGGTGTTTGGTGTTATCTGAATCGATATCTTGAGAGACAAATGTTGAACAAGAGTTGTACTGGTTCTGTGAAATTTCACTTACACAGTTGCAACATTGTCTGTAATGATAGTATTTGCTATATACAAATTATGTCTAGGTGACAAATCAGTTCTGAAACCGCCATATGATGTAATATTACAGTTTATCTTCAATTTAATTGTTGAAGTTTATATTTAGATTTGAGTATCAGTTGCAATATCGTTGATAGTTTAATCAATGTATTATTCATGTCAGTGAATCAGGCGGTGCTAGGCTAATATTAATGAAATCAGTGAAATGGAAATGAGACATCAACTTGACCTGAAACATAGTCACTAGCTTGTCTCGTCTGGTGTATCCGAAATTAACTACAAACGCCACTGGCTGGTATAGCGTACATTTTATAATTAATGAAATAAAAACTTCACATTCAATCATGTATCTTCTTAACATACATTTTCTCTCGTTATTCACTCAAATAGAACTCGACTCTAAACCATTGTTAAAACTAAACATACAGGTAATGTTTGTATTCATAAAAAAACATGATTCTGTAACATATGTTTTTCTTTAAATAAACAATACTCAAACATAGTTTCAAACTTAATCAATGTACATGAAACTGAATCTTCTGTTTAAGAATAAATTACTCATGTTTCCGATGCATGTCACACATTGCTACGATCGTTCCTGTAACCATTGTATCTGAAGAATAAATGTGAAAAAGGTTTAACTAAAATTCTCTATTATGAATCATTTATCCAAAAAATCGGTGCCTTGTAAATGCTGCTGAATTCCGAATATCAGAGAGAAAAAAACGGAAACAAACAATCCCAAAGACAGTATTTTTATTTGTCAGCAATGGAAAGAAACACTTAGCAGTAATAATTGGCTAAACCTTGTTGTTATTTTGTAAACAGCACAGACGTTAAACACACAGTATTCTCGCCCCGCACCTGGAGAGAACTTGTTAGTGTCACAGTTCTTCATGGAGGATGTCAATTAAGCTTCATTTCAGTCTGTTAACCACTGCTTGCTTGTGAAACTAAATGATCAGTAGCGTGTTTGGTGAACGCTGCCAATTGCAAAGATAAGAAGTTTAATTCAACATAATTTTCGAAAGAAACAATTGCTGTATTTCTGAAAAAAATATAATACGTTTGCTGGTAAACATAAACATCACATCTTAGTTTATCCAAGTTGAAATTGCATGTGTCTTTTCCGGCCAGAAAAGATAAATGAAATCTGTTTTTTTAAGTACATTACTGCGTTACATAACATTAAATAAACTGAACTTTCTTTTACTTACGTGTATCTCCCCCAACATAACTGTGAATTATGATGGTTATTCAAACATAATGACTATTGAAAGCATCAAGGTTATGGATACTGCTTGCATCAACATAAATAACCAACTTATTCTGGTTAAGTGTGTGATACCTGTTTTTTTTAAATATATATTTCCATTTCTTCCAGAAAGCCTTCCTTTCAAAGACGAGAAAATTTGTCTCAGAGCAACGCAATATACAGATAACAGACGTGCTGTCCTTCCTGATGTCAAAGAATAATAACACTTGAAGCATGAAAACAGATTAAATATAAAAAAGACCAACTGACAAGTATCAACAGATCATTTATGTACTTTCAATTATAAACACAAAGTCTGCATGAGGAATGACAATCTCCAACACCCATCCTATGTCTACAGAAGATGTAGATAAGTACAGTGTTATCTGTTGAGTCCTCCAGAAACGAGTCTGTATTACAGTTGTCTGGACAACATGTTATAAATATGTGACCAGGTGTTCGAAATGCATTCTCCCTTAAATTCTTTACATTTGTATTGTGCATATCATTTCTCATTTCGAGTACACTGTATTTCATACAGAAATGTAATTCTCAAAGTTTCATGACATATGTGCTAGTTGAAATTTTAGGATACATGTAATGTACACATGTTCTGTGAGCTTGATTACTTTTACAAATGTATAAAGTTAGACTTACCTATATCTAATGTTATTCAAGGATTTTTTTGATGCGCAATAAATTAACATTATTACACTATTCAGGAAAGGATTTGGTGTTACAGTATCTTTTCAATCACTCTCTGGCATTGTTTCATCTATACAACATTTTACTGAAGGCATCAGTATATATAATATTTCCTTCTGGGATGTAAGTTGTTAGTTGTAATCATATAAACATTATTGTTGTTTATGTGTCACAGTGAACATTGTAATAGTTTGTACGTGTTACAATTTGATTAATGCAATATTAACAGATGGAATATTGATATACTGTGATATTGAATGTTCAACCAGAACGTACAAAGTCTGATAGGTTGTGTGAGATAACGTTACTCTTTGGTCTGGAACTTATAAAGACTTTATTTTACAAATCTTCCAAGTTCCAACAATTGAACACTCAAACATTTGAACATTATTTTTGTATCTGGAAGTAAAAGCCAGGAGAGTATATCTCCCTGTAACAGAGAGTGTAAAAGTGGTTAGAGCAAATCTTTAATAGTTTGATATAAGTCATGTGGTACAGACCAGGGTTCCGGGTCAGTTCGTACCAAAACCGCTTCGTCCCAGGGTCGGTTCGTCCGGGTCGGTTCGCCTCGGTTTTAATATGATAGATATAGTTGATGCTTGATGTAATAAAGTATGTGTTTTGGTAAGAGAAACTAAGTGTAGATGTAATAAAATATACTTCATGCATCTCTACTTATCACCTCAAATTGTCACTGGACACGAAGATCTTAATTCCCTAACTTGGAAATTTACGACACACGTAGAGACCCCACTGACGAAATCAACCAGCCTTTGTGTAATACGCTTATCTTCTTAAAACATTACTGAAGGGATTGTTCAGTGAATGAATATAGTTTGTCATTTGTTTAACCTGGAATAATGTAAATGTCATGTACATTATCCTCTTCATCATCATTGCTACAAACTTTAACGTGCAGGATAGGAATTTTTCTTGTTTAAACAATCTAAATTTCAACATGTTAATAACTTAATAGAGATTACAAAACTTAACATTTTTAAATATTGTGATTTATCCACGAGCGAAAGCACAAGAAACTTGATTGCATCAAATCGTATTAGAACGTCTATCACATCAAGGGAACAAACAGGCAAACGCTGCACCGACAAGAAATAAACGATTTGTGAAACTCTATTGTACAGATTTACTACTTCACTTTGTGTACATATCACAACCTCATATCATAACCAACCTTGAGTTTTTGAAACTGAAACAAAAACATCCAGAAGTTAGAGACTCCCAATGTGATTTGGGATAATGTTTCATGTAATCCAGATCTTCCTCATCCAGGATGTGGATTAACCTGTATGCTTACTTTTCCTCACAGTCGCAGGTCTATTTTGTAGTACATGTGAAAACAAGTATCTCCATGCGAGCGACGCTGAAACTGAAACAAAAACATCCAGAAATTAGAGACTCCCAATGTGATTTGGGATAATGTTTCATGTAATCCAGATCTTCCTCATCCAGGATGTGGATTAACCTGTATGCTTACTTTTCCTCACAGTCGCAGGTCTATTTTGTAGTACATGTGAAAACAAGTATCTCCATGCGAGCGACGCTGTGTTAATTTCCTGTCCACTGACACCAGAGAACTGTGCTCTGAGTACACTTTGTATTGCAAGCAAAATGTTATTTGCAAAACGTGCTAGGCTTATTGTCTGCAATTGGTGAACACATATTTGTACTACTTAAGGTGTGTTGTTGATTTAAGCTACATTGTAAATTGACAGTCAGTTTAAGTCACATGTTCTGTATATAGAGATATAATTGTGGTCGAAAGCACTTCAGTTGTGAACGTGACTTGTCATTTACTTAGTTTGTTAATATTTGGTTATAAAAATTATATTAGAGTCAAATTTATTGGATTGCACTCATTGTTAGAAAGGAAGTGCTCATCTAATATCTGACAACATTCACTGTTTGCTATGTGATTTCTATAACTATGCAGACGCTCTCCATTAAATTGATACTGATAATTTCAATTAGTATTTCCAACATTGTTTTGTGTATAACGCAAAATATGATGATACAAAATAAGGTCAGGTGATATAGGGTGTATCGCGACTTTTAGAGTATATCACTTATACCATGGCTGTTAGTGTAGTGTGTGACTATACATTGCGGTGAAATCTGCCACACCAGCTTGGACTAGCGAACCTAGGATGGTACTGCACTAGTTCAGCAGTAGCATTGCACCCAAACGGTATGATGCAAATGAATTGAAATAAAATAAACTTGCTTTTTTAAAGACATATATAGAGGATAATTGGCTTTTCTTGACAAATACCATGTTTATCTCATCGAGTGAGTTAGAAAGTTTACATTATCACGATTGGCGCAGTCTCGAGGGATAATATTTAAAGTTTCTAACTCATGGGATGAGAAAAACATGGTATTTGTCAAGAAAAGACAAATTTTATATTTATTATAGGACCAAATCATTGCATATTCACCGAAATCAACTTGCATTTACGTTAAGTCGGCTCCAGAATGAGCATGTCGCCTCAGCAACAATGTGACGTCATGAACGTGTCATGACGTCGGAGCATTGTTTTATGACGTCAGGTCATTGTTATATCAGTCACTACTTCCATTGTTATTTTCACTAGTGACTAATAACACGGTTTATTTTCATTGGTACATCCCGGTATTTCACCTGCAATCATATAATAAAAGAGAGTATTTGATCCCTTGTAATGCATTTATACTAGCCTTTTATCCTAGGGTCACCTTGACCTAGAAAGCTAAACTTAACATTCATATCTACCAGACACCAATCATGTATAACCATATGGTATTGAAGCAATCAGGTCGATGTCTCCTTTCTATTGTTTTGATTGATGAAGTTCATTACAGTTGTATCATTCTGTCCACCGAGAACACTTATAGAGACTATCATATTTGAACATTGTGTAGTCAGTGTAATAATAAAGATGCCGATCTTATAGACAACATTAAAAGATGTGGCTTTTATTATCATCCAATTTCTTTGTATCATTACACTGGGTTATAAAGTGATGAATTGAAAATGTTATAGACAGAGTAATTGTAGGTGTTTGGTCTATTAGGTCGAACAACATTGATACCCTAGAGAGAAGAGGAAAGTATTACGATTAAAAAGAAGAAACATGCGTAGAATTTGTTTACATAAGACATTAACTTAGTTTTAGAAGTCGCCATTGTCGTGTAATTGTTATGTCATGGAGTATCATGAGTTGTATATGTTTTAATGTTTTATAATTGACGTAGCCATGAACGGAAAAACAAGGTCTATTTCATGTGTATGTTAAAACTGGCTTGTACCCTGATAACTGAACTATATTTGGAGCTACGGTTCCCTCACTAAGTAGAATAGCATGTTATTTCACTTAGTGACATTTAGAAAAGTATGTACCATACATGTTAATCTGTAAATGTCGTGTTTTACTTTTATTTTAATTAGTGTGTGTATTGATCATCACGTTTGAAGACAATCAATATCTTCTAAACAAATGTATATAAATCAGAATATTCCTGACTTCTTCTGAGCTTTAATGACACCTTAAAGTTGCCAGTCTTTACGAAGGTTATTAAGTGAAGCAGACAGTAGTTGTGATGTGTTCGAATAAATGTGAAACTATTATAATTTATTTCGGAATTTCTGTGTTCGTATACATTGTATATTTAATGTATATTTTCAATTATTCTGCCGCAATGAAGATCTTGAAACAGATTTGTCAGTGTGCAAAATATCCTAAAATATTGCACTATATATGCACATGGACAGGACTGTTGCTTTATTTGTAATAAAAACAATACATTATCCTTTATTTGACGAAAGGTCATGAACATGCAAATCAAATGAAGCTATTTCAAGATAAATAAGCACGTGTTGTATTATGAAAAATACACATGACTGTTTAAAGAAGTCACTGAGTGATCAGCTTACACATAACCTATACAGTAGTTATATATCTCCCCTTCCCATCTTCGCCCGCAAGCCTTAACTTGTGCGAGTCTCCATCACTGGCTAATTCATGCTTTGCTGCATTTCGTCACCCTCTCTTTGTGCCAGCTTGTTGTTGCGCACTATGGACTTCCATTGCTGCTATCACAGAACATATAAACCTCTCCATGACACATGATGGGAAGGTTAAAACATGCATGTTCAAATCGTTTTCATTAACAATTGAGATATTCGTATTGAGAGATTTTTTTACAGATCCCATTATAATTCCTTTCAAACTAATTTCTACAGTCTTGATGATTTCTCAATACACCTATATCGCATCTACATGTACTACTATAGCTGGGGCAAAAGCACTCTGCATCGTGTATAGTTATTCTTATTGCAGTGAAAACGTTGGCTCGAACTTTCAAACAACGTGTAAATGACAGTGTAGCATTTTACTCAATTAGCTCATATGTAAAACAGTTTTCTAATACAGATGAGGTTGCAGACAGTGGGAACTACACATTAATAAAAATGCTTATTTTCTCAAACAATTGTTATATGGTCGCCTCCTCACAAAAATAAATTTCTGATTTAAAATGAATTGTTTGACTTATGAAATGGAATCTACCAGCTAACTCCATTATTATGTTTAAAATCTGATGAGAATAATTTATGTGACTTAATCATTCCAATTTTATTTATTATGAATATGAATATATTTGAGATATTAGCAAACAATTTTACTCAACCGTCGTGGGATCACACATTAGATAACAATGAGTTGGTTGCACACATGTGTGATATCACCACATCATAATAAACGTGTGTCATCTTAGTTGTTGTTTGTTGACGTCACAATATTAGCTATGTAACTGGAATAGAGGGTGGCCTATTTGCAAGTGACCGTCAGTAACAACAATTTTCTTGCAATTCAATGCTATTTACATCATTGAGTAATACATAAAATACTAAACTCAGTCGGGACAACGTCTAGTATTCTATATGTTCTAAATCAAATCGCATTTCTTTAGTTTATCATGTTTAACAAAGAAAACGTGTGTATTTGACAATTCCTCCTCTTTAAATGTTGGTATGGCACGATTTTCACCCTCAATTGTTGTTTTCAGAGACTACTTATGATTGGATGCTTAAAATTCATTAGCATTAATTTGCACTGACATTATGGATTCTATCAGTTGCAGGATTATTTGCAATGTTGTCCAATATTCTAATGCATCGTCAGGGTTGTCTGGATCTAAAGTGCAAGAAGTTGTCATTGATATGTACCAGACACTAGGCAAATACTACCATCCTGTATTGGGAGAATCAGGTCGATGTCTCATTTCCATATTTGTGAATGGTGCAGTACATTGGATCTGTACAGTCTGCTGGTTTACATGTAACAGAGAATGTATTACAGACAACAGCAAGATAACTAGTGTACATGTAGGTGTGACTGATGTAGTTAATGTAAGCTGTTTTGTCTACTGATATAAAAAATAGAGACTGTTATATTTCCGTCCATGGTTATCTTCACGACATGACACAAAGGGAGGTAACTCTCCTTGTCTGATTCGTGTAAACAAAGTCAAAGTCATATTCATGGTTCACCCAGCAGTATGTCCCATAATGCACTTCATGCTTTCTCATCATATTTCACCAATGTCATATTCTACGTAGACTTGCCCAACCCTTTAACGTGATATTGTTTGACTTAGCTGTTCAATCTTCAACAGATACAACTGTCAACCAAAACTTACAACCATAAATAATGTTTGATCCAAAGTGTATCCAAGCGCCAAGTACATACAAACAAAGACAAAGAAAGTATGATTTAAGGTATTGGCAATTATAATATATAATATATTGGTCTTATATCATTTGAAGTTTTAATGTGCAGTGTCAAATAAAACATACCATTTGATCCAATCAATTTCTGCAGGAAAAATAATCACGCCGGACCAATAAAATGATACCAAAGGTTTAACATAGTCCAAAATAGTCGGTTTTTAATGTCACAGACTCTGATAACAAATTTTTAGAATAAGGTATAAATCGTTTAATTACATTAGACTATAATATAATTTAATATAATATAATATGACATAGATGTATGCTTAATCAAATAGTTTAGCATATAAGTAAAGATATATATATATATAAAGATAACATGTGAATATTAAATTAATACAATTTGTTGTCCGCATAATGTACTTTCAAAGATTTAATCGGTGGATGCATCGTTGCTGTCAGACGTCATACATTATGTCAAACAAATCAAGTTTACTCTCGCTCAGTGAATGAAGATTTGGTAAAGGCTGGATAAAAATGTTTCCAATAACAAACCAAAACGTAAAATGTGCTACTGGAGAAAGAATGTACTTCGTCGTTTTTAATATTCGTGAATTAAAATGTTTTGAATTCATAGTGCTAATGTTTCCTTTGGCAGGTAGTGTTTAGTTCTGTTGCGTATATATATATATATATATATATATAGAATAACGTTTTAGTACTTAGTACCTGAGTAACTGTCTGTCAGATGGATTTGTTCTTAATTAAATACATGTCCATGTACATGTTAATCTATAAATGTTTTATGGAATGGTTGGCTTAGAACTTGTTCTTGGTCTGTAATTAACATGCATGCAAGTGATAATCAATTCATGATTCATGTTTATTTTGCTTTGTACTTTGGCTGTCAATTACTGCATGTAAATGTTTGATGGTGAATATGTTGTTTTAAGATCTTCCCAACATAAATATTGTAAGTAGTCCAACAAGTTCAAAGACGACTTGAAAGTGACTCTCTGTTAACTTCATCGAACCCCTATCCTGTTAGATTTTCTCTTGTCTGATTCATGTGCCAATATACTTTACTTCTCTATGCAACCAGGAGACGCTAAAGTTAAAAAAATATACAGACGTTTAGACTCAGGGTGGGATACCGTGTCTCGAGTATTACTTTTCTTTCATTGAATATCTTAAAATACATAAACCTTCTGACCAATCTATTTCAGAATGCTGTATATAATATGTTAGCGTAATTAAATATGTCAATGTACCTAATATTAGTTCAAAAGTTTGTATGGTTTTACATGACTTAAATCATTCACTCATGAACACGACCACGAACAGTTTTATGAGGTTCTTGTCCATTATGTGCAATCTTCGCATGGTTGTCATTACAATTAAAATCTCTTTTAAATGTATTGGCTCTCATTGTAAACGTATTTTATTGCTAATTTGTTCCTGATTAATTACTTCATGTTATTAGGTTAATGATTAATATTGTATTTGTGACATATCAAAAGAAAGTTTCCACTCAATTTGAAGGCTTGTAAAAGAAACACAAACTCTGATACGGTTTGTGAGAATCATTGAAATAGATTATTTCATGGTTTTCTTCATTCGACCATACTAAACGTTAGGAAAACCACACAGCAAATATTGAATAAATGAAGGTCGTGCCTATTGTAGAGCCAAGAGAACTTAGAAGCTATAATGATCCAAAAAAGGCCAGACACCAATCAGTGAGAGAACCAGAGCAACACTGAAAAACTTTCATCAGTTGTAACTTCTGGCCTCGTCGACGTAATCAGCTTATAGAATGTATAATAGATGTGTCAGTGAAATTCTACATCATTCTAGGTTTAAAATGAACAGTATCTCCCAGTCAGTGTCAGACCAACACTGTACACATTTCATGTGGTAAAGTTTGTTGTTAATGCAATTTATATTTCTATATTAAAACAGAACTATCAGTAAAGTGGCATTAATCAGTTGTACTGTGGACCGGTCGAACACAGATTGATGATGATAATGAATAACACGCAACATTGTACTCATCTCTTTGAGCAGTCAGTTTACATGGATATTCCAGATTCATTGTATTCCCCCTAAAAAAGGAATCATACAAACAATATATTTAAATATTACACACACACACACACACACATATATATATATATATATATATATATATATATATATATATATTGCAGAAGTGAGAACATGTAATAAGGTAATAAGTTTGAAGGACATATTTGTAATAGTTTCACAAACTATAGTTGCAGAATAACTGATAAATGAAGGGGTCGTGCGAAGATAGCGATAATCCACACAACCCTAAAATCTGAGATCACTATGTTTTTTGGGCTTCAATACTATTCTCTACCACATATAATCTTGTTATCTCTCCTAGCTATATACCCTTCCTCTATTACGTTATCCCTATTTTATGATATGCCACTTTTTACCCGTTTCGGAAAGAATGCCACAAAAATTGACTGGACACAATGAAGGTTATCATGTTTATTCCTGAAATAAGACATATACATTGTGTGGGTTATCATTAATTGCATTCGTTATGAGGTCCCTATTTCGGGAAAAAAATGTGATAACCCACAAAACCATCAGGGGTGGGAAATTAAACCAAGGTAACATCGATAATTGCTTTAGAATAAGATTGCACATAATAGAATTGATCCACAAATAGAAATATTGTTTTTTACTAAAACGTACAAATCTGTATTTTGAAGGAAACTTTTAAGTCTTTAAAGTGTATTTTGTCAGTTTCACTTTTTGTGGGTTATCTTCCTCCGACCCCTTCAAATGTTAATTCAAGACAATGTCGGCTGGTCAAGATTATACAGAGGAATGACTGCTGTGTTCCAATAAAGCAAACGAGGTCACATGGGCATGTAAACCTTTTTTTGTTGCATGATTTATGATCGATGAAGCAACGTCAAGCAGTTACGTTTTAGAAATTGATTTTACACATGTAGATAGGTATATTTCTTCTATGAAATCAATAGCTGTTACAAACCATAGCATTTCATTAATCTCTGCACATGCTGTTTGTGGGACGATTGATGAAGTAAGAGGCAAAGGCAACTACATGTGCACCAGCTGTAACATATTCCTAAACTTTACTGGACGTGTGTAGCTGATGTTGACAAAGAGTGATATCTACTGTCAGGAATGAAGTTCATAAAATCGACAACACACCTTCACGTAATAAATAAATTCACAGACAACACGGATACATTTATTATCCCACCGGTATGTAATAGCAAGCTAATTAATCACTTAGCTTTCGGGAGAACATTGAGCACAGTAGGAGTGTTGATTTAGGACATTTATGCGCTGGTATTAATCATTTGTAGTGTGGATCGGTCGAACACAGACTGATGATGATAATGAATAACACGCAACATTGTACTCAACTCTTTGAGCAGTCATTTGATATGGTTATTTTAAATTCATTGTATTCCCCCTAGTAAAAAGTCTTAAGGGTATAATTGTATAGTTTCACAAAATATAGTTACAGAATTACTGATAAATTCACAACAAGACAATGTAGGCTGGTCATGATTATACAGAGGAATGACTTCCGTGTTCAATTACGCAAACGAGGTCACATGGGCAGGTAAACCTTTTTTCTGTTGCATGATATATGAAGCAACGTTACTTTTTAGAAATTGATTTTACACATGCACATAGATACATTTCTTCTATGAAATCAATAGCTGTTACAATTCATCAATCTCCGCACATGATGTCTGCGTGACGATTGATGAAGTAAGAGGCAAAGGCAACTACATGTGCACCAGCTGTAACATATTCCTCAACTTTACTGGACGTGTGTAGGCTGATGTTGACAAAGAGTGATATCTACTGTCAGGAATAAAGTTCATGAAATTGACAACACGCCTTCAGATAAATAAATTCACAGAAACCACAGCGACATCTATTTGATGTGGGTTCGAATTTCGCAAGGATCTAGTCTGACCAAAAGTAATATAAATTGTGCTAATATAAAGAGGATATCCGACTTTTTTTGAGTGAGGTCGAAAGGTTATATTTGAGATGAGATAAACATTGTATTTGTCAAGAATTGACGGATATTCTATTTATTATATGATGTTATCCTTGTAATTACGTCCGAAAAGTGTCGTGGGAAAAGCCCGTCGCAACAGTAACACTGTGATGTAATAAGCTGATTCGCTGCGTCAGACGATTGTTTTATGGTCGCAGTGAAAATAAAAGTTATTTTCACTGTAGCTTGATAGACGGTTTATTTCACTGAAAAATCCCAGTAGTTAATTACTCGTCATACAATAAATAAGTGTAAACGAAACTGGTTAATGAAAAGTCTGTTATGGATCTAAGCTATATTTACAATCACTGCACCATTTCAAGTCCAACGAAGTCAATATGTTGTCAATGTATAAAACTGTCATCTATGTAATCAATACATTTGTAAGCTATTGATTTATAATGTTCTTTGTGTTGTATAACATTTGGTAAAAAAAAGTATTTCCCTTTATCATCAAACATCTCTATCACACGTTAAAGAAATTATTGATGTGTGTCTCATGGCACAACACTGTTCTTCGCTAACAGTCTAGGTATCTGTTATATTCTATCAGCAGTTCCAACATCATATTGTATGTAACACATACTAACAAGAAATACTAAAGAGGAATGCAATTAAACACTTTTTAAAAAGAATTACAAGATGATGATAACTTAATACCTTATTCTTATGTAAAAGGTTGCCTTGTCCAGATATGGGATCGGTTTTCATGCAGTTATGTTTGTTCTTCCATCCAAGGGTCACCCTGACCTAGCATACAAGCGACTGCCATTCATATGTACCAGACAGTGGGCACTTATTACCATATTAGTGATTGATGAAGTTCATTTTAGTTGGTACTACTGGTCTACCGACAACTGTATTTATAGACTTCCGTATTTGAGTATCAAATACTATTAAGTCATAATGAATTTGCTGGTTTTATTAAAACAACATATATTTTATTCATCATTATTGGATGTATCATGATCCATTGAAAATGCCATAGTCAGAAACATTGTGGATGTTTATCCTATCGCGTCCAATGCAAGTGAACAGTGAAGCCGAACTTTATATTTTCACGATGAAAATATACGCATTATTAAAACACATTTTCTACTGTGTAGACAACATTCTAAGGAACTTCACAATAAAGATGCCATTGCTATATACGTTTAATGCCACTGAGCATTCAATACTCACCAACTTCAACTACATCGGTTATGCAATATTTCAATGTGATAGCACTGTGGCTCAGGGAATTATCATTTATAGAACCGGCATTTCCTCAATTACCAACCCAACGAAGAGCATATGCATTGTAATTGACCTGATGACAACATCACATGTACTTGGTGTATGCATTGATACATATTAATGGTTTGTAAGATAGGTTTCACTGTTATATTTACATGGCAAGAATACCTAAGTGATTGAAATCGTTATGATATTTGCATATATTCCTTGAATGGTTATATTGTGAAACCTTAATTTAGATATTAAAAAGGGAAAGTGTGTGTCATGTCAACTAGCATACAAACTGTTGTAACTAACATTGTGCCTCCATAAGAATATCAGGTATCTGAATTTTAGAAAACTAAATTCACCAAGTCGGGGTTACTTCACTTGACTGTTGTGTCTAATTAAGAAATAACATACTAAACACCAGTCCATCTGAGTCATTTATCTCAATCATATTCGGTCGTTACTTACCGAATACTTATCAAATGGAAGGGCATTAAGGGTCCTCCATTATGTGCAAACATACAGCTCTTAAAATGAAAACAATTGACCATGGTTGTAACATACACATTCGTCAGATAGTTGTTCAAAATACAGACATATTTCAAATTTATGAAAACATGTGAGTGTTTCAATTATTAATAATACACAATATCATGTAAGTTTAATAAATGACATGAACATGAATGACCAAAAATGTCAATTAATTGTGAATTTTGATTTTCTCTCAAATACCGATCTCTATTAATGCCTGCTATGTTACAGTGTATTCATGACATTATTTTGTGAAACTTTACTAACTATAAACAAAACATCTCATGTGCAGTGATTATGTTGACTCTGAGAGTTGTTGCATGTAATGATAACCACTTGTTACGATAATTCACTAATGCTTAAAATATGTTAAAATTACTGAAATTGTAATTGAAATTAACAGCAGTTCATCAACTAAATTCATTGTGAATTGATTGTCCCTGTCATAACAATATCAATTTTCGCAGCCATTGTATCAACTAGTCAGTGTTAATTTCAATCATTTTACATGACGTTACATGCTTTTGGAAGATAAATAATGTCATCTCCATCATAAAGTCTATCGTAACTGGCTAAATTATTCTTTCATGTTTTGAAAACAGGAACACTGGTTTACAGTCTATTGTAATGTAAAGTAACTTCACTGATGAATGCACTCGAAATTCAAAACTTTCATTTGAACAACAGTTTAAGGTAAATACGGATAGGTTCCAGTAATTTTACAGTTCTGCATTCAACCTCCGTATTGCTCAACATTTCATACTTAACATAAAATATTGGTCCAAATTATTATTAAAACGGAAATAGATGTATGAACATGGTATGCCCGATTCTGGCTACGTGTCTGGGTATCCAGATAGTTCAGCTCAGCACCATCTTCAAATATTCCTCCTCTCTTCAAATATTCCTCCTCTCTTCAAATATTCATCCTCTCTTCAAATATTCCTCCTCTTTTCAAAAAGTCCTCCTCTCTTCAAATATCTCTCCTCACCGGATCTGATCATTGAAGTGGTCAATCAGACATCACCAGGTGTTTGGTGTTATCTGAATCGATATCTTGAGAGACAAATGTTGAACAAGAGTTGTACTGGTTCTGTTAAATTTCACTTACACAGTTGCAACATTGTCTGCAATGATAGTATTTGCTATATACTGATTATTTCTAGGGGACAAATCAATTCTGAAACTGCCAACCATATGATGTATTATTACAGTTTATCTACAATTTAATTGTTGAAGTTTATATTAAGATTTGAGTATCATTTGAAATATCGTTGATAGTTTAATCAATGTATTATTCATGTCAGTGAATCAGGCGGTGCTAGGCTAATATTAATGAAATCAGTGAAATGGAAATGAGACATCAAATTTACTTGAAATATAGTCACTAGCTTGTCTCGTCTGGTGTATCCGGAATTAACTACAAACGCCACTGGCTGGTATAGCGTACCTTTTATAATTAATGAAATAAAAACTTTACATTCAATCAGGTATCTTCTTAACATAGATTTTCTCTCGTTATTCACTCAAATAGAACTCGGCTCTAAACCATTGTTAAAACTAAACATACAGGTAATGTTGGTATTCATCAAAACAGGATTCTGTAACATATGTTTTTCTTTAAATAAACAATGCTCAAACATAGCTTCAAACTTAATTAATGTACATGAAACTGAATCTTCTGTTTAAGAATAAATTACTCATGTTTCCGCTGCATGTCACACATTGCTGCGATTGTTCCTGTAACCATTGTATCTGAAGAATAAATGTGAAAAAGGTTTAACTAAAATTCTCTATTATGAATCATTTATCCAAAAATCGGTGCCTTGTAAATGCTGCTGAATTTCGAATATCAGAGAGAAAAAAACGGAAACAAAAAGTCCCAAAGACGGTATTTTTATTTGTCAGCAATGGAAAGAAACACTTAGCAGTAATAATTGGCTAAACCTTGTTGTTATTTTGTAAACAGGACAGACGTTAAACACACAGTATGCTCGCCCTGCACCTGGAGAGAACTTGTTAGTGCCACAGTTCTTCATGGAGGATGTCAATTAAGCTTCATTTCAGTCTGTTAACCACCGCTTGCTTGTGAAACTAAATGATCAGTAGCGTGTTTGGTGAACACTGCCAATTGCAAAGATAAGAAGTTTAATTCAACATAATATTCGAAAGAAACAATTGCTGTATTTCTGAAAAAAATATAATAGGATTGCTGGTAAACAAAAACATCACAATCATCTTAGTTTATCCAAGTTGAAATTGCATGTGTCTTTTCCGGCCAGAAAGGATAAATGAAATCTGTTTTTTTAAGTGCATTACTGCGTTACATAACATTAAATAAACTGAACTTTCTTTTACTTAAGTGTATCTCCCCCAACATAACTGTGAATTATGATGGTTATTCAAACATAATGACTATTGAAAGCATCAACGTTGTGGATACTTCATGCATCAACATATATAACCAACTTATTCTGGTTAATTGTGTGATACCTGCTTTTTTATAATATATATTTCCATTTCTTCCAGAAAGCCTTCCGTTCAAAGACGAGAAAATTTGTCTCAGACCAACGCAATATACGAGATCACAGACGTGCTGTCCTTCCTGATGTCAAAGAATAATAACACTTGAAGCATGAACACAGATTAAATATAAAAAAGACCAACTGACAAGTATCAACAGATCATTTATGTACTTTCAATTATCAACACAAAGTCTGCATGAGGAATAATGACAATCTCCAACACCCCTCCTACGTCTACAGAAGATGTAGATAAGTACAGTGTTATCTGTTGAGTCCTCCAGAAACGAGTCTGTATTACAGTTGTCTTGACAACATGTTATAAATATTTGACCAGGTGTTCAAAATGCATTCTCCCTTAAATTCTTTACAATTGTATTGTGCATATCATTTCTCATTTCGACGTACACTGTATTTCATACAGAAATGTAATTCTCAAAGTCTCATGACATATGTGCTAGTTGAAATTTTAGGAAACATGTTATGCATACATGTTCTGTGAGCTTGATTACTTTTACAAATGTATAAAGTTAGACTTACCTATATATAATGTTATTCAATGATTTTTTGATGCGCTATAAATTAACATTTTAACACTATTCAGGTTACAGTATCTTTTCAATCACTCTCTGGCATTGTTTCATCTATACAATATTTTACTGAAGGCATCAGTAGATATAATATTTCCTTCTAGGATGTAAGTTGTTAGTTGTAATCATATAAACATTATTGTTGTTTATGTGTCACAGTGAACATTGTAATAGCTTGTATGTGTTACAATTTGATTAATGCAATATTAACAGATGGAATATTGATATATATATAGAACATCATACTTGTGCATTTGGATCGTTTGTATTGAACGAGAAGATGTCATGGAAGCGGAGGAACTACGAGTTCGAAGAACGAGTTGTTCCTCCGCTTCCATGACAGCTTCGAGTTCAATATAAACGATCCAAATGCACAAGTATGATGTTCTATATTTATTATACACCCCTTTTTATTTGCAAATTGGTAAACAAATAAAGTTGCAGAAATTAACGGGACGACATGCTGCGTATTGATACACGGACGGTTGCTTGACCAGCACGACTCACGATTTGACATCTTAATAATATCTTTATTTTCTCATTTGTCAACCCAATAGAGCTGTAAGTGAAATTTTCTTCAGTGTGGTAACATAATTAAACCATCAAATTTGCTTTACTATTATTTAATGACAAAGAACTGAAAAAAAGAAACAACATTCAGGCTTCCGTCCATCGTGCTTCTTTCGAATGACGTAACCATGGTTATGACGTCACACTAGTAAACGGTTGTGACGTCACAGTGACGCAGCATCGTTAGTGAAGCTTTCGGCAATGCTTTCGATTCCCCTTACACTTTGCGCTTTTCTGCCTTGTTAATGATAATTTGAGTAACATTTTCCCTGCTTGTGCTGTTAATATAAGGCCAAATCCATACTTATACTTTAATCAACTGAAAAACTACAAGCAGTGTTATTAAAACATAAATTCCGGAGATTTAATTGGGAAAACATTGAAAAGTACGGAAAATTCCGAGAAGTGCCGAAGTTTAGAGAAAGTAGAACCGTCAGCCGTGCAATACGGAATTCACCGTGCAATACGGAAATTGACCACGGAAACCGTATTGCACCCCTGTATTACTATCTTAAGTTTACATGGGTATATAATAAATTGTGATATTGAATATTCAACCAGAACTTACAAAGTCTGATAGGTTATGTGAGATAATGTTACACTTTGATCTGGAACTTATAACGACTTTATTTTACAAATCTTCCAAGTTCCAACAATTGAACACTCAAACATTTGAACATTAATTTTGTATCTGGAAGTAAAAGCAAGGAGAGTATATATCCCTGTAACAGAGAGTGTAAATGTGGTTAGAGCAAATCTTTAATAGTTTGATATAAGTCATGTGGTACAGACCTGTAAACTTCATGCATCTCTACTTATCACCTCAAATTGTCACACGACACACGTAGAGACCACAATGACGAAATCAACCAGCCTTTGTGTAATACGCTTATCTTCTTAAAACATTACTGAAGGGATTGTTCAGTGAATGAATATAGTTTGTCATTTTTTTAACCTGGAATTGTGTACATGTCATGTACATTATCCTCTTCATCATCATTGTTACAAACTTTAACGTGCAGGATAGGAAATTATTTTCTTGGTTAAACAATCTAAATTTCAACATGTTAATAACTTAATAGAGATTACAAAACCCGTGAGTGTTGAATATCGCAATTATTCCAACTTAATATGTTTATACTGTGATTTAACCACGAGCGAAAGCACAAGAAACTTGATTGCATCAAATTTAATTATAACGTCTATCACATCAAGGGAACAAAAAGGTAAACACTGCACCGACAAGAAATAAACGATTTGTGAAACTCTATTGTACAGATTTACTACTTCACTTTGTGTACATATCACAACCTCATATCATAACCAACCTTGAGTTTTTGAAACTGAAACAAAAACATCCAGAAAATAGAAACTCCCAATGTGATTTGGGATAATGTTTCATGTAATCCATATCTTCCTCATCCAGGATGTGGATTAACCTGTATGCTTACTTTTCCTCACAGTCGCAGGTCTATTTTGTAGTACATGTGAAAACAATTATCTCCATGCGAGCGACGCTGTGTTAATTTCCTGTCCCCTGACACCAGAGAACTGTGCTCTGAGCACATTTTGTATTTCAAGCAAAATGTTATTTGTAAAACGTGCTAGGCTTCTTGTCTGCAACTGGTGAACACATATTTGTACTACTTAAGGTTTGATGTTGATTTTAGCTACATTGTAAATTGACAGTCAGTTTAAGTCACATGTTCTGTATAAAGAGATATACATGATTATGGTCGAAATCACTACAGTTGTGAACGTGACTTGTCATTTACTTAGTTTGTTAATATGTGGTTATACAAATTATATTAGAGTCACATTTATTGGATTGCACTCATTGTTAGAAAGGAAGTGCTCATCTAATATCTGACAACATTCACTGTTTGCTATGTGATTTCTATAACTATGCAGACGTTCTCCATTAAATTGTTACTGATAATTTCAATTAGTATTTCCAACATTGTTTTGTGTATAACGCAAAATATGATCATAGAAAAGAAGGTCAGGTGATATAGGGTGTATCACGACTTTTAAGAGTATATCACTAATACCATGGCTGTTAGAATAGTATTGCTAAAAGAAAGCCTGCAACATCAGTGTGACTATACATTGCGGTGAAACCTGCCACACCAGCTTGAACTAGCGAACTTAGGATGGTACTGCACTAGTTCAGAAGTAACATTGCACCCAAACGGTATGATGCAAATGAATTGAAATAAAAATAAGCTTGCTTTTTTAAAGACATATATAGAGGATAATTGGCTTTTCTTGACAACTACCAATGTTTATCTCATCGAGTGAGTTAGAAAGTTTATATTATCACGATTGGCGCAGCCTCGAGGGATAATATTTAAAGTTTCTAACTCATGGGATGAGATTATTTGTCAAGAAAAGACAAGTTTTCTATTTATTATATGACCAAATCCTTGCATATTCACCGAAATCAACTTGCATTAACGTTAAGTCGGCTCCAGAATGAGCATGTCGCCTCAGCAACAATGTGACGTCATGAACGTGTCATGACGTCGGAGCATTGTTTTATGACGTCAGGTCATTGTTATATCAGTCACCAGTGACTGATAACACGTTCCATTGTTAGTTTCACTAGTAACTAATAACACGGTTTATTTTCATTGGTAGATTCTGGTATTTCACCTGCAATCATATAATAAAAGAGAGTATTTGATCCCTTGTAATGCATTTATATTAGCCTTTTATCCTAGGGTCACCTTGACCTAGAAAGCAAAATTTAACATTCATATCTACCAGACACCAATCATTTATAACCACATGGTGTTGAAGCAATCAGGTCGATGTCTCCTTTCTATTGTTTTGATTGATGAAGTTCATTACAGTTGTATCATTCTGTCCACCGAGAACACTTATAGAGACTATCATATTTGAACATTGTGTAGTCAGTGTAATAATAAAGATGCTGATACTATTGACAACATTAAAAGATGTGGCTTTTATCATCATCCAATTTCTTTTCATGATTACACTGGGTTATAAAGTGATCAATTGAAAATGTTATAGACAGAGTAAGTGTAGGTGTTTGGCCTATCAGGTCGAACAACATGGATATCCTAGAGCGAATAGGAAGGTAATACGATTAGAAAGAAGAAACATGCGTAGAATTTTTTAACATAAGACATTAACTTAGTTTTAGAAGTCGCCATTGTCGTGTAATTGTTATGTCATGGAGTATCATGAGTTTTATATGTTTTAATGTTTTATAATTGACGTAGCCATGACAGGAAAAACAAGGTCTACTTCATGTGTATGTTAAAACTGGATTGTACCCTGATATCCTAACTATATTTGGAGCTACGGTTCCCTCACTAAGTAGAATAGCATGTTATTTCACTTAGTGACATTTAGAAAAGTATGTACCATACAATTTAATCTGTAAATGTCGTGTTTTACTTTTATTTTAATTAGTGTGTGTATTGATCATCACGTTTGAAGACAATCAATATCTTCTAAAAAATGTATATAAATCAGAATATTCCTGACCTCTTCTGAGCTTTAATGACACCTTAAAGTTGCCAGTCTTTACGAAGGTTATTAAGTGAAGCAGACAGTAGTTGTGATGTGTTCGAATAAATGTGCAACTATTATAATTTATTTCGGAATTTCTGTGTTCTTATACATTGTATATTTAATGTATATTTTCAATTATTCTGCCGCAATGAAGATCTTGAAACAGATTTGTCAGTGTGCAAAATATCCTAATATATTGCACTATAATCATAATAAATTGTCTACTGACCTACTGGTGATCTCCATTTACATGATCGTAAGACATCAACTGTCTAGACTTTCGTCAACAAATATGTATGAAAGGGAATATGTAAATACATAGACGTCATATTGAATCACATATCATTGTTACTATTCAGCAAACTGATCCATTTAATCTATTTAATAATTCGACTCTTACTCCGTCTGTCAAACAATGACAGTAGACAGTTGAAAGTACTAGATGGCGAATTTAATACATAAAATGCGTTGGTTCCAATGCTGTTTATCTATTTGGACAAAGTAAAACATACCATTTCTAGTTCATGATGCTTTGAAAACTTACCTGTAAGAGGCAAAACGACAGATGTGGGTTGGTAAAGTGAAAAGGAAAGGAAAGGAAAAACAAGGTCTACTTTTGGTGTATGTTAACACTGGATTGTACCCTGATATCCAAACTCTATTTGGAGTAACGGTTCCCTCACAAAGTAGAATAGCATGTTATTCAACTCAGCGAAATTTAGGAAAGTATGTAACATACAATTTAATCGGTAAATGTTGTGTTTTACTCTAATAATAATCAATGTGTGTATTGATCATCACGTTTGAAGATAATTCACTAATGCTTAAAATATGTTCAAATTTCAGAACAAAAGTAAATCTTGAATGTATCAATTTGCTTGAATTCTCTGGCATATCAATGTTAATTTCCGTAGACATTGTGTCAACTAATCACAGTTAGCTTGAACCAATTCAACAAGATGTTGCATGTTATTGAGTTAAAAAAAATTAATTACATTTACCAATGATAATTGAACTTTATCCTTAAATAAAACCTTAATCGACCACATTCCTCCCCCTCAGTGCTCACCTCACACCCCGTGGAGTGCTGATAGAGCTTGTCAGTGCTCACCTCATACCCCGTGGAGTGATGATAGAGCTTGTCAGTGCTCACCTCACACCCCGTGGAGTGCTTATAGAGCTTGTCAGTGCTCACCTCACACCCCGTGGAGTGATGATAGAGCTTGTCAGTGCTCACCTCACACCCCGTGGAGTGCTGATAGAGCTTGTCAGTGCTCACCTCACACCCCGCGGAGTGCTGATAGAGCTTGTCAGTGCTCACCTCACACCCCGTGGAGTGATGATAGAGCTTGTCAGTGCTCACCTCACACCCCGTGGAGTGCTGATAGAGCTTGTTAGTGCTCACCTCACACCCCGTGGAGTGCTGATAGAGCTTGTCAGTGCTCACCTCACACCCCGTGGAGTGATGATAGAGCTTGTCAGTGCTCACCTCACACCCCGTGGAGTGCTGATAGAGCTTGTCAGTGCTCACCTCACACCCCGTGGAGTGCTGATAGAGCTTGTCAGTGCTCACCTCACACCCCGTGGAGTGCTGATAGAGCTTGTTAGTGCTCACCTCACATCCCGTGGAGTGCTGATAGAACTTGTCAGTGCTCACCTCGCACCCCGTGAAGAGCTGATAGAGCTTGTTAGTTCCGCAGTTCTTCATGCAGGCATGTCTATTGGGCTCCATTTCTGTTTCTTAACCACTGCCTGCCCAGGGACAAAATTACTCCAAAGCATGTTTTGGTGATACAATGTCAAATGCAAAAGATTAAGTGTAATATAAATAGTGAAAATAGTTATTGAAGTAAACAATTGCAGTAATTGTGAAAAGGTATTGGATTTTTAGTTAGAAATAAATAAACATAAAGAGTATCTCGATTTTTTTAAAAACTGTCTTTTAATTGAATATGTATTAATAATGCGGAAAACTAAAAATTAAAATGAGATCAAATCTGTGTTTCTAATTGGTGCATGAAGGCTCGTTAAAAACCTAGGTAACCTTGGCTTCTAAATTGTGACCTCATTCAAACTCTGACCATCATCCAAACTACAAAACAGAAAGATGCTTAGACATATTGCAAGAAGCGAGCATAACATGTTCATCCATATATCTATGCACATAACAAATTATATCTTATTATATCAACTCCAGAGTTGTATTAATTAGGTATTTTCTGTTTACATTGTAGTTGAGTTTATTGATCAGTAGACTGTATTTTGTGTTACCAGAAACTACAAATCAGTTTTCCTGTTTACAAAATGTCTGGTTGTCATGGAAGAATATTCTAGCAAACACACGCTTGTCCATCTAATGGGGATGACATTATTTATATTCCAATAACATGCAATATCGTGGTGAATTGTTTGATGCTTACAATGGTTGTACAATGGCTACGAACAATAAAATTGATATTACTCGGAAATTCTACTCATTATTTGTTCATGATATGATTTATCTTAAACATTGGCGAATAACATCACTCATGATAATCATGCCATTGCTATCAGACTTCTTTGATTGGCATTCTAGAAAATGAGGTGATAAAGAATGAAGACAAAGTTTATGGATTAACAGCTTCTTCATTTCGTGAAGGCAACGTTTTGACACAATATAATATTCTAATATAATAGCTTACACAACTGTTGTTGGTAAACAGGATGTTAAAACTCAAATGAACTTCATCAATCACTAATATGGAAATGAGACATCGACCATATTGCTTCAATGCGATATGTTAATAAGTGCTCCATGTCTGGTATATATCAGTGTCAACAAGTGTAACAAGTATTCTAGGTCAGGTTGTTCCTAGGATTAAAGAACAAAACATAAATGTATTAAAGGCGCTAAAGCACTTTTTTGACATACCATGTTTTGTAAATGTTATTTATTATTATAGTTTCTATAATATATTGGTACTTTAATGGATAAAACATCTCATTACACAACCCGATAAGATGTACCCATAGAAAATGCTTATACATATTCGCAGAAAAAGGTGCGTGGTGCGGAACTCTTTATTGTGAAAGGTAGATTTCAAGGTTTTTAATGCGAATGTTCAAAGTTCAGTAAGCAAGATGGTTGACCATGAAATCATTGAACCATATTTAAAACTCTGCTTTGAGTGTTTAGGTAACGTTACATTGATAATATTACTTTCCAGTGGCAATTTAAAATGAACACCTTAAAATGACCGATGGATGGGAAATTTACTCGCATTGATTGCTCGAACCATGAACCTTCGTTGAGCATTTTTTCTATTGATTCAGGAGTATTATTTATCCATTTGTAACACATATTCATATTTATGAGAGGTCACTTTATTTCAATTGGAAAAAAACGTGCAACAGCGCCTCTAAATCCATTTCCTGGACAAGACGACTTTGAACATGATAATAAATCATTAAGAGATCACCTTCGTGTATTTAGTTTTAAAACATTGTTATTGTTATTTCAGTTTATAATTTCTTAAAACTGTGTGTTATACACAACATAATGTTTGACACAATAGTAGTGAAGTACCGTGCCACATAAATCAATATTCCTTCACGTTGTCAATATTTTTCATAATTTGTAATGTCCCATAAACCCAATTATTGAATTTAAACAGACTGTGCCCCTATTCAATTTAGTACGACCTACATGTACACCATATCGATAAACATTAACATATATTGTTGAAATGATTTAGAAGAGGAAATATCTGGACGAAAGTGTATCAAATAGATAAAATACCCGAATGATACTGTAAATTGCTATTACAACAAGTCCAAGTACATCGGCTGCAGTCAAACAGTATTACATCTATCTTTAGATCATTTTGAATAATTGTGGAATAAATGTGTTTTTCAAAATCTGTATAACTATATAAAACAAACTGGCTCGTCAAAAAAGAGAGAACCTATTCAATTAAATTTGATTAAGAGTCATTATTCTATTTACTTTAAAGATACCACATAGTTGGTTTTACCAAACGATTATGTCTTTGTGTAGCTTATCTTTGTTCATGCCTGCTGCAGACAAAAAGCTGAGCACAATTTGCTTGCTTTTATGACATGAGAACAGTTATTAGGTGTCATGGAACAGGAAATGAACACAACGTCGCTTGTATGGCGATAATTGTTTTCACATGAACTTCAAAATAGACTTGACAACCGGGGACATAAGGTACATGCATATAAGTAAATTCATTTCCTCATGCGTGGAATATGGTTTTCATGAAATAGTAAAATAGATGAAATTTGGATTCTCCAATTTCTAGAGGTTTCAGGTTCAACGTCAATAAGAGGTCGCGCAACTTGATAATACTTCATGTCAAATAGGGACTCTTCAATGAAAGTGGTACATCTTTTTTTAAAATATGCACAAACCGGTCAATCGCTATCATTGTTCCACTTTATGATAAATCATATACAATCAATGATTTGCATATTGTTGTTACTGGTTTAACTTAATACCAACCATCAATAGTTAAAGTATTAAACATATTGGAAGTTCATATTAGTAGTTAATCTGTAAGTTTAAGTCTTAGTGCTTTCGCTTGCGGTAAGGAAACTTTATTTTTAAATTTAAGTAGATTTGTCCGAAAGAACTAGTAAGAACAAGTAAGCTAATAATACCACTTTATCAATTCGTTATTCAAAGATTAGAGCACATTGATCGATTAGGAAATAACAATTATTCATGTCTCGACACTAAATCTGTCGATCAATTTATCTGAATGTTGGCAGTAACTAATAGCTTTTATTCGAACATAGATCATGTTAACCCTTCCATGTTGGTTACGAATGTAACATTTGATATTGATACGGTGTCGTCTTGAGGTAGATAAGTCAATATTAATATATGAAGAGCAATGAAATACTGGTCTTTCAAGCTACAGTGAAAATAACTGCGAACAGTAACTGATATAATTTGACGTCATAAAACAATGATCTGACGCGGCGAATTGGCTTATGACATCACAGTGTTGCTGTGGTGACGGGCTGATCTTAGTGGCCACTCGGCGTAAACACGACCCCTTTTGGACGTGATTACGAGGATAAAATCATATAATAAATAGAATATCCGTCAACTCTTGACAAATACCATGTTCATCTCATCTCATGAGGTAGAACATATAACCTTTCTACCTCACTCGATGTGATTAACATTGTATTAGTCAAGAAAAGACAGATATTCTCTATGTAGTGTGTGAAATGTTTTCAAGTTGATCACGTGACATAATTAGGTACTCGACACACAAGTTAATCCATTTTCCCAAGGTGACAATATGGATAACATGACATATAATATGCGTTGACACAATACAGTTTCTGTTGCTGTAAGTTTTAGAGGGTCTCTTTCAAACAATCCAATACATATACAATTACCCGTCCTTTCCCATAATTGTGTTTGAACGGATTGTAATGATAGTGATGTCAATATCTATTACTTTTACAGTGTTTTATGGTGCGACAGTATCTTCAAAGTCAAAGTAGAATCATCTAAAAGTGTGAATTTGTAACAAACAAATTTACACATCTTCAATAAACATAAACATTTAAAACACATTGTGTTACTTTATCATTTAACTCATCCACATATAAATTATGAATACATAACTAAATTGTGTTAACAAGTAATCATTTCTACATGAATCCACTTCCAATGAACTTGACAACACAGCCACTGTACAATGGGTGATGCATGTAACAAACGTAACCAACATCCCGACATGACATAAGGTAACATTACTATGCAACTATTAAACATGAAGCAACGTTGTTTCTGTGTGTATATAATTAAACCTATTTTGCACACATATGATGGTGTACGTAGATTTGATGCAATTAATTAACTTGATTCCACGTGTTGGTGAATGAGTAATTTTAAAATCACACTCGGATGATGGTAACTCAAACTCGGATGATAGTAACGTTGTTGTAAAGTGGATAATGCTGGTGACTTCACACCCACACCATGTTATGTATAGGTTAATCACCCAAACAAGGTAGTTATTTAGATTAACTATGCGAGGGCGTTAGCCCGAGCAGAGTTAATCTAAATAACTATCGCAGTTTTGGGTGATTAAACAGCTTATACCACGTGGGAATATTGTTTTTACGTACGTTTAATGAATGAGATGTAAAGAAAATGATCATTACATAAGTGAAAAAAATTGTTTTTTTAATTCAAATAATTGCCCTAGGGCGGTTATCAAGGTTATGTGAAATAACCCCTCTGAGAACAATAGACATAACTGACCCTAGTGGTATAACATAATATAATGGCCCCATGAAAGACCCTCTTTAACATTAAAGGTGATAAACGTACATGGTCACCATCAGATATAATGTCCTACAATTGTTATAACACTTTGTATAGAATATCCATTCCTTCCGTGTACCCCTCATGTTTTAGCATTTATGTCTCACACTGTGTAAATGATTTAAGTTAAATAACCTCTGGTCTCGAGTTCAGGTCTACCAGAGTTGACAAGAACGGGGGTCTTGCTATCCTCCCCACCATAAATGGTAACATGTTGTTGTGATAACTCATTTGGCGGTACCTGTGATGCAATTACATGCTTAATTCAGTCGTTATACATGCACCATTACCTTAACATACATCCTTATACTACGTTCATTTCTTCTTAGACCCCTTACTATGATACAATGTAGGCCCACTATCTCATTTCTTCCATTGTACTCACATCCTTTCCGTTCCTTCCATTTGCGCCTGGCGGTACCATTTATTATGTAGGCAATACCGACCAAGTGGTAATCTATAATCCAACGGAGGACACGGCATATTGAACTTTACACTTAACGCATCTCGTCCTGAAGGTACGGCTTCCGGTACGGAGACAAAAGAGGGGTTCATTTCATCGTCACCATCACCTTCATCCTCATCATCACCCAAAAGACGCTGAACGGCTGGTTCTTCCTGAGTATATACAGAGGCTTTCATTAATGACATATTACTCAAATGGATATTGTAATGTACGAATAAATAGCTTTAACATAAATAATAACTATAATAATAATTTATCCAATTGAATTACCTTTAAATCAAATAGGGTTATTGTAAGTGACATTATTAAAAATGATTGTACTTATGCCTTTGCTGTCTGAAGTGGACAGCGATTCATTGTTACTTATCACTGCATCTCCGTTGCCAGGTGTCCACGTAGGGAATAGGGGATTCGTGTAGGTGAAAATTGGGGGTCCATTGATGTGTTAAACTGCCTTAATTGCAGAGATTAAAGATGATAGAGTGCTTGCCGTACGATTGTGGTTCCTGAATAATATTTGCACCTAAGTGCCATTAATGTGTCGAAAGTGCGCGTTCCCATGTGCCCAAGCTCCTTCTATTGTGTTAGTGTTGATAACTTTTAGTTCTTTTGTCTCAGTATGTTCGTATACTTGCTTTAACTTATTTTTGTGACACACATAGAAATGTTCTTACCCTTCATTATTCAACTGGGTATAACCGCGCCAATAATCGGTGTAAATGGTTCTTCCCTGATGCACATATCTTTTGATGAGGCCTACTAAGGTATCACTCGATCTGTTGTCTATTGGGAAAAGCAGAAGTCGGTTGGTGTTCCTTTCCATTATGCCGAGTTCCATATCTTAACCCCACGAAGAGCCCCAAAATTGTACAGAAACTGCATTATATCGTGGATGTGCAGATGACTCCTTGAGAAAAACGAACCCGATCGGATTGACTTCACATGCCTCCTATATCACGGGCACATACCCATTGGCACGCATCTATCCGTGCCGCTGGCCGTAATGTACAGGGGACATTGCAGTGACTGCACATGAAGTGGTTCATGAGAAGCCCCCTATTCATCAGCCAGGTTATCAATTCCATGGTTGGCGCCTTCATAAGAAGATAAACATTCCAGCTAATATGGAGATCCCTAACTTCCACATCATTTTCAACTTTCTTCCTTTGGCTAAAGGAGCCACTGCGAAGGTCAGCCGTAACTTGGAACCTTTAATTTATGACATGAAATGTACTAGAACTCGATCCTATCAATTAATGAGAAGACATTACGTAAACCAAGTATTGTAGGTGCATTCCGAGGGTATATTGTTTTACACCTGTCCGTTTGTCTGTCTGTCCGTCTTTAACCTTGGCTATAACTTTTGATTGCTCAGAGCTAGGGCTTTCATACTTGGCATGTGCATACCTTGTGATGATACCTTCAGATGAGGTCATCATATTTGACCTTGTGACCTTGACCTTGACGCAGTGGACAATATTCAGAAAACGTTAACCTTGGCCATAACCTTCGATTGCTCAGAGCTAGGGCTTTCATACTTGGCATGTGCATACATTGTGATGAGACCCTCAGTTGAGGTCATCATATTTGAGCTTGTGACCGTGACCTTGCCGCAGTGGACATCTTCCGAAAACTTTAACCTTGGCCATAACTTTGGTATATCCGGAGGCATCCGTGTTTAACAAACACATATTGTTTTCCATGTCTTGACACTATAGTTAAGGTATTTACGAACCCAGGTATACGATAGAAAGTAATAAGTGAGACATGCCGTTCCCTATATACTCATGTTTTAGGTGGGCGATGGTGATTTCTCACTTATGAGCATCGTAGAAAAACCCCATTTCCAAACTATTCGTTTCGAAAGGAGTTCACCCTCGATTTCGCCCATTTTTTGTATCTTTCCCCAAAAAACCTACCAAGCTTGTTTTTGCTTTATAGTAGTCCCCAAAGGAAATGTATGTTATGCATGGTTATACTGGATTCAGTTCCCTATATATACTTTTGTTTTAGGTGGGGAATGGTGATATTTCCCTTACGGCCATCATGAAAAACGGGCATTTCCCACCTATTCATTTCCAAAGGATTTCTCTCCATTTAGCCTAATGTCAGCTCGTGAAATGATTCATTAATAGTACATGTAGGTGCAATTTTTCAATGTCCGATTACTTTGTTACAGTGTGTGTGTGATATGCCATTAAACCACGTACTGTATGTGCATTTTTTCAATGTCCTGACACTGTTGTTAAGGTAATTATGAACCAAGGAATACGATAGAAAGTAATCAGTGAGGCATCCCTTTCCCTACATAATACTTTTGGAAAATGTTGAATTTCCCCACATAAAAGAACATTATATAGGCAACGGCATGACTCACTGTATACATTATATCGTATACCTCGGTTCCTAATTACCTTAACCAGAAATGTTATTTTATGCATCGTATTGTATTGCTATTATATAGCAAATATGGTTGATGCTCTTTCCGGAAGTTTTCATAGCCAAATATTACAACTTTATGCAATATTATTAGATAATGTTCAGATAGTATTCAGAGTAAGTATTATTAAGTTTGACTATTGCATATATTTGTGTCAATGCATTGTTATATACAGTCACATTATGTGGTATTCTTTCTATTTATCCTAGTTTTCCAAACCTCATCCACTCATCTTCTTATTCAATTAACGATATGTTCTACCTCTCCAATGGTAAACAAGAGAACGAATAACGACATTGTCCATTGGTCAACGAACTCTTCAAACTGTATAAATACCATCAACGAATAAACCCCGTGGATGCGAGTTGAAGGATGTTTATGTTGATTCGTGCGTCTACAGTAACGATGACAGAAGAAGAAGGAGCTAACGAATTGATTTATCATGTCTCCAATCTCAGTGTCACAGCCGCTGACAGCAATCTTTGCCGACAACTGGAACAACATTACAGGGTATATATTATGTGTGCATCAGAAATTAATACAAAGCATTGTTGGCATCATAATCACTAGGAATATATACATATCTAAATCACGTGAAACATCATTCACATTCCTTTACTCCGTCATTAGGACCTGCTTCGATTTTCAGCCATTACCCTGGACATTTAATACATAAAATGCATTTTGTGATTCCCCAGACATGTCATGTCAGTATGTCAAGACGAGTTTGCTTCTCTATTTAATTTTAGTTGAGAAATGACGATTACTCCCTTATGGTGATCATTATTCCATAGGAATGCACTTACTATATATAGTGGTCAGAATTTACATGACAAGTAAGAATGTATTGAGTATAAAGTTAAATATTAAACTATCTGTTTGGGAATTAATTTCTTATTTGGATCGATCTTCTGACCAGTAGTCAACGCGATAGAGCGAACCTGTTTATGTTCGAATACAATGACGTCATAAGCTCATTCAGTTATGACGTCACAAGGAATGGTCGCATCAAATTTGATAAGTGGTTGGGGAATGAATTGCAAGGCAGTGAATTGTTGAAAGTTCCCAACTTATAGGTTCTATTTGATTAAAATCTATTTTATCACTTAATCATCATATTTGAATATGACTGAAAGTTTAATTTCACTGTTTATTCAATTTCTACCGCATCGAAAACAGCAGAAATGGATGCGTCATCCATGAAGAAGAACGGGTTCAAACGATTACCGCATCACTCTGTTCACTGACGCAGTGTCAAAGAAACACGTTTAAAAAATCGCTGGTAACTCGTCATTGGCTAGTGGAGACAAACCACCTATGTTTTTTACTTTTTGTGAGTCTGACATAGATTCGATACCTTTTATCACTTTTGGCTCCAAATGATAAAAATCGGTATGGAATCTACGTTCGACTCACAACAAGTGTTTATTACTTTTTGTGAGTCTGACATAGATTCTATACCTATCGCTTTTGGCTCCGAATGATAAAAATCGGTATGGAAGTTAAAAGCACAGTAGGTTCATCTCCTTATTCACCCATTTTAAACTAGAGTCAATTTCTTCAAAAAGTTATAGGTGGGAACCCCAACTAACACCAAATTTACCTACTAATAGTCTAACGCAGTGTATTTAGGTGAACATTAACATTCCACAGAAAACCAAAGGTTTAAACAATATTCATTTGATATACCAAAGCAAAATGAATATCTACTGACTGCAATTATTCAACATCAACATCATTTACAGAGTTGGTTTGGTGCAAACAATTTAGCAAGAAACTCATCATTCTTCTTCTGGAGTTCTACGTTTGGTTTAATCACCACTCGACATCATTTACAGCGTTGGTTTAGCGCAAACAATATAACATGTAACCCACATCAGTTTAATTCCATGAATACTGATGTGAGTATTGATAATTTGATATTGATTCTTTCTGATATATGGATATCAACATATTCATTTAATACATGTGTGTTGACTGAAGTCTAGACAGCAAATATTTATGGTCAGGCAATCATGTAAATGGAAATCAAGAAAGAATTGATAGAGAACTTTAAGCCATATTTCAGTTACCAGAACTGTAAATATCGTGACTGTGGAGGGAAAGGGAAGATTCAAATAGAAAAGCAATTAGTCGAGATGTAGTTAGCATGCGTCTAATAACCGTCTTTTCAGAATAATGAATGTTTTGACTCAAACCGTTTCTTAAAATTATTGAGAAACTTGGAACTTATTTTGAATGCTATACATATATTTGATATTAAACACATTACCATAAAATGAGAAAATATTAAACACAATTGACTTATAATGAACAGTCACACGTTTAAATACACTTTGTCTGTCAGTGTCATATGACGAAATTTAGCATCTAAAACTGTAGATATAGTTTATGCCCCTTACAATCAAATCATGATATTCATATTAAAGTTAATGACTTCACAAAGCTTTGATATCACTTAGGACACGGCTGACAAGTCTGTGATGTCACATAATTGATGACGTACCTAGCCTATGGTGCCATAATGCTGATGACGTCACAATTCTACGACCTCATTGAGATCACTACTATAGAAGTTAAATGACAGTTTTATACTGCAGATATATTATTTTTGGGTAAGTGTAACTTTAATCAACTGATGTTGATATATTTTATATCGGATGACACTCGGGTGAGATTCTCTGTATAACATACTGTTGTAAGTTTGAACATTATTTAATTTTGTCAAATGTGTGTTAAATGTTATGCTACAAGATTAATTGCATAACTCATCATAACGTAAGTGACACCATAAACACAAAGGCAGATAGATAACTGGAGGAAAGGATCGTTGGACATCACAATGGCTCCCTATATTTCCTTGTATAACATGTTCTTTTTATTGGGTATAGATAGTCCTGTTCCTCTGATGCCATGGTGTATATACAATTATATACACGTTCAACAAGAGTCGTCATTATACACTGGTACGAGTCATATGCGGAATTGAATACAGAGAGGAACGCTGATAAATATGTAAAATAGTCTGATTGAATAGACGTGATAGGATTACAACATTTGTAGTCTTGGTGTATATTTCCCCCAGAAATAGACGGGGAGCAGGAGTGAGATACAGCTGGGGGAAATAGAGATGGTCTTTATAATCTACTGTCTGGCTTGGTGTAACATAGCTTGATAATAGTGATTACATACTTACACTACTTACCACGTGTAAATGTCCTTTGACATAGACAGTTTTCTGGTGATCGTATTCGGTGTTCTGGTAAAGGCGTTTCCATAACATGAGAGTATATTGAACACACATCACTTGAAATGAACAGCCAAACATTTAAAGATGCTATGTTTATTAGTCAGGTGTCATATAGAGAAATAAGCTAAACAGAACATACCATACAAGGTCAGGTTATTGGGTAGTCCTTTGCCTCCGATAGCATGACACATATGTGTCCACATCTAATAATAAGTAGCATATACACTACTACAGGCGTAAGAGTAACTAAATACAGAGAGGAGCATTGATAAATTTGTCACCATAATTTGATTGGAAAGACATGATAGGATTACAATAGATGTAGTCTCGGTGTATATTTCACCCAGGAATAGACAGGGAGCAGGAGCGAGATACAGCTGGGGGAAATAGAGATGGTCTTTATAATCTACTGTCTGGCTTGGTGTAACATAGCTTGATAATAGTGATTACATACAGGCAATCCTCTACTTACCACGTGTATATGTCATTTGACACAGACATTCTAATTTCAATGTATTCCCTGTGTTATTATTTATTCCACTTTTTGATTTAGTCATAGTTTTCCATGATACATTAATATTTCTCTTGCTTACAAGGATGTATTTTTTATCTAGTAGAATCAATGTTTCAAATGTTGAAATCGGTCACTTTCTAAATCAACAAATGAATGAACAAATGTGACATTGGGGTCACACTAACCATAACAATGTTATATGTACAAGTGACTGACTATTTTATCTAAAATGTTTTACTAACAAATTAACTGCAATGACATTCAGAAGTTTTACATGCAAATAGGTAATAATTTTAGAATTGACGTGTTCAATATTATTCAAATTCAAGAAAGGTAACAATGTCTAGTTTCACTCATTGTCTACAGCAAGTGAGGTGCACCAATAGTGATAATGTCAGCGGTTTATATAATTTGCTGTGGGGCTCTGTGCAAGCGGATTGATACTGGTGATTACCTTCATGCAATTCTCTACTTACCACTTTAAATGTAAAATATCACGAACATCATATTGTTAATTATACCAAATATAATTGTTACTATATCTACAATTTAATTTCTACATAACCTGCCTGTTTAATTCCTTTTTTAAACTAACGTGTAAAAAGCACGTGTTTCTTTCGAAACCAGGATCACACCTTTTGGCAATGTCAATACATTTCAATCTGATTGACGTTTATCCATTTTAAGTGTCATGAAATGTTCATAAATGGTCATAAATACACACATATATCAAGCCATGTTGATTACCACATAATTACAATGAAACTAATCCGGAATATATTGAGTTCTTTTTGTTTGTTTCTTAAAAATGTTTTTGAAAACGTAGAAGTACTATCTTAGATCTGGCTTCTTATTTATCCTGTATATATATAATCATGTATTATCCATTTGATAAGAAATGCCTGCCTTTGATCTGCAAGAGTCATTTCCTCTATCCTGTTAAGAAAATGGCACACGTGCGGGTTTTGTGAAATGTTTTGAGACTTGCTTGTCTCTATCATCAATATTAGTAGAAATCCGAGGAATTTTCCTTTCCTTTCCTTAGTTATGCCCTGAAGTATAGAGGGTTTTGTTGATATCTTGAGGAATGAATAAGTTACTTAAAGGTTGTATTTCACAATTATCTGGGGAAATTATATTTGTTGGAGTGGTAAAATGTGTTTTTAAAATTCACAATAATACACTAAAAAATGCATGTATTGCTATTAATCCACTCTTATGATACGAACGATAGTAAACCAACTGCTCGGTTTTGCTCTATACAAGTAATGGTCAACACGTTTTAAACTAAAGCAGTATATAAAAAATTACTAAAGAAATATATTTATACAATATATGGTAGATGAATTCAGACAAACACAAACGCAAACACGAATGTATAAACACATGAGGACGAGCATGTGATTTAACAGACACATATTATTTGTGTTAAGGTAATAACTATAGAATTCTGTATTACACGAAGCTAGACAGCCACTGATAACGACCACTTACCCTCTGAGGTGTATAACGATGTCACTCTTAGCGTGTGTATATTCATGAGTGATACACTTCATGATTACATAGAACAACTCCTAATGTCAATCCTCTTTCCACTGTGAGTTTTGAGGAATGGCAAGTTGACAATTAACTCGAAGGGGTTTCAATATTTCTCGTTACTCGTTACTCGTTACTCGTTACTGTTACAGTGCAATAAATCTCTGATATTATAACATTTTACCATGCCGATTTTATGTTCGGCCTCTTTGTTCAAGAAACTTTCTCTTCAAGAAACAGAACATTACTGTAAGATCATTATAATCAGTTTAAACACAATTATAAAGACTGGAGGAAATGATGTGTAATTGTTGTTCCATGGCTAAACTAGGATCCTTAACAAACTTACAGCAGCATAAAGCACATTGAATATAAGTGTATTATGTTTCATAACATCCATATTGTAACCTTGGTAAATTGTTTAACGAGTGTCCTCAGTATCCCATTACATCACGTGATCAACTTGAAAATACATTATACATTACTATTGATAATCCAATTCAAGACTTCAGCGCATCGATGTTAATGTAAATTTACATGTTTTGACTACTGACATGGCAATGTTTAACGGGATTTATATGTGAATGCTTCATGTCCCTGATAGTCACAAGTCTACTTAGTAGTCCGTGTGAAAACAATTATCTACATGTGATCGACGTTGTGTTAATTTCCTGTTCCCTGACACCCGAGAATTGTGCTCGAAGCTTCCTTTGTGTTGCTAGTAAATGTTATTTGCAAAACATGCTGCGCTTCTTTTCTGAAGCTAGTTTATACAAATATATACTGTTCAAAATTTGAGAAGGATCTCAGCTATGTTTACAATCACTGCATCACTACAAGACCAGGAAGAAGTCGATATGTTGTCAATGTATACAAACTGTCATCTCTGAAACCAATACATTTGTACGCTATTGTATTATAACGTGTTTTGCTTTGTATAATATTTGGTTTAACAGTCTATTCAATCAGTTTTCCAACATTGTATTGAATATAGGAACTACTATGAGGAAATGAAAATACACATGTTTTAAGAGGAAATACAAGAGGGTGATCACTGAATGCTTCCTTCTTATGTTCTAGGTTGTCTTGTCCAGACATGTGATCGGTTTTAATGCATTTGTGTTTGTTCTTTCATCCCAGGGTCACCTTGACCTAGAATACAAGCGGCTGCCATTGATATGTACCAGACACTGGGCACATATTACCATAGCGTATTGAAGCAATCAGGCCGTAGTCTCATTTCCATATCAGTGATTGATGTTCATGATGATAAGTTCATTAGTCTTGTAGCATCTGGTCTACCGAAAACTTTATTATAAACTATTGTATTTGAATATTATATTATGTTAAGTCATAATGAATTTGCTGGTTTTATTACAATGAAATATATGTTTTATTATTATTATGTATATATAATGATGCATTGAAATACCATTGTCAGAAACATTGTGGATGTTTTTCCTTTCTTGTACAATGAAATGTGAAGAGGTACGTTTTGTGAATAACACATACTATGATGGAACAAAGGAGGGTGAGATGATTTGGTGTCTATCGCCGGTTTCAAGAATAGTTCTCTTAAAAAACACGGCTGCTAGTATAGTATTGCAAGGAGAAATCAAGAAAACCAAGATTTGGGTGTAACCTGTGGGCATTGGCTGGAAGGTACTGTGGCGAATTTCACTTACATTACACCCAAAGCTTATGGTACAAATAAAGTGAATTAGAAATATATAAGATATAAGAGTAAGACATGAGATATGTAAGCAATCGTTTTACTTCTATTTCTACCTTTTTTCAGGATCGTCTTATCCTGGCATTTGATCGGTTTAAATGCATTATATTGGGCGTTTATCCATGGGTCAACTTGAACTTTGTCACTGATATGAACCAGCCACCAATTAAATATTACCATATGGTATTGAAGTATCCAGGTCTATGTCTATGTCCATATGTTTATTAATGAAGTTCATTACAGTTGTACCATTTGATCCACCGAGAACACTAATAGACACAGTCATGTTTGAACATGATAGTGCAACTGTCAATGTAAAAGGAACCATGCTTATCCTGTAGAGAAGACTAATATATATGCTGATTTCATGCTAATCCAATTTCGTTTTATTATTCGTTTTATTATTTTACAGTGGGCTATACAGTGATGAATTATAAAAGTTCTAAACAGAGTCATTGTGGGTGTTTGAACTATCATTTGAAATAACAGGTGTACCCTAGAGTGAAGAGGAGCATCACATTTACACAGAGGTATTCGTAGTGCATGTACGATTAATATAATAGAATTTGGCAATGATTATCACCTTCGGGCAAAAACTAAGGTTAAGAAGGCGCCATTGGTGTTATTGTCATTGGGTGTCATGAATTGTAAAACTACTTCATAGAGGTTGATATTTAGACAATATCAAACAAGTGTTATGCCTCATGCCTGATCCATTAGAATCATATCTTAATCCCATTACATATACTGATAAAGTACATTTTATTGAAATGAACAATTAAATGTGCTACAACGTACAAATTCGTCTGACAGTATCTGAATTATGTTGAAATATTTAGAAGTTTCTAAATATATTTCAAATGAGCATTTGTTTACATTTTCAATTTATCTACACATCGGGTAAATTTAAACTTATAGGATGTTTAGTTGACATAACCATTAAAGGAAAAATAATTCTACTTCATACTTATGTTAAAAACTTGATACCCAAACCCTTATAGTGGCTACAGTTTTTCCCACTAAGTAGAATAACAAGTTATTCCACTCTATGAAATTTGGAAAAGTAGGTAACAGACATTTTAATCTGTAAATGTCGTATTTTACTCTAATGATAATTAGTGTGTGTATTGATCATCACGTTTGAAGATAATTCACTAATGCCTAAAATATGTACAAATTGCTGAACATAAGTAAATAAATGTATCAATTTGTTTGAATATCCTGTCATATCAAAGTTCAATTTCGTTGACATTGTACCAACTAATTATTGAATTTAAACAACACGATGTGGCATGTTATTTGCTATATAGTCCGTGGGAAAAGTTGGAAATATAATTACAAATGGTTATTGAGTTTTATCCTTGACCAGACAGTTTGCAAATAGGATCAATTACCTTGAGATCTACGTAATAAAACATGTTTTATTGGCATATGCTCCCTTAGAATGTTAAATTATATTCAGTATCTGAACCTCTTTAAACCGTGAATTGACGTGAACTGACACCATAAGAAATTAGAGAATCCAAATTTGATATATTTTACCATTTACTATTTTACTATTTCATGTAAGCCATATTCCACACATCCAGGAAATTCACAGTCTCTCGTTATCATGAGTGTTTTCAGTTTAGGCACACCTCTGTTCGCTCGCTGCCTAAATGTTCCTATTCGAACATGCAAATTGTGTTCTAAATAATGTATATCAAGAATGTATATAACAGGTCAAAAATGTGTTCTCTGACATATTCCGTTTAAATAATTTGAAACTGTTTTGTTTAGGGTACTCTTATTTTGATATTTTGGTACAGTGTCAGTATTACGTGTAGGCACTTAAGATAATAAACAATGATTGTAGTGATTTAGAAGAAAATTAAGATACATACACAACATAATTTCCAGTGACGAAAACTTGAATATAGTTCTTCCTTTATTTAGTAATTTGTTCACATGTCTGCGCATTTTATATGGGTGTATTATCTAAAGTGCCATTTATGTCATTTCGCAGAGGGGGGAACTTCTGATTTTCCAGAAGACTTGTTATCAATACAAAAAATTGGTCAACAATCACATTTTCAGATCCTGGATATTGCTAACATGAATTGCTTTGAAATAGAAAGCATCCCAAAGTTTGCTTCTCCAAATATCTTCTAAAAATAGATACATGTATATAAATCAGATTATATCTGACCTTTTCTGAGCTTTAATGATATCTTAAAGTTGCCAGTCTTTACGAAGGTTATTAAGTGAAGCAGACAGTAGTCGTGATGTGTTCCAATAAATGTGCATCTATTATAATTTATTTCGGAATTTCTGTATTTGTATACATTGTATATTATCAAATACTCTGCCGCACCGAAGATCTTGAAACAGATTTATCAGTATGCAAAACATCCTAAAATATTGCGCTATTATAATAATAAATTGTCTTCTGATCTACTGGTGATCTCCATTTACATGATTGACTGATCAAAAGAGATAAACTGTCTAGACTTTTGTCAACAAATAGGTATGGATGGGAATGTGTAGATACATAGACGTCAGATTGTATCAAATTTCATTGTTACTATTTAGCAAACTGATCCATTTAATCTATTTCATAATTCGGCTCTTATTCCGACTGTTAAAACAATGACAGTAGACAGCTGAAAGTGTCAGGTGATGCATTCGATACTTAGTGTTTATTTATTTAGACAAAGTTAAACATACCATTTCTAATTCATGATGTTTTGGAAACTTACCTGTAAGAGGCAACACGTCAGATGTGGGTTGGTAATGTTTATTCGGTTCTGCAAATGGACAGGACTGTTGCTTTATATTCAATAAAAACAATAAATTATCATTTATTTGATGATAGGTTATGAACATGCAAATCAAGTGAAGCTATTTTAACATCAATCAGCACATGTGATGTTTTGACACCTATAAAATATTATAAGAATACTCATGACTGTTTAAAGAAGTCATTGAGTGATCAGCTTACACATTACCTATACAGTAGTTATATATATCCCCGTCCCATATTCGCCCGCAAGCCTTATCGTGTGCGAGTCTCCATCACTGGCTAATTTATGCTTTATGCATTTCGTCAGCCTCTCTTTGTGCCAGCTTGTTGTTGTGCACTATGGACTTCCACTGCTGCTACCACAGAAAAGATTAACATCTCCATGACACATGATGGGAAGGTTAAAACATGCATGTTCAAATTGTTTCTATTAACAATTGAGATATTCGTATTGATAGATTTTTTAAAGATCCCATTAAAATTCTTTTCAAACTAATTTCTACAATCTTGATGATTTCTCTTAAGAAATACACCTATATCGCTTCTACAAGTACTACTATAGCTGGGGGGAAAGCACTCTGCATCGTGTATAGTTGTTCTTATTGCAGTGAAAACGTTGGCTCGAACTTGCAAACAACGTGTAAATGACAATGTAGCATTTTACTCAATTAGCTCATATGAAAAACAGTTTTCTAATACAGATGAGGGAATTGCAGACAGTGGGAACTACACATTAATAAAAATGCTTACATTCTCAAACAATTGTTATATGGTCGCCTCCTCACAAAAATAAATTTCTGATTTAAAATGAATTGTTTGACGTAAGAAATAGTTAGTGAAATGGAATCTACCAGCTAACTCCAATTATTATGTTTAAAATCTGAGGAGAATAATTTATGTGACTTAATCATTCCAATTTTATTTATTATGAATATGAATATATTTGAGATATTGGCAAACAATTTTACTCAACCGTCGGGAGATCACACATTAGATAACAATGAGTTGGTTACACACATGTGTGATATCACCACATCATAATAAACGTGTGCCATCTTAGTTGTTGTTTGTTGACGTCACAATATTAGCTATGCAACTGAAATAGAGGGTGGCCTATTTGCAAGTGACCGTCAGTAACAACAATTTTCTTGCAATTCAATGCTATTTACATCATTGAGTAATACATAAAATACTAAACTCGGTCGGGACAACGTCTAGTATTCTATATGTTCGAAATCAAATCGCATTCCTTTAGTTTATCATGCTTAACAAAGAAAACGTGTAAATTTGACAATTCCTCCTCTTTAAATGTTGTTATGGCACGATTTTCACCCTAAATTGTTGTTTTCAGTGACTACTTATGCTTGGATGCTTAAAATTCATTAGCATTAATTTGCACTGACATTTTGGATTCTATCAGTTGCAAGAATATTTGCAATGTTGTCCAATATTCTAATGCATTGTCAGGGTTGTCTGGATCTAAAGTGCAAGAAGTTGTCATCGATATGAACCAGACACTAGGCAAATACTGACATCCTGTATTGAACGAATAAGGTCGATGTCTCATTTCCATATTTGTGAATGGTGCAGTACATTGGATCTGTACAGTCTGCTGGTTTACATGTAATAGAGAATGTATTACAGACAACAGCAAGATAACTAGTGTACATGTAGGTGTGACTGATGTAGTTAATGTAAGCTGTTTTGTCTACTGATATAAACAATAGAGACTGTTATATTTCCGTCCATGGTTATCTTCACGACATGACACAAAGGGAGGTAACTCTCCTTATCTGATTCGTGTAAACAAAGTCAAAGTCATATTCATTGTTCACCCAGCAGGATGTCCCATAATGACTACAAGCTTTCTCATCATATGTTACCAACGTCAAATTCTACGCAGACTTGCTCAACTCTTTAACGAGATATTGTTTGACTTAGCTGTTCAATCTTCAACAGATAAAACTGTAAACCAAAACTTACAACAATAAATAATGTTTGATCCAAAGGTTATCCAAGCGCCAAGTACATACAAACAAAGACAAAGAAAGTATGATTTAAGGTATTGGCAATTATAATCTTATAGTCTTATATCATGTGAAGTGTTAGTGTGCAGTGTCAAATAAAACACAAAATTTGATCCAATCAATTTCTTCCAGAAAAATAATCACGCTGGACCAATAAAATGATACCAAAGGTTTAACATAGTCCAATGTCAGAGACTCTGATAACAAATGTTTAGAATAAGGTATAAATAGTTTAATTACATTAGACTATAATATAATTTAATATAATATAATTTGATATAGATGTATGCTTAATCAAATGGTTTAGCATATAAGTTACAAAAAAGATAACATGTGAATATTAAGTAAATACAAGTAATGTACTTTCATAGATTTAACCGGTTGATGCATCATTGCTGTCAGACGTCATACATTATGTCAAACAAATCAAGTTTACTCTCGCTCAGTGAATGGAGATTGCCATCGTCGATTTTGTAAAGGCTGGATAATAATGTTTCCAATAACAAACCAAAACGTAAAATGTGCTACTGGAGAAAGAATGTACTTCGTCGTTTTTAATATTCGTGAATTAAAATGTTTTGAATTCATAGTGCCAATGTTTCCTTTGGCAGGTTTGGTTTAGTTCTGTTGCGTATATATATAGAATAGCGTTTTAGTACTTAGTACTTCACTCTGTCTGTCAGATGGATTTGTTCTTAATTCAATACATGTCAATGTACCTGTTAATCTATAAATATTTTATGAAATGGTTGGCTTAGAACTTGTTCTTGGTCTGTAATTAACATGCATGTAAGTGTTAATCAATTCATGATTCATGTCTATTTTGCTTTGTACTTTGGCTGTCAAGTACTGCATGTAAATGTTTGATGGTGAATATGTTGTTTTAAGATCTTCCCAACATAAATATTGTAGGTAATCCAACAAGTTCAAAGACGACTTGAAAGTGACTCTCTGTTAACTTCATCGAACCCCTATCCTGTTAGATTTTCTCTTGTCTGATTCAGGTGCCAATATACTTTACTTCTCTACGCAACCAGGAGACGCTAAAGTTTAAACAATATACAGACGTTTAGACTCAAGTTGGGATACCGCGTCTCGAGTATTACTTTTCTTTCATTGAATATCTTAAAATACATAAACTTTCTGACCAATTTATTTCATAATGCTGTATAAAACATGTTAGCGTTTGTGTAATTAAATATGACAATGTACCTAATATTCGTTCCAAAGTTTGTATGGTTTTACATGATTTAAATCATTCACTCATGAACACGACCACGAACAGTTTTATGAGGTTCTTGTCCATTATGTGCACTCTTCGCCTGGTAATCATTACAATTAAAATATCCTTTTAAATGTTTTGGCTCTCATTGTAAACATGTTTTATTGCTAATTTGTTCCTGATTAATTATTTCATGTTAATAGGTTAATGATTAATATTGTATTTGTGACATATACTGGCGATCAAAAGAAAGTTTCCACTCAATTTGAAGGCTTGTAAAAGAAACACAAACTCTGATACGGTTTGTGAGAATCATTGAAATAGATTATTTCATGGTTTTCTTCATTCGACCATACTAAACGTTAAGGAAACCACACAGCAAATGTTGAATAAATGAAGGTCGTGCCTATTTTAGAGCCAAGATAACTTAGAAGCTATAATGATCCCAAAAAGGCCAGACAGCAATCAGTGAGAGAACCAGAGCAACACTGAACAACTTTTATCAGTTGTAGCTTCTGGCCTCGTCGACGTAATCAGCTCATAGAATGTATAACAGATGTGCAGGTGATATTCTACATCATTCTAGGTTCAAAATGAACAGTTTGTGGTTTTAAAGAGTCAGGTCGACCAGGCATCTCCCAGTCAGTGTCAGACCAAACACTGTACACATTTCATGTGGTAAAGTTTGTTGTTAATGCAATTTATCTTTTTTACTATCAGTAAAGTGGTGTTAATCAGTTGTACTGTTGACCGGTCGAACACAGATTGATGATGATAATGAATAACACGCAACATTGTACTCATCTCTGTGAGCAGTCAGTTGACATGGATATTTCAGATTCATTGTATTCCCCCTAAAAAAAGGAATGATACAAACAATATATTTATATAATACACACACACACACACACACATACACACACACACACACACACAGATATATATATATATATATATATATATATATATATATATATATATATATATATATATATATAAAAATAAGATGAGTTGCTTCTCACGTGAAGTAAGGTTATATATAGAAAAGAGTAAACATCAGATTGTTTTGACTGGATCAATCTTCTTTAATACAATACGATGAGCTCATTTCGACCCTTATATCGGTCTTTTCAAGTATGGTTAACATTTGGAAGATTGCATATTTATGTATGAACAAAAACAATAGCATGTTGTAATGCTCAACATCTTAACACGTCAATGTATTGACACCAAAATCAGTCATTGTCTTTCAATCATGTTCGTGAATTGCCTCGAGGTCTTCAATTGGGTGTCACTCCAGGACAATGAGGTCTCTGAGGGTTAACGAGTTCATTGTGTGTCCTTGATTACATGTAAAACAATGGAGTCGTAATCAATCAATTTCTCGTGTGAATTAACTGTTCAGTGATGGGCAGTATTTATTTATGAAAAATGTTTCTTTAGTCTCTAATGTTAAATTTGTAATTTGTGAATTGGAGAATAATTTATAAAATGGAAAAATAAGAAAGTTTTCATTGTTGCTGTCTGCTATATGTTTACTAATTTTTAGGTGAACAGGACGGAACAGGACAGTGAAAAACTTTTAAATGAACACTTAAAATATGTAGAAACATTTTCAAAGGCAGACGAAGAGATGCACTCATTCATTGAGTCAACTGAACCATCATAAAAGGAAAATTACATGCGCTGTGATATGAAGACACTCAGAAAGGAGAAATGAAATCTAGGACAGCATGGAACAAGAAAGAAGAATGGATGCGAGGGTTTCCAAACTCTACTTCAAGGGACGAATCATTCCCTGCCTACAATCAACATCACTACAGACAACGAAACTACAACAAATCTAAACCCTACAGGCAACACCAACCTCCTGAACGGAAGCATCATCAAAGGCACCGACAGCATCATCAACACCAACAACATCATAAACGACATCACCAACATCGACAGTCATATCATCATGGACAAGGAGGATACAGACAGCTGAAACAACGTCAACCTCGACAACATCATCAACAGCAAGAATATCATCAAGAACAAGTTCAATACCAGCAGTCAGCAGAACATCATACAAGACATCACCCAAATCGACAGCCATACCCTCCTGGAAGATACCAGCAGCTCCAACAACAAAACGCAACAACCTCTACGGATCCACCAGTTCAACAACAACAGTCACAAGAACAATCACAACAACAAAATAAGAAAAAAAGGCGCAACACCAATGAACCACAACAACAGAATCAGAATGACAGACCCATCATTGGAAGAGCTTAAGGAACAACAAACATCCGGCTGTTCTAATGATGAACAGCCAATCACGCCTTCACCAGTGACCCCAACAACATCCCAGCAGCCAACAGACAGACAAACAAGATCGAAGACATCTTACAGAGACAAAACTGTTTATGTAGGCAGTGGTACGCGGGGTGGTATCATAAATAAGGGTGCTTCTTTTTTAGACAAAATCCAGAGGAAAACAACCCCGTCAGCCACGACGAACCGAGGTCAGCCCCCAAGGTAATCAATCTTTCTTCGTGTGAATTAAATGAAACTCAGATAAAAGTTCTAAAGTTAGGTTTGAAATTCACACCAACACCAAAAACAAATCAACAGGAATTAGAAAATGATATAAAAAGTTTTTGCAGAAAAATGAGATTTGCTGACTATTTCTTTAAAGAGGATAATGATGATGATGATGATAATGATAATGATTCAAATAGTAATAAAAAAAAAACAGATTCTCTATGTAGAAATAAATCAAAAGCTATTCCCCCTAAAAGAAAAACAGGCATTTGGAACATTTTCTGGACATTCTAACAAATCAACCACTTTCTAAAAATACGGGAAACATTAAATCCAACATAAACCAGAAAGAGAGACAAGCAATAGAAGAACTTAAAAATAATAGCAATATTATTATAAAAGAAGCAGACAAAGGAGGATCTTAAAATTATGTCACACCTCGGTAAACTTATCAATAAACATAGCAGTAAGCTGAAAGCTACTTGAAAAAAATAATCACTAAAGCAAAATTCAGCAACAATGACAATCAAGCTGAGGTTTCAAAATGTCAAGATAAGAGATGTGGTACCTGTCCAATTATTATTGAAGGTCAAAAATTCCAATTTGAAAATGGACAACATTTTATTGTTAAACACAACATGAATTGCAAATCTAAAAATGTAATATACGCAATCCTCTGTCCGAAATGCAATCTCACTTATATTGGACAAACTTCCAACCTTCAAGCTAGGGTACGAGTTCACAAACAGCAAATCAATAATCCTAATCTCCGTCACCTAAAAATTAGTAAACATATAGCAGACTGCAACAATGGAAACTTTCTTATTTTTCCATTTTATAAATTATTCTCCAATTCACAAATTACAAATTTAACATTAGAGACTAAAGAAACATTTTCATAAATAAATACTGCCCATCACTGAACAGTTAATTCACACGAGAAATTGATTGATTACGACTCCATTGTTTTACATGTAATCAAGGACACATAATGAACTCGTTAACCCTCAGAGACCTCATTGTCCTGGAGTGACACCCAATTGAAGACCTCGAGGCAATTCACGAACATGATTGAAAGACAATGACTGATTTTGGTGTCAATACATTGACGTGTTAAGATGTTGAGCATTACAACATGCTATTGTTTTTGTTCATACATAAATATGCAATCTTCCAAATGTAAACCATACTTGAAAAGACCGATATAAGGGTCGAAATGAGCTCATCGTATTGTATTAAAGAAGATTGATCCAGTCAAAACCATCTGATGTTTACTCTTTTCTTTCTCTCTCTCTCTCTCTCTCTCTCTCTCTCTCTCTCTCTCTCTCTCTCTCTCTCTCTCTCTCTCTCTCTCTCTCTCTCTCTCTCTCTCTCTCTCTCTCTCTCTCTCTCTCTCTCTCTCTCTCTCTCTCTCTATATATATATATATATATATATATATATTGCACAAGTGAGAACATGTAATAAGGTAATAAGTTTGAAGGACATATTTGTATAGTTTCACAAACTATAGTTGCAGAATAACTGATAAATGAAGGGGTCGCGCGAAGATAGTGATAATCCACACAACCCTAAAATCTGAGATCACTATGTTTTTTGGGCTTCAATACCATTCTCTACCACATAGAATCTTGTTATCTCCCCTAGCTATATACCCTTCCTCTATTACGTTATCCCTATTTTATGATATGCCACGTCACTTTTTACCCGTTTCGGAAAGAATGCCAAAAAAATTGACTGGACACAATGAGGGTTATCAAGTTTATTCCTTAAATAAGACATATACATTGTGTGGGTTATCATTAATTGCATTCGTTATGAGGTCCCTCTTTTGGGAAAAAATGTGATAACCCACAAAATCATCAGGGGTGGGAAATTAAACCAAGGTAAAATCGATAATTGCTTCAGAATAAGATTGCACATAATACAATTGATCCACAAATAGAAATATTGTTTTTTACAAAAACGTACAAATCTGTATTTTAAAGGAAACTTTTAAATCTTTAAAGTGCATTTTCTCATTTTCACTATTTGTGAGTTATCTTCCTCCGACCACTTCAAATGTTAATTCAAGACAATGTCGGCTGGTCAAGATTATACAGAGGAATGACTTCTGTGTTCCAATAAAGCAAACGAGGTCACATGGGCATGTAAACCATTTTTTGTTGCATGGTCTATGATCGATGAAGCAACGTCAAGCAGTTACGTTTTAGAAATTCATTTTATACATGTACGTAGATATATTTCTTCCATGAAATCAATAGCTGTCGCAAACCATAGCATTTCATTAATCTCTGCACATGCTGTTTGTGGGACGATTGATGAAGTAAGAGGCAAAGGCAACTACATGTGCACCAGCTGTAACATATTCCCCAACTTTACTGGACGTGTGTAGGCTGATGCTGACAAAGAGTGATGATATGTACTGTCAGGAATAATGTTCATGAAATTGACAACACGCCTTCAGATAAATAAATTCACAGAAACCACAGCGACATCTATTTGATGTGGGTTCGAATTTCGCAAGGATCTCGTCTGACCAAAAGTACAATAAATTGTGCTAATATAAAGACGATATGTCTTTTTTGAGTGAGGTAGAAAGGTTATATTTGAGATGAGATAATCATTGTATTTGTCAAGAATTGACGGATATTCTATTTATTATATGATGTTATCCTTGTAATTACGTCCGAAAAGTGTCGTTTTCACGCTGAGCGGCCGCTAGGAAAAGCCTGTCGCCACAGTAACACTGTAATGTAATAAGCTGATTCGCTGCGTCAGACGATTGTTTTATGGTCGCAGTGAAAATAAACGTTATTTTCACTGTAGCTTGATAGACGGTTCATTTCACTGATAATTCCCAGTATGTAATTGCTCGTCATATAATAAAGAAGTGTACACGAAACTGGTTAATGAAAAGTTTGTTATGGATCTAAGCTATATTTACAATCACTGCACCATTTCAAGTCCAACGAAGTCAATATGTTGTCAATGTATAAAACTGTCATCTTTGTAATCAATACATTTGTAAGCTATTGATTTATAACGTTCTTTGTTTTGTATAATATTTGGTAAAAAATAGTATTTCCCTTTAACATCAAACATCTCTACCACACGTTAAAGAAATTATTGATGTGTGTCTCATGGCACAACACTGTTCTTCGCCAACAGTCTAGGTAACTGTTATATTCTATCAGCGGTTCCAACATCATATTGTATATAACAAATACTAACAAGAAATACTAAAGAGAAATGCAATTAAACACGTTTTAAAAAGAATTACAAGATGATGATAACTTAATACCTTATTCTTATGTACAAGGTTGCCTTGTCCCGATATGGGATCGGTTTTAATGCAGTTATGTTTGTTCTTCCATCCAAGGGTCACCCTGACCTACAATACAAGCGACTGCCATTGATATGTACCAGACAGTGGGCACTTATTACCATACCGTATTGAAGCAATCGATGTCTCATTTCCATATTAGTGATTGATGAAGTTCATTTGAGTTGGTACTACTGGTCTACCGACAACTGTATTTATAGACTTCCGTATTTGAGTATCAAATACTATTAATTCATAATGAATTTGCTGGTTTTATTAAAATAGAATATATTTTTTTATCATAATTGGATGTATCATGATCCATTGAAAATTCCATATTCAGAAACATTGTGGATGTTTGTCCTATCGCGTCAAATGCAAGTGAACAGTGAAGCCGAACTTTATATTTTCACGAGGAAAATATACGCATGATTAAAACACATTTTATACTGTGTAGACAACATTCTAAGGAACTTCACAATAAAGATGTCATTGCTATATAATTTTAATGCCACTGAGCATTCAATACTCACCAACTACAACTACATCGGTTATGCAATATTTCAATGGTACTGTGATAGCACTGTGGCTCAGGGAATTATCATTTATAGAACCGGCATTTCCTCAATTATCAACCCAACGAAGAGCATATGCATTGTAATTGACCTGATGACAACATCACATGTACTTGGTGTATGCATTGATACATAGTAATGGTTTGTAAGATAGGTATTCTTGCCATGTCAATATAACAGTGAAACCTGTTTGAAATGTGTGAAATGATATTTGCATATATTCCTTGAATGGTTATATTGTGAAACCTTAATTTAGATATTAATAAGGGAAAGTGTGTGTCATGTCAACTAGCATACAAACTGTTGTAACTAACATTGTGCCTCCATCAGAATATCAGGTATCTGAATTTTAGAAAACTAAATTCACCAAGTCGGGGTTACTTCACTTGACTGTTGTGTCTAATTTAGAAAGAACATACTAAACACCAGTCCATCTGAGTCACTTATCTCAATCATATTCGGTCGTTACTTACCGAATACTTATCAAATGGAAGGGCATTAAGTATCCTTCATTATGTGCAAACATACAGCTCTTGAAATGAAAACAATTGACCATAGTTGTAACATACACATTCGTCAGATAGTTGTTCAAAATACAGACATATTTCAAATTTATGAAAACATGTGAGTGTTTCAATTATTAAAAATACACAATGTCATGTAAATTAAAAGTTTCATAAATGACATGAACATGAATGACCAAAAATGTCAATTTATTGTAGATTTTGATTTTCTCTCAAATACCGATCTCTATTAATGCCTGCTATGTTACAGTGTATTCATGACATTATTTTGTGAAACTTTACTAACTATAAACAAAACATATTATGTACAGTGATTGTGTTGACTCTGAGAGTTGTTGCATGTAATGATAATCTCTTGTTACGATAATTCACCAATGCTTTATAATATGCTAAAATTACTGAAATTGGAATTGAAATTAACTGCAGTTCATCAAGTAAATTCATTGTCAATCGAATGTTCCTGTCATAACAATATAAATTTTCGTAGCCATTGTATCAACTAGTCAATGTTAATTTCAATCATTTTACATGACGTTACATGCTTTTGGAAGATAAATAATGTCATCTTCATCGTAAAGTCTATCGTATCTGGCTAAATGATTCGTTCATGTTTTGAAAACAGGAAAACTGGTTTACAGTCTCTTGTAATGTAAAGTAACTTCACTGATGAATACACTCGAAATTCAAAACTTTCATTTGAACAACAATTTAAGGTAAATACGGATAGGTTCCAGTAATTTTACAGTTCTGCATTCAACCTCGGTATTGCTCAACATTTCATACTTAACATTAAATATTGGTCCAAATTATAATTATAACGGAAATAGATGTATGAACATGGTATGCCCGGTTCTGGCTACGTGTCTGGGTATCCAGATAGTTCAGCTCAGCACCGTCTTCAAATATTCCTCCTCTCTTCAAATATTCCTCCTCTCTCCAAATATCTCTCCTCACCGAATCTGATCATTGAAGTGGTCAATCAGACATCACCAGGTGTTTGGTGTTATCTGAATCGATATCTTGAGAGACAAATGTTGAACAAGAGTTGTACTGGTTCTGTGCAATTTCACTTATACCCCACTTCCTGTCTCGTTGCCATGGTTTCTTTTGTTACTAGTGTATACATGTAGGTGTATTAGCCGATACACCTATACTTTTTCTGATATACCTACACTTTTTCTGATATACCTACACTTTTCTATTAAACCTACAAATTTTAACAACTGAGAAATCAATGGAGTCAATTTTCTAAATTTCCAAATCTAAGTGATGATACTTTATAAAATGTTATTTATGAACATATACGACACCTGGGATCGAACCTGTGTCCTGTTGATTTCTGGCCGAACGAACTAACCACTACACCACGAAGCCAGTTGAAACTATGTACATTTGTTCATGACCAAATGAATAAGGTTCTTATAATGCGTGATATAATATCACAATTTTTTTGTATTTCTTTTTATATAACAATGTTATTTAATTTTGGATGCAAAATGTCTTAACATACTGAAGTTAGTTCTGTTTTCAATAAACTTTGGCCATGTTGACATTAGCCATTCAGTTTATGGCGTTAGCTGTACATTTCAGCGAGATGCACGTGCGTCTGCGTTGGCAATACCGTCATTGGGCCATATCAATTAGATTTCGAGCCCCAAACATGGGTTACCATACAACGAAGCACGAGCTGAGTGTACCCGGGAGTTGTCACAGATGAGGCCGTATTTGGGTTGTGCGTTTCATACACAAACTTTTTACAGCTGTATTTGTTTTAGAAATATTATGAAATGGTATCCGTTTACACTCGACCGTAAGTGGGGTATAAGACAGATATACCCATACTTTTCCTTGTGTATCGAATGATACCCAACACTTTTCCCGGCGGAGCCTTATTAGGCTACGCCTCGTAAGGGCCCCGCCGGGAAAAGTGTAGGGTATCATTCGATACACTCGGAAAAGTATGGGTATATCTCTCACTTACACAGTTGCAATATTGTCTGTAATGATAGTATTTGCTATATACTAATTATTTCTAAGAATCTACTGGTCATTGACTAATCCAGTCAGGAGGGGTGTCAGGTTTTGACATTTTCGTAATGGCTCACAAAGTAATTTGTTCAATAATGATGTATTTTGTCTTAGTATATCTGATTAGAATCTTAAAATATCTGATTATTTTTGTAATGTCTGACCCGGGAATCGAACATGTAACCCTTCGTCTGTTACGCAGCGCCCTAACCTATTAGACTACCAGGCCTGCTGGTAACCATTTGATTGTTTGTCAGTAAGATCCATGCATTCTAAACAAGACTGGTAAACTGTGAAACGTATGGGTATCGTGCTGAAACACATGAAATGCAGGAGTTTGGCTGTCAGTCAAAGCGCTTTGCGTGGAAGATTTGCGCCATGCATGTGCGTGGAAGAATCCATTTCATAAGGGTCGAAGCTACGTGTACCATATCCGATGAATGGGCAACGAAATTTGCAAAATAATATATTGTTTTAGGTTACATACTTGAAATGTATTGTCTATAATGCTAGATAATCACATATGTATGTTTCGTGACGTCATACATGGATTAAGATGGAGAATGCATTCGGAGCCGTGGATTCGTTAAATATAAATAGAACTCGACTCTAAACCATTGTTAAAACTAAACATACAGGTAATGTGTGTATTCATAAAAACAGGATTCTGTAACATATGTTTTTCTTTAAATAAGCAATGCTCAAACATAGTTTCAAACTTAATTAATGAACATGAAACTGAATTTTCTGTTTAGGAATAAATTACTCATGTTTCCATGAATGTCACACATTGCTGCGATCGTTCCTGTAACCATTGTATCTGAAGAATAAATGTGAAAAAGGTTTAACTAAAATTCTCTATTATGAATCAATGATCCAAAAATCGGTGCCTTGTAAATGCTGCTGAATTCCGAATATCAGTGAAAAAAAAACCTAAACAAAAAGTCCCAAAGACGGTATTTTTATTTGTCAGCAATGGAAAGAAACACTTAGCAGTAATAATTGGCTAAACCGTGTTGTTATTTTGTAAACAGGACAGACGTTAAACACACAGTATGCTCGCCCCGCACCTGGAGAGAACTTGTTAGTGCCACAGTTCTTCATGGAGGATGTCAATTAAGCTTCATTTCAGTCTGTTAACCACTGCTTGCTTCTGAAACTAAATGATCAGTAGCGTGTTTGGTTAACGCTGCCAATTGCAAAGATAAGAAGTTTAATTCAACATAATTTTCGAAAGAAACAATTGCTGTATTTCTGAAAAAAATATAATAGGATTGCTGGTAAACATAAACATCACTATCATTTTAGTTTATCCAAGTTGAAATTGCATGTGTCTTTCCCGCCAGAAAAGATAAATGAAATCTGTTTTTTTAAGTGCATTACTGCGTTACATAACATTAACTAAACTGAACTTTCTTTTACTTAAGTGTATCTCCCCCAACATATCTGTGAATTCTGATGGTTATTCAAACATAATGACTATTGAAAGCATCAAAGTTATGGATACTGCATGCATCAACATATATAACCAACTTTTTAACTGGTTAATTGTGTAATACCTGCTTTTCCAATTCTTCCAGAAAGCCTTCCGTTCAAAGACGAGAAAATGTGTCTCAAAGCAACGCAATATACGAGATGACAAACGTGCTGTCCTTCCTGATGTCAAAGAATAATAACACATGAAGCATGAAAACAGATTACATATAAAAAAGACCAACTGACAATTATAAACAGATCATTTATGTACTTTCAATTACCAACACAAAGTCTGCATGAGGAATAATGACAATCTCCAACACCCATCCTATGTCTACAGAAGATGTAGATAAGTACAGCATATAACACTATTCAGGAAAGGATTTGGTGTTACGGTATCTTTTCAATCACTCTCTGGCATTGTTTCACCTATACAATATTTTACTGAAGGCATCAGTAGTTATAATATTTCCTTCTAGGATGTAAGTTGTTAGTTGTAATCATATAAACATTATTGCTGTTTATGTGTCACAGTGAACATTGTAATAGTTTGTATGTGTTACAATTTGATTAATGCAATATTAACAGATGGAATATTGATATATTGTGATATTGAATATTCAACCAGAACTTACAAAGTCTGATAGGTTATGTGAGATAACGTTACACTTTGATCTGGAACTTATGAAGACTTTATTTTACAAATCTTCCAAATAAAGTTCCAACAATTGAACACTAAAAAAATTGAACATTAATTTTGCATCTGGAAGTAAAAGCCAGGAGAGTATATCTCCCTGAAACAGAGAGTGTAAATGTGGTTAGAGCAAATCTTTAATAGTTTGATATAAGTCATGTGGTACAGACCAGTATACTCCATGCATCTCTACTTATCACCTCAAATTGTCACTGGACACGAAGATCTTTATTCCCTAACTTGGAACCTTACGACACACGTAGAGACCACAATGACGACATTAACCAGCCTTTGTGTAATACGCTTATCTTCTTAAAACATTACTGAAGGGATTGTTCAGTGAATGAATATATTTTGTCATTTGTTTAACCTTGAATAATGTACATGTCATGTAAATTATCCTCTTCATCACCATTGCTACAAACTTTAACGTGCAGGATAGGAAATTATTTTCTTTTTTAAACAATCTAAATTTCAACATGTTAATAACTTAATAGAGATTACAAAACTTAACATTTTTAAATATTATGATTTATCCACGAGCGAAAGCACAAGAAACTTGATTGTATCAAATCTGATTAGAACGTCTATCACATCAAGGGAACACTGCAGAGACAAGAAATAAACGATTTGTGAAACTCTATTGTACAGATTTACTACTTCACTTTGTGTACATAGCACAACCTCATATCATAACCAACCTTGAGTTTTTGAAACTGAAACAAAAACATCCAGAAAATAGAGACTCCCAATGTGATTTGGGATAATGTTTCATGTAATCCATATCTTCCTCACCCAGGATGTGGATTAACCTGTATGCTTACTATTCCTCACAGTCGCAGGTCTATTTTGTAGTACATGTGAAAACAATATCTCCATGCGAGCGACGCTGTGTTTCCTGTCCCCGGAAACCAGAGAACTGTGCTCTGAGCACACTTTGTATTGCAAGCAAAATGTTATTTGTAAAACGTGCTAGGCTTCTTGTCTGCAATTGGTGAACACATATTTATACTACTTAAAGGGGCAGTAGCACGTTTTTTGCAAAATTTATTTTTTCAAATGTCCTATTTATAATGATAGTTTATGTCATTTAAATTAACTTTAGAGGGTAAAACATCTTATTACACAAACCAATTATATGTAGTGGTAAAAACTATGTTGCGTATAAAGCAAAAATTGCATGGCGGCCATTTTATTGTGAACACAATTTATTATTTTGTGTAACAAAAACGATTCCCATGGCTTTACCGAAACATGTAAACTAATTTAAAACTTTATTTTCCGAAGAGAGAATGATGTTTTACTATTGGTGAAATTAGTTTTCAAATACATTTCATCAACTTTTTTGAGCGAAAAAACGTGCTACAGCGCCTTTAAGGTGTGTTGTTGATTTAAGCTACAATGTAAACTGACAGTCAGTTTAAGTCACATGTTCTGTATATAGAGATATAAATGATTATGGTCGAAAGCACTACAGTTGTGAACGTGACTTGTCATTTACTTAGTTTGTTAAAATTTGGTTATAAAAATGATATTAGTGTCAAATTTATTGGATTTCACTCATTGTTAGAAAGGAAGTGCTCATCTAATATCTGACAGCATTCACTGTTTGCTATGTGATTTCTATAACTATGCAGACGCTCTCCATTAAATTGCTACTGATAATTTCAATTAGTATTTCCAACATTGTTTTGTGTATAACGCAAAATATGATCATAGAAAAGAAGGTCAGGTGATATAGGGTGTATCGCGACTTTTAAGAGTATATAACTTATACCATGACTGTTAGTTTATTATTGCTAAAAGAACGCCTGCGACACCAGTGTGACAATACATTGCGGTGAAACCTGCCACACCAGCTTGGACTAGCGAACCTAGGATGGTACTGCACTAGTTCAGCAGTAGCATTGCACCCAAACGCTATGATGCAAATGAATTGAAATAAAAATAAACTTGCTTTTTTAAAGACATATGTAGAGGATAATTGGCTTTTCTTGACAACTACTATGTTTATCTCATCGAGTGAGTTAGAAAGTTTATATTATCACGAGTGGTACAGCCTCGAGTGATAATATTTAAAGTTTCTAACTCATGGGATGAGATAAACATGGTGTTTGTCAAGAAAAGACAAATTTTCTATTTATTATATGACCAGATCCTTGCATATTCTACGAAATCAACTTGCATTAACGTAAAGTCGGCTCCAGAATGAGCATGTCGCCTCAACAACAATGTGACGTCATGAACGTGTCATGACGTCGGAGCATTGTTTTATGACGTCAGGTCATTATTATATCAGTCATTACTTCCATTGTTATTTTCACTAGTGACTAATAACACGGTTTATTTTCATTGGTAGATCCCGGTATTTCACCTGCAATCATATAATAAAAGAGAGTATTTGATCCCTTGTAATGCATTTATATTCGCCTTTTATCCTAGGGTCACCTTGACCTAGAAAGCTTTTATTATCATCCAATTTCTTTTTAGGATTACACTGGGTGATAAAGTGATGAATTGAAAATGTTATAGACAGAGTAATTGTAGATGTTTGGCCTATTAGGTCGAACAACATTGATATCCTAGAGAGAAGAGGAAGGTATTACGATTAAAAAGAAGAAACATGCGTAGAATTTGTTTACATGAGTCATTAACTTAGTTTTAGAAGTCGCCATTGTCGTGTAATTGTTATGTCATGGAGTATCATGAGTTTTATATGTTTTAATGTTTTATAATTGACGTAGCCATGAAAGGAAAAACAAGGTCTTCTTCATGTGTATGTTAAAACTGGATTGTACCCTGATATCCGAACTATATTTGGAGCTACGGTTCCCTCACTAAGTAGAATAGCATGTTATTTCACTTAGTGACATTTAGAAAAGTATGTACCATACAATTTAATCTGTAAATGTCGTGTTTTACTTTTATTTTAATTAGTGTGTGTATTGATCATCACGTTTGAAAACAATCAATATCTTCTATACAAATGTATATACATCAGAATATTCCTGACCTCTTCTGAGCTTTAATGACACCTTAAAGTTGCAAGTCTTTACGAAGGTTATTAAGTGAAGCAGACAGTAGTTGTGATGTGTTCGAATAAATGTGCAACTATTATAATTTATTTCGGAATTTCTGTGTTCGTATACATTGTATATTTAATGTATATTTTCAATTATTCTGCCGCAATGAAGATCTTGAAACAGATTTGTCAGTGTGCAAAATATCCTAAAATATTGCACTATAATCAAAATAAATTGTCTACTGACCTGCTGGTGATCCCCATTTACATGATCGTAAGACATCAACTGTCTAGACTTTCGTCAACACATATGTATGAAAGGGAATATGTAAATACATAGACGTCAGATTGAATCACATATCATTGTTACTATTCAGCAAACTGATCCATTTAATCTATTAAATAATTCGGCTCTTACTCCGTCTGTCAAACAATGACAGTAGACAGTTGAAAGTACTAGATGGCGAATTCAATACATAAAAGGCGTTGGTTCCAATGCTGTTTATCTATTTGAACAAAGTAAACATGCCATTTCTAGTTCATGGTGCTTTGAAAACTTACCTGTAAGAGGCAAAACAACAGATGTGGGTTGGTAAAGTTGATTCGGTTATGCACATTGGCAGGACTGTTGCTTTATTTGTAATAAAAACAATAAATTATCATTTATTTGACGAAAGGTCATGAACATGCAAATCAAATGAAGCTATTTCAACATAAATCAGCACGTGTTGTATTATGAAAAATACACATGACTGTTTAAAGAAGTCACTGAGTGATCAGCTTACACATTACCTATACAGTAGTTGTATATCTCCCCTTCCCATCTTCTCCCGCAAGCCTTAACTTGTGCGAGTCTCCATCACTGGCTAATTCATGCTGTGCTGCATTTCGTCACCCTCTCTTTGTGCCAGCTTGTTGTTGAGCACTATGGACTTCCATTGCTGCTACCACAGAAAAGATAAACCTCTCCATGACACATGATGGGAAGGTTAAAACATGCATGTTCAAATCGTTTTCATTAACAATTGAGATATTCGTATTGAGAGATTTTTTACAGATCCCATTATATTATACAGTATTGATGATTTCTCAATACACCTATATCGCATCTACATGTACTACTATAGCTGGGGGAAAAGCACTCTGCATCGTGTATAGTTCTTCTTATTGCAGTGAAAACGTTGGCTCGAACTTGCAAACAACGTGTAAATGACAGTGTAGCATTTTACTCAATGAGCTCACATGTAAAACAGTTTTCTTATACAGATGAGGTTGCAGACAGTGGGAACTACACATTAATAAAAATGCTCAAATTCTCAAACAATTGTTATATGGTCGCCTCCTCACACAAATAAATTTCTGATTTAAAATGAATTGTTTGACTTCAGAAATAGTTAGTGAAATGGAATCTACCAGCTAACTCCAATTATTATGTTTAAAATCTGATGAGAATAATTTATGTGACTTAATCATTCCAATTTAATTTATTATGAATATGAATATATTTGAGATATTAGCAAACAATTTTACTCAACCGTCGTGAGATCACTCATTAGATAACAATGAGTTGGTTACACACATGTGTGATATCACCACATCATAATAAACGTGTGTCATCTTAGTTGTTGTTTGTTGACGTCACAATATTAGCTATGCAACTGAAATAGAGGGTGGCCTATTTGCAAGTGACCGTCAGTAACAACAATTTTCTTGCAATTCAACGCTATTTACATCATTGAGTAATACATAAAATACTAAACTCGGTCGGGACAACGTCTAGTATTCTATATGATCTAAATCAAATCGCATTCCTTTAGTTTATCATGCTTAACAAAGAAAACGTGTAAATTTGACAATTCCTCCTCTTTAAATGTTGGTATGGCACGATTTTCACCCTCAATTGTTGTTTTCAGAGACTACTTATGCTTGGATGCTTAAAATTCATTAGCATCAATTTGCACTGACATTTTGGATTCTATCAGTTGCAAGAATGTTTGCAATGTTGTCCAATATTCTAATGCATCGTCAGGGTTGTCTGGATCTAAAGTGCAAGAAGTTGTCATTGATATGTACCAGACACTAGGCAAATACTACCATCCTGTATTGGGAGAATCAGGTCGATGTCTCATGTCCATATTTGTGAATGGTGCAGCACATTGGATCTGTACAGTCTGCTGGTTTACATGTAATAGAGAATGTATTACAGACAACAGCAAGATAACTAGTGTACATGTAGGTGTGACTGATGTAGTTAATGTAAGCTGTTTTGTCTACTGGTATAAAAATAGAGACCGTCCATGGTTATCTTCACGACATGACACAAAGGGAGGTAACTCTCCTTGTCTGATTCGTGTAAACAAAGTCAAAGTCATATTCATGGTTCACCCAGCAATATGTCCCATAATGCACTGCATGCTTTCTCATCGTATTTCACCAACGTAAAATTCTACGTAGACTTGCACAACCCTTTAAAGTGATATTGTTTGACTTAACTGTTCAATCTCCAACAGATATAACTCTCAACCAAAACTTACAACCATAAATAATGGTTGATCCAAAGGGTATCCAAGCGCCAAGTACATACAAACGAAGACAAAGAAAGTATGATTTAAGGTATTGGCAATTAAAATCTGATAGTCTTATATCATGTGAAGTTTTAATGTGCAGTGTCAAATAAAACACAAAATTTGATCCAATCAATTTCTTCCAGAAAAATAATCACGCTGGACCAATAAAATGATACCAAAGGTTTAACATAGTCCAATGTCAGAGACTCTGATAACAAATGTTTAGAATAAGGTAAAAATAGTTTAATTACATTAGACTATAATATAATTTAATATAATATAATTTGATATAGATGTATGCTTAATCAAATAGTTTAGCATATAAGTTACAAAAAAGATAACATGTGAATATTAAGTTAATAAAAGTAATGTACTTTCATAGATTTTATCGGTTGATGCATCCTTGCTGTCAGACGTCATACATTATGTCAAACAAATCAAGTTTACTCTCGCTCAGTGAATGGAGATTGCCATCGTCGATTTTGTAAAGGCTGGATAATAATGTTTCCAATAACAAACCAAAACGTAAAATGTGCTGCTGGAGAAAGAATGTACTTCGTCGTTTTTAATATTCGTGAATTAAAATGTTTTGAATTCATAGTGCTAATGTTTCCTTTGGCAGGTTTGGTTTAGTTCTGTTGCGTATATATATATAGAATAGCGTTTTAGTACTTAGTACTTTAGTAACTGTCAGGTGGATTGTTTCTTAATTAAATACATGTCCATATACATGTTAATCTATAAATGTTTTATGAAATGGTTGGCTTAGAACTTGTTCTTGGTCTGTAATTAGCATGCATGTAAGTGTTAATCAATTCATGATTCATGTCTATTTTGCTTTGTACTTTGGCTGTCAATTACTGCATGTAAATGTTTGATGGTGAATATGTTGTTTTAAAATCTTCCCAACATAAATATTGTAAGTAATCCAACAAGTTCAAAGACGACTTGAAAGTGACTCTCTGTTAACTTCATCGAACCCCTATCCTGTTAGATTTTCTCATGTCTGATTCAGGTGCCAATATACTTTACTTCTCTACGCAACCAGGAGACGCTAAAATTCTCATTTAAACGATATACAGATGTTGAGACTCAGGTTGGGATACCGTGTCTCGAGTATTACTTTTCTTTTTTTGAATATCTTAAAATACATAAAACTTCTGACTAATCTATTTCATAATGCTGTATATAACATGTTATTGTTTGTGTAATTAAATATGACAATGTACCTAATATTAGTTCCAAAGTTGGTATGGTTTTACATGACTTAAATCATTCACTCATGAACACGACCACGAACAGTTTTATGAGGTTCTTGTCCATTATGTGCACTCTTCGCCTGGTTGTCATTACAATTAAAATCTCCTTTTAAATGTATTTGGATCTCATTGTAAACATATTTTATTGCTAATTTGTTCCTGATTAATTACTTCATGTTAATGATTAATATTGTATTTGTGACATATACTGGCGATCAAAAGAAAGTGTCCACTCAATTTGAAGGCTTGTAAAAGAAACACAAACTCTGATACGGTTTGTGAGAATCATTTAAATAGATTATTTCATGGTTTTCTTCATTCGACCATACTAAACGTTAAGGAAACCACACAGCAAATATTGAATAAATGAAGGTCGTGCCTATTTTAGAGCCAGGAGAACTTAGAAGCTATAATGATCCAAAAAAGGCCAGACAGCAATCAGTGAGAGAACCAGAGCAACCCTGAACAACTTTCATCAGTTGTAGCTTCTGGCCTCGTCGTCGTAATCAGCTCATAGAATGTATAATAGATGTGTCAGTGATATTCTACATCATTCTAGGTTTAAAATGAACAGTATGTGGTTTCATAAAGTCAAGTCGACCAGACATCTCCCAATCAGTGTCAGACCAACACTGTACACATTTCATTTCATTTATCTTTCTACATTAAAACAGAACTATCAGTAAATTGGTATTAATCAGTTGTAGGGTGGACCGGTCGAACACAGATTGATGATGATAATGAATAATACGCAACATTGTACTCATCTCTTTGAGCAGTCAGTTGACATGGATAGTTCAGATTCATTGCATTCCCCCTCAAATAGGAATGATACAAACAATATATATATATATTGAAATAGGTATGTGGTATCAAACGTGGAGAAGTGTATAAGTAAATTTAAATAATACACTGAAGACGTATATCAACTTTCATAATCAATACTTTATATTCCAGATATCGTTTCCATTGGGCACGGAAATTATCTGCAAATGTTTTACCATAACTGGTTTCGAAATCTGAGTAGAGTCTTTCTTCTAAGAAGCCCAGCACCAGGTTTACATAAACTGGAGCAAATTTTGTTCCCATGGCTGTCCCCAGTATCTGAATGAATGATGTGTCATTAAAGTTGAATGTATTGTTTTCAAGGATAAACTGGACAGAATCGATTATGAAATTTTTCTTAAATCTTTGGTCATTGTCATGTGGATGCTTTGATAGCCAAAAGTCCAAGGCTTCTTTTCCTAAATCATTTGGAATGTTGCTGTAAAGTGATGTAACATCAAAACTCACTAGCAGTGTGTCCTCGTTAACTGAAACTGGGATGTGGTTTAGGAAATCCAAGTCATCCCGGACATAGCTCTTTATGTTTTTCCGAAATGGTTGTAGAAGTTTGTCTATGATGAAACTGAGTCTGTGAGTTGGACTAGCTGGACCTGCAATATTGGGACGAAATTTTAGGTCGTTAGGTTCAAATATTGTAATGTATTCAGAATTTTGGGAAGTTACAGCTTGTTTGATAATTTCTGACTTGTGAATTTTTGGTAAGCCATAAAAGTTACTGGTTTTATAATCAAAATTTAGAATATAGTCCATTTCATCTTTTGTGAGATCCGCACTGTAGTTTTTAATGAGTTTTCCCAAATTTGACATTATTTTGTTGTCAATGTTTTTATCTAGAGTTTTATATGTAACTGTATCGCTTAGCATTTCTAAAATGTTGGATTCATAAAAGGTTCTAATCATAATTACAACTGCCCCACCTTTGTCAGCTTCTTTGATAACTATATTGTCATTATTTTTTAGTTCTTGAATACTCGTTAACTCCTCTCTACTTATATTATTTTTGATATATATATATATCACAAGTGAGAACATGTAATAAGGTAATAAGTTTGAAGGACATATTTGTATAGTTTCACAAACTTTAAATCACACTTGTGACGTCATCCTATTGTTCTGTCACTCAATTATTTGTCATATATGTTGTCAATGTATAAAACTGTCATCTTTGTAATCAATACATTTGTAAGCTATTGATTTATAACGTTCTTTGTTTTGTATAATATTTGGTAAAAAATAGTATTTCCCTTTAACATCAAACATCTCTATCACACGTTAAAGAAATTACTGATGTGTGTCTCATGGCACAACACTGTTCTTCGCCAACAGTCTAGGTAACTGTTATATTCTATCAGCGGTTCCAACATCATATTGTATATAACACATACTAACAAGAAATGCTTTAAGAGAAATGCAATTAAACACGTTTTCAAAAGAATTACAAGATGATGATAAATTAATACCTTATTCTTATGTACAAGGTTGCCTTGTCCAGATATGGGATCGGTTTTAATGCAGTTATGTTTGTTCTTCCATCCAAGGATCACCCTGACCTACAATACAAGCGACTGCCATTGATATGTACCAGACAGTGGGCACTTATTACCATACCGTATTGAAGCAATCGATGTCTCATTTCCATATTAGTGATTGATGAAGTTCATTTGAGTTGGTACTACTGGTCTACCGACAACTGTATTTATAGACTTCCGTATTAGAGTATCAAATACCATTAAGTCCTAATGAATTTGCTGGTTTTATTAAATAAAATATATTGTTGATCATAATTGGATGTATCATGATCCATTGAAAATGTCATAGTCAGAACCATTGTGGATGTTTGTCCTATCGCGTCCAATGCAAGTGAAGAGTGAAGCCGAACTTTATATTTTCACAAGGAAAATATACGCATGATTAAAACACACTTTCTACTGTGTAGACAACATTCTAAGGAACTTCACATGCTATATAATTGTAATGTCACTGAGCATTCAATACTCACCAACTACAACTACAACTACATCGATTATGCAATATTTCAATGGTACTGTGATAGCACTGTGGCTCAGGGAATTATCATTTATAGAACCGGCATTTCCTCAATTACCAACCCAACGAAGAGCATATGCATTGTAATTGACCTGATGGCAACATCACATGTACTTGGTGTATGCATTGATACATATTAATGGTTTGTAAGATAGGTATTCCTGCCATGTAAATATAACAGTGAAACCTAAGTGATTTAAATCGTTATGATATTTGCATATATTCCTTGAATGGTTATATTGTGAAACCTTAATTTAGATATTAATAAGGGAAAGTGTGTGTCATGTCAACTAGCATACAAACTGTTGTAACTAACATTGTGCCTCCATCAGAATATCAGGTATCTGAATTTTAGAAAACTAAAGTCACCAAGTCGGGGTTACTTCACTTGACTGTTGTGTCTAATTAAGAAAGAACATACTAAACACGATTCCATCTGAGTCATTTATCTCAATCATATTCGGTCGTTACTTACCGAATACTTATCAAATGGAAGGGCATGAAGGGTCCTTCATTATGTGCAAACATACAGCTCTGAAAATAAAACAATTGACCATGGTTGTAACATACACATTCGTCAGATAGTTGTTCAAAATACAGACATATTTAAAATTTATGAAAACATGTGAGTGTTTCAATTATTAATATTACACAATATCATGTAAATTTAAAAGTTTCTTAAATGACATGAACATGAATGACCAAAAATGTCAATTTATTGTGGATTTTGATTTTCTCTCAAATACCGATCTCTATTAATGCCTGCTATGTTACAGTGTATTCATGACATTATTTTGTGAAACTGTACTAACTATAAACAAAACATCTTATGTACAGTGATAATGTTGACTGTGAGAGTTGTTGCATGTAATGATAACCACCAGTTCATCAAGTAAATTCATTGTGAATCGAATGTCCCTGTCATAACAATATAAATTTTGTATCAACTAGTTAATTTCAATCATTTTACATGATGTTACAATCTTTTGGAACATAAATAATCTCATCTCCATCGTAAAGTCTATCGTTTCTGGCTAAATTATTCGTTCATGTTTACCGTCTCTTGTAATGTAAAGTAACTTCACTGATGAATACACTCGAAACTTTCATTTGAACAACCGTTTAAGGTAAATACAGATGGGTTCCAGTAATGTTACAGTTCTGCATTCAACCTCGGTATTGCCCAACATTTCATACCTAACATTAAATATTGGTTTAAATTATTATTAAAACGGAAATAGATGTATGAACATGGTATGCCCGGTTCTGGCTACGTGTCTGGGTATCCAGATAGTTCAGCTCAGCACCGTCTTCAAATATTCCTCCTCTCTTCAAATATTCCTCCTCTGTTAAAATTTTCCTCCTCTTTTCAAATATTCCTCCTCTCTTCAAATATCTCTCCTCACCGGATCTGATCATTGAAGTGGTCAATCAGACATCACAAGGTGTTTGGTGTTATCTGAATCGATATCTTGAGAGACAAATGTTGAACAAGAGTTGTACTGGTTCTGTGAAATTTCACTTACACAGTTGCAACATTGTCTGCAAAGATAGTATTTGCTATATACTGATTATTTCTAGGGGACAAATCAATTCTGAAACCGCCAACCATATGATGTAATATTACAGTTTATCTACAATTTAACTGTTGAAGTTTATATTAAGATTTGAGTATCATTTGAAATATCGTTGATAGTTTAATCAATGTATTATTCATGTCAGTGAATCAGGCGGTGCTAGGCTAATATTAATGAAATCAGTGAAATGGAAATGAGACATCAAATTGACCTGAAATATAGTCCCTAGCTTGTCTCGTCTGGTGTATCCGGAATTAACTACAAACGCCAATGGCTGGTATAGCGTACCTTTTATAATTAATGAAATAAAAACTTTACATTCAATCAGGTATCTTCTCAACATAGATTGTCTCTCGTTATTCACTCAAATAGAACTCGAATCTAAACCATTGTTAAAACTAAACATACAGGTAATGTTGGTATTCATAAAAACAGGATTCTGTAACATACGTTTTTCTTTAAATAAACAATGCTCTAACATAGTTTCAAACTTAATTAATGTACATGAAACTGAATCTTCTGTTTAAGAATAAATTACTCATGTTTCCGATGCGTGTCACACATTGCTGCGATCGTTCCTGTAACCATTGTATCTGAAGAATAAATGTGAAAAAGGTTTAACTAAAATTCTCTTTTATGAATCATTTATCCAAAAATAGGTGCCTTGTAAATGCTGCTGAATTCCGAATATCAGAGAAAAAAAACGGAAACAAAAAGTCCCAAAGACGGTATTTTTATTTGTCAGCAATGGAAAGAAACACTTAGCAGTAATAATTGGCTAAACCTTGTTGTTATTTTGTAAACAGGACATACGTTAAACACACAGTATTCTCGCCCCGCACCTGGAGAGAACTTGTTAGTGCCACAGTTCTTCCTCATGCCATGTCAATTAAGCTTCATTTCAGTCTGTTAACCATTGCTTGCTTGTGAAACTAAATGATCAGTAGCGTGTTTGGTGAACGCTGCCAATTGCAAAGATAAGAAGTTTTATTCAACATAATTTTCGAAAGAAACAATTGCTGTATTTCTGAAAAAAATATAATACGATTGCTGGTAAACATAAACATCACAATCATCTTAGTTTATCCAAGTTGAAATTGCATGTGTCTTTTCCGGCCAGAAAAGATAAATGAAATCTGTTTTTTAAGTGCATTACTGCCACTTAACAGTTACATAACATTAAATAAACTGAGCTTTCTTTTACTTAAGTGTATCTCCCCAAACATAACTGTGAATTCTGATGGTTATTCAAACATAATTACTATTGAAAGCATACTGCATGCATCAACATATATAACCAACTTATTCTGGTGAATTGTGTGATACCTGCTTTTTTATAATATATATTTCCATTTCTTCCAGAAAGCCTTCCGTTAAGAGACAAGAAAATTTGTCTCAAAGCAACGCAATATACGAGATCACAAACGTGCTGTCCTTTCTGATGTCAAAGAATAATAACACATGAAGCATGAAAACAGATTAAATATAAAAAAGACCAATTGACAATTATTAACAGATCATTTATGTACTTTCAATTACCAACACAAAGTATGCATGAGGAATAATGACAATCTCCAATACCCATCCTATGTCTACAGAAGATGTAGATAAGTACAGAGTTATCTGTTGAGTCCTCCAGAAACGAGTCTGTATTACTGTTGTCTGGACAACATGTTATAAATATTTGACCAAGTGTTCGAAAAGCATTTTCCCTTAAATTCTTTACATTTGTATTGTGCATATCATTTCTCATTTCGAGTACACTGTATTTCATACAGAAATGTAATTCTCAAAGTTTCATGACATATGTGCTACAGTGCCGGACAAAAGTCATGGGAGTAAAATTGCAGTATTCCCGCGATCGTGTCGGAGCACAGTTGGGTCGTGATTGCGTTATTCCTGCGACAGGATCGCGACAGTCTCCCGCCAAATTACCGTCTCTGTCGCACGATAATTGCGAGATGATTGCGTTAATGTAGGCGGAGCTATTCCGATGCGTCCAGATCGCAAATTAAGCCGCTAAGAGCTGATTGGTCTACTACTGTAGTGGGCGGTCGTAAAGATGAAATGTGCCTTTACTGTCAAATGATTGCTGAAGTTGTCGTTGCTTCACGTCGAATAAATACCATAGTGTTATGTTGTGGAATTTACCGGCGGTAACATTTCTTACTTTATACAGTTTGTATGAGATAATGTTATGTAATAGTGACAAAGTGACACAAATTCAACATATGTGTATACTTTATTTTAAATACAACATAAAATAACTAAAATGTGTTTAAAAACCAGCCATTAAAAGGTATCATATATATATATATATATATATATATATATATATATATATATATATATATATAATTATAAAAACGAAAAATCGAAAATGGTAAGAAGCAGAATGTCTAAGCGATATATATTTAACAGACTGACGTCTTTGAACATACTTCTTACAGTTATTTTAAAAAAACAGTTTTTGCAACATCAACTATGGAAAATAGATTTTTAGATATGTTCGTAAAAGTGTACGTTTGGGGATCTAAATAATTAAAACGAAGATCTGCATAACACTCCATTCTGACAGGTGCTATAGGTTTATTAGTTTAATGGTATTACGCACATTACAACAACCACTATTGACTTTAATGTTTCTTTTTTTTGTGGACAAAATTGCTTTGTTACACTGGTAGATGACGCTCCTGTCATATCACACAGTTTCTTTTTCTGATACATTGTCTATTTTCCTATCAGACATTTAGGGGTACAATCCTTTTTTCCCTGTGTATATTTCCCCACGGTAAAACAATAGTGTGGCATGTAGATGGATTAATGTTAGTATAGTGTTTCTCCAAGTACATACATGTGTATAGGATGTGTATGTTTGTATATTATACATTTCCTTAAAGTAGATATCTTACAAAATATGATATATAATTCTGTGTTTATTAACTTGTAATAATTAAAGTTGTACTTGTATATAATTCATATAATATATATAATAGACTATAATATATAATATAATACACGGTGTTTTGACTGGTTGCACGGAACTGTAAGACACTTGTATATTCCGTATTGCCCAAAGGCACCGGTACCCCTATGCTCATTGCATCATCGTGTCTACCAACTCCCATTCAAATAGCAATTTAATCACATCAATGGATACCGCCGTGTCGGACACGTGTACCGGCACACGTGTTGATCTCGTGATCTACTTCGAATATCACGTCTCTCATAACCCCATAGTGGATGGCTCGATGTTCTACCAGTTTCGTTTTATCAATAAATGTACATATTTATAAAAATGCAATCGAGGTGAGATTTGAATAAAATATCTGTCTGTAAACGTTCGTGACCATTAGGAAAACAATTTAGTTACTGACTTGAGATTTTAAATTCAATTCCTCATCATTATTGTGTACACTCAGTCATACCGAAGTTTGTTAAGAAATTTAAATAAACAATGCAAAAATTATAAAACGCCTACCCACATTTGTTAATGCTTGTTGACTAGTTTATTTTGTTTCTGTAGTGTATGTAACTTTTTCTGTTCTATAATCGTCACTCATTTGTTTTAGTATGTGGGTGTAGGGAGATTTCTTCCTTGTTTACCGATCCCGTCATAATAAATACATTGAAACCATTAGTTATGTTAATTACATGAGATCAATCCTTTGAAGTTTGTGGGAAGGGTACAATTTGTCTTATCATGCACTACGTAGTGCAATATATATACAAATATAATGAAATACACACATGACTTAAACTGTGGAAAGTAACTTTTAAAAACGGCTGTTCGTTTAAATTTCTCTTATGTTATTTTCCTTTTGTGGTAACCATCTTCTTCTTGTTTTGTAGCTAGATAATGGTTGGGGGGGGGGGGGGGGGGGGGGGGGGGGGGGGGGGGGGGGGGTGTGGGGCCGGGGAGATATGTCACCTCTCATGATGGCTCTTTTGTTTTCAACTTGTGACACTTAAACAAACTTGTCTGTCTGCATGCCTGACTACGGCGAATTAATCATATTATCTTTCTCTCTGTGTGTATTACGAGAGAGACACCGTTCACTCAAAAACATTATGTAATATAAAGACACCAGGTGGTACATTCACTCAGGCGTAGATTGACCGTTACGCCCGCGCCCCCTTTGTCGCAAACCGTCGCATTTGGTGTCGGCCATAACCTCGAATTATCATAATTAAACCAGAGACGTATATCCATCTAATTCCTTGTCCAGTTTATTGATTAAACAATTGATATCGGCTCTTAAAGGTACATCCATTGTGTTTTTTGGGGGTCACATATGCTAAACGTTCTAGATTGTGTTATGTTATCGGGAAGTACTGACTGTTGCCATTTTGATCTTAGTCTACTAAGTATATTGACGATATGAAGCTAAAAGTAGTGATTTCTAATCGAAAACCGGACAATGAACCACGTGTGGCGCGCGCCAATGATTTAAACGGTATTATGGAATCTTTTTTATAACAGACAAACTGATAAATTAGAGTTGATCATGTTTAATAGGTCATATAACCACTGTGCATGTACATGGGACGTTTAGTTTTGGTTTCTGCATATGCATAATTACGTTACTCTATTTTAATTGGAAACAAGTAATTATGATATATTTGGTTATTCGGGATAAATATGCAAGCCGGGTAAATTTATTTGCACAGTAAACAGCACATATGGTATGTTGGATCGTATTAAAGCTTAATAAAATTTTATGAAACACAATGGATGCAGTATTAAAATCATTACCATAAAAACGACCTTGTGCTGAAAACATTTCGACATGTTTCAAATACACAACCTGTAGAAATATTGTCTTGATATTTTCCCAAATATATACACAAGTCGAATGAAACATTTCAAATCTATAGACTGAATGTAACCGAAAACGGAAGAATTTGCATTTGGAATTTGAAGGCGGTAGGTTCACTAGACCAGTGACTTTTTTCGGGATTTGAACTTACTTTCTCAGCGTAAGGCACCAACCACCAGCACTGACTGTACCAACAGTTTACCAATCGGTAACCGTGACCTCGATCAACGTATCGCTTGATGACAAAAAATATCAACTCTACATGTAAATAGAAGAGCATCACTAGCAGTTTCAACGAATGACGATGCGTTTGTTTCACACACTATTGGAAAATCAAATTTTATATATTACTTGTGACAGAGAGTTAGACAGTTAGTTTATTAAAGTGTCATTCATATAACTCATTGTACAATATATAGCACAAAGTATTAGTAAATGCCAAGCCAAATTGACTAATGAGACACATGTTACGTTTTAAAACATACTATCCACAAACTCATGTCATATCGAGCGAGACAATAAACCCGGCGAGACGCAACGAAGACGAATAAGCAAACTGCTTAAAACAAGGGACCGGTTGTGTATTGAAAGTGGGTTGTGTATTGAAAGCGTGTATTCAGTCGCTAGTAATAAATGATATACCGGATTAGTAACATACATGTAGGCAGTCGAGCGTTTATCACAATTTGTGACCCACTGGTCACCCACTGATAAAGCGTAATTAAATAATTCCAAATATTCACGATTTGCTAACACTCATGTAGGTGTTATGTACATTGATAGTGTCAGCGACGGTACGCTTTTATATTACGGTTTTATTCACTTAATTGGAGGCAAATTTACTTATACATAGAAGTTCACAAATTATGTGCATATGCGCTGTTCATAAACTAGGGTAATTATCTGAACGGTTCAAGTATTGGACCTTGGTATTCTGAGTCTATTTGGATTGCTTAAGACGCGCAATAATAAAATACCGACAATATACTTCCTTTACTTTGATCTTCGAATGTAGATATAATTGCATTAGCCAATTATTTAATCTACATGATTTGATACATGTCGCACTTTTTGTTATACTTTGTCTAAAGGATACAAGCATCTCAACTTCACTACACAGTTATTGGCATTTCAACTTTTGTTACAGATCATTCAGCATATACATGTATCTCGGTTTTTTTTCTGTCACAGAGCAACAATCCCTTAATCTACCTAAACTCCCATTCTTCTAGTCCCAATTCTTCACTAGTGATTTCTTTTTAACTCATATACACGCAGTGCTCTGTTAGCGGAAATATAGGTACGCTCTCATACTAAAGTAATACTATTGAATCGGTTATGTTAATGATGTCTGAATGGGTTAAACAAATCAAGGATATAACATGTCCGGCTATAAATGTAAATGGAAAACGCCGTATCAGTGTATGGTGACATGTTAATATAAATATTCGTTTCCATTTATGTTTATTAAAATGGTCATGTCAACTGTGTATTAATATTTTTTAAAACAATCTATTTAAAATCTCAATATAAAATCACACTGAACTAATGTTGTGTACATTTTAGATCAAATGCCATAGGGATTATGTGAATATAAATTCAAAGTTTATTCATAAAATTATAACAATAGTCCACATACATACAGTATCTACTATCTAGATAAACTTATTTACATTCGTCACACATCTATCGAAATGCAATAAACATCATAAATGTAAATCTTTATAATGTACAGTAATAGTTGTCTACATGTATCTTATAGACATGCATACCTGTATTTGGGAATACGTATTTGAACCTTGAATGTATATATGCGTGTCTTTTACAGATTAACCTGTCAAATTTGCCTCAAACTAAAATCCAATATCTTGAAAATGTTTTGTTTGAAAGTAAATCTATTATCATTGAAAGATTACTACATGTATGTTAACGATTTTGATTTATGCATCTGCCTGTATAATTAATTACACACTTCATAAACGGGAGCGAATTTAGATAAGCCAACAGTTTAATCAAATCCACTAACATACAGAAAGAAACATTCCCGAAAGAAGACCTAATTTAATGTGTTTATGACAAATGATAAGAAAAGATAGTCCTGTGGGGTTTTGATACTTTACTCCCATATAACGATGTAAATGTAACGACGCCCTTACCAAATATGTAATTGATAATAGAAATATAAATAAAGGTATATCAATCAATATTATTGTATAACATTCTTCAATGGAAATGAAATATGATTATGGCTTCGTCGAATCGTTCCTGAGATGCTTGGTTATTATATTATCGGCAGTGAATAAAGTTGAAATGCATTTGCCGTTATGGAAATGACCCTTCCGACGTCAGTTCTATATGTTTATTCTTAATGAACACAATCAATGTATAATACAACTTTACAGCATACTATATCACTTTGAAAATCAAGTCTCATTTCGTTTCCTGATCATCAAAATGATCAGTTCTAATTTTACCCACAAGCATCGTCAAAACAATATACATCATATAAGGATTTTACCGGAGTTCAAAACCGGCTTCAGGGGAATACCCGACCCACAACTTCCCCATACCACACAAACACCTACACAAAATATGTATCCGTTATCATATCCAAGCAGTTTACTTTTACAAGAACAATAATAAACACTACACAATATGTACACACTGTGTCACTGAAAATAATTCTAAATACACTAGTATGTGGACGACAATATTCAAACTTTATATAAAGTGAATTTCCCCAGTACAATTGCATGTGTTTACAGGAATGCTATTATCTCCAATCGCGTTTATCTCACAATAACAGTGAATAAGAAATTTAGTTTATTACAAACTGTCTCACTTTGTTACATAATCGGACAGGCGTACATTTGTACATGTACATGTAGGACTTTTGAGACCCACACATAAATAACAATAAATTCGTTATTAAGATAAATATCACTATATCTTCAGTTTATTGAGTCAACCATCCATCCATGACCATCTTACGGACATGTCAATTTATGGCCGCAATAGCATTGATCGCAGTAATCACGAGCGCGTACACGTAAGCCCCGCCCTCCCGGTAGCCACTGAACCACTCAGTGGCCCGTACTGCAACTCTCCAACTCTTTTACTGCGATAGTAGCGCAGAAATCACGGGCCAGTCCTGCGAGCCGACTGCATTCCCGTTGCGATAATAGTGCAGTAATTTCACTTTCAGACTGCAAGACAGGGGAAGTGACTTTTGTCCGGCACTGTAGTTGAAATTTTAGGAAACATGTTATGTATACATGTTCTGTGAGCTTGATTACTTTTACAAATGTATAAAGTTAGACTTACCTATATATAATGTTATTCAATGATTTGTTTGATGCGCAATAAATTAACATTATTACACACAGGACAAAAAGTGGTGGAATCCGCTTGCCGGATCCTTCCGGATTCTCCCAAAAATTGAAGGATCCTGAAGAATCCGGAAGAATCCGGCAAGCGGTTTCCACCACTTTTTGTCCTCTGACACTATTCAGGAAAGGATTTGGTGTTACAGTATCTTTTCAATCACTCTCTGGCATTGTTTCATCTATACACTATTTTACTGAAGGCATCAGTAGATATAATATTTCCTTCTAGGATGTAAGTTGTTAGTTGTAATCATATAAACATTATTGCTGTTTATGTGTCACGGTGGACATTGTAATAGTTTGTATGTGTTACAATTTGATTAATGCAATATTAACAGATGGAATATTGATTTATTGTGATATTGAATATTCAAACAGAAATTACAAAGTCTGATAGGTTATGTGAGATAACGTTACACTTTGATCTGTAACTTATAAATACTTTATTTTACAAATCTTCCAAGTTCCAACAATTGAACACTCAAACATTTGAACATTAACTTTGTATCTGGAAGTAAAAGCCAGGAGAGTATATATCCCTGTAACAGAGAGTGTAAATGTGGTTAGAGCAAATCTTTAATAGTTCGATATATGTCATGTGGTGCAGACCAGTATACTTCATGCATCTCTACTTATCACCTCAAATTGTCACTGGACACGAAGATCTTTATTCCCTAACTTGGGAACTTACGACACACGTATAGACCACAGTGACGAAATCAACCAGCCTTTGTGTAATACGCTTATCTTCTTAAAACATTACTGAAGGGATTGTTCAGTGAATGAATATAGTTTGTCATTTGTTTAACCTGGAATAATGTACATGTCATGTGAATTATCCTCTTCATCATCATTGCTACACACTTTAACGTGCAGGGTAGGAAATTATTTTCTTTTTTAAACAATCTTAATTTCAACATGTTAATAACTTAATAGAGATTACAAAACTTAACATTTTTAAATATTGTGAATTATCCACGAGCGAAAGCACAAGAAACTTGATTGCATCAAATCTGATTAGAACGTCTATCATGTCAAGGGAACAAAAAGGTAAACACTGCAACGACAAGAAATAAACGATTTGTGGAACTCTGTTGTACATATTTACTACTTCACTGTGTGTACATATCACTATACTTCACATCATAACCCATCTTGAGTTTTTGAAACTGAAACAAAAACATCCAGAAATTAGAGACTCCCAATGTGATTTGGGATGATGTTTCATGTAATCCATATCTTCCTCATCCATGATGTGGATTAACCTGTATGCTTACTTTTCCTCACAGTCGTAGGTCTATTTTGTAGTACATGTGAAAACAATTATCTCCATGCGAGCGACGCTGTGTTAATTTCCTGTCCCCTGACACCAGAGAACTGTGCTCTGAGCACACTTTGTATTTCAAGCAAAATGTTATTTGCAAAACGTGCTAGGCTTCTTGTCTGCAACTGGTGGACACATATGTGTACTACTTAATGTGTGTTGTTGATTTAAGCTACATTGTAAATTGACAGTCAGTTTAAGTCTCATGTTCTGTATATAGAGATATAAATGATTATGGTCGAAAGCACTACAGTTGTGAACGGGACTTGTCATTTGTTAATATTTGGTTATAAAAATTATTTTAGAGTCAAATTTATTGGATTGCTCTCATTGTTAGAAAGGAAGTGCTCATCTAATATCTGACAACATTCACTGTTTGCTATGTGATTTCTATAACTATGCAGACGCTCTCCATTAAATTGCTACTGATAATTTCAATAAGTATTTCCAACATTGTTTTGTGTATAATGCAAAATATGATGATACAAAAGAAGGTCAGGTGATATAGGGTGTATCACGACTTTTAAGAGTATATCACTTATACCATGGCTGTTAGTATATTATTGCTAAAAGAAAGCCTGCGACATCAGTGTGACTATACATTGCATTGAAACCTGCCACACAAGCTTGAAATAGCGAACCTAGGATGATACTGCACTAGTTCAGCAGTAGCATTGCACCCAAACGGTATGATGCAAATGTATTGAAATACAAATAAACTTGCTTTTTTAAAGACATATATAGAGGATAATTGGCTTTTATTGACGAATACCATGTTTATCTCATCGAGTGAGTTAGAAAGTTTACATTATCACGATTGGCGCAGCCTCGAGGGATAATATTTAAAGTTTCTAACTCATGGGATGAGATAAACATGGTATTTGTCAAGAAAAGACAAATTTTCTATTTATTATATGACCAAATCCGTGCATATTCACCGAAATCAACTTGCATTAACGTTAAGTCGGCTCCAGAATGAGCATGTCGCCTCAGCAACAATGTGACGTCATGAACGTGTCATGACGTCGGAGCATTGTTTTATGACGTCAGGTCATTGTTATATCAGTCACTACTTCCATGGTTATTTTCACTAGTGACTAATAACACGGTTTATTTTCATTGGTAGATCCCGGTATTTCACCTGCAATCATATAATAAAAGAGAGTATTTGATCCCTTGTAATGCATTTATATTAGCCTTCTATCCTAGGGTCACCTTGACCTAGAAAGCAAAACTTAACATTCATATCTACCAGACACCAATCATTTATAACCACGTGGTATTGAAGCAATCAGGTCGATGTCACCTTTCTATTGTTTTGATTGATGAAGTTCATTACAGTTTTATCATTCTGTCCACCGAGAACACTTATAGAGACTATCATATTTGAACATTGTGTAGTCAGTGTAATAATAAAGATGTTGATCCTATTGACAACATTAAAAGATGTGGCTTTTATTATCATCCAATTTCTTTTTATGATTACACCGGGTTATAAAGTGATGAATTGAAAATGTTATAGACAGAGTAATTGTAGGTGTTTGGCCTATTAGGTCGAACAACATGGATATCCTAGAGAGAAGAGGAAGGTATTACGATTAAAAAGAAGAAACATGCGTAGAATTTGTTTACATAAGACATTTTATCATACAATGGGTGGTGTTCTCGGCAGGATAAAGGCTACGGATATTTTCGGTATCCGTTGGGTTCATATACGGATAAAGATGCAAATTACAGAGGTCAAGTGACGGAACTTCTTTTGTAAATGACGTCACATGCATTACCATTTCGAACGCCTGTAAACAACGTAAATTGTCCTAACAGTTGTAACAGCGAAACAGCTTCATTTATATATACATGCTTTATTTCTTATACATTAATTTGAGAAATGACAAAACAAACAGTTTGCAATGCATGGTACGGCAAACTTTGTTTATTATGATCAAGAGGTGCCAACAACAACAGTTTTGGCAAAACATGGTCATCGCGAGTTGAAATCTACCGAGCAAACTATTCATATAGATACTCACAGGTAACAAAGGCAGTTTGAGTCACATTCATTTATCGAACGTCAATCTTCACTGTTCCATAATGTGACTTTTGAAAAGGGGATTTTAGAATTCGCTGCCTAACATTCAGTTTAGCTCTCCGTGTTATGTGTGAGTCGCCATTTGCAACCGGGCGGAAGGGAAGCAACTCTCGCTCCTTCAAGATGGACTCCCCTACACTCATGATTACACGAAAGGACGCGAGTTCGAATTCGCTGTCCTCACCTTTAATATATATTTTTTATTTGAAAACGTATTCAAAACATTGAATAATATGATCATGCCAAAAATTACAATTATTTTCACTGAAAGCATAATTTAGGAGGCGTTATTTTGTGTCACTTTACTGTGAGAATAGCAAGCAGTTCATTTGCATATATCAATACGCGTAGTTGCAGTAAAGTTCAACTTTGAAATTAATGTTGTCATGCTGTTTTGCGCAAAATGAATGAAGAATGACATTGTATGATAAATAAGTTATCATGCTCGTGTGTTTTGGGATGGTAAATATCCTGCATTAGGAATAAACACAATGTATTTAGCTCGCCAAGGCTCGCAAAATACAATGTTTATTCCTAATGCAGGATATTGACCATCCCAAAACACACTCTCATGATAACCTCTATAACTTAGTTTTAGAAGTCGCCATTGTCGTGTAATTGTTATGTCATGGAGTATCATGAGTTTTATATGTTTTTATGTTTTATAATTGACGTAGCCATGAAAGGAAAAACAAGGTCTACTTCATGTGTATGTTAAAACTGACTTGTACCCTGATATCCGAACTATATTTGGAGCTACGGTTCCCTCACTAAGTAGAATAGCATGTTATTTCACTTAGTGACATTTAGAAAAGTATGTACCATACAATTTAATCTGTAAATGTCGTGTTTTACTTTTATTTTAATTAGTGAGTGTATTGATCATCACGTTTGAAGACAATCAATATCTTCTAAAAAAATGTATATAAATCAGAATATTCCTGACCTTTTCTGAGCTTTAATGACACCTTAAAGTTGCCAGTCTTTACGAAGGTTATTAAGTGAAGCAGACAGTAGTTGTGATGTGTTCGAATAAATGTGCAACTATTATAATTTATTTCGGAATTTCTGTGTTCATATACATTGTATATTTAAATTAATATTTTCAATTATTCTGCCGCAATGAAGATCTTGAAACAGATTTGTCAGTTTGCAAAATATCCTAAAATATTGCACTATAATCAAAATAAAGTGTCTACTGACCTACTGGTGATCTCCATTTACATGATCGTAAGACATCAACTGTCTAGACTTTCGTCAACAAATATGTATGAAAGGGAATATGTAAATACATAGACGTCAGATTGAATCACATATCATTGTTACTATTCAGCAAACTGATTCATTTAATCTATTAAATAATTCGGCTCTTACTCCGTCTGTCAAACAATGACAATAGACAGTTGAAAGTACTAGATGGCGTTGGTTCCAATGCTGTTTATCTATTTGGACAAAGTTAAACATACCATTTCTAGTTCATGATGCTTTGAAAACTTACCTGTAAGAGGCAAAACGACAGATGTGGGTTGGTAAAGTTTATTCGGTTATGCACATTGACAGGACTGTTGCTTTATTTGTATTAAAAACAATAAATTATCATTTATTTGACGAAAGGTCATGAACATGCAAATCAAATGAAGCTATTTCAACATAAATCAGCACGTGTTGTATTATGAAAAATACACATGACTGTTGAAAGAAGTCACTGAGTGATTAGCTTACACATTACCTATACAGTAGTTATATATCTCCCCTTCCCATCTTCGACCACAAGCCTTAACTTGTGCGAGTCTCCATCACTGGCTATTTCATGCTTTGCTGCATTTCGTCACCCTCTCTTTGTGCCAGCTTGTTGTTGCGCACTATGGACTTCCATTGCTGCTACCACAGAAAAGATAAACCTCTCCATGACACATGATGGGAAGGTTAAAACATGCATGTTCTAATCGTTTTCATTAACAATTGAGATATTCGTATTGAGAGATTTTTTACAGATCCCATTATAATTCCTTTCAAATTAATTTCTACAGTCATGATGATTTCTCAATACACCTATATCGCATCAACATATACTACTATAGCTGGGGGAAAAGCACTCGTGTATAGTTGTTCTTTTTGCAGTGAAAACGTTGACTCGAAATTGCAAACAACGTGTAAATGACAGTGTAGCATTTTACTCAATTAGCTCATATGTAAAACAGTTTTCTAATACAGATGAGGTTGCAGACAGTGGGAACTACACATTAATAAAAAATGCTTAAATTCTCAAACAATTGTTATATGGTCGCCTCCTCACAAAAATAAATTTCTGATTTAAAATGAATTGTTTGACTTAAGAAATAGTTAGTGAATTGGAATCTACCAGCTAACTCCAATTATTATGTTTAAAATCTGATAGGAATAATTTATGTGACTTAATCATTCCAATTTTATTTATTATGAATATGAATATATTTGAGATATTAGCAAACAATTTTACTCAACCGTCGTGAGATCACTCATTAGATAACAATGAGTTGGTTACACACATGTGTGATATCACCACATCATAATAAACGTGTGTCATCTTAGTTGTTGTTTGTTGACGTCACAATATTAGCTATGCAACTGAAATAGAGGATGGCCTATTTGCAAGTGACCGTCAGTAACAACAATTTTCTTGCAATTCAATGCTATTTTCATCATTGAGTAATACATAAAATACTAAACTCGGTCGGGACAACGTCTAGTAATCTATATGTTCTAAATCAAATCGCATTCCTTTAGTTTATCATGCTTAACAAAGAAAACGTGTAAATTTGACAATTCCTCCTCTTTAGATGTTGGTATGGCACGATTTTCAACCTCAATTGTTGTTTTCAGAGACTACTTATGCTTGGATGTTTAAAATTCATTAGCATTAATTTGCACTGACATTTTGGATTCTATCAGTTGAAAGAATATTTGCAATGTTGTCCAATATTCTAATGCATCGTCAGGGTTGTCTGGATCTTAAGTGCAAGAAGTTGTCATTGATATGTACCAGACACTAGGCAAATACTGCCATCCTGTATTGACCGAATACGGTCGATGTCTCATTTCCATATTTGTGAATGGTGCAGTACATTTGATCTGTACAGTCTGCTGGTTTACATGTAATAGAGAATGTATTACAGACAGCAGCAAGATAACTAGTGTACATGTAGGTGTGACTGATGTAGTTAATGTAAGCTGTTTTGTCTACTGATATAAACAAAATAGAGACTGTTATATGTCGTCCATGGTTATTTTCACGACATGACACAAAGGCAGGTAACTCTCCTTGTCTGATTCGTGTAAACAAAGTCAAAGTCATTTTCATGGTTCACCCAGGAGTATGTCGCATAATGCACTGCATGTTTCCTCATCATATTTCACCAACGTCAAATTCTACGTAGACTTGCTCAACCCTTTAACGTGATATTGTTTCACTTAGCTGTTCAATCTCCAACAAATACAACTCTCAACCAAAACTTACAACCATAAATAATGTTTGATCCAAAGCGCCAAGTACATACAGACAAAGACAAAGAAAGTATGATTTAAGGTATTGGCAATTATAATCTTATAGTCTTATATCATGTGAAGTTTTAATGTGCAGTGTCAAATAAAACACAAAATTTGATCCAATCAATTTCTTCCAGAAAAATAATCACGCTGGACCAATAAAATGGTACCAAAGGTTTAACATAGTCCAATGTCAGAGACTCTGATAACAAATGTTTAGAATAAGGTATAAATAGTTTAATTACATTAGACTATTATAGAATTGAATATAATATAATTTGATATAGATGTATGCTAAATCAAATAGTTTAGCATATAAGTTACAAAAAGATAACATGTGAATATTAAATTAATACAAGTTGTTGTCCGCATAATGTACTTTCATAAATTTTATCGGTGGATTCTGTCAGAAGTCATACATTATGTCAAACAAATCAAGTTTACTCTCGCTCAGTGAATGAAGATTGTCATCGTCGATTTTGTAAAGGCTGGGTAATAATGTTTCCAATAACAAACCAAAACGTAAAATGTGCTACTGGAGAAAGAATGTACTTCGTCGTTTCTAATATTCGTGAATTAAAATGTTGTGAATTCATAGTGCTGATGTTTCCTTTGGCAGGTTTGGTTTAGCTCTGTTGCGTATATATATAGAATAGTGTTTTAGTACTTAGTACTTTAGTCTGTCTGTCAGATGGATTTGTTCTTAATTAAATACATGTCCATGTACGTGTTAATCTATAAATGTTTTATGGAATGGTTGGCTTAGAACTTGTTCTTGGTCTGTAATTAACATGCATGTAAGTGTTAATCATGATTCATGATTCATGTCTATTTTGCTTTGTACTTTGGCTGTCAATTACTGCATCTTAATGTTTGATGGTGAATATGTTGTTTTAAGATCGTCCCAACATCAATATTGTAAGTAATCCAACAAGTTCAAAGACGACTTGAAAGTGACTCTCTGTTAACTTCATCGAACCCCTATCCTGTTAGATGTTCTCTTGTCTGATTCAGGTGCCAATATACTTTACTTCTCTATGCAACCAGGAGACGCTAAAGTTTAAACAATATACAGACGTTTAGGCTCAAGTTGGGATACCGCGTCTCGAGTATTACTTTTCTTTCATTGAATATCTTAAAATACATAAACCTTCTGACCAATCTATTTCATAATGCTGTATATAACATGTTAGCGTTTATGTAATTAAATATGACAATGTACCTAATATTAGTTCCAAGTTTGTATGGTTTTACATGACTTAAATCATTCACTCATGAACACGACCACGAACAGTTTTATGAGGTTCTTGTCCATTATGTGCAATCTTCGCCTGGTTGTCATTACAATTAAAATCTCCTTTTAAATATATTGCCTCTCATTGTAATTATATGTTATTGCTAATTTGTTCCTGATTAATTACTTCATGTTAATAGGTTAATGATTAATATTGTATTTGTAACATATACTGGCGATCAAAAGAAAGTTTCCACTCAATTTGAAGGCTTGTAAAAGAAACACAAACTCTGATACGGTTTGTGAGAATCATTGAAATAGATTATTTCATGGTTTACTTCATTCGACCATACTAAACGTTAAGGAAACCACACAGCAAATATTGAATAAATGAAGGTCGTGCCTATTTTAGAGCCAAGAGAACTTGGAAGCTATAATGATCCAAAAACGGCCAGACACCAATCAATGAGAGAATCAGAGCAACACTGAACAACTTTTATCAGTTGTAGCTTCTGGCCTCGTCGACGTAATCAGCTCATAGTATGTATAACAGATGTGCCGGTGATATTCTACATCATTCTAGGTTTAAAATGAACAGTATGTGGTTTTAAAGAGTCAGGTCGACCAGACATATCCCAGTCAGTGTCAGACAAACACTGTACACATTTCATGTGGTAAATTTTGTTGTTAATGCAATTGATAATTCTACATTAAAACGGAACTATCAGTTTCGGAAAGAATGCCACAAAAATTGACTGGACACAATGAAGGTTATCATGTTTATTCCTGAAATAAGACATATACATTGTGTGGGTTATCATTGATTGCATTCGTTATGAGGTCCCTATTTCGAGAAAATGTGATAACCCACAACATCATCAGGGGTGGGAAATTAAACCAAGGTAAAATCGATAATTGCTTCAGAATAAGATTGCACATACTACAATTGATCCACAAATAGAAATATTGTTTTTTACAAAAACGTACAAATCTGTATTTTGAAGTAAACTTTTAGATCATTAAAGTGCATTTTCTCAGTTTCACGTTTTGTGGGTTATCTTCCTCCGACCCCTTCAAATGTTAATTCAAGACAATGTCGGCTGGTCAAGATTATACAGAGGAATGACTTCTGTGTTCCAATAAAGCAAAGGAGGTCACATGGGCATGTCAACCTTTTTTTGTTGCATGATCTATGATCGATGAAGCAACGTCAAGCAGTTAGGTTTTAGAAATTAATTTTACACATGTACATAGATTTCTTCTATGAAATCAATAGCTGTCGCAAACCATAGCATTTCATTAATCTCTGCACAAGCTGTTTGTGGGACGATTGATGAAGTAAGAGGCAAAGGTAACTACATATTACCCATACGGGTGAGAAGACACAGGTGATTATTTTTGTGATATTTGCACATGTGCTTTCAAGTGATTCTCAACGTTGATTGGTCGGTTACCCGGAGAAAGGATGACTATGGCGTCATAAAACAATGGTCTGACGCGAGGAATTATCTAATGACGTCACACTGTTACTGTGGCGACGGGTCCTTCACAACGGCCGCCCAACATGAAAATGTAACAAGCAAGCGTAATTTGGTATATTTAATTGCATAATGGGTAATATATAGAACAACCAACTCGGTACGAGTGATTACGGGAAATATCCACTCGTCTAAATAATGTTCAGAGCCACTCGCTAAAGCTCGTGGCTGAACATTATTTAGACTCATGGATATTTCCCGTAATCACTCGTACCTCGTTGGTTATTCTCTAAATGTGCACCAGCTGTAACATATTCCCCAACTTTACTGGACGTGTGTAGGCTGATGTTGACAAAGAGTGATGATATGTACTGTCAGGAATAAAGTTCATGAAATTGACAACACGCCTTAAGATAAATAAATTCATAGAAACCACAGCGACATCTATTTGATGTGGGTTCGAATTTCGCAAGGATCTCGTCTGACCAAAAGTACAACCAATTGTGCTAATATATAGAGGATATCTGTCTTTTTTGAGTGAGGTAGAAAGGTTATATATGAGATGAGATAAACATTGTATTTGTCAAGAATTGACGGATATTCTATTTATTATATGATGTTATCCTTGTAATTACGTCCGAAAAGTGTCGTGGGAAAAGCCCGTCGTCACAGTAACACTTTGATGTAATAAGCTGATTCGCTGCGTCAGACGATTGTCTTATGGTCGCAGTGAAAACAAAAGTTATTTTCACTGTAGCTTGATAGACGGTTTATTTCACTGATAAATCCCAGTAGTTAATTGCTCGTCATACAATAAATACGTGTAAACGAAACTGGTTAATGAAAAGTTTGTTATGGATCTATGCTATATTTACAATCACTGCACAATTTCAAGTCCAACGAAGTCAATATGTTGTCAATGTATAAAACTGTCATCTTTGTAATCAATACATGTGTAAGCTATTGATTTATAACGTTCTTTGTTTTGTATAATATTTGGTAAAAAATAGTATTACCCTATAACATCAAACATCTCTATCACACGTTAAAGAAAGTTTTGATGTATGTCTCATGGCACAACACTGTTCTTCGCCAACAGTCTAGGTAACTGTTATATTCTATCAGCGGTTCCTACATCGTATTGTATATAACACATACTAACAAGAAATACTAAAGAGAAATGCAATTAAACACGTTTTAAAAAGAATTACAATTATTCTTATGTACAAGGTTGCCTTGTCCAGATATGGGATCGGTTTTAATGCAGTTATGTTTGTTCTTCCATCCACGGGTCACCCTGACCTACAATACAAGCGACTGCCATTGATATGTACCAGACAGTGGGCACTTATTACCATACCGTATTGAAGCAATCGATGTCTCATTTCCATATTACACAGGAGAAAATACAGTGATTTCCTGAAGTTTCCTGAATAGTATACGTCGGGTATCCAAACCAGTATACGGCAGTATACGTCGGGTATCCAAAAATATCCTGATCAGTATACGGCGGGTATCCAAACTCAGGATACTCTTGGAAACTTTTGTTAACTTTTGTATACTCTTGTATACTCTAGGAAACTTTTGTATACTCTTGTATACTTTTGCATGAACTATTTTATATTGAATTAACTACTTCAGAGTGCATTTTACACTTTAATAACATTAACATAATAAGGAATGAAGTTTTGGAATTAGCATGAAAATTTATATCCTTCATGAATGTAGTCTGATAATAATAGTAACTTAATTAATGTTAATTATACAGGTTTATTTATAATTTTTACAAATCTGTATGTTGGTGGTTGGGGTTGTGGAGTTTTGAGGGTAGGTGACTGGGTGTGGGGTGCCGTTTTTCAGTGTGAAGTTCGTCAGTGAGAGGCATGAGTGTTGTTGTGTACTTGTGGCTATAGATTGGAGGTTGGGACGGCCGCTGTTGCCTGTGTTGCCTGTGTTGAGTTGAGTGGCTACGAGTTAGGGGTTTGATATTTATGTTTATTTGCTTAGGTCTAGGAAGGAAGGGTCGTGGGTAGTACTTGAACTGTGGTTTCAATTTAATTGTAGATGTACATGTAGAGGCACAGTTTATGCCTTAATGTTAGGAGATGTGAGTCGATCTAGGGTGAGGGATAACATGATGGGTGAAGTTTGGAACTGGGAATAGAAATTAATTAATAGTGAGTGACTGACTGGGGGTTATGGGCATAGATCGAGATAGTCTTTGGTAAATATATGGTTGAAGGATTACTAAGGCAGGGTTTGGTAGCGGCATGGTAAATTACTGGGAATGGGGACGGTGATGTAGGAAGGATGTAAGTGAAGAGTTATGCTGGGAGCTGGGGATATATGTACCTAGTGGTAGACTCGGGTGACTATGCTGAGATGCACATTGTCTGAGATGTAAAATCAGAAAACAATAATTAGAAAAGCAAGGTGGAGTCATTTCTATATGTAACTACAATGATACATGTATGTTGCATATTTATGGGAGCATTAGTCGGATTTGTGTGTGATTGAAGTAACTAACTTTTGTGTAATGTGTCAGTCATTATGTTTTAAGATACGTCAATGTGGCTAAGTATGGTTTCTATTGTATGGTTTGCTTATGTAGATTGAAGTTGCTGAGTCGTATCTGTTCATAGAAGTGTTTCTGTGAATGTAAAGGGACAGTTGTTTAATATTCCACGGTCCCGTGATATGGTTTATGTATATTACGTAAGAGCCTGCCTGTCGTTGCAGGAAACTTTTGTAACAAAGATGCTTTGTTTTCTGTGTAGTTGAATTCAGTGAACCTTATAGATGATTATGGATGTGACACATGATTCAACAAGTATTATCAAACTACAGTAAAACATACAGTAGTAATTGTTAAGATATATCATAGATATATCAACCAATGTTCGGTTTGGGTAAAAAATATAATGCTGATGGCGCAAATCATTTCAACCTGGAAACAGTTACAAAAATGGTAACATTGCGTTCTTATATAATTCCAAAGGTTACAGACCCATGCTAGACTTACAATACAACTATGTATAAAATCTAAAAATAAAGTGAATATGATATGTCTTACATAGGACGATTAATCATTATTAATTATTATTATTAATCATTGAACTTATCTTTGTAATTATTTACTTTCTTTAATGCGTGAATGGTGGTATAGTATGTCATCCCAATGTTACAAATACAAAGCTACAAACTGTTTACTCAAAAACAACGTTCGGTAGTACAAAAACATTTACAGAAGTACAAATTACAAGCACGCGTCTGTAGTCAGTCAATTGATTAAAATAAGTTAATTGAATTATACATGGATAAATAACAAACCAAGTACAGAAATACGGCATATTTTGTAGCTGTATGATAAAACTTACGATATAATTAATTAATTAATTAAATATTAATACATAGTCTGATTCGTGCTAACTAATGTTTAATATGTACCAAACCAATTGTATGTTTGGATAACGGTGTTGGAAGTGTGAACTGCATTGACTCTGATCCCGAGTTTATTGTAGCAATAAATTAATTAGGTGTTAATTTCTGTGTAGTGCGGTGATTAACGAACCGTAACGGGATTGTGAACATCCTTTTTGAGAGCGAGTTTATTGGGGCAGTAAATTAATTGCAATTGAGTAAGTGATAGCTTCACTGTAAATCAACTGTGGGTTATTAGTTTGAGTAAAATGGGTGAAGGATTTTAAAATGTCAATGCAAAATGCCATATGAACCAATGAATAAAGTGCTTGTGTTCATATACTGAAATGCGACTATATATATGTGTACATAATACAAGTATTTCAATCACTAGAATTAGTTAGTTTTGGGAGCATTTTTCTCATATAAACATTAAAATCACGACTTTGCTTTTACCAATGTGTAACTCTTCAAGCATGAAGCATATATGAAGTCATGTGTAACCTTGTTTAATGATACAAATGTGCATACAAACGATTTTAGTTATGATAATCTTTATTTCTTATACTTAGAGGCCACAGGCCTATAGTACAAAAACGTGCAAAGATTCACATGCAAACATAGAAAACACCTGTTTGGAGGTACCTAGTAATATTTTGGAATATTATTTGTTCTCAGGACAGTATACAAAGGACAAATTAAAAGAAAATGGTATTCGTCTTCAACACAATTAAGTTTACACAATTTACAAATTCTATTTTCTAATGCCATATTGTAATATCTTCCTGTCTCAATTACTAACTCGTGGGATGAGCACCTGAAACGTGAAACTGCATTTAGGAATTTCCTTATATCTAACATACTCAAATAATATTCTCTTTCTGTGTGATTTAAACATTTTATAGTCAACACATTTGTTTGAAAGTGACAGCGATGTAGCCCATTCCTGTGTAAATATATCTTTCAGTCTTTGTGTAACATTATTTACAAAATTTGAATTGAAATCCACGTTTTGACTCTGCCATATATCCCCAAAACTAATAGTATTTGATAACTCACAAACGTTGGATACCCAATTTGCCTTTCCTCTCTTATCATACAGAATCATCATATCATAACAGGGTATCTATTAGAAGGCATATTTAAGAAATTTTATCATTCCAGCTTTGGCAAATATATGAACTGGGAATCTGCCACACTGTCCATACACCATATTACTGGGTGTGCTTGCCTTCACTACTAGAAAGTTCTTACAGGTATAAAAGTGTATCTTTTCAATAATATCATAATGTTTAATTCCCCATACCTCTGATCCATACAATAATAGTGGAAGAATTTTTTAGTCAAATATTTTGTAAAATGATTTGCAATCAATACATTGGTTGTATCTACTAGTTTATAAATACTTTTGAGAACACCAATTAACACCTTTTTGGCTAGTGTGGAACAATGTTTTGCATGAAAGGCATAAGCAATTTGAAAAGTTTACTCCAAGATATTGATATGCGGCTGACCTTTATAACACCACTTTTCCGTTTTAGACAGCTTACCTCCGTTTTTGAATACTATAACTTAACTTTTCTCCATGTTGACAGTCAATCCTGCATTTTCTCAGTAATGTTCTAATTCATTTATATGCCGTTGTAACCCGATGACGCTTGAAGAAAATAAAATCATATCATCGGCAAACATTAATAAAAACAATTCGTCAAATAAGAGTGTAACTGGATGCCATGAGAACCACTACTTTGAATAATCAAAAATTCATTTATAAACATTGAAAACGGAAACGGCCTTAAAATGCATCCCTGTCTAAGACCAGAATTGCAGGTAAAAGAATCTGAAATGTCATGGTTATTTCTGATACAACTTTGACTTTATCATACATATTTCTGAACAATGTATTCATCTTAGGGCTTATGCCATGTTTCTCCATTACCTCCCAAAGTTTTATTTTTTGTATCGAGTCAAAGTCTTTTTTTAAGTCAATAATCAGGGCATATAGTTTATTACCTTTTGTACCAAGACACTTCTGAACTATCAATTGCAATATAAAAATATTATCTACTGTGCTATATCCCGCCCTTAAGCCTAATATCTATTTTATCTAGTGTATCAGCCCAGAATGTTAACCTCGATGATGTAGACGAATACTTTCCCTAATATACTTAGGGACTTTATACCTATATAATTATCTACATTATTTACATCTCAACTCTTATGGATTGGGATAACACTTCCAGTAGTCGATGGGAAGTTGCAACTCTCTAAGATTACGTTAAAAACTAATATAACTAAATATCCCCCGAGTGTTTTATAAATTCCGGTAAAATATTATCTACACCTGCTGCTTTGTTGTCCTTTTTTGTATGCTATATAATGTTTCTTGCCTATCTATTGGCGAATCCAGAATATCACTATATTCACTATAATTCTTCAAGCTCATAACGTAAATCGCCAGTAACTCCCGTAGTCGAGTTTACACTGAAAGTGCTATCTGTTTCCTTTCCGATAGACAAAAACATATGTTTGAAATGTTCATACCATTCTTTATTGCTTATATTATACTTTTTGAATTGCTTACCCTGCAACTCCCGAAGGATGGACCAAAACTCTTTGGAATTGATATTATTTTCTAGCTTAACTGGTTTCTGCTTATAGTATTCCTTTCGTTTCTGTTTAATTTCAGTGTTATATAAATTTCTTGTTACGTGGTAATCATCTAAGTGTTGCTTACATTGATGTTTTCTAAACTGGTTTAATATTGTGACAACGCTCAGCTTTCAAACTTCTACATTCAGAATCAACCCATGGACTATCCTTTCCCGCATTTCTAAACGACAATTTTCGTTTCATATTTGCTGCAACAGTACACATCTCATCTGCCACATATTGTACACTACGATTGATATCACTGAATACTGAATCTAGACATTTATAGAGGAATTCTTGCACACTATCTGAAAACAAATTTTCTCCTCAGACCGTTCTGCCTTCCATACAAACTTGGTACATCCATTGTGTTGTTGGGGGTCACATATTGCAAACGCTATAAATGGTATTACTTTATCGATAAGTACCGACTGTTACCGAAAACTACCATTTTGATGATAGCAGACTTAGCATATTGACGATATGATCGAAAACCGGACAATGCACAGCGTGTGGCGCGCGTCAATGAGTCAAACGTAATTTTGGAATTATATTTATAACAGACAAAAAGACAAATTTGAGTTGATAATGTTTAATAGGTCCCATTATCACTGTGCATGCAAATGGGGCGTGCAGTTTCGGTTTCTGCACATGTATAATTATGTTACTCAATTTTAATCGGAAACTAATAATTATGATATATTTGGCGATTGGGGATAAATTTGCAAGCTGAGTGAATTTATTTGTATTGTAGACAGAACATGTCGTGAGTTGGAACGTATTAAAGCCAAATGTTATGAAACACAATGGATGTACCTTTAAGACAATGATTAACTCATTTCTTATTACATCATCGGTTTTAAATATGTGAGAATTTAAATTGAGTTATACATGAATATATGGATAAATAACAAACCAAACACAGATACTTACTAAACATCTGTTAGCATATTTTGAAGCTGTATGATAAAACTTACGATATAATTAATTAATTAATTAATTAGATAATAATAATTATAAAGTCTGATTCGTGCTAACATATAGTTTTATATGTACCAAACCAAACGTACATTTGGATAACGGTGTTGCATAGACTCTGATCCCGAGTTTATTGTAGCAATAAATTAATTAGGGGTTAATTTCTGTATAGTGCGGTGATTAACGAACCGTAACGGGATTGTGAACATCCTTTTGGAGAGCAAGTTTATTGGGGCAATAAATTAATTGCAATTCAGTAAGTGATAGCTTCACTGTAAATCAACTGTGGGTTCCTAGTTTAAGTAAAATGTGTGAAGGATTTTAAAATGCCAATGCAAAATGCCATATGAAATGCGTTTATGTGTAAATAATACATGTATTTCAATCACTAGAATTAGTTAGTTCAACATTTTGGGAGCATTTTTCTCATATAAACATTAAAATGACGACTTTGCTTTTACCAATGTGTAACTCTTCAAGCATGAAGCATATATGAAGTCATGTGTAACCTTTTTTAGAGATACAAATGTGCATAAACGATTTTAGTTTATATATATATATATATATATATATATATATATATATATATATATATATATATATATATATATGAGAATTTAATGGGGGAGGGGGGTACAGAGCCCACTTACATCCAAACGGATAACCAAGGGAGAGTTAAATACATTTATGTTCGTGCAGGTACATACTTATTATCGCTAATGACAGTTATGATTAGAGGGTACCTGGTTTGTGTCATTTACTCTCCGTGCATTTATAGTTGCTTGGTTTAATCACTCTAAGTACATAATAAAAAGCATATTTACCGTTAACGATATGATTCATGAAGAAAACAATATTCCACATTTTATGGTATCATTCATCAATACGATATAGACTAGGTTTGACAAACTTGATCTTGATAAATAAAGTTAGGCACATACAACAATACAAACAACAATACAAATTTAAAAAACTATTGAACAAAGATCCACATTTCTTATCTTATGATGGTTTACCTCTAAAGTATAACAAGGTGTATTGTCTTTTCAAGCCTCCAACTTCTAATAATATTAACATTATTAAAATTTCACAATTCGTTATCTATTCCATGTATTTCATCGAGATGAGATGATATGATATGATGAAATCAACCGCCTTTCTATTCAAATTATTGATGATCGAACTGTTGTATTATTATGCATGAAACACAAATCGATATAGACTGCAGGTCTAACGTCAACGTTATGATATATCATACAACAGAATATAATTTAGGGGTTAATACATGTCCGAAATGCACGTACTACTTCACTGCCCCCTGTATGAATGTGAGAGAGAATATTTAGTTGAAATGTGCAATATGTTTAATCAAGAGTTTTGTAGTTTTAATGATTTAAAGAAAGTGGGTTTTATACTATCAAATGTTTATGTTTTTATGATTGCTGCCAAAACCTGCCAAAATATTTTGTTGAAGAGAAAACAGGTTTTATACTCGTAATTTTACCAACGTTTTTCTTTTACTCTAGCCTTTTACGTAACAATGTTCTATTTATGTGTATATATATTTTAGGTATATTTTAGTTATAGTCTCTCATAATCCCACTTGTGGATGGCCCTTTTTATGTATATATTTATTGTATGTTTTATAATGTAACGGGGTGAGACTCTAATAAACACTTGTCTGTCTGTCTGTCTGTCTGTCCTTATACACACAACGGTTCATCCCCTGGTTTGTCGGATGGGAAATTAGCTACTTTTATTATCCAAACAATCAACCTTTTAAATAAGTAAACCTTATATATCTCCCAATGTATGTTGATGTCATTATAATTGTGTCATTTTCAATGATATTCTTTATATCTTTACTTGTTAGGTTGTTAGTTAGGTGACAAAAGATCCTTTTCACGGTCGGCCCACCATTAACATCTTTAATCTTGAACGCAATTTCCAATGAAGTCAATTAACAAAACACATACACAGCGCAGTTTCAACACCCTGAGACATAATGAGCAGTAATTACTTGACAGTTAATCTGGTACATTCTCACATTTGTATATTCACGTCATGGTCAAATGATGCAATTTGCTAGAAGGTTAAACATGACAGCTAGTGTATCTGCTCACTGCAACGGATATCAAAATTGCAAAATAGCGACACATTGGCAAATACTGTATGAATACTATATACTGAATATTATTTGAATAATTACGTCCACGTGCTAGATGCCAATGGATAACTTGAATAAAACTAGTTAGAAACTTCACCTACCACAAACAGATCAAATACATGAAGGAGATGGCTGTTAATAAAGTACTATCGTTTTTCATAGACCATATAATTTCCTTATATATTTTATTTTATATATGTTTACATATTTTTTCAGGTGTAAGATTGTACTGTCGGACATGTAAGACAAATGCTTTTTCGACAATTAACAAGATTATCATATTTCATAATAAAAAATTACCGATGTCGACTAACCATCGACCTATTCTGGTATATTCACTGCAATACCGCCATATAAAACTTCTGAAACGAATACGCACGTTATCTGATAGCATAATTCCAGCCTCATCCAGCTTATTATTGTTAACATGTATCCATTGAAAAATATATTTCACTTATGTCCATCACATACAAACCAATACTAGTTAGATTTGCTTTGCATAACAAACGTGAATTTCGTATGCTCCATCAAATTTTGCGTTATATTCATGTATATTTGTATATATGTCATTATGTATACCTTACCAGATTTGACTTCATAACAATGAACCAGTTCATTAATTGCTAAGTGAACAGTAGTATGTTATACAATAGGTGACGCTCTGCATTTAGTGAAGGCGATACGAGGAGTTTTGGGGATGTAGGCAATATGGGGTGTAGGCCAAGCTAACACATTTCAACAGGGTCAAAAACATACGGTACAAAGTCTTTTTCGGTAATGAAGGAATTGCGAGAATCATACAAAACAGCGCCTATAGCAAATTGCAAACCGTTTAATACGTACTGTACACAGTCTGGACAATTATTATGCATAATTATAAGCACGACAATCATATCCTTGGTTAAATTATGTCAAAACTACATGTGGCATGTGGTCAAATACTTATTTTCCATTATCCCTAGTATTTCTGTAAGAAATGGATAGTTATTCAATGTTTTAAAAGATAAATTCTGCAAACATAGTGTAGTGACATTATCAAATATACTCTGCTTTCATTAAGGATTCCCCATGTTTTGATCAATATGTTATAAGGAACGAAACCAATATGGTGTACAAATCAATATTGTAATTCTTAATTTGCCGGTTGAAAAAGGTCGATATCACAATCCCTCGTCAAGAACGAGTATATACATTATATAATTCTATCTAGATTCGTGATGAATTTCATTATTTATTTAATTGTAATGCTTTATCAAATCAACGCTTATATTTGATAAATAAATATCCATACACTTTATCATCTTGTGTGTACATTGGAATGCATAAGTGCTAAAGAATCACAATCAAAAACAAATTTTTCCGTCTTACTGTAAATATTGAATTAACTCATGTGCTGCCGTTGGCAGAATATACGAGGTAGTAACCTTTTAGTCTGTGGTCCCATGCATTTACGTCACAGGGAACAGGAAGTTTGATAATAAACACAGATAAGTCAATTGTTTAATTTAACCGGACTAGCCACAGATATCAAACATCAAAGAATCGAGCGTAAATGCATTCGGCTTTTCAAAACGAAACAACCAATGGGCTAGTGTAACGGTTCAAGTAACTTTATACAATTAAGATATTTATAGAATGTGAAAGGAATATTTGATATGATCATTATACTGACCTTTATTTAAATGATCTCTCTAATTTGTAGGAATAATAATTAAAATATATAGATAAATAGTGTTTATATTATCAATATGCCTTAACAAGTTTACATTTACACTCCATGTGTTCTGTGATATAAATTTTACTATTTCCTAAACCATAATTTATTTTAGATATATTCTCATTTATGTTATTCACGTTTAAGACACATCCACTTTCTTATCACAAAGTATATATTGATATTTACAAGGATAATGATGTATTTTCATTCAAATATTGATGAAGTGATTAAATCTTCGCAACATTTTTAGATGTGAATTATTTAATCAACATTGTCCTCTTATGCCGTAGCAAAGCTTTCTACACTCGCCATTGTTTTGGATTTTGTAATGAATGTACGCTAGATTTTACAAATCAATGAATAATAATATCACCCTTATTAGCTTGGAACATGCAGTCCATTCTAAAACCATCGAACCCTCTCTTTTTACCAAAACTTTGATCTGGAACATTTCGACAGCCTAATGTATCTTACTTACGATCTGTTATCTGTACCTCGATCTTAAAATCAGTTCATTCATCATACATTATACATTGACATGAGAAGTGACAACGTACCTTTGATAGAAATCCATTCCTCAGGACTTGGTAAACACTTGTGCAAAATAAATTGCAGGAAACAGGAGGGATTAACGCAACTGAATATATCTATGAAGTGATTTGGACTTACAGAGAGTCCCAGTTTAAATAGCCACGCATTATGTAACGGTAATTAATTGTGGGCAATATGTTTCCGTGGTGGTTAATGGTCACTTCTCAAAGGGGTATAGGTCTAATTAGTGTAACCACTGTTTATTCACGCGCAGAGAGTGACACTTTAACAGTCGGTAAAAGATATGTTCAACCAGACATTGCGTCGCCACTGTCATCAATTGCCGGCAATATATCGGCGCTTTATCACACCTAGTTTCAAGTCTAATCAGTGAAAGTCATCAATGTGTATTGAGTGCTAACTTTTTGGATGATCAGTACTGGGCGTGTGTAATGTCATACGGTTCATGGCCGAGAAACCTGAATTCGAGATAAGTCACACCTGAATGGGCATGGCACTTAATCGTTTTGTTATTCCTGAATGAACACTGTGCGTGATGTGCAGTTGTTCATCATAATACTTGATATATACTTTCTGGCGAATACATATTTCTAAGTAATATAGTTAACGGGTATATACGTCATACTTTATAGTATACATTGTATACCAGACATGGGCACTTTTTTACTTTTGACAGACAAAACAATACAATATTGTCCATTTACATTTTAAGAAAGTATTAGAAGCTCAGTCAGGTGACCTGCGTATGTTATGAGTCACATTTGCTACATACATAGCCTTTTACAAAATGCACATAATCTTTCATCCTTTTAAACATAGTTCTATCTGTTTCATTCGGGAGTCTACGGTTACAGGTACTTATTGTAAATTCAATGAAAAGTATATTCGATGTAGAAAGCTTAAACGTATTATAATAATGGCATGTGGATGATTGTGTTTCACATTCGTTTTAGTGATGATGAAATGGGTTACATAACTTAGCTTTGACATTACTGTTAGGTAACCGGGAAAAATAGCAGAAAAAAGTAACTGTTTTTGCTTGAGAAAAAGCAATAGTTGATTAAACAGTATTTTATTCCCAAATAACATATAACACAAAAGAAATTATGAGAAGTTAAATTTTAAAAAAGGATTAGCAAACAGGCTATACACTAGCCTATATAAATGCTTCTTCTAAAACAAACTTAAAACAAATCATTTGTTAATACATTTGTGGGAATACATTGAAGTTCATACACATGTTTAGTAAACTCGCAATAGTTAAACATAAATGATTGCCTTTGTACAATGTATGTATTTAATTTGTGAGGTGAGACTTAAATTTATCATCTTTATTTTTGATCATTTCTAATGAGAGAAGTTCTCAGATGTCACGGGTTATAATCTTCGCAATGATTCGAATCTTCAGATTATACATTGTAAAACTGAAAGTTATGCGAGGTCCTTTCCCCACAGATATCGATGCAGTTAAATTATTGAATTCATTGCCACCTGAACAGAACTGAAATACAGCCAGTTTCAAGATTTCAAACTGCCATTCTAAACAATACTAATATTTACAGCCACTTTTGACTTAAACACCGGCATCAGATTTTGTCAAATAATACAATCTCGTCTCCGACCAGAATGTACTGATCATAATGCACATAAATATCAACGGTTTATATCTCCAACACCAGCTTGCTCTTGTGGTTATATCTTTGAAGAATATTCATTAATTCCTTGTATGTCCTCTCTATAGCGATATTCGTTATTATATATCGTTAAGTCTGTATTATTATGCAAAGGGATTTGATCTGAAATCAATTTTGTTTGGAAGTCACATTTCTTGCCCAGCTGTAAATATGGAACTCTTAAATTCAGTTCATTCATTTATAAATTTAACAGGCAGATTTGATTTAAAGTAGTGCTTCTATGGCACAGTCATAATTTGTATAATCAGATTGTATCATTTATTTGTATTCATAATTATACTGTACATGTCATGTTTTGTATTTGGTTGTATCCCGGAGCGCTTTGTATAAAAGCATTTTCTTACCTACCAATCCGGTTCCTTCTTTTTGGAAATAAATATGTTTAAACAGAGAGAAGTGCTCTTACAGCTACAGCGTTTACTAAATTAAGCTGAACATAAGCCTCTGCTTAGGCGAGAGGGCAGAATTAAATCCCAGTGCATTAAAGTATCTACTGATAACAAGTTTACTTTACAAAATGTAATGTTATTTTAGTTTAAATAGTAGTCTTAATGATAACTTTTCGGGATTTATGGAGACCAGCGAGGTGGACGGACAAAATCCCCACTGGACATAATCCCCAAGGAAAATAATCCCCTATGACAAAATCCCCAGTGGATATAATCCCCCCACCCAAAAACAACAAGACACAGACACCATCCCCAACACAATAGAATGTGTCTTTGATCTTTATGTTATTTCTAATAAGTAGGCTTAAAATGATCTTTTGTTATAGAGCGTTGTAGAGTAGTTTGTACAAAGTGAATTTTGAGAAATTTTTGTTTTCATAAATAGTTCCAATTTGTCTTTGATCAGTAACAGTAAAACAGCTTGAAAAAGTATTGTTTTCATAAGTAATTCCCTTTTTGTCTTTGATCAGTAACAGAACAAGAGTTTGAGAAATTGATGTTTTCATGAATAAATCCGATTTGTCTCTGATCAGTTGCAGCATTTTAAAAAACCTCTGCCTGTCATTTCGTGATGCAAGAATGAGGATTAAAATGTTTATTATTGTGAAAAGTTGAATCATAAATAACGAAAATATATCTTTGGATTTTAACTTTCTAATGGAGACATACTTTCGACTTAAAACTTGGTGCTAGGGAAAAAGTAACAGAAAAAAGTAACAGAAATAAGTATCAGAAAATAGTAACAGTGTTTGCTAAGAAAAAAACAGTTTTCAACAGTACAGTGAGAGTTTGTCATATACCGGTAATATACAAGCACAACGTCTTAGTTCAAAGCACGATGTCACCTTTAAAGACATTTAAAGATAAACTGCGAGTCTGTTTACCAATTCTTGTTTGTTCCTATAGGTTTACTCAAAGCTAGCTGATCAGGTTAAGATATATGTAGGAAAACAAATAACTGAAATAAGTAAAACAATTGATATAAAGAAACAATAAGGGTATGGTATTGAATTGAATTCTTGTAATTTAAGAAGATTATGAAAACTACATTGATAGTAATTTTAAGGATACATTTCCTGTTTAAATCATGTTATTACAGATAACATGTATACTTAACTTTGTTAATTTATCCTTAATAATAGTAGTTATTTACATATCATTTGATCTAAAGTAAACATATATATGGATATATCAACTAAAGCTGAATGTTCGTCTTCATATGACAATGAGGATGCAATCACACTTATTTTTATACGTAAAATAAAAAGTACAGATGTTAGAAACAATGAATTGTGTTATATTGAATACGGTCAACTATTCCTTCATTTCAGTGGTGATTGTTTCGACTGAGGATGTTGACCTACATATACGATGCGTCCCATTACCAATTTATTAGCGATTTCATCCGGTCAGGCAGTCTAAAGAAAAGAGAAAAGCAAAAAAAAAACCAATGAAAAGTAACTGCTAGCCTTATGTAAGTTCGTTTTGTTTTGCACATACTTTGTTGTTATTTCATTATCTATATCCTATATGCTATTTGTATATTATGTTTGTACTTGTGAAGTGAAGTCTGAACAAAAGCAAACTTTACAAAATCATATCGTTTTGCATAGCTATTGTCCGTTTATATTTATATTATTTCGCGCAACTTAAAACAAATTTTTTCACATAAAACGGCAACAGGTGTACCAATATTATAAATTTAATAACTTAATTATGAATAATCTCATTTATATTCTTTGGATTATTTAACAGCACTGTTGTTGCTTCACCATAGATATCCTGTTTTTATGTACATTTATCTCATTTATTCTCACAATTTAAAAAATCCCAACGTAACTGTGATGCAGTAATATCATGAAGCTATGTCCTGGTCTGTATGATATGTTCCATCTTATTTTAGTTCATGTTCTTCTTAATACATAAATTTATGGTTAAATGAGTTGAATAATTATTGTTGTTGGTTATTGATATAACGCTTTTTTGTATGCCCAAAGCTAGGTGCAACTAAACAATTGTCTGTCTGTTTGAGGGACAATGCATGCTTAATTAGCATTTATTTAAACAAAACTTTTAGCCACTCAGGCTAGTAATTAGCTGAGAGACCAGTTGTGCGTTGAAGAGCTTGACAGGTGTGTTGTATAAACATACAGATGACCTGGCGACAGGCTAATAAACACTATGTCTGTCTGACTATGGGCTTCGCGCGTCTGGATGGTCATTTAAAGTTAGCCAATAAGAATTAAGGCCAAAACTAACAACCAATAAAATACATGATCATGAATATTTGGACATGCCTTTACCAGTTACCCCCTCAGTTGAAAGACTGCGCCATCATCATTAGCAGTTACTGTCAAACAAATAACGTAACGTTGATGTTATCTCTGTGTTTTTCGACATCAATTGTGACCCAAACACATACGTTTCGATTAGGGATTTACTGTTTCAAGTTGTGTTCTTTTGACTATCTGGATATTTATAATTTTCCTCCGGAGATGTTCGTCGACAAAGGTAAGTCTTCAATAATGCAATATATCCATTGTCACATATATATATATGAGATGTTTAAAGTGTGAAACGTCTTGTATGACGATAACACACTTTCACACATTTTGCGAATTATATATACAATGATGAGACAGTCTATACTACAGTCCATTAATTGATGCTGTATGAGTAACGACAAACCACGATCACAGTTGATACTAACTGAACAGAGAATTTAAATCCGATATAAGTAACCAGTGCCTATAATCCAATGCATACCAAAGAGGATACAATATATCGTGTTTGCTATTAAATACATAATTCTCATAATGCCTTTCTGCTGATCACGTTTACATTTGATCTGCTTAAATAATCACGTAAATATAGTTTTATTTATTTGAATGCATATATAGCTATTATCAACTTTGTCACACGGACATTTTCATCTTATAAAACAAAAGACCCAAGACAAGTTTGTCTAGCGTAGTTCAATCTGATATAATTAAGCCAACAGGGAACACCTAAATAAACAAACCAACAAATATATTTTCATTTCATTTGTAATAAATTATGACACATACTATTATATAGTGGAGTATACTAGAGTATACTGGGGTATACTGAGGTATACTGGGGTATACTAGCGTATACTGGGGTATACTGAAGTTTCCTAAGCTTTGGAAATGTCTCGTATACTGATTAGTATACGCTAGGAAATTAGGGTGGTTGACAAACCAGTATACGCCAGGAAATTAGGGTGGTTGACAAGACGTATACTGGTCAGTATACTAGCACTTTTCTTGCGGTGTTAGTGATTGATGAAGTTCATTTGAGTTGGTACTACTGGTCTACCGACAACTGTATTTATAGACTTCCGTATTTGAGTATCAAATACTATTAATTCATAATGAATTTGCTGGTTTTATTAAAATAAAATATATTTTTTATCATAATTCGATGTATCATGATCCATTGAAAATGCCATAGTCAGAAACATTGTGGATGTTTTTCCTATCGCGTCCAATGCAAGTGAACAGTGACGCCGAACTTTATATTTTCACGAGGAACTTCACAATAAAGATGCCTTTGCTATATACGTTTATTGCCACTGAGCATTAACTACTCACCAACTAGACCTACAACTACATCGGTTATGCAATATTTCAATGGTACTGTGATAGCACTGTGGCTCAGGGAATTATCATTTAGAGAACCGGCATTTCCTCAATTACCAATCGTTATGATATTTGCATATGATCCTTGAATGATTATATTGTGAAACCTCAATTTAGATATTAATAAGGGAAAGTGTGTGTCATGTCAACTAGCATACAAACTGTTGTAACTAACATTGTGCCTCCATCAGAATATCAGGTATCAGTCGGGGTTACTTCACTTGACTGTTGTGTCTAATTAAGAAAGAACATACTAAACACCAGTCCATCTGAGTCATTTATCTCAATCATATTCGGTCGTTACTTACCAAATACTTATCAAATGGAAGGGCATTAAGGGTCCTTCATTATGTGCAAACATACAGCTCTGAAAATGAAAACAATTGACCATAGTTGTAACATACACATTCGTCAGATAGACATATTTCAAATTTATGAAAACATGTGAGTATTTCAATTATTAATAATGCACAATATCATGTAACTTTAAAAGTTTCATAAATGACATGAACATGAATGACCAAAAATGTCAATTTATAGTGGATTTTGATTTTCTCTCAAATACCGATCTCTATTAATGCCTGCTATGTTACAGTGTATTCATGACATTATTTTGTGAAACTTTACTAACTATAAACAAAACATCGAATGTACAGTGATTATGTTGACTCTGAGAGTTGTTTCATGTAGTGATAACCAGTTGTTACGATAATTCACTAATGCTTAAAATATGTTAAAATTACTGAAATTGGAATTGAAATTAACTGCAGTTCATCAAGTAAATTCATTGTGAATCGAATGTCCCTGTCATAGCATTATAAATGTTCGTAGCCATTGTATCAACTACTCAGTGTTAATTTCAATCATTTTACATGACGTTACATGCTTTTGGAAGATAAATAATGTCATCTCCATCGTAAAGTCTATCGTTTCTGGCTAAATTATTCTTTCATGTTTTGAAAACAGGAAAACTGGTTTACAGTCTCTTGTAATGTAAAGTAACTTCACTGATGAATACACTCGAAATTCAAAACTTTCATTTGAACAACAGTTTAAGGTAAATACGGATAGGTTGCACTAAGTTTACAGTTCTGCATTCAACCTCGGTATTGCTCAACATTTCATACTTAACATTAAATATTGGTCCAAATTATTATTAAAACGGAAATAGATGTATGAAAATGGTATGCCCGGTTCTGGCTAAGTGTCTGGGTATCCAGATAGTTCAGCTCAGCACCATCTTCAAATATTCCTCCTCTCTTCAAATATTCCTCCTCTCTTCAAATATTCCTCCTCTCTTCAAATATTCCTCCTCACCGGATCTGATCATTGAAGTGGTCAATCAGACATCACCATGTGTTTCGTGTTATCTGAATCGATATCTTGAGAGACAAATGTTGAACAAGAGTTTTAATGGTTCTGTGAAATTTCACTTACACAGTTGCAACATTTTCTGTAATGATAGTATTTGCTATATACTGATTATTTCTAGGGGACAAATCAATTCTGAAACCGCCAACCATATGATGTAATATTACAGTTTATCTACAATTTAATTGTTGAAGTTTATATTTAGATTTGAGTATCATTTACAATATCGTTGATAGTTTAATCAATGTATTATTCTTGTCAGTGAATCAGGCGGTGCTAGGCTAATATTAATGAAATCAGTGAAATGGAAATGAGACCTTAAATTGACCTGAAATATAGTCACTAGCTTGTCTCGTCTGGTGTATCCGGAATTAACTACAAACGCCACTGGCTGGTATAGCGTACCTTTTATAATTAATGAAATAAAAACTTCACATTCAATCATGTATCTTCTTAACATTCATTTTCTCTCGTTATTCACTCAAATAGAACTCGAATCTAAACTATTGTTAAAACTAAACATACATGTAATGTTGGTATTCATAAAAACAGGATTCTGTAACATATGTTTTTCTTTAAATAAACAATGCTCAAACATAGTTTCAAACTTAATTAATGTACATGAAACTGAATCTTCTGTTTAGGAATAAATTACTCATGTTTTCGATGCATGTCACACATTGCTGCGATCGCTCCTGTAACCATTGTATCTGAAGAATAAATATGAAAAAGGTTTAACTAAAATCCTCTATTATGAATCATTTATCCAAAAATCGGTGCCTTGTAAATGCTGCTGAATTCCGAATATCAGAGAGAGAAAAAACGGAAACAAAAAGTCCCAAAGACGGTATTTTTATTTGTCAGCAATGGAAAGAAACACTTAGCAGTAATAATTGGCTAAACCTTGTTGTTATTTTGTAAACAGGACAGACGTTAAAGACACAGTATGCTCGCCCCGCATCTGGAGAGAACTTGTTAGTGCCACAGTTCTTCATGGAGGATGTCAATTAAGCTTCATTTCAGTCTGTTAACCACTGCTTGCTTGTGAAACTAAATAATCAGTTGCGTGTTTAATGAACGCTGCCAATTGCAAAGATAAGAAGTTTAATTCAACATAATTTTCGAAAGAAACAATTGCTGTTTTTCTGAAAAAAATATAGTAGGATTGCTGGTAAACATAAACATCACAATCATCTTAGTTTATCCAAGTTGAAATTGCATGTGTCTTTTCCGGCCAGACAAAAAATGAAATCTGTTTTTTAAGGGCATTTCTGCGTTACATAACATTACATAAACTGAACTTTCTTTTACTTAAGTGTATCTCCCCCAACATAACTGTGAATTATGATGGTTATTCAAACATAATGACTATTGAAAGCATCAAGGTTATGGATACTGCTTGCATCAACATAAACAACCAACTTATTCTGGTTAAGTGTGTGATACCTGTTTTTTTTAAATATATATTTCCATTTCTTCCAGAAAGCCTTCCTTTCAAAGACGAGAAAATTTGTCTCCGAGCAACGCAATATACAGATTACAGACGTGCTGTCCTTCCTGATGTCAAAGAATAATAACACTTGAAGCATGAAAACAGATTAAATATAAAAAAGACCAACTGACAATTATCAACAGATCATTTATGTACTTTCAATTACCAACACAAAGACTGCATGAGGAATAATGACAATCTCCAACACCCCTCCTATGTCTACAGAAGATGTAGATAAGTACAGTGTTATCTGTTGAGTCCTCCAGAAACGAGTCTGTATTACAGTTGTCTGGACAACATGTTATAAATATTTGACAAGGTGTTCGAAATGCATTCTCCCTTTAATTCTTTACATTTGTATTTTGCATATCATTTCTCATTTCGAGTACAATGTATTTCATACAGAAATGTAATTCTCAAAGTTTCATGACATATGTGCTAGTTGAAATTTTAGGAAACATGTTATGTATACATGTTCTGTGAGCTTGATTACTTTTACAAATGTATAAAGTTAGACTTACCTATATATAATGTTATTCAAGGATTGTTTTGATGCGCTATAAATTAAAATTATAACACTATTCAGGAAAGGATTTGGTGTTACAGTATCTTTTCAATCACTCTCTGGCATTGTTTCATCTATACAATATTTTACTGAAGGCATCAGTAGATATAATATTTCCTTCTAGGATGTAAGTTGTTAGTTGTAATCATATAAACATTATTGTTGTTTATGTGTCACAGTGAACATTGTAATAGTTTGTATGTGTTACAATTTGATTAATGCAATATTAACAGATGGAATATTGATATGTTGTGATATTGAATATTCAACCAGAACTTACAAAGTCTGATAGGTTATGTGAGATAACGTTACACTTTGATCTGGAACTTATAAAGACTTTATTTTACAAATCTTCCAAGTTCCAACAATTGAACACTCACAAATTTGAACATTAATTTTGTATCTGGAAGTAAAAGCCAGGAGAGTATATCTCCCTGTAACAGAGAGTGTGATTGTCGTTAGAGCAAATCTTTAAAAGTTTGATATAAGTCATGTGGTACAGACCAGTATACTTCATGCATCTCTACTTATCAACTCAAATTGTCACTGGACACGAAGATCTTTATTCCCTAACTTGGGAACTTACGACACACGTAGAGACCACACTGACAAAATTAACCAGCCTTTGTGTCATACGCTTATCTTCTTAAAACATTACTGAAGGGATTGTTCAGTGAATGAATATAGTTTGTCATTTGTTTAACCTGGAATAATGTACATGTCATGTTTATTATCCTCTTCATCACCATTGGTACAAACTTTAACGTGCAGGATAGGAAATTATTTTCTTGTTTAAACAATCTAAATTTCAACATGTTAATAACTTAATAGAGATTACAAAACTCGTGAGTGCTGAATATCACAATTATTCCAAATTTTAAATATTGTGATTTATCCACGAGCGAAAGCACAGGAAACCTGATTGAATCAAATCTAAATAGAACGTCTATCACATCAAGGGAACAAAAAGGTAAACACTGCACTGACAAGAAATAAACGATTTGTGAAAATCTATTGTACAGATTTACTACTTCACTTTGTGTACAAACTGTATTATCACCAGGTAACCAACCTTGAGTTTTCAAAGCTGAAACAAAAACCTCCAGAAATTAGAGACTCCCAATGTGATTTGGGATAATGTTTCATGTAATCCATATCTTCCTCATCCAGGATGTGGATCAACCTGTATGCTTACTTTTCCTTTGTCGCAGGTCTGTTTTGTAGTACATGTGAAAACGATTATCTCCATGCGAGCGACGCTGTGTTAATTTCCTGTCCCCTGACACCAGAGAACTGTGCTCTGAGCACACTTTGTATTTCAAGCAAAATGTTATTTGCAAAACGTGCTAGGCATTTTGTCTGCAACTGGTGGACACATATTTGTCCTATTTAAGGTGTGTTGTTGATATAAGCTACATTGTAAATTGACAGTCAGTTTAAGTCACATGTTCTGTATATAGAGATGTAAATGATTATGGTCGAAAGCACTACAGTTGTGAACGTGACTTGTCATTTACTAAGTTTGTTAATATTTGGTTATAAAAATTATATTAGAGTCAAATTTTTGGATTGCACTCATTGTTAGAAAGGAAGTGCTCATCTAATATCTGACAACATTCACTGTTTGCTATGTGATTTCTATAACTATGCAGACGCTCTCCATTAAATTGCTACTGATAATTTCAATTAGTATTTCCAACATTGTTTTGTGTATAACGCAAACTATGATCATAGAAAAGAAGGTCAGGTGATATAGGGTGTATCGCGACTTTTAAGAGTATATAACTTATACCATGACTGTTAGTATATTATTGCTAAAAGAACGCCTGCGACACCAGTGTGACTATACATTGCGGTGAAACCTGCCACACCGGCTTGAACTAGCGAACCTAGGATGGTACTGCACTAGTTCAGCAGTAGCACTGCACCCAAACGGTATGATACAAATGAATTGAAATAAAAATAAACTTGCTTTTTTAAAGACATATATAGAGGATAATTTGCTTTTCTTGACAACTACCATGTTTATCTCATCGAGTGAGTTAGAAAGTTTATATTATCACGATTGGCGCAGCCTCGAGGGGTAATATTTAAAGTTTCTAACTCATGGGATGAGATAAACATGGTATTTGTCAAGAAAAGACAAATTTTCTATTTATTATATGACCAAATCCGTGCATATTCACCGAAATCAACTTGCATTAACGTTAAGTCGGCTCCAGAATGAGCATGTCGCCTCAGCAACAATGTGACGTCATGAACGTGTCATGACGTCGGAGCATTGTTTTATGACGTCAGGTCATTGTTATATCAGTCACTACTTCCATTGTTATTTTCACTAGTGACTAATAACACGGTTTATTTTCATTGGTAGATCCCGGTATTTCACCTGCAATCATATAATAAAAGAGAGTATTTGATCCCTTGTAATGCATTTATATTAGCCTTTTATCCTAGGGTCACCTTGACCTAGAAAGTAAAACTTAACATTCATATCTACCAGACACCAATCATTTATAACCACATGGTGTTGAAGCAATCAGGTCGATGTCTCCTTTCTATTGTTTTGATTGATGAAGTTCACTACAGTTGTATCATTCTGTCCACCGAGACACTTATAGAGACTATCATATTTGAACATTGTGTAGTCAGTGTAATAATAAATATGCTGATCCTATAGACAACATTAAAAGATGTGGCTTTTATTATCATCCAATTTCTTTTTATGATTACACTGGGTTATAAAGTGATGAATTGAAAATGTTATAGACAGAGTAAGTGTAGGTTTTTGGCCTATCAGGTCGAACAACATTGATATCCTAGAGAGAAGAGGAAGGTATTACGATTAAAAAGAAGAAACATACGTAGAATTTGTTTACATAAGACATTAACTTAGTTTTAGAAGTCGCCATTGTCGTGTAATTGTTATGTCATGGAGTATCATGAGTTTTATATGTTTTAATGTTTTATAATTGACGTAGCCATGAAAGGAAAAACAAGGTCTACTTCATGTGTATGTTAAAACTGGATTGTACCCTGATATCCGAACTATATTTGGAGCTACGGTTCCCTCACTAAGTAGAATAGCATGTTATTTCACTTAGTGACATTTAGAAAAGTATGTACCATACAATTTAATCTTTAAATGTCGTGTTTTACTTTTATTTTAATTAGTGAGTGTATTGATCATCACGTTTGAAGACAATCAATGTCTTCTAAAAACATGTATATAAATCAGAATATTCCTGACCTCTTCTGAGCTTTAATGACACCTTAAAGTTGCCAGTCTTTACGAAGGTTATTAAGTGAAGCAGACAGTAGTTGTGATGTGTTCGAATAAATGTGCAAGTATTATAATTTATTTCGGAATTTCTGTGTTCGTATACATTGTATATTTAATGTATATTTTCAATTATTCTGCCGCAATGAAGATCTTGAAACAGATTTGTCAGTGTGCAAAATATCCTAAAATATTGCACTATAATCATAATAAATTGTCTACTGACCTACTGGTGATCTCCATTTACATGATCGTAAGACATCAACTGTCTAGACTTTCGTCAACAAATATGTATGAAAGGGAATATGTAAATACATAGACGTCAGATTGAATCACATATCATTGTTACTATTCAGCAAACTGATCCATTTAATATATTAAATAATTCGGCTCTTACTCCGTCTGTCAAACAATGACAGTAGACAGTTGAAAGTACTAGATGGCGAATTCAATACATTAAAGGCTTTGGTTCCAATGCTGTTTATCTATTTGGACAAAGTAAAACATACCATTTCTAGTTCATGATGCTTTGAAAACGTACCTGTAAGAGGCAAAACGACAAATGTGGATTGGTAAAGTTTATTCGGTTATGCACATTGACAGGACTGTTGCTTTATTTTCAACAGAAACAAGAAATTATCATTTATTTGATGATAGGTTATGAACATGCAAATCAAGTGAAACTATTTCAACATAAATCAGCACATGTGATGTTTTGACACCTATAGACTATGATAAAAATACTCATGACTGTTTAAAGAAGTCATTGAGTGATCAGCGTACACATCACCTATACAATAGTTATTTCCCCTTCCCATCTTCGCCCGGTAGCCTTAACTTGTGCGAGTCTCCATCACTGGCTAATTTATGCTTTGCTGCATTTTGTTACTCTCTCTTTGTGCCAGCTTGTTGTTGCGCACTATGGACTTCCATTGCTGCTACCACAGACAAGATAAACCTCTCCATTACACATGATAGGAAGGTTAAACATGCATGTTCAAATCGTTTCCATTAACAATTGAGATATTCGTATTGAGATATGTTTTACAGATCCCACTATAATTCTTTTCAAACTAATTTCTACAGTCTTGATGATTTCTCTTAAGAAATATGCCTATATCGCTTCTACATGTACTACTATAGCTGGGGGGAAAAGCACTCTGCATCGTGTATAGTTATTCTTATTGCAGTGAAAACGTTGGCTCGAACTTGCAAACAACGTGTAAATGACAGTGTAGCATTTTACTCAATTAGCTCACATGTAAAACAGTTTTCTAATACAGATGAGGTTGCAGACAGTGGGAACTACACATTAATAAAAATGCTTAAATTCTCAAACAATTGTTATATGGTCGCCTCCTCACAAAAATAAATTTCTGATTTAAAATGAATTGTTTGACTTAAGAAATAGTTAGTGAAATGGAATCTACCAGCTAACTCCAATTATTATGTTTAAAATCTGATGAGAATAATTTATGTGACTTAATCATTCCAATTTTATTTATTATGAATATGAATATATTTGAGATATTAGCAAACAATTTTACTCTACCGTCGTGAGATCACTCATTAGATAACAATGAGTTGGTTACACACATGTGTGATATCACCACATCATAATAAACGTGTGTCATCTTAGTTGTTGTTTGTTGACGTCACAATGTTAGCTATGCAACTGAAATAGAGGGTGGCCTATTTGCAAGTGACCGTCAGTAACAACAATTTTCTTGCAATTCAATGCTATTTACATCATTGAGTAATACATAAAATACTAAACTCGGTCGGGACAACGTCTAGTATTCTATATGTTCTAAATCAAATCGCATTCCTTTAGTTTATCATGCTTAACAAAGAAAACGTGTAAATTTGACAATTCCTCCTCTTTAAATGTTGGTATGGCACGATTTTCACCCTCAATTGTTGTTTTCAGAGACTACTTATGATTGGATGCTTAAAATTCATTAGCATTAATTTGCACTGACATTTTGGATTCTATCAGTTGCAAGAATATTTGCAATGTTGTCCAATATTCTAATGCATCGTCAGGGTTGTCTGGATCTAAAGTGCAATAAGTTGTCATCGATATGAACCAGACACTAGGTAAATACTGCCATCCTGTATTTAACGAATAAGGTCGATGTCGCATTTCCATATTTGTGAATGGTGCAGTACATTGGATCTGTACAGTCTGCTGGTTTACAGATAACTAGTGTACATGTAGGTGTTACTGATGTAGTTAATGTAAGCTGTTTTGTCTACTGATATAAACAATAGAGACTGTTATATTTCCGCCCATGGTTATCTTCACGACATGACACAAAGGGAGGTAACTCTCCTTGTCTGATTCGTGTAAACAAAGTAAAAGTCATATTCATTGTTCACCCAGCAGTATGTCCCATAATGCACTGCAAGCTTTCTCATCATATGTTACCACCGTCAAAATCTACGCAGACTTGCTCAACTCTTTAACGAGATATCGTTTGACTTAGCTGTTCAATCTTCAACAGATACAACTCTCAACCAAAACTTACAACAATAAATACTGTTTGATCCAAAGGGTATCCCAGCGCCAAGTACATACAAACACAGACAAAGAAAGTATGATTTAAGGTATTGGCACTTATAATCTTATAGTCTTTTATCATGTGAAGTGTGTATGTGCAGTGTCAAATAAAACACAAAATTTGATCCAATCAATTTCTTCCAGAAAATTAATCACGCTGGACCAATAAAATGATATCAAAGGTTTAACATAGTCCAATGTCAGAGACTCTGATAACAAATGTTTAGAACAAGGTATAAATAGTTTGATTACATTAGACTATAATAACATTTAATATAATATAATTTAATATAGATGTATGCTTAATCAAATAGTTTAGCATATAAGTTACAAAAAAGATAACATGTGAATATTAAGTAAATAAAAGTAATGTACTTTCATAGATTTAACCGGTTGATGCATCATTGATGTCAGACGTCATACATTATGTCAAACAAATCAAGTTTACTCTCGCTCAGTGAATGGAGATTGCCATCGTCGATTTTGTAAAGGCTGGATAATAATGTTTCCAATAACAAACCAAAACGTAAAATGTGCTACTGGAGAAAGAATGTACTTCGTCGTTTCTAATATTCGTGAATTAAAATGTTTTGAATTCATAGTGCTAATGTTTCCTTTGGCAGGTTTGGTTTAGTTCTGTTGCGTATATATATAGAATAGCGTTTTAGTACTTAGTACTTTAGTCTGTCTGTCAGATGGATTTTTTCTTAATGAAATACATGCCCATGTACATGTTAATCTATAAATAGTTTATGAAATGGTTGGCTTAGAACTTGTTCTTGGTCTTTAATTAACATGCATGTAAGTGTTAATCAATTCATGATTCATGTCTATTTTGCTTTGTACTTTGGCTGTCAATTACTGCATGTAAATGTTTGATGGTGAATATGTTGTTTTAAGATCTTCCCAACATGAATATTGTAAGTAATCCAACAAGTTCAAAGAAGACTTGAAAGTTACTCTCTGTTAACTTCATCGAACCCCTATCCTGTTAGATTTTCTCTTGTCTGATTCAGGTGCCAATATACTTTACTTCTCTACGCAACCAGGAGACGCTAAAGTTTAAACAATGTTCAGACGTTTAGACTCAAGTTGGGATACCGCGTCATGATCATACTTTTCTTTCATTGAATATCTTAAAATACATAAACCGTCTGACCAATCTATTTCATAATGCTGTATATAACATGTTAGCGTTTGTGTAATTAAATATGACAATGTACCTAATAATAGTTCCAAAGTTTGTATGGTTTTACATAACTTAAATCATTCACTCATGAACACGACCACGAACATTTTTATGAGGTTCTTGTCCATTATGTGCACTCTTCGCCTGGTTGTCATTACAATTAAAATCTCCTTTTTAATATATTGCCTCTCATTGTAATTATATTTTATATATATATATATATATATATATATATATATTGCACAGGTGAGAACATGTAATAAGGTAATAAGTTTGAAGGACATATTTGTAATAGTTTCACAAACTATAGTTGCAGAATAACTGATAAATGAAGGGGTCGCGCGAAGATCGTGATAATCCACACAACCCTAAAATCTGAGATCACTATGTTTTTTGGGCTTCAATACCATTCTCTACCACATAGAATCTTGTAATCACTCCTAGCTATATACCCTTCCTCTAATACGTTATCCCTATTTTATGATATGCCACATCACTTTTTACCCGTTTCGAAAAGAATGCCACAAAAATTGACTGGACACAACGAGGGTTATCATGTTTATTCCTGAAATAAGACGTATACATCGTGTGGGTTATCATTAATTGCATTCGTTATGAGATCCCTATTTCGGGAAAAAATGTGATAACCCACAAAATCATCAGGGGTGGGCAATTAAACCAAGGTAAAATTGATAATTGCTTCAGAATAAGATTGCACATAATACAATTGATCCACAAATAGAAATATTGTTTTTTACAAAAACGTACAAATCTGTATTGTGAATGAAACTTTTAAATCTTTCAAGTGCATTTTCTCAGTTTCACGTTTTGTGGGTTCTCTTCCTCCGACCCCTTCAAATGTTAATTCAAGACAATGTCGGCTGGTCAAGATTATACAGAGGAATGACTTCTGTGTTCCAATAAAGCAAAGGAGGTCACATGGGCATGTAAACCTTTTTGTGTTGCATGATCTATGATCGATGAAGCAACGTCAAGCAGTTAGGTTTTAGAAATTTATTTTACACATGTACATAGATATATGTCTTCTATGAAATCAATAGCTGTCGCAAACCATAGCATTTCATTAATCTCTGCACATGCTGTTTGTGGGACGATTGATGACTGAAGAGGCAAAGGCAAATACATGTGCACCAGCTGTAAGATATTCCTCAACTTTACTGGACGTGTGTAGGCTGATGTTGACAAAGAGTGATATCTTCTGTCAGGAATGAAGTTCATAAAATTGACAACACGCCTTCAGATAAATAAATTCACAGAAACCACAGCGACATCTATTTGAGGTGGGTTCGAATTTTGCAAGGATCTCGTCTGACCAAAAGTACAATAAATTGTGCTAATATAAAGAGGATATCTGTCTGTTTTGAGTGAGGTAGAAAGGTTATATTTGAGATGAGATAATAATTGTATTTGTCAAGAATTGATGGATATTCTATTGATTATATGATGTTATCCTTGTAATTACGTCCGAAAAGTGTCGTGGGAAAAGCCCGTCGCCACAGTAACACTGTGATGTAATAAGCTGATTCGCTGCGTCAGATGATTGTTTTATGGTCGCAGTGAAAATAAAAGTTATTTTCACTGTAGCTTGATAGACGGTTTATTTCACTGATAAATCCCAGTAGTTAACTGCTCATCATAAAATAAATAAGTGTAAACGAAACTGGTTAATGAAAAGTTTGTTATGGATCTATGCTATATTTACAATCACTGCACCATTTCAAGTCCAACGAAGTCAATATGTTGTCAATGTATAAAACTGTCATCTTTGTAATCAATACATTTGTAAGCTATTGATTTATAACGTTCTTTGTTTTGTATAATATTTGGTAAAAAATAGTATTTCCCTATAACATCAAACATCTCTATCACACGTTAAAGACATTATTGATGTGTGTCTCATGGCACAACACTGTTCTTCGCCAACAGTCTAGGTAACTGTTATATTTTATCAGCGGTTCCTACATCATATTGTATATAACACATACTAACAAGAAATACTAAAGAGAAATGCATTTAAACATGTTTTAAAAAGAATTACAAGATGATGATGACTTAATACCTTATTCTTATGTACAATGTTGTCTTGTCCAGATATGGGATCGGTTTTAATGCAGTTATGTTTGTTCTTCCATCCAAGGGTCACCCTGACCTAGCATACAAGCGACTGCCATTGATATGTACCAGACAGTGGGCACTTATTACCATACCGTATTGAAGCAATCGATGTCTCATTTCCATATTAGTGATTGATGAAGTTCATTTGAGTTGGTACTACTGGTCTACCGACAACTGTATTAATAGACTTCCGTATTTTAGTATCAAGCCATAATGAATTTGCTGGTTTTATTAAAATAAAATATATATTTTTATCATAATTGGATGTATCATGATATATTGAAAATGCCATAGTCAGAAACATTGTGGATGTTTGTCCTATCGCGTCCAATGCAAGTGAACAGTGAAGCCGAAATTTATATTTTCACAAGGAAAATATACGCATGATTAAAACACATTTTCTACTGTGTAGACAACATTCTAAGGAACTTCACAATAAAGATGCCATTGCTATATAATTTTAATGCCACTGAGCATTCAATACTCACCAACTACAACTACAACTACATCGGTTATGCCATATTTCAATGGTACTGTGATAGCACTGTGGCTCAGGGAATTATCATTTATAGAACCGGCATTTCCTCAATTACCAACCCAACGAAGAGCATATGCATTGTAATTGACCTGATGACAACATCACATGTACTTGGTGTGTGCATTGATACATATTAATGGTTTGTAAGATAGGTATTCTTGCCATGTAAATATAACAGTGAAACCTAAGTGATCGTTATCGTTATGATATTTGCATATATTCCTTGAATGGTTATATTGTGAAACCTTAATTTAGATATTAATAAGGGAAAGTGTGTGTCATGTCAACTAGCATACAAACTGTTGTAACTAACATTGTGCCTCCATCAGAATATCAGGTATCTGAATTTTAGAAAACTAAATTCACCAAGTCGGGGTTACTTCACTTGACTGTTGTGTCTACTTAAGAAAGAACATACTAAACACCAGTCCATCTTAGTCACTTATCTCAATCATATTCGGTCGTTACTTACCGAATACTTATCACATGGAAGGGCATTAAGGGTAATTCATTATGTGCAAACATACAGCTCTTAAAATGAAAACAATTGACCATAGTTGTAACATACACATTCGTCAGATAGTTGTTCAAAATACAGACATATTTCAAATGTATGAAAACATTTGAGTGTTTCAATTATTAATAATACACAATGTCATGTAAATTTAAAAGTTTCACAAATGACATGAACATGAATGACCAAAAATGTCAATTTATTGTAGATTTTGATTTTCTCTCAAATACCGATCTCTATTAATGCCTGCTATGTTACAGTGTATTCATGACAATATTTTGTGAAACTTTACTAACTAGAAACAGAACAGCTTATGTACAGTGATCATGTTGACTCTGAGAGTTGTTGCATGTAATGATAAGCACGTATTACGATAATTCACTAATGCTTAAAATATGTTAAAATTACAGAAATTGGAATTGAAATTAACTGCAGTTCATCAAGTCAATTCATTGTGAATCGAATGTCCCTGTCATAACACTATACATTTTCGAACAACAGTTTAAGGTAAATACGGATAGGTTCCAGTAATTTTAAGGTTCTGCATTCAACCTCGGTATTGCTCAACATTTCATACTTAACATTAAATATTGGTCCAAATTATTATTTAAACGGAAATAGATGTATGAACATGGTATGCCCGGTTCTGGCTAAGTGTCTGGGTATCCAGATAGTTCAGCTCAGCACCGTCTTCAAATATTCCTCCTCTCTTCAAATATTCCTCCTCTCTTCAAATATCTCTCCTCACCGGATCTGATCATTGAAGTGGTCAATCAGACATCACCAGGTGTTTGGTGTTATCTGAATCGATATCTTGAGAGACAAATGTTGAACAAGAGTTATAATGGTTCTGTAAAATTTCACTTGCACAGTTTTCTGTAATGATAGTATTTGCTATATACTAATTATTTCTAGGGGACAAATCAATTCTGAAACCGCCAACCATATGATGTAATATTACAGTTTATCTACAATTTAATTGTTGAAGTTTATATTTAGATTTGAGTATCATTTGAAATATCGTTGATAGTTTAATCAATGTATTATTCATGTCATTGAATCAGGCGGTGCTAGGCTAATATTAATGAAATCAGTGAAATGGAAATGAGACATCAAATTGACCTGAAATATAGTCACTAGCTTGTCTCGTCTGGTGTATCCGGAATTAACTACAAACGCCAATGGCTGGTATAGCGTACCTTTTATAATTAATGAAATAAAAACTTTACATTCAATCAGGTATCTTCTTAACATAGATTTTCTCTCGTTATTCACTCAAATAGAACTCGACTCTAAACCATTGTTAAAACTTAACATACAGGCAATGTTGGTATTCATAAAAACAGGATTCTGTAACATATGTTTTTCTTTAAATAAACAATGCTCAAACATAGTTTCAAACTTAATGAATGTACATGAAACTGAATCTTCTGTTTAAGAATAAATTACTCATGTTTCCGCTGCATTTCACACATTGCTGCGATCGTTCCTGTAACCATTGTATCTGAAGAATAAATGTAAAAAAGGTTTAACTAAAATTCTCTATTATGAATCATTTTTCCAAAAATCGGTGCCTTGTAAATGCCGCTGAATTCCGAATATCAGAGAAAACAAAACGGAAACAAAAAGTCCCAAAGACGGTATTTTTATTTGTCAGCAGTGGAAAGAAACACTTAGCAGTAATAATTGGCTCAACCTTGTTGTTATTTTGTAAACAGGACAGACGTTAAACACACAGTATGCTCGCCCCGCACCTGGAGAGAACTTGTTAGTGCCACAGTTCTTCATGGAGGACGTCAATTAAGCTTCATTTCAGTCTGTTAACCACTGCTTGCTTGTGAAACTAAATGATCAGTAGCGTGTTTGGTGAACGCTGCCAATTGCAAAGATAAGAAGTTTAATTCAACATAATTTTCGAAAGAAACAATTGCTGTATTTCTGAAAAAAATATATTTCTGGTAAACATAAAGATCACACACATCTTAGTTTATCCAAGTTGAAATTGCATGTGTCTTTTCCGGCCAGAAAAGATAAATGAAATCTGTTTTTTTAAGTGCATTACTGCGTTATATAACACTAAATAAACTGAACTTTCTTTTACTTAAGTGTATCTCCCCCAACATAACTGTGAATTCTGATGGTTATTATAACATAATGACTATTGAAAGCATACACGTTATGGATACTGCATGCATCAACATATATAACCAACCTATTCTGGTGAATTGTGTGATACCTGTTTTTTATAATATATATTTCCATTTCCTCCAGAAAACCTTCCGTTCAAAGACGGGAATTGTGTATCAAAGCAACGCAATATACGAGATCACAAACGTGCTGTCCTTCCTGATGTCAAAGAATGATAACACATGAAGCATGAAAACAGATTAAATATAACAAGGAAGTATTATCACATTACCAACTGACAATTATTAACAGATCATGTATGTACTTTCAATTACCAACACAAAGTCTGCATGAGGAATAATGACAATCTCCAACACCCATCCTATGTCTACAGAAGATGTAGATAAGTACAGTGTTATCTGTTGAGTCCACCAGAAACGAATCTGTATTACAGTTGTTTGGACAACATGTCATAAATATTTGACCAGGTATTCGAAATGCATTTTCCCTTTAATTCTTTACATCTGTATTGTGCATATCATTTCTCATTTCGAGTACACTGTATTTCATACAGAAATGTAATTCTCAAAGTTTCATGACATATGTGCTGGTTGAAATTTTAGGAAACATGTTATGTACACATCTTCTGTGAGCTTGATTACTTTTACAAATGTATAAAGTTAGTCTTACCTATATATAATGTTATTCAAGGATATTTGTGATGCTCAATAAATTAACATTATTACACTATTCAGGAAAGGATTTGGTGTTACAGTATCTTTTCAATCACTCTCTGGCATTGTTTCATCTATACAATATTTTACTGAAGGCATCAGTAGATATAATATTTCCTTCTAGGATGTAAGTTGTTAGTTGTAATCATATAAACATTATTGTTGTTTATGTGTCACAGTGAACATTGTAATAGTTTGTATGTGTTTCAATTTGATTAATGCAATATTAACAGATGGAATATTGATATATTGTGATATTGAATATTCAACCAGAACTTACAAAGTCTGATAGGTTATGTGAGATAACGTTACTCTTTGATCTGTAACTTATAAAGACTTTATTTTACAAATCTTCCAAGTTCCAACAATTGAACACTCAAACATTTGAACATTAACTTTGTATCTGGTAGTAAAAGCCAGGAGAGTATATATCCCTGTAACAGAGAGTGTAAATGTGGTTAGAGCAAATCTTTAATAGTTTGATATATGTCATGTGGTGCAGACCAGTATACTTCATGCATCTCTACTTATCACCTCAAATTGTCACTGGAAACGAAGATCTTTATTCCCTAACTTGGGAACTTACGACACACGTAGAGACCACAGTGACGAAATCAACCAGCCTTTGTGTAATACGCTTATCTTCTTAAAACATTACTGAAGGGATTGTTCAGTGAATGAATATAGTTTGTCATTTGTTTAACCTGGAATAATGTACATGTCATGTAAATTATCCTCTTCATCATCATTGCTACAAACTTTAACGTGCAGGATAGGAAATTATTTTCTTTTTTAAACAATCTAAATTTCAACATGTTAACAACTTAATAGAGATTACAAAACTTAACATTTTTAAATATTGTGAATTATCCACGAGCGAAAGCACAAGAAACTTGATTGCATCAAATCTGATTAGAACGTCTATCATATCAAGGGAACAAAAAGGTAAACACTGCAACGACAAGAAATAAACGATTTGTGAAACGCTGTTGTACAGATTTACGACTTCACTTTGTGTACATATCACTATACTTCATATCATAACCCACCTTGAGTTTTTGAAACTGAAACAAAAACATCCAGAAATCAGAGACTCCCAATGTGATTTGGGATAATGTTTCATGTAATCCATATCTTCCTCATCCAGGATGTGGATTAACCTGCATGCTTACTTTCCCTCACAGTCGCAGGTCTATTTTGTAGTACAAGTGAAAACAATTATCTCGCTGTGTTAATTTCCTGTCCCCTGACACCAGAGAACTGTGCTCTGAGTACACTTTGTATTGCAAGCAAAATGTTATTTGCAAAACGTGCTAGGCTTCTTGTCTGCAACTGGTGGACACATATTTGTACTACTTAATGTGTGTTGTTGATTTAAGCTACATTGTAAATTGACAGTCAGTTTAAGTCACATGTTCTGTATATAGAGATATAAATGATTATGGTCGAAAGCACTACAGTTGTGAACGTGACTTGTCATTTGTTAATATTTGGTTATAAAAATTATATTAGAGTAAAATTTATTGGATTGCTCTCATTGTTAGAAAGGAAGTGCTCATCTAATATCTGACAACATTCACTGTTTGCTATGTGATTTCTATAATTATGCAGACGCTCTCCATTATATTGCTACTGATAATTTCAATTAGTATTTCCAACATTGTTTTGTGTATAACGCAAAATATGATCATACAAAAGAAGGTCAGGTGATATAGGGTGTATCGCGACTTTTAAGAGTATATCACTTATACCATGGCTGTTAGTATATTATTGCTAAAAGAACGCCTGCGACACCAGTGTGACTATACATTGCGGTGAAACCTGCCACACCAGCTTGAACTAGCGAACTTAGGATGATACTGCACTAGTTCAGCAGTAGCATTGCACCCAAACGGTATGATGCAAATGAATTGAAATAAAAATAAACTTGCTCTTTTAAAGACATATATAGAGGATAATTGGCTTTTCTTGACAACTACCAATGTTTATCTCATCGAGTGAGTTAGAAAGTTTATATTATCACGATTGGTGCAGCCTCGATGGATAATATTTAAAGTTTCTAACTCATGGGATGAGATAAACATGGTATTTGTCAAGAAAAGACAAATTTTCTATTTATTATATGACCAAATCCTTACATATTCACCGAAATCAACTTGCATTAACGTTAAGTCGGCTCCAGAATGAGCATGTCGCCTCAGCAACAATGTGACTTCATGAACATGTCATGACGTCGGAGCATTGTTTTATGACGTCAGGTCATTGTTATATCAGTCACTAGTGACTGATAACACGTTCCATTGTTATTTTCACTAGTGACTAATAACACGGTTTATTTTCATTGGTAGATCCCGGTATTTCACCTGCAATCATATAATAAAAGAGAGTATTTGATCCCTTGTAATGCATTTATATTTGCCTTTTATCCTAGGGTCACCTTGACCTAGAAAGCAAAACTTAACATTCATCATAGCAAAAATGACTGAGTATCCTGCAATCTGGAAACCAACTGGAAACTGGGTAATAGGAGTATCCACTTGGTATACATCTGCTGAAACTAGGTAACCTGGTTTCCAACTAGAATCCATTTTGGATTCTATAACATGTAGTATTTCCGTGATGGAAACCAACTGGAAACCATGGTTATGTGTTTCATGTTGGTTTCCATTCCTGGAAATTGCAATCAATGTTTCCATGAAATGGAAATCAACATGAAACCATAATCTGAAGTTTCATGTTAGTTTTCATTCCTGTAAATTGCAATTATTGTTTCCAGAAAATGGAAACCAACATGAAACTATCAAGTGAAGTTTCATGTTGGTTTCCATTTCTGGACATCTGCATTGAAAGATTTCATTAAATGGAAACCAACATGAAACTACCACAGCAAACATGACTGAGTATCCTGAAATCGGGAAACCAACTGTTAACTTGGTAATAGGGGTATCCACTTGCTTTCCTATCACTGAAACTTGGCAACCTGGTTTCGAACTATAATGTTAAGTTTCATGTTGGTTTCCATTAGTGTAAATTACAATTATTGTTTCCCGAGAATGGAAACCAACATGAAACTATCAAGTATAGTTTAATGTTGGTTTCATTACCTGGAATTTACAAATACTGATTCCATTAATTGGAAACCAACATGAAACTATCAAGTGCTATGTAGTATAATGTAGTGTAATGGAAACAGATAATGAAATAATTAATAACCCGTGTATCCATTTGTTAACAATTTGTTCAAATCAAAAGACCCATAGAAACCAAACTAGTTATTCAATATTCAAATTGCACATGTATTCAAAGCAAAGTAACTATACTTTTTAGAGAAATAAAGTCTTGCAAATGTTATATTTATATAAACAACTAAATAACTGAAACCCTTGATTGATATGATATGATATGTACCGCATTCCTTTTTATTTCGACAATGCCATAACTTATATCAACCATGATATGTTTTTATTGTATTATTCATTGTATTGCGTGTGTAATGTTGGACTTATTATTTAACATCTAAACACTAATATCAATTACAAACCCTAAGATTTAGTGAGCCTTAATTTGTTAATTAGATGTAGGTCAAATGTATGGGCCGGCCGTATCGCCGGACACTCTCTGTCCACCATATAGTGTTATATAACAGCCAGACCATGTGCTCTCTCAGACAAAGAGCTTTGTTCATCATCCACATTTTGGCGCGATTAACTAGCCAGTATAACCCGTGACTGATTGAAGAAACATAATCTTATCTGCCGGGTGTACGTGAACTTCAGTGGCAGCAACTGTTGTCATTCAGGGAGGGCAAAACAAGATGATATTTCTACAACTGAATGCAGGTACAGTGCGCATTTCATGTAATCTTACAGTTCATGTTTTTCTTATTGCGTGTGTCCAATATGCTAATGATTGAATAACTAATTAAATAAAGTTAATCAAATACCTTCGAAATATTGTAACATTGAAAATAAAGTAATTGTGTTTCTGAAAGCAGTCAGGGCACACCCTATATGAAACGTTTTCATTATTACAGAATAAAATAAATCAAAACTTGCAAAACTGGAGAAGACCTAGAGTTATTTTAAAACGTTAACCATGAGAATAAAAATCAAAAGTAGTACACATACGTCATAACTCTATATAGACAACCTCATTGATTTTGGACAATTGACTTTTTTCTCAAGTTTTAAAACTAAAATACACACTATTCATCTAAAACAAATTTATTATTCAAAACAACATCACGTATCTTCCAAATTGATAACAAATATAGGGACAAGGGAATATGTTAGAATGTAAATACCATACGACGTTCCGAATTAACAGACTTCAAATACATTATGTATGAGAATATGTACCATTTTACTAAATTATACAAATATCATTATGTAGAACATTTCTTTATATTTACTATGCCGCATGATATATCAGACAGATTTTGTTCTGATGTTTGTAATGAAAGCATAATGGAATGTTTTAAATTTATTATGAAATGATGTCAATGTTTATTGTATCAGGACAAACAGTTTCTTCTTTCTTGATTCATTTTAACATACGAATACATAAAAATTACATTCTAAAACACGACCAAGTAAGAGTTGTTGTACTGATGTATATTTTTGAATATCATATTATGACCTTTATATTTAGTTAGAATATGAAATACCTTTTTGATATTCATGTTTCTTTTATTAATTAAATTTAAAATACTTTTATAACATTTCAGCATTCCTGCACATAGGAAACTTGAAGAAGGCGATGGATGACCTCTCACCTTAGCCTATAACAGGTACATGTGTTTCAAAACTTAACCTAAGAACTAATGTTATAATTGCAGTATACAAATTAATTATATCTGGCTAATCAGAATGTATGACTGTGTATCTTACTAAATCACTCCAAATAAGTAAAACTGAGGTTGTACCAATTTCTATTTATGTTGGTTATTTATATCATTTTTATGTTCGTTTTTACTTTTACAGCCTAGAAGAACGCAAAGGAACCATGTGATCGGTCAAAGACTTGAAGATGAGCATACCATTTGGTCGAAATATCATTCCCATTGAGGACACAGGACATTATTAAGCTGAAGCTGAAGAGTGAAATCACCCCGGAGGATTAGTGATGCAATTAACTCCGGGCCGTTTACCCGAGGAAAATAAAACCACATGTTCCTAATATATATTGAATATTGTAACATGTCCAACCTGCTCGCTGTTACCTGTATATGGGCCGGAGGCCACGCATACAAAATAAAGAATTGTTATTGAATAGTGATTGGATGGCAGCACTGTATAAATCGAGAATATAACCACAGAATTATCTGTGATCAGCTTTCTTAATCAGCAGCAATGCCCTGTTATTTTACCTCGTCATCCAGTCATGGCATTTTTCTGGATGATTTATGAAATAATTTTAAATAATGCAATTTGTAAATGTATATCTAGGCTCTTCATAAATAAGATTACTATATATTATTTTGTACTTGATATCATTTGAATACATTCCTTAGATTTGATTGTCAGATGTCTTCTCCTTTTTGCAGCATTATTCAAGTTTTTGCTCTGCAATTGACACTTTCGTAATAAACTTCATAATACAACACACTTGTTTCATAATACAAGTACAACAGGCAAAATGTCTTTTCTTTTTTGCAATTAGATTTGATTTGATTGACTTTGCTATTGTCACTTTATGTAATAAACTTCATAACAAAGTAAAATTATTTTTGTCATTACTAGAATTATTTTATCTGAAGCATTATTGCTCTTGATGAAGATACCAGTTGATGCTGTATGTGTTGACACTGTATACATTTAAATCATAACATGCTTGATATGCGTGTTTAGCACAACATGCAAATGTCAACCATGGACACCAGACTGAAACCTTCTGTAAACCATTAATCTGAAATCACACTGAAACCACACTGAAACCTACAGTAAACCATTACACTGAAACCAGACTGAAACCTACAGTAAACCATTATACTAAAACCACACTGAAACCTACAGTAAACCTCAAAATGGAAACTAGGTTGAAACCAACAGTAAACCGTAACATAGAAACCAGACTGAAACCTATAATAAACCTTAACATGGAAACCAGACTGAAACCTATAATAAACCTTAACATGGAAACTAAGTTGAAACCAAGTGTAAACTAAGAAATATGGAAACCAAGTGGAAACCAAGTGGAAACTATAACATGGAAACTGAGTTGAAACCTAAAAGAAAGTTATTCATGGAAACCAGATGGATACCACTTGGAGGAGTGGGTAATTATTCGCACTGGATACCATCCGGATACTGGTGCAAAATTCAGTTTCAGTGTTGCTGGAAACCACATGGAAACTGTGAAAAACTGTCTGGATACCAACTGGAAAATATGGTTTCCATTGGGTATCCTGTTAGTTTCAGTGTTCTGGAAACCAGCTCATTTTTGCTGTGCATATCTACCAGACACCAATCAGTTATAACCATATGGTATTGAAGCAATCAGGTCGATGTCTCCTTTCTATTGTTTTGATTGATGAAGTTCATTTCAGTTGTATCATTCTGTCCACCGAGAACACTCATAGAGACTATCATATTTGAACATTGTGTAGTCAGTGTAATAATAAAGATACTGATCCTATAGACAACATTAAAAGAAGTGGCTTTTATTATCATACAATTTTTTTTAATGATTACACTGGGTTATAAAGTGATGAATTGAAAATGTTATAGACAGAGTAATTGTAGGTTTTTGGCCTATCAGGTCGACCAACATGGATATCCTAGAGAGAAGAGGAAGGTATTACGATTAAAAAGAAGAAGCATGCGTAGAATTTGTTTACATAAGACATTAACTTAGTTTTAGAAGTCGCCATTGTCGTGTAATTGTTATGTCATGGAGTATCATGAGTTCTATATGTTTTAATGTTTTATAATTGACGTAGCCATGAAAGGAAAAACAAGGTCTACTTCATGTGTATGTTAAAACTGGATTGTACCCTGATATCCGAACTATATTTAGAGCTACGGTTCCCTCACTAAGTAGAATAGCATGTTATTCCACTCAGTGAAATTTAGAAAAGTATGTACCATACAATTTAATCTGTAAATGTCGTGTTTTACTTTTATTTTAATTAGTGTGTGTATTGATCATCACGTTTGAAGACAATCAATATCTTCTAAACAAATGTATATAAATCAGAATATTCCTGACTTCTTCTGAGCTTTAATGACACCTTAAAGTTGCCAGTCTTTACGAAGGTTATTAAGGGAAGCAGACAGTAGTTGTGATGTGTTCGAATAAATGTGCAACTATTATAATTTATTTCGGAATTTCTCTGTTCGTATACATTGTATATTTAATGTATATTTTCAATTATTCTGCCGCAATGAAGATCTTGAAACAGATTTGTCAGTGTGCAAAATATCCTAAAATATTGCACTATAATCATAATAAATTGTCTACTGACCTACTGGTGATCTCCATTTACATGATCATAAGACATCAACTGTCTAGACTTTCGTCAACAAATATGTATGAAAGGGAATATGTAAATACATAGACGTCAGATTGAATCACATATCATTGTTACTATTCAGCAAATTGATCCATGTAATCTATTAAATAATTCGGCTCTTACTCCGTCTGTCAAACAATGACAGTAGACAGTCGAAAGTACTAGATGGCGAATTCAATACATAAAAGGCGTTGGTTCAAATGCTGTTTATCTATTTGGACAAAGTAAAACATACCATTTCTAGTTCATGATGCTTTGAAAACTTACCTGTAAGAGGCAAAACGACATATGGGTTGGTAAAGTTTATTCGGTTATGCACATTGACACGACTGTTGCTTTATTTGTAATAAAAACAATAAATTATCATTTATTTGACGAAAAGTCATGAACATGCAAATCAAATGAAGCTATTTCAACATAAATCAGCACGTGTTGTATTATGAAAAATACACATGACTGTTTAAAGAAGTCACTGAGTGATCAGCTTACACATTACCTATACAGTAGTTATATATCTCCCCTTCCCATCTTCGCCCGCAAGCCTTAACTTGTGCGAGTCTCCATCACTGGCTAATTCATTCTTTGCTGCATTTCGTCACCCTCTCTTTGTGCCAGCTTGTTGTTGCGCACTATGGACTTCCATTGCTGCTACCACAGAAAAGATAAACCTCTCCATGACACATGGTGGGAAGATTAAACATGCATGTTCAAATCGTTTTCATTAACAATTGAGATATTCGTATTGAGAGATTTTTTACAGATCCCATTATAATTCCTTTCAAACTAATTTCTACAGTCTTGATGATTTCTCAATACACCTATATCGCATCAACATATACTACTATAGCTGGGGGAACAGCACTCTGCATCGTGTATAGTTGTTCTAATTGCAGTGAAAACGTTGGCTCGAAATTGCAAACAACGTGTAAATGACAGTGTAGCATTTTACTCAATTAGCTCATATGTAAAACAGTTTTCTAATACAGATGAGGTTGCAGACAGTGGGAACTACACATTAATAGAAATGCTTAAATTCTTAAACAATTGTTATATGGTCGCCTCCTCACAAAAATAAATTTCTGATTTAAAATGAATTGTTTGACTTAAGAAATAGTTAGTGAAATGGAATCTACCAGCTAACTCCAATTATTATGTTTAAAATCTGATGAGAATAATTTATGTGACTTAATCATTCCAATTTTATTTATTATGAATATGAATATATCTGAGATATTAGCAAACAATTTTACTCAACCGTCGTGAGATCACACATTAGATAACAATGAGTTGGTTACACACATGTGTGATATCACCACATCATAATAAACGTGTGTCATCCTAGTTGTTGTTTGTTGACGTCACAATATTAGCTTTGCAACTGAAATAGAGGGTGGCCTATTTGCAAGTAACCGTCAGTAACAACAATTTTCTTGCAATTCAATGCTATTTACATCATTGAGTAATACATAAAATACTAAACTCGGTCGGGACAACGTCTAGTATTCTATATGTTCTAAATCAAATCGCATTCCTTTAGTTTATCATGCTTAACGAAGAAAACGTGTAAATTTGATAATTCCTCCTCTTAAAATGTTGGTATGGCACGTTTTTCACCCTCAATTGTTGTTTTCAGAGACTACTTATGATTGGATGCTTAAAATTCATTAGCATTAATTTGCACTGACATTTTGGATTCTATCAGTTGCAAGAATATTTGCAATGTTGTCCAATATTCTAATGCATCGTCAGGGTTGTCTGGATCTAAAGTGCAAGAAGTTGTCATTGATTATGTACCAGACACTAGGCAAATACTGCCATCCTGTATTGAACGAATAAGGTCGATGTCTCATTTCCATATTTGTGAATGGTGCAGTACATTGGATCTGTACAGTCTACTGGTTTACATGTAATAGAGAATGTATTACAGACAGCAGCAAGATAACTAGTGTACATGTAGGTGTGACTGATGTAGTTAATGTAAGCTGTTTTGTCTACTGATATAAAAAATAAAGACTGTTATATTTCCGTCCATGGTTATCTTCACGACATGACACAAAGGGAGGTAACTCTCCTTGTCTGATTCGTGTAAACAAAGTCAAAGTCATATTCATGGTTCACCCAGCAGTATGCCCCATAATGCACTGCATGCTTTCTCATCATATTTCACCAACGTCACATTCTACGTAGACTTGCCCAACCCTTTAACGTGATATTGTTTGACTTAGCTGTTCAATCTCCAACAGATATAACTCTCAACCAAAACTTACAGCCATAAATAATGTTTGATCCAAAGGGTATCCAAGCGCCAAGTACATACAAACAAAGACAAAGAAAGTATGATTTGAGGTATAAATGGTTTGATTACATTAGACTATAATACAATTTAATGTAATATAATTTGATATAGATGTATGCTTAATCAAATAGTTTAGCATATAATTTACAAAAAATATAACATGTGAATATTAAGTAAATAAAAGTAATGTACTTTCATAGATTTAACCGGTTGATGCATCATTGCTGTCAGAGGTCATACATTATGTCAAACAAATCAAGTTTACTCTCGCTCAGTGAATGAAGATTGCCATCGTCGATTTTGTAAAGGCTGGATAATAATGTTTCCAATAACAAACCAAAACGTAAAATGTACTACTGGAGAAAGAATGTACTTTGTCGTTTCTAATATTCGTGAATTAAAATGTTTTGAATTCATAGTGCTAATGTTTCCTTTGGCAGGTTTGGTTTAGTTCTGTTGCGTATATATATAGCATAGCGTTTTAGTACTTAGTACTTTAGTCTGTCTGTCTGTTGGATTTGTTCTTAATTAAATACATGTCCATATACATGTTAATCTATAAATATTTTATGAAATGGTTGGCTTGGAACTTGTTCTTGGTCTGTAATTAACATGCATGTAAGTGTTAATCAATTCATGATTCATGTCTATTTTGCTTTGTACTTTGGCTGGCAAGTACTGCATGTAAATGTTTGATGGTGAATATGTTGTTTTAAGACCTTCCCAACATAAATATTGTTCAAAGACGACTTGAAAGTGACTCTCTGTTAACTTCATCGAACCCCTATCCTGTTAGATTTTCTCTTGTTTGATTCAGGTGCCAATATACTTTACTTCTCTACGCAACCAGGAGATGCTAAAGTTTAAACAATATACAGACGTTTAGACTCAGGGTGGGATACTGCGTCTCGAGTATTACTTTTCTTTCATTGAATATCTTAAAATACATAAACCTTCTGACCAATCTATTTCATAATGCTGTATATAACATGTTAGCGTTTGTGTAATTAAATATGACAATGTACCTAATATTAGTTCCAAAGTTTGTATGGTTTTACATGACTTAAATCATTCACTCATGAACACGACCACGAACATTTTTATGAGGTTCTTGTCCATTATGTGCACTCTTCGCCTGGTTGTCATTACAATTAAAATCTCCTTTTAAATATATTGCCTCTCATTGTAAACATATTTTATTGCTAATTTGTTCCTGATTACTTACTTCATGTTAATAGGTTAATGATTAATATTGTATTTGTAACATATACTGGCGATCAAAAGAAAGTTTCCACTCAATTTGAAGGCTTGTAAAAGAAACACAAACTCTGATACGGTTTGTGAGAATCATTGAAATAGATTATTTTATGTTTTTCTTCATTCGACCATACTAAACGTTAAGGAAACCACACAGCAAATATGGAATAAATGAAGGTCGTGCCTATTTTAGAGCCAAGAGAACTTAGAAGCTATAATGATAAAAAAAAAAGGATGACAACCTTATCCTATCTCTGTGCTAAGAGATCTTAAAAAGTATAATGCTCAGAAGAAATATGACGGCCAGACAGCAATCAGTGAGATTAATAGATGTGTCAGTGATATTCTACATAATTCTAGGTTCAAAATGAACAGTATGTGGTTTTAAAGAGTCAGGTCGACCAGACATCTCCCAGTCAGTGTCAGACCAACACTGTACACATTTCATGTAGTAAAGTTTGTTGTTAATGCAATTTATATTTCTACATTAAAACAGAACTATCAGTTAAGTGGTATTAATCAGTTGTAGTGTGGATCGGTCGAACACAGATTGATGATGATAATGAATAACACGCAACATTGTACTCATCTCTTTGAGCAGTCAGTTTACAAACAATATATTTAAATATTACACACACACACACACACACACACATATATATATATATATATATTGCACAAGTGAGAACATGTAATAAGGTAATAAGTTTGAAGGACATACTTGTACTTGTGCCTATTTTAGAGCCAAGATAACTTAGAAGCTGTAATGATCCAAAAAAGGCCAGACAGCAATCAGTGAGAGAACCAGAGCAACACTGAACATCTTTCATCAGTTGTAGCTTCTGGCCTCGTCGACGTAATCAGCTCATAGAATGTCTAATAGATGTGTCAGTGATATTCTACATCATTCTAGGTTTAAAATGAACAGTATGTGGTTTCATAAAGTCAAGTCGACCAGACATCTCCATGTCAGTGTCAGACCAACACTGTACACATTTCTTCTGGTAAAGTTTGTTGTTAATGCAATTTATCTTTCTAACTATCAGTAAAGTGGTATTAATCAGTTGTACTGTGGACCGGTCGAACACAGATTGATGATGATAATGAATAACACGCACCATTGTACTCATCTCTTTGCGCAGTCAGTTGACATGGATGATACAAACAATATATTTAACAATTACACACACAAACACACACACACACACACATATATATATATATATATATATATATATATATATATATATATATATATATATATATTTATATATATATTGCACAAGTGAGAACATGTAATAAGGTAATAAGTTTGAAGGAAATATTTGTAATAGTTTCACAAACTATAGTTGCAGGATAACTGATACATGAAGGGGTCTCGCGAAGATAGTGATAATCCACACAACCCTAAAATCTGAGATCACTATGTTTTTTGGGCTTCAATACCATTCTCTAGCACATAGAATCTTGTTATCTCTCCAAGCTATATACCCTTCCTCTATTACGTTATCCCTATTTTATGATATGCCACATCATTTTTTACCCGTTTCGGAAAGAATGCCACAAAAATTGACTGGACACAATGAGGGTTATCATGTTTATCCCTGAAATAAGACATATATATTGTGTGGGTTATCATTAATTGCATTCGTTATGAGGTCCCTATTTCGGGAAAAAATGTGATAACCCACAAAATCATCAGGGTTGGGAAATTAAACCAAGGTAAAATCGATAATTGCTTCAGAATAAGATTGCACATAATACAATTGATCCACAAATAGAAATATTGTTTTTTACAAAAACGTACACATCTGTATTTTGAAGGAAACTTTTAAATCTTTAAAGTGCATTTTCTCAGTTTCACTATTTGTGGGTTATCTTCCTCCGACCCCTTCAAATGTTAATTCAAGACAATGTCGGCTGGTCAATATTATACAGAGGAATGACTTTTGTGTTCCAATAAAGCAAACGAGGTCACATGGGCATGTAAACCTTTTTTTGTTGCATGATCTATGATCGATGAAGCGACGTCAAGCAGTTCCGTTTTAGAAATTTATTTTACACATGTACATATATATATTTCTTCCATGAAATCAATAGCTGTCGCAAACCATAGCATTTCATTAATCTCTGCACATGATGTTTGTGGGACGATTGATGAAGTAAGAGGCAAAGGCAACTAACTACATGTGCACCAGCTGTAACATATTCCTCAACTTTACTGGACGTGTGTAGGCTGATGTTGACAAAGAGTGATGATATATACTGTCAGGAATAAAGTTCATGAAATTGACAACACGCCTTCAGATAAATACATTCTCAGAAACAACAGCGACATCTATTTGATATGGGTTCGAATTTCGCAAGGATCTCGGCTGACCAAAAGTACAATCAATTGTGCTAATATATAGAGGATATCTGTCTTTTTGGAGTGAGGTAGAAAGGTTATATTTGAGATGAGATAAACATTGTATTTGTCAAGAATTGACAGATATTCTATTTATTATATGATGTTATCCTTGCAATTACGTCGGAAAAGTGTCGTGGGAAAAGCCCGTCACCACAGTAACACTGTGATGTAATAAGCTGATTCGCTGCGTCAGACGATTGTTTTATGGTCGCAGTGAAAACATAAGTTATTTTCACTGTAGCTTGATAGACGGTTTATTTCACTGATAAATCACAGTAGTTAATTGCTCGTCATACAATAAATACGTGTAAACGAAACTGGTTAACGAAAAAAAGTTTGTTATGGATCTAATCTATATTTACAATCACTGCACCATTTCAAGTCCAACGAAGTCAATATGTTGTCAATGTATAAAACTGTCATCTTTGTAATCAATACATTTGTGAGCTATTGATTTATAACGTTCTTTGTTTTGTATAATATTTGGTAAAAAATAGTATTTCCCTTTAACATCAAACATCTCTATCACACGTTAAAGAAATGTTTGATGTATGTCTCATGGCAAAAACACTGTTCTTCGCCAACAGTCTAGGTAACTGTTATATTATATCAGCGGTTCCTACATCATATTGTATATAACACATACTAACAAGAACTACTAAAGAGAAATGTAATAAAACACGTTTTAAAAAGAATTACAAGATGATGATAACTTAATACCTTATTCGTATGTAGAAGGTTGCCTTGTCCAAATATGGGATCGGTTTTAATGCAGTTATGTTTGTTCTTCCATCCAAGGGTCACCCTGACCTACAATACAAGCGACTGCCATTGATATGTACCAGACAGTGGGCACTTATTACCATACCGTATTGAAGCAATCGATGTCTCATTTCCATATTAGTGATTGATGAAGTTCATTTGAGTTGGTACAACTGGTCTACCGACAACTGTATTTATATACTTCCGTATTTTAGTATCAAGTCATAATGAATTTGCTGGTTTTATTAAAATAAAATATATTTTTTATCATAATTGGATGTATCATGATCCATTGAAAATGCCATAGTCAGAACCATTGTGGATGTTTGTCCTATCGCGTCCAATGAAGGTGAACAGTGAAGCCGAACTTTATATTTTCACGAGGAAAATATACGCATGATTAAAACACATTTTCTACTGTGTAGACAACATTCTAAGGAACTTCACAATAAAGATGCCATTGCTTTATGATTTTAATGCCACTGAGAATTCAATACTCACCAACTACAACTACAACTACATCGGTTATGCAATATTTCAATGGTACTGTGATAGCACTGTGGCTCAGGCAATTATCATTTATAGAACCAGCATTTCCTCAATTACCAACCCAACGAAGAGCATATGCATTGTAATTGACCTGATGACAACATCACATGTACTTGGTGTATGCATTGATACATATTAATGGTTTGTAAGATAGGTATTCATGCTATGTAAATATAACAGTGACACCTAAGTGATTGAAATCGTTATGATATTTGCATATGTTTCTTGAATGGTTACATTCTGAAACCTTAATTAAGATATTAATAAGGGAAAGTGTGTGTCATGTCAACTAGCATACGAACTGTTGTAACTAACATTGTGCCTCCATCAGAATATCAGGTATCTGAATTTTAGAAAACTAAATTCACCAACTCGGGGTTACTTCACTTGACTGTTGTGTCTAATTAAGAAAGAACATACTAAACACCAGTCCATCTGAGTCATTTATCTCAATCATATTCGGTCGTTACTTACCGAATACTTATCAAATGGAAGGGCATGAAGGGTCCTTCATTATGTGCAAACATACAGCTCTTAAAATGAAAACAATTGACCATAGTTGTAACATACACATTCGTCAGATAGTTGTTCAAAATACAGACATATTTTAAATTTATGAAAACATTTAAGTGTTTCAATACACAATATCATGTAAATTTAAAAGTTTCATAAATGACATGAACATGAATGACCAAAAATGTCAATTTATTGTGGATTTTGATTTTCTCTCAAATACCGATCTCTATTAACTCATTAACGCCGAGAGACGCGTATAGGCGGGCCGTTAATCTCTCGCTCACAGCGAGAGACGCTTATAGGGGTCAGCTAACTGCCAGTTCCTCACAGCGAGAGACGTGTATTAGGGGTAGCTGATTAACAGCTTCTCACAGCGAGAGACGCGTTTTAGGGGTGCTGCCTATTGAATCACAAACACACATAATTTAAAACAATTAGGTATCTATCATGCGAGATGCATGTTTTTTTTAGAGAGTTGCTACATATAGAGTTGATGGCCGGAAGTATTTAAGGTGTTTTGATAGCAGTCAGAAAGGTATCAAAGGCTTACCTGCAGTAATCGCTTTTTCTATATATCCGTTGAATATTTTGTGTCTGTTTTACTTTGTGTAAACAAAGGCAATGCCTGAATATGAATTATGCAGTGAGCGGTTAGAAAGAATAATTAAAATATTACATAACCTATTGTTTTGCATGTTTACATACGATTATGTAACTATTTCAAAGACGCAACGCACATCTAAGCCAATAGAAGAGTGTTGAAGTATTTTCATTTATCTATAACTTCTGTACTATAACACTTTCCTGGGTTAATATTGTTGTCCACAGTAAACATTCATGTCATTGTTGTTATTGATAAGATATACAATGTAGTTTACCTAACTAGTCTGCAAAAACCTATCCATTGTACATGGTTACCGATACTTATTGTACTTGTTACATTGTGTGGCATAATTTGCATCTAATTCATTTCAATGATATTTCATGCAAGGGTATTGAAATATTCGTATTGATATTCTACACGTACAACAATGATTCGGTAATCCGTTACAGTTATTAGGTACTTTCATGAATATAAAATGCTTTCATTCAAAAATTAGCTAAACACGTTGACACAATCTGGTATAATCCAATGCCATTGTCATATATATCAATGGATCCGGTCTCTTGTGATCCGTCGTCAATAAAATTATAGTAAATACACATATGTCCTTGCAAATGACCATTCAATCAGACTATGGTAACACAATATTTGAGAAACTCAATTGACCATGAAATGTAAATCCCTTGGGGTAATTCGGCACTCCTGTTTGATCCGTGACACCTGCTAGAATAAACACCTGCAATAGATAGACAACACGATTCATTGTCACGCCCGTGTAATTGTGTGTATATGTCGACATATGTGTATGTTCAAAACAGATTAGAATTTGCGTTACGTCAATTATGCGTGTGAATATTCAATCAATCAAGATCAAGGTAATTTAGCTTGGAATAACATACTGGTAATTTCGGCTACATTCTGACGTTTCTCCCGTGACATGTGTTATATCATGATGGAGCTTGATTATTGTAGCCACGCCTATGTTAGTTTTATTCATGAGAACATACTTGGTAAATCCTTTCAATATTTCTATACACCTTCAGGTTACTAAATACAATCTTACATTATACGTAAGTAACATAATTGTTATAATTCATTTCAGGTTGTGAACCTGCAAAATATCAAACGTGCTGTTTAGAGATTTGGACCACGCCCATCACGAGCCACAGTATCGATTGGTTATTGTTAGATCAATCAACTGACCAAGCTGTTCAGCGAAAAATCAAACGTGCTGTTTAGAGATTTTGGCCACGCCCATGACGAGCCCTAACATTGACGGATATCTTATACGATTGGTGAACAAAATTGTTAAATCTCTAGCTATCTTTGCTCATCACAACTGGCTTCTAATCAACTGCTCAATCTCCTCAACAACCTTTGTACATCAACCTATTCAGCTGTATAAACAACTCATCCTAATTTATTGTAACAACAATGTTTGTATATGTTATCTTCCTCTCCATCACAGTATCACTTGCTTGTCAACGACACGACGTTAGTATCTATTTCGAAACGTCGCCTCTACAGAATAAAGAAATTTAATATCCCAAAAAGTTTGCTATTGTTTATAAATGTTTCATGCATGGAACTTTTCAGCCAAACTCAAGTGATAAAAAACTGAGACTTATGAATATGCTACTTGCAAGTTTCGAACTACTAATTGATTTTTATTTTGAATATGACTTATAAAACGTATGAAAGGATAAATAAGTATTTGATGTCAATAACTTATAATCCCAGCATATTAAGGTTTGATCTGGAAAGGTAAAGCAGAAACAAATATCAGAGATATATGTAACGGGATTACATAATTGATAAGACGACAAAGAGTCGTGCACGTGCAGTTATGTAGAATGATGCAATCTATTCACATTTTTGGCTTTCAATGTCATCTTGCCGTGAATATACAATCAGTTCATTCTACACAATGGACGGAAGCGCTTAACGATAAATACACGTTTGATAACAAGAAATTCCTCTCGGTGAATCAGAGGTGCCAGGCTAATTAGCGTGTCGCTGTGGTACGCTAACCCTGAGGCGTGACGGCCAGGCGTTCAGCTGAAGATCGGTGCTCGGCGTTAATGAGTTAATGCCTGCTATGTTACAGTGTATTCATGACATTATTTTGTGAAACTTTACTAACTATAAACAAAACATTTTATGTACAGTGATTATGTTGACTCTGAGAGTTGTTGCATGTAATGATAACCACTTGTTACGATAATTCACTAATGCTTAAAATATGTTAAAATTACTGAAATTGGAATTGAAATTAACTGCAGTTCATCAAGTAAATTCATTGTGAATCGAATGTCCCTGTCATAACAATATCAATTTTCGTAGCCATTGTATCAACTAGTCAATGTGAATTTCAATCATTTTACATGAAGTTACATGCTTTTTGAAGATAAATAATGTCATCTCTATCGTAAAGTCTATCGTATCTGGCTAAATTATTCGTTCATGTTTTGAAAACAGGAAAACTGGTTTACAGTCTATTGTAATGTAAAGTAACTTCACTGATGAATACACTCGAAATTCAAAACTTTCATTTGAACAACAATTTAAGGTAAATACGGATAGGTTCCAGTAATTTTACAGTTCTGCATTCAACCTCGGTATTGCTCAACACTTCATACTTAACATTAAATATTGGTCCAAATTATTATTAAAACGGAAATAGATGTATGAACATGGTATGCCCGGTTCTGGCTACGTGTCTGGGTATCCAGATAGTTCAGCTCAGCACCATCTTCAAATATTCCTCCTCTCTTCAAATATTCCTCCTCTGTTCAAATATTCCTCCTCTTTTCAAATATTCTTCCTCTCTTCAAATATCTCTCCTCACCGGATCTGATCATTGAAGTGGTCAATCAGACATCACCAGGTGTTTGGTGTTATCTGAATCGATTTCTTGAGAGACAAATGTTGAACAAGAGTTGTACTGGTTCTGTGAAATTTCACTTACACAGTTGCAACATTGTCTGTAATGATAGTATTTGCTATATACTAATTATCTCTAGGAGACAAATCAATTCTGAAACCGCCAACCATATGATGTAATATTACAGTTTATCTGCAATTTAATTGTTGAAGTTTATATTTAGATTTGAGCATCATTTGCAATATCGTTGATAGTTCAATCAATGTATTATTCATGTCAGTGAATCAGGCGGTGCTAGGCTAATATTAATGAAATCAGTGAAATGGAAATGAGACATCAAATTGACCTGAAATATAGTCACTAGCTTGTCTCGTCTGGTGTATCCGGAATTAACTACAAACGCCAATGGCTGGTATAGCGTACCTTTTATACTTAATGAACTAAAAACTTCACATTCAATCATGTATCTTCTTAACATAGATTTTCTCTCGTTATTCACTCAAATAGAACTCGACTCTACACCATTGTTAAAACTAAACATACAGGTAATGTTGGTATTCATAAAAACAGGATTCTGTAACATATGTTTTTCTTTAGATAATCAAAGCTCAAACATAGTTTCAAACTTAATTAATGTACATGAAACTGAATCTTCTGTTTAAGAATAAATTACTCATGTTTCAGATGCATGTCACACCTTGCTGCGATCGCTCCTGTAACCATTGTATCTGAAGAATAAATGTGAAAAAGGTTTAACTAAAATTCTCTAATATGAATCATTTATCCAAAAATCGGTGCCTTGTAAATGCCTCTGAATTCCGAATATCAGAGAGAAAAAAACGGAAACAAAAAGTCCCAAAGACGGTATTTTTATTTTTCAGCAATGGAAAGAAACACTTAGCAGTAATAATTGGCTAAACCTTGTTGTTATTTTGTAAACAGGACAGACGTTAAACACACAGTATGCTCGCCTCGCACCTGGAGAGAACTTGTTAGTGCCACAGTTCTTCATGGAGGATGTCAATTAAGCTTCATTTCAGTCTGTTAACCACTGCTTGCTTGTGAAACTAAATGATCAGTAGCGTGTTTGGTGAACGCTGCCAATTGCAAAGATAAGAAGTTTAATTCAACATAATTTTCGAAAGAAACAATTGCTGTATTTCTGAAAAAAATATAATATGATTGCTGGTAAACATAAATATCACAATCATCTTAGTTTATCCAAGTTGAAATTGCATGTGTCTTTTCCGGCCAGAAAAGATAAATGAAATCTGTTTTTTTTAAAGGGCATTACTGCGTTACATAACATTAAATAAACTGAACTTTATTTTACTTAAGTGTATCTCCCCAAACATAACTGTGAATTATGATGGTTATTCAAACATAATGACTATTGAAAGCATCAAAGTTATGGATACTTCATGCATCAACATATACAACCAACTTATTCTGGTTAAGTGTGTGATACCTGCTTTTTTATAATATATATTTCCATTTCTTCCAGAAAGCCTTCCGTTCAAAGACGAGAGAATTTGTCTCAAAGCAACGCAATATACGAGATCACAGACGTGCTGTCCTTCCTGATGTCAAAGAATAATAACACATGAAGCATGAAAACAGATTAAATATAAAAAAGACCAACTGACAATTATTAACAGATCATTTATGTACTTTCAATTACCAAAACAAAGTCTGCATGAGGAATGACGACAATCTCCAACACCCATCCTATGTCTACAGAAGAAGTAGATAAGTACAGTGTTATCCGTCCTCTGGACAACATGTTATAAATATTTGACCAGGTGTTCGAAATGCATTCTCCCTTAAATTCTTTACATTTGTATTGTGCATATCATTTCTCATTTCGACGTACAATGTATTTCATACAGAAATGTAATTCTCAAAGTCTCATGACATATGTGCTAGTTGAAATTTTACGAAACATGTAATGTACACATGTTCTGTGAGCTTGATTACTTTTACAAATGTATAAAGTTAGACTTACCTATATATTATGTTATTCAAGGATGTTTTTGATGCGCTATAACTTATAACACTATTCAGGAAAGGATTTGGTGTTACAGTATATTTTCAATCACTCTCTGGTATTGTTTCATCTATACAATAATTTACTGAAGGCATTCGGAATCAGTAGATATATTATTTCCTTCTGGGATGTAAGGTGTTAGTTGTAATCATATAAACATTATTGTTGTTTATGTGTCACAGTGTATATTGTAATATTTTGTATGTGTTACAATTTGATTAATGGAATATTAACAGATGGAAAATGTTATGAATATTCAACCAGAACGTACAAAGTCTGATATGTTGTGTGAGATAACGTTACTCTTTGATCTGTAACTTATAAAGACTTTATTTTACAAATCTTCCAAGTTCCAACAATTGAACACTCAAACATTTGAACATTAATTTTGTAACTGGAAGTAAAAGCCAGGAGAGTATATATCCCTGTAATAGAGAGTGTAAATGTGGTTAGATCAAATCTTTAATATAATATATAAGTCCTGTGGTTACAAACTGTAACGTGCAGGATAGGAAATTATTTTCTTTTTTAAACAATCTAAATTTCAACATGTTAATAACTTAATAGAAATTACAAAACTGAACATTTTTAAATATTGTGATTTATCCACGAGCGAAAGCACAAGAAACTTGATTGCATCAAATCTTATTAGAACGTCTATCACATCAAGGGAACAAAAAGGTAAACACTGTACCGACAAGAAATAAACGATTTGTGAAACTTTATTGTACAGATTTACTACTTCACTTTGTGTACATATCACAACCTCACATCATAACCAACCTTGAGTTTTTGAAAGTGAAACAAAAACATCCAGAAATTAGAGACTCCCAATGTGATTTGGGATAATGTTTCATGTAATCCATATCTTCCTCATCCAGGATGTGGATTAACCTGTATGCTTACTTGTCCTCATAGTCTCAGGTCTATTTTGTAGTACATGTGAAAACAATTATCTCCATGCGAGCGACGCTGTGTTAATTTCCTGTCCCCTGACACCAGAGAACCGTGCTCTGAGCATACTTTGTATTGCAAGCAAAATGTTATTTGTAAAACGTGCTAGGCATTTTGTCTGCAACTGGTGAACACATATTTGTACGACTTAAGGTGTGTTGTTGATTTAAGCTACATTGTAAATTGACAGTCAGTTTAATGCTACAGTCACACTTACACGATGTCATCCACGATGTATCACGTGCAACTTCATCTTGATATGCACCTATATGTTCTGGATATACACGCCATTCACACTTACAACGAACTTGATGTGCACCTGGCTTTTCGGCGAAGGTCGTATTGAGCTACGATTGGGTAAAATGTTTGAACATGCTCAAAACTTTCGCGATCATCGGGAAACATCGTGAAATACACGAACTATGCACGTGGTGCATAAGTGTTACATCGTACTTTACTCTTGTTTATCGTAGCATTATCGTGAGTAAATTGGTATTACGATGCTCCCGTCAACTGTACGAATAGGAAGTGTTAATTGCTAATGTGTTACGTTCACTAAAAGAGTGGATTCCGAGCATAAGGCGTCTTTAACAAGACACCATTAAGTGTTTACCACGATATTCAAGTGCTCTTTACAAACAATGTCTTTTTTGCATTTTTGGTATGTAATCAATCTTTATTTCATACTGAAAAGGCCACAGGTCTATAGCACATACATGATGGATAAATGCACACATAAATACGGGTTACATCGATAATACGTTGTTTCTATACAGCATTGCATAATGGACGAACATTGTAAAATTTTGTAATATAGTATGACTTCTGATGCTGACAAGAGTTGATAATTTAATTGTATTTGGATGGACATAGTTATATTTTAAAATATATTTACAACGCAATTTATACTAAGACGGGCAAATGAGAAGGAAATGATAGGTCGTGAGACGAACATCTAAATCGTGCTAATGAACGTCTAAATTTCTTTATGTTAACACATGATAAATATATATAATTCATCGATTAGATCATTTTTGAACATTGAATAATACAAACATTTGCTTGATGAAATGTTTTTACTCTATGTTTGAAGATAGATATCTTTAAGTCTTGTAGTTAATGACTGAATGAACGGTGTGTGAAATTCTTCATATTGTGCATTCGCTGTCGACCCGGGAAGAATAAAATATAAATTTAAGAAGTCCCGCAAAAAGTGCCGTTTAGTATAATAATAGCTGGAAAAAGGGTATATCTTTAAGAAAACATTTTCTTCATAAACATCTCTTGTTGAAAATATTATATAGTGCCTTTAAAGATTTGCAAAAAACCTTTGATAATATATGGCGGGTGGGAAATTTATCAATGATGTGATTTCAGGGAAGATGTTAAAAGTTATTTGTAATATGTATGATGATATTAAGTCTTGAGTTTCATTAGGGAGAAATGATTCTGCTTGTTTTAATTGTTGTAAAGGAGTACGCCGGATGAGTTACAGCATAAATGTATTTAGAAAATAGTGTGCAATGTGGAGGTTGAAAAAGAATATTGAAAAGACTAAAGTAGTTGTGTTTGGATCCGGAACTGCAATGGTGAATTTTCGACAATATTTTGTTGGTGACGTTATTTAAAAAAATTCCGATAGTTATACTTAACTAGGAATAGAATTTCATAAGAATAGGAAATTTAATACTGCCATAAAAACCTTAAGAGATCAAGGCCTGATAGCAATGTATTGGTTGTTATTAAAATCACGAAATCTACATTTACCACTTTGTAAATAATGTAAAATATTATTAACCCGTGGATATATGAGAATATGTTCTCTGAAAAGCAGAACTAAAAGCTCAGTTGAATCACATGAGAAGAGACGAAGTAAACACAAGTGTATTCTTTCTATTTGGTGAAAATCAGTTAATCCCCAAATTTCTGCTCCATAAGTCAAAATTGGTTTTATTTTTGCATCAAATATTTTGAAGAAGGTTTTATAATTCATATAGTGTATTGATTGTTTTCAGTATAGGGATTAGTGATTTATGCGCCTGAAGCGCAGAACATTTAACATGCATGGTCCAGGAAAGCCCATTGGTGAACAACAATCCCAAATTCTTATAACAGCTAACACATTCCAGGCGTATATCCTTAAAAGTCCATTTTTCTATTTTAGAGATTTTACCCCCTTATTCAAAGACTACGATTTTTGTTATCTCCCTGTTAATTGTTAATTTCCATATATCACAGTATTGTTCAAGTTCATTTAATTGATTTTGAGGGCCACGTATGGGGCTTGAAAATAAAACAACGTCGTCTGCAAACAAGAGAAGGAATATTTGGAAAATTTCTGGATGGAGTTGGATGCCGTTTGAGCATTTAGTTTCCATGTGGGTTCATTTATGATGAATGAAAAAGGAAATGGGCTAAGAATACATCCCTGTCTGACACCAAGTTGTAGTTCGAACGTTTCCGAAAATCTTTGGTTACTTTTTTTTCGCGCGACCTGCGCTATCTTGGAGGAGGATCCGGATCGGTTTGTACCGAAACCGGTTCGTCCCAGGGTCGGTTTATATGGGTCGGTTCTCCTCGTTTTGAGTGGAACCGGTCTTGGTCCGAACTGATCCGGAACCTTGGAGGAAATGACCTACATTTGCCTGTATCTACTATAAAGTTGCAATAAAGTTGTTTCGGTAAGATACACGAACTATTCAAGTATGACAAATGTATCAGGGATGTAAAGTGATAGTAGAAAACTCTTTTCGAGATTGATTGCTTTTGCTAGGAATCAAATATCGACTTTTTCCTCGATTTTTGTCGACACCATTTTGGCCCACTCGAGTTTGACGTGCAAAAAATCGTGTTTGAAGTGTCATAACTTTAGAAATAATGGACCGATTGTGTTGTTGTTTGTTTTAATCGTAATCACTTTGCTTTAATTCTACAATGTGCTTTAGGTATACAAAGTGTGTTAACATTTTGAAATTTGAACTTGATTGGACAGGGGGTAAAATTGGCGTTGCATCCCTTTATTTATAAGTATAGGTATATCGCATCGTAGTATTGAACCTAGGAACTGTTTGTTTTCAAGCAATACAAGCCCCTGTGGTGTTATCATCATTGCAGCTGTATAGCCCGAGCCGAAGGCGAGGTCTTACACTGCAACGAAAATGCGTACATTAGACCGTATTACCTGAGGGACAAGCTTACAACGTATTAATCTTAATGACATGTCAACTTTTACAGATTTGAAAAAGATTGTTTTTGTCTGCAACAAACTGTTATGAATAGAAAGAAATTTAAAGTTAGCGTTGGTCCGCATAGGAGTTTCATAATTTCTTTTCTTAGTCGTTTTTGATTTTGCTTTCTTCGGAAATGCTTGGTTGCGAACTGCTGCTAGCTTAACTAGAGATGAAACGTCGACATCCATGATGGACTTGTACTGGTATTGCATCATGTAGCCAAGAGAAGTACACTACTGTGCATAGTTAAGTACACCGTGTTCGCGCACATTTCGCGAACACTTCGCGCACATTTCGCAAAATCCGGTGTACTTAATTCTGCACAGTAGTGTAACGTGTCTGAAACCAAAATTGATAAGGAGATATTACATGTATGTCGTATAAAACACGGATACATCGTAATATCAACGTTTTAAGCACGTAGCAGCTCTTACATCACGCGTTGTGAACACGCCCCTTTCTTGACAAACACGCACGCAAATCTGAGTAATAACGTAGGTCTCACTTGATGTGAACGTAATGTGTTAGTGATACACTCGCGGTACATCGTATCTTGTTCTTGTAAACAGTATAAAACACCTTTTACTACGATAATCCTCACCTCGTAATAAGCACGTCTATTAAATCGTGTAAGTGTGACCGTAGCATAAGTCACATGTTCTGTATATAGAGATATAAATGATTATGGTCGAAAGCACTACAGTTATGAACATGACTTGTCATTTACTTAGTTTGTTCATATTTGGTTATAAAAATGATATTAGAGTCAAATTTATTGGATTGCACTCATTGTTAGAAAGGAAGTGCTCATCTAATATCTGACAGCATTCAGTGTTTGTTATGTGATTTCTATAACTATGCAGACGCTCTCCATTAAATTGCTACTGATAATTTCAATTAGTATTTCCAACATTGTTTTGTGTATAACGCAAAATATGATCATAGAAAAGAAGGTCAGGTGATATAGGATGTATCGCGACTTTTAAGAGTATATCACTTATACCATGGCTGTTAGTTTATTATTGCTAAAAGAACGCCTGCGACACCAGTGTGACTATACATTGCGGTGAAACCTGCCACACCAGCTTGGACTAGCGAACCTAGGATGGTACTGCACTAGTTCAGCAGTAGCATTGCACCCAAACGGTATGATGCAAATGAATTGAAATAAAAATAAACTTGCTTTTTTAAAGACATATATAGAGGATAATTGGCTTTTCTTGACAAATACCATGTTTATCTCATCGAGTGAGTTAGAAAGTTTATATTATCACGAGTGGCGCAGCCTCGAGTGATAATATTTAAAGTTTCTAACTCATGGGATGAGATAAACATGGTATTTGTCAAGAAAAGACAAATTTTCTATTTATTATATGACCAAATCCTTGCATATGCGCCGAAATCAACTTGCATTTACGTTAAGTCGGCTCCAGAATGAGCATGTCGCCTCAGCAACAATGTGACGTCATGAACGTGTCATGACGTCGGAGCATTGTTTTATGACGTCAGGTCATTGTTATATCAGTCACTAGTGACTGATAACACATTCCATTGTTATTTTCACTATTGACTAATAACACGGTTTATTTTCATTGGTAGATCCCGGTCTTATAATCATATAATAAAAGAGAGTAATTGATCCCTTGTAATGCATTTATATTAGCCTTTTATCCTAGGGTCACCTTGACCTAGAAAGCAAAACTTAACATTCATATCTACCAGACACCAATCATTTATAACCATATGGTATTGAAGCAATCAGGTCGATGTATCCTTTCTATTGTTTTGATTGATGAAGTTCATTACAGTTGTATCATTCTGTCCACCGAGAACACTTATAGAGACTATCATATTTGAACATTGTGTAGTCAGTGTAATAATAAAGATACTGATCCTATTGACAACATTAAAAGATGTGGCTTTTATTATCATCCAATTTCTTTTTATGATTACACTGGGTGATAAAGTGATGAATTGAAAATGTTATAGACAGAGTAAGTGTAGGTGTTTGGCCTATCAGGTCGAACAACATGGATATCCTAGAGCGAATAGGAAGGTAATACGATTAGAAAGAAGAAACATGCCTAGAATTTGTTAACATAAGACATTAACTTAGTTTTAGAAGTCGCCATTGTCGTGTAATCGTTATGTCATGGAGTATCATGAGTTTTATATGTTTTAATGTTTTATAATTGACGTAGCCATGAAAGGAAAAACAAGGTCTACTTCATGTGTATGTTAAAACTGGATTGTACCCTGATATCCGAACTATATTTGGAGCTACGGTTCCCTCACTAAGTAGAACAGCATGTTATTTCACTTAGTGACATTTAGAAAAGTATGTACCATACATGTTAATCTGTAAATGTCGTGTTTTACTTTTTATTTTAATTAGTGTGTGTATTGATCATCACGTTTGAAGACAATCAATATCTTCTATACAAATGTATATAAATCAGAATATTCCTGACCTCTTCTGAGCTTTAATGACACCTTAAAGTTGCCAGTCTTTACGAAGGTTATTAAGTGAAGCAGACAGTAGTTGTGATGTGTTCGAATAAATGTGCAACTATTATAATTTATTTCGCAATTTCTGTGTTCGTATACATTGTATTTTTAATGTATATTTTCAATTATTCTGCCGCAATGAAGATCTTGAAACAGATTTGTCAGTGTGCCAAATATCCTAAAATAATGCACTATAATTAAAATAAATTGTCTACTGACCTACTGGTGATCTCCATTTACATGATCGTAAGACATCAACTGTCTAGACTTTCGTCAACAAATATGTATGAAAGGGAATATGTAAATACATAAACATAAGATTGAATCACATATCATTGTTACTATTTAGCAAACTGATCCATTTAATCTATTAAATAATTCGGCTCTTACTCCGTCTGTCAAACAATGAAAGTAGACAGTTGAAAGTACTAGATGGCGAATTCAATACATAAAAGGCGTTGGTTCAAATGCTGTTTATCTATTTGGACAAAGTAAAACATACCATTTCTAGTTCATGATGCTTTGAAAACTTATCGGTAAGAGGCAAAACGACAGATGTGGGTTGGTGAAGTTTATTCGTTTATGCACATTGACAGGACTGTTGCTTTATTTGTAATAAAAACAAAAAATGATCATTTATTTGACGAAAGGTCATGAACATGCAAATCAAATGAAGCTTTTTCAACATAAATCAGCACGTGTTGTATTATTAAAAATACACATGACTGTTTAAAGAAGTCACTGAGTGATCAGCTTACACATTACCTATACAGTAGTTATATATCTCCCCTTCCCATCTTCGCCCGCAAGCCTTAACTTGTGCGAGTCTCCATCACTGGCTAATTCATGCTTTGCTGCATTTCGTCACCCTCTCTTTGTGCCAGCTTGTTGTTGCGCACTATGGACTTCCATTGCTGCTACCACAGAAAAGATAAACCTCTCCATGACACACGATGGGAAGGTTAAAACATGCATGTTCAAATCGTTTTCATTAACAATTGAGATATTCGTATTGAGAGATTTTTTACAGATCCCATTATAATTCCTTTCAAACTAATTTCTACAGTCTTGATGATTTCTCAATACACCTATATCGCATCAACATATACTACTATAGCTGGGGGAAAAGCACTCTGCATCGTGTATAGTTGTTCTTATTGCAGTGAAAACGTTGGCTCGAAATTGCAAACAACGTATAAATGACAGTGTAGCATTTTACTCAATTAGCTCATATGTAAAACAGTTTTCTAATACAGATGAGGTTGCAGACAGTGGGGACTACACATTAATAAAAATGCTTACATTCTCAAACAATTGTTATATGGTCGCCTCCTCACAAAAATAAATTTCTGATTTAAAATGAATTGTTTGACTTAAGAAATAGTTAGTGAAATGGAATCTACCAGCTAACTCCAATTATTATGTTTAAAATCTGATGAGAATAATTTATGTGACTTAATCATTCCAATTTTATGTATTATGAATATGAATATCTTTGAGATATTAGCAAACAATTTTACTCAACCGTCGTGAGATCACACATTAGATAACAATGAGTTGGTTACACACATGTGTGATATCACCACATCATAATAAACGTGTGTCATCTTAGTTGTTGTTTGTTGACGTCACAATATTAGCTATGCAACTGAAATAGAGGGTGGCCTATTTGCAAGTGACCGTCAGTAACAACAATTTTCTTGCAATTCAATGCTATTTACATCATTGAGTAATACATACAATACTAAACTCGGTCGGGACAACGTCTAGTATTCTATATGTTCTAAATCAAATCGCATTCCTTTAGTTTATCATGCTTAACAAAGAAAACGTGTAAATTTGACAATTCCTCTTCTTTAAGTGTTGGTATGGCACGATTTTCACCCTCAATTGTTGTTTTCAGAGACTACTTATGCTTGGATGCTTAACATTCATTAGCATTAATTTGCACTGACATTTTGGATTCTATCAGTTGCAATGTTGTCCAATATTCTAATGCATTGTCAGGGTTGTCTGGATCTGAAGTGCAAGAAGTTGTCATTGATTATGTACCAGACACTAGGCAAATACTACCGTCCTGTATTGAACGAATAAGGTCGATGTCTCATTTCAATATTTGTGAATGGTGCAGTACATTTGATCTGTACAGTCTGCTGGTTTACATGTAATAGAGAATGTATTACAGACAGCAGCAAGATAACTAGTGTACATGTTGGTGTGACTGATGTAGTTAATGTAAACTGTTTTGTCTACTGATATAAAAAATAGAGACTGTTATATGTCCGTCCATGGTTATCTTCACGACATGACACAAAGGGAGGTAACTCTCCATGTCTGATTCGTGTAAACAAAGTCAAAGTCATATTCATGGTTCACCAAGCAGTATGTCCCATAATGCACTGCATGCTTTCTCATCATATTTCACCAACGTCAAATTCTACGTAGACTTGCCCAACCCTTTAACGTGATATTGTTTGACTTAGCTGTTCAATCTTCAACAGATACAACTGTCAACCAAAACTTACAACCATAAATACTGTTTGATCCAAAGGCTATCCAAGTACATACACACAAAGACAAAGAAAGTATGATTTAAGGTATTTGCAATTATAATCTTATAGTCTTATATATCATGTGAAGTTTTAATGTGCAGTGTCAAATAAAACACAACATTTGATCCAATCAATTTTTGCAGGAAAAATAATCACGCCGGACCAATAAAATGATACCAAAGGTTTAACATAGTCCAAAATTGTCGGTTTTTACTGTCACAGACTCTGATAACAAATGTTTAGAATAAGGTATAAATCGTTTAATTACATTAGACATTAATATAATTTAATATAATATAATTTGATATAGATGTATGCTTAAACAAATAGTTTAGCATATAAGTTACAAAAACATAACAAGTGAATATTCATTTAATAAAAGTTGTTGTCCGCATAATGTACTTTCATAGATTTAATCGGTGGATGCATCATCACTGTCAGACGTCATACATTATGTCAAGCAAATCAAGTTTACTCTCGCTCTGTGAATGAAGATTTGGTAAAGGCTGGATAATGTTTCCAATAACAAACCAAAACGTAAAATGTGCTACTGGAGAAAGAATGTACTTCGTCGTTTCTAATGTTCGTGAATTAAAATGTTTTGAATTCATAGTACTAAAGTTTCCTTTGGCAGGTAGTGTTTAGTTCTGTTGCGTATATATATAGAAAAGCGTTTTAGTACTTAGTACTTTAGTAACTGTCTGTCAGATGGATTTGTTCTTAATTCAATACATGTCAATGTACATGTTAATCTATAAATGTTTTATGAAATGGTTGGCTTAGAACTTGTTCTTGGTCTGTAATTAACATGCATGTGAGTGATAATCAATTCATGATTCATGTCTATTTTGCTTTGTACTTTGGCTGTCAATTACTGCATGTAAATGTTTGATGGTGAATATGTTGTTTTAAGATCTTCCCAACATAAATATTGTAAGTAATCCAACAAGTTCAAAGACGACTTGAAAGTGACTCTCTGTTAACTTCATCGAACCCCTATCCTGTTAGATTTTCTCTTGTCTGATTCAAGTGCCAATATTCTGTACTTCTCTACGCAACCAGGAGACGCTAAAGTTCTCATTTAAACAATATACAGAAGTTTAGACTCAGGTTGGGATACCGTGTCTCAAGTATTACTTTTCTTTCATTGAATATCTTAAAATACATAAATCTTCTGACCAATCTATTTCAGAATGCTGTATATAACATGTTAGCGTTTGTCTAATTAAATATGACAATGTACCTAATATTAGTTCCAAAGTTTGTATGGTTTTACATGACTTAAATCATTCACTCATAAACACGACCACGAACAGTTTTATGAAGTTCTTGTCCATTATGTGCAATCTTCGCATGGTTGTCATTACAATTAAAATCTCCTTTTAAATGTATTGGCTCTCATTGTAAACATATTTTATTGCTAATTTGTTCCTGATTAATTACTTCATGTTATTAGGTTAATGATTAATATTATATTTGTGACATATACTGGTGATCAAAATAAAGTTTCCACTCAATTTGAAGGCTTGTAAAAGAAACACAAACTCTGATACGGTTTGTGAGAATCATTGAATTAGATTATTTCATGGTTTTCTTCATTCGACCATACTAAACGTTAAGGAAACCACACATCAAATATTGAATAAATGAAGGTCGTGCCTATTTTAGAGCCAAGAGAACTTAGAAGCTATAATGATAAAAAAAAAGGATGACAACCTTATCCTATCTCTGTGCTAAGAGATCTTAAAAAGTATAATGCTCAGAAGAAATATGACGGCCAGACAGCAATCAGTGAGATTAATAGATGTGTCAGTGATATTCTACATAATTCTAGGTTCAAAATGAACAGTATGTGGTTTTAAAGAGTCAGGTCGACCAGACATCTCCCAGTCAGTGTCAGACCAACACTGTACACATTTCATGTAGTAAAGTTTGTTGTTAATGCAATTTATATTTCTACATTAAAACAGAACTATCAGTTAAGTGGTATTAATCAGTTGTAGTGTGGATCGGTCGAACACAGATTGATGATGATAATGAATAACACGCAACATTGTACTCATCTCTTTGAGCAGTCAGTTTACAAACAATATATTTAAATATTACACACACACACACACACACACATATATATATATATATATATTGCACAAGTGAGAACATGTAATAAGGTAATAAGTTTGAAGGACATACTTGTAATAGTTTCACAAACTATAGTTGCAGAATAACTGATAAATGAAGGGGTCGCGCGAAGATCGTGATAATCCACACAACTCTAAAATCTGAGATCACTATGTTTTTTGGGCTTCAATACCATTCTCTACCACATAGAATCTTGTTATCTCTCCTAGCTATATACCCTTCCTCAATTACGTTATCCCTATTTTAAGATCACTTTTTACCCGTTTCGGAAAGAATGCCACAAAAATTGACTGTACACAATGAGGGTTATCATGTTTATTCCTGAAATAAGACATATACATTGTGTGGGTTATCATTAATTGCATTCGTTATGAAGTCACTATTTCGGGAAAAAATGTGATAACCCACAAAATCATCAGGGGTGGGAAATTAAACCAAGGTAAAATCAATAATTGCTTCAGAATAAGATTGCACATAATACAATTGATCCACAAATAGAAATATTGTTTTTTTTTACAAAAACGTACAAATCTGTATTTTGAAGGGTACTTTTAAATCTTTAAAGTGTATTTTCTCAGTTTCACTTTTTGTGGGTTATCTTCCTCCGACCCCTTCAAATGTTAATTCAAGACAATGTCGGCTGGTCAAGATTTTACAGAGGAGTGACTTCTGTGTTCCAATAAAGCAAAGGAGGTCACATGGGCATGTAAACCTTTTTTTGTTGCATGATCTATGATCGATGAAGCAACGTCAAGCAGTTACGTTTTAGAAATTGATTTTACACATGTACATAGATATATTTCTTCTATGAAATCAATAGCAGTCGTAAACCATAGTATTTCATTAATCTCTGCAAATGCTGTTTGTGGGACGATTGATGAAGTAAGAGGCAAAGGCAAATACATGTGCACCAGCTGTAACATACTCCAAAACTTTACTGGACGTGTGTAGCTGATGTTGACAAAGAGTGATGATATATACTGTCAGGAATAAGTTCATGAAATTGACAACACGCCTTCAGATAAATACATTCACAGAAACCACAGCGACATCTATTTGATGTGGGTTCGAATTTCGCAAGGATCTCGTCTGACCAAAAGTAAAATCAATTGTGCTAATATATAGAGGATATCTGTCTGTTTTTAGTGAGGTAGAAAGGTTATATTTGAGATGAGATAAACATTGTATTTGTCAAGAATTGACGGATATTCTATTTATTATATGATGTTATCCTTGTAATTACGTCCGAAAAGTGTCGTGGGAAAAGCCGTCGCCACAGTAACACTGTGATGTAATAAGCTGATTCGCTGTGTCAGACGATTGTTTTATGGTCGCAGTGAAAATAAAAGTTATTTTCACTGTAGCTTGATAGACGGTTTATTTCACTGAAAAATCCCAGTAGTTAATTGCTCCTCAAACAATAAATAAGTGTAAACGAAACTGGTTAATGAAAAGTGTGTTATGGATCTAAGCTATATTTACAATCACTGCACCATTTCAAGTCCAACGAAGTCAATATGTTGTCAATGTATAAAACTGTCATCTTTGTAATCAATACATTTGTAAGCTATTGATTTATAACGTTCTTTGTTTTGTATAATATTTGGTAAAACATAGTATTTCCCTATAACAGCAAACATCTCTATCACACGTTAAAGAAATTATTGATGTGTGTTTCATGGCACAACACTGTCCTTCGCCAACAGTCTAGGTAACTGTTATATTCTATCAGCGATTCCAACATCATATTGTATATAACACATACTAACAAGAACTACTAAAGAGAAATACAATTAAACACGTTTTAAAAAGAATTACAAGATGATGATAACTTAATACCTTATTCTCATGTACAAGGTTGCCTTGTCCAGATATGGGATCGGTTTTCATGCAGTTATGTTTGTTCTTCCATACAAGGGTCACCCTGACCTACAATACAAGCGACTGCCATTGAGATGTACTAGACAGTGGGCACTTATTACCATACTGTATTGAAGCAATCGATGTCTCATTTCCATATTAGTGATTGATGAAGTTCATTTGAGTTGGTACTACTGGTCTACCGACAACTGTATTTATAGACTTCCGTATTTTAGTATCAAGTCATAATGAATTTGCTGGTTTTATTAAAACAAAATATATTTTTTATCATAATTGGATGTATCATGATCCATTGAAAATGCCATAGTCAGAAACATTGTGGATGTTTGTCCTATCGCGTCCAATGCAAGTGAAGAGTGAAGCCGAACTTTATATTTTCACGAGGAAAATATACGCATGATTAAAACACACTTTCTACTGTGTAGACAACATTCTAAGGAACTTCACAATAAAGATGCCATTGCTATATAATTGTAATGTCACTGAGCATTCAATACTCACCAACTACAACTACAACTACATCGATTATGCAATATTTCAATGGTACTGTGATAGCACTGTGGCTCAGGGAATTATCATTTATAGAACCGGCATTTCCTCAATTACCAACCCAATGAAGAGCATATGCATTGTAATTGACCTGATGACAACATCACGTGTACTTGGTGTATGCATTGATACATATTAATGGTTTGTAAGATAGGTATTATTGCCATGTAAATATAACAGTGAAACCTAAGTGATTGAAATCGTTATGATATTTCAATATATTCCTTGAATGGTTATATTGTGAAACCTTAATTTAGATATTAATAAGGGAAAGTGTGTGCCATGTCAACTAGCATACAAACTGTTGTAACTAACATTGTGCCTCCATCAGAATATCAGGTATCTGAATTTTAGAAAACTAAATTCACCAAGTCGGGGTTACTTCACTTGACTGTTGTGTCTACTTAAGAAAGAACATACTAAACACCAGTCCATCTGAGTCATTTATCTCAATCATATTCGGTCGTTACTTACCGAATACTTATCAAATGGAAGGGCATTAAGGGTAATTCATTATGTGCAAACATACAGCTCTTAAAATGAAAACAATTGACCATAGTTGTAACAAACACATTCGTCAGATAGTTGTTCAAAATACAGACATATTTCAAATTTATGAAAACATGTGAGTGTTTCAATTATTAATAATACACAATATCATGTAAGTTTCATAAATGACATGAACATGAATGACCAAAAATGTCAATTTATTGTGGATTTTGATTTTCTCTCAAATACCGATCTCTATTAATGCCTGCTATGTTACAGTGTATTCATGACATTATTTTGTGAAACTTTACTAACTATAAACAAAACATCTTATGTACAGTGATTATGTTGTCTCTGAGAGTTGTTGCATGTAATGATAACCACTTGTTACGATAATTCACTAATGCTTAAATATGTTAAAATTACTGAAATTGGAATTGAAATTAACTGCAGTTCATCAACTAAATTCATTGTGAATTGAATGTCCCTGTCATAACAATATCAATGTTCGCAGCCATTGTATCAACTAGTCAGTGTTAATTTCAATAATTTTACATGACGTTACATGCTTTTGGAAGATAAATAATGTCATCTCCATCATAAAGTCTATCGTATCTGGCTAAATTATTCTTTCATGTTTTGAAAACAGGAAAACTGGTTTACAGTCTATTGTAATGTAAAGTAACTTCACTGATGAATACACTCGAAATTCAAAACTTTCATTTGAACAACAGTTTAAGGTAAATACGGATAGGTTCCAGTAATTTTACAATTCTGCATTCAACCTCGGTATTGCTCAACATTTCATACTTAACATTAAATATTGGTCCAAATTATTATTAAAACGGAAATAGATGTATGAACATGGCATGCCCGGTTCTGGCTACGTGTCTGGGTATCCAGATAGTTCAGCTCAGCACCATCTTCAAATATTCCCCCTCTCTTCAAATATTCCTCCTCTCTTCAAATATTCCTCCTCTCTTCAAATATCTCTCCTCACCGAATCTGATCATTGAAGTGGTCAATCAGACATCACCAGGTGTTTGGTGTTATCTGAATCGATATCTTGAGAGACAAATGTTGAACAAGAGTTGTACTGGTTATGTGAAATTTCACTTACACAGTTGCAACATTGTATGTAATGATAGTTTTTGCTATATACAACTTATGTCTAGGTTACAAATCAATTCTGAAACCGCCATATGATGTAATATTACAGTTTATCTTCAATTTAATTGTTGAAGTTTATATTTAGATTTGACTATCAGTTGCAATATCGTTGATAGTTTAATCAATGTATTATTCATGTCAGTGAATCAGGCGGTGCTAGGCTAATATTAATGAAATCAGTGAAATGGAAATGAGACATCAAATTGACCTGAAACATAGTCACTAGCTTGTCTCGTCTGGTGTATCCGGAATTAACTACAAAAGCCACTGGCTGGTATAGAGTACCTTTTATAATTAATGAAATAAAAATTTCACATTCAATCATGTATCTTCTTAACATGGATTTTCTCTCGTTATTCACTCAAATAGAACTCGACTCTAAACCATTGTTAAAACTAAACATACAGGTAATGCTTGTATTCATAAAAAAAACATGATTCTGTAACATATGTTTTTCTTTAAATAAACAATGCTCAAACATAGTTTCAAACTTAATTAATGTACATGAAACTGAATCTTCTGTTTAAGAATAAATTACTCATGTTTCCGATGCATGTCACACATGGCTACGATCGTTCCTGTAACCATTGTATCTGAAGAATAAATGTGAAAAAGGTTTAACTAAAATTCTCTATTATGAATCATTTATCCAAAAATCGGTGCCTTGTAAATGCTGCTGAATTCCGAATATCAGAGAGAAAAAAATGGAAACAAAAAATCCCAAAGACGGTATTTTTATTTGTCAGCAATGGAAAGAAACACTTAGCAGTAATAATTGGCTAAACCTTGTTGTTATTTTGTAAACAGGACAGACGTTAAACACACAGTATGCTCGCCCCGCACCTGGAGAGAACTTGTTAGTGCCACAGTTCTTCATGGAGGATGTCAATTAAGCTTCATTTCAGTCTGTTAACCACTGCTTGCTTGTGAAACTAAATGATCAGTAGCGTGTTTGGTGAACGCTGCCAATTGCAAAGATAAGAAGTTTAATTCAACATGATTTTCGAAAAAAACAATTGCTCTATTTCTGAAAAAAATATAATACGATTGCTGGTAAACATAAACATCACATCTTAGTTTATCCAAGTTGAAATTGCATGTGTCTTTTCCGGCCAGAAAAGATAAATGAAATCTGTTTTTTTAAGTACATTACTGCGTTACATAACATTAAATAAACTGAACTTTCTTTTACTTACGTGTATCTCCCCCAACATAACTGTGAATTATGATGGTTATTCAAACATAATGACTATTGAAAGCATCAAAGTTATGGATACTGCTTGCATCAACATAAACAACCAACTTATTCTGGTTAAGTGTGTGATACCTGTTTTTTTTAAATATATATTTCCATTTCTTCCAGAAAGCCTTCCTGTCAAAGACGAGAAAATGTGTCTCCGAGCAACGCAATATACAGATTACAGACGTGCTGTCCTTCCTGATGTCAAAGAATAATAACACTTGAAGCATGAAAACAGATTAAATATAAAAAAGACCAACTGACAATTATCAACAGTTCATTTATGTACTTTCAATTACCAACACAAAGTCTGCATGAGGAATAATGACAATCTCCAACACCCCTCCTATGTCTACAGAAGATGTAGATAAGTACAGTGTTATCTGTTGAGTCCTCCAGAAACGAGTCTGTATTACAGTTGTCTGGACAACATGTTATAAATATTTGACAAGGTGTTCGAAATGCATTCTCCCTTTAATTCTTTACATTTGTATTTTGCATATCATTTCTCATTTCGACGTACAATGTATTTCATACAGAAATGTAATTCTCAAAGTCTCATGACATACAAATGTGTGTGCTAGTTGAAATTTTAGGAAACATGTTATTTATACATGTTCTGTGAGCTTGATTACTTTAACAAATGTATAAAGTTAGACTTACCTATATATAATGTTATTCAATGATTGTTTTGATGCGCTATAAATTAAAATAATAACACTATTCAGGAAAGGATTTGGTGTTACAGTATCTTTTCAATCACTCTCTGGCATTGTTTCATCTATACAATATTTTACTGAAGGCATCAGCAGATATAATATTTCCTTCTAGGATGAACGTTGTTAGTTGTAATCATATAAACATTATTGCTGTTTATGTGTCACAGTGAACATTGTAATAGTTTGTTTTTGTTACAATTTGATTAATGCAATATTAACAGATGGAATATTGATTTATTGTGATATTGAATATTCAACCAGAACTTACAAAGTCTGATAGGTTATGTGAGATAACGTTACACTTTGATCTGGAACTTATAAAGACTTTATTTACAAATCTTCCAAGTTCCAACAATTGAACACTAACAAATTTGAACATTAATTTTGTATCTGGAAGTAAAAGCCAGGAGAGTATATATCCCTGTAACAGAGAGTGTAAATGTGGTTAGAGCAAATCTTTAATAGTTTGATATAAGTCATGTGGTACAGACCAGTATACTTCATGCATCTCTACTTATCACCTCAAATTGTCACTGGACACGAAGATCTTTATTCCCTAACTTGGGAACTTACGACACACGTAGAGACCACACTGACGAAATCAACCAGCCTTTGTGTAATACGCTTATCTTCTTAAAACATCACTGAAGGGATTGTTCAGTGAATGAATATAGTTTGTCATTTGTTTAACCTGGAATAATGTACATGTCATGTAAATTATCCTCTTCATCATCATTGCTACAAACTTTAACGTGCAGGATAGGAAATTATTTTCTTTTTTAAACAATCTAAATTTCAACATGTTAATAACTTAATAGAGATTACAAAACTTAACATTTTTAAATATTGTGATTTATCCACGGGCGAAAGCACAAGAAACTTGATTGCATCAAATCTGATTAGAACTTCTATCACATCAAGGGAACAAAAAGGTAAACACTGCACCGACAAGAAATAAACGATTTGTGAAACTCTATTGTACAGATTTACTACTTTAGCCTACTTTGTGTACATATCACAACCTCATATCTTCCTCATCCAGGATGTGGATTAACCTGTATGCTTACTTTTCTTCACAGTCGCAGGTATATTTTGTAGTACATGTGAAAAAAATTATCTCCATGCGAGCGACGCTGTGTTAATTTCCTGTCCCCTGACACCAGAGAACTGTGCTCTGAGCACACTTTGTATTGCAAGCAAAATGTTATTTGTAAAACGTGCTAGGCTTCTTGTCTGCAACTGGTGAACACATATTTGTACTACTTAAGGTTCGATGTTGATTTAAGCTACATTGTAAATTGACAGTCAGTTTAAGTCACATGTTCTGTTTAAAGAGATATACATGATTATGGTCGAAATCACTACAGTTGTGAACGTGACTTGTCATTTACTTAGTTTGTTAATGTTTGGTTATAAAACTCATATTAGAGTCAAATTTATTGGATTGCACTCATTGTTAGAAAGGAGGTGCTCATCTAATATCTGACAACATTCATTGTTTGCTATGTGATTTCTTTAACTATGCAGACGCTCTTCATAAAATTGCTACTGATAATTTCAATTAGTATTTCCAACATGGTTTTGTGTATAACGCAAAATATGATCATAGAAAAGAAGGTCAGGTGATATATGGTGTATCGCGACTTTTAAGAGTATATCACTTATACCATGGCTGTTAGTATATTATTGCTAAAAGAACGCCTGCAACATCAGTGTGACAATACATTGCGGTGAAACCTGCCACACCAGCTTGGACTAGCGAACCTAGGATGATACTGCACTAATTTAGCAGTAGCATTGCACCCAAACGGTATGATGTAAATGCATTGAAATAAAAATAAACTTGCTTTTTTAAAGACATATATAGAGGATAATTGGCTTTTCTTGACAAATACCATGTTTATCTCATCGAGTGAGTTAGAAAGTTTATATTATCACGAGTGGCGCAGCCTCGAGTGATAATATTTAAAGTTTCTACCTCATGGGATGAGCTAAACATGGTATTTGTCAAGAAAAGAAACATTTTCTATTTATTATATGACCAAATCCTTGCATATTCACCGAAATCAACTTGCATTTACGTTAAGTCGACTCCAGAATGAGCATGTCGCCTCAGCAACAATGTGACGTCATGAACGTGTCATGACGTCGGAGCATTGTTTTATGACGTCAGGTCATTGTTATATCAGTCACTAGTTCCATTGTTATTTTCACTAGTGAGTAATAACACGGTTTATTTTCATTGGTAGATCCCGGTATTTCACCTGCAATCATATAATAAAAGAGAGTATTTGATCCCTTGTAATGCATTTGTATTAGCCTTTTATCCTAGGGTCACCTTGACCTAGAAAGCTAAACTTAACATTCATGTCTACCAGACACCAATCAGTTATAACCATATGGTATTGAAGCAATCAGGTCGATGTCACCTTTCTATTGTTTTGATTGATGAAGTTCATTACAGTTGTATCATTCTGTCCACCGAGAACACTTATAGAGACTATCATATTTGAACATTGTGTAGTCATTGTACTAATATAGATGCCGATCCTATAGACAACATTAAAAGATGTGGCTTTTATTAGCATCCACTTTCTTTTTATGATTACACTGGGTTATAAAGTGATGAATTGAAAATGTTATAGACAGAGTAATTGTAGGTGTTTGGCCTATTAGGTCGAACAACATTGATATCCTAGAGAGAAGAGGAAGGTATTACGATTTAAAAGAAGAAACATGCGTAGAATTTGTTTACATAAGACATAACCTAAGTTTTAGAAGTCGCCATTGTCGTGTAATTGTTATGTCATGGAGTATCATGAGTTTTATATGTTTTAATGTTTTATAATTGACGTAGCAATGAAAGGAAAAACAAGGTCTACTTCATGTGTATGTTAAAACTGGATTGTACCCTGATATCCGAACTATATTTGTAGCTACGGTTCCCTCACTAAGTAGAATAGCATGTTATTTCACTTAGTGACATTTAGAAAAGTATGTACCATACAATTTAATCTGTAAATGTCGTGTTTTACTTTTATTTTAATTAGTATGTGTATTGATCATCACGTTTGAAGACAATCAATATCTTCTAAACAAATGTATATAAATCAGAATATTCCTGACCTCTTCTGAGCTTTAATATCACCTTAAAAGTGCCAGTCTTTACGAAGGTTATTAAGTGAAACAGACAGTAGTTGTGATGTGTTCGAATAAATGTGCAACTATTATAATTTATTTCGGAATTTATGTGTTCGTATACATTGTATATTTAATGTATATTTTCAATTATTCTGCCGCAATGAAGATCTTGAAACAGATTTGTCAGTGTGCAAAATATCCTAAAATATTGCACTATAATCATAATAAATTGTCTACTGACCTACTGGTGATCTCCATTTACATGATCGTAAGACATCAACTGTCTAGACTTTCGTGAACAAATATGTATGAAAGGGAATATGTAAATACATAGACGTCAGATTGAATCACATATCATTGTTACTATTCAGCAAACTGATCCATTTAATCTATTAAATAATTCGGCTCTTAATCCGTCTGTCAAACAATGACAGTAGACAGTCGAAAGTACTAGATGGCGAATTCAATACATAAAAGGCGTTGGTTCAAATGCTGTTTATCTATTTGGACAAAGTAAAACATACCATTTCTAGTTCATGATGCTTTGAAAACTTACCTGTAAGAGGCAAAACGACATATGGGTTGGTAAAGTTTATTCGGTTATGCACATTGACACGACTGTTGCTTTATTTGTAATAAAAACAATAAATTATCATTTATTTGACGAAAAGTCATGAACATGCAAATCAAATGAAGCTATTTCAACATAAATCAGCACGTGTTGTATTATGAAAAATACACATGACTGTTTAAAGAAGTCACTGAGTGATCAGCTTACACATTACCTATACAGTAGTTATATATCTCCCCTTCCCATCTTCGCCCGCAAGCCTTAACTTGTGCGAGTCTCCATCACTGGCTAATTCATGCTTTGCTGCATTTCGTCACCCTCTCTTTGTGCCAGCTTGTTGTTGCGCACTATGGACTTCCATTGCTGCTACCACAGAAAAGATAAACCTCTCCATGACACATGATGGGAAGGTTAAAACATGCATGTTCAAATCGTTTTCATTAACAATTGAGATATTCGTATTGAGAGATTTTTTACAGATCCCATTATAATTCCTTTCAAACTAATTTCTACAGTCTTGATGATTTCTCAATACACCTATATCGCATCAACATATACTACTATAGCTGGGGGAAAAGCACTCTGCATCGTGTATAGTTGTTCTTATTGCAGTGAAAACGTTGGCACGAAATTGCAAACAACGTGTAAATGACAGTGTAGCATTTTACTCAATTAGCTCATATGTAAAACAGTTTTCTAATACAGATGAGGTTGCAGACAGTGGGAACTACACATTAATAAACATGCTTAAATTCTCCAACAATTGTTATATGGTCGCCAGTAGTAAACCGGCCTCTTTTGGCTATTTTTTGGCTATTTCTTGGCTATTGTTTGGCTAATTTCTTGGATATTTTAATTTGGATATTTTTTGGATATTTTTTAATTAGGGCTTGTATAGGATATTTATAGAGTGGACCGAAAATTCGGTCAAACTGATTTTCTCAGACATGTCCAGACCTGTAGCACAGGTGTTCTTAGTGTCGTATATATGGTTTGACCAATTTAATTGTTAATTGAATTGACCGATTTGTTTAAAATTCGGTCAGACTGATTTTCTCAGACATGACAGCGTACAAGTGTCCTTAGATGAACCTGTGAAAGGTTTAACTATAACAAACATGCGGCGATCCACTATGTTTACTCAGTAAACAATGACCGGATAATGGGATCCGAGGATACAATGACCCCCCCGAGTGTGATTCGCCCTCACATTTACACCCCTTGGAAGCCCTAACTTGCTTTGCATTTTCACAGTCTGTTTTAGCTTTGTAAAACACATGCGAACATAGACATTAGTTTTCTAAAATGTCCCCCTGAAAATAAATGTTGTTCTTATTCCATACATCTCTCATATATAATACAGGTAATTTGTTCAGTTATTTAAATGTTGTAAAAGAAAAATCACAGATATCTAACATATATAACATATCACTAGAATGTCAACACTTTGAATAAATTGGGATTTCAGTAGAGTAACTACATAAAACGTGTTAATATTGTGTCAATCTGTTGATTGTCTTATTAAGGAAAACAAAAGCTTAATTATCATGAGCTTTCTTTTCACACTCCTTCACTTATTAAATATTCAATCTGAAATAAAAGACTTGCACTCAGTCTATGCTATTCTAGAGTTGTAGCGGGAATTTCCTGTGTTAGGGATCTTTTACCTGGTCTGCCCAGGACAGTGGAGCGTTAATCCTTAATACAAACAGACTACGAACACACCGGATTGAATAAACAAACAGAGGCTCTTGGGCGCGTGTCAGGTGTGTTCATGTTTGAATGAACTTTAGAAAGCTAGAATACCTAAGAGGCCCTTTAAGATAATTTGGCTTACAACTTGCTTTACGTATACACGGTCTGTTTTAGCTTTGTAAATGATTTTTTTTAGACATTAGTTTTCTAAAATCTTCCCCTGAAAATATATAATAAATAATAAATTGAAATAGAGACATCAACTATGTTTATGTCAGACCATCTGCAGTTGTTTTGAGTATTATTTACTTACTTAAATGATCATTGTATATCAAAGCAAGTTTACATAGACTTAATTCAATTTGTATTTGTTTTATTTGTATAAGATCTACCGCTGCTTGAGTAGTGTTCCGTAGGTAAAATGATCTTTGGATTGTAAAAAGGATAATAAAAAAAAGAATAAAAGAGAGATTCATTCTTTCATTCATCATAATAAAAATTATATCTTTATAACCAAATGACAGAAAATAAATGAATATGAAATTATGAAATAAGAACTGTCAAAGTTCAGGTAAAACATCTAGATAGCTTTAGCATTGATATGTATGAATACAGTTAGCGGGAACATCTCTGAGCTGTTTGCTTACTTGAGTAAAACTACGGGGTCTCTGGCCTATTTCCCATATGTGCTGAAAATTATCTATTTTTAGGTGACTTCATATCTGTTGCTAGGGCTGTTATGATCATAATTAGGGTGACCCATTTTCTAATTGTATACCCCTCAATTTCTTGAAACAAACCAGTTTAAACCAGTTTTCAGATTTAGTATAAAAAACCTTGAAATTTTAATGTTACTTAAGTCCTATCTTTATTGCCATTGAAAAGGTATGATCCAGCCGACAGCTAATCTCAGGCCGATTATTGTGAGACATCTTATCTAAGAAAATGTAAGTAATTATTTTATTATCATGAAAATACTATATCATGTTTTATCCAAAGGGACCATTGTTCTTTATTTTTACTTTTTTTATGATTCACACCATGATGACAGTGAAGTGATTCAGTCTGGTGATGATAGCAAGGAACTACAAGCAACCATTAAAATTGAGTCGATAAATCATATGAAAAGCGACTTCAAAAATAATAGTCATTTGGGCTCCATTTTTTTATTTGAAAGTGCCCTTTTCTTTTTTTTTGGTTTAGAGTGACCATTAATTTGGTGTACCCCAAAGGTATTCCATTCTGAAATGTACAGAAAAAATATTACTTAAAACATATGATATTATATGTAATAAACTTTTTCAATCTATTACTATATTTGTCAATTTAATTTTTGAGATAATCAATGACTTTAAAACCAAGTGTCAAACGTATGTTTATAATACAACAAAACCTCAGATATTTACTTACACAATAAGGAGGTTCGTCTTGAGGCTGGATAACTCCTCCTTTAGTTTATTCACCTCTGCCTTTAATGTATTCACCTCCTCCTGAATAGGGGTGACAAAGGGGGCTGGTTGGGACATCAATATAGTCCTATAAGCAAAACAGTTGTGACATAGGTAAAATACTCTGTATTTCCACATGACATCAAATGTTTTATAGTCCGTTAAGAGAAAACATCAACTTACAAGGGTGAGGCAGGTCTGACGGGTGTTGGCGCCACTAATAACACCTCAACTGATGGGGCCCCTTCAGTTGTGACCACTGGCACTGTTGAAGGCGCCCTTGTTGCCATTGGTTGATGCTGCTAGAAAAACACACACACAAAAAAATTCATAAAGTTTCAGTCCTTTTTTTAAAAAACAATTTTAATGAGTTAGGTAATAAAACAATGAAAACACTTATTATAATTTTGTAAAACAATTAATAAAAAAAAGGGAAAACATAAATGTATTACTTACCGTTTCTAGGTGTTCCAAAAACCTCATCAGCTCCAATTCATCCCTGTAACCAATACATGGGGTATATGTTACAGCGACAGTTAACACTATATGTAAAATATGACTTTGTAAATAAATCTGACTAATCTTATTATACAATTATGATAAGGTTTTTACAAACATTCCTTTACATTCCTCTTGTAATCTTATGATAACACTTTAATTAACAAATACAGATAAAAATAACTTACACATCCATGAACCCATCCATGGCATTTTCATTGCTGAAAAAAAAATAAAGTCATGGTAAGGAATATTAACATATGTGTAGGATAATGCAAGAAATTTTGCAATTATACAAGGTATACTTACAAGTTGTTCATATTTTCTGGGGACTGTTAAAGAAGATGGTTTGCTGTATGTGGTTTGTCAAAGGAGACTGGGGAAGAGTTGACAGTGGGGATGGTTTTTATACAGGGTCATCCATCGGTCATCCGTATCTTATTTGCTCACTCGTTCTGTACTAAATACAAAACCAGTTTGACATATGCCCATGTAGTTTTCATAACATGATTTCTACAAAATATAGCTTCATGAACATAGTAAGATTTTCTACATGTGTTTGATTTGTGCTGTTCATCAGATTATAAAATTAAATTATACTCTGATAGACATTGCAGTATTGTTTAATAAACTTTCACCATTGTATTCATCATTAACTTCATTCTTACATGTATATAATCTAAATCTTCTCTTTTTTTTGACATTGTAGTATTGTTTAATATACTTTCACCATTATTTTTTTATTCATCATTAACTTCATTCTTACATATGCATAATTTAAATCTCTCCCTTCCCATTCATCATTGAACCTAACATTTGCAATAAATAAAATCAAAATATTTAAATCTTACTAATGCACATATGTACTGTTTATATAAACACATGAGTAAACTTTTTTTTGTTCAGATCATTCTTAAATTCTGGGGAAAAAAATAGAAACACATATGACAATTCAGTGGAAAGTTGTACACACAAGGCTGAAAGAGTTGTCTCCCTTCGTCATGTGGAATTTGCACTGGGTCGTTTTCAAGAGAGAAGAAATTGAGTGATTACTTTGAAACATAGCCCATGTCACTAAGGCTGTAGGAGTTGTCTCCCTTCATTTATAATTTACTTTTGTGTTATGTTGAAAACAATACGATTTGTCTCTTAAGTGAATGTTATTTATTTATTTATTTATTTATTTATTTATTTATTTATTTTTATGCAGATGGACCATATTTTTAGAGAAGCTGTTTTGGCCAACTTGGATTCATTCACGACCAGTAATGAGTTAATTTTCTGGGTACAGTGCTTGGGCCTGGAAAAATATGAAGCAGTGAATTTAAAACTGATTGAGCTGTTGTGTTTACCTGAAAATGAACAAACAGCCAATGACACCATGGAAATAGAAGACTATGGGGAACTTGCCACACTATGTGTCCAGGATGGAGAGTCTAAGAAGGAAGGAACAGAAAATAACCATTCACCCATAGACACTTTACCAATAAATATGGATATATGCCAAGAAGAAATAAATGATCTTACAATGACCTGTGTCACTGATGGAGAATGGTCAGACAAGGGTAAAGGGTTGCCATGTCAATTTTGTGGAGAAACATTTCGCCGTGTCCCTCAACTGGCTAGACATCGTCAGCAGTGTCTCAAACGTCCACCACCAGTTATCCAACCATCAACATCAAAGGAACCAGAGTCTCAGACTTTACCAGGTCCTCTTAGAAGTAAAATGGCAAGAATGGATGATCTTTTTCAATCACCCATCAAAGAACCTTCAAAGAAGAGGTCAGCCCCTTCACCATTATCACCACCAGAAATGCCATCTTCTTCCAAACGACTCAGACTGTCGAATGTGGAGATAGATGAGGTAATTAATGAGTTTTTTCAACCTGGCAGCAGTCTTCCTGAGCAATGGGAAGAAATTGTAAGGGATTTTGATTTAGATCTTTTCAATCAATAAGGGGGAGGGAATAGTGAAGAGGAACCAAATCAAGCAGAGCAAAACACAGATAAAGTTACTGACAAAGAGGGAGGTAATGATAAACCACCTTATGAGTTTAGATTAAGACGTGAGAGAACATTTGCCAAAAATGCTGCTGTAGAGAAGATCTATAATGTCAGGTTCAATGATGAATTTAAGGGAACCAATCTTATCGATTTACATGATAGTCTTCATGACATGTTTGATGATGTATTGCAGAAAGCGCGAGGAGATTTAGAGGATAATGATCTTTGTCGTATTATTATCCGTCACGAGAATTTGGATACACCCGTAGTCGTAGCATTAAGACCTCTGAAAGAAATGAATTCGAATGTCATATTGACACACATAGAAAATGTCATGCAATCCCATCAGGATCTGGCTCTCAATGACAGTTTTGATATAGACATTGGCATGATTGATATGCCCAAAGGCCGGGGAAGTGGTCATAATTTTTTTAATGTGAAAGAAAGTGTGAAAGAAAAACACTCTATTATGGAAATAAAAAATACAGACAATTTATGTTTGCCAAGATCTTTGGCGGTTTGTTTTGCAAAAAGTCACATGACCTCACAATCTGATTGGGAGGATCTTCTCAAGTCACATCCTTTAGACAAATGTCAGTGTTCACATACACACCTCAGTTTACCTGATCAGAAAGTATCCCATATGGCTCATCTGGCTTTAGAACATCAGAAATGTCCCCCAAATCTGTATACCAATTTACGTAAGTATGCAAAGCAACAAACCATCTTTGCTACCTTTCTTTCTGACAAAGCAAGGGTTTCAAAAGACAGGGCTGTTAGTTTATCAGATATACCTAAATTTGAAAAAGTGCTAGGATGTCAAATTTTGGTGGTCAGTGCAGAATTGGGCAATAAGTTTATGACGAAAGGTTATAATGATAACAGAAAGCAGTTGATTGTGTATTTGGTGGGGAAACATTTCCATGCCATTCCAAACATTTCAGGCTTTTTTGGCAACAGTTACTTTTGTCATCACTGTCTCACTCCATTCCAAAACAAAAAAGAACATTCTTGTGAAAATTATTGCAGAGTTTGTAAAAGGCCATCTTGTAAAAAATTGGATAATCCAGTCAACTGTCCAGACTGTCACATGCAGTGCCGATCAGAAGCATGTTTTAAGGCCCATAAGAAAATGAAAAAAGATAACCTTCCTTCAGAATGTCAGACCTATTGGCGATGTCCACAATGTTTCAAAGTTTTGAATCGTGGGACAAAAGCAGAGCATGACTGCAATCAATACAAGTGTCAACCTTGTCAAAAGATGGTTGATTTCGGTCATCACTGTTATCACATTCCCCTTCAAATAGATAACAAACATAAGATAAAAAAATTCCTCATGTTTGACTTTGAATGCACTCAAGATGAAGTTACTACTTGTATAGATGGCTATGTTCCTTCCACTTGTTCACAATGTGGCCCCAAAGATGATTGCTCACACCATACAACATGTGCTAACTGTCATGAAGTTTGGTGTGGTCATCAGGAACACAAACCCAATTTTGTTATTGCTCAAACGGTGTGTGATATCTGTAAAGATAAACCTTTGAATAAGGGCGCCAAATGCAATAACTGTGGTTCTCGTTGTGTTCTATGTTCGAAATGGAACAAAAAATTCAAATGTTTCAAAACAGCACCATGTAATTCTTGTGGACAAAGAGAGGTGTTGTTCAAAGGTCCGAAAACTGCTGATCGTTTCTGTCACTGGCTGTTTTCAAAACAACATCACAATGCTTCAGTATTTGCTCATAACCTCAAAAGCTATGATGGGACATTCTTGATGAATTATCTTATCAAAAACAGCATTATTCCTGACAAGATAGTATACAATGGGTCCAAACTGATGTATATGCATATTCCACGAGGGTTGAACATGCGTGTTCTGGACTCTCTCTCTTTCTTCAGTACAAGTTTGGCTAAGCTTCCAGAGATGTTTCATCTGGAAGAGTTAAAGAAAGGGTATTTCCCTCACTATTTCAATACTTCAGCCAACCAAACCTATGTAGGTTCAATCCCTGATCCTCCCTTCTATGGTGTAGACAGTATGTCCACCAAAGGCAGGGCTGATTTCCTCAAGTGGCATGCAGAACAAAAAGGCAAGGTCTTCAATTTTGCTCAAGAAATGGAAGACTATTGTAGGTCTGATGTTCAAATCTTGAGAGAAGCCCTCATGACCTTTAGACAATTGTTAATGTCTGTCACTGAAAAATCATACTGTGATGCACAGCAACAAAAGAGGAAAGAGCCTGGTATTGATCCTCTGGACTATGTCACCATTGCCAGTGTGTGTCATGGGGTATTCAAACACAAGTTCCTGACAGACTACACGCATGTCAAACTGCTATGGCAAGGTAAGATCACCTCTTGGCTTCCTGTCAAAGAAGATGCCCAAAGTCAGGAATGGGTTGAAATTGAACCTGGATCTTGGCGAACCCTTCAATCAATTCAAGATGCAGGGGGTGTGATACATGAGTCTGAAACTCTACCAAGTCCTATTGCAAAACTACCAGCCAATAGCTATACCAAAGACCAATACAGTAAATCCTCAATTCAGTGGTTAGAGTGGGTCAGTCATGAAGAAGGTATTTACATACAACATGCATTGAATGAGGGGGAATTTCAAATTCCTGGCACCAATTATAAAGCTGATGGCAGACATGGACATCGACTATGGGAGTACCAGGGTTGTATTTGGCATGGTTGCCCTACATGCTATCCCCATGACAGAGAGACCACAGTCTTACCTGGAACAAAACAGTCTATGAGTGAGCTATATGCTCTGACAATGAAACGAAATGCTGTTATCAAAGAAAAAGGTTATAAGCTGGTCACCATCTGGGAGCATGAGTTTCACCAACAGCTTAAAGTCAACCCTGACATGAAGACCTTTGTATCCTCTTTAGATCTTCAAGATCGACTCAATCCCAGAGATTCATTTTTTGGTGGACGTACAAATGCAACCAAATTGTACTATGAAGCTCAAGAGGATGAAGACATTCTTTACATGGATTTCACCTCCCTTTATCCCTGGGTCAACAAGTATGGTGAATATCCTATAGGTCATCCTCAAATTATCACAAGAGATTTCAAATCTTTGGGTGAATACTTTGGTTTGGCCAAAGTCAAAATTCTCCCCCCTCGGGGTCTGTACCATCCTGTCTTGCCTCATAAATCAAATGGCAAACTCAAATTTGCACTCTGTATGAGCTGTGCTGACCTTGAACAACAAACTCCTTGTCATCATTCTGACAAAGAGAGGTGTTTTGTAGGAACTTGGTGTATTCCAGAGTTGCTCAAGGCATTGGAAAAAGGTTATGAAATTGTTAAAATTTATGAAATTTATCATTGGGAGGAAACAACACAATATGACAAGACAACCAAATCAGGAGGACTGTTTGCTGACTACATCAACACTTTCTTGAAAATCAAGCAAGAGTCTTCTGATTGGCCTGCATGGTGTCAGACAGAACAAGATAAGGAAAAGTACATAGCCAATTATTTGGAGAATGAAGGTATTCAACTTGACCCTACCAAAATTCAGAAAAACCCAGGTTTAAGATCATTGGCGAAACTGGTTTTAAATTCGTTTTGGGGTCGCTATGCGATGCGATCCAATTTGACACAGACGAAATTTGTGTATTCTTCAAAATTGGAGGAATTTTATCAATTTTTGACTGACCAAAAAAAGACCCTTCAAAATTTTCACATTCTGAATGACAATGTAGCGCAGTTTCAATGGACTCATAATTCTGAATTCATTCCAGAAAGTGAGGCTACCAATATATTCATTGCTACCTTTACCACGTGCTATGCCCGTCTGAAATTGTATTCAGTTTTAGATTTTCTGAAACAGCGTGTGTTGTATTATGACACAGATTCTGTCTTGTTTGTTTCACAATCTGATGATGTTAATCCTCCATTGGGGGACTATCTTGGTGAATTGACAGATGAACTAGAAGGGGATCCTATTCAGATCTTTTGTTCAGGGGGGCCCAAAAATTATGCCTACCGCACAAAATCTGGCAAAGAAACATGTAAAGTCAGAGGTTTCACTTTGAATTACACCAACTCTCTATTGATAAACTTTGATTCTGTAAGGAAACTTGTTCTTTCCAAAAAGGAAATTTTGAATGACAAGACCCAATCAACAGAGAGAAAGATTTGTAGCATGACAAAATCGAAAAAAAGAAAACAACCACAAGTATTAGACATTGTAAATCCATCCAAGATTTCAAGAGATAAACTTTCAAATAAAATTTACAACAGATCAGAAACTAAAAAGTATCGTATTGTGTATACCAAAAGATCCATTCAAGAGGATTTAGATACTTTACCTTTTGGTTATTGAATTGACAACCACATGGTGTCATCACAAAAGCGAATGGAAGCCACAGGCAGCCACAGACGGCCATTTCAGTGCCACATCAGGGCCATATGTTTATAGTCAGGGCCATATGTATATAGTCAGGGCCACTTTAGGGCCATATCAGGGCCATATGTATATAGTCAGGGCCACTTCAGGGCCATATCAGGGCCATATGTTTATAGTCAGGGCCATTTCAGGGCCATATGTATGTAGTCAGGGCCATTTCAGGGCCACTTCAGGGCCATATGTATATAGTCAGGGCCACTTCAGGGCCATATGTATATAATCAGGGCCACTTTAGGGCCATATCAGGGCCATATGTATATAATCAGGGCCACTTTAGGGCCATATCAGGGCCATATGTATATAGTCAGGGCCACTTCAGGGCCATATCAGGGCCATATGTTTATAGTCAGGGCCACTTCAGGGCCATATCAGGGCCACTTCAGGGCCATATGTATGTAGTCAGGGCCTTTTCAGGGCCACCTCAGGGCCATATGTTTATAGTCAGGGCCACTTCAGGGCCATATGTATATAATCAGGGCCACTTTAGGGCCATATCAGGGCCATATGTATATAGTCAGGGCCACTTTAGGGCCATATCAGGGCCATATGTATATAGTCAGGGCCACTTCAGGGCCATATCAGGGCCATATGTTTATAGTCAGGGCCACTTCAGGGCCATATCAGGGCCACTTCAGGGCCACTTCAGGGCCATATGTATGTAGTCAGGGCCTTTTCAGGGCCACCTCAGGGCCATATGTTTATAGTCAGGGCCATTTCAGGGCCATATGTTTATAGTCAGGGCCATATCAGGGCCATATGTATGTAGTAAGGGCCACTTCAGGGCCATATGTTTATAGTCAGGGCCATTTCAGGGCCATATGTATGTAGTCAGGGCCACTTCAGGGCCATATGTTTATAGTCAGGGCCATTTCAGGGCCATATGTTTATAGTCAGGGCCATATCAGGGCCATATGTATGTAGTCAGGGCCATTTCAGGGTCATTACATGATTAACCATTAAGGAGTTAAGACATAGTATGGGTAGGATTAAGAAAGATTGTCCAGTACCAGGTTGTAAAGCTCGAAATTTATCAAGACTTCCTAACCATCTGTCACAAGTTCATAAGCTGAATTCTGACAAGAAACCTTGGTTGAAGAAGAAGGAATACATGACAGACGTGAGACCAAATACACCCAAGGCAGCTATGACTTGGAGTCCTGAAGCTGTGATTGATCCTACTAAACCTTGGTGGGAGACGCAGAGTCTGACACCTTTTGAACCCTGTTCTAGCATTTGTGTAGTTGGGCCCTCGGGAGCAGGCAAAACATTTTTTGTGTATAAATTATTGCAAAATATACAGGGTATGTATATAAAAGACCCTCCAAAGAAGATTATGTATTGTTATGGTGTTTTCCAACCTCTTTTTGATGACATTGAACAAACTATTCCTAACATAGTGTTCCAACAGGGACTCCCAACACAAGTTGAGATTGAAGAATTTACTTCTAATGGACAACATGGACTAATAATATTAGACGATATGATGAACCAGGTGATTGCTTCCAAAGATATGGAACTGTTATTTACACAAGGCTGTCATCATCGGAATCTGAGTGTGATATTTATTACACAGAACCTGTATGGCCAAGCTAAATCAGCTCGTACTATAGCTCTGAATACTTGGTATTTAGTTTTGTTTAAAAACGTGCGTGATGTCTCTCAGATAATGACTCTTGGAAGACAGTTATTTCCTGGACGTGCTGGTGTCTTAGTGGAAGCCTACACAGATGCTGTGAAAAAGCCTTATGGTTATATTGTGATTGATATGTCTCCACGAACTGATGATAAACTGAGACTGAAAACCAGAATTTTTCCAGGAGAAGTTCCTGTGGTGTATGAACCCAAGGTATAAAAACGTGTTTCACTTGATAGTTAATATCATATGTCAACATGAAAAGCAACAGTGAAGTTGATGACTGCCATGTGTCTCTGGATATTCAATCTCCCTATGTGGAAAGACCCTCTTCATTGAAACGGATTATCATTTTTCTATGGTGTATACTTATTTTGATACTAACTATTGGATATACTGTTTCTCTACTATTGAGTGGAAGGAGTGTATTGTTGAATGGTCCTTTACCCATAGATTATATTGTGAATGGTTTCAATTACAGTACCCATGACTCATTGGTATAAATAGTAGTGTGAGTACTGTCGCCTTGTCAGAATGTCAAAGCCAATCAAGAAGCAACTATCGTTTCTGGAATCTTTGGAGACTCTTTCTCCAACACAAAGAAGACTTCTTCTAAAACATTTGACATCTGTTCAAGTCAAGACTATATGTGAAATAGTTACCAATCTACTACAGCCCCAGTTTCCTTTGCCAAAAACATATGAGGCACAACTCAAGAGACATAAACACTTCTTAAGACAATTATCCAATCTTAAACTAAATTTGAGTAAGAAAAGAGAACTCATTCAAAAGAAAGGTTCTGTACTATTGCTTATTGTGAAAGCAACAATACCTTTCTTGAAGAAACATTATGCAGCATCTTAAGAAGACTGTATTGATTCCAATGGATAAATATGAACGTCTCATTCGTGGAAGTGGTCATGTGAAACAACATGACACTCCATTAGAATCAGGATATGAAGCTGACACTGAAGAAGAAGAGGATTCCTTGAATATAGACTTGATACTTACTGCTTTGCCTAAACCTTATCGCCAGAGGGGACAGGCGTTGTTACAGTTTATACTTGATGACCCTGAACATAGACTGTCATGGAATCGAAAAGGGAATCTCCTTAGTCAAGGCAAAGTCATACCTGGTAGTCACATTGCGGATTTACTAAAAGACTCACAATATCTTTATAAACGAATGCAGCCCAAAGGAATGACTGAATTTTATCAGGCTTTGAAAGAGATGAATGTACCACAAGGACTTATTGGAAATAGACAGAGATGGGAAATTGAAATGAACAATGAAATCACAATCCCTCCTAGGGTAAGGGACAGTACATCTCATTCGACTGTCAGAAATAAATTACCCTTGCTAAGTGAAAACTTGAAGACATCAAGAAGACCTCCTGGTATTCCTGAGAGAAAGGTGAAGTCAAAGAAGACTTACAAATGGATAACTTTGTAACATTAATGCTATTTTCTTATTGTAAAGTAGACTAGAGGAGTGTTCCTTGGCCTTTAGTACTACTCAAATGAAACGGAACAAATAAAATGTTTAAAGTTGTATACTCTTGTTTTTTTTTTTCTTATCTGTAAATAAATAACACAGTGCTATACCTCCCAACCGTCCTTCTCCGATAGGGGACTTTTGTGGGCTAGCGAATTTAAGGTTGAGGTTGATTTTATTGGTATAATACAATAATGCCATGGTATATGGCCAATCAGAATAAAATATGGACATTAAACAGGTTACATAAAATCCCTGAAGGGGTAAAACATAACTCGAAACATTTTTTTAGCAAATTTATACATATACAAATCATTTAAAAGTCTGTTTGAAGTAAACTTTGATTGTATCTGGTTTAAATTCAATCCTTTGGATTTCATCAAAATATAATACAAAGCATAGACTCCACAAGTATTACTCCTGACACTTTGAAGTACTTTAGTATTCCAAACAAAATGTAATGTATTTCTCTGGAGAAAGTTTGTAAATGTTCTTCTGTAATATCCAGGATGTTCTCCAAAGCTGTCAAAAAATTCTCCGTGATGAGGGTCTTGTAACCAAATAGCCACCCAATGTTTACCTTGGTCACTGGAATCTTGCGTATTGACAATGAATCCTTGGGGGTAGTGTGACACTATACTAGGTAACTGATCAGCACCAATAACTCTTACATGTTCAGTTTTAGAATTAGCCCTTAGAATACATCGTAGTTGTATAGAGTTCATGGTGATGTGTACACAACATTTCTTGCTTCATCCACTTCAATCATAAGATTATCCTCTGAGTAGACAAGACAGTTCACTGTCTCTGGAAGAGCTTGACTGAATTGAAGTTGAAGACGAATGTTTCCCCTTTTTATAAGATCCAGGTAGTCTTCCTTCATCTCACATGGTTCCAAAGTAAATTGATACAATGCATAGCCTCCCTTGAAATCCTCTCTATCCATATCCACCCCTACAGTTCCTCGTCCCTCAAAGAGCCTGGTGTAGGCGTCCATATATAATGAATTGGAAAGAGTAAGAGGTTGTCCGGGTAAGGATTCTCCATTCACATATAGTCCAATTGAACTCAAATTGTACATAGTGAAATTGAAAGGATTTTTGGTGTAATTTCCGTTTAAGGCTGTTGCTGACACTAGTGTTACCACGATCCTATTAGGGACCTTGTTTTGAAATAATTGGTCCACTGTATAGTTCAGTTGCCCTTTAGCTAGAGACACAATCTTCACATCTCTTTTCGTAAAGGGGTATTTGGCTGTTCCATGAGCAAGGGCTCTGGCATGACTTGTGATTATAGATGTCTGAGGACGAATCTTGCATATCTTGAGATAGATATCTTCTATCTTTACCTTATAGTTAGGAGCAGTTTCGTTTGACATCAAACAGAAAGAAGGGGAACTACGAAACATTCTGATCTGTAGGTTCACACCATTCAGCAAATAACGATTGGTATCCATAAAATCTTCATAGAGTGGCCCTACTAAGTCCACAGATTTGCTTTGTTTGGTTAGTTTACTTCGTTCAAATAACCCTCTGTTATCTCCATTGGGAGTTTTTACATCCATGTGTCCTCTTGTATCTTTATAATGCAGTTGTGAATGCAACGTAGTATCATTGGTCCCATCTAAGAGCACTTTGATATAACTTTTGTAAGGATACAGATTTGTAGAGCTGGTAATCAATTTACCATTCAAGGATAAATCCATCTGTGAAAAAAGACTCTGAAGCCATAAATTCACAGGCCCTGTCTCTTCAATATCAGTCAGGGCAGTGTCATCCGCTTTGAGAATTTTAGCTTGAACATGGAGACGACTTTGTTTCATATCTATATAGTCTATACCTTGACCAGATATATTGAACTCTATTGGACTCGAGTCTGATGTGATCTGAGAGGTAGGTCTGAAAATTACATAATAGAATTTCTCCACTGCAGCACATGTTGCAGGGTCTTTGAAAAGATCCAGTTCTTTTGTTTCTGCTTCTATAAACTGTGTTGTGGTATAGGAGGCCATTATTCCTGTCTATTCTTTCCAACGGTCTGACTTTCCCTGTTTTGGAAGAGACTTCTTCTTTTTGTGTGATGTGTTTTCTTTAACTTTCTTGTCAGGAATGACACACACTTTCTGTGCTCTCCTTTTTATAGCCCTTTCACGTTTCTCTTGAGCTTCTGCTTGCTCCACGACTTGTTGTGTAGGGGAGACAAAGTTAATTTTGGGTTGCTCAGAATAAGGCATGGCCAGTGCCTGTTCTTTTCGTTTCCTTTCTTCCAAAATTTTAGGCCATTCTGGATCATAAAGCTCCAGTGTTCTGTCAACAGACATGATGCCCTGTCGTTCCCCATTTCTCATGACAAAGTCATAGGGTTTCAATTTACCCTGGACTTGTAACATATAATAGCGAGTCCATTTCTCTGTGTCTGGCACAAATAATTTATACTGACTCATGGTGATGCGTCCTTCCTGAGTGTTATGAAGCAAATGGGTTAAGCTTTATGTTGATCTTTTATATAGTTCTGACTAACCCGTAGCTCTGGCCCACACATTTGCCATGATCAAAGCTTCTTGTCTCACTTCATCCATATATTTCAAAATGAATACTATCAATGGTGTATTTTCAATTAAAAGTCGTTTTCGCACCTCATCTGTGGTGACAGGGTCTGCCAAACGTGTTAGTATAGACAGATAGTTATTATTAGGATTGGGTTGAAGATATCTTCTTCTTTCAATTGGTGTTACAACAATTCTGCCATCTAATAATCGTCGAATAATGGAGATCAAGGCTAACATCTGTTCACCATTCATATCACTCAATTCGTGTATGGTATATTCATAGTCATGAAACAGAATTAGACTCTGCAGAAAATCATAATGTCTCAATATATAACGTGCCATGTTAGAACCATTTAGAACGTGGTTTCAAGTGAAGAGTCACTGTGACTGTGCCAGTTAAAAATGTAGCTGGTTGACCTTCTTCGTCAGTAATGTTGATATCAATGCTGGTGAGATCACGTACTTTGATGGGTACATATTGATATCTATTGAAAGTAAAGGATTTACCATTGTTTAAACATAATCGTCTGAGTAAAGGCTCTTGATTTTCACCCACATAGGTTGAATCACAGATAGAAGAATGTACATATATTTCTTTGAACTTTGAACTTCTCCTGACATTGTTAATACTAATTTCGGTTAGAGCAATCATCCAAGAATGTTCAAAATGTAGTAGTTCATTCAATTGAACTCTAAAGCAATATGTCTTGTTGTCAGGGTATCTATCTTTACTGTCACTACTTCTTAAAATAATGTATTTTTCCATTATCACTTTTGCGATTTGATTTTAGGATTGGGAAGTAAATAGCCAAGACTACTACTCAATAATGCTGTCCATAAATTTGAATTCCCTTTGTCCAAAGACAAGTTCACTATACAAGTAATGACCACAATATAAATAATGATGATTTGAGAGAAAAATACTGTTTCGTTTTTGACCACTTTTCTTCCAAGTAAACTCCAGGATTCATTCGATCTACTGCGTGAAAGAGGTTGTGTCTCAATGGGATCTTCCATCCTTATGACTCTGAGTTATGAGCATATCCTCTTTTATAGGGTCTGATACTCTTTCATGTCTTTCTCAAGAATCCATGAATTGTATTTCTTGGGCCAATGTAACCATTTCACCAATACTTCTTTTTGTTTATTCCGGGTTCTCTTTTTAACAATATCTTGAATTCTGTAATCTTGATCTGGATTCTCTGTCACGAATTGCAATTCAGCAGCATAAAATGAACCTTCAATAGGATCACCTCCCCAATCTTTCAGTTTGTACAAATCATTGTCTTGAGACCAATAGCGTCGGGTAATGGTAAATATTTCACCACTCCATTTTTCCTGATATTCTCTATCGAATATTCCTTTCAAATGACTTATTCGAACTGTATCTCCAACTTTGAATGTGAATTTTCTTTTTGCATTCTTCCTGGGTGGTTTCTGTTGCTTGGTTTTGATCAAATACTGTGATAACCTCACTTCTCCTTCATTATGCCTATTAACACTACCAGGAGCTTGTCCCAGCATACGATGAATTGAACTGTTATAACTTTTCACAATTTTAGATATGATATCAGTGTATCTGTATGTAACGTTTTTCAGCATATATCGATACAAACGCATTTTAAGAGTTTTTATCACTCTCTCAGCAAATGGAGATTTCGTCTCATTGAGTGTAAACAGCTGTGTTACCTTGTGTTTTTTTAAAAAAGCTTTGACCCATTGATTCTTAAATTCTGAACCCATATCAGATTGAAAGATAACAGGGCGACGCACTTGTGTTTCCCACAATTTTGTCAAGGCTTTCACTACTTCTTGACCTTTTGTTGACTGTAGTGTACAGATCCAAAGATAGCGGGAAAATAAATCAATGATAACCAGTACATATTTTACACCATTATTATATTTAGCTAATGAAACCATATTCATCAAATCGGCTTGCCAGTGACTATCTATACCTTCCACAACATATGTATTTCTTGGAAACTTTCGTCTCACTTGATGTGTCATTGTGTATGTTTCCTGACCTTTCAGCCATTTCTTGATTCGATGTAAACCGATCTTAAGCCGACCATTAGCTTTCACAGCTTCGTATAACTTCTTGGGTCCGGCATAACTACCAGCATGTTTTGGATCATAATAAATCTTGCTCAAGTACTCTTCCCAAGCTGTCATGATGAGTAAATGATCCCATCCTATATCATTCACTCTATTTATATATCTACAAAAAAAAGAAGACCAACACAAGAAAAATACATACAATATGTTTATTACAATATCATGATATACCAATCACACTGTTGAACCAAGGTAACATGTTTTGCCAGTAGTATCACTCTTTTGGTTTAGTTGTCCTACCATTCTAAGATAGTGACAATCAGGGGACCTTTTCCCGTGTTCTACCCAGGGATCATCCGTAGACATCCATCCCTTAAGACGAATATTACATTCGAAACATACACACAAGTCTCCTCTGTTCTGGTAAACAAGTCCTGCATGAGCCATATTTTCAGCACTCTGCTTCATTTGAATTGGCCAGTTCTTAAAAGATTCAAGTCTTTCCACAAACAAACTCCAGTCACATTTAGGTTGCAATGCACAGCAATCAGTAAAAAAAGTCTCATCAGGACATCCACACACATCCATAGTATCAGAGCGACTAAAAACACGTCTGTACAGTTCTGAGTCTAATGAAAGAATAACCTCCTACGGTCAGGATTACACCAAAAAAAAAAAAAAAAAAATACCAGTTCATGTACAATAAGTTTATACCCTATTGGATCTGGGATACATCTCCGTTTTCCATATTACCCCTACCATACGTAAATAGTCGCAGTCTGGGGACCACTTTTCGTGTTCCACCCAGGGGTCATCAATAGACATCCAGTCTTTGAGACGAATACCACATTTAAAACAAATACACGAGTCACCATGGTTCAGATAATAGAGTCCTGCTTGAGCCAAATCTCTGGGTTTTTGTTTCATTTGCAAAGGCCAGCCCTTGAAAGAATCAAGTCGCTTCTCAAATGATGTCCAGTTAGAATTTACTGAAAATCCACTGCAATCAGCAACAACAGTCTCATACCCAAAGGAATCCATGCTATAAAAGCGATTGTATAAAAACACGTCTTAACAGTTCAAAGTCTAGAACTATACTGAACTTCACCAGTTGATATAGTCACTGAGAACACCTGTACGCTGTCATGTCTGAGAAAATCAGTTTGACCGAATTTCGGTCAACTCAATTAATTTAAGACTATACAGGCCCATTCCAAAAAATATCCTATACAAGCCCAATAAAAAAAGTCACTGAGAACACCTGTGCTACAGGTCTGGACATGTCTGAGAAAATCAGTTTGACCGAATTTTCGGTCCACTCTATAAATATCCTATACAAGCCCTAATTAAAAAATATCCAAAAAATATCCAAATTAAAATATCCAAGAAATTAGCCAAACAATAGCCAAGAAATAGCCAAAAAATAGCCAAAAGAGGCCGGTTTACTACTGTCGCCTCCTCATAAAAATAAATTTCTGATTTAAAATGAATTGTTTGACTTATGAAATAGTTAGTGAAATGGAATCTACCAGCTAACTCCAATTTTTATGTTTAAAATCTGATGAGAATAATTTTTGTGACTTAATCATTCCAATTTGTTTTATTATGAATATGAATATATTTGAGATATTAGCAAACAATTTTACTCAACCGTCGTGAGATCACACATTAGACAACAATGAGTTGGTTACACACATGTGTGATATCACCACATCATAATAAACGTGTGTCATCTTAGTTGTTGTTTGTTGACGTCACAATGTTAGCTATGCAACTGAAATAGAGGGTGGCCTATTTGCAAGTGACCGTACCTGACAACAATGTTCATGCAATTCAATGCTATTTACATCATTGAGTAATACATAAAATACTTAACTCGGTCGGGACAACGTCTAGTATTCTATATGTTCTAAATCAAATCGCATTCCTTTAGTTTATCATGCTTAACAAAGAAAACGTGAAAATTTGACAATTCCTCCTCTTTAAATGTTAGTATGGCACGATTTTCACCCTCAATTGTTGTTTTCAGAGACTACTTATGCTTGGATGCTTAAAATTCATTAGCATTAATTTGCACTGACATTTTGGATTCTATCAGTTGCAAGAATATTTGCAATGTTGTCGAATATTCTAATGCATCGTCAGGGTTGTCTGGATCTGAAGTGCAAGAAGTTGTCATTGATATGTACCAGACACTAGGCAAATACTGCCATCCTGTATTGAACGAATAAGGTCGATGTCTCATTTCCATATTTGTGAATTGTGCAGTACATTGGATCTGTACAGTCTGCTGGTTTACATGTAATAGAGAATGTATTAAAGACAGCAGCAAGATAACTAGTGTACATGTAGGTGTGACTGATGTAGTTAATGTAAGCTGTTTTGTCTACTGATATAAAAAATAGAGACTGTTATATTTCCGTACATGGTTATCTTCACGACATGACACAAAGGGAGGTAACTCTCCTTGTCTGATTCGTGTAAACAAAGTCAAAGTCATATTCATGGTTCACCCAGTAGTATGTCCCATAATGCACTGCATGCTTTCTCATCATATTTCACCAACGTCAAATTCTACGTAGACTTGCCCAACCCTTTAACGTGATATTGTTTGACTTAGCTGTTCAATCTCCAACAGATATAACTCTCAACCAAAACTTACAACCATAAATAATGTTTGATCCAAAGGGTATCCAAGCGCCAAGTACATACAAACAAAGACAAAGAAAGTATGATTTAAGGTATTGTCAATTATAATCTTATATCTTATCTTATCTTATAGTCTTATATCATGTGAAGCATTAATGTGCAGTGTTAAATAAAACAAAAAAATTGATCCAATCAATTTCTTCCAGAAAAATAGTCACGCTGGACCAATAAAATGATACGAAAGGTTTAACATAGTCCAATGTCAGAGACTCTGATAACAAATGTTTAGAATGAGGTATAAATAGTTTAATTACATTAGACTTTAATATAATTTAATATGATATAATTTGATATAGATGTATGCTTAATCAAATAGTTTAGCATATAAGTTACAAAAAAGATAACATGTGAATATTAAGTTAATAAAAGTAAGGTCCTTTCATAGATTTAATCGGTTGATGCATCATTGATGTCAGACGTCATACATTATGTCAAACAAATCAAGTTTACTCTCGCTCAGTGAATGGAGATTGCCATCGTCGATTTTGTAAAGGCTGGATAATAATGTTTCCAATAACAAACCAAAACGTAAAATGTGCTACTGGAGAAAGAATGTACTTCGTCGTTTCTAATATTCGTGAATTAAAATGTTTTGAATTCATAGTACTAAAGTTTCCTTTGGCAGGTAGTGTTTAGTTCTGTTGCGTATATATAGAATAGCGTTTTAGTACTTAGTACTTTAGTAACTGTCTGTCAGGTGGATGTTTTCTTAATTAAATACATGTCCATGTACATGTTAATCTATAAAAGTTTTATGAAATGGTTGGCTTAGAACTTGTTCTTGGTCTGTAATTAACATGCATGTAAGTGTTAATCAATTCATGATTCATCTCTATTTTGCTTTGTACTTTGGCTGTCAATTACCGCATGTAAATGTTTGATGGTGAATATGTTGTTTTAAGATCTTCCCAACATAAATATTGTAAGTAATCCAACAAGTTCAAAGACGACTTGAAAGTGACTCTCTGTTAACTTCATCGAACCCCTATCCTGTTAGATTTTCTCTTGTCTGATTCAGGTGCCAATATACTTTACTTCTCTACGCAACCAGGATACGCTAAAATTCTCATTTAAACGATATACAGATGTTGAGACTCAGGTTGGGATACTGTGTCTCGAGTATTACTTTTCTTTCATTGAATATCTTAAAATACATAAAACTTCTGACCAAATCTATTTCATAATGCTGTATATAACATGTTATTGTTTGTGTACTTAAATATGACAATGTACCTAATATTAGTTCCAAAGTTTGTATGGTTTTACACGACTTAAATCATTCACTCATGAACACGACCACGAACAGTTTTATGAGGTTCTTGTCCATTATGTGCACTCTTCGCCTGGTTGTCATTACAATTAAAATCTCCTTTTAAATGTATTGGATCTCATTGTAAACATATTTTATTGCTAATTTGTTCCTGATTAATTACTTCATGTTATAAGGTTAATGATTAATATTGTATTTGTGACATATACTGGCGATCAAAAGAAAGTTTCCACTCAATTTGAAGGCTTGTAAAAGAAACACAAACTCTGATACGGTTTGTGAGAATCATTGAAATAGATTATTTCATGGTTTTCTTCATTCGACCATACTAAACGTTAAGAAAACCACACAGCAAATATTGAATAAATGAAGGTCGTACCTATTTTAGAGCCAATAGAACTTTGAAGCTATAATGATCCAAAAAAGGCCAGACAGCAATCACTGAGAGAACCAGAGCAACACTGAACAACTTTCATCAGTTGTAGCTTCTGGCCTCGTCGACGTAATCAGCTCATAGAATGTATAATAGATGTGTCAGTGATATTCTACATCATTCTAGGTTTAAAATGAACAGTATGTGGTTTTAAAGTGTCAGGTCGACCAGACATATCCACGTCAGTGTCAGACCAACACTGCACACATTTCATTTCATTTATCTTTCTACATTAAAACAGAACTATCATTAAAGTGGTATTAATCAGTTGTAGTGTGTACCGGTCGAACACAGATTGATGATGATAATGAATAACACGCAATATTGTACTCATCTCTTTGAGCAGTCAGTTGACATGGATATTTCAGATTCATTGTATTCCCCCTAAAAAAAGGAATGATACAAACAATATATTTAAATATTACACATTATATTGCACAAGTGAGAACATGTTATAAGGTAATAAGTTTGAAGGACATATTTGTAATAGTTTCACAAACTATAGTTGCAGAATAACTGATAAATGAAGGGTCGCGCGAAGATAGTGATAATCCACACAACCCTAAAATCTGAGATCACTAAGTTTTTTGGGCCTTTAATACCATTCTCTACCACATATAATCTTGTTATCTCTCCTAGCTATATACCCTTCCTCTGTTACGTTATCCCTATTTTATGATATGCCATATCACTTTTTACCCGTTTCGGAAAGAATGCCACAAAAATTGACTGGACACAATGAGGGTTATCATGTTTATTCCTGAAATAAGACATATAGATTGTGCGGGTTATCATTAATTGCATTCGTTATGAGGTCCCTATTTCGGGAAAAAATGTGATAACCAACAAAATCACCAGGGGTGGGAAATTAAACCAAGGGAAATCGATAATTGATTCAGAATAAGATTGCACATAATACAATTGATCCACAAATAGAAATATTGTTTTTTACAAAAACGTACAAATCTGTATTTTGAAGGAAACTTTTAAATCTTTAAAGTGTATTTTCTCAGTTTCACTTTTTGTGGGTTATCTTCCTCCGACCCCTTCAAATGTTCATTCAAGACAATGTCGGCTGGTCAAGATTATACAGAGGAATGACTTCTGTGTTCCAATAAAGCAAACGAGGTCACATGGGCATGTAAACCTTTTTTTTGTTGCATGATCTATGATCGATGAAGCAACGTCTAGCAGTTCCGTTTTAGAAATTGATTTTACACATGTACATAGATATATTTCTTCTATGAAATCAATAGCTGTCGCAAACCATAGCATGTAATTAATCTCTGCACATGCTGTTTGTGTGACGATTGATGAAGTAAGAGGCAAAGGTAACTACATGTGCACCAGCTGTAACATATTCCTCAACTTTACTGGACGTGTGTAGGCTGATGTTGACAAAGAGTGATGGTATGTACTGTCAGGAATAAAGTTCATTGACAACACGCCTTCAGATGAATAAATTCACAGAAACCACAGCGACATCTATTTGATGTGGGTTCGAATTTTGCAAGGATCTCGTCTGACCAAAAGTACAATAAATTTTGCTAATATATAGAGGATATCTGTCTTTTTTGAGTGAGATAGAAAGGTTATATTTGAGATGAGATTAACATTGTATTTGTCAAGAATTGACGGAAATTCTATTTATTATATGATGTTATCCTTGTAATTACGTCGGAAAAGTGCCGTGGGAAAAGCCCGTCACCACAGTAACGCTGTGATGTAATAAGCTGATTCGCTGCGTCAGACGATTGTTTTATGGTCGCAGTGAAAATAAAAGTTATTTTCACTGTAGCTTGATAGACGGTTTATTTCACTGAAAAGTCCCAGTAGTTAATTGCTCGTCATACAATAAATAAGTCTTAACTAAACTGGTTAATGAAAAGTTTGTCTTGGATCTAAGCTATATTTACAATCACTGCACCATTTCAAGTCCAACGAAGTCAATATGTTGACAATGTATAAAACTGTCATCTTTGTAATCAATACATTTGTAAGCTATTGATTTATAACGTTCTTTGTTTTGTATAATATTTGGTAAAACATAGTATATCCCTTTAACATCAAACATCTCTATCACACGTTAAAGAAATTACTGATGTATGTCTCATGGCACAACACTGTTCTTCGCCAACAGTCTAGGTAACTGTTATATTCTATCAGCGGTTCCAACATCATATTGTATATAACACATACTAACAAGAACTACTAAAGAGACATGCAATTAAACACATCGGTTTTAATGCAGTTATGTTTGTTCTTCCATCCAAGGGTCACCCTGACCTACAATACAAGCGACTGCCATTGATATGTACCAGACAGTGGGCACTTATTACCATACCGTATTGAAGCAATCGATGTCTCATTTCCATATTAGTGATTGATGAAGTTCATTTGAGTTGGTACTACTGGTCTACCGACAACTGTATTTATAGTCTTCCGTATTTGAGTATCAAAATACCATTTAGTCATAATGAATTTGCTGGTTTTATCAAAATAATATATATTTGTTTTATCATAATTGGATGTATCATGATCTATTGAAAATGCCATAGTCAGAAACATTGTGGATGTTTGTCCTATCGCGTCCAATGCAAGTGAACAGTGAAGCCGAACTTTATATTTTCACGAGCAAAATATACGCATTATTAAAACACATGTTCTACTGTGTAGACAACATTCTAAGGAACGTCACAATAAAGATGCCATTGCTATATACGTTTAATGCCACTGAGCATTCAATACTCACCAACTACAACTACAACTACATCGGTTATGCAATATTTCAATGGTACTGTGATAGCACTGTGGCTCAGGGAATTATCATTTATAGAACCGGCATTTCCTCAATTACCAACCCAACGAAGAGCATATGCATTGTAATTGACCTGATGACAACATCACATGTACTTGGTGTATGCATTGATACATATTAATGGTTTGTAAGATAGGTATTCTTGCCATGTAAATATAACAGTGAAACCTAAGTGATTGAAATCGTTATGATATTTGCATATATTCCTTGAATGGTTATATTGTGAAACCTTAATTTAGATATTAAAAAGGGAAAGTGTGTGTCATGTCAACTTCCATACAAACTGTTGTAACTAACATTGTGCCTCCATCAGAATATCAGGTATCTGAATTTTAGAAAACTAAATTCACCAAGTCGGGGTTACTTCACTTGACTGTTGTGTCTAATTAAGAAAGAACATACTAAACACCAGTCCATTTATCTCAATCATATTCGGTCGTTACTTACCGAATACTTATCAAAAGGAAGGGCATTAAGGGTCCTTCATTATGTGCAAACATACAGCTCTTAAAATGAAAACAATTGACCATAGTTGTAACATACACATTCGTCAGATAGTTGAAAACATGAAAACATGTGAGTGTTTCAATTATTAATAATACACAATATCATGTAAGTTTCATAAATGACATGAACATGAATGACCAACAATGTCAATTTATTGTGGATTTTGATTTTCTCTCAAATACCGATCTCTATTAATGCCTGCTATGTTACAGTGTATTCATGACATTATTTTGTGAAACTTTCCCAACTATAAACAAAACATCTTATGTACAGTGATTATGTTGACTCTGAGAGTTGTTGCATGTAATGATAACCACTTGTTACGATAATTCACTAATGCTTTAAATATGTTAAAATTACTGAAATTGGAATTGAAATTAACTGCAGTTCATCAACTAAATTCATTGTGAATTGAATGTCTTTTGGAAGATAAATAATGTCATCTCCATCATAAAGTCTATCGTAACTGGCTAAATTATTCTTTCATGTTTTGAAAACAGGAAAACTGGTTTACAGTCTATTGTAATGTAAAGTAACTTCACTGATGAATACACTCGAAATTCAAAACTTTCATTTGAACAACAGTTTAAGGTAAATACGGATAGGTTCCAGTAATTTTACAATTCTGCATTCAACCTCGGTATTGCTCAACATTTCATACTTAACATTAAATATTGGTCCAAATTATTATTAAAACGGAAATAGATGTATGAACAGGGCATGCCCGGTTCTGGCTACGTGTCTGGGTATCCAGATAGTTCAGCTCAGCACCATCTTCAAATATTCCCCCTCTCTTCAAATATTCCTCCTCTCTTCAAATATTCCTCCTCTCTTCAAATATCTCTCCTCACCGAATCTGATCATTGAAGTGGTCAATCAGACATCACCAGGTGTTTGGTGTTATCTGAATCGATATCTTGAGAGACAAATGTTGAACAAGAGTTGTACTGGTTCTGTAAAATTTCACTTACACAGTTGCAACATTGTCTGTAATGATAGTATTTGCTATATACATATTATGTCTAGGTGACAAATCAATTCTGAAACCGCCATATGATGTAATATTACAGTTTATCTTCAATTTAATTGTTGAAGTTTATATTTAGATTTGAGTATCAGTTGCAATATCGTTGATAGTTTAATCAATGTATTATTCATGTCAGTGAATCAGGCGGTGCTGGGCTAATATTAATGAAATCAGTGAAATGGAAATGAGACATCAAATTGACCTGAAACATAGTCACTAGCTTGTCTCGTCTGGTGTATCCGGAATTAACTACAAACGCCACTGGCTGGTATAGCGTACCTTTTATAATTAATGAAATAAAAACTTCACATTCAATCATGTATCTTCTTAACATAGATTTTCTCTCGTTATTCACTCAAATAGAACTCGACTCTAAACCATTGTTAAAACTAAACATACAGGTAATGTTTGTATTCATAAAAAACATGATTCTGTAACATATGTTTTTCTTTAAATAAACAATACTCAAACATAGTTTCAAACTTAATCAATGTACATGAAACTGAATCTTCTGTTTAAGAATAAATTACTCATGTTTCCGATGCATGTCACACATTGCTACGATCGTTCCTGTAACCATTGTATCTGAAGAATAAATGTGAAAAAGGTTTAACTAAAATTCCCTATTATGAATCATTTATCCAAAAATCGGTGCCTTGTAAATGCTGCTGAATTCCGAATATCAGAGAAAAAAAATGGAAACAAAAAATCCCAAAGACGGTATTTTTATTTGTCAGCAATGGAAAGAAACACTTAGCAGTAATAATTGGCTAAACCTTGTTGTTATTTTGTAAACAGGACAGACGTTAAACACACAGTATGCTCGCCCCGCACCTGTAGAGAACTTGTTAGTGCCACAGTTCTTCATGGAGGATGTCAATTAAGCTTCATTTCAGTCTGTTAACCACTGCTTGCTTGTGAAACTAAATGATCAGTAGCGTGTTTGGTGAACGCTGCCAATTGCAAAGATAAGAAGTTTAATTCAACATAATTTTCGAAAGAAACAATTGCTGTATTTCTGAAAAAAATATAATACGATTGCTGGTAAACATAAACATCACATCTTAGTTTATCCAAGTTGAAATTGCATGTGTCTTTTCCGGCCAGAAAAGATAAATGAAATCTGTACATTACTGCGTTACATAACATTAAATAAACTGAACTTTCTTTTACTTACGTGTATCTCCCCCAACATAACTGTGAATTATGATGGTTATTCAAACATAATGACTATTGAAAGCATCAAAGTTATGGATACTGCTTGCATCAACATAAACAACCAACTTATTCTGGTTAAGTGTGTGATACCTGTTTTTTTTAAATATATATTTCCATTTCTTCCAGAAAGCCTTCCGTTCAAAGACGAGAAAATTTGTCTCAGAGCAACGCAATATACAGATTACAGACGTGCTGTCCTTCCTGATGTCAAAGAATAATAACACTTGAAGCATGAAAACAGATTAAATATAAAAAAGACCAACTGACAATTATTAACAGATCATTTATGTACTTTCAATTACCAACACAAAGTCTGCATGAGGAATAATGACAATCTCCAACACCCATCCTACGTCTACAGAAGCTGTAGTTCAGTACGGTGTTATCTGTTGAGTCCTCCAGAAACGAGTCTGAATTAAAGTTGTCTGGACACGGGTTATAAATATTTGACCAGGTGTTCGAAATGCATTCTCCCTTAAATTCTTTACATTTGTATTGTGCATATCATTTCTCATTTCGACGTACAATGTATTTCATACAGAAATGTAATTCTCAAAGCCTCATGACATATGTGCTAGTTGAAATTTTACGAAACATGTAATGTACACATGTTCTGTGAGCTTGATTACTTTTACACATGTATAAAGTTAGACTTACCTATATATAATGTTATTCAATGATTTTTTTGATGCGCTATAAATTAACATTATAACACTATTCAGGTGTTACAGTATCTTTTCAATCACTCTCTGGCATTGTTTCATCTATACAATATTTTACTGAAGGCATCAGTAGATATAATATTTCCTTCTAGGATGTAAGGTGTTAGTTGTAATCATATAAACATTATTGTTGTTTATGTTTCACAGTGAACATTGTTATAGTTTGTATGTGTTACAATTTGATTAATGCAATATTAACAGATGGAATATTGATATATTGTGATTTAAATATTCAACCAGAACTTACAAAGTCTGATAGGTTATGTGAGATAACGTTACACTTTGATCTGGAACTTATAAAGACTTTATTTTACAAATCTTCCAAGTTCCAACGATTGAACACTCAAACATTTGAACATTAACTTTGTATCTGGAAGTAAAAGCCAGGAGAGCATATATCCCTGTAACAGAGAGTGTAAATGTGGTTAGAGCAAATCTTTAATAGTTTGATATATGTCATGTGGTGCAGACCAGTATACTTCATGCATCTCTACTTATCACCTCAAATTGTCACTGGACACGAAGATCTTTATTCCCTAACTTGGGAACTTACGACACACGTAGAGACCACAGTGACGAAATCAACCAGCCTTTGTGTAATACGCTTATCTTCTTAAAACATTACTGAAGGGATTGTTCAGTGAATGAATATAGTTTGTCATTTGTTTAACCTGGAATAGTGTACATGTCATGTACATTATCCTCTTCATCATCATTGCTACAAACTTTAACGTGCAGGATAGGAATTTTTCTTGTTTAAACAATCTAAATTTCAACATGTTAATAACTTAATAGAGATTACAAAACTTAACATTTTTACATATTGTGATTTATCCACGAGCGAAAGCACAAGAAACTTGATTGCATCAAATCTGATTAGAACGTCTATCACATCAAGGGAACAAAAAGGTAAACACTGCACCGACAAGAAATAAACGATTTGTGAAACTCTATTGTACAGATGTACTACTTCACTTTGTGTACATAGCACAACCTCATAGCATAACCAACCTTGAGTTTTTGAAACTGAAACAAAAACAATCAGAAAATAGAGACTCCCAATGTGATTTGGGATAATGTTTCATGTAATCCATATCTTCCTCATCCAGGATGTGGATTAACCTGTATGCTTACTTTTCCTCACAGCCTCAGGTCTATTTTGTAGTACATGTGAAAACAATTATCTCCATGTGAGCGACGCTGTGTTAATTTCCTGTCCCCTGACACCAGAGAACTGTGCTCTGAGCATACTTTGTATTGCAAGCAAAATGTTATTTGTAAAACGTGCTAGGCATCTTGTCTGCAACTGGTGAACACATATTTGTACTACTTAAGGTGTGTTGTTGATTTAAGCTACATTGTAAATTGACAGTCAGTTTAAGTCACATGTTCTGTATATAGAGATATAAATGATTATGGTCGAAAGCACTACATTTGTGAACGTGACTTGTCATTTACTTAATTTGTTTATATTTGGTTATAAAAATTATATTAGAGTCAAATGTATTGGATTGCACTCATTGTTAGAAAGGAAGTGCTCATCTAATATCTGGCAACATTCACTGTTTGCTATGTGATTTCTATAACTATGCAGACGCTCTCCATTAAATTGCTACTGATAGTTTCAATTAGTATTTCCAACATTGTTTTGTGTATAACGCAAAATATGATCATAGAAAAGAAGGTCAGGTGATATAGGGTGTATCGCGACTTTTAAGAGAATATCACTTTATACCATGGCTGTTAATATATTATTGCTAAAAGAAAGCCTGCGACACCAGTGTGACTATACATTGCGGTGAAACCTGCCACACCAGCTTGAACTAGCGAACCTAGGATGGTACTGCACTAGTTCAGCAGTAGCATTGCACCCAAACGCTATGATGCAAATGAATTGAAATAAAAATAAACTTTTTTAAAGACATATACAGAGGATAACTACCATGTTTATCTCATCGAGTGAGTTAGACAGTTTATATTATCACGAGTGGCGCAGCCTCGAGTGATACTATTTAAAGTTTCTAACTCATGGGATGAGATAAACATGGTATTTGTCAAGAAAAGACAATGTTTCTATTTATTATATGACCAAATCCTTGCATATTCACCGAAATCCACTTGCTGACGTTAAGTCGGCTCCAGAATGAGCATGTCGCCTCAGCAACAATGTGACGTCATGAACGTGTCATGACGTCGGAGCATTGTTTTATGAAGTCAGGTCATTGTTATATCAGTCACTAGTGACTGATAACACGTTCCATTGTTATGTTCACTAGTGACTAATAACACGGTTTATTTTCATTGGTAGATCCCGGTCTTTCACCTGCAATCATATAATAAAATAGAGTAATTGATCCCTTGTAATGCATTTATATTAGCCTTTTATCCTAGGGATCACCTTGACCTAGAAAGCAAAACTTAACATTCATATCTACCAGACACGAATCATTTATAACCATATGGTATTGAAGCAATCAGGCGATGTCTCCTTGCTATTGTTTTGATTGATGAAGTTCATTACAGTTGTATCATTCTGTCCACCGAGAACACTTATAGAGACTATCATATTTGAACATTGTGTAGTCAGTGTAATAATAAAGATGCTGATCCTATTGACAACATTAAAAGATGTGTCATCCAATTTCTTTTTATGATTACACTGGGTTATAAAGTGATGAATTGAAAATGTTATAGACAGAGTAAGTGTAGGTGTTTGGCCTATCAGGTCGAACAACATGGATATCCTAGAGAGAAGAGGAAGGTAATACGATTAGAAAGAAGAAACATGCGTAGAATTTGTTAACATAAGACATTAACTTAGTTTTAGAAGTCGCAATTGTCGTGTAAGTGTTATTTCATTGAGCTCTTATTTCACTCTGTAAGTACAGATCCACTAGTGGTGTGTCGCGGTTAGTTTTATTTGCCATATATATCCCACAACTACATGTAAATGTACAGGAACTGTTCTCTTGAAATGGAAAATTAAATGTGCTGTAAAATACAGATTCGTCTGACAGTAATGAATGTTTTTGACATATTTAAAACGTGTATAAATAGATGTAAATAATCCTTTATTTATATTGCCATGTTATCTTAATTGTAACGTAAATGTTTTATAATAGACGTAGCCATGAAAGGAAAAACAAGGTCTACTTTTGGTGTATGTCAACACTGGATTGTACCCTGATATCCGAACTCTATTTGGAGTAACGGTTCCCTCACGAAGTAGAATAGCATGTTATTCCACTCAGTGAAATTTAGAAAAGTATGTACCATACAATTTAATCTGTAAATGTCGTGTTTTACTCTATTAATAATTAGTGTGTGTATTGATCATCACGTTTGAAGATAATTCACTAATGCTTAAAATATGTTCAAATTTCAGAACAAAAGTAAATCCTGAATGTATCAATTTGTTTGAATTCTCTGGCATATCAAGGTTAATTTTCGTAGACATTGTGTAAATAATCACAGTTAGCTTGAACCAATTCAACAAGATGTTGCATGTTATTGTAAAATAAACAAGCCGACTTTAGCCCGCCAAGTTAAACAATTTTTTTTATTTTGACCAATGATAATTGAACTTTATTCTTTAATAAAACCTTAATCGACCACATTTTCCCCCGACATATACACAATGTTGCATATTAGTGCAAAATAAATAGGTTCAACCCCATGAGACACGAACAATGAAATAGGGAACTTGTATTAATCACTTAAAATCGATGACTTCATGTCTTCATGGCAAGCAGACAGTTTGCAAGTAGGAGAAATAACTTTGAGACCAACGTAACACAAAGTGTGGTATGAGAAAGAATACACCGTCTTATGCTCATTTACGTTAACAGGAAATAGTAGATTTAACAAACTTTGAGTCCCTGTAAGAAGACAAATAATCATATCTATATTGATGTGTAAGGGCACATGATATCAGTGACTGTAAGTATTGCAAATACATGTGGCCATTTTCTACTAACAATGAAGAAAACAAGATATTCTCAATAACAACATATATATTGATAACTCCCACGTTATCTAGTATATTCTTACTCCTTTATCAGGTGGAATATTTGTTGTTTTTTTATGTTCCTCAACGACTTAATACCAATTAGTTATATCAAAGGTAAGGTCGAGCCCATTGAGTAGCAAATATTTAGGTCATTGTTGTCATTATTTGCATAACAAGGGTAACATTGCACAGCGTGTTGGACACAACATCTTCCATGTGATACAGTTTCTATAAGCTCTTATCAAGGTTCGTTCATGTGCAACTTGAACATACTTTCAATAATTAAATAACTTATCAAAGTTCTTTTGATAGGTTACATATGTTAATGTTCTGACATACATGTAATTGTCACAGTCGATTCCACGTTATGTGTACTGTTGAAGGTGAATCACTGATTCATTCAATGTCTATTCATCTTCAAGCAAGATCATATCATATCGTCAATTAATATATCCCAAGCATTGAGGTAAAAAGGGCAACATTGAAATTACAATACGCTTCTGCAAAAATGGAGATTTGTCAATGCTGTTGAATGTGGAAGGTCAGGAAAAAAATACCCTTACTGAAAGCTATGGAAATATACACTAACTGGTAATAATTGGCTAAACCATGATGTTGTTTTGCAAACAGGATGGAGAGGTAAATACAAAGTATGCTCACCTCACACCCCGTGGAGTGCTGATAGAGCTTGTTAGTGCCACCGTTCTACATGGAGGCATGTCTATTGGGCTCCATTTCTGCTTGTAAACCACTGCCTGTCCAGGAAAAATAAATATGCGGTGTAATTTTTTCAATATATTATTATCAATATACACATATCTATTATAATTATATATAATAACAATAATATATGTAACGTAATGCCTAGAACTGTAAACGAAATATAATAATATAATCTATTTTTATAATTGATTCATGAACATACACAGAATCATAAAACATATTTGTTTACACTTGACTTATATAGGTCAGCTATACGATTACGAGCTGTACGATTTTAATCAAACTCTGACCATAATCCAAACTATAAAACAGAAAGACTTTATACATTTTACAACTGCACTCATCTACATATAATGTGCAGTACATATTGGTTCATTATGCTCTTTTCCATTGCATACAGTATGTTGTCTTTTCAACAACTGGAAACTGGACCAGATGAACACAATGGGAGATCAAACGATTATATGAGAAAACAGACGCCAGGAGGAATCTCTTGCCATTCATCATATCACAGATCTCAAAATAATATATTATGAAAGCAAATCGAATCTTTGTCAGGCAGTAAATTATTATAAGATGTGTTAAATGATGGAAATTATATGTATTTACCTATTTTATTATATACAGTTTCATACTTATTAAATCCAGTCGGTAAATGTGCAAACACTCTTTAGTTTATCTAAGAATGCATTTGATGTATTTAGGATCAAATATCTTATTTCAGCGGAGATCCTACTTTCAAATGAGATTTTCAACATGGTATATACCTGTACATGTACCTTGTTTCTGCTAATGTTGCACTATTTTTACAACAGGCTATCAGACATACTGATGATCTGCATGTACAATACTGACTGATTATGAGCGCACAATTGTCTAAACTTTCGTCAACACCTATTGATATGATAAGTTATTTTAGATGTGTGTTTGTTCCAATTGATGATAGTGATATGGAATGCGCTCATCGTAAAACATCTTGTCCTCTTTCCTATTCTATACCGGATTTACATGGTGTGATGGTGGCATTCTGCTCTGTCCCGTCCATTATAAATGCCATATAACGTGCTGAGAATGTGAGTTGATATGCGTTCTCATAATACACAGCAACACAAAACATGTATGATGATAAACATATTAGTTTGCATTTGACAAGAATATGTCGCATTTAGATACATAGAGGATATGTCTTTCTTGACTAATACCATGTTTATCTCACTGAATAAGATAGAACATTTAAATTGTCATGTTTGGCGCAACCACGGGGGAAAATACATAACTTTCTACCTCACGAGATAGACATGGTATTTGTCAAGAATTGAGAGATATTATATTTATTACATGATGTTATTATTGTAAGTGCGCCTAAACAGCGGCGATTTCATGCTGAGCAGCGGCAAGGAACACCCCGTCACCACAATAACAATATGAACTCATAGATAGTATTCCTTACGTCAGACCATCGTTTTATGACGTCAAATTATATCAGTCAAATTTAAGTTGAACCAATTGAACCCATGTGCACCCCTTGAAGTAATGAACATGCACATATTATGTACATACGGCAGCGTTGTGTGAAGTTAAAAACTTATAGTTGGCATTCATAGATGTCACTAGGTAGGATTGGATCATTAATTGTGTAATATATCACCTTTAGTCTAGACCAGGGTAATTCACAATGATAAATCTCTACTTATCACCTCAAATTGTCATTTGGCACGAAGATCTTTACTCAGTAATCCGCAGTTTGGCACCATAATCAGCTTGTCTTCTTTAACAATTACTTAAAGATTCGGATGTGGATGTGAATTTTGACCTGCAAGACTTCCGTTTCATGTATATTGTACCTATCCATGATTATTGTTGCAAGTCTTTAGACGTGTATTAGTATGTTTACTTAGACTCATTTACAATTTCCATCACCCCAAATGGGCGGGAGTAGAAGTTACTGCCTGGAATGCTTTATTGACCCTTGTTGATGATACTTCATCGGAAGTTTTATCTAGGAAATTGGAAATTGATGCATGCTTTTCGGATTAATGTTTTCTAATTGATAATCATGTATTCAAATAAACAATACCTTACTGTGTAATAAGAAATTTCACGAAGTTAGAATATGCATATGCAGTGATAGTTTTTATTTCGTATGAAAAGGAGTGACATACTGCTGTGACACTTCGTTTTGTGGTCACCTAATTGACATGTGGCAGACACTTGGCATGTACCATGTTACATTTATAAATGTTGCTTTTCTTCATACTTGCCACAGTCCAAGGTCAGAAAATATATAGACAGTGAGAGTCAAGAAAGTAGTTTTCAGTCAAGCCGTAGACAGAGTATTACAGTGAGTATTGGCTAAAGCATATGATTGTTTTGTAAACAGGAAGGAGAAGTAAATCGATAGCACGCTCACCTCGCACCACGTAGAGTGCTGACAAAGCTTGTTAGTGCCACACATCTTGAAGGACGCCTGTCAATTAGAATTCACTTCAAGGTTTTAACCCCTGCGAGCTTTGTGAAATTGAATCATCAGCAGTGTTCGTATGTGATAGGCGGTCAATTTGCAAATAATCAAAGAGTACATGCTATAACAATAAACGATAATTGTAATAATTTAAACAAAATTAAGATACATCAAGCCATTATTTCCAGTAATGAAAATGAAATATTATGTTGTTTAATTACTTTGAATGAGTAGTGGGATTAATGTCTAAAGGACCGCTTGTGTCACTTTACAGATGGAGGAACAGTTTTTGTTTTGTCTAGAAGAGTTTGTATCAATTAAGAAATTTACAACAATCGCGTTTTACGGAACCTGAATATTGTTAACATTATTTGCTTTGTAATCAATAGTCAACATCAATATCAATATCAACAAGTTTCCTCGTCAATAAATTCAAATTGATATCAATAATAGTGTTTCCAACCTGAGCTTGTATAACACATTAAAGTGTCACAGTGTCTACGAAGGTTAGCAGGTAAAGCTTATAGTTTTGCGTTGTGTGCCAGGGATTGTGAATAAATACATTTCAGAATGTCTTGGGCGTATATGTAATCAACTATTTTGAAGCAGTTCAGATCTTGAAACAGATTTGTCAGTATTTTAGATGCCAAGCTATAATTACTTAGCACTATAATCATAATAAATTGTCTTCTGACCTACTGGTCATCTCCATTTACATGATTGACTGATCAAAAAAGATCAACTGTCTAGACTTCCATTAACAAATACGTATGAATTGGAATATGTAAATACATAGACGTCAGAATAATGTATCAATTTTAATAATAACTATTCAGCGAGTGGGTCTATTTAATCTATTCAATAATAAATTATTCTGTCGGTTCAGTTGGACAATGCCCAACGCCTGATGGATTGTGGCAATATTTGTAACCATCATTATCTTTCTCGGAAAAAATCATGAAAAATGTAAACATCTTATACCAAGACAAAAGTTCATCAGAGAAGACGCTTTCAGCGTTTGTCAGTGCTCAACATACAATTATTCAAAATTCGAAAAAAAAAATGCATAGACGCATTACGGCCTCGAAAAGGCTTATGGTCGAGTCAAACCACTGTTTTTAACTAATAATCGCCACATGACTATGCAATGATTTGCGTGATGTGTCCATGACTGTTCGTGTTCAATGTACTTGTACATATGAAGAAGTACAAACTGATCAAAGTTGTTGCACTAATTGTGTAAAATAACAAGTTGCTACTATTTTCCACTCACGCCAGGCAGGTTCGTTGGAACACCGTATTCTCCTCCATTTGAAATGTAGCACTCTTCCTGGTTCGACTTGATAGGGAGTAAATCGGCTTGATGTGGTAATGAAATCGTGTACCGATTTGATTATATAATGATTTACAGATACTGAAAGGTGGAGGTTGCCATACAGAGCGTCATTTATGTTATACCCATGTTTGTAATAAAATGAAGTGTTTAGTATTTGTTGAAATAAATTTTGCATATGAAGATGTTCTAACAAAATGTTGTTGTAAATTTGAATAAATTTGTCTCAGAAACAGATTCTGGCACAAGGCTGTTTAAGTACTCTGGTGTTTTCTTATTTATCATTTTAGGACATAGAGTCAGTTTCTGGATTCTTCGTCTTTCTACAAGGGGAAGAAAATTAGTTTCTGAGTATATTTTATTATGATTTGTTCGCCGTGTAGCCGCACATAAGTGCATCAAGCTGTAAATTTTCAAGCTTTGATGCCTGAGATATTGTACAATTATCCCAAATACAGATTCAGTAATAGTTCTTGATAAACAGTATATAAAATTTCTTAAACAATTTATCATTGGTGAAACTTTATCAGATATAGAATTATCTGCACATTCCAATTGGTATACTCTTTGTCAAATGGAATATGACATTGCTGTCATCATATATATGTTGTTGTTGATGTGTATACAAATAAAGAGGTAAGAGGTTTTAACTAAACATTCATGCAAGACAAGTAATACACCGTTGATGTGGAGGGTCAAACTGTCTTCATCACCTGCAACTGCAGTCACCAGGACTCGGAATACTGTTTTACTGGTAGGAATTCGTTTCCTATCACTGTTATCAATCTCCAATAAGCATGGCCAACTTGAACATTTTTTGGGACTTTATCCCTGTGTGAATAGTAGACAAGGTTAGAAATATAAGTATTGGATGCATCATCTTTAATCTGTCTACTGTCATTGTTTGTTAAAGACGGAATAATGCATCATTGAATAGAATATATTAAATAGATCCACTCGCTGAATAATTAAAATCAAAATTGATACATTTTGTCGTGAATCTATTAACATAGTCCCATTAATACCTATTTGTTGACGAAAGTCTAGACAGTTGATCTCTTACGATCAGTCAATCATGTAAATGGAGATGGCCAGTATGTCATGAGACAATTTATTATTATAATAGTGCAATAGTTTAGGATGTTTAGCAAATCTGTTTCATGACCTTAATTGCGTCAGAATATGTTATTACATATTCGTCCAATACAATATCATATACAATGATCAATATTAACACATTTAATTGAAATAACACAATACTATCTGTTTTACGTTTGTAAAGACTTTGGCACAATATAGTATTTAAGCTGAGAACAGATAAGTTTATTTCGATTTGATAAATGTATTGAGAAGCAAACTTGTAAACTCTTGTTAACAATATTCAGGCTCAGTAATCACGATTGTTGATAAATTCGTAATTGATAGCAAATCTGTATAACTGTTCCCTCTTTAGGAAGTGACAATAGCAGTCCTGTAGATTTTAAAGGCGTATGCAATTCAAAGACAAGGTCAAAATGTGACTACATACAACAACAGTGTGTTCATGTATCTTAGTTTTCTTTTAAATTCCTTGACAAATGCTCGATTTTAAATTTCTCAAATCGGCACATTCATTACTTAAATGAATGAAGCGATTCCTCCTGTGACGTCACTGGAGCAATCTCATTATCGGCGATATGAAATGAAACAGTTTATTCAGTATAAAGGCCACAGGCCCATGAACAATATACACAAATATTTTTGTTGAACAACAGATTTGGTGCAATAACTGAAACATCATAACATTGTTTTACGTGCTTTAGGTGAGATGTACATACATTTTACAATAGTGAAAAACCTAACATATAAGCTTCAGCAATATACATGTAGTGTGAAAACACGTGTAAACAATTGACATGTTCATTTTGCAATAGAGTAACTAGAGATGTTCTAGTTTTACATTTCAAGTCTTAAATAGAGATATACATGGAGCATAAACGGATAAAATGTTATTCATCTTTTGAAACAGTTAAACAGAAAGGACACAATTTATTTCTTCTTCCGATGTTTTTCGTTATTTTCAGTTCACCTATTCTTAAAAGTATTAAAAATCGTCTCAAATCTTTATTGCGTAAATATGACAAATATGATTCCATTTTTAAAAGATATGTTCACAGACGAATAGAAATCTAAATTAGAATGTTCATTAATAGTGGGCATATTCTTTTGAGAAATACAGTTAGTAACTCTTTGAGAACTGTTTTATGAACAAGTCAGCATTGATGCTGTTTTGAAACTCCCATGCTCCCCAACTAAAATCATAGGAACAAATGAGATTATTAACATTGATACAATGATCAACGATCACTTTCGTCAAGTCTTTTCAACAAAAGATAACATTGTTTCGGGTTTTTTCATTCATATTTAATAATTTGCACCAGAAGTTTACACATCTTAAAATTATTTTACAGAAGATATTATGACGCCCACATTCAGATAAAATAGCTGCAGTTGTTGTGTTGATACCAACACGAAGAACACAATTTTGAAAAATTAAAAGAAAGCTTTTTAACATTTTCCATTCATGACACCACATATTTCGGAACAGTATAGTATTATAGGCATTTGGCATTTGTTTGTGTGTCAAACATTTGCAATACAACAGAGGCAAGGAGACTCTTAAGTTTATAATAGAGTTGTATGATTGGATAAAGCGCTGTATTGGCTTTATAAATACGTGTTTGGGCTGGGACCACGACAGCACGGTGGAGAACGGAATAACTATAGGAAGATGTTGATAATATAATATCATTAAAAACATATGTGTCAGTCCTCTTCAAAATGCCCCTTTTACGAAAAACTAAGATCTCTGTTTTGGAAAAGTAACCTTAAAACCCCGTTTTTAATTTTATTTCGGCTATAGTCATTATTCAACGTAATTTCACAACATTTTGATTGTTAACTTCACAAACCATTTTGCAATAAAGCAACTTAAATGTTCCATATATTGAATGTTTAGATATCTAAATAGGTAATTCCGCAGATGACAGTCAATCAATATATGAAGGTGCTTGTAAATACATTTTTAACAAGATTTCATTCTAACCTCAGCGGAAACAAAATGGCTTAGATTTTTTTTATTATATAGAGTGTCTTCCATTCTCAAAGAAGAATATACGGAAGCATCCTAGTGCCAAAGTCAGATTTGTATATCTAACTTCTAATTAGGACATAAGTAACTCTTAATTAGGACTTAGTTATCACCTACTTAGGAGATACTAAGTCCTAATTAGGACATAATTATCTCCTAATTAGGACATTAGTATCTCCTAATTAGGACATAATTATCTCCTAATTAGGACTTGATTATCACCTAATTAGGAGAAACTATCGCCTAATTAGGAGATACTATCGTCTAATTAGGACATAATAACTCCTAATTAGGACATAATTACTCCTAATTAGGAGTAAGTATCTCCTAATTAGGAGTAAGTATCTCCCAATTAGGAGTTAGTATCTCCTAATTAGGACTTAAGTATGTCCTAATTAGGCGATAACTAAGTCCTAATTAAGAGATAACTAAGTCCTTATAAGGAGATCCAAACAATTCTCACTGTGACACTAGGATGCTTCCGTACCTTTGAACTGACATATTCTTACGGAAGCATCCTAGTGCCACAGTGAGAATTGTTTGTTATCTCCTAATTAGGATATACTATTTCCTAATTAGGACTTAGGTCAATCGACATGTCAAACAACACACGATTTTGGACACTTAACTTTTCTCTTTAATACAAAATTATACTGCGAATGTAAAATATCCACTTGATATCCACATCATTTACTTCATAAAATGGTAAAGCTTTGTTTTTAAGTTTAAAACTTTAATACCATGCATGCATTAATTGATAAGAAATTCTACTTTTGTGTTTAACATCACTCAAGGAAAGCAATGATTTTTCAGCTGCTAATAGATTTATGTTGGCTTCCTTTTTCAAACAAGGAAGTTATACAGCACAACATAGTTTTAAGACATGATTTAGTTTATTGTTTGCTCAGACTGACACTCATCGTGTTATTTGCGGCGTTCAGGTATTGCCAATGATTGTTATGGGTTCTCCGGTTCAACCAGGAAGATGCATCGTAAATCAGGTTGAATAAGAACTGTACTTGTAGTTAAATATCACTTCTTTGGTTTTAATGACTAATGAAGATAAAACATATTCTGATTAGATTGTGATATTGATTTTGCAAGTCATATGGCTGAAATATCAATTTGGTATGTTTGCATTGATAATATGCAGATATTTATTTTTCTTGAATTAGCATCATGTAACAACATCCCTATCTCTTATTCAACTGAAAGTGAAAATGTCAATATAATGTAAACTTAAACATAATGTCAATTGTATTTTTAGTTGGCATTGACAATTCCTAAATGAAGTGAAAACGTCACAAAATTAGATAAGTTATTAAACACATCCCAAGTAGTATTTGCATTGTAATACACACTAAGGTGAACACACGTATGCGATGCAGTTTTACAGCATGTTTTTGTCTCATAATTGCATGATATACAGCAAATTGAGGTAACTGATTCAAACCAGTGACGATCAATGGTGTTTGATTCGTCACAATCATTTCAACTACTCCTTTTATATTGTTAGGTGACTTGATTGAGTTCAGTTCCATTGGAAATATGTCAATTGCTGATCGGGATTTGCATTACAATACGCAATGAATATTTCTGTGCAAGACTAGTTATTGATTATAACTTACACTCTTTAATGTTATAAATGGTGGTCAACGAGAGAGCAATAAGGCTAAGATTGCCAACGATCAGACAACATGAATTCAGACTTATTGCTCTTAGTCAGTTGCTGTCCAACTGACAATATAAAAACATACTACCGGGAAACTCTCTCCAAGCAGTCAAATGTAGTTGAAAGACTTGCTCCCAAGAACATGTAGACTAAGATTTAGCAATTGCATTATTGTTTTCTAGATTCATGTGTTATATGAACATTAGAACGTAGGAAAATCAATAAGAACTATCTTGTTATAAACAGCTGTATCAAGTCTTTGATGGACGAGTTTTAAATGAGAAAACAACACTGAGCTATCTATCATTGTTGTGGCAGGTTTCTAAAAATGTTTCTTCTAACATGTTTTAACAAACGATGATGCATTGTGTCTAGACACATTATACATTATATATTATTGTCTGTATCTGTTTTATCCAAAGTGACAGAATGTACAAGAATGATAACTCTTACATCTTCTTGTTGTTATTTTTAGCTGTCCTGTTTATAGTGTTCCAGCATGTTCGAATCTGAAAAGCCACATTTGTGTGCAAATTTACTTGTATCGATCGTTAGCCATGCTATCGATACTGTCGGTCGTTTTGTAAAGTTACTATCAATAAAGTACTATTGACACAGTAACAATTGCGATAAATCGACAGTTCGATCTCTTGTTACACCCCTTATTAGAAGTTATAAGTCATAAGTTGTTCAAAGTTACATTCAACTAATATTCCTTGAGCTATATGAAAACATATCATTATAATGATATTACCTTTCTGTAAAGTACATACATTTACATTCGGGTGAAAAAGGTGTGAATATGTATTGTTAGTCATGACACAATCGCGATAAATCGACAGTTCAATCTCTTTTTACACCCCTTATTAGAAGTTATAAGTCATAAGTTGTGAAAAGTTACATTCAACTAATATTCCTTGAGCTATATGAAAACATATCATTATAATGATATTACCTTTCTGTAAAGTACATACATTTACATTCGGGTGAAAAAGGTGTGAATATGTATTGTTAGTCATGACTCATGTTCTCGTGATTAGATTTAAACGATTTTAGAGGATAAATCAACTTCCCTGATTATTTATGTTCAAACATGTTATATAAATCTTCTTTTCTGCTTTGATTGCTGCAAAGATCGCAATAAGACACTTCACTACATAAGCATTAAGTATTAAAAAAAGAGCCATGGGCTCTGTAGCTCATCAGTGTTTATATTGTTTAATGATGAAGACTGAAATAGATGTTTAGATCATGGCCTGTAAGGCCCATATTTGGGGCCACAGGTCACCAAATCTACAATTTAGAATCCCAATTGGCTAAAGAGTCTGTAAAAATATTACAGCCTTCTAGATCTTTCTTTCTGGAGACGAAGATGAAAATAGGTTTTTAGTTCATGGCCTGTGAGCCCTTATTTGGGGCCAGAGGGTCACCAATCTACAATTTAAAATCTCCATTGGCTATAAACTCTGCAAACACCATTTCAGCCTTCTAGGTCTTTTTGTTCAGGAGAAGAAGATGAAAATAGGATTTAAGGTCATGCCCTGTGAGGCCCTTATTTGGAGCACCAGGGCCACTAATCTACAATTTAAAACTCCATTGACTAAGGAGTCTGCACACAACATTTCAGCTCTCTAGACCTTTTGGAACTGGAGAAGAAGATGAAAATAGGTTTTTAAGGTTGTGATCCCTGTGACGACATTTGGGGTCACGGGGTCACGAAGTCTACAATTTAGAATCCTCATTGCCCAAGGAGTCTGTACACAACATTTAAGCTCTCTAGACCTTTTGGAACTGGAGAAGAAGATGAAAATAGGTTTTTAAGGTTGTGACCCCTGTGACCCCATTTGGGGTCACGGGCTCACGAAATCTATAATTTCGGATCCCCATTAGCCAAGGAGTCTGCACATAAAATTTCAGCTCTCTAGAGTCATTAGTTCTGAAGAAGACGTCGAAAATGCGAAGTTTACGGAAGGAATGACGGACGCGGGACGCAATGCCATGCCATGCCATAAGCCCATCGGGCCTTTCAGGCCTGATGAGCTAAAAAGTTCACTCATGATAATGAAATCAGTATCTAAGGATAACCATCGTAAGAACATAGTAAATAAAAGTGCATACTGAAAAGAATACAGTGGCAAATAACTTTAATTAATAGTCTAACCAAAAAATCGTACCAAGCACCTAATTTAAATTACACATAGCACAATTTCTACCTAAATACTGAAAATATTCAATTCTAAAATTGCATGTATGAACCTTATTTGACCTTTCCTCCTTTTTCAGTTTAAAATAATTCAATTTCTGTTTTATTCTGTCAGTCCAGTTTTGAAAAGAGGATACTTTTGAAATGAATGTTCTTCTGAGTCCTTTTTTAATAACCAAGTTTATGAATGAATCACAACAATGAAACCATTGATACTGTACTATATTCTGCTGATTTACTGTCATAGCATGTCTATATTATCACCACATGTCTAACAGTCCATTATATGTCCTGATAAATGAAATCTCGTATAGTGCTGGATTTATGATACATCTGAGAACGAAAAGTAACATCCCTTCGGGGAATTAAGGAGTGTGAACACAAAACTGTCCGAGTAAGGAGGAATGGGATGGATGGCCAGTTTGGTTATAAATATTATATAAGAGTCATGTGATTCCCATTGTTTTTTCCTGTAGAAACATATTTGTGGCTCTTCATGAACTTTTTATTCAGAAATAGATACTCAAAATGGAAATCCGTGTAACAAATATAACTGAGTAAAATGAAGCGATTTGTGTACACATATTGTCTGATGAGCATGCACTACGTTCAGTGTCTGGCAAAAGGTAATTTATTACTTCAATTTGAGAGAAGAAATGGTTACAATATGTTGAAATGAGAGAAGGCTCAAACCGAAAAGCTTTGTTACGTTACAATAGACACTGTGACGTCATAACCGCTCGCACTCATTACATTCGAACGGTCGTTGTCGCTCTTGAAGAATTCCGTGGTTATATAGTCAAGCAGTAATCGCTAGTTTCTTTAAATTTCGGACAATTTAACTGCTTCCTCCGACATGTGATGCGTTGTACATGTACAAACACGCTAATTGCAACTACGGGAAACAAATAAAACTTGTTTAAATGTAGAAGACAATTTCTAAAGGTACTAGTCGGGAAAAGTTAGAAAGGTGAATGAGGTAGTTCCGGCAACCAATAAAATCGTGTTTTTTTTCTGTAACAGCCAGTCAGAAGCCAGTAAAAGGTGTAACTCCCATTTGACTAATGGGGGAATAACTAACCTGTGTCCGATTTCCCATATGAGTATTTATATTGTTTATGTATGTATGTATGTATATATGTATGTATGTATGTATAACTCGAACAAAGTCATGACCAGGCATATGTTCATGGATTAGATAGGAAACGTATACACTTGTTTGCGGGAAACACTTACAACAATGATTGCTGAGTGTTTGCAGTCCTATTGTTATCAGATTGAGACGCACATATATCACAGAAATTGTTCAATTTAATCATATATAATCAGATAAGTCTATTTCCCAAATTAAAAGAATAAGTTATGTGACAATTGCTCCTGTTTGCACTTGCATCTTTGTCTTAGACATTAATGAAATGACTGTTCGTATTTATATAATTGGCAAAACAATAACTGTAAAATGTGTTAATATGTATGCATTTTATTTACGTGCAATGACATTAGCCTGTTTGTAAATAAAGAATATAATCAAGTATCAAATTGAACATAATCTATTGTTCTGTAGTTTTAATTTGATTATAAAATAAATGGCAGAATTATATTATACTATTAGGGTTTGTATTTTAATTAGAAACACCAAATCAAAATCAAGATAACTTGTTCAGCCTCACATAATACATAAATACATTCCATTTGTGGCTGTAAGTGTTCTGGTACTGGTTCAGTTCATCGGGAAATCATAACAGCAATACACTATCTCAGTGAAGCTTATAATAGTAATCTATACATGTTTGTATAGCAGTGGTACTAGATATTTTATGAACGAGAAATACTAACCTCGATCTTTAACAAGCACCAACATACAATTGTCACTAGAAACATTAAAGACTCGTGACTCAGAGAGCAAAGGAGATTTACAATTTAACGAGCAGGAATGGCTATAAGACATCATACTGCCGACAGCTACTTTCAGTGTTATAGACCAGGTGTTAGCAAGAGGGTCAGGGTCACCTTGACTGTAAATATAGTGCCCAATCAACAGTTAAAGTGTTTACTCAAAAGTGAATTCCCTGCTCCTTTGTGTATAAGAGTAGTCATCAGCAAAGGTAATCTAACTGGATCTTGATGTTTGAACATCACTTACAGCTGAGGTAGTCGAAAGAACAGATCAATATCGGCTAAAGTTTTCAAAAGATCAAGGTTCCGTTCAAAAGGATACAAACCTAAATTAATAATAGTAAACAAACCGAACAGTTACCAGAACTGAACACTTACAACGACTTATGGAATGTTGACTTTAACTTTATGTATTAAGTGTGGCAGAGCGAGTGTTATTGATTTTGAATTGGTATTTCTAATTAAAATAAAATCCTTAATAACATAATACATTTCTGTTTAATATGTGCTGCCGGTTTTCCTATGCACAACGTTTGTATGCCACAATTTCAGTGATATGTTAACGTCTCAATCTGATAACAAAATAACTTAAATCAATCAGCATTCATTTTTGTTATTAGAGTTGCCAGTAAACAATTGTATAAGATTCCTATCTAATGAAAAACATCTATGCCTCGTTTCATTACTTTGCTCGATTATACATACATACTTAAGCAATGCAGATGATAAATACAACAATCCCAATATTTAGGAGGTGTTTATACAGTTAACATATGATGTATGTTTATTGATTTGGCTCGATTTTAAGGTTTGTTTATTTGTTACTCACTTTTCCCATTTGAAATATGGGCAATAAAAGGCATAATGTGCGTTATTGAAATGTGTTGAAATTCAGTATTTGTGGGGTGTTGATCATTCATAGGAAAGGGTCATATTAAGTTCAAAATAGCAGCCCAAGAACAAGGAATTGTTTTTAGAAACATAAGCTATTTGTATTTATAACGAACCTCAAGTTGAGGTTCTGTGACAGACAGATAGAACGTGCAAATGTCAGAAAAGCAGTACAGCCACAGTGGGGGACTCGAAACACGGAGACCTGTACAAGGTGTAACAATTGCTGTCAATAACAGTCAAGTGATTATTAGGTTAAGTTTCACTTGATCTTTTATCATTGAACCCGTGAACAAAGTCTGGCAATAAGGAACATGGGTGTTTTATATTAAAACTTTTTCTAAGAAACGTGTACAAGTCCTTTGCATGACCCGTCTAGCTTTACCATAGACACCCATTGCATGTTAATTTACGTACATTGTCAATTGTCGAGGCACATATTCGAAAGTTTACACTCCTATCAGTAAATAAACTAATTTATTCAGTAGTATTAACTGAGCAACTGAGAAGCTATTGCATGTTGAAATTGAATTTGGGAAGGCTTTGAAGGCACAGACAGACCAGACACCAATCAGCAAGAGTACCTGACAAACAGTGAATATCTGACATTTGTCCATGAACCTGGTCTTTGGCGGTGTCAGTGGCATGTTATTATACTAATCGTTTGTTCCTTACACCTTCATCAAACATTCTGACCAAGGAAGCTTACTTTTAACCTGAAAAAGTTAAAAAGATGAATAAAATAGTTCCGGAAACCGATTAAATCTTTATGAAAGTATCCCAGCTTACTATATCATAAAGAATGAACTCATGAAAAAAATCATGTTGACCAGACTCTACAAGAATATCATATTCATATATCATGTCATCATCTACAAAAATATATATTGCACAAGAGATCACACGTAGCGGATCAATTCAAACAGGAAATACTTGTGTAAATTGAGAAACATATTATTGCATATCTTTTGAAGTTAGTTAATTCTTTTTATATTGCACAGGAGATAACATGCAGCATATTGATTAAGAACATATTTGTATTAATTCATGAACTGATTATTGAAGATCAATGTGGAGTCAACCTGATGCAATACTGTGGCTACAGTGTTACGGTAAAACAAAGAGAACATCTCTACTGCCATGTTTCTCGTGCACGTTATAGAAGTAAAAAAGTGGAAACGCTTTTAAGCGTAAACGATAGGTTACACATGTGTACAGAGACACATTTCTTCTATGAAATCAATAGATGTTACAATAGCAAAGAGCTCAATCAATCTTTGCAAATGATGTTTGCGTGAAGACTGATTGAAAACAAATATATTTGCAAATGCATTGCATAAGCTGCAACCATTTTTCACCTCTTTAATGGACGTGTGTGACGTTGACTATGTTTTGTTTTGTTGAAAATGTAGGTTAACGACTGGATGCTATACTTGTTTCCATTGTCCAACGTAAAAGGGAACCTTCTTTATAAAGAATAGCATTTTTAAGTCAACTGAATTATGTAGAAACAGAAACAGAAGAAAGAAAGAAAATAATGCCTTTTGCTCTGTAGTTCATAATGCTTTAAATAATACATTATATAAGATTGAAAAAAAAAACTTTCCAGAACTATTTGTCAATGTTTTCTTCAATGTATTATCTCCAATGACCAAAATGTTTGTAAACAACATTTCAGCATTAGAAGGATTCTAGTTGTATAGAAGAGAAGAAAAATATGTTTAAATAACAAAGCATTTGTGACGCTTATTTGGGACACTGATTCACAAATCTTCAATTTAAAATCCCAATCAGCTAAATGTGTGTGCACAATATTTCACCTTTCTATAGCTTTTGATACGGAAATATATGCTTTTGTGACCCTTATATGGGCCATATAGTCACCAAATATACAAGTCAGATTCCCGATTGGCTAAAAGTCTGTACACACGATTTCAGGTTTATATGGCTTTTCGATCTAATGAAGAAGATGAAAACAGGCTATGATCCCTATTTTGGGAGCCAAAAGTCAACACATCTTTGATATAGAATAACAATTGCCAAAGGAGTATGTATAAAAGAAATTAGCTTTATTATTTATTATTATTCATTTTTTCTATGAAAATACACTGACTGACATCAAAGTCGTAAGTAAGCAAATCGACGCGAAAAAGATCTGGTCAATGTTAAAACCAAACATCAAATGAAATAACGTGCAAAGTGAGTGTAATTGGTTTGTCCATGCTTTAATATGCAATCAGTTGGACTGCAGCTCCAGTATAAACATGTCTCACTTATTTTCAAACAAGTGTTACATTTAGACTACTTACTTGTGGACAATGTCAGCCAAATAAAAAAAAACATAGGTCAATCTGAAATGAAGATGAATATCATCTGCATCTTTGAAATGTTTTACAACAATAAATCATAATTGAGCATTATTAATTATAACACAACAACTTACAAGACAATGAATGTATTAGATAAAAATCAAAATCATTTTTACACAACTTACATGTTCAACATGTCTGTAAAAAATATAAATGCGAAAATGATGAGAACCTGATTGGCCATGTTTAACTTTGTCACTTTGTGATTAAAGTCTGATAATACGTACATGTAGATCCGCAAATATGTTTCTAAGGAAGAACCTGTGAATCACACTACCATACCAGCCAATTATCACATTCCCCATTGTTTGTACTTTTCTCTGTTCACACTCCCGTATTCCCTGAAGAGATGACACTTTTCCTTCAGGTAAGTGCATCGTGATATGTCATCATAAATCTAGCTCTACCGGAGATTTCTGTTCATTGCTCAAGAAAATCAATGAACTGTTAGACTAGTTGGCCATTTAGAAAGTCTTTGATAGTAGGTCAGCAGGAATATAACATAAACAAATCGACTGGTTAATTGCTTTGTTTCATTCATGAAATTGGTCATGTATAATGGCACTCAGATGAACATTCGTTTCAAAACTGAGCTGACAGAATAAAATAATTCAATTCATCAATGTTGAAATAGTGCAATTTCTAAATGCGTTCTTTGTTAAGATGACATCATATATTTATTATGTTATCATGAGAAAAGATCAAATATAGTTATTTTATGCACTGTTAAATTAACGCAAGGAGTTAAGTATTTACAGTGAATACGTGTCTTGGCTTGATGTTCCGATAATGTTCAGGGCTCGGTACTCGGGCCTCTGCTCTTCAGCATATATATTCTCCCAATTGGAGACATTGTAAGAAAACACTCTCTGAACTTTCACCTATATGCGGACGACAACCAGTTGTATATATCTGTGGAACCCAAGTCTGCTGCCAACTGTGCACTTAAAATCCAAGACTGTATTGCAGAAATAAATACATGGATGACAACAAATTACCTTAAATTAAATGGAAGCAAGACAGAATTCCTAGCAACTGGATCACGTCAACAATTGCAAAAACTGCCACAGTCTCTGTCCATAAGAATTGATGAAGATGTGATTGAACCAACTGACACAGCAAGAAATCTAGGAGTTATATTTGAAACTACTATGTCTCCCCACCAACAGATCACTGCCCTTTCCAAGTCCTGCTACTTCCACATCTTTAACATCAGCAAAATTCGGCATCTCCTTGACTACAACACCCTTCAGCTACTCATGACAAGTCTTGTGCTCTCTAAATTAGATTACTGCAACTCTCTCTACCACAAAATTCCTGGACATTTGATTTCAAAACTACAAAGAATTCAGAACTCTGCTGCCCGAGTCGTCGCCCGTGTTCCAAGATATGACAGCATCTCTCCCGTCCTAGATAAACTTCACTGGCTTCCCATCTCTCTCAGAATCAACTTTAAACTTCTCCTTCTAACACACAGTTGCATCTACGACCCTGACTTCCCAAGATAGCTCAAGAACCATGTCAACCTCCACACGCCAAGCAGACCTCTTCGCTCCAGCAACTCCGTTCTCCTCACCCAGCCCACCACCAAGACCACAATGGGGGACAGAGCGTTCTCAGCTGCAGCCCCTAAACTCTGGAACAGCCTCCCAAACTCCATCAAAGAAATCACAGAAAGAGACTCTTTCAAGAAAGCCCTTAAAACTCATCTTTTCAAACTTAACCAATTATCTCTCCCATAGACTCTATCTTTCCTCTTCTCAGCGCCGTTGAGCAAAATGTTTTGGAAACAGGCGCTATAGAAATTCATTATTATTATTATTATTATTATAATACATGCAAAAAAAACAGACAAATAGTACAAAATAATTATTCCTCGGAGTTTCAGCTGATGCCCCCAGGTTTCTACGCAATGCATAGCCACGATTGTTTTGCGCGCTTTCTACCTGCAGCAATAATTTCAGGCGTCATATGAGTGAAATATTCTTAAAAGCATCGTTAAATCTAAAGAAACACAAAGAACACAATTCAGTTCAGGATAAACTTATTTGTATGATATTTGTATCGAATTCAAATCACCAGTAACACTTTATGTGTCTGTATTTGATAGAACGTGTCTGTATGCGCAATCGAATTAGGTGCTGGGTACTGTTTTGATTAGGCTATAAATTAAAGGTATTTGCCACTCTATGTTTTTCAGTATGCACTTTGTATTTACTATCTTCTCAAGACATTAATAAGATACCGATTTCACCATCATGACGGAGTGAACGTTTTAAGACTTAATTCTTAAGATGTGCAGTGTCTTATTTCGTGTCTTTTTGCAGAAATCAACTGAATGTTTATATTGAATGTACTTTACAGAAACAAATAATGGGATAATCATGATATGTTTTCATATAGTTCATGGAATATTATTAAAATGTTGGATTACTTATGACTTATAACTTATAATACTGAACCTATTTGAGGTAATGGACAAACATAATCTGTCAGTTGAATCAATCACGAATTTCCAATATGTGAGCATATAACTTTTAAACCAACGAGCATGCTTATCATTTAGATTATTTTAATGAACCGTAAATGCAATTTGCATGTAAACTCGTTCATTCAAGCAATACTAGCTATATACATGTATGTATTAAACTATTAACCATTTGTTGGAATATGTTAATATTTACACAACTTTGAAACCGATTTACCAGACATTTATTCAAAATCAAAGATTTCGTTGAAGTTCCATATTCAGCATATCAAGAAGTCAGGAACTATAGTGTGTGCCTCTTATGTCTTTCGTTTGATGTTTATAGGAACTAGTAGAACAACATAACCATCTATGTATCCTCGGGGACTACACACGTTGAACATAAATATTGTCGGTGTTGCTATCTTCAATAGTTGAAATTCGATAATAAATACAAAGGAAATTTGATCCATTATCAAATTGTGCACTAAATACCAGTGACATTGATAAAATGTGTCTAGACACAATGTATCATATTTTGTTAAAAACATGTTAGAAGAAACATTTTTAGAAACATGTCATGACGACTTTTAGCAAAGATGGATAGCTCGGTGTTGTGTTCTCTTTAAAAACTCGTCTGTCAAACATTTGATACAGCTAGTTATAACAAGATATTTCTATTGAAGTTCTTATGTTCTAATGTGACACATGCATCTAGAAAGCAGTAATGCAATTGTTTCATATGAGTCCACATATTCTAGGGGGCAGGTATGTCATCAACATTTGACGACATTTTCCTCGTACTTATATGATTTATATTGTCAGTCGAACAGCAAATGACTATGAGCAATGAACAGTCTGAATTCACGTGGACTGATCGTTGGGAATATGAGCCTGATCATTGTCCCGTTGAGCACCATTGACAAACCTCAAGAATGAAAGGTGTAATCAATGAAATATTTTCGACAAACAAAATTGTTGCGTATTGTCATTCATATCCAGATCTGAAATACTGTCAAATTAATTGACATATTTCCAATGGAAGTGAACTCAATTGAGTCACCCAACAATTTAAAAGGAGGCGTTGAAATAGTTGTGACGAATCAAACACCACTGATCATCACTTGTTTGAATCAGTTTCCACAATTTGTCAATCATAAGATAGTTCACTTTACTGTGTATTAAGATGCGAATATAATGTTATTTGAATACCTAAAACAATTAGCTGGTTGTTGCCAGGTGAGTCGATTGAATGTATTTTTACCAGTTTATTTCAGAGTAATTCGTTAGTGTTTATGGCAGCCTGTTGAAGATTGAGGTCAGCATTTTAAGTATGTAAGTTTACTTACCTTTATCTTTGATAAATCGTGATGAATCGTAATAAAGCCAATTGGCCTCCCTCGTTTCATCATGTGTGTTTATTTACATCTTCAATAAAGCCTACAGGCCATTGTTTATCTACTTACTCCCCCTCATGTTTGTATTGCAAATCCTCATCATTCTCATGCTTCACCTCCATCATGTTTCTATTACAAATCCCCCTTGTATACAATTATCATGCATGTTAATCCCCCTGATTGAGTTTCCTCACCATTTTTTGTTTGCTATATAAATGTACCATATTTTGTTATTTCCTTACATTCCACCTGATGAAGGAGTGAGTATGTACTCCGAAACGTCATGTATTTTCACATTAAAGAAGTTGCTATCCAGAAAATCTTCATGTTCTTATGAAGTGATCAGGTAAATCAACCACTAGCAATGTAAGTTCATTTTATGTTCTCATGTCGTGTCCATCTGGCAGAGTATTGTCTTTTGAATTTTTTTGTGTTTTCAAATGTTTAACATTTGTCCTTTTCATGATACTCTAGTCTCCATTATAAGATAGATATACAAGTGCATGCACATACACTAAATAATACAAGTGACGTTCGTTTTAAGTTAAGATAAGATAAGAGATGAGATACTTCTTTATTATCCCGAGTGAAATTTACATTACATCTTATACAGTTCTCCAGTATAAAACATAAACCAGTCATATAAACAATATAAACATTATATATACACCTGTGATCATATAAAATAATTCCCCAAAATTACATAATATTTACAATAGCACTAGTAGATGAATAACCTTTCGAGACTTGCAGAGATCGAAATCAAGATCTATTTAGAATAGTATTAAGGATTAAGTAGCAATACGTTATGGAAATTTGAATAAAGAAGTCTTTTTGTTTTGGATAATTCTGCAAGTGTATGAGATCAAACACAATTTTTTGGATTCCAGTCGTATGAAAGTTTGAAAGGACGTATCAACAGCGACCCCTTGTTATGATTCGTGTTGCATTCAAGTTTCACATGTTACCAACCCACTCAATTCTGATTGACTAGAATTAACGTTAAACATTTTACCAATTTCACCAGTAAACTGTATTTGATGGATGGAAATAAACTGTAAGGCATTTAGGAGATAAGCATAATATGTTTGCAAATCAGCGGCGTACACATGAGCTATTATAGGTCTAAATTTAATTTAAAGTCGAACGCAGATATAAGAAAGTGAATATTACATCCTCATTTGGATACCTTTGAAAATGAAGCACTTAGATGAATTGCATACTACCAAGTGCATTGGATTTTGTAAAAGACGCGGTAACGTCCTTGTTGGAATTTGTAAGATTGATTTCAACTTTAAGGCAGGAAATACTTAGAAGAGTTGCAGTTTGAGAAAACTACGAAATGCAGTTATGTTTTCAAAATTAAGCTGTGTCTTCCCTGTTGAAATTTGGTTCATATCTACTTTAATAAAATTGATCTATGTGACAGTGGTTTGATATTACAAATATTGTATCAGTTGAGTTCCGCAAAGACAAAGGGAGATCTTGTCATCGCCATCATTGTTCATATCAAACAAGAGTATAGTTACCTACATGTTTTAAGTTTGAAGTTTGAAACTTAAAAGCAAAACTATACCATTTTATGAAGTAACTGACAGAATCAAACAGATGATTTGCATACACAGTAAAAGCTTTGATCACAGTCAAACAACCACGATTTTGACACTAAGTTCGGATCTTTGATGCTTTCTGCAAGACTAACTATATGTTTTAGTCAAGTATGGTCTCCTTTGAACTGACAAATTCCTATTTGAGAAAGGAAGGCATTCTTTATAAAGATTTCTAACCGATTGTTTTGTGTATTAACAAGCAGCTTCATACAGTGATTGACTGACGAAATCATGTGAATATATGACCTATGGCTAAATAATAGCATATGAAAGGACATACTGATACATAATTCTTTCAAATATCTATGGATATTGTGAGAAGTAAACAGACAACTTCTCAGGTTGAGTTGTTTTACATCCAGCATTCGACACGGACACATGAGCTTCTGAGCACAGCAGACGACAGAAATGATTTTGATCCAGTGTTTGGAAATGTTTGAATTGATTTTAAAATTAAGTTTATCTTACTTTAATGTTATTCAAATGTCTGAATAACACTTTAAAACTTACTTGTCACAGCTAAATATCAGAAAATATATAGACAGTCAGTGCCTTCAAGAAGGCAGCTTCAGTCAAGCCGTAGAAAGAACATTTTGCAGTGAGTATTGGCTAAAGCATATGATTGTTTTGTAAACAGGAAGTACAAGTAAATCGATACCACGCTCACCTCGCAGAGTGCTGACAGAGCTTGTTAGTGTGCACAACTTGAATGACGCCTGCCAATTAGAATACATTTCAAGGTTTTTAACCCCTGCAATCTTTGTGAAATTGAATAATCAGAAGCATGTTTACACACTTATAGGAATATATATGAAATTTAAGATACACGGAAACCTAATTTCCAGAATGAAGTAGATTGAATAATCAGGAGTGTGTTTATGTGATATAAGGTAAATTTTAAAAGGAAATAAATGATAATTGTAATATATAAAGAGAAAATTAAGTTACATCAAGACAACATTTCCAGGAACAAAATAAATGAATATTACTTTTTGGTTTTTATTTATTAGCGCTGTCATATAGGCTTAATATCTAAAGGGCCGCTTATGTCAGTTTGCAGGCGAACAGTTTTGATTTTCTAGAAGGCGTGTTATCAATGAACATTTATTTAACAATCGCATTTCGAATATTGTAAAAAGGATTTGCTTTGTAATCTATAGCATTATCATGTTTTCCCTTCAATTAATTCAGTTGATGTTAATAATATTGTTTCCAACCTTGTATAAAGCTTGTATAAAACATTAAAGTGCGACAGGGTCTACGAAGGTTTGCAGGTAAATCTTATAGTTTTGCGTTGTGTTGCAGTAAATGTGAATATTAATGAATATTTATCAGAATGTCTTGAGCATATATGTAATCAAAATATTAGGACGCAGTTAAGATCTTGAAGCATATTTGTCAGTATTTAGCATGCTAAGCATCCTAAAATATTGCACTATAATAATAATAAATTGTCTTCTGACCTACTCATGATCTCCATCTGCATGACTGACTGATGGTAACAGATCCATTGTCTAGACTTTCGTTAACAAATACATATGAATGTGAATATGTAAATACATAGACGTCAGAATGTATCAATTTTAATAATAACTATTCAGCGAGTGGATCTATTTAATTTATTCAATGATTTATTATTCTATCTGTAAAACAATGACTATATGCAGTTTAAAGCACTAGATGCTGCATTCAAAACGTGTTCTTAATGTAGTTTATTGGTCACAGTTGAACGTACCCTATTCAGTACAAGGTGTATACTATTACCAAAGGAACAAACTTCAGAAAAGTTTCGGCCAGTTGGCTTTATGTAATCTATATATTGAAGCTGTATGTAATGGAAGAATTTCATGGCTGATTACGAGGATGTTAGCGCAGGCTGTCAGTATGACCTAAAGGTAGCAGTTGACACAAACATCATTATTCAGAATCATTGGTCAACAAAAAAAGTCACCTCAGTTATTCACTCACGCCATATTTCCCTCAAATTGAAACGTCATGCACACCCTGGTCCGACTCGACATATGAATTTGAAGAAGCCAGGTTTGATAACTTCAGCAACAGCAAATCGTAGCCTCTTTTCTGATGACTCATTTTGTCTTTGGTCTGTGTCTTCTACATATATTTATCTTATGACGATTGTGCTTGATTGGATTTCTAACAGCAGGCAAGTCATCCATAGTTACAAGTAACGTCACAATTTGTTTGGTTTTTATTAATACTGTTACGTGCCTTCAAAATATGTTAATATGTAGTGTTCCAAGGACGGATTAATGCAGTGAAAACATGAATTTGCAACGATATTTAAGATTATGTCGATTGCAATTACATATGCATTGTTGTCAAATATTCGAATGCATCGTCAGGAGTGTTTGGATCAAAAGTGCACTCTCTCGCCCACTGTATGAATATCGTCAGAAGTGTCTGGATCTAAAGTGCAAGCAACTGTGATTGAGTATGTACCAGACACTAGGCAAATACTACCATCCTGTATTGGACCATTCAGGTCGATGTCTCATTTCCATATTTGTGAATGGTGTAGATCATTGGATATCTACAGTCTGCTAGTTTACATATTTGTGAAAAGGGTGTATCATCGAATCCGTAGTCTGTTGTTTTACCAAAAAATAATAATGGAGACTAATTTGTACCATCTGGTATACCAGCAGCACTAATAGAGAGTTTTATATTTGCAATAAATAAAGTTCATTCGAGTCATGCCATCTTGTCTACCAGCAGTAAGAGACACTAGTGTAGGTGTGACTGATGTAGATAATTTAAGTCTTTCGGCGTGGTCTACTGACATAAAAATAGAGACTTTTAAATGTGCGTACATGGTTACCTGCATGGCACAGTTCACATTCAACTTCACTCAGCGACATGTTCCATAATGCAATGCATGCTTCTCCATTCATCATTCTAACTAACCTCAAATTCTACTCCCACTTTTATTTGCAGGTTGATCTTCGAACTATTGAACCAGTTATCGTAAAACTAGTGATGAATGGCCCATTGAATTCCCACATGTGATACGCGATTAGTGGTCATTAGCTCATATTGACTTTATGAGAAAGAGGAAGTGGATATCAAATCGTTAGCTCGATCTTATATGTGCCATTATCAATTACCAACTATGCAGTTTTTGGATTCTTGATCACATAGTGTTGATTTGTGTGAGCCTTGTGCCATGCATACATATTAAATAAAACGACCGTGTTCTTTGTTCTTCTGTAATTGTAATTATAAAACAACACGACATGTATATATTTCCCTAATAGTAATCATGTTTCATTGACGCGTAAGCACTATTTCGATTTGACAATCCGAAATGCAAATAAGGTGCAATCTTGACTATATGGAAGGTAAATTTAAGCCTAGAAATGAAAGACATGGACGGTATCCTATCCAACGTGTTCTCAATGACAATATATCAATGTTTTGTTTCCCATTAGTATCCCATCTTGGTTTCATTCATTTTACGTTCATACGATCAATGGTAGAAACATTTAAAGAAACTAAGAAATAAAATGGTTGATTTTGTATGTGGGATACACGTGTAAGTGTAAATGACTATACAGTGGCATGTTATTGTTATATTTTGTTGATGCATGTCCTATGTTTTTACACATTGCAGCTTAAAGCTCTTTTAATTGTCTCAATACATTTCCCTTTCCCTTGGTTTTGCTTGAAATAGCTGTTACAATCTTAACCCAATAGAACAAATAAGATTTACAAGCATAAGTAGTTTTTGATCTAAAGGAATTCCAAGCTTAGATGTAAATGGCTATCCAAATCCAGTAAGTACATACTGAGACATACACAGTATGATTTAAGGTATTACTATTGAGAAACTTCGATCTTATAGAATTTGAAGATTTAGTGTTCATAGTGGAATAAATCCTCCTTCTTCTACAAGCTCAAACACCGTTAGTTCAAATAAATCTTTATTCAAGGACATGCATTACCAGTAAAATGAAACAACACACGACACAAAAAGTTGATATTGAATACTGTGTTTACATATCATATACTTTGGAACGAAATATTATAATTTCGTTTATTACAGTATACTACATTCAATTTAGATTTCCTGTTAAACTCACGTGGTGTAAATGGTTTTGGACACGACGTTTAGCATTAAAGTTTAAAAAACCAAATACAATATGGATATAAAGCTAATATAATATGTTGACCACAGAATAAACTTTCTTTGATATGTATCATCATTGTTCTAGGTAAGGCCGTCATGGAATAAGTTAAACATGTCAAATGCACTCGCCTATCTCGTCAAGTGAATGAAGATTCCAAGAAAACGATTTTGTAAAGGCTGTTAAATCATGTTTTTAAAAAAACAAAACAAAAGAAAAAGTTGGCCACTGGAGACTCAATGTACTTTGTTGCACAAGTATACAAATGTTCATTTCATCTGATTGTTGTTTTCACAGTAATGTATATTCGTACATGTACATCTCATTCTATCAATGTTTTATGACATGTCTGGTTTAGATGTTAGCTTGGTCTGTTATTAACATGCATGTAATTGTTAGTCAATTTATGATTCATTTCTATCTGTACTGCGTCTGTCAATTACCCATTTAAACTTTTTATGGTGAAGGAATGTTTTTTTCCAAAATAAATATTGTGAATAATAATAATAATAATAATAATAATAATAATAATAATAATACCAATAAAGTTTTGCTTCCAAAATGATAACTGTAATTCCAAGACTACTTGAAAGTGACTCTCAGTGAACTTCATTTAATCTGTCCTTTTAGATCTTCTCTTGTCGGATCAGGTGCCAATATACTTTACTTCTCTACCAGTCTTTAGAATGTTAACATAGGATGTCACGCAACTCGGAGACATCAAAGTTCCCAATTCAAAACAATACAGACGTTTGGACTCAACATGGAATATAGTGTGCCAAATATAACTTTTCTCATTATAGATTGCTGACCAATTTATTCAATAATGTTTTACTTAAAATGTTAACTAACATGAAATTCAATCGGAAATGCATTAAAAGCGGAAGTTTACTGCCTATATGGTGTTGAATTAATCCTGACGTCACAGAGGCAATGCGTCAAAGAAACTGTTATTTTAATTGTTCCCAGTATGGTACAATGAGTAACAATATCTATGGTGTCCCACTCTTAATAAACTCCTTATGACACACTTGCCCGAGTATCTATATTTATGCATTTGTCACTTCCAACGGTGTCATTCATACTTTGTATTTCTAACGTACCATTGACCATCAATTGATTAGATATGTTCACGATAATGTGAATACCGCTAATTTAGTTTTACACTACTTTGATCTTAAGAAAGTAAACACACATTCATTCAATATGCATAAACTATATTGACTCGTGATGTGGGGCGTTTTCAAATTATAACATCAGTACCAAATAATTATTTTAATCTGGAGATGGTCAATAAGACCATATGTTTTTCAACTACCCAAATACTCACTATTTAATATGTTAATCAAATGTCATTAATAAAGTGATTTTGGAAAATACTTTTTCCAAAATGCTATAGTTCTAGAGATGCTTATCAATACAATGTAATCAATAGAATAGTTGAATTGCATAATGCAATTTAAATAAGGTCTATTAAACAAGGTGTTACTCTTAAAGGCAGCAGGGTAGATTTTACATTTGATCAATCACAACATGAGATACTGACAAATCAGAACTGAGTAGTGTTTAAATAAATTTTCCAATCGCGACCTCTACATTAGATTTCCTACTCGTTAGTGAAGCCTTCAGCAGAGATTATCGACCTGAGACTAGAAGTTATATACGGTAATCATTCCTAGGTAAAATAGATGGAAATGTTGACTTACGACTATATTTGTGCTGTCTTAACATCTAGGGCCCTTCCAAATAGATACAATCGTTCACGATTGATATTTGACAACAGTATGGGCCAAAATTAATTTGGCTGGATCACTGGATATGTTTTCATCATCAAATTTTAGGTAATATTTCTTAATTCAAATATCTCGAAAATATATACCCATTTTAACTGCTACTCATCAATAACAGGCCAACTCTCTGACTCAAATGTAAAGTGATAACATTGCTTATCATCTTCGCTGGTTTACGTTAAAGATACATATCCTCTTGTACACTCTATTAATCTAAGTCTGTTCCTGGTGATCTTAGTTTATAAACAACAAAAAGCATAGTTCACACGACCCCGCCTGTGATTTGACCACCTTCACAGGACATCAATTATGTGAAAACATGCAGTCTCATTATGCCAATGAATGATGATAACTTTCAATGGATATTCTTGATTTAAACAAGTTATAACCGCAACACTTTGGTAACCTGGTAACCAAATTGTATGTTCAAAACAATGTCAGCATATTGAGCCGTTATGGTCAGAATCCAAAATTATAGTTATAACAAATAAAAGGCACAATATTCCTACATGATATAAATTCTTATAAACGATTTAGAGTTTCCAAGTCATATTGTTTCAGGAACATGTGTTCAAACGGTCCTTCCAGAAGGTAATACAACAGAGTTAAGGCAAGTATTACTTTCAGATTATCAAATTAAGAATACATACATATACATATACATATACATATACATATACATATACATATACACAATGTTGGTCGAATTGAAATACATGGGTTATATGTTTTTTTTTGTTTTTTTTTCTTTAATTACAAAAGGGCGAATGCTGAACATTCACTATACTAGCAGCAACATTCATGTTAAGGTGAAGATGCATTAAATGAGAATAGGTGTGGCATTCCGTGTGTAAACTGTTTGTATATAAACTGGCATTTATTATGGTTCTTAAACTTTGGAGATAGTGTTCAGCTCATATGTTGCCTATTTAACCACCAGCAGTTTTTCTATATGTATCTGTTTATACAAAGTCGGTTCACACATTGTAGTTCAAAGCAAAGCTTTCTGAATCCTCCAAATAATGCTCTATTTAACCGGATATGTTTAAAACACCTTCCCAAATCTTCAAAATATTCAAAATTTCCCCAAATAGCTCTACTGCATTGGGATGCAGAATGTTTGATCTAAAAGATTTAAAGCTTAGATGTAAATGGCTTGCCAAGTCTATGTAGCATGAACTAATCAATACAAAATATCCTCTAAATAATTGGGATAAGAATGCAAAGAAGCTGAAACCTTAGTGTACATAGTTGAATGTAGCCGATAACCTCAACAAGCTCAAACAGTATCAGTACACATCTACTTGCACACGAAGGATAACATTTGATACTTGAATGAAGTAAACATTGGCATCCTGTAACCAGATTTAGATGTTTATGCAAACTCAACTATGCATACATCTCAGATATGCTCTAAGAGTAAAAGTGAATGATATACTTTTAGCCATCCTTATTCCACTGCGTTAGACAATTTTACATTACTTGTGAATGTTATTATCAAACGATACCATGATGTTCTTCCTTCAGTTCGAAACTATGTTTAAATTCTATTTCTGATTTATTATTCCTATGAACAGTTCGTATTGCTAACAGATATGGTGACACATGGTCAAGGTTTAGCACCATCATTGCTGGATAATGTTCGAATTCAAAATTGTTCGTTTCCCCTATCACACAAAGAGACCACCCTCTTGTTGTATCACAGCATTTAGAACGTGCCACTTTCCACCAGGATTAAATACGAGTAGTGATATGTGTCAATGCCATAACCCCATACTCGCACATTGACTTTAGTGATCATATGTTCCTTTATTCTCAGCATGTATTTATATCTAGCTAATATATGTTTCATCAAAATTCGTTCAGATCAAAACTTAGTTTTGCTGGTAAAAACATTGATTGTGGAACTATTTGTTAATGTCACAGAACATATGCCAGCTGACATCTGAAAGTATCTGTGTTGTCCAATGTGCTTAAACCAAGCTAACAGTAGAAGTGGCGATGTAATTTTAATGTATGATTTTAAAACAAATTTGATTAATAGAATAATAGCACCACACTACAATTTACATCAGAAAAATACTCATGTCTTCAAGAGAGGAGCAGGTTTTTAAAATTCATCTAGCATGACTAATACGTCAGACATCATCATCCGGTGTTATAGACCAGGTGTTGATATTGAGGGTCTGGACCAGCCTGACTGTGAAAGCAGAACTGATAAGTGCCCAATCAATATTTCAAGTGTGTGCTCTTAGGTGTATAACAGTTGCCTTCAGCAAAGGTAATCTAACTGGATCTTGATGTTTGAAGATAACTTACAGCTGAAGTAGTCGTAAGTCCGTAAGACGAATCAATATTGGCTAAAGTTGGTTAAAGATCGAGGTTCCCTCCAAAATGGAAAAAAAGTAAATTAATAATATTAGACAAAGTAAATGGTATGGCTAAAATGGATAATTAAACACATTCTATTTTTATTTTATATCAGGTTTCCGTTTTAACATTGTTTTAGTTTTCTCGTTCATGAAACATTCGAAAATGTATATCTAGTATTACTGCTATAAAAGTTAGTATATATTGCTGTTATGGTATTCAACGAGCTGCACCAGAACACTTACAACCACTTGTTGACTCTTAGTATGTATGTATGAAGTCGGGCAGAGCGATTTCTAATTAAAATAAATACCCCGATAACAAAAGACAATTCTGCTTAATATATGCTACCAATTTCTCTATGCATAAAGTTTGTATGCCATTTATTTCATTATCAAAGTAAAGAACACTAGATCATGTGGAATTTAATAAATAGTGACAGTCTTTATTTACAAACAGGCTAACGGCATTGCACGTAAATCCAATGCATACACAATAACATAAACTTTACAGTAATCTTTTTGCCATCAATATTAATACAAATTGACAAGGGAGTCATTTCATTAATTTCTAAGGCAAAGATGCCAGAGCAAACAGGAGCAATTGCCACATCACTTATTCTTTCATTTGGTGAAATAGACGTATCTGATTATAAATGAATAAATCGAACAATTTCTGTGATGTAAGTGCGTCTCAATCTGATAAAATAGGACTGCAATCACTCAGCAATCATTCTAGTAATGGGTGTTACCTGCAAACAAGTACATGCATAAAGCAAAGATGCCAGTGCATATAGGTGCAATTGTCACATAATTTAATCTTTCAATTTGGGAAATAGTGAGTGAGTGAGTTATTGTATAACGCCGCTTCGGCAGTATCGCAGCCATTTTCGGCGAGTCAATTTGGGAAATAAACCTATCTGATTATAAATGATTACACGAAACAAGTTCAGTGATATATGTACGCCGCAAGCTGGTCACACAATGACCTTTCAATTAAATCACTCACTTGTATTTAGTATTGCCTGTAAACAAGTGTATTCCTTTCATATCTGATCAATGGATTGTTTTCATGACTTATGTCAAGTAATACATACATACTTAAACAATATAAATAGATAATACAATAACCCAACACGACACAGTTAACATATGATGTCATTTATTTGATTTGGCTTAATTTTAAGGTGTTTTTTTTTAATTGTCTATAGTGTATAAGTTTTCTATCTAATCAATGAAATGTACTTTTGGTTTTCATTACTCTCTAGTTATAGTCAGGCAGAATGGTGAAATGAGTGTGCACTTTGGGTGAAAAGTACCAAACTTGGCACAACGATAGCTTATGGTATTGTGATTACATTTAGTCTGAGGGCCAAGTCAATTTCGATCCAAGATGGCCGCCAAATCCAACATGGGTACCACTGTTAAAACGTATCTGCTTTTACATGTTTCTGCATATTTAAATGATCCATTCATGTTATGTTATTGTTAATCATGCTAGCTTGGAACCCAAGAAACCCAAGGATTGATATTGGATTGATAAATACATTGTTGACGATGGTACAAATGATAAACCGAAGAAACATGTAACAATTGCACAATTGCCTTTATTTTCTGGACCATTCTGCCGGATTAATATGAATAGTTAATGCAATAATGCCAGTTTTAAGGAGATGTATGTTATCATGATACAGTTACTATTAACTGCATCGTGATAATATACACCTCCTTAAAACTGGGATTATTGATTTGGCTTGATTTAAAGGCTTTTCTTATTGTTACTCGTCTCACAATTCCCATTTGAAATGTTAATGTTTGTTAATAAATTTGTCGCACATAATTGCGGAAAACTTATTTAAAAAAATACGAGTTCACATAATAAAATGTATGACTAGCATTTATGAATAGTGTTGAAATTATGTGCGTTGTTAATGATATGTATGAGAAGGGTCATATAAAGTTCAGAATAGCAATTCAAAAACAAGTACTTGTTTTTAGAAACATAAGCTATTTGTATTTATAACGAACCTCAAGTTGAGGTTCTGTGACAGACAGATGGAACGTGCACATGTCAGAAAAGCAGTACAGCCACAATGGGGGACTCGAAGCACGGAGACAGGTGGAATAAACGCTGTCAATAACAATCACGTGATTATTAGGTCAAGTTTCACTTGTATCATTGATCCCGTGAACAAAGTCTTCGTATAAGGAGCATGTTTTTTTTTATATTAAATCTATTTCTAAGAAACGTGTACATGTACTTTGCACGACCTGTCTAGCATTACCATAGACCCGCATTTCATTTTAATTTACGTACATTGTCAATTGTCGAGGCACATATTCAAAAGTGTACACTCATCTCAGTAAATAAACTAATACATTCATTAGTATTAACTGAGTAACAAGAAGCTACTGCATGTTGAAATTGAATTTGGGAAGGCTTTGAAGGCACAGAAAGACCAGACATCAATCAGAAAGATTGTCTGACAAACAGTGAAAACCTGATATTTGTCCATGAACCTTGTCTTTGGAGGTGTCAGTAGCATGTTATTATACTAATCCTTTGTTCCTTACACCATCCTGAATGCATACACGTAAGCTCACATTTAACCTGTCTCTGGCTCTTTTCAGTTTCAGACGTTTATGCTTTTGCCGTGATTGTTATACACAGTCTGATCCCTACTCTACTTCATTTACCTTGTGCCCGTCAGAGACGATTTTATCACATAGGCACATAACAGAAAATTTGTGATATATTTCATGGTATTAACGATTTTTTTTTAGATGGTCTCATTCTTTCTATGGATAACAATTTGTTCAAACTTATTTTCATCATCAAAATATAATTTTTAACGTTTAAGGTCTGAACTCAATTTTGAAGCCCGTAGGATTTAGGAGATCCCTGACGACCAGACTCATCCATCCGGAAGAACACCAAATACCTTAAATCAGTTGTAGCTTCTGGTCAATGAAACCATGACAAATGTAGAGTAGATAAATCACTGATATGTTAGTATCCAGGCTTACAGTATCATAAAGGATGAACTCTACAGAGCAATGCAGACCAGACTCTATAAGCATATATATTGAACACATTACATCAGTTGTAGCTTCGGGCCACTATTACCACGTGGTATCGAGAGTAATATAAATATAAAAAATACTTCATTTGTATAGCGCCTACATGTAGTTTCCATCTATATAGTTGCTCACTGGCGCATATGGAGGAGTCCGTTAAACAGTCAAATGGGGGAGAATAAATTAGATCTCATATACAGCTCTGAACAGGATAGTTTTGAGTTTGCTTTTGAAGGTGGTTTCACAAGTACATGAGTCAGTGGTATGATATATTCCAGGCGTACGTTATAATAAAGAATGAACTATACAGAGCAATGTAAACCCGACTCTATAATAATATCAGCCCAGCATTTAACACATTTCGTCTGGTAAAGCTTCTAGCCAATGTTACCCTGGTATACTCAGTATCAAGAATGTTATAGGTTACTAATGAAGCATCATGTTCGCGTAACAAATGTTCATACTTTCTTTTATATTCTGATAATAGTCAACGTGATGCCAATCTTAAAAACACCAACAATGTTGTGTTCAATAATGGTGAACAAGTTTCATCTAAAGATATATGGTTTGAACATATGATTGATGTAAATGTTTTCAAATAGATTTGGATATTGTTTCGACACACAAACCGAATGAATAATTCCATTACTGACTCAGAAAATAGATGAAAAAATGGTCCTACTTCAACTAAGAATTGTTTTTCCGAAGGTGGGCGTAGTTGGTCCCAATATAACCTTCAAATTGTTCGACTCCCATATGCTAACTGTCCTTCTTCTGAATGTTCGGGTTACAAGGATTGTTACGCCATTTGAAAAGTTAATTTATTGATTGTAAAGGTTGTTTAAATGTCGGTATGTCTACCTTGTGTTATATGGTATATGGTGAATGAGGGGGATTTGTTATTGCCACTGTAAAAATCTGTGTAAAATGATAAATAAACATAAACATCGCCTACAAACAAAAACTAATAATATGAATGCCCATCTTGACAAAATTGGTATAATTATTTGGGCATGAGGTATTTGTAATATGTTGGAATCTGACTACGGTAACTTGGAGAGATGGGACCCAGAAATCGACTCCCTTACGGTAACATTTTGCAACAACAATTTACTGTTGTAAATCAGTCTCAAAATAAATGGATTACGTTGTTTGAGGCATAAGCTTATCCGTTCATTAATGGAAAGCGCTTGAATTTACAGTAAAGCCTTTTTAACAGTCATTTTACGACATTTATCATCACCTGTATTCGCGGTAAATATGTTACTATTTGGTTTATTCGAATTACATACGTATCTCAAGTTAGTGACGAATTTAAATTGTCTGGTATAGGTAACTGATAGTTATTCTTCCACTGTGCACTCTTAGATTGATAGTATGTTCAATAATGATTACACCGTAGGCCGTCAAAGTTACACTTGAAACCATCAAAACTGCCTGACGTCAGGTTTTTACATTTACATAGGTAAATTAAAAAAATATGTTAAATTGATCAAAACCCTCTAATAGAAGTAAAAAGTGGAAACGTTTCTTAATCGTAGGTTACAAATGTGTACGTAGACATATTTATTCTGTGAAATAAATAGCTGTTACAATGACATAGAGATTCATCAATCTTTGCAAATGATGTTTGCGTGACGACTGATTGAAAAAAGGACATTTACAAATGCATTGCTGTAATCATTTTTCACTTTTTTAATGGACGTGTGTATGCTGATGTTGACTAAGTTTGATTTGTATTGAATCTAGGTTAACGGCTGGATGTAATTACTGTTTCTCTTGTCCAATGTGAATGGGAATCTTCTTTATAAGGAAAAGCATGTTAAACTCACCTAGATTATGTGGAAATAGAATGTAAAGAAAGTAAGAAAACAATGCCTTTGGCTCTGTAGTTCATAATGCTTTAAATAATACATTATATACGATTGAAAATAAAAACTTTCCAGAACTATTTTTCAATGATTTGTGTATGTATAATCTCCATTTACCAATATGTGTGTAAACATCATTTCAGCATTTTAAGGTTTCTAGTTATATAGAAGAAAAGAAAAATAGCCTGTATGACCCTTATTTGGAACACACCATCACCAAATCTTCAATGTAAAGTCCAATTATCTAAGAGTATGTGCACAAGCTTTCAACTTACTATAGCTTTCGATATGGAGAGCTATGAAAACAGGTCTTAGGGCGTTGCTTCTGTGACCCTTATTTGGGCCACATAGTCACCAAAATATACAATTCGGATTCCCCATTGGCTAAAAGTCTTTACACACGATTTCAGTTTTCTATGGCTTTTCATCTAAAGAAGAAGATGAAAACAGGTTCTAGTTCCCTATTTTGGGAGCCCAGCGTCGGCAAATCTACGATGTAGAATACCAAATTCCTAAGGAGTATATACAAACGATTTAAGCTTTCTTTAGCTTTTCGCTTTTTATAGGAATATGAAAATATGTTTTGAGGTCTTGGCCCCTGCAGCCTTTGTTTGAGACGACAGTGTCACCCATTTCTACAATTTATAAGCCTTATTGGCTTAGGAGTAGACACTAGAGGAGTAGAGAAGTATGTATACACACGAGTTTAGCTATTTAGAGCCTGAGGTTCTTGATCTACATTAACATGATATCTACAGCAAGTGTCGTCTGAAGTATTCTATTTTTATATACATTTACTTTACTTGAGATATATATTTATAATTATTATATATATTATTGGGTCAAACGCCATATTAGATGGCTTATAAGACGATGATTTTATAACAAGCTAATTCAAATTAACGTATCTTTATTACACAAATTAACATGCTCAACATATCTGTAACAAATGTTAATGCGAAAATGATGAGGACCTGATTAGCCATGTTTAACTTAACTTTGTCACTTTGCGATTCAAGTCTGAAAATATGTACATGTAGATCCGCAAATATGTTTCTAAGGAAGAACCTGTGAATCACACTACCATACCGCCTATTCATCACATTCCCCATTTTTCGTACTTTTCTCTGTTCACACTCCCGTATTCCCTGCAGGGATGATACTTTTCCTTCAGGTAAGTGCATCGTGATATGTCATCATAAATCACAAGGTCACAAATAGTCTGTTTATACACTGTAGGAACCAGTTTAGTATGGACAGCGAATATATGTCTGGATTTGATGTGCTGTCGTGCTCAGATAATACATGCACATAACATATAGTACAACATAATTAATCCTGGGCTATGCTCCCAATGAACACAATCAGTTCAAGATAAACTTGTGCATATTTGTATCGAATTCAAATCACTAGTTACTTCACCTACAACTTATATCTCAGTATTTAGATAACACTTGTTTGTATTTGCAATTGAACATAAGTAGTGGGTACCAATTTTTGGTTAGGCTATAAAAAAGGCCTATGCCACTCTATTGTTTTCAGTATGTACTTTTATTAACTGTCTGCCCAAGATATGAATATTGATTTCCTCATCATGACGGAGTGGACATTTAAAGACTTAATGCTTAAGAAGTAAAGTGTCTTATTCCTTTTTATCGCAGCAATCAAACTGGAGATTTATATTGAATGTTCGAAACATGAATATTCCATGGATTTGAGGTATCCTCTAAATCGCCTAATATAATCACGAGAACAGGCGTCATGGTATACTGGGAGCTAACTAATGATTTTTGTATAAATCTAAGTGTAAATATATGTACTTTACAGAAAAGTTAGTGGGATAATTATGAAACGTTTGCATATAGTTGGTGGAAAATTATCAAAACCTAAAGATTTATGTTAAATGCTTGAAACATAAATATTCCAAGGATTTAAGTTATCCTCTAAATAATTTAATATAATCACGAGAAAAGGCGTCAAACAGTATCTATTCACACGGTTTCAACCGGGTGTAATTACAAAAAGGTTAATGGGATAATCATGTTACGTTTTCATATATTTCGTGGAATACGTGGATATGAATGTATTTAACTGCAACTAATTGAGGTAATGTTTGAATCAATAACACAGTCAGTGTAATCAATCGACTTTCCAGTATTTGAGCATATAGCTTTTAGACCATAGAGCATGCTTATCAATTAAACTATTATAATGAACTGAGTAGGTTATTTGCATGTAAAATCATTCGTTCTAGCAAACCTCGCTATATAAAACCAATTTGTTGTTTATGCTAATATTTACACAACTTTGAAATCCATTTAGTTCACGTTTATGCGAAATGATAGATTTCATTAAAGTTACATATTCAGCATATCAATAAGTCAAGAACTATAGTGTATAATATAATGCTCTTATGTCTTTAATTTGATGTTTACAGGAACGTGGAAAACTATATTGCCATCTAGTTATCTTCTGGGCCTTCACGCGTTGAACATAAATAGCTTCATTATTGCTATCTTCAATAGTCGACATTCGATAATGAATGCAAAGGAAATTTGATCCATTATCGAATTGTGTACTAAATACCAGGGATATTGATAAAATGTGTCTAGACACAATGTATCATCTTTTGTTAAAAACATGTTAGAAGAAACATTTTTAGAATCATGTCATGACGACTTACAGCAATGATGGATAGATCTGTTTTGTGTTCTCTTTAAAAACTCGCCTGTCAAATATTTGATACAGCTATTTGATATTTTGTTATTGATCTCAAAATGTTGTAATGTAACCTACACATCTAGAAAATAGTAATACAATTGCTTCATATGAGTCTAGATATGCTAGGGGGCAGGTATTTCATCTACATTTGACAAGATTTTATGATTATATATTGTCAGTCGAACAGAAAATGACTATGAGCAATGAACAGTCTGAATTCATGTGGTCTGATCGTTGGGAATCTTAGCATAATCGTCGTCATGTTGAGCACCATTGACAAACTTCAAGATTGAAAGTTGTAATTAATGAATAGTCTTGCACAATAATAGTCAATGTGTATTTTAACGCAAATCCAGAACTGCAAAACTGCCATATTAATTGACATATTTCCAATGCAACAGAACATAACCAAATCACCTAACAATTTCAAAGGACGACGAATAAAACATCGCTTATCATTTCTGGCTTGAATCAGTTTAAATCATAAGCTTAAGATATGGTATTTACACTTTAGATGAGTTTGTAGTGCTCCAAATTGTAATAATTGCTCCAAATTGTAATACCTGCTCCAAATTGTAATAAAAACTGCTCCAAATTGTAATACCTGCTCCAAATTGTAATAAAAACTGCTCCAAATTGTAATAACCACATTTTCGAAAAACGTACTGTCAAGCTGCTCCAAATTGTAATAAAAAGTGCTCCAAATTGTAATAACTGCTCCAAATTGTAATAACACAGATAAAGGCGATGTAAGCTTAAATATCTTTAGTTCTGATTATTTGACGATTTTGGTTTTATGGTGATCATTGATTCGATGTTCGTTTTGATAATGGTAATTACAATGTTTATGAAGATTGTTATTATCCCCCGTGTTAACGAAATAATAATAATGGATAAGGAAATGACCTCAGTCCGTCTGTCTGTCCGGAGCAATCATCATATCAAGATGTTCCCTTTGGGGTTGTTAACTTCTTTTGAATTTTATTTTTAGCCATGGAAAAACATCTACATCTTGATTCCCGAGCAAAATACGAAATGCTTTCTACAATATTGCTTCCGGAACAAAACTTGGTTATTTTTAGATAGACAGTATTCTGTTGTGGGAAGTACATTTCCTTCTGTAGCATGAATTAATAACTAATTAATGATTAAGGATTTATTATAGCATTAAGCTTCACAATCATTGTTCAATACATATTTCTGTAACAGGTTTCCACTTATAGTAGACTATGTCTGCTTGTATTGATTTTAAGATTGATTTTGTGTAAACAGTAAGGTTGATATACACGAAAGTTGTATCTATATGCATGTAGATGTTGATGTTGATTACGATTTACATATTTAAGTTGACATATACGTATAGATGAAGTTGAAGATGAAGATGTATATGTTAATGTAGACGTAGACGTAGCCATGTTAACGTTGAAGGACATGGAGATGTAAAATGTCCTGATTATCAAGCTGAATATGAAGATGTAGAGCTCTGTATATCACGATGTACATGTTCATGTAGACGTGGACATGACGGGGATGAATATGTAATTGTTAATGTATAATGGGTACTTAGGTTATGATGCAGATGTAACTGTTGATGTAATGTGGATATGAATTATAAATAAAGAGTGGTTTAGATGTGTAGATGTGGATCAAACGGACACAACGCGGAATAATATCTTTTTGACTTTCATGTTATTATTTATAAATTAATGACATTGCCAAGTTGATGACCGAATGATGATTTTATATCATTCAAATGTAAAACAAGAACTCATTTTAGTCGCTGTCGGTCTTAATTTCTTTGTGCAAAACGAAATGCTGTAGGTATTAAAAAAAACTCTATTGATATCAGATGTACCATTATCACTATCTTCATCATAATAATACAACCGAATTTGGGGTATTAACACTATTTAGTGCAATTCGGAGTTGTTATTACAATTTGGAGCAGTTATTACAATTTGGAGCAAAGGCTTGCTCCAAATTGTAATAACTGCTCCAAATTGTAATAATGCTCATAAATTCAATATCATGTGACCAAAAATAGAAATGCTGTAGGCATAAACAAAACTTTATTGTTATCAGAGGTACCATTGTGACTATCATCATCATAATAATACAACCAAATTTTGGGTATTTACACTGTTTAGTACAATTTGGAGCTGTTATTACAATTTGAAGCAGTTATTGCAATTTGGAGCAACGGCTTGCTCCAAATTGTAATAACTGCTCCAAATTATAATGCTTGTAAGTACAATATCATGTGACCAAAAATAGACATGCTGTAGGCATTAAAAAACGTTTATTAATATCAGATGTACCATTATCACTATCTTCATCATAATAATACAACCGAATTTGGGGTATTAACACTATTTAGTGCAATTCGGAGCTGTTATTACAATTTGGAGCAGTTATTACAATTTGGAGCAAAGGCTTGCTCCAAATTGTAATAACTGCTCCAAATTGTAATAATGCTCATAAATTCAATATCATGTGACCAAAAATAGAAATGCTGTAGGCATAAACAAAACTTTATTGTTATCAGAGGTACCATTGTGACTATCATCATCATAATAATACAACCAAATTTTGGGTATTTACACTGTTTAGTACAATTTGGAGCTGTTATTACAATTTGAAGCAGTTATTACAATTTGGAGCAACGGCTTGCTCCAAATTGTAATAACTGCTCCAAATTATAATAATGCTTGTAAATACAATATCATGTGACCAAAAATAGACATGCTGTAGGCATTAAAAAACTCTATTGATATCAGATGTACCATTATCACTATCTTCATCATAATAATACAACCGAATTTGGGGTATTAACACTATTTAGTGCAATTCGGAGCTGTTATTACAATTTGGAGCAGTTATTACAATTTGGAGCAAAGGCTTGCTCCAAATTGTAATAACTGCTCCAAATTGTAATAATGCTCATAAATTCAATATCATGTGACCAAAAATAGAAATGCTGTAGGCATAAACAAAACTTTATTGTAATCAGAGGTACCATTGTGACTATCATCATCATAATAATACAACCAAATTTTGGGTATTTACACTGTTTAGTACAATTTGGAGCTGTTATTACAATTTGAAGCAGTTATTACAATTTGGAGCAACGGCTTGCTCCAAATTGTAATAACTGCTCCAAATTATAATAATGCTTGTAAATTAATGACATTACCAGGTTGATGACCGAATTAATTTTTATGTCATTTAAGTGTAAAAGAAGAACTCATTTCAGTCGCATTAGGCTTTTATTTGTCTATGCAAAAACCAAAGGCTGTAGGCGTAAATAAATCTGTATTGATATTATATTTACCATTGTCATCATCAAAACATTACAACTAGTTTTCAGGTATTTACACTTGTAAATGCTATTTGGAGCTGTTATTACAATTTGGAGCAGTTATTACAATTTGGAGCAAAGGCTTGCTCCTAATTGTAATACTTGATCAAAATTGTAATCAACAATATAAATATCTGATATTGTAGTTTGTTTTTGATGACAGTATACATATACGACAATCAGGAATATTACACTATCAATCTGCAATGATACAATAATTAGTAAATTATATAGTGATAAAATAGAACTTATATAATACACTAGTGCTCAAAATAAAGTATACACCTAAAAAAATACGAGTACTTTTTTCAAAATTAAAAAATTATTGATCAACCATACTGGAAATTGTGTCCCACGTATAGACCCATACTTTCTGTGGAAAAAATGTCGAAAACAATTACGATTCGAAAAAACGTTGGATGAAATCCAAAAATGACATATTCTTGTGTAACACAAACTGCATGTGCAAATTGATTGTATAAAACAGCCTAAGCGAGACGTTAGGGATGCAGTAGTAGGAAAAACATAAGAAGTATGCCACGTTTGAGTCCTGTCGAATTAGAGAGAGCTGTCGAATTTGCCACGCAAGGAGAAAGACACACCGCCATTGCCAGAACCTTTGGTTGTACCGGAACTACAATCGTAAAAACTGATACATCGGCTGAGACACACAGGCAGTAGATCGGACAAGTCTAGAAGCGGTCGACCACGTGTCACGACGCCCGCTGAGGATCGACATTTTCGAACGATTCATTTCAGAAATAGATTCGCAACGGGGACGTCAACGGCGTCAACAGCATTACGTCACCCTATCAGTCGACACACCGTCTACACTCGACTTCGAAGACATGGCATTCGGGCACATCGACCATACCGTGGTATTTATCTGACAGGTCAAAATCAACGTTGTAGACTGACGTGGGCCAGGCGGGTTCAACGGTGGCAGAGGTGTGATTGGGCATGTGTGATGTTTTCCGACGAAAGTCGGTATTGCCATTACAGAAATGATGGTCGGAAGACTACCAGTGCCCCCTGTCACAGTCCAGCAACTGGAACAATGTCTGCAAGAGGAATGGCAAAGAATCACGCCTGACGTCATTCGTCGCCTTACATCATCAATGTGTCGACGTGTTACGGCCTGTATCAACGCCAATGGAGGTCACACTCGTTATTGAGTTCGTTATTGTTGACATTTTGGCAATGAAAGACACTTTATCCTATATTTTTGAAAGTGTTAATTTACATTAGTACCCCACTTGTCTCTGATTGATCATTAAACCTAATATTCAATATCAAATGCAATGTATCTGTAACATTTGTTGTAAAAACGAATACTCTATTGAAATTAACAAGATTTAAAAAAATATTTGAATTTGTTTTCATTTGACGCCTGGTTTAACAACTGTATACTTTCTTTTGAGCACTAGTGTATAAATGGGTGACATAGTTTTCTCTTGAAATGAGACTTTCATCTTTCATGTGTATCAACATTTTATTTTGTAATACATTTTATGTACAACTAGAATCAACTCAACCATAACATCAAGATTAAATCTACACTAACACATACAATGAAATCTCCAATTGGCATATACACTAAGTCTTGTATCTGAATCTATACCTACGCATACAGTTACGTTTACATAATACATCTACCTCTCCACACAAAACCTTGATCTACGCGTACCTCTGTGTGTACCTTTACATCTACATCATCATACACATCTACACTTACACCCATATATACATTTAAATGAAGATCTAAATCTGTATTTAGATTAAGATACATGTATGCATCTAAAACTTTGTCTACCGTTTTTGCTACATATCTATTTACATCTACACCTACATCTTCATCTACATCATCGTCTCGATCTACATCTACATGTTCAATTACGTCTAAATCTATAACTTTACGTACATCTGCGCCTGAGTTTGTATATGTATCTTCATATACTTCTGCATCATCTCTTATATCTACGTCAACTCTTATATCTACATCTACGTCTCTGTAAACGTCTATACCTTCATCTAAATCTAAGTCTAAATCATCATCTACATTTTCAATTTACATCTATATCTACATCTATATACACATTTTCGCATACATGTTTACCTACATCTACATCGACATCTTCACCCAGATCTACATCTACACCTACATATCAAGCTATCTCTACCGGTACGTCTACAACTGCATTTACACATACAACTGCATTTGCATCTACATCTTCGCATAATCTTTTCCTACATCTGCATCTAAAGCAACACCTATCTATTATTCATTTGTAACTCTGTCTACTTCAACATCTATATCTACGACAACTCATGTCAACTCAAATATACATCTACATTATATCTATATCTATTTCTATTTCAACTCTTATATCAACATTTACTCTTTCTATATCTTTATCAGCTCTTATATCTACCTCAAATCAACACTTACATCTTCATCTTCATCAACTCTTACATCTACACCTACATCAACTCTTACATCTACATCTACTCTTATATCCATATCTCAATCAACTTTTATATGTACATCAATTCTCTCAATATCTGTATCAACTTTTACATTTACACCTACATCTCCATCACTGCTTACATCTACATCAATTCTTACCTCTACATCTACATCTACTCTTACATCTACATTTACATCACCTCATACACATAAATCTACATCAACTCTTATATCCATATCTCAATCAAGTTTTATATATCCACATCTCATTCAACTCTTACATCTACATCTACATCACCGCTTACGTCAACATCATCTCTTACATCAACATCTACATCAATTCTTACATTTACATCAACTTTCATATCAACATCTACATCAACTGTCACATCTACATCAAATCTTACATGTTCATCTACACCAGCCCTTGCATCTACATCTACATCGACTCTTATATCAGAATTTACATCTTTCCATGTAAACCCCACTGCTACTACTACTACTTCACACCTACATATTTATTCACAACACCACGAAGATCTACATCTACATCTGTTCATTTACAACTAAATATATTAGCCAACGTCAACCGTTGCTTCTTAATCTCTATTTATACATACAGTAACACGTACTTCTACATCTACTTATCTAAGCCTTTTATTTCTACATTAAATAATATATTTACATCTATGACAACATCTATACCAATATCTACTTCGCAATCATCACCCACATCCTGTTCAGTTACGTCTGTATATACACCTACATCTGTGTCTACATCTACATCTACATCAGTTATTTCTACATATGCATCAACTTATATATCGATATCTATATCAACACTTACAAATTAATTATTCTCAACATGAGATATAACTTCACTCATGTTACTACAAGGCATAACCTCTGAATCGGGTTTTGTTGTACACATAAGACTTTTGCCTCATCGTACATATACATCTAAAACAAAATACAACTAAAATTAATATCAACAATTACGTCAAGATCACATCTACATTTACACCTACAATAACATATAAAATGGCATATACAATTCATCTGCAACTACAGCTACGCATACATCTATATCTAAGCATTTACATTCATTTGTATCTACATTTAAATGTTATTAGCTTCACTCATGTTATTACAAGTCTTACCTCTGTATCGGGTTTTGTTGTACACATAAAACCTTTGTCTTATCGTACATATACATCTAAAAAGATCACATCTACATATCTACATTTAAATGTTATTAGCAGGCGTATATTCGTCTACATCTACATCTACGTCAACATATACATGTACATCCACATCAAGTCTGTTATCTACATCAAGTTGTCTACCGCTACATCAACAGTTATATCTACATCTATATCAATGCCTATATCTATATCTACATCAACGCCTATATTTACATCAACATCATGCTGTACATCAATACATACATCAAGATCGAAATCATCACCTTCATCTACATGTCGATTTACATCTTATCAACATCTACATAAACTCTTGTATCTTCATCTGTATTAGATCTTCTTTTCATCAACTCTATATATTTTAATTTTCAGCAACACGAGATGTAGCTTCACCACAGTTATTACAATTTGGAGCAGTTATTACAATTTGGAGCACTTTTTATTACAATTTGGAGCAGCTTGACAGTATGTTTTACGAAAATCGAGTTATTACAATTTGGAGCAGTTTTTATTACAATTTGGAGCAGGTATTACAATTTGGAGCAGTTTTTATTACAATTTGGAGCAGGTATTACAATTTGGAGCATTTATTACAATTTGGAGCACAACAGAGTTGATTGAATGTAAGTTTACCAGTTTATACATCACAGTAAGTCGTTAGTATTGATGTCAGCCTGTTGACGATTTTGAGGTAAATATTTTCGGGATTCCGATTTTTACTTATTTTGATTAAATCGTGATTAGGTAATTAAGTGAATCAAACATTAGCCATGTATGTTTCATATAATGTCTCAAGTCTTGTCCGTCTGACAAAGTTTTGTTTTTTTCTTTTCAGTATACTCAAATCACCATTACTGGATATATAACTGTATGTACATAGATAATACATCATTCTTTGTCAATGCACACTAAATAATACAATTGACGCTCAGATGCATTAGTAAACATTATTTTGACAATGACACTGGTAGGTAAACAAGCTATATGGATGATGTTACTTAATGCCAATTTACGAAAATAAATATCCACATATGATCAACGCAAACATACCAACATGATAAACGAGCAATATTAGATCAATATCAAAAAGAAATATGTTACTGAATTTTGAATAATAAAGTATTCATAGTGTTGAGTGTGAGTGTATCAGATCAAAACCGAAAACCAATTTTATATTACATTCGTATGAAGTTTTAATGAATGTATGCACAGCAATACCTTGTTATAATCTGGTTGACTAGCTTTAACATACACAATTTTACCAATTCATATGTTAACTTTATTTGGCGGATTAAGATAAAGTTTAAGACATTTAGGAGATAAACATAGTGAGTTTGAAAATCAGCACCGTACAAATGAAGTATGATAGATCTAAATTTAATTTAAAGCTGAACACGGATATAAGGAACTGAATACTATGTCCTCATCTCGATAACTTTGATTATGAAGCACTTAGATGATGCCTTGCAGACTACAAAGTGCATTTGATTTTGTTAAACACGCTGTAACTTCCTTGTTGCAAACTGTAAGATTGGTTCCCTTTTTTAGCCAGGAATTACTTAGAAGAGTTGCAGTTTAAGAAAACTACAAAGTGCAGTTATTTTATCACAGTATGCTGTATCTTTCTTTTTGAAAAGATTTACAATTTGAGTCATATTCAATTTAATAAGTAAAAAGTATATATGTGTCCATTGTTTGATATTCCAAATAGTGTGTTCAGTTCAATTCAGCAAAGATAAAGAAAACAAATTCCATCGCCCTCATTGTTCATATCAAACAAATGTATAGTTTCCTGTAAGTGCAGTTCTTATTCAACAACCTTTACAACATCTTCCTGGTTGGACCTGAGAACCCATAACAATCAGTTGGCTATACCTGAACAATCTCCGCCACAAATAACAATATAAATTGCAGTCTGAACAAACAATAAAGTCAAGTCATATCTTCAAACTCGTTTGTGCTATACAACTTCCTTGTTTGAACAGGGAAGTCAGGAAAACTCCCGTAGCGATTGGAACATCATTGCTTTTAAATTGTGACGTGTTTAAACCATTTGAAGTATTCTTGAGTGCCTTAACTTCGTGACGGTAAGCATAAAAGCTAAAATTCCTCGTCAATAAATGTATGCTATTAAAGTCTGAAACTTAAATGTTCAACTATAACATTGTAAGAACAGGAACATTTTCTGGATACATGACGTTTCGTAATATATACTCACTCCTTCATCAAGTTGAATGTAAGGAAATAACAAAATATGATTTCTTTACATTTCACCTGATGACGAATTGAGTATATACTATATCACATTAAAGAAGTTGTTATCCAGAAAATATTCATGTTCTTATGTATAACACTTCTATATGGCTTTCAAAGACTTGATATAACATGGTATGAAGTACCTGACGAAATCAAGTTGATAGTTTACAAGCTTTGATCAATGAGAACATCCATAATGTCCATAGTCGTGTGTTATGACCTTGACACACTTAGTGATCTATGATTCGGTGTTCTTACCCAAGCGGGCACAGATATGCCGGGTATAAAGTTTTCATAATGGTCATGGGAATGACAGTTTTTCTAAATATAGCTTGCGTTTTGATTGGTTGACGGAACTACTTTGCGCTCATTCATGAATTGCTTAGCTCTCCTGTTAAAGCTAAATCACATAATTGAACAATTTCGAGCATACCTAATTGAAGTCACACGTCAGTAAAACATATTAAATATAAAATCATGTTCAACCTATGTTTCGAAGACGGTATTTACAGTACTACACTTGCAAGACGAAGCAGCATGCAAGAGTCGCCGACTGCACTGCCGTGAGGTCATGGCTTTGTGACGTCATTAACCATGACGTGATTTGGTGATGTAGTTACATTCCTATCTTGCATTCAAACAGAGCGATTATCAGTTCACGTTTTCACAAACTTTCTCTCATTATGCAACATTGTTTACGATATCAATGAGTCAGTAAACTATTTTGGGAATAGAATTCAAGAGTTAATTTAGAATCTTTCTGGAAAAGAGCGCAAGTTGTAAACTGTTTAGATGTGCCCATCTTGAAGGTGTGAGAGAGTTTATGAATGGCGTATGAGTTCATTTCGTATTTTGCAATCTAATCACAGATTGTGAATTCGCATCTTGTTTTTCGATTTCCATGCATTAAAATGATCTTGGGTAAGAAAAAGAATAACCAACTCGGTGCTCGGAATTACGAATTAACTGTCCTTCGCTCAAGCTCGGAGTTTATCACACTAATTAACTCGTTACAGGTAATCGGTAAAACCTCGCGAACTATATCTTTAGTCTTTAGTAAAATATGGACTTACAAGTGAACATACAAAAACTAGCATATTTTTATTTCAAAATTAAAGGCATTTTTTTCAAATCTAAAACATTTTGTTACTGCAGAGATCAGGATGACAAACTTGCTTAAAGGGGCAGTAGCACGTTTTTTGCAAAATTTATTTTTTCAAATTTCCCATTTATAATGATAGTTTAAGTCATTGAAATTAACTTTAGAGGGTAAAACATCTTATTACACAAACTAATTATCTGTAGTGATAAAAACTATGTTGCGTATAAAGCAAAAATTGCATGGCGGCCATTTTATTGTGAACACAATTTATTATTTTGTATTACAAAAACGATGCCCATGGCTTTACCGAAACATGTACACTCATTTTAAACTTTATTTTCCGAAGAGAAAAGGATGTTTTACTATTGGTGAAATTAATTTTCAAATACATTTCATCAACTTATTTGAAAGAAAAAACGTGCTACTGCACCTTTAAAATGTATGTTTATTCACAAGTAGCCATATACATTGACTGACTGACAAAACCATGAGAGTAAATGACCAATGGCTAAATACTAACATGAAATGAAATAAGGATAACTATTTGTATCAAGCAACCATTTTTTAAAAATGTCTTTATATATTGTGACAATTAAATATATGACTTTGAGGCTGAAATAAATGAGTTGTGTGACAACCAGTATTTGATGTTTGCCATATTGCCCATTGACCTCCTGAGCATAGTAAAAAACAGAACATGATTTTTAAACAGTGTTTGGAATTATTTTAATTGACATTGAAAAATCAAGACAGTTTCTCTTACTTAAATGTAATTCACATGTATGAATAACAATTTAAAACGAAACTGTTGTTTGGTCCATACTTGCCACAGCTAAATCTCAGAAATATATAGAAGTCAAGAAAGCAGTTTCAGTCAATCTGTAGAAAGAAACCTTTGCGGTGAGTATTGACTAAAGCATACGACTGTTTTGTAAACAGGAAGGAGATGTAAATCGATAGCATACACACCTCGCCCCATGTGGAGTGCTGACAGAGCTTGTTAGTGCCACACAGTTTAAAGGATACATGTCAATTAGAATCCATTTCAAGGTGTTAATCCCTGCGTGGTTTGTGGCAACGGATAATCAGGTGTGTTTTATGTGATGCACGGTTAATTTGCAAATGGTTCAAGAGTGCATACTTAAGGAAATAAATGATAATTGTAACAATTTAAGAGAAAATTTCGCGCTGTCTTTCAATGTGATATTGGTTTAAAATCTAAAGGACCACTTCTGTTAGTTTGCTGATGAACAGTCTTGGTTTTCTAGAAGACTTGTTATCAATGAATATTTATTTAACAATCGCGTTTACGAAGGTTAGCAGATAAATCTTATAATTTTGTGTTGTGTTACAGTAAATGTGAATATTAATAAATACATATCGTGATGTCTTGGGCGAAAATGAAATCAAATATTCTGGTCTTGAAATAGATGTGTCAGTAATTAGGATGCTAGCACTTGAGACACAAACCCGAGTATTTATATTAATGCAAACAGTGCACTACCATTGTCCATTTATCGGTACAAGTTGGATATTTTCAAGGTAATGTGAAAACTACTTATGTATAGATTTACACTACTTTGATCTTAAGACAGTAAACACAACTTCAGTCAATATGCATGAACTATATTGACTTGTAGTCTGGAGCATTATCAAAGTTCCATATCAATGCCACTTAGACTATTTGAAATTAATTAAAATAATACTTGGGAGGTGTTACTCTTAAAGGCAGAAAGGTAGATTTTACAATTTGTGTTTGCTAACTTTTAAGTATCTTAAACTTTTATCTCTTTGATATTCTACCTTACTGTATGTTCAAAATGGACAGTATGTGGTTTTAAATAGTCAGGTCGACCAGGCATCTCCCAGTCAGTGTCAGACCAACACTGTACACAGTTCATCTAGTAAAGCTTATAGTCAGTGCAATTTATCTTTCCACATTAAAGCAGAACTATATTTAAGTGATAGCAAGCTGATTAATCACTTCGATTTCGGAAGAACATTGAACAGAGTTTGAGTGATTGAGTGTAGATGAGTGTAGGATATTTATGTGCTGGTGTTTATCAGTTGTAGTATGGGCCGGTCGAATACAGACTGATGATGATGGTGATGAATAACACGTAAGAATGTACTCATCTCTTTGAGCAGTCAGTTGACACGGACATTTCAGATTCATGGTACTCCCACCATTATCATTACTGCACACAAGAATCACACACACGATATATATGTATATAACGACGTCATACAACACCATTGTTACATGAACGTCAATATCGTTGTGGCATCGTAACTTCAAAACTGTCATACTCCTCGATAAAACTAATGTTGTTTTGAAGATATGTCTATTTCGACTTTTGAATATGTGTTACTCTATATTTTTAAAACTATAGCAAGATTATATTGGCTGTTTAGGATCATGCAATAGAATTTATTTGGTGTTACAATTACACAAAGAAGGACATATGTGGTTCATTATTTATGTTGCATGGTCTACAAAGCAACGTCTAAAAAATTGTACATATGCACATAGATTCATTTCTTCTATAAAAACTGTTACAAATCATATCAATTCATCAATCTCTGCACATTATGTTTGCTTGACGATTGATGAAGTAAAATGCAAAGGCCATTTGCACCAGCTGTAAAATTTCCCTCATCTTTATTGGACGTGTGTAGGCTGATGTTGACAAATAGTGATGATATGTACTGTCAGGAATAAAGTTAATGAAATTGACACCTCACGTGATAAATAAATTCACGGAAGACATGGGTACATTTATTAGATGTGGGTTCGAACTGAGCAAGGGACTAGTCCGGCCAAAAAGTACCAAAAATGTATTAATATAATAAGATAACTTCAGTCGCTTGCTGTATTATCCCCCGCCGCGCGTTTAGCGCGAAGCGGGGGATATAGTATTCGGCTGCGTCCGTCCCTACGAAATGGAATAACTCAAATACTATTCACTGGATCCTTTTCATATTTTGCATATGGGTTCATCATAGGAAGAGTAATGTTCCTACACAGGTTTGTGACCTTGACCTTCATTTCAAGGTCACAACGAGACTTTGTCCTTTTACCTTTGTCAGCAGGATATCTCAATAACCATTCGCTGGATTCTCTTCATATTTTACACATTCTCCAAGGAAAGACGACGGGCTGATTAGATTTTGGTGACCTTGACATTATTTTCAAGGTCACAGCGGAACTTTGAATTTTTCGACATGTTAATGTACATGTAAAGGTTGTCAGCAGAATATCTCAAGAACCATTCACCGGAATTTCATCATATCTTATACAAAGCAAAAGGACTGATTAGATTTTGGTGACCTTGACATTATTCTCAAGGTCACTGTGGAATTTAAATTTTTTCGACATGTTAATGTTTATGTAAAGATTGTCTGTGGGGTATCTCAAGAACCATTCACCGTAATTCCAATATATTTTACATAATGCATCACCTAGGAAAGACAAAGGGCTGATTAGATTTTGGTGACCATGACATTTTTCTGAAGGTCACAGTGGAGCTTTGACTTTTTCGACATGTTTGACAGTCGATTTTGCTGATCTTGACATTATTTTTAAATTTTTAAGTATTAATTTGCGGTGGGGGATCATGTCACCTTAGTGACAACTACTTGTCTGTTATTTGAAATCGCCATCAGACCTATTCAAGCAACCTTCGCATGAATAATAAATTTTGTTTTGAATCTTTGACAACTATTAGAACAACCACGCTTCGTTCATTCGTCTTTATAAATAGATGACAATTGCCAGAAGCACTGCGGGAAAGTGAAATTGCAACTGTTCCCATAATATCTAGTGATCTATTGTTGGGGGCCGTCGAAAACAAGTATTATTCTACGAACATATGCTCTGATATTCATTTACTAGCAGATGCATGTTTACTTTTGAAGTGACTTTTGCATGACTTGTAAATGGGAAACCGTATTGGCATATCTTGCATAAGCTGTTGTCTCACATGACGAGGTATTTATTATGATTCCAAATACTTGAAGATATTTGTCTGCTCATGTGTTGCCTATTTAAACACACGCATCTGTCTGTATATGTCGGTTTTTACACAACGTGTTCCTACATTGTAGTGCAAAGCTTCTTAATTCCAATGATGTTCACGTTATTTTCGAAACAGCTTTCTTCAACATATTCCAAATGTCAAAGGATAGCCCTAAACTATAGATATACAGAATGCTTGATCTAAAGGATTTCACACTTAGATGTATATAGCTGTCCAAATCTATTAACTGCGAACTAAGCGATACAAAGTATCCTTAAAATTGTTGGGATCAGAATGTTCGAACGATGGACATTTACTGACAACTTCTACAAGCTCAAACAGGATCAACACAAATCCATTGGCACACGAAGGACAGCACTTGATATTGCATAGATACTTGTATGAAGTAAACAATGGCATCCTGTTACGAGATGAAGGTGTTCGTGCCAAATTAACTATGCATAAATTTAAGATTTGCTCCTGGAGGGAAAGAGGACGATATACTTTTACACATCATTAGCCCTCTAGTTGAAATAAAAACAAATCTCCATTACAATCGGTCTGAACAATAATTCAATGTATTAAAGGTAACATAAACTCGACATAAATTGGTTTTGACAACTACAGGAGAACTAGCATAAAACAAAGTCCAAGGGACCAAGGAACTCAGTTCACTATATCCGCTATTCACTATTCACATTTCGCATATTTTATAGGGCTTTGACGGGACTTATAAATTATTTCGCTATGACAATTTGTTCGCTTTATCCATGTTCGCTATATCTGTGTTCTACTGTTAAAAAAATGAAAATAAATTACTGTCTAAAACAAAGGTGTCCTCGAAAACGGGAGCAATTGTCATATAACTTATTCTTTCAATTTGGGAAATAAACGTATCTGATTATAGATGATTAAATCGAACAATTTCAGTGATATATGTACGTCTCAATCTGATAAACGTCTTAAATCACTCAGCAGTCATTCTTAATTAGAGTTGCCAGCAAACAAGTTTATATGTGTGCTATCTAATCAATGCAATCTACGTCTGGTTTCCATTACTTTCCTCGAGTTATACATACAAACTTAACCAATATTGATGAAGAGTTGTATGTTATCAGGATATAGGAAACACATGCTGTCTTTTTAATCATTTGGCCTGATTTTATTTAATCCTTCCTTATTTGCTTTATTTAACTTAACATTTGAGTGTTTATTATTGCATTTGGACATAATTGGAAACAAATAATTTTACAAGTTACTAGTTCACACATAATAACACACATAACATGCATTTTATTAAATGTTTTGGAATTATGTACGGGTGATATGTTGATAATGATATTCATGAGACAGTTCAAATAAAGTTCAGAACAGCAGTCCAAGACAATTGCTTTAAGAAAAATAAGCTATTTGTATTTAAAACGAATCTGCAGTTGAGGTTCTGTCACGGACAGATAAAACGTGCAAATGGCCGAAAAGTAGTACAGACACTGATGATTTACATATTATTGGATATAGTCAAGCATCTGCTTCGTTTTGAAGAATTTGATTTACGAAATTGAAGCAAAATAACAAAAAGAAACATATCCTTGGTCCAGATGTAATTGAATGATACCTGGATTGTCATGATGTATAGATGGGGGGAGATATACAGTAAATGATAAACTATTCAAATATGGAAATAGTACATGTTTAGGAAAGATTTGTTTCTGATGCACTGACCAAGTCTTAAATTAACAAGTCTTTTTCATAACATATGAATCAGAGTTCAATGCTTTATGTTGAAGATTCAGATATTTTTTCTAGATTAACTAGATTCAATTATTCAAAATATTTAAAATACAAATAACCATACATCTACTACCATCAACGTATTTCTTTTGCAATGGTAATGTTTGTTGCTAGGTATAGTTTTCATTCAGTTCGTCTTCATAATTCAACATATGACAAAATGTACCATCGGTTTTAACCTTTGTCAATATATAGTTTGGACTCGCAAGCATAGATACTAGTAAGTATGTTAATCCTAAAACGTAGAAATAACGATATTCATCTACAACAGGCAGAATGTGTAGTCACTGATTAATGTTGACCTACTTGTGACCCGTTGTGCATTCGTTCATCGTTGTGAGTATTTGTCTTCATCATCCACAACCAAGTAAACTGAGGTGCAAACGAAAGTATATCACTCAGTTGTTTTCCATTAATTCAATATTTTGAAAAAATGTGATGCATTTGATTATGGCACGATACAATAACACCTTTCGGCAGTAGTTTAATCAACTTAGTTAGTGATTGTTTTATTTGTTAACTTAAATATTTAAAGTAGACGGGGGTAAGCAATGAAAATTACACCAAGATGATTCCTACCATGTTCAAAATGTTGTAAATGTGTGCAGGACGAGGCACATTTATTGATTTTCACACAGAGTATGTCTTATATGCTGATGAACAGTTGTGTCCAAATTAATATTGGGGAATTTCAAAATTTAAATTTTTTATTTTTAAAAAAATACCGCGTAGAGGTATTCTTTGACTGATTAAATGTTTTGAAATAATTTGCCAAACTAGTCAATGTTTTAATCCGACGTCGAAAACTCGAGATATGTGACTGATATACTTTCTTTTGCACCTCAGTTTAGTTAATAGGTTACGATTATCTCGGTAAATGGCTTGCAAGTGTATTACTCCCTCAGATGTGTGACAGTGTGAGGTGTGGGTGTGTTATATTGAATAGTCTTCCCAGGAACGTGTACAACAATTTTGCAAAACCTGTCGAACATTACTATAGAACTGCATTGCATTTTACTTTACCTACATTGTCGAGGCGCATGTACACAGTGTACAATCATCTAAGTAAATAAACTAATACATTCAGTAGTATTAACTGAGTAACAAGAAGCTACTGCATGTTGAAATTGAACTTGGGAAGGCTTTGAAGGCACAGACAGACCACACATCAATCAGCTAGAGTATCTGACAAACAGTGAATATCTGACATTTGTCCATGAACCTGGTCTTTGGAGGTGTCAGTGGCATGTTATTATACTAATCGTTTGTTCCTTACACCTTCGTCAAACATTCTGACCACGGAAGCTCAACTTTTAACCTGTCTCGGGCTATTTCTTGACGTTTAGCAATGATTGCTTTACACAGTCTGATCCCTACTCTACTTCATTTACCTTGTGCCCGTCAGAGACGATTTTATCACATATGCACATAAAGAAAATGTGTGATATTTATTTCATTGTATTAACGATATTTTTTCTAGATGGTCTCATTCGTTCTATTGATCACAATTTGTTCAAACTTACTTTTTATCATCAAAATATATTTTTGACATTTAAAGTTTGAATTCAATATTGAAGCCCGTAGGATTCCCTGATGACCAGACTCAGCCATCAGAGAGAGTACCGGAAGAACACCAAATACCTTACATCATTCAGCTTCTGGCCAACGAAACCATGACACATGTAGAGTAGATACATCACTGATATGTTAGTATCCAGGCTTACTGTATCATAAAGGATGAACTCTACAGAGCAATGCTGACCAGACTCTATAAGATTATCAGACCGGAATTGAACTCATTTCATCAGTTGTAGCTTCTGGCCAATATTACTATAATGTTATTAATTAAGTATTTCCGTATTGGCCAAGTTACAGGTCCGAGGTCCGTTTTATTGGCCCGAGACGAAGTGATATCGAGAGTAGATGAGTCAGTGATATGATAGATTCCAGGCGTACTATATTGTATAGGATTAACTGTACAGAGCAATGCTGACCAGACTCTACAAGAATGTCAGACCAGAATTGAACACATTACATCAGTTGTAGCTTCGGGCCACTATTACCACGTGATATCGAGAGTACATGAGTCAGTGATTTGATAGATTCCAGGCGTACTATATTATATAGGATTAACTGTACAGAGCAATGCTGACCAGACTCTACAAGAATGTCAGACCAGAATTGAACACATTACATCAGTTGTAGCTTCGGGCCACTATTACCACGTGATATCGAGAGTAGATGAGTCAGTGATATGATAGATTCCAGGCGTACTATATTATATAGGATTAACTGTACAGAGCAATGCTGATCAGACTCTACAAGAATGTCTGACCAGAATTGAACACATTACATCAGTTGTAGCTTCGGGCCACTATTACCACGTGATATCGAGAGTACATGAGTCAGTGATATGATAGATTCCAGGCCTACTATATTATATAGGATTAACTGTACAGAGCAATGCTGATCAGACTCTACAAGAATGTCTGACCAGAATTGAACACATTACATCAGTTGTAGCTTCGGGCCACTATTACCACGTGATATCGAGAGTACATTAGTCAGTGATATGATAGATTCCAGGCGTACTATATTATATTGGATTAACTGTACAGAGCAATGCTGATCAGACTCTACAAGAATGTCAGACCAGAATTGAACACATTACATCAGTTGTAGCTTCGGGCCACTATTACCACGTGATATCGAGAGTACATGAGTCAGTGATATGATAGATTCCAGGCGTACTATATTATATTGGATTAACTGTACAGAGCAATGCTGATCAGACTCTACAAGAATGTCAGACCAGAATTGAACACATTACATCAGTTGTAGCTTCGGGCCACTATTACCACGTGATATCGAGAGTAGATGAGTCAGTGATATGATAGATTCCAGGCGTACTATATTATATAGGATTAACTGTACAGAGCAATGCTGACCAGACTCTACAAGAATGTCAGACCAGAATTGAACACATTACATCAGTTGTAGCTTCGGGCCACTATTACCACGTGATATCGAGAGTAGATGAGTCAGTGATATGATAGATTCCAGGCGTACTATATTATATAGGATTAACTGTACAGAGCAATGCTGATCAGACTCTACAAGAATGTCTGACCAGAATTGAACACATTACATCAGTTGTAGCTTCGGGCCACTATTACCACGTGATATCGAGAGTACATGAGTCAGTGATATGATAGATTCCAGGCGTACTATATTATATAGGATTAACTGTACAGAGCAATGCTGATCAGACTCTACAAGAATATCAGACCAGTGAGTGAGTGAGTTATTGTTTAACGCCGCTTCGGCAGTATTGCAGCCATTAGCGGCGAGATATTTGATTTATTTGCCTAATTTAAAAAAGAAAATTGCAATTGAAAAACGGAACACGGCACGAAGGCCGCAAAAACATCAGCAAATTATCACAAGTTGAATAAAAGCTGATAATGAAAAGTTAAAATTTACAATTTGTCAATAAGGTGTATAGCCTTCAAAAAATCTAAAACACGATGCTCACCGAAATGAGTAAAAACTTGATTGATTGAAATAGAAGGATAAAAAGTTTCCCTGATATGTGCAGTGTCCCAACACTCACATAGAATGTGTTTGATTGTGAGAGGACACTGACAGGGTATACATACTGGGGGATCTTCCCCCTTTAAAAGATATGAGTGAGTAAGGTGAGAGTGTCCAATACGACATCGTCGTAGGACACAAGCTTCCTGCCGGGTAAAAGAGGATAGAGATTTGTAACCTAAATGAGGTTGAATAGTGTGAAGTTTGTTATGATGTTGTTGGTCCCATTGGGACTTCCAACGTTGTTTAATGTAAGATTTAATAGCAGGTTTGGAATCCGTATATGGAACTTTGGTAGGAGAAATATGTTTGAGGTTTAATGCTGATTTAGCAGCTGAGTCAGCTTTGTTATTACCTCTTATACCCATATGGCTAGGAAGCCAGCAGAAGACGATGTCGCATTGGAGACAAGAATTATGAAGTAATAAAATATCCCTGATAATTGAGTGATCACTCTTACAGTTTTTAATTGCTTGTAGGCAAGAAAGTGAGTCTGAAAAAATAATGTAATTATTAGGGGTTGAGTTTTTAATGTGATGGACGGCCTTAAGGATGGCCTTAGCTTCTGCAGTAAAGATGCTGCTGCCACCATGCAGCCTTGAAGCATATGTTGTTGAAGGAGTCACAGTTGCTGCTGCAACTGTGGATCCATCCTTAGAGCCGTCAGTGTAAATTGGTTTATAGTCTGCGAAAAAATCACATAGTTCAAAAAATGCCTGTTGAAATATTAATTAGTCTGTATTAGATTTGTTATGAGTAGATAGAGAGAGGTTTACACGGGGCCTGACCAGCTGCCATGGGGGAGCGGCAAGCAGACCGTGCTCTGCTATTGTTGTTAGGTCAATATCAGAATCTTCAACATGTTGTTGAAGTCTGATACCGAGTGGTGGAATTGCTTTAGGTTTTAAGTTATACAACTGCTGGTTTTCTGGATTGAATACGCAGTTGTATGCAGGATTACAAGGGTTGGCTTTAAGTTTGGTTATATATTGAAGTGCTAGCTTGATGCGCAGATCTTCAAGAGATGGCTCATCAGCTTCAACCTAAAGGCTTTCAACAGGTGAAGTTCTGAAGGCCCCAAGACAAAGCCTGAGACCCTGGTGATGGATTGTATCTAACATTCTGATATATGAGGGGCGGGCAGATCCATATATTATGGATCCATAATCATGTTTGGAGCGGATGAGTGATCGATAGAGATGAAGAAGAGTTTCTTCATCTCCACCCCATTTATTATTTGAAACGACCCTTAAAAGGTCTAATGCCTTTGAGCATTTAGCTTTAAGGCTTTTAATGTGTGGGATAAATGATAATTTACTATCAAATGTGAGACCAAGAAACTTGGCCTCAGGAACGACTTTGATTGGAGTTTTATCTAGAAATAGTTCTGGACCTTGGTGCATTTTGCGCATATTGCAAAAATGCACACAAGATGTTTTAGCTTTGGAAAATTTGAAGCCGTTTTCCAACGACCATTGATGGATTTTATTTAGACAGAGTTGCAATTGGCGCTCGATTGATGGCATATTTTTACCTCTGCAGGAAATTCCAAAATCGTCCACAAAAAGTGAACCATCTGTATGATCATTTAAAACTTTAGCCAAGCTGTTGATTTTAATGCTAAATAATGTGACAGATAAAATGCTACCTTGTGGGACACCCATTTCTTGATCAAAGAAATCAGAAAGGGTGGAGCCCACACGCACTTTAAATTGGCGATCATGTAAAAAATTGGAAATAAAATGAGGCATACGACCTCGCAAGCCAAATTCAAATAAATCTTTTAGGATGCCATGCTTCCATGTATCAGACCAGAATTGAACACATTACATCAGTTGTAGCTTCGGGCCAATATTACCACGTGATATCGAGAGTACATGAGTCAGTGATATGATACATTCCAGGCTTACTATATTATACAGGATGAACTCTACAGAGCCATGTTGACCAGCGTCTACAAGAATATCAGACCAGAATTGAACTCATTTCATGTGGTAAAGATTCTTGCCAATGTTATCCTGATATTCTTAGTACCAAGAATGTTATAACTTACTGCTATGAGCTCGTTAATGAAGCACCTTGTACTTGTGATATTAATAATAATAATAATAAGAGGACTTATATAGCGCGTTATCCACATCACTCAGGGACATGCTCTAAGCGCATAACATATATACAGTTTATATACACGAAAGGTAGCATTCAGAGATATCGCTGGAACAGATGTGTTTTGAGCCTGGACTTGAAAGCAGGGAGTGATGGAGAGGCTCTAAGATCTTGTGGAAGGGAGTTCCAGAGAGTGGCAGCAGCATGCGAATTTGAGTTTGCACCAAAGGTTTTCAGTTTGTATTTGGGGACCACTAGTAGAAGTTTATCACTGGAGCGGAGGGATCGTTCTGGTTTGTACAAATGTAACAAGTCCTGAAGATATGCTGGTCCGATGTTAAAAATGGTCTGGTAGACAAGGGATAATACTTTGAATTCAATCCTCTCGCGGATCCGGAGCCAATGAAGAGAATTTAAAGCTGGTGTAATGTGAGAGCACAGCTTTGTCCTTGTGACTATTCGAGCTGCTTGGTTTTGTATTTTCTGGAGACGCTGTATCTGTTCTTCCGAGATACCAAATAGTAAACTATTGCAGTAGTCGAGACGGGTTAGAACTAGAGTCTGAACGAGGGTGGCTGTTGCTTCCATAGTTAAGATGTTGCGTATCGAACCAATATTTCTCAAATGATAATAACAGGTTTTACAAATGTGGCTGATGTGACTTTTCATACTTAAATTTGAGTCCAAATAAACACCAAGATTTCTCACATAAGTCGAAAAGGGGATTGATGATTGTCCAATAGAAATGGAGGTGAGCTGACACTTCTGCCGTCGTTGACGCGGAGCAATAATAATGGCTTCTGTCTTACTGTCGTTTAAGACAAGTTTGTTACTGGTCATCCATGACTTTACATCATTGAGACAGGACTCCATGTTGACCTTGGCTTTCTGCTGACTGTCTTGGCATGGTTTGAAACTGTCTATAAGTTGTGAGTCATCTGCATAGAAATGTCTTCCAATGAGATGCTTGGTGATGAGTTGCCCTAGAGGTTTGGTATACATGGTGTAGAGTATGGGTCCTAAAACAGAGCCCTGTGGCACTCCACATTCAAGGATATGGACATCTGACAGTGTTCTGTTAATCTGAACGGATTGAGAACGATTTTCAAGGTATGATGAAAACCATTTCAGGACTGTGAGGTTTATTCCATACTCAATCTGTAGCCTTGATAAAATTGTTGCATGGTCAATGGTATCAAAGGCAGATGATAGATCTAAAAGTACAAGCATGGCAATATCACCCTCATCTACAGTTGTTGATGTTGTCCAGAACAGCATTGAGAGCTGTTTCCGTGCCGTGTGCACTCCTGTAGGCTGATTGATACTTGTTCTGTAAATGGCTAATCATCTGACTCTTGACAACCTTTTCAAGGATTTCAGAAATAAAAGAGAGATTTGAAACCGGTCGGTAGTTGCTTAGGTTGTCAGGTTCTAATGATGGTTTCTTTATCAACGGTTTGATGACTGCTTGCTTAAAACACTTGGGTACTGTTCCAGAAGACAGACTGAGGTTGACAATCCGGGTGATAACAGGCAGGATGGTGTCTAGTATTTTCAGCATGAACTTTGTAGAGATTGGATCTGCCTCACATGATGTTGGTTTTGAGGATGTTATGATTTTCTTGATGTCCTGTTCTGATATGTTTGTGAAGGATGAGAAATGTTCTCCTTGGAACTCTTGATAACAGACATCATCGCAGGCTGTGACAAACTTATGACGCAGTTTAGCGATCTTCTCAGAGAAGTAATGTTTGAAGTCATTTGCAACAGTAGCATCTCCTCCTTTTGGTAGAACTACATCTGACGATTTTCCAAGAAGTTTGTTGAGAGTACAGAAAAGACGTTTTGGATTACCAGCATTTGTTGATATTCCTGTGTTGAAGTACTCAGATCTTGCCTTCCGGATACATTTGTTGACGTCGTTTCGAGCATGATTGTATATTTGACGATGAATTTCCAAATGTGATTTCCTCCAATGCCGTTCAGCAATTCGTCTTTCTCTTTTGGCCGACAACACAACAGAATTGTACCAAGGAGACGCATCTTGTGGGCGAACCTGTTTGAGTTTCACTGGAGCATGCTTATCTAAAAGCTCAGATAGAGTGGTATTGAACATGTCAGCAAGTTCATCGACATTTTGTGTATAATCTGTAAAGAGAGTCGACTCGAGAAGATCTTCATTGAATTTTTGAATGTCAATTTTCTTGATATTACGAACTTGAACTGTTTTCTTTTCAGGTAACGGTCTATCAAAGTTAAGACTAAACTTCACCATGAAATGATCAGACATCTGACTGTCTTCCACTTGTAATGCGCCAATCAATCCGTCCTCTCTGCCAACTACCCAGTCAATAACATGACCAAGTCGATGGGTAGGTTCCACAACATACTGTTTCAGGTCGTGAGATTCAAGTGTTTTCAGAATTTGTTTGGTGAGTGTATTCTGATAATTGGCAACGTGATACTAATTGTGAAAAGCCAAACAATGTTATGTTCACTAATGGTGGATTGGAGTGAACATATATGATTGATGTAAAAGTATTCCAATATATTGGGAAATTGTTTCGACACACACGAAAGCTAAAGCGAAAGCGTGGTTAAATATATTATTAATTTGGCAAACAGATGAAAGAGTGGTCCTTCTTCAGCTATATCAAAGGTTAGCGTAGTTGGTTCCAATATAATCTTTAAATTGTTCGATTCCAAAGTAAAAAGTAAAAGTATTTGGGCAGCTGGTATTCGAAATATGTTGTAACCTGACTCAGGCGAATAGTCTGAACGTCAATATATAATACTTATATGAACTGAAAATATAAGCTCACTTCGAAGACATTGTAGCACACCACTAGCGTCATCGTCATTCACCCAGGCTTTAATGTTCTGATACTCAGCCTATTTCACCCCTACCATTTTCATCAGGAAACTCTGTACTTACGTCATGGCTCCTGATTACAATGCATATTCATGTCTTCAGAAGAAAAAGAACAATGTGTGAGTACGGCAAGGCAGAGCATTACCAGTGTTTCAATGTACACGTGTTAGTTGATCTGTCAAGTGCATTTTGCCAAAAGTTCCTCAAATGAAGTGTCTGTTCTAAAATGTGAGAACTCATAATACACTGTCTAGACTATAGCAATTAATTAATTTATCTTGTAACAGTTGACTTTTCATTAATGACCTTTACCTTTCTAAATTACAGCAGAATTGTCATTAAAGTGATACCCATTCAGATTTAATTAGCATTGTGGCATAACACGAGTGTAGATATAGGATACCAATGCACTGATAAACTTTATGTACTAGATAGGCTAACCATTAGTAATTTGGATTGGTCTAACACAGATGGATGATCATTGTGAATAACATGCAATCATGTACTCATCACTTCGTGCTGTCAATTTAGACGGATTGTTATCCATTACAGTTCAACCAGTCAAATATTATCATAGTGTAAAGATACCAAACACATTCTTAAAAAGAAATGATGAGAATAAGAAGATTATTAAGAAATTGTTTTATATTGCACAAGATATAACAATCAGCATATAAATTTTTAATTAATTCAGAAATTATTCAGCTGCAGAATTAGTATATATAATCATATTCTGCGGTTGATTTGCGAACTCAGTATCGAGTTTGTAAATCAAACGCTTGTTTTAGGCCCATGGTTTATGGTTAATGCAGCAATCACCTATAAACGAGGCACACATATACATTATGACTGCAATATGAAATTGTATTACACCGAAACGTGATTATATTATGAGATGAGTTTTATGTTTTCTCAACGGAAATGTTAAGTACTTGTGTTGATAGTTAAGGCAAATTCTGATACTGTGAAGAAACACTCGACTCCTGTCGAAGCAGCTGATTTGGTACGTCAATGTGCACGCATCCACCCGACCCTAGTGTTGTTAAATCAAACGCAGCCCTTGTGTGCAATGTGTCAGACAATTATTCCTTTACATTGACAAACAGCAGTACGCAGCATATACGCAGATATATATTACTTGAAACATTGGTAAATATATTGTCCCAGATTCTTAGAGTTGAACTGTTTCAGCAGCAATTTGATGCCTGGAGACACATATTTACAAATCCTGTTATTACTGCTGTATTATATAACACGTTTACAATTACTTTCACACATATATATGCAATAAACTTCTTTGAAAAATAAAACCATCAGGAATATTACAAATACATGTTAGGCACTATCTGTCCCTTCTGTGTGAGATTGCAATACAGAGTGTATTCTTGTAACGTAACTCTCGTTTAGTATATGTATGATTCCAAGCAACAAATCCATTTAACTATTTATTGAAAAGCAATTTAAATGAATATTTACTTGAATCATGTAGTCATTAGTTCAGTCCATTTCAATTTAATTAAAACCTGTCCATTACCATCCATGAAAAACGACTATTGTGTTAATGCATAATTTAATTATGTCTCATTGTATTTCTGTATGAAACTAGTATCTTTAATAAATACGTCTTCCCCTATCTTCCCGGGGATTATTAATTATTGGAATCGGAGGAACAGGTTATTAAGATTTATACACAAATAATTTCATCAAATGAAATAATGATTATTCTATAAGGCTTATCGAATGGGCTCTGCTTCGATTAATCTTGTTACTAGATGTTAATGTTGAATCAATCATTTTGACAGATATGAGTAGACATTAACATCTAACAGCGTTTTCAAGTAAATTAAGATAAAATAAACTCCAATTTTAACATTTTCAAACATGTCCCGTTATCATTGATTATTGAAATTAATGACGATGAGAGACAAAGGTGCATTATTTGTGTATATAATGATGATGAATGAATGCAATTTCGATTTCAGGAAGCCATTTTCCTGTTATAACAATTCAGGGAAACCTTTTGGAAAGTCATATTTCAAAATTCCACATATATTATTTATTCATAACATTGTGTCTATTATAATATTTTTCATTTCTTACTATGAATGGCTCCTAACGATCAAAGCCTGACCGTCGTACGTATTTGAAGAGGTCCAATTTGAAAATGAGATTGCTAATTATAGGCATTTATAGTGAATATATATAAACGCCTCGGGAAGATTAACGTCAAAGTGGTTCACGTTGAAAACAATACTATATATTTACACTCTGCTGATAATATGATATTCCAAGAACTGAACTGACTTCGTAGCAGGGATATACATACATTTCAGGCATATCAGATAAATAATATACCATAGACCCTCCTGTATGTTTATTGCATACGAGAAGAAGCATGTACAATCATTATTTACATTCGATATATTCCCTCTTTACACAATATATGACACGGCGTTATTGTGTCCTGAATAAGAGTATGACGTCATAATTTTTCATGGATCAAAGTAATCTTTATTATATAAGTCAAAGAATTATAGTGATTTATAGTATGAAAGTATGCAGGAGTGCTACTGAACAGACCCATTGACATATGTAATTATATGGCACGTGACAAGATGTTTCTCTTTGTCATGATAATAAGCAGACTGATTAAAATATACCATGCAGTCCATATGATGTTTGGAAACAAGTCTATCAAATCTTACCTTTATCAACTCTCTCAACAGATATTAGTTTTCTATACATTGGTTTCATTTCAGCATAGTTTATCCCTTTCGAAACATCGATATACACAGTAAACTAATTCGAATAGATGTTAACAATGATACCTTTCATTTGTGACCCAGACTGATGAAATACAGAAAGATGGTGATTACATTTGACACGCAAAACACTGCTTACTTCAATAAATTACCACCTACCTGACTGTAATGTCAATGTATCTCTGTTATCAAGGAGTGTCTTGTAATATGGATATATCAACCAACTTCTTGTACAAACAGTAATTCTTACCCAAGCGGGCACAAATATGCCGGGTATTAAAGTTTTCATAATGGTCATGGGAATTACAGTTTTCTAAATATAACTTGCGTTTTGATTGGTTGACGGAACTACTTTGCTCTCAGTCATGAATTGCTTAGCCCTCCTGTTCAAGCTAAATCACATAATTGAACAATTTCGGGCATACCTAATTGAAGTCACACGTCAGTAAAACATATTAAATATAAAATCATGTTCAACCTATGTTTCCAAAACGGTATTTTCAGTACTAAACTTGCTAGGCGAAGCAGCATGCAAGAGTCGCCGACTGCACTGCCGTGACGTCATTGCTTTGTGACGTCATTAACTTGTGACGTCATTAACCATGACGCCATTTGGTGACGTCATTACACGCCTATCTTCACGTTCACGTTTTCACAAATTATCTGACTCTCATTCTGCGACATTGTTTACGATTTAAATGAGTTGTTTACTATGTCAGTAAACCATTTTGGGAATACATTTCAACAGTTACTTTAGAATCTTTCTGGAAAAAAAGAGCGCAAGTTGTAAACTATTTAGATGTGCGCATCTTGAAGGTGTGAGAGAGTTTATGAATGGCGTATGAGTACAACTCGTATTTTGCAGTCTAATCAAAGATCGTGAATTCGCGTCTTGTTGTTCGATGTTTATGCATTAAAAATGATCTTGGGTAAGAAAAAGAATAACCAACTCGGTGCTCGGAATTACCAATTATCTGTCCCTCGTGAATTATTATGTCAAACTCCTCGCTAAAACTCGGAGTTTATCACAATAATTAACTCGGGACACATAATCCGTAATTCCTCGCAACTCGTTGATTATTCTTATAATAATTCATTTAATTATGATATGAGTTCTTGAAGTTTGACGTTTGACATACTTATCATCTGTTAAATAATTGTTAGCATAGAAAAACCTCAAGTACACATATTTCCGGAAATGGAGAGTCACATTTTCCATATTTGCATTATGTAAATGAAATGTAAATGAAACTCTGGACCTGTGAAACTTAAAATCTACTACAGGGTTACCATATGTAAACTAGATTAACGACCGGTTGTTGGACTTTTGTCATGGAGGCTTACGGATAAGATCTTGCTACATTTTGCTTTCGGTTGGTGCCTGACTCTGAGGGTGTTGGTTCAAATCGTACAAGGGAATAATGTTAACTGAAAAAACTACTGTGGACAGTGGGATCTCAAATATACTAATGATGCATCTACAAACAAAGTATGGAACAGTTCGGATGGGAAGTCTTAATTTTTCAAACACTTTAATCTTTAGGGACCTGTTTGCATCTTCATGATCAATTTATACGATTTGACACAAAGTTCAAGTGTACACTATTCAGGTAGTGGATTTCACGCAAACACGTATGTACTTAAATAGTTCTAAAATATTGTTTACATTTTATTATGTCATACAAGTAATTCATGCTTTGGCTATACACTAAATTAATCATCACAATTTAGACGTATTTGAAGGACTTGGGATTTAGTGAAATAAACACTATCAGGTGATGTGATGAGGACCGTGATGGATTTCCTATATCAGACAAATAATCATTATCCTCAGTTGGGTAAGCCATGTATTGTGTGTTGGATCTTATTGTCATCTTTCTCTATTTCATCAGTCTGGATCACAAATGAAAAGTATCATTGCTAACATTTATCCTGATTAATGTACTGGAAACAGATAATTGAAATTGCAAGTTGTGAGAGAGACAAGAACAGTTCGAAATTAACCTTAATATTTATAGTATTTTGTGTTTGGACAAATACAGATTAGCCAAGGTTGTATATTAACATGTTTGCAAGAGTAACAAAGGACAATAAATGTCATGCCGCGATACCATAAGGATTTTGATAATGTAAGCTTGAAAACAAGGGAAACTATTTGTTGATAAATGTCCAAAACAAATTGTTTTAATGCAATCAAGGTAACGTATACATATATGTACATTTTAATTTTACTTAGTACCAACGTTATGTTTTTCTAAATAATTCTATAAGAGAGGAAAATAATCAAAACATAAGTTTCCATAAAGATTTTTTCAGTTATGTTTACTGTAAATATAACCCTACCATTAAACTGCAACTTTTAATTCAGCAAGATGATTCATTGCTACATTCATAATTCAAAGCAATCACGAAATTAACATGTATAATCAGTTGCTGAGTTTCCTCTTAAATGCCGATGATACTAAGCAAGTTAATCATTGAAGATAATATTACCCTGATTTATTGAGCCCTGTAACTGTATAAGTTATCTTGTATAAGCCTCACCTTAAACTATAGTTGTAAGTTTCTAATATATTTATCGTCTTTAACTTGAAGAATTATAATAGAGGAATCGGAAGTCTCCTAATTACATGTATTGCGTCAAAAGCAGTATGACGAGATAAAATACATGACATATTCTCTAAATACTTAGACTGCTTATCAAAGAATCCTTTCTATGATTTAAGTCCCTTGCGTCTTTCCGCTGACAAGAGAACATTATGGTGCATGCTGTAAAATTATATAGGTCGTTGCATCTGTAAATTGTCACGCAATCCCTTGGCGCCAGGAATACTGCTTGTGTGGCATTTTCAAAATTATCATCGCCAAAACTGCCAGCTGAAACACCATGATTGAGTAACTACAGAAGAAGATCTGGTCTGAATTCGACTTTAAGAAGTGTACCACTGTTGCCACCCACCGCATTGATTGTATTTAAAAGAATGCTATCTTTAAACATTACAAAATAATTATAAAAAAAATCCTTACAAATTGAAAACATTGTGCATAACTATTCCAAACAAAGAGTTTAATATGCATGTAAGTATATGAGGATATGAGGATAGACACCAATACTAATATCGACTCGACCCAAATATCGTAACACTGAAAACTAGTTACTGCTGTGTTTCACAATTCAGACAACGTAAAGCATCAATTCCAACAACTTCAACTGTAAGTCTCACTTTCTTTGTGACTAATTCCACCAAAATACTCCTGGAACCTGTTGGTTGCGTGATGTCTGATGGAAACAGCAGTCCAAGTAAATACCTTGCATGAGCTGTGGCAACTACTTCTTCCTCACAGATGAAACTGACTAATTTGGACATAAAGTGATCCATAATGCCAGACAAGCTAGTGATAATGCCTAATCACTTTCATGTTCACTCGACACGGATGCATATTATAAACCTTCATTCATACCGATCCTTTAAATGCATTGGACAGTATTTCTTGTATTTTCCACAGACCTACAATTTCCTTGGCCATTATATTGTCAAAGTGTTGTCGTATGTCAATTCAATGTGATATCAACTTGGAATATTCATCTTAAATTACAAGAAGGCAATTTTGAAACCCTAAAGAGTAGCAAAATAATTATTTTACTAGAATTAACATGAATATTGTTTTCGTTAAAAAACATATCTTACCATTTCTTCAAGGCAGGTGCTTCTAAGGAACATTACAATCAATTGATAGAGCCTGTTACACACCTCCAAACATGAGCAATCTATCAACTCTTTAAAAGAAGTATCAAAAAAAGTTTCTTGAAACATATTTCCAACAAAAGACTGGTGCATTGTGTCTAGAAGATGTCAAAACAACTGTCACTGTTATGAAGTCCACTGTTTGATATTTCATCAACCTTGTATTGTGTTTATTATCCAATTGAAAACAACCAATAACGGGATTATTCATCAACCTTGTATTGTGTTTATTATCCAATTGAAAACAACCAATAACGGGATTATTCATATGGAAAGCGTGTAGTGAATGTTGATAAACACGCCAGCCATTATATGATTCAGCCTGTTGATCACATGCAACAATGGAATAAAAATAGGCTATATTAAAAGGACTTCTGACTTACTTCTTGATATATAATGTCGATGCCTCGCCGCTAATGGCATTAAACAATTACTCACTCACTCACTATAATGTTGCCTAATAAATTCTCCAGGACTTTGGTTAAAATCATCAGACAACTCAGAGACGCAGAGAGGGTTCTCATGAAACTTGTATTCAAAAGCATAAATACAATCATGCGTTCTGCAACAAACAGAAAAACACTTTGTAAACTACAGCTCTGTTAATGATTCAATATTATGTAGTTACAAATCATTATACAATGTAAACACTGCTAGCAAACTATCTCTGAATATAAGTGAGCTCTTAGTATTATTTAGTTGCATTGTACAGTTATATTACACTTGGTTACTCTTACATGAATTACTTACTCTGAGATTATTTACTCAAGACATAGGAATAACATCATGACACATGTAATTCGATTCCATCGGAAATATATGAGTAGCAGACATGGATTTTACTTGAATATATGCTACTTGCAACTGGAAAACATTGAAATATAACTCTAACAAACTCTTAATAATTGACAAACATCAGGAACATTTACTCTACATGAAAGTTGAGCACAAATCATTTTATACATGAAATAACACTTGCCCAGTACTTTACACATTAAAACATATAATATGGGCTGATAAGAAGTTAAAATGAGAGTTAAGCATTACTATACCTGAGGGTGGACCCTCCCTGGCTCTAGACATGTTTCTTATCTTTGTAGAACTTACATTGCTGAGAATAACTACATCTATTGCATTTTGTTATTGTTCCCGCCTTTCTGTTTTGCCGTCTGCTATCTAACAAAAACTCCCAACATTACCATAATAAATTATTAACCAAAAAGGCTGCAATAAATGCTGCAAGGAGCTAAGCGGCTGAGCTCCTTGCACTGACGACAATGCGCACTGTGAGATGATACAAAATGTTACATGCAATGCAAATAGTTTTAAAAGTAGAAGCAACACCCATAAAATCCCTTTCCAGGTAGTAATACATATCATTAGAAATAGAAGAAATGGAAATTACCTTGTGAGATGAAAGTTTATGATTACATTTAAGTATTTACACTAAAACATGAATTTATAGGAAATTATTTTTACCAGTTGCAGTTTAATGACAACGACATTTGTGACCTGCAACTCAAACAAAAGAAATAACTTCCTAACAAGCACAATCATGGCTGCGCTCTTCGTGTGTTATGCTCCTGCTAAGTTTTATTCAATGATAAAGCACGCCAACTCGCCTTCTATTTCATAAATGAAATATGTGTCTAAGATGTGCTATTTTCATTTGTCAATCAGTTACCTGGAGATTTATTAAGAAGAGCATCAAAGATCGTTTGTTAACGTTAGAGCTATGGATTTAGTTGAATATTTGACTTGTGCATATCTTTTTGCCGATAAAATGTATTTGCACATGTTGGGCTGCATTTCAGAGGTTGAACCATTGACGATATAGCTTCTGAGAAACTATGTACAAGTAAATAAATAATCGAAATTTATCCACTATTGGACATTGGTGCAGACTTATGTGTGATTGATGAAATGACATTCAGTAAATTAGGAGATTCATTAAATGAAAGTCCATGCATTGTGTGCCACCTAGCAATGAAAAGGTTGGTGAGATAAGCACCGATTAACTGCCTCTACCAATACCAGGTATTCAAATACACAGTTTATGGAAGGTTGTGCATGGACCTATAAACTCTGTTAATTGTGAGATGTGCAGAAAACGTAGACAAAATGTTATCATCCCCCATGCGACGGGTAGAAAGGGAGAAAATGATGTCGACAATTTTTCTGCAATACTGCACTTTGAAGAATAAAACCATCAGGAATGCCACACATAGTTGAACCATCCGAAATACGTAACCCTTTAATCAGCATCGTTTGAACTGCAATATTGGGTAACGGGATCATGTGTCTGTTTACAGTTAACTTGATTTCAAGGAATGGCTTATAATATATTAGTGGCACATGAAAACCCCTGTTTATATGTGAGTCATGAGTATGAGTCATGTGGACATATTACCATGGAAAACAGGATGTGTTGAAATATAAGTTTCGAGGTGATTTGTTTGGCTGCAAATATTATGAACAAATGAACGTTTAGTTGAGTGGTCATTCAACACGTCTTAAAATTTATTCTGAAATATTTCACAAACAAATAATCCCATCGGGCAAACATAAACTCTTTTGAAGTTGTCTCGATTCCCTGTGCTGCATTTTGATTTCAAATATTGACACGAATTGACTGAACGAGTGTCTTATTTTACGACAATCAAATGAATGAATTCAACATGTTTTGAATTATCCATCAATCATTATTGAAAAAGACCCTTTCATGTAGTTAAAATCCAATGAAGGTCTTATCAAAACCTAATTACAAATGCAAACAATTCTAATGAACATTTACGACATCTAAAGATATTTTGGATTAGGATTACTTACACATTAGATTCACAACATTGGTTATTATTGTTACTGTGAAAAGTACGCAATTATAATTCCTTTGTCTTTAATATAAAGAGTTTCATTGCATTAATATTTTCTTTAAAAAAAACGAATACAATTACCTACAATTTAATGCTGATTTCAACTACCTCTCAATGACACTTGATTTTTAAACACGATTAATAAAGGGAGCGGTTCATATGCTCTTTATCAATTGGTAAACCCACATTGGTCCACGCTTCTTTCAAATTTATTTTTGATTAGTGATTGGCCTTCGAAATTGTATAAGCTTATTCATTGGTACTAAATCATTCAGACAATTCCATAACAATCTCATGTTCAATGCAGAACTAAATTCCCTTACAGTTAAATTGAGGATTAATGTTGCTCGCAGATAATTATAATTATAGAAGATGACAAACATTATGGGGGGTTGTCCCTGTGAGAGTATGCGAGCCATGCTTACATGTGTTGTGTTTTGCTATCCAAGCAAGTTCTCTCGAATCACATTCTTCCAAGGACCAGACAATTCCTTAACATAGACAGCCCGCATAACGCGAGAGATATAACTTGAAACATTGGTAAATAATTTACCAAGAATTCTTAAGAATTGAACTGCTTCGGCAAGAATATGATGCCTGTAGCGAGTGTTACAGATTTCAACGCATCCTTTTTTGTTGTGTTCACCTTTTTATTGCTGTTGTATTATGTTTGCAATTATTTTTACACATTATGTACAATAGACCACAAACGTAAATCTCATTCAGTCTATGTATGACCTCAAGCAACAAATCCATTTAACAATTTATTATAAAAAAATTCAAATGAATCTTTACTTAAATCATTAAATAATTAGTTCATTCCATTTCCAATTAATTAAACCTGTCTAATAGCATCCATGAAAAACAACTATTGTATTAATTACTATAAATTATGTCTCATTGAATTGTGTTATTCCATAAATATTTGAAACTTGGTCTCTAGTACATTTTAAAAAATATGCCTTGCCTTATCTTCCCGAAGATTATTAATTATTATAATCAGAGAAACAGGTTAGTAAGATGTATACACAAATGATTTCATCAAAAGAATTAGTGATCATTCTATAAGACTTATCTTATGAGCTCCACCTCGATTAATCTTGTTACTAGATGTTAATGTTGAAAGTTGAATCAATCATTTTGACAGATATGTGTAGTCATTAACATTTAACAGCGTTATTAAGTAAATTAAGATAAAATAAACTCCAATTTTAACATTTTGCAGCATGTAATTGTGTCGTTATCATTGATTATTGAAATTGATGATGATGAGAGACAAATATGCATTATTATTTTTGCATGTAATGATGATAAATGAACGCAATTTCGATATGACGAAACATCTTTCAAGTTATTACAATGAATGGAAACCTTTTGGAAAGCTGTATTTCAAAAGGCGATATCCACACACATATTATTTACTTATAACATTTTGTCTATTATCATGTTAAGTGAGTGAGTGACAATTCAACACAACTCTCTATGAAAGATTCGTCACGATGACAGCTCAATCGTCGTACATAAACTACCAGGCAAAAGAAAGTACACAGTGCTGTTTGTTTCATCATATACGTGACTTCAGTTTCAGAAATATCTCAAGTATCGATGTCGTACTCTCAAACTGAATAGTGCAGACATTAAGTCAGCAGCCAAAGACGGTGATGGTATTAATTAAAAATGAGATTTCAAATATTTTATGTATAAAGCCCCTGGAAGATTAATGTCAATATATTTACTCTTTGCTTATAATATGATTTTTTAAAAAAACTTTTTTTTTCAATCTGTTAATATGATATTCCTAAGAAGAAAAAGAAGATCATCCTCGGTTACCAAGGGTTTTCTATAAGCTCCGTTACTCTCCGCTATATCACCCCTGTGACATTCTATCAGAGAAATATGTACTCAAATTACCCGTCCTTAGAGAATATAAAAATATTTCAAAGTATGTATTTACATTCGATAGATTCCCTCTTTACAAACGACTTGTCATGGTGACCTTGCGTCCTGATTAGCGTATGACGTCATATTCCTTCTGGGATCGAAGTAATCTTTATTATAAAAGTGAGTTAAAGTATGATGTTATTCAGGAGTGATGCAGAACAGAACCATTGACGCATGTAATTCTATGGCACATGACAAGATGGTTATCTTTGTCATGATAATACGCAGACTGAATTAAAGGTACCATACAGCCCATAGGATATTTGGAAACAAGTCTATCAGTGCCTTGTCTCACTTACCTTTATCAACTCTCTCAACAGAACTTATTTTGCAATACATTGGTTTCATTTCAGCATAGTTTATCCCTTTAGAAACAGTGAGATACACTTATCATTGCCGTGCAGTACACTAATTGTAATAGATGTTAACAATGATACCTTTCATTTGTGGTCCAGACTGATGAAATACAGAAAGATGGTGATTACATTTAACACGCAGTACAATGCTTACTGGAGGAGTGTATTACCTACCTGACTGTAATGTCAATGTATCTCTATTCGATGATTGTCTTGTAATAGGTATATATAACTAACTTCTTGTGCCAAGAGTAATGAGTCATTTACAATATTATATCTTAAAGTTCTGGTGTTAACATCTACTTAAAAACTGATAAAATCCTTGAGGGCACACATTTCTCGATAGTCACATTTTCCATAGAAATGTTGTAAATTTTAAGTAGAAATAGTTTAAATAGAAAATCAAGACCCGCAAAATACAATGTTTATTCCTAATGCAGGATATTGACCATCCCAAAACACACTCTCGTGATATCCTCTATATATTAGGTTCCAGTTCTTACAATCATTTTGAAGTATGCCAATTGTGATCAATGAGAGAATAAACAAACATAACAAAGGTGGAAAGATTTCTAAATAGCCTCCTGTTCAGGATACCAGACATATTACAAGTCAACTTCGGGGACAATGGTTGATCAAGCTTTTATCGATGGAAAGTTATTAAGTTTAAAACTGATGTTTAAAAATTATGTAGTTTATTATGATTAAATTTGCCAGAAGCTACAATGTCGTTCTTATACTTTTGCTGATTAATTTACAGTCGTTCTCTTTAAAAGCTTACAGCTTTTATTCTGCAACATGACGTTGATTCACTTCTTCTGTATAACATTTTTGTTTCAAAGTTTTTATCTTTTGAATAAGCAATAGAATAATCTGACTGGAATTATGATTAATTTTGTTTTGTTCCTGAAAATATGTTTTTACCATGTATTTAATGTATGTTCTTAGGAACATACAAATCAATAACAATAGAGCGTGTTAGAAAAGCTTTGAGTGTATAGAACATAAAGCAATCTATCAACTCTTACAAAGTAGTATCCTAAGACAGTTCCTTGAAGCATGTATCTAACAAAAGAAAGATGCATTGAGTCTAGCCACTGTCAAAACAGCTGTCACTGTTATTAAGTCCACTGTTTGATAGTTCATCAACTTCCTATTGTGTTTATTATCAAATGGAAGACAACCCATGTGAGGTTATTCATATGGAAACTGTGTAGTGAATGCTGATAAAAACGCCAGCCATTATCTGATCCAGCCTGTTGCTCACAACACATGCAGCAATTGAAAATGTAAAGGCTATATATTATAGGACTTTTGACTTTGCTTCTTGATATATAACGTGGTCACAATATTTTAGATTGATTTTCTTGTAAAAATGACAACACATGTTAGTTATCATAGGAACATGAGAGAAAACTACTAACCCACAAAAAACAAGAATAATAATATATAGAATATTATATATGTACATACCAGGAACTAATTCCTAATCAATATGCATTCCGATATACATGTATCAATTTGTGAAGCATTGTTAAAGGTAGACTTGGAAAAGAGACATAGTTTACTGCATTACTCAGCTGTTACTTTAGTGAGTATAAAATTCACACAAGCACACACAAAAAAAACAAGAATAGGAATATTTCACTTTTACTTATAGTTTCTAAACAATATGCATACTGAATGTATGTATCAATATGAATATGTGACATAAACTTGGACAATGATCTGTTCACATACCTAACTGCATTAATATAGGGGTAACGTTGGTTTTCAGGGCATTATCATTTGCAGAAGCCCGAGGTCTGTAATTAACTGCCCGACGAAGGAGGGCAGTTGAAAAAAGACCGAGAGCTTCTGCAAATGATAATGCCCCGAAAAACAACGTTACCCCTATTATAGCTCAAATGAATGGAAATTGTTCTTTGTACCCGAATTCTCCTAAAAGTTTTAATTACAGTTGCATAAAACAGCAAAAACAGCAAAAACAGCATCGTGTTACCGCCGAGAACCACTGTGACGTAAAAGTGAAGAATGACGTCATAGTCGCTTGCCTTTCACGGTTGTTACAAACCCGAGCGGATTTGTCAGCCGTTGATCGGGGAAACGAAAGCAGTCTATTCTACTGATTATCATACTGATGCATAGCCGTGTTTTATTATATAACCATCCAGTAAAATAATGAATATCAACGAATCATTACATATTTAGCAAGTTTAGGCTGAATGCGTACTTAGGCTACCTAAATCTAACATTGAAGGTCTACCGGAGGTGACTGAGAACGATATTCTTCTTTATTTTTTTTAAAACACTTAAGAATCAGTGCGGTTGTATTGTCGCATCGTGTTTATGATATAATTTGGCAAAATTACGTGTCCTCGTTTGAAAGAAAGACATGTAAAACGTTTTAAAATGTTCGAGTCGATACGCTCATTTGGTCGCCATATTTGTTGAAATTTCCAGAGGAGATTCTAAAGTGACGTCACTTAGAAACACAGTGATAATGGCCCGTCGTCAGCGTTGAGAGGGCCGTTATCATTTGCAGTGGCCCGCTCATTTCTGATAACAAGAGGGTGGTTTCGTGACAATTTCATCCATTTTAGCTATAATCAGTTGTCAATTTGTCAGTTGTCTGTCTTCAATGGCTATCATAAATGTTTATCTCTGAATGTGATGTTATGTTTTGCAGCTATTTAAATCTTAACATAATTTATTATTTCGAAGTGTTATTACACTAATGACCAACTCCTGTAACTTTTTTCTCTCCTTAACATAACTATGGATTATGACGTTCATTGCTTTATCGTTGTGATTTTGCTTTTATCTAGAATATAAATTCATCACACAGATACACAACAATAATGTCTCAATTTAAATATCACTGTTGAATTAATTTGATATCGCGATTTCGATATATTAAGTTTGAAATAATCGAGAATTCTTCTTTTTCTCAACGCATATACAACTTTAAAAGATTTATTGTTAAAGTTTAATGTAATTAATCACCCATTTGTCTCGTGTAGTCAAAGAAATCATCAGTAATTGGAGAATTAACGTAAAACAATGCAATAATGATTTGGATTTCTATTAAATTGATAACATGAGAATATATTTTACTGGCATGAATTATTTTGAATGAATTCCAACACAGGACAGGTTATTTTCGACGGAATAATTATTAAATTGATATATTACTTAGGAGATAAACCTACTGTGTTTTAAAATCAGAGACATGTTATACTGGATTGATAGCGAGTAAATTTTAAATTGAAACCGAAACACAGTAGGTTTATCTCCATCCTACCATGACCGTTTTACCATGGGACTCTTTTTGTCGGATGCTGACAGTGCGTACAACGGCAGGGTGCGAGCTCCGAATTACGTTCGAAAAATCCTTTGTGACAACAGCAGCGATTTCATACAAAAAAATATTGTTGTTATACACAAAGTTTCTCCCCACAAGTTCTCTATTTAAAAAAATCTAATATATGTGTCATTTATTACGGGAGTTTTAATTTTGTTTTCCCAACATTCGCGTTCACAAAATCAAGATTCGTATTTCCTGAAATTCGCATTTTTGTAATAACCCTCATAAACATATCACGCGACGTTCAAAATGGCTACCGTTTGCCAGCAGCTGTGAATGGCGAGCTTGAGGACTTTATTAAAATGAATTGTTCCAGGTGGGGAGGGTAACTGTCTCATTCGGGTAAGGAATACACATTCTAGTTATACACGTAGGTGTGCAGATGATATGACATGTGTATAATTTCTTATTTTGCATCAAAACGTTACGCTCGGTTTTCAGACCCGGCTGACTATTGCGTCTTGTGTCTGCTCACTTTCTCAACTGCATAAGTGTCGCTATGTGAAGATCTTGTTACTGATGATGTTTGTCTTGCTAATCTATCATACAGGAAAGATTGATTTGATTAGTATCAGTCATTTATATGTCCACAAGTAGAGCACATTTTAGAATCGGCCGTTTGTTCGGATAGATTGTGACGTCACAAAGTAGATACGTCAATACGCGGTGAAGCGGCTCTAAAATCAGAGGAGGTTCAATCCAGAATTGATCACGCTAGATTTTTTCTGGAGAACCAATCAGAATCGAGTATCCAGCAATGTCATGGTAGAATATAATTTAAATACGTTGATGTTTTATATGTCACAGTACGTTCATCATCCAATAGAAAATGTTTAAAAATAAACGATACATATAGTGCAACATATCTGCAGTAAAAGAAAGTAACAGTAACTTACAGAATATATTGATATCTTAAAGGCGATGTAGCACGATGTTACTACTAAATAAAGTGCTCTCAAATAATATAAACTGACGGGCAAAAGAAAGAATAACACTCACTTGTTTTCGATTAATTAAATATTTTTAAGAAATGAGGTTCATTTGATTATAAAAGGATACAATAACACCTTTCGGCAGTAGTTTGACTGACTTAATTGGTGACTTTTTTATTTTTAGATTAAAATTAATGTCATTATTGAAAGACAGGGGTAAGAAATGAAAGTTACACCAACATGACCCCTACCATGTTCAAAATGTTGGAAATCTGTGCAGGACGAGGTACATTTATTGATTTTCACACAGAGTATGTGTTATATGTCGAAGAACAGTTGTGTTTTATCAAAAATAATTTCGGTGAATTTCAAAATTTAAATTTTTAATTTTAAATAACTGCGTAGAGGTATTCTTTGACTGATTTAATGTTTTGGACTAATTTCCCAAACAAGTCAGTTTTTTAATACGACGTTGTAAACTCGAGATATATGTCTTTGAGAATTGTACATATGATAAATACAACTGAGTGATGTACTTTATTTTGCCCGTCAGTGTATAATTGTTACCATAAATGCAAATATATCATAAACATAATCATAATACTCCTGAATCAATACGAAGTGTTATAAAAAGAAAGTTGGTTTGGTTAAGCCATGTGAGTTCATTTGCCATCGAGCAGCCGTTTTAATGTGTTCACATTAAAATGGCTGCTCGAAGGTTGTTCAAGTGGTCTGACTGATGTTGCGATATCTAAACACTGAGTAGAGTTTAAATGATGGAATGGTCAACCATGTCTGAACTCTCAGGAGACCTACAAATCTACCTCACACCCATGCGTTCAATACCACTGTCACTTAATACCTCGTACCATTTTCTTCGAATACGGATAACTGTATACTATGGATATAGATAATCGTGTAAAAATCGTGTAATAGATCATGTAATGATTTTTGTATTCATAAATGAAGCAATATGTTGTATAAATTTTAAAATAAATGGCAACATATGGAAAACATAATATGTAAAAACATGCTACAGTGCCTTTAAGGACTTTTGCAAGTAATGCATTACACAAGGATTGGAAATGAAATAGGTTTCAATAAAAACAAATGTTAATATTAACATTTAAGCTTTATTCAATCACTGTTAATATTTATGTGTTTATGCCTAAAATGGTTAACGTATCAAACTAGTCTATAATACGTCATGTTGTTCAATGAACTTAACACCCAGTTATTTAACATAAATATTCAGTTTTGTTGCTTCAAAGGGACACAAACATTTTGCTTTTAATTCGAATTCAGGTCTAAAATGCCATTTCGACCTCAAGTGGAATATTTCCATGAACAATGATGTTAAAAGCGCATTTATTGATCCAGTCCGGCTGTTCATTCCTTTGTGATAAGGAGTTTGAAAAGACATCCATTAAGGAAATCAGTATTTAATTCAAAATCATGATATGACAGTCAACACAAGTGCGTAATGAAAACAGGTGAGTAGGCATTAGGGGTGACTATTGACCCAAAGAGACTATTGCGATAGCGATAGTCTATTGCCACTTACTAAACGAGCAGTGGTTCATTCGAATAAGATGTGATTCTCGTGATACTTGCTGGTAACCAAAGATGTGATATATCCCTGGTTTGTATATTTATTAACCCCAATCTTGCGTTTAGCGCAAAGTCCTAAGTCTTCAAATTTGGTGTCGTCCTACATTTGGCAAAGACGCAGACACCAGTCGATTTTGGTGACCTTTACCTTAATTTCAAGGTCATATACTTCGACCACTTTTCGAACTCTTGATAATATCTCATGAACCCAAGCACCCAAAGTTTGTTGGTGTAAGTCTACATTAGGGGACAACGCAGAAACTAATTGATTTCGTTGACCTTGACCTTAGTTTCAAGGTGACTATGACACTTGACCAAATGATGTGTCTTACTAAACTCAATGTTAACGGCGGGGGACATTGCCATGTTAGTGGCAAATACTTGTTAAGTTCTAATTTAAATGTTAAATGAGTAATATAAACCATAACTGACTCGTCATTATATCACTTGTGTTATTCTCTCGCCAAGGCTCGAGAATTATGCAATTAATATAACATCAGAAATATAATCTATCATTCCCCGTCCTCATTAGTTGTTGTCTAAATCTTCCAAGAAAGATGCAAGGCCCAGATGAATATGAATATTAATGAATAGTTTGAGGTTGTAATTCGTGGCGAGAGACCATGTCACCTCAGAGACAATCGCTTCTCATACATATACAGTGTTTGTCTGATTCAGGTGTACATTATAACAAGGACGACATAGATTTCCCTTGGTCACTTGAATCACGCTATTTATGAACGAATTGTATTCACTGAGAGCACGTACTAGAATAACTTGTTTTGTACTGACTTTCTCCTATTTGCATTTAATCTGCGTGCGACAGTAACTCAAACGCAGAGACACTATTCACCCTGAACTTCTACATGTTCTTAAGGTTTATATTCTTATGGTGCATTGGTGACCTTTATTCGACCTTATCTCATGCATGAACATTAGCAACCCCGGATAAAGAGGAAGTACTAACAAAGTCATTAACAAAGTCCAGCCTTTCTGTATTAATTTATTCAACAGATTGTTTATTCGTTAAACCATGTTTTTGGGAGTGGTTGGAATGGCTTGTTTGACTCTCAAACAAAGAGAACATATGAAAAGTAAAAGGTCTACATAGTCATGTGTTATTGTTGACCAATTGTCCATTGAAGAGTGAAATGGGTTTCTTATGGTGTTAGACTTATGATGTCTTATCGTGGTACGCTCATGTGAACGGGAAACAGCGTCCCTGAAGATCAATCAAAATTATTTTCACAACCATAAGAAAGCAGGATATGTCCCTTCAGGGAATACGAATATGGAGTGTGAGCAGTATCAGTAAAAATAATTGTTATGAATGGCCGTTCTCGTTGTAAATATTGTGGATGAGAAATGTTGGAGAATGGAAAGTTGCTTTAGAAATGTTCTCGGGAGTGAATATAATGATTAGTTATTATTTATAAGTCAAATTTGTAACGCCCAGGACTAAGTTGATACCTTTTTAGTCATCTAGTCACTTTTGACTGCATACATTTGAATCCATACATGTATCACTTATATTTGTGACCTATGTGATGCTAAGATCTTAACATTCATAATACAAAAGTTGTTATTATGTAAGCAGATTTTCCCAGCAATTTGATTGGTTTAGAGGTAACCATATGCATCGACAGAAAAGCATATTGACTCAAGCCCGACTCGTATTGACTTAGTGAAGTCAAATGATTGTTGTATGACATCATGCTATTGTCCCCATGATGTCAGTTGACCGTAGTTGTAACGTAGTTGTGACGGTATTTTATTGTTTTACTGTCGTTTCTGTATAAATATATAATAAAACAATTATGGACCTTGTCCTTGAACACTATTGTTTTCTCGGGTCCATAAAACAGGTATTGACCTCATCAATAGTCTATAATTGTAAAGTATTGCCCCTGAGACGAATAAAACACAGCAGAGAGCATAAAACACGAAGGGCACAGCGATTAAGCACAACAATGAGTCTTTGATTTCTTATATGAGATGCCCTTGAATAATTACTCTCTTTCATATAAAACCATGAAATAGTATGTTAGTTTTATAAACTATATTTTGAAAATATTAAGGCCTCCCGTCGTAGAACACATTTAATCATTTTAATGCAAAAATGTCATTTGCTAAGCGACGCTCTAACTGACGTCTTAAAACAAGAGCATGTTTTATTGTCTCATAAAGCAGGCTGTCGGTCCCATTGATCGCCTGTGTTTTATTTCCGTGGATATCTTAGTTAGGCATCAAGTTAGTCTTGAAGAAACCATTAAAGTTCACAAACTTAGTGTCACTAGTCCACAACACACGATTGTGAACACTAAATATTCCTCTTTGATCAAAGCTGTTGCTGTGTATGTAAACCATCCAATTTATTTTGACAGTGAATTCATAAAATGGCATAAAATTACTGTTAAATTTCAGAAGGTAACATCGTTGAAGAGAAACTATATTTTCTTCAGCAACATAAACTTTTGGCACTTCAGAATATTTCTAATGGTCTAAACACGTCAAATTTTAAAAGCAACGATGTTTAAATAGCTAATCCTTTTATGTTGGCTTCCCTTTTCAACAAGGAAGTCGTATAGAACAAAAGAGTTTGAAGTTATGACCGTACGTTATTGTTTGCTCAGACTGCAACTCATTGTGCTATTTGTGGCTGCGAGTGTTCAGGTATCGCCAACTGATTGTTATGGATTCTCAGATCCAACCAGGAAGATTTTGTAAAGGTTGTTGAATAAGAACTGTACTTGTAGGAAACTATACAATTGTTTGATATGAACAATGATGACGCTGAAATGTTTTTCCGTTGTCGTTGCTGAATTGAACTGAATGCAATATTTGAAATATCAAACCGTTGACACATAGATAAGTTTTATTAAATTGAATATGACTCAAAATGTAAATGTTTTCAACAGGGGAGATACAGTGAACTTAATAAAATAACGGCACTTTGTAGTTTTCTTAAACTGCAACTCTTCTAAGTATTTCCTGACTTAAAAAAATAAAGCAATCTTACAACATTTCCAACAAGGACGTTACAGCGTATTTTACAAAATCAAATGCACTTTGAAGTCTGCAATGGATCTAAGTGCTTCATTTGTAAAGTTATCCAAATGAGGACGTAATATTCAGCCCCTTTTATCCGTTTTCGACTTTAAATTAAATTGAGAGCTATAACAAATCATTTGTACGCTGCTGATTTTCAAACACATGTTTATCTCCTTAATGTCTTAAATTTTATCTTAATCCACCAAATACAGTTTACAGGTAAAATTGGTAAAATGTTTAATGTTAATGTTAGTCAACCAGAATTGAGTGAGTTGGGTATAATGTTAGATTGGAATGCAACACGGTTCATAAGAAGGGGTGATGTCGATACCTCCTTTTTCATACGAATGGAATCTAAAACAGGAATTCGGTTTTGGTTTAATACACCAACAGAATTATCAAAACCATAAAGACTTCGTATATGTATTTTGTAAAACGTAATGTTAATTAATAGTTAATAATATTCTGAATTCATCTTGATGTTGATCTATGGAAGTCCCAAAAGCGTCTTCATCTACCAGTGTAATTGTTAATATAAACTCCAAATGAACGTCAATTTATTATTTAGTGTGCGTTGATGAAGAATGATATTATGTCAATATACATGCAATTGTTATAATGTCATGCAATGGGCAAACGTGTTAAACATTTCAAAAGTTACATGTTTAAAGACAATACATTTTCAGATGGACGGAAAAGGGGAACAGATCACTTGTTCACGATGTATCAAATAATTAAGTAAGTACAATTCAGAATACTTAACATTATGACCTCAACATCTTCAACAGGTGGCCATCAACATTAATGAATTACTGTGATGTATAAACTGGGTAAAATACATTCAATCGATTCATCTAAAGTGTAAATACCATATCAAACATATTCCAATGAACATGATATATGGATTTTAATAGGTGAACAAACATATGATTCAAACTCGTTCAAGCAAGGAATGAGCAGTGGTGTGTGATTTGTCACATTCATTTCAACTCTTCCTTTTGAATTGTTGGGTGACTTGATTAAGTTCAGTTACATTGGAAATATGTCAATTAATCCGGTGGTTCTGCAGATCTGGATTTGCATTAAAATACGTAACTAATATTTGTTTAATTTAATTCATTAATTATAACTATCAATCTTGAAGTTTGTGGTGAAGGAGAGTACAATCAGGCCTCATGAATTCAGACTGTTATCTGCTCTTAGCCATTTGCTGTTCGACTGACAATATACAAATATATCAGTACGAAGAAAATCTCGTCAATCAGTCGGTTGAAGATGAAATACTTGCCCCCTAGAACATGAAGCAATTGCATAATATTTTATCGATGCATGTATTACTGTAGAATTTAATACAATCAATTAACAAAATATCCTGTTATAAATAGCTGTATCAAATATTTGACAGACGAGTTTTTAAAGAGAACACAACACCGAGCTATCCATCATTGCTTAAAGTCGTCATGACATGTTTCTAAAAATGTTTTTCCAACATGTTTTTAACAAAATATGATACATTGTGTCTAGACACATTTTATCAATGTCACTGGTATTTAGTGCACAATTTGATAATGGATCAAATTTCCTTTGTATTTATTATCGAATGTCAACTATTGAAGATAGCAACACTAACTATATTCAACGTCTGTAGTCCCTGGGGATAAATAGATGGTTATATTGTTCTACTATTTCCTATAAACATCAAACGAAGGACAGAAGAGGCACAATCTATAGTTCCTGACGAAATCTTAGATTTTGAATAAATGTCTGATAACTCGGCTTCAAAGTTGTGTAAATATCAGCAGTTACAACAAATTGGTTAATAGTTTAATACATTTATGTATATAGTTATTATTTCACATGCAAATTGCACATACAGTTCATTATTAAGTTATTGCAAATACAGTTCATTGTTAAGTTATAAGTCCTAAGTTATCAAAAATGTTGACAATATTCCACGAACTATATGAAAACTATCATGATAATCCCATTATTTTGCCTGTAAAGTACATATATTTACAGTCGGCTGAATAGTTGTGAATAGCTACCGATAGTCAGGGCTCAGTTTACCAAGACGACTGGCTTCGTGATTAGATTTAAACGATTAGAGGATGACTCCAATCATGATTCGATATAAATCTGCAAAAAACGAAATAGGACACTTAACTTCCTTAGCATTAAGTCTTAAAACGTTCGCTCCGTCATGATGGTGAAATCGATATCTTATTAATGTCTTATACTGAAATATATAGAGGATATTTTGTGTTTTCAATGTGATATCACTTATCTCTCATCGAGTGACGGGGTAAAGCCGATATTTTCACGAGATGAGAGATAAGTGATATTGTACTGAAAACACAAACTATTCTGTTTATTACATGCTTCTGTGTTCGGAAAGATGGTGTTTTACGTCCAAAAACCGCTTCAACTGAGCGAGTTCTGGCAACTTCATTGTTGCTATATCACTAAGCAACGGCGATGTCGTCGCGTTGATTGTAAACGTTACGCCATGCCACTGTACACATGACGGCATCCCCTCTGTGATATTTCACTGTGTTGAGAAAGTGATATCAAACTGCAGTAATGAGAACACATGTTCTCAAACTGAGAAAACTCAGTCTCACATCCCTTGGCATATAATAAAAGTTGTTACTGGTGATTTGAATTCGATACAAATATGTTTATCTTTAACCGAATTGTGTTTCTTGAGGTGAGGTGAGGTCAGTTTAGATTTAATGATGCTTTCAAGAGTATTATTTTATTTGACCTTTTCTCACGATAACATAGGACACATATGAATTTATTTTGAAACGAATGTTTCTGTGAGTGCCATTATAAATGACCAATTTCATGAATTAAAGAAAGCAATAAAACTTTCGATCTTGTTATATATTCCTCCGGACTTACTATCAAAGACTTTCTAAATGGCCAACACGTCTAACAGTTCATTGATTTTCTTGAACAATGAACAGAAATCTCCGGTAGAGCTATATTTATGATGACATATCACGATGCACGTACATGTACCTGAAGGAAAAGTATCATCCCTGCAGGGAACACGGGAGTGTGAACAGAGAAAAGTACGAACAATGGGGGTTGTGATGAATGGCCAGTTTGATGATTAAAGAAGAGTAGAAGAGTGATTCACAGGTTTTTCCTTAGAAACATATTTGCGGATGTACGTATTTTCGGAGTTGAATCACAAAGTTAAGTTAAACATGGCCAATAAAGACTTCGTCATTTTCGCATTTATATTTGTTTATAGACATGTTGAACATGGGGAATCTTGTAAAAAGATACGTTATTCTGAATTAGCATGTAATAAATTCATTGTCTTGTAAGTTATGTTATATGGCTTAAGTTTGACGCAAATTTTTTTTACAATATATATGTAGTTATCTATATAATAAGAGGATATCACATTCTCTTCAAAAGAATTATGCTGGAAATTGATATTGGTGGACATTGACCGATTATAGGGATGACTCTGACACATAAATGGAATAATGTGTTCTTTCAAAAGTAATACTTGGATATGGTTGAGCATTGATTGATCAAAATGTGAAGATGACGTTGTGTTATAGTTGTTAATCAACATTGTTTTCTGGCACTTAATTATAATTTATTCTTATAAAAATATTACAGTGGTTTGTTGAAATGGACAGGAATTAATTTGTATGAGTTTCGTTTGGAGATGATATTGATTGATATTGATCATGTACAGAGAATATCATATTTTATTCAAACAAGTTGTTTTCCCTTGTCAGATTTTGTCTACAAGGAAGACATCTAAATCTAACATTTGTTTGAAAATAGTTTCATAATTTGGTAATGTGAAAACAACTATTTTTATGGTACTAGACCTTTTAACTGGGGCTTTCTGGTAACACATGAACAAAATCATACTAAATTATTTCTGTCTGGGTGTAGTAGTGTAGTGTATATGCAGAGGAAAATGAACGATGTTAAAGCAACATTCAAACTCTAGTGATGTCACGCAGTAGGTCGAATAATATTTGCAGTTTCTAGATTGCTCATATCCCAATTAATATGATTGTATCTTACAGTATGATAAAGGTGAGAACATATTCTACGGTTTATTTGTGAAACACATTACTAGTGACGAGAAAGGTTAGTTAAGACTGTGAAGACCTCCTCTAAAATCAAACTGAACTTATCAAGCAACTCATGACATGAAATATAAAAATATAATATATTACATGTAGCTCATCAGGCTTGAAAGGTCCAATCTTCTCATGGCATAGCATGGCATATAATAGTCTATCTATTCTTTCGTAAAGTGCTGGGTTTTAGCTAAATACTGTAGTATATAAAGTTCTTCAGTTTCTTCTCTCGAACAGAAAGCTGACATGTCATGTACATACTCCGTAACCAGTTAGCATTCTGAATTGTAGATTTGTTGATTGGGCCCTGAAAATAAGGCTCACAGGGTCATAATAAAAAAAACTGTTTTTCATATTCTTCTGATCGACAAAGCGTAGAAATCTCAAATCATGTGTACGGTTTTGTAGTCTATGGGGATTTTAAATTGTAAATTTGATTACCATGTGTCTAATGGAATTTACGCCCTAACAATTATTTCAACCTTCGTCTCAATATTGAAAAGTCATAGAAAGTTGAACTCTTGTGCACATGGTCTTTCCAAATCGGGATTCTAAATTCGGGTCACAGAGGCTACATCATTAAAAACTATTATCAATGTATTATATAGAACTATATCAGCCTTAGAAAGCTGAAATGATGTTTAGAAGACATTGGTCAATGGGGAATGCCTTGAATAACATACACTTGGAAAGCAACACCCTAGTTTGTAAACTAAAATATTTTGGCCGGGCAATGTTAGGATAAATTTAATTATTGTATCACCCCAGCCATAACTAGTGTTTATATATTGACTAATTCTTTGACATAAAAATCCACCATATGCAACAATTATGAAAGTAAGAGGAAAAAAATTATGTTACTGATTTACTCAAAGTAACCATTGTCCTGTGCAAAACAAATATGCGATAAACAAGTAATTTATTGTGAACAACATTTTTATACGAAGTATACCATACACAAAATTTAAAAAAATTAAAAACATTTGGGTGCTGCTTAATTAATTTCAAAATTGTATAGTTAATGAAAATATAAAATCAAGTTTTTATTTCCAACCTTATATAATATATTATTCAGAGCCTGGTGAACTACAGAGCCGACAGCTTTATTTTATTAATTTCTTTTCTTTCTGTTTCCACATATTCAAGTTGAGTTAAACATCATATTCCTACTAAAGAAGGTTCTAAATTACGTTGGGCAAGGAAAGCAATTGCAACAGTCAGTTGTTAGTCTTTCATTCGTGATAGTAAAAATCACTCTCAGTCAAAATCAGCCTACAAACGTCCGATAAAGAAGTAAGCAATATTTTAAACTTATGATACACATATATGTCGTTTTATTAAATCAGTTGTCACGCAAATACTATTGCCAAAGATTGATGAAGCGCTATTATTGCATTAACTGGGTCAGCGAGGGTTAAAATTACTATAAACCTGAAATCCTGATTATTGACTCTTTGGTTGATATAACTGCAGATTTTGGTGGCTTTAGACCGTTCGGGCAGCCACAGACTTGACAGATTTTTGTCTTTTACACACTTATAGTGAAACCTTAAAAGGCCTTAAGAGGCGTTGACTAATGTTGGTTTATCAAATTATATTATTGAAAAGCAATCATGTTGATATTATTGCATGATATCCAAATCTACATTAATGACACATGTTGGGGATCTTTTCAAATTAGATCTTTTAAAGCACTGTTCCACGCCAATTGCTTGAAACTACAAACTACTATCATTTATTTTAATCAAGGGCATATTTATGCAATGAAACTTTGTATATTAACGGGTAACAATTACAATGTATGTTGCTATTATTGCATAATATTCACAGTTACATTAATAACAAGTGATGTGAATCTCTTTACATCAGATCTTTAAGTAATCCTAATCGAAAATATCTTTAGATGTCGTAAATTTTCATTAGAATGTTTTGCATTTGTAAATACGGTTTTGAATTGACTTTCAGTGGATTTCAACTACATGAAAGGATCCTTGTTCACAATGATTTATGGTTCATTCAAGACAAATTTAATTGATTGATTTAATTGTCGTAAGATAAGACACCCATTTAGCCTATTTGTGTCAGTATTAGTAATCAAAATGCAGCACCGGGAATCCATGAAACTTAAAAAGATCATACGTTTGCTCTAAGGAATAAATTTTCTGTGTAATTGTTTGAAATATTTCAGAAGAGAGTTTAGGACGTTTTCATGTGTCAATTACAACTCAACTTAACATTAATGCGTTCATTTTCTTTTCAGCCAAAGAAATCACACGTAGACTTTAACTTAATTCAAACACTTCCTGTTTCTCTCTCTCTCTCCTCTATGTACCATGGTAGAAATTTCAATACTCACATATGACCCACGAGAGTTTTCAAATGATAAACTCGCACTCTGGCAGGCGATGTTAGTGCCGTTATAAGAGGATAATCTAATTAGAGGTCATGCCTTGCAATAATGTGAACCGTCAACATTATCAACGTGATCCAGTTACCTAATATTGCAATTCTAACGTTGCTGACTAAAGTGTTATATATTCACGAGGGTACAAGTATTTGCAACATTCCTGATGGTCTTATTCTTTTCCTCAAGTAATTACAGATTTGTTGAGATCGTGCTCTCGCTCTACCCATTGCATGAGGTATGATAGCTCGTGTTCTGTGTTTTCTGCACATCCACCAATGTACAGGTTTAACAGGACCAACCACAAAATTCCATAAAATGTGTATCAGCTGATAAAACCCTGTTTTCCCACATTCATCAAAACCTATATTCACTGTTAAATGTATAGACATGGCTTCAACCAAACACAAGTTACCGAACATTTAACATTTTTTTCTCATAAAACACACATGTTTACATGTTGAATCATAGACCTACTGTTACATTTAAGTGTATTAATTAATTTTAAGCAAATAAGCTTTGGGATATAGGGATAATATCAGCATCATAACGCATGAAATAAAGTTCCCTAGCAAGCCATAACTCGGTTTCCATCACTTACTAATTGAAACCTTGCTGCATTTTGTAAACTCCTGTTAGGGTAGTAGCTCCTTGTACGTTCATAGTACCCGCATCAGGGAAAGTTAACACTTTTCCCATAAGGATTATCAACTATACATTTGGTCATCTGTAGCCCCTCAAAAGAACTTCATATGCTTCATCCTTAGCTTCTTTTTGAGAGAAAATCCCCGAAAAGCTGAATGTTTTATTGACTCTTTTGCCAATGGGTATACTGGATATGATTGATGTACATAAATGCGCCATGCTTGATGCACATAAATATGTTCCAAACTTATATTATGTTTTTGTTTATAGATACAAAACCAAGTGATAACATTTACATTTTCAAATGACAAGTGGAAACACTTCATATTCTGTCATCGAGTATGGTTACCAGCAATGTGTTGAATCTGTTAACAATCTGCAGCGTTACGATATTGACATTTCAGTATGTGACTCATATCACAGGATGACGATGATCAATTACACATGGAGATGAGACACTAGACCGACTGAAATCACTCCCTGTGATATAAAACACGTGTCTGTACTGAAGGTCAAGAAAACCAATCAGTGTCAGATCAATTATTCAAAAGTGAACGCTTAAGTTCATTCAGTGATCTTTGTCAAATAGCAAACTTACCAAAAACACGCCTTCATAGGAATAGATGTTGCAAAATGTCAAAACCAGTCCTTCTATGATGATACATGTTGCATATTAAACAAACAGTCCATAGACGTATGTAGTGATTGGTAAATAAGGGGAAAAGTTCACTGGGGGAGTCACACGGTTCTGTCAAGCCAGTGAAGTTCAATTAGAGTAATCACTGGTTAATCTAAATATTTGGACGGTATTCATATTGAAAGTGTTCATATTTCATTCGTGCTGTTCAAACGTGTGACTCTCACCTGATCAATAAAGGTAAAATGACAACATGTCGGACATCTTACAAAGCCACGACTCCCGGTTGATGATGCATCTGATCAGCTTGTTTCTTATATAATAATTATTCGTATCCTATTCACTAGTAAAATGGAGGTTTTACTTATCCGATACATTGCATTGGCAGAAGTATTATTACTGTAGTTTATAACGGTGAACATGATGCAAAGAGATGCCACATTGATGTTTGATACTCTGTATGTAATGTAATATAGTTTACAAATATAAATGTTATTCTTACAATGCATCTATCAACCGTTATCAGTTACTATGTGTGCATGCTTTCATGGCTGGCTGAACTCGCTAATGTGCTCAGGGTATATTTCAACATTTCTGATAATTGAACCAAAGATAATAGTGTTTGTATTACAGTTCCCATTCTCGTTTACTATACTACCAAGAGTTAGCAACAGCACTCAAGTTGCTAGAGGAGCATCATTACCCTTGTCTAACGAAAGCTGACATATTTATGGCAAGAAGGTAACCTCCACAACTGTAACAGTAATATTGCAAATAATGTTATCCACAATATACACATGTAAAAAATATTTGCATTATCTAAATGAAATGTTTTTCTTATGACTCTGGACCTGGACAACTTAAAATCTACTACAGGGTTACCATATGTAAACTAGATTAACTACCGGTTGTTGGACTTTTGTCATGGAGGCTTACGGCTTACATCTCGCTACAGTTTGCTTGCAGTTGGTGCCTGACTCTGAGGATGTTGGATAAAATCGTAATAATGTTAACTGAAAAAACTATTGTGGACAGTGGGATCTCAAATATACTAATGATTCATCTACAAACAAAGTATGGAACAGTTTGGATGGAAAATCCTAATTTTTCAAACTCTTCAATCTTTAGTGACCAGTTTGCATCTTCATGACCAATCTATACGAATTTACACAAAGTTCAAGTGTACATTATTCAGGTAATGGATTTCACGCAAACACGTATGTACTTAAATAGTTCTAAAATTATTGTTAACATTTTATTTACAAGTTATTCAAGCTTAGGCTATATACTAAAATAATCATCACAATTCAGACAAATTTGAAGGACTTGGGATTGAGTGAAATAAACACTATCAGTTGATGTGATGAGGACCGTGATGGATTTCCTATATCAGACAAATAATCATTATCTTCAGCGGGGTGAGCCATGTATTGTGTGTTGGAGATCGTATTGTCATCTTTCTCTATTTCATCTGTCTGGATCACAAATGAAAAGTATCATTGCTAACATTTATCCTGATTAATGTACTGGAAACAGATAATTGAATTTACAAGTTGTGAGAGAAACAAGAACAGTTCGAAATTAACCTAAATATGTATAGTATTTTGTGTTTGGACAAATACAGATTAGCCAAGCTTGTATATTTACGTGTTTGCAAGAGTAACAAAGGACAATAAATGTCATGCCGCGAGACCCTAAGGCTTTTGATAATGCAAGCTTGAAAACAAGGGAAACGATTCGTTGATAAATGTGCAAAACAAATTGTTTCAATGCAATCAAGGTAACGTCTACATATCTGTACATTTTAGTATGTAGTCCTCCGTTACTTAGTACCAACGTTGTGTTTGTCTAAATAATTCCATAAGAAAGCAAAATAATCAAAGTATCATTTTTCATCATGATTGTTTCAGCTATGTTAACTGTGAATACAACCCTACCATTAAACTGCAACTTTTAATTCAGCAAGATAATTCATTGCTACATTCACAATTCAAAGCAAGCAAGATATTAACATGTATAATCAGTTGCCGAGTTTCCTCTTAAATGACGATGATACTAAGCAAGTTAATCATTGAAGATAATAGTAACTGTGCATCCTACTCCATCAGTGTATTTGCATCTGATACGCTACTGCATTGCCCTGATTTCTTGAGCCCTGTAACTGTATAAGTAATCTTGTATAAGCCTCACCTTAAACTATAGTTGTAAGTTTCTAATATATTTATCGTCTCTAACTTGAAGAATGATAATACAGTAATCGGAAGTCTCCTAAGTACATCTATTGCGTCAAAAGCATTATGACGAGATAAAATACATGACATATTCTCTAAATACTGAGACAGCTTATCAAATAATCTTTTCTATGATTTAAGTCCCTTGCGTCTTTCCGCTGACGAGAGAACAATATGGTGCATGCTGTGAAATTATATAGGTCGTTGCATCTGTAAATTGTCACGCAATCCCTTGGTGCCAGGAATACAGCTTGTGTGGCATTTTCCAAATTATCATCTCTAAAACTGCCAGCGGAAACACCATGATTGAGTAACTACAGAAGAAGATCTGGTCTGAATTCGACTTTAAGAAGTATACCACTGTTACCACCTACTGCATTGATTGTATTTAAAAGAATGCTATCTTTAAACATTACACAAGTATTATGAAAAAAACCTTACAAATAGAAAACATTGTGCATAACAATTCCAAACAAAGAGTTTAATATGCATGTAAGTATATGATGATAGACACCAATACTAATATCAACTCGACCCCAATATCGTAACACTGAAAGCTAGTTACTGCTGTGTTTCACAATTCAGACAACGTAAAGCATCCATTCCAACAACTTCAACTGTAAGTCTAACTTTCTTCGTGACTAATTCCACCAAAATACTCCTGGAACCTGTTGGTTGCGTGATGTCTGATGGAAACAGCAGTCCAAGTAATACCTTGCATGAGCTGTGGCAATTACTTCTTCCTCACAGATGAAACTGGCTAATTTGGACATAAGTGATCCATAATGCCAGACAAGCTAGTGATAATGCCCAATCACTTTCATGTGCATATTATAAACCTTCATTGATACCGATCCTTTAAATGCATTGGACAGTATTTCTTGTATTTTCCCCAGACCTACAATTTCCCTGGCCAGTATATTGTCAAAGTGTTGTCGTATGTCAATTCAATGTGATATCAACTTGGAATATTCATCTTAAATTACAAGAAGTCAATTTTGAAACCCTAAAGAGTAGCAAAATAATTATTTTACTAGAATTAACATGAATATTGTTTTCGTTAAAAAACATATCTTACCATTTCTTCAAGGCAGGTGCTTCTAAGGAACATTACAATCAATTGATAGAGACTGTTAGACACCTCCAAACATGAGCAATCTATCAACTCTTTAAAAGAAGTATCCTAAAAAGTTTCTTGAAACATATTTCCAACAAAAGACTGGTGCATTGTGTCTAGACGATGTCAAAACAACTGTCACTGTTATGAAGTCCACTGTTTGATATTTCATCAACCTTGTATTGTGTTTATTATCCAATTGATGACAACCAATAATGGGAATATTCATATGGAAAGCGTGCAGTGAATGTTGATAAACACGCCAGCCATTATATGATTCAGCCTGTTGATCACATGCAACAATGGAATAAAAATAGGCTATATTAAAAGGACTTCTGACTTACTTCTTGATATATAATGTCGATGCCTCGCCGCTAATGGCATTAAACAATTACTCACTCACCCACTATAATGTTGCCTAATAAATTCTCCAGTACTTTGGTTAAAATCATCAGACAACTCAGAGACGCAGAGAGGGTTCTCATGAATCTTGTATTCAAAAGCATATATACAATCATGCGTTCTGCAACACACAGAAAAACACTTTGTAAACTACAGCTCTGTTAATGATTTAATATTATGTAGTTTCAAATCATTATACAATGTAAACACTACTAGCAAACTATCTCTGAATATAAATGAGCTCTCAGTAATATTTAGTTGCATAGTACAGTTATATTACACTTGGTTACTCTTACATGAATTACTTACTCTGAGATTATTAACTCAAGACATATGAATAACATCATGACACACATTATTCGATTCCAATGGAAAAATATGAGTAGCAGACATGGATTTTACTTGAATATATGCTACTTGCAACTGGAAAACATTGAACTATAACTCTAACAAACTCTTAATAATTGACAAACTTCAGGAACATTTACTCTACATGACAGTTGAGCACAAATCATTTTATACATGCAATAACACTTGCCCAGTACGTTACACATTAAAACATATAATATGGGCTGATAAGAAGTTAAAATGAGAGTTAAGCATTACTATACCTGAGGGTGGACCCTCCCTGGCTCTAGACATGTTTCTTATCTTTGTAGAACTTACATTGCTGAGAATAACTGCATCTATTGCATTTTGTTATTGTTCCCGCCTTTCTGTTTTGCCGTCTGCTATCTTACAAAAACTCCCAACATTACCATAATAAATTATTAACCAAAAAGGCTGCAATAAATGCTGCAAGGAGCTAAGCGGGTGAGCTCCTTGCACTGACGACAGTGCGCACTGTGATATGATACAAAATGTTATATGCAATGCATAGAGTTTTAAAAGTAGAAACAACACCCATAAAATCTCTTTCCAGGTAGTGATAAATATCATTGGAAATAGAGGAAATTGAAATAACCTTGTGAGATGAACGTTTATGATTACATTTAAGTATTTACACAAACATATGAATTTATAGGAAAGTATTCTTACCAGTTGCAGTTTAATGACAACGACATTTGTGACCTGCAACTCAAACAAAAGAAATAACTTCCTAACAAGCACAATCATGGCTGCGCTCTTCGTGTTTTATGCTCCCTGCTATGTTTTATTCAATGATAAAGAACGCCAACTCGTCTTCTATTTCATAAATGAAATATGTGTCTAAGATGTGCTATTTTCATTTGTCAATCAGTTACCTGGACGATATACAGTCGAACTTGTATTAGCGGCCACCTCTATAGAGCGGCCACCTGCTAGTTACGGTCACCCTAAAGTCCCCCCGAGCGATTTTATGTTATATTTTACCTCTATAGAGCGGCCACTTGTTAGATGCGGTCAGCGGCCACCCTAATTAAGTCCCGAGCGAAGGCTAGACTTGTTAGTAACGGCCATTTGCAATCACATGACTGTCACGTGATCGGGAAGTACGCTTGATCACTCACAGCAAGTGACCTCTCAGTGTCAATAAGCGAGCGTGTGGTCGTAATTAACATGTTGATTAGTTAGGTGTCACCTAACTCGATAACAATAGCGTGAGTACACAAGATTGTTACTTTGATATTCCCTTTGACAAATCGTTTGTGTTATCTGAGTTTGTGAAGCGTGATGGTGTTTCAATAAAGGTCAGTGCAGGTATAACAAATAATTTTTAAGATCATAATTTAACAATCTTTTAATGACTGTTATATCTTTATTGATTTTAAAAAGTACATTGTATTTTTAATTCTGTATGTGAAATATGCTCTCATTTTAGAATAAAATATGATATTAGAATTTTCGTTAATTGTCTTTGAGTATGACTGCACACCCGAACCTCTATAGGGTGGCCTTTATAGACAAGTTCGACTGTATTAAGAAGAGCATCAAAGATCGTTTGTTAACGTTCGAGCTATAGATTTAGTTGAATATTTGACTTGTGCATATATGTTTGCCGATAAAATGTATTTGCACATGTTGGGCTGCAATTCAGAGGTTGAACCATTGACGATATAGCTTCTGAGAAACTATGTACAAGTAAATAAATAATCTAAATTTATCCACTATTGGACATTGGTGCAGACTTATGTGTGATTAATGAAATGACATTCAGTAAATTAGGAGATTCATTAAATGAAAGTCCATCCATTGTGTGACACCTAGCAATGAAAAGGTTGGTGAGATAAGCACCGGTTAACTAGGTTTACCAATACCAGGTATTCAAATACACAGTTTATGGAAGGTTGTGCATGGACCTATAAAATCTGTAAATTGTGAGATGTGCAGAAAACATGGACAAAATGTTATCATCCCTCATGCAACGGGTAGAAAGGGAGAAAATGATGTCGACAATTATTCTGCAATACTGCACTTTGAAGAATAAAACCATCAGGAAGTCCACACATAGTTGAACCATCCGAAATACGTAACCCTTTAATCAGCATCGTTTGAACTGCAATATTGGGTAACGGGATCATGTGTCTGTTGACAGTTAACTTGATTTCAAGGAATGGCTTATAATATATTAGTGGCACATGAAAACTCGTGTTTATGTGTGAGTCATGAGTATGAGTCATGTGGACATATTACCAGGAAAACAGGATGTGTTGAAATGTAAAAGTTTCGAGGTGATTTGTTTGGCTGCAAATATTCTGAACAAATGAACGTTTAGTTGAGTGGTCATTCAACACGTCTTAAAATTTATTCTGAAATAATCCCATCGGGCAAACATAAACTCTTTTGAGACGACGGGCTGATTAGATTTTGGGGACCTTGACATTATTCTCAAGGTCACAGTGGAAGTTTGAATTTTTCGACATGCTAATGTACATGTAATTCTTGTCAGCGGGATATCTCAAGAACCATTCACAGGAAATCCATCATATCTTACATAAAGCACCTCCTAGGGGAGACGACGGGCTGATTAGATTTTGATGACCTTGACATCATTCTCAAGGTCACAGTGGAACTGATTTTTTTCAACATGATAATGTACATATAAATCTTGTCAGTGGATATCTCATGAACCATTCGCAGGAATTCCATCATATCGTACACAAAGCACCCCCTAGGGCAGACAAAGCGCTGATTAGATTTTGGTGACCTTGACATTATTCTCAAGGTCACAATGGAGCTTTGACTTTTCCGACATTTTTTGAAAGTTGATGTTGCTGATTTTGACATTATCTTTCAAATTTGCGGCGGGGGATCATGTCACCTTAGTGACAACCACTTGTTATAGAATATGACAAACATTATGGGGGGTTGTCCTTGTGAGAGTAATCGAGCCATGCTTACATTTGTTGTGTTTTGCTATCAAAGCAAATTCTCTCGAATCACATTCTTCCAAGGACCAGACAATTCCTTAACATAGACAGCCCGCATAACGCGAGAGATATAACTTGAAACATTGGTAAATAATTTACCAAGAATTCTAAAGAATTGAACTGCTTCGGCAAGAATATGATGCCTGTAACGAGTTTGACAGATTTTAACGCATCCTTTTTTGTTGTGTTCACCTTTTTATTGCTGTTGTATTATGTTTGCAATTATGTTTACCCATGTATGTACAATAGACCACAAACGTAAATCTCATTCAGTCTTTGTATGATCTCAAGCAACAAACCCATTTAACAATTTATTGAAAAATTATTTAATGAATCTTTACTTAAATCATTAAATAATTAGTTCATTCAATTTCCAATTAATTAACCCTGTCTAGTAGCATCCATGAAAAACAACTATTGTATTCATAACTATTAATTATATCTCATTCAATTGTGTTATTCCATAAATATATGAAACTTGGTTTCTAGTACCTTTTAAAAAATATGCCTTGCCTCAGTGAAACAGGTTATTAAGATTTATACACCAATGATTTCATCAAATGAATTAGTGATCATTCTATAATACTTATCTTATGAGCTCTACCTCGATTAATCTTGTTACTAGATGTTCATGTTGAAAGTTGAATCAATCATTTTGACAGATATGTGTAGTCATTAACTTCTAACAGCGTTATTAAGTAAATTAAGATAAAATAAACTTCAATTTTAACATTTTGCAGCATGTAATTGTGTCGTCATCATTCATTATTGAAATTGATGACGGTGAGAGACAAATGTGCATTATTATGTTTGCATGTAATGATGATAAATGAACGCAATTTCGATTTGAGGAAACATCTTTCAAGTTATTACAATGAATGGAAACCTTTTGGAAAGCTGTATTTCAAAAAGGCGATATCCACACACATATTGTTTACTTATAACATTGTGTCTATTATCATGTTTAGTGAGTGAGTGACAACTCAACACAACTCTCTATAAAAGATTCGTCACGATTACAGCTCAATCGTCGTACATAAACTACCAGGCAACAGAAAGTACACAGTGTTGTTTCTTTCATCATATGCGTGACTTCAGTTTCAGAAATAGCTCAAGTATCGATGTCGTACTGTCAAACTGAATAGTGCAGACATTAATTCAGCAGCCAAAGACTGCTTCTGCAGCATGATGGTCTTAATTAAATATGAGATTTCAAATATTTTATATATAAAGCCCCTGGAAGATTAATGCCAATATATTTACTCTTTGCTTATAATACTACATTTAAAAAACCCTTTTTTCTCTCAATCTGTTAATATGATATTCCTAAGAAGAAAAAGAAGAAACTCTGCTGTCGGGTAGTGATCATCCTCGGTTTCCAAGGGTTTTCTTTATGCTCCGTTACTCTCCGTTATATCACCCCTGGGACATTCTATCAGAGAAATCTGTACTCAAATTACCCGTCCTTAGAGCATATATAAATATTTCAAAGTATGTATTTACATTCGATAGATTCCCTCTTTACAAACAACTTGTCATGGTGACATTGCGTCCTGATTAGCATATGACGTCATTTTCCTTCAGGGATCGAAGTAATCTTTATTATAAAAGTGAGTTAAAGTATGATGTTATTCATGAGTGATGCAGAACAGAACCATTGACGCATGTAATTCTATGGCACATGACAAGATGGTTCTCTTTGTCATGATAATGAATTAAGACTGAATTAAAGACTGAATTAAAGATACCATACAGCCCATAGGATATTTGGAAACAAGTCTATCAGTGTCTTGTCTCACTTACCTTTATCAACTCTCTCAACAGAACTTATTTTGCAATACATTGGTTTCATTTCAGCATAGTTTATCCCTTTAGAAACAGTGAGATACACTTATCATTGCCATGCAGTACACTTATTGTAATAGATGTTAACAATGATACCTTTCATTTGTGGTCCAGACTGATGAAATACAGAAAGATGGTGATTACATTTAACACGCAATACAATGCTTACTGCAGGAGTGTATTACCTACCTGACTGTAATGTCAATGTATCTCTATTCGATGATTGTCTTGTAATAGGTATATATAACTAACTTCGTGTGCCAAGAGTAATGAGTCATTTACAATATTATATCTTAAAGTTCTGGTGTTAACATCTACTTAAAAACTGATAAAATCCTTGAGGGCACACATTTCTCGATAGTCACATTTTCCATAGAAATGTTGTAAATTTTAAGTAGAAATAGTTTAAATAGAAAATCAAGACCCGCAAAATACAATGTTTATTCCTAATGCAGGATATTGACCATCCCAAATCACACTCTCATGATAACCTCTATATATTAGGTTCCAGTTCTTACAATCATTGTGAAGTATGCCAATTGTGATCAATGAGAGAAAAAACAAACATAACAAAGGTGGAAAGATTTATAAATAGCCTCCTGTTCAGGATACCAGACATATTACAAGTCAACTTCTGGGACAATGGTTGATCAAGCTTTTATCGATGGAGAGTTATTAAGTTTAAAACTGATGTTTAAAAATTATGTAGTTTATCATGATTAAATTTGCCAGAAGCTACAATGTCGTTCTTATACTTTTGTTGATTAATTTACAGTCGTTCTCTTTAAAAGCTTACAGCTTTTATTCTGCAACATGACGTTGATTCACTTCTTCTGTATAACATGTTTGTGTCAAAGTTTGTATCTTTTGAATAAGCAATAGAATAATCTGACTGGAATTATGATTAATTTTGTTTTTTTCCTGAAAATATATTTTTACCATGTATTTAATGTATGTTCTTAGGAATAACAAATCAATAACAATAGAGCTTGTTAGAAAAGCTTTGAGTGTATAGAACATAAAGCAATCTATCAACTCTTACAAAGTAGTATCCTAAAACAGTTCCTTGAAGCATGTATCTAACAAAAGAAAGATGCATTGAGTCTAGCCACTGTCAAAACAGCTGTCAATGTTATTAAGTCCACTGTTTGATAGTTCATCAACTTCCTATTGTGTTTATTATCAAATGGAAGACAACCCATGTGAGGTTATTCATATCGAAACTGTGTAGTGAATGCTGATAAACACGCCAGCCATTATCTGATCCAGCCTGTTGCTCACAACACATGCATGCATCAATTGAAAATGTAAAGACTATATTATAGGACTTTTGACTTTGCTTCTTGATATATAACGTGGTCACAATATTTAAGATTGATTTTCTTGTAAAAATGACAACACATGTTAGTTACCATAAGAACATGTGAGAAAACTACTACCACACAAAAAACAAGATTAATAATATATAGAATATATATATGTACATACCAGGAACTAATTTCTAATCAATATGCATGCCGATATACAGGTATCAATTTGTGAAGCATTGTTAAAGGTAGACTTGGAAAACAGACATAGTTTACAACATAACTCAGATGTTACTTTCGTCAGTATAAAATTCACACAAGCACAACAAAAAAAAACAAGAATAAGAATATTTCACTTTTACTTATAGTTTCTAAACAATATGCATACGGAATGTATGTATCAATATGAATTTGTGAAATATAAACTTGGAAAATGATATGTTTACATACCTTGAGTCATTAATCAGTTGTCAATTTAGTCAGTCTTCAATGGCTATCATAAATGTTTATCTCTGAATGTGATGTTATGTTTTGCAGCTATTTAAATCTTAACATAATTTATTATTTCGAAGAGTTATAACACTAATGACCAACTCCGGAATCCTTTTTCTCTCCTTAACATAACTATGGATTATGAAGTTCATTGCTTTATCGTCGTGATTTTGCTTGTATCTAGAATATAAATTCATCACACAGATACACAACAATAATGTTCTCAATTTAAATATCACTGTTGAATTAATTTGATATTGCGATTGCGATATATTAAGTTTGAAATAATCGACACATCTTCTTTTTCTCATATTTCTCAGATTTATTGTTAAAGTTTAATGTAATTAATCAGTGTCAAATTGGCATTGCTAATTATTCACCCATTTGTTTCGTTTAGTCAAAGAAATCATCTGTAATTGGAGAAATAACGTAAAACAATGCAATCATGATTTGGATTTCTATTAAATTGATAACATGAGAATATATTTGACTGGCATGACATTTTTTTGAATGAATTCCAACACAGGACAGGTTATTTTCGACAGAATAATTATTAAATTGATATATGGCTATAATTTAAATACGTTGATGTTTTATATGTCTCAGTGCGTTCATCATCCAATAGAAAATGTTTAAAATAAACGATACATATAATGCAACACATCTGCAGTAAAAGAAAGTAACAGTAACTTACAGAATATATTGATATCTTAAAGGCGATGTAGCACGATATTACTACTAAATAAAGTGCATTCAAATAATATAAACTGACGGGCAAAAGAAAGTATAACACTCACTTGTTTTTGATTAATTCAATATTTTAAAGAAATGAGATTCACTTGATTATACTTGGATTCAATAACACCTTTCGGCTGTAGTTTGACTGACTTAATTGGTGACTGTTTTATTTTTTATATTAAATGTCATTATTGAAAGAGAGGGGTAAGAAATGAAAGTTACACCAGCATGACCCCTACCATGTTCGAAATGTTGGGAGTGTGTGCAGGACGAGGTACATTTATTGATTTTCACACAGATTATGTGTTATATGTCGAAGAACAGTTGTGTTTTATCAAAAAATAAATTGGGTGAAATTCAGCATTTAAATTTTGAATTTTAATATTTTTTTAAAAATAACCGCGTAGAGGTATTCTTTGACTGATTTAATGTTTTGGACTAATTTCCCAAACAAGTCAGTTTTTGAATACGACGTTGTAAACTCGAGATATATGTTTTTGAAAATTTTACATATGATAAATACAACTGAGTGATATACTTTCTTTTGCCCATTAGTGTATAATTGTTACCATAAATGCAAATATATCATAATAATAATCATACTACTCCTGAATCAATACGAAGTGTTATAAAACGAAATTTGGTTCGGTTAAGCCATGTGAGTTCATTTGCCATCGAGCAGCCGTTTTAATGTGTTCACATTAAAATGGCTGCTCGAAGGTTGTTCAAGTGGTCTGACTGATGTTGCGATATCTAAACACTGAGAAGAGTTTAAATGATGGAATGGTCAACCATATCTGAACCCTCAGGAGACCTACAAATCTACCTCACACCCATGCGTTCCATACCACTGTCACTTTATACCTCGTACCATTTTCTTTGAATACGGATAACCGTTTTCTATGGCTATAGATAATCGTGTAAAAATCGTGTAATAGATCATGTAATGATTTTTGTATTCATAAATGAAGCAATATGTTGTATAAACTTTAATAATAAATGGCAACTTATTGAAAACATAATATGTAAAAAACATGCTACAGTGCCTTTAAGGACTTTTGCAAGTAATTCATTACACAAGGATTGGAAATGAATTAGGTTTTAATAAAAAAAAATGTTAATATTATAATTTAAGATTTATTCAATCACTGTTAATATTTATTTGTTTATGCATATGTGTTAAAATGGTTAACGTATCAAACTAGTCTATAATACACATTGAAGAAGATATGGTTTTCTCAAGTAATTGAACTTAACACCCAGTGATTTAACATACATATTCAGATTTGTTGCTTCAAGGGACACAAACATGTTGTTTTTAATTCGAATTCAGGTCTAAAATGCCATTTCGACCTCAGGTGGAATATTTCCATGAACAATGATGTTAAAAGCGCATTTATTGATCCAGTCCGGCTGTTCATTCCTTTGTGATAAGGAGTTTGAAAAGACATCCATTAAGGAAATCAGTATTTAATTCACAATCATGAGATGACAGTCAACACAAGTGCATAATGAAAACATGTGAGTAGGCATTAGTGGTGACTATTGACCCAAAGAGACTATTGCGATAACGATAGTCTATTGCCACTTACTAAACAAGCAGTGGTTCATTCGAATAAGATGTGATTCTCGTGATACTTGCTGGTAACCAAAGATGTGATATATCCCTCGGTTGTATATGTATTTACCCCCACCTTGCGTTTATCGCAAAGTCCTAAGTCTTCAAATTTGGTGTCGTCCTACATTTGGCAAAGACGCAGACACCAGTCGATTTTGGTGACCTTTACCTTAATTTCAAGGTCATATACTTCGATCACTTTTCGAACTCTTGATAATATCTCATGAACCCAAGCACCCACAGTTTCTTGGTGTCAGTCTACATTAGGGGACAACGCAGACACTAATCGATTTCGTTGACCTTGACCTTATTTTCAAGGTGACTATGACACTTGATCAAATGATGTGTCTTACTAAACTCAATGTTAACGGCGGGGGACATTGCCATGTCAGTGGCAAATACTTGTTAAGTTCTAATTTAAATGTTAAATGAGTAATATAAACCATAACTGACTCGTCATTATATCATTTGTGTTATTCTCTCGCCAAGGCTCGAGAATTATGCAATTAATATAACATCAGAAATATAATCTATCATTCCCCGTCACTCATTAGTTATTGTCTAAATCTTCCAAGAAAGATGCAAGGCCCAGATGAATATGAATATTAATGACTATTTTGAGGTGGTAATTCGTGGCGAGAGACCATGTCACCTCAGAGACAATCGCTTCTCATACATATACAGTGTTTGTCTTATTCAGATGTACATTATAACAAGGACGCCATAGATTTCCCTTGGTCACTTGAATCACGCTATTTATGAACGAATTGTATTCACTGAGAGCACGTACTAGAATAAATTGTTTTGTATTGACTTTCTCCTATTTGCATTTAATCTGCGTGTGACAGTAACTTAAACGCAGATACACTGTTCACACTGAACTTCTACATGTTCTTACAGTTTACATTCTAATGGTGCATTGGTGACCTTTATTCGACCTTATCTCATGCATGAACACCAGTAACCCCGGTTATAAACCTAGGTCGGATTCTGTCTGTTGTTTTGTAGGTATCTTCTTTTCTTGGAATAACCTGGTATGAGGTCTTACTTCCGAGAATAACCTGGTATGAGGTTTTACTTTTGAAAGTAAGACCTGAACCTAAGTTTTTTTTTAAAGTAAGACCTGGAAATGCATTTAGAATAATTTTTCAGACTTGCAACGCAATAGCCAACAAGCAGCAAATATCATCGAAAATTATACAAAGTTAAAAATTTCCAAGTTGAAATAGCTGGATTCGAACCTGGCACCCTTCACTCTCTAAACTGGAGCCTTAGACCGCTCGACTATGCAGACCGAGATGATGAGTGGAGTTGAATTACTCCATTTATAGTCATACCTTCTTTGCCTCGATATAACGCAACCGAGGGCGACATACCCTTTATAAAAACACGATTTGGGAATCAAAAATTATAAAATGTAAATTTTTACATTTGACGTTTATAAATAGGAAGAAAACATTCCTCCTTCGTCTTCTGCTTTTAAAATGGTCTAAGCGGAGGAATTAGGCCCTTGGAGCGTCCGAAACTATAACTCGTAAATTTTGATAGTTGACGGTTTATAAGCTGGAGAAAACACTCCTCCTCGGTCTTCTGCTCTTCATCCCTCCCTTCAGGTTATTCTCAGAGCAGAAGACCTCGGAGTCATGTTTTCTCCTTAACATAAAGAGGAAGTACTAACAAAGTCATTAACAAAGTCCAGCCTTTCTGTATGAATTTATTCAACAGATTGTTTATTCGTTAAACCATGTTTTTGGGAGTGGATGGAATGGCTTGTTTGACTCTCAAACAAAGAGAACATATGAAAAGTAAAAGGTATACATAGTAATGTGTTATTGTTGACCAATTGTGCATTGATGAGTGAAATGGGTTTCTTATGGTGTTAGACTTATGATGTCGTATCGTGATACGCTCATGTGAACGGGAAACAGCATCCCTGAAGATCAATCAAAACTATTTTCACAACCATAAGTAATTAGGATATGTCCCTTCAGGGAATACGAATATGGAGTGTGAGCAGTGAGAGTGTATCAGTAAAAAGAATTGTTATGAATGGTCCTTCTCGCTATAAATATTGTGGATGAGAAATGTTGGAGAATGGAAAGTTGCTTTAAAAATGTTCTCTGGAGTGAATATAATGATAAGTTATTATTAATTAGTCAAATTTGTAACGCCCAGGACTAAGTTGATACCTTTTTAGCTCACAGTCATCTAGTCACTTTTGACTGCATACATTTGAATCCATACATGTAGCACTTATATTTGTGACCTATGTGATGCTAAGATCTGAACATTCATAATACAAAAGTTGTTATTATGTAAGCAGATTTCCACAGCAATTTGATTGGTTTAGAGGTAACCATATGCATCGTTAGAAAAGCATATTGACTCAAGCCCGACTCGTATTGACTTAGTGAAGTCAAATGATTGTTGTATGACATCATGCTATTGTCCCCATGATGTCAGTTGACCGTAGTTGTAACCAAATTTTTTAACCATATCTTTTTGACTGTATTTTATTGTTTTACTGTCGTTTCTGTATAAATATATAATAAAACAATTATGGACTTTGTCCTTGAACACTATTGTTTTCTCGGGTCCATAAAAAACAGGTATTGACCTCATCAATAGTCTATAATTGTATAGTATTGCCCCTGAGACGAATAAAACACAGCAGAGAGCATAAAACACGAAGGGCGCAGCGATTAAACACAACAATGAGTCTTTGATATCTTATATATCTGCCTTTGAATAATTACTCTCTTTCATATAAAACCATGAAATAGTATGTTAGTTTCATAAACTATATTTTGAAAATATTAAGGCCTCCCGTCGTAGAACACATTCAATCAAAGTCATTTCAATTCAAAAATGTCATTTGCTAAGCGACGCTCTAACTGACGTCTTAAAACAAGAGCATGTTTTATTGTCTCATAAAGCAGGCTGTCGGTCCCATTGATCGCCTGTGTTTTATTACCGTGGATATCTTAGTTAGGCATCAAGTCAGTCTTGAAGAAACCATTAAAGTTCACAAACTTAGTGTCACTAGTCCACAACACACGATTGTGAACACTAAATATTCCTCTGTGATCAAAACTGTTGCTGTGTATGTAAACCATCCAATTTATTTTGTCAGTGAATTCATAAAATGTCATAATTTTACTGTTAAATTTCAGACTGTAACAGTGTTGAAGAGAAATTATATTTTCTTCAGCGACACAAACTTTTGGCACTTTGGCACAGAATATTTATAATGGTCTATACACGTCAAATTTTAAAAGCAACGATGTTTAAATAGCTAGTCGTTTTACGTTGGCTTCCCTTTTCAACAAGGAAGTTGTATAGCACAAAAGAGTTTGAAGATATGCTTGTTTCCTCAGACTGCAACTCATTGTGCTATTTGTGGCTGCGAGTGTTCAGGTATCGCCAACTGATTGTTATGGATTCTCAGATCCAACCAGGAAGATGTTGTAAAGAATGTTGAATAAGAACTGTACTTGTAGGAATTGTTTGATATGAACAATGATGACGCTGAAATGTTTTTCCCATTGTCGTTGCTGAATTGAACTGAATGCAATATTTGAAATATCAAACTGTTGAGACATAGATAATTTTTATTAAATTGAATATGACTCAAATTGCAAATGTTTTCAACAGGGGAGATACAATGAACTTAATAAAATAACGGCACTTTGTAGTTTTCTTAAACTGCAACTCTTCTAAGTATTTCCTGACTTAAAAACATAAAGCAATCTTACAACATTTCCAACAAGGACGTTACAGCGTATTTTACAAAATCAAATGCAGTCTGCAATGGATCTAGTGCTTTATTTGTAAAGTTATCCAAATGAGGACGTAATATTCGCCCCCTTCTATCCGTGTTCGACTTTAAATTAAATTGAGAGCTATAACAAATCATTTGCACGCTGCTGATTTTCAAACACACAATGTCTTAAACTTTATCTTAATCCACCAAATACAGTTTACATGTAAAATTGGTAAAATGTTTAATGTTAATGTTAGTCAACCAGAATTGAGTGAGTTGGGTATAATGTTAGATTGGAATACAACACGGTTCATAAGAAGGGGTGATGTCGACACCTCCTTTTTCATACGAAGGGAATCTAAAACAGGAATTCGGTTTTGGTTTAATACACCAACAGAATTATCAAAACCATAAAGACGTATATGTATTTTGTAAAACGTAATGTTAATTAATAGTTAATAATATTCTGAATTCATCTTGATGTTGATCTATGGAAGTTCCAAAAGCGTCTTCATCTACCAGTTCAATTGTTAATATAAACTCCAAATGAACGTCAATTTATTATTTAGTTTGCGTTGACGAAGAATGATATAATGTCAATATACATGCAATTGTTATAATGTCATGCAATGGGCAAACGTGTTAAACATTTCAAAAGTTACATTTTTAAAGACAATACATTTTCAAATGGACGGAAAAGGGGAACAGATCACTTTTTCACGATTTATCAAAGATATAAGTAAGTACAATTCGGAATACTTAACATTATGACCTCAACATCTTCAACAGGTTGCCATCAACATTGACAAATTACTGTGATGTATAAACTGGTAGAAATACATTCAATCGATTCATCTAAAGTGTAAATACCATATCCAACACATTCCAATGAACATGATATTTTGATTTTAATAGGTGAACAAACATATGATTCAAACTCGTTCAAGCAAGTAATGATCAGTGGTGTGTGATTTGTCACATTCATTTCAACTCCTCCTTTTAAATTGTTCGGTGACTTGATTTAGTTCAGTTACATTGGAAATATGTCAATTAATCCGGTGGTTCTACATATCTTGATTTGCATTAAACTACGCAACTAATATTTTCTTAATTCATTAATTATAACTATCAATCTTGGAATTTGTCAATGGTGGGTAAGGTGAGTATAATCAGGCCTCATGAATTCAGACTTAGCCATTTGCTGTTCGACTGACAATATACAAATATATTAGTACAAAGAAAATCTCGTCAAGCAGTCAAATGAAAGACCTGCCCCCTAGAACATGAAGCAATTGCATTACTAGTTTATCAATGCATGTTTTACTGTAGAATTTAATTTAAAAAATCAATTAACAAAATATCCTGTTATAAATAGCTGTATCAAATGTTTGACAGACGAGTTTTTAAAGAGAACACAACACCGAGCTATCCATCATTGCTTAAAGTCGTCATGACATGTTTCTAAAAATGTTTTTCTAACATGTTTTTAACAAAATATGATACATTGTGTCTAGACACATTTTATCAATGTCACTGGTATTTAGTGCACAATTGGATAATGGATCAAATTTCCTTTGTATTTATTATCGAATGTCAACTATTGAAGATAGCAACACTATCTATGTTCAACGTGTGTAGTCCCTGGGGATAAATAGATGGTTATATTGTACTACTAGTTCCTATAAACATCAAACGAAAGACAGAAGAGGCACACACCATAGTTCCTGACTTCTTGATATGCTGAATATGGAACTTCAACGAAATCTTTGATTTTGAATAAATGTCTGATAAATCGGTTTCAAAGTTGTGTAAATATCAGCAGTTACAACAAATTGGTTAATAGTTAAATACATGTTTGTATGTAGTTAGTATTTCACATGCAAATTGCAAATACAGTTCATTATTAAGTTATAAGTCCTAAGTTATCAAAAATGTTGACAATATTCCACGAACTATATGAAAACTATCATGATAATCCCATTATTTTGCCTGTACATAGTACATAGATTTACGGTCGGCTGAATAGTTGTGAATAGCTTCTGATAGTCAGGGCTCAGTTTACCAAGACGACTGGCTTCGTGATTAGATTTAAACGATTAGAGGATGACTCAAATCATGATTCGATATAAATTTGCACAAAGAAAACGAAATAGGACACTTAACTTCCTAAGTATTAAGTCTTAAAACGTTCACTCCGTCAAGATGGTGAAATCGATATCTTATTCATGTCTTATACTGAAATATATAGAGGATATTTTGTGTTTTCAATGTGATATCACTTATCGCTCATCGAGTGACGAGGTAAAGCCGATATTTGCACTAGATGAGAGATGCGATGTGATGATATTGCTCTGAAAACACAATTTCTTCAGTTTATTAAATGCTTATGTGGTCTGAAATATGGTGTTTTACGTCCCAAACTGCTTAAACTGAGCGAGTTCTGGCGACGTCATTGTTGTTAAATCACTAAGCAACGGCGATGACGTCACGTTGATTGTAACACTGGACATATGACGTCATCCCCTCTGTGATATTTCACTGTGTTGAGAAAGTGATATCAAAGTGATTCTCAAACTTAGAAAACTTAGTCTCACATCGCTTAGCATATAATAAAAGTTGTTACTGGTGATTTGGATTCGATACATATATGTTTATGTTGAACCGAATTGTGTTCCTTGAGGTGAGGTGAGGTCAGTTTAGATTTAACGATGCCTTCAAGAGTATTATTTATTTGATCTTTTCTCACGATAAAATAGGACACATGCAGTAATGAATGAATTGAAGTTTTGTATTCTGTCAGCTCAGTTTTGAAACGAATGTTTATGTGAGTGTCTTATAAATGACCAATTTCATGAATGAAAGAAAGCAATAAAACTATTGATTTTGTAATATATTCCTGCTGACTAACTATCAAAGACTTTCTAAATGGCCAACACGACTAACACTTCATTGATTTCCATGAAAAATGAACAGACATCTCCGGTAGAGCTAGATTTATGATGACATATCACGATGCACTTACATGAAGGAAAAGTATCATCCCTGCAGGGAATACGGGAGTGTGAACAGAGAAAAGTACAAACAATGGGGAATGTGATAATTGGCTGGTATGGTAGTGTGATTCACAGGTTCTTCCTTAGAAACATATTTGCGGATCTACATGTACGTATTTTCAGACTTGTATCTCAAAGTTAAGTTAAACATGGCCAATAACGTATTCGTTATGTTCGCATTTATATTTAATTTTGTTTATAGACATGTTGAACATCGGAAATCGTGTAAAAAGATACGTTATTCTGAATCAGCATGTAATAAATTCATTGTCTTTTAAGTTATCCTATATGGCTTAAGTTTGACGCAAGAAATTGTTATATATGTAGTTTATCTACATAATATGATGATATCACATTCTCTTCAAAAGCAATACTGCTGGTAATAATAGATATTGGTGGATATTGACTGATTATAGACACGACATCGAGGCATAAATGGCATAATATGTTATTTACAGTCAGAAGTAATAATTTGATACAGTTGAGCATTGATTGATCAAAATGTGAAGATGACGTTGTCTTATAGTACAGTGGTTTGTTGAAATTGTCGAGATTTGATTTTTATGGGTTTAGTTTAGAGGTGACATTGTTCGTCTACAGAGAATTACATATTTTGTTCAAACAAGTTGTTTTCCCTTGTTATATATTGTGTACAAGAAAGTCATCTAAATCTAATAATTTTATAATGTGAAAACAATTATTTTTATGGTTCAAGAGCTTTTTTCTGGGCCTTTCTGGTAGCACATGAACACAATCATACTAAATTATTTCTGTCTTGGTTGTCTACAAAGCCCGATAAATATACATGAATATACATTTATATATAACAATCGAAGTCAATGCATTCATTGAATAAATTGAATTGTGGCGTTGAAAAACCCATTATACTCCATTTGCACTTGATGATTAAGTATTAATGTTTTGTTTTCATTTTGCAATTCATTTTATTTGTTTCTCCATTAACCAGATGATCGTTGTCGTATCCATTAGATTACTTCAATTTAATGTCAGTTTGTGTAGTTGCAGAGGAAAATGAACGATGTCAAAGCATCATACAAACTATTGTGATGTCACAAAGTAGGTTGAATAATATTTGCAGTTTCTAGATTGCTCAAAGCCCAATTAATATTATTTCATTTTATAGTATGGTAAAGGTGAGAACATATTCTACAGTTTATTTGTGAAACACACCATTGGTGACGAGAAAGGTTAGTAAAGACTCTGAAGACCTCGTCTAAAATCAAACTGAAGTTACAAAGCACCTCATGAAATACAAAATAAAAATATAATCTATTAGCTCATCAGGCTTGAAAGGTCCAATCTGCTCATGGCATAGCATGGCATATAATAGTCTATCTATTCTTTCGTGTTGGTTTTTAGCTAAATACTTTAGTATATAAAGTTCTTCTTCCTGAAATGTTATGTACATACTCCTTAACCAGTTAGCATTCTAAATTGTAGATTTGTTGATTGGGCCCTGAAAATAAGGCTCACATGGGTCATGATAAAAACCCGTTTTCATATTCTTCTGATCGACAAAGCGTAGAAAGCTCAAATCATGTGTACGACTTTGTAGCCTATGGGGATTTTGAATTGTAAATTTGATTACTATGTGTCTAATGGAATGGAAACGCCTTAACAATTATGTCAAACTTCGTCTCCATATTGAAAAGTCATAGGAAGTTGAATTCTTGTGCACATGGTCTTTCCAAATCGGGATTCTAAATTCGGGTCACAGAGGCTACATCATTAAAGACTATTATCAATTTCTTATATAGAACTATATAAGCCTTAGAAAGCTGAAATGGTGTTTAGATTGGTCATGGGGAAAGCCTTGAAAAACATACACTTGGAAAGCAACACCCTAGTTTGTAAACTAAAATAGTTTGACCCGGGAATGTTAGAATAAATTGACTTATTGTATTACCCCAGCCATAACTATTGTTTATACATTGACTAATTCTATGACATACAAATCCAACACATGCGACGAAAAAAATTGATGTTACTGATTTACTCAAAGTAACTATTGTCCTGTGCAAAAAAAACTATGTGATAAAGTAATTTATTGTGAACAACAGTTTTATACGAAGTATACCGTACACAAAATTAAAAAAAAGAAAAAAACCATTTGGGTGCTGCTTAATTAATTTCAAATATATATAATATATAATATAGTTTTCATAAACATCCTAAATGAAAGATTGATTGCTCTATCATTGAATTAGCTGGACCAGCGGGGGATTAAAAGTACTATAAACCTGAAATCGTGATTATTGACTCTTTGGTTGATATAACTGCAGATATTGGTGGCTTTGGGCCGCTGAGGCAGCCACAGACTTGACACATTTTTGCCTTATACACAAGTATATTGAAACCTTAAAAAGTCTTAAGAGGCGTTCACTAATGTTGGTTTATCAAATTATATTATTGGAAAGCAATTATGTTGATATAATTGTATGATATCCAAAGCTACATTAATGACAAATGTTGGGGATCTTCTCAAATTAGATCATTAAAGGCACTGTTGCACGCCAACTGCTTTAAACTACAAACTACTATCATTTATTTTAATCAAGAACATATTTATGCAATGAAACTTTGTATATAAACGGGTAACAATGATGTTGATATCATTGCATAATGTTCACAGTTACATCAATAACAAGTGTTGTGAATCTCCACAGACCAGATCTTTAAGTAATCCTAATCGAAAATATCTTTATATGTCGTAATTTTTCATTAGAATGTTTTGCATTTGTAATATGGTTTTGAATTGACTTTCAGTGGATTTAAACTACATGAAAGGATCCTTGTTCACAGTGATTTAAAGGTCATTCAAGACAAATTGAATTCATTGATTTAATTGTCGTAAGATAAGACACCCGTTTAGCCTATTTGTGTCAGTATTTGTAATGAAAATGCAGCACCGGGAATCCATGAAACTTCTTCTCAAAGGAATCAATTTTCTGTGTGATTGTTTGAAATATTTCAGAAGAGATTTTAGGACGTTTTCATGTGTCAATTACAACTCAACTCAACATTAATGCGTTCATTTTCTTTTTAGCCAAATAAATCACCTGTAGACTTGTACACTTTAACTTATTTCAAACACATCCTGTTTCTCTCTCTCATCTCCTCCGTGTACCATGATAGAAATTTCAATACTCACATATGACCCACGAGAGTTTTCAAATGACAAACTCGCACTCTGACAGGCGATGTTAGTGCCGTTATAAGGGGATAATCTAATAAGAGGTCATGCTGGCAATAATGTGAACCGTCAACATTATCAACGTGATCCGGTTACCTAATATTACAATTCTACCGTTGAGGACTAACGGGTTATGTATTCACGAGGGTACAAGTATTTGCAGTATTCCTGATTGTTTTATTCTTTTCCTCAAGTAATTACAGATTTGTTGACGTCGTGCTCTCGCTCCACCCATTGCATGAGTTATGATAGCTGGTTTTCTGTGTTTTTTGCACATCCACAAATGTACAGATTTAACAGGACCAACCACAACATTCCATAAAATGTGTATCAGCTGATAAAACCCGGTTTTCCATATTCATGAAAACCAATATTCAGTGTTAAATGTATAGACATGGCTTCAACCACACACACATTACCGAACGTTTAACATTCTTTTTTTTCTCTTAAAATACACAGGTTTACATGTTGATCATAGACCTACTGTTACATTTAAGTGTATTAATTAATTTTAAGCAAATAAGCTTCGGGATATAGGGATAATATCAGCATCATAACGCATTAAAATAAAGTTCCTTCGTAAGCCATAACTCGGTTTCGATCTCTTACTAATTGAAACCTTGCTGCGTTTTGTAAACTTGTTCCTGTTAAGATAGTAGCTCCTTGTACGTTCATAGTACTCGCAGCAGGGACAGTTAACACTTTTCCCATAAGGATTATCAACTATACATTTGGTCATCTGTAGCCCCTCAAAAGAACTTCATATGCTTCATCCTTAGCACCTATCTTCTTTTAAGAGAAAATCCCCCAAAAGCTGAATCTTTTATTGACTCCTTGGCCAATGGGTATACTGGATATGAAACTGTGCGCCATGCTTGATGCACATAACTTTTTTCCATACTTATATTCTGTTTTTGTTTATGGATACAAAACCAAGTGAATGTTGAATTCATAACATTTACATTTTCAAATGACAAGTGGAAACACTTCATATTCTGTCATCGAGTATGGTTACCAGCAATGTGTTGAATCTGTTAACAATCTGCAGCGTTACGATATTGAAATTTCAGTATGTGACTCATATCACAGGATGACGATGATCAATTACACATGGAGATGAGACACTAGACCGACTGAAATCACTCCCTGTGATATAAAACACGTGTCTGTACTGAAGGTCAAGAAAACCTTCTGCAAAGGCAGAACCAATCAGTGTCAAATCAATTATTCAAAAGTGAACGCTTAAGTTCATTCAGTGCTCTTTGTCAAATAGCAAACTTACCAAAAACACGCCTTCATAGGAATTGATGTTGCAAAAAATCAAAACCAGTCCTTCTATGATGATACATGTTGCATATTAAACAAACAGTCCATAGACGTATGTAGTGATTGGTAAATAAGGGGAAAAGTTCACTGGGGGAGTCACACGGTTCTGTCAAGCCAGTGAAGTTCAATTAGAGTAATCACTGGTTAATCTAAATATTTGGACGGTATCCATATTGAAAGTGTTCATATTTCATTCGTGCTGTTCAAACGTGTGACTCTCACCTGATCAATAAAGATAAAATGACAACATGTCTGACATCTTACAAAGCCACGACTCCCGGTTGATGATACATCTGATCAGCTTGTTTCTTGAGCATTTAGAATAATAAGTATTCGTATCCTTTTCACTAGTAAAATGGAGGTTTTACTTATCCGATACATTGCATTGGCAGAAGTATTCTTACTGTAGTTTATAACGGTGAACATGATGCAAAGAGATGTCACATTGATGTTTGATACTCTGTATGTAATGTAATATAGTTTACAAATATAAATGTTATTCTTAACATGCAACTATCAACCGTTATCAGTTACTATGTGTGCATGCTGTCATGGTTGGCTGAACTCGTTAATGTGCTCAGGATATATTTAAACATTTCTGATAATTGAACCAAAGATAATAGTGTTTGTATTACAGTTCCCACTGACGTCCCCCGTCGATCAGTGTCAGCTGCCAATGAGACAGTGTTTGATCACATGATTAGTCTTGTAGAATGATGATGTCTCCGAAAGGCAATGATTCATGATAAATAGTAGCTTCAGTGATAATAGATATTGATAAGAAACTGCTTGAAGGAAATGCTTACTTGACCTACAGTATAACATTTAACAATGATTTGTATATAAACAATGTTGACATTACTGAAGGGTCATTAATATTAATCCACAATAATGTAAATGGATGACAAATCTGTTTCCACAGATATAGTTGTGTCATTTGCGATAAAATACCAGTATTTAAAAAGGGAATGACATTTTATGTATTCAAATTAAATTGTCCTTCATATTAGGTTAAACTGTAAGTGATGACAGTTTATTGAAAAGAAGTTATTCAAAGGATATTGACTATGACGAACGATTCGCAGAACATTGCAAATCAACTTTCGACTAATTGTAAACAAAATAAGTGTTTAATGTTCAGATATCAATACACTAAACCTCAAAATGGATGTTGAATAATGGTCTCTTATTTTATCTCTTGCTATTTCTTATTCGCATTTTACATTCAGGAAGTACCTCTGACCTTTTTTAATTGATTACATTAATTTTATTAATTGCATATTGTATGAAAATTATCATTGTCATTCATTGATTTTGTAAAGAGTTTTAATAATGTCAATATTATTCTGCCATTAGGTAAACTATTTAAATCATTATTGAAACGATTGGAATTCAAACACTTTTACAAATTGTCATTCAAACACGTTGAGCCATTTTGATGACATTTACAAAATAATAATTTACATTGGATGAGATAAAAAGATGAGCTGTTTGAATGATTGATGTGTAAAACACCAAATTTTGAATTCGTGCATTTCAGTTTCGCTGGATTAGACACACTTTAAGTGAACTATGTCAAACAGTTCTTACAATGGAAATGCAATTTAAGAACTCCTGTGAGACATTACATTCCAGTAACATAATGTTTGAGATTGTATGTAATAATAATAAATGATAATGAGGATAATTATATCACGCCAAATCCACAACACAAAGGGCAGTGCTCAAAGCCCTACACATATAATTACCCTGATATTTATAATAGTTAAAACATTTACTGCACATTCATTGATTTAAGTCTAATTGGTTATCACTAAACTAACTGCTCAAACGACATTCAACTCCATCCAGTATTTGTCCAAATATTCCTTCTCTTGTTTGCAGACGACGTTGTTCTATTTTCAAGCATCATAAGTGGCCTCCACAATCAATTAAATGAACTTGAACAATACTGTGATACATGGAAATTAACAGTTAACAGGGAGAAAACAAAAATCGTAGTCTTTAAAAAAAAGGGGTAAACTCTCGAAAATAGAAAAATGGACATTTAAGGATATGCGCCTAGAATGTGTTAGCTGTTATAAGTATTTTGGGATTGTTGTTCACCAATGGGCTTTCCTGGACCATGCATGTCAAATATGCTACGCTTCAAGCGCAAAAGGCACTAATCGGTATACTGAAAACAATCCATACACTCGGAGATATGAATTATAAAACCTTCTTCAAAATATTTGATGCAAAAATAAATCCAATTTTGACTTATGGGGCAGAAATTTGGGGATTAACTGATTTTCACCAAATAGAAAGAATACACTTATATGCCTGCAAGAAATATCTTGGTGTTGAAGTGAATACTTTTAACGCAATGATATATGGGTAATTAGGCAGATATCCGCTGCACGTGTTTACAAATATAAAAGTCATTAAATACTGTTAAAGTTGTTAAATATGCCCTCTTATAGAATAACAAAGAAGTGTTATAATGTGACGTTCTGTACGAAAAAAATGGACAAAGAAATTGGGCTTCTAATGTTAAGATTTCTTATTCTCAATACGCTTAGGATATGCTTTGAATGCACAATATGTAGAATTTCACACACCGTTCATTCAGTCATTAACTACAAGACTTAAATATATCTATCTTCAAACATGGAGTGAACAAATTTCATTATCTTGCAAATGTTTGTATTATTCAATGTTCAAGAATGATCTAATCGATGAATTATATTCATCATGTGTTAACATAAAAAAAATTCAGACGCTCATTGGCACGATTTAGGTGTTCGTCTCACGACCTATACATCGAAAGCGGTAGATAAAAAATGTAAACAAAAATCATAAGAAGATGACATATCCCACCGGTTCCACAAACTTTTTAAAACACATCTTTGACAGATACTTGTGTATCTACTACCGTACTTCTGTTAGTGGGTATTACTGATGCCGAGTTTCAGGTATGCTAAGGGTTTTAGACTTCGGCTCCAGAAGCAGTCAAAATCAACAACAACCAACATCCCTCTCATGTTTCTATCGAAACAGAAACAAATAAATGTTTCCAAAAAAATCTGAAAATATCGAAAGGCACCACTTCAGTTAGTGGGTAATACACATGCAAAGTTTCAGGAAGATATGATGAACGGTTTTCGAGCTGTTCTCCGGAAACAAACCTGTCTCTGAACAAAGTCCAAATTCAACAAGTTTCAAGTCAAACTATATTACAAAAGCTTGCCATGTTCATCCATTATGCAATGCTGTATAGAAAAAACGTAATACCAATGTAACCCGTATTTATGTGTATTTATCCATCATGTATGTACTATAGATCTGTGGCCTTTTCAGTATGAAATAAAGATTGATTGATTATCAGATGTCCACTATTTTAATGATATTTCCTGAAAAGTAGAAATATACCCATTTAGTCACTAGATTATGATGACATATCACGATGCACCTAGGTGGAGGAGAAGTATTCTTCTCGCCATCAATCTGAGAGTACTTCCTGAATAAGTGCAACCTTGATATGTCCCTATTACAACGCTTGGAGTATCATATTGAGAATGTCGTTTCATACATAGTATTTTGGAGGTAAAATAAAACGTTATATCAGTATCTTGTGGAAATCTTTTGAATAATTCTCTATTAAATCAATTTCCTAATTGTGAGGTCTTTGAAGGGAATTTAGTATACATAAGAACAGGATATGAAGGAGTGAGCTTGTACTCCGAAACGCCGTGTATTTTCACATTAAAGAAGTTGTTGTACAGAAAATCTTCCTGTTCTTCCTAATTGTGATTCCTAAAAATCCTATAAGATTTGATTGCAAACATGCCAGTATTATCTCATTGTCTTCAAGTGCTGACATGAATATTTATATAGAGTGTTTCCCTTTGCAATGCTAACTGTGAGTGAGTGAGTGAGTGAGTTATTGTTTAACGCCGCTTCGGCAGTATTGCAGCCATTAGCGGCGATGCTAACTGTGTATAGTGTGTGAAAGAGTACATGCTAATAACACTTTGTAACTACATGTATGTTGGAATATGTTGTATATGTTGTAATTTTTGTCAACGTAAATTATTGTTATTACTAGCATTTTATACTTTTAAAATGTTTAGTATTTGTTAACATGCATATAAACCACTCTATTTTAAATACATATTCATTTTTTAAATATATTTAATGTATATATTGTATGAAGAAAGTATACAGGGTCTTCAACTTAACATATTTGATGGGCATTCTAGAACGTCTAAACGTCGCCTATACGGAAGAAAGAAGTTGTGTATCCATAAAATTGTCCTTCATTCTTCAGTCTTCAACTTAGTTTGATCCCTAAAGTGTATACCATATAAGAGATTTTAACTTATTTCCCTAAAGTTCTAATTTCCCTACTACACTCAAACGTACTCTTCACTAAATGGACATATTCTTGGAAAGTAATGTTCATCTACTTGAGTAAATCGTGACATGTCATCATAAAAACAAAATTGATAGAAGACCATTTACACTTGTCAAGACAACCAACGAACAAGTGATGCCAGTGTGGTTGACATCGTATACACATTGTTTGGCTAAAGTGTATAATATAATGAGGCATAAATCATGTTAGCTTTGAAATACAATACAGTGAAGATAGTTTTATGTCAACATGTGTTTTATTCGTTCATTTTTAAAATTATCAATTCATAACAGCACTCCGAAAACAGAGCAAAGCAGCATCTATTGAACTGATTTATACGGAATGGCCGGAGCTTGTCATAAGGACTGTTTTAAAATGAATTCATCTTTATACGGAGTTACTGATATTTATGAGATAAGGTCAAATAAAGTTCACCCACGTATTATAACAATCTAAATGACTCGGCATTTGAGGTGCTGTCGCATGCAGATTTAATACACATTCGAGAAAGTAACTACAACACAAATTATTCTTATAACAAAAAACCTTCAACATCAGCAATGACAAATGACAAATATGAATCTATGTTCTCCTCATTATAATGTACATCTGAATGTTCAGACAAACAATATATTTATATTATATTCATATAACAAGCAATTGACACTAAGATGACATGATCTCTCATCACGAAATATACCTTCAAAATTGAAAAATAGTGTCCTCCTTCTCATATTCAAAGGGGCATTGCATCCTTCCTAGACGATTTTAAAACAGTTGAGCTAATATTTATTGATGTATCAAGCTGACAAGATTAACACGAAAGTTCACATATTAAAATATTACAAAAACACTATCACGCTTACCACAATCTAATTGCCCCCTTTATCTAAGGAGAAGATTGAATATGATGAAATGTGAGTGCATGTTTCTTGAGATATCTGAGTTATATATCTCTGTGATGTAATTATATTCTAGACGAAAGCAAAATCATGACTGATAATACATTGAACGCCATAATCGATAGTTATGTTAAGGAAAGACAATATTTCAGGATGATAAGCATAATAATGCTTCGAAATAATAAATTTAGTTAAGATTTAAAGTGATGCAAAACAAAGCATCACATTCAGAAATACACATTTATGATAGTCATTGAAGACTGACTAAAGTGACAACTGATTTATGCAGTAGAGTATGTGAACAGATTATTGTCCAAGTGTATGTTTTACACATTTATCTTGAACATTTATTTCACATTGATTAGATACTACTTTTTAATGTACATATACTAGTGTAAAAGTATTATTTCTGTTTTTCCTTATGTGTTAATGATATACTGACTAAAGTAAAAAGCTGAGTATTGCAATAAACTATGTATTTTTCCAAGTCTACGTTTAACAATGCTTTACAAAATCATTTTGACACATGTATATCAGCATGCCTATTGAATAATTATTGTTGTCTGGTATGTACATGTAGTATATACTATATATTCTTCTTGTTTTCTGTGTGGCAGAGGTTTTCTCACATGTGCTTGTTGTTACTCACAGATGTTGTCATTTTACTGCAAAATTATCAAAAATATTATGTCAACATTACAGTGAGTGAGTTATTATTTAATGCGATTAGCGGCGAGCCATCAACATTATATATCGAGAAGCAAAGTCAAAAATCCTTTAATCTGGCCTATTTATATTCCATTGTTGCATGTTTTGTGACCACAGACTGAATCATATAATGACTGGCGTGTTTATCAACATTCACTACACACTTTCCATATGAATAAACACAATACAAAGTTGATGAAATATCAAGCAGTGGACTTCGTCTAGACACAATGCATCAGTCTTTTGTTAGAACTATGCTTCAAGAAACATTTTTTGGATACTTCTTTCAAAGAGTTGATAGATCGCTCATGTTTGGAGCGTATCTAACAAGCTCTATCAATATTGATTGTAATGTTCCTTAGAAGCACATGCCTTGGACTAATGGTACGATATGTTTTTCACGAAAACAAAATTCATGATCATTCTAGTCAAATAATTATTTTGCCAGTTTCAACATTACCTTCTTGTAATTGAAGAGGAATATAGTTGAATATAATTGATATCACATTGAATTGACTTACGACGTCAGGGAAAATACAAGAAACATTGTCCAATGCATTTAAAGGATCAGTATCAATGAAGGTTTATAATATGCATCCGTGTCGAGTGAACATGAAAGTGATTGGGCATTATCACTGCCTCGTCTGGCATTATGGATCACTTATGTCCAAATCAGCCAATTTTATCTGTGAGGAAGATGTAATTGCCACAGCTCATGCAAGGTATTTACTTGGACCGCTGTTTCCATCAGACGTCACGCAACCAACAGGTGCCAGGAGTATTTGGGTAGAATTAGTCACAAAGAAAGTGAGACTTATATAGTAGCTGAGGGAATGGATGATGTTCTGAATTATGAAAAACAGCAGTAACTCAATCTCTATATATTGGGATTGAGAATATTGTGTTGGTATTTATCCTCATATACTTAAATGCACACTTTGTCTATTTAAAGGGTAGGGTTTGTTTCAGGAGCAGATTTCTAAAACTATTTGACCATACTTCACCATATTTGGTATACTGCCTCCCCGTACCATGTAGATGTGCCTTTTGGGGGTTTCAACTTTTTGAATTTTGTTTATTGTTTTAGGTTCCCATTGTAACAATTCGGACTTCCGTCTATATAAAAGGTAGAGTTTTTTTCCGGAGCAAATATCTCTAAAACTATTTGACCATACCTCACCATATATGATATATTGCCTCCAATATGCAGTAGATGTTCCTTATGGGGGTTTCAAATTTCAGGGTTTATTTCCGGAGCAGATCTTTACAACTGTTTGACCATACCTTACCAATTTGTACATATTACCTCTTCATATCATGCAGATGTGCCTTTTGGGAGATTGAACTTATTTGTTGTTTCTGTTTCCATTGCAACATTGTGTACATTTGTCTTTTAGTAAATTAATATGTTGAAGTGAATTGGGGATAAAGGAGACATCTGATTTTACGAGGTAAAACACCTTCAATTATATACAGCTAAAACTGATTATTAAGTGCTGAATCCTTATTGAGATTGGCCTGTTTTATTATTATTCTTCCAACGACCTTGTGGTCACGATTTTGGCAAGACGGAAAGAGCTAATGTAACCAAACTTTGCAAAATGACAGCCCTTACTATGAACTCGTCAGACTAAGCTTTTGGGCCCACTTAATCCCAAGTCCTTCAAATATGCCTGAATTGCGAGGTGTACTCTTGTATAGAGCCTGGGTAAGGGATACTTATTTTCTTGCTTAACTGTAAATCAATGGATATGTTTTACCAATGTTTCATCGTCTTCGTAAAACTGTTGATACATGACCACATGGTTTGCAGTATATTTGGATAAAGGCTGTCTACATGGAACTCTTTAAGATGTTTTATTGTTTTATGGTCCTCAGTTACTTAAAATCTACAGCATTTCACTGAAAAATGTGACTATTGAGATATGTGTGTTCTCAATGTTTTAACATATGTTAATTATATGTTAACACTAGAACTATAAGAACTTATATTATAAATGACTCATTTCTATTGGTTCAAGAAGTTAGTTATATATACCTATTGCAAGACAATCACCGCTAATAGAGATACATTGACATTACAGTCAGGTAGGTAATACATTCCTGCAGTAAGCATTGTACTGCGTGTTAAATGTAATCACCATCCTTCTGTATTTCATCAGTCTGGACCACAAATGAAAGGTATCATTGTTAACATCTATTACAATTAGTGTACTGCACGGCAATGATAAGTGTATCTCACTGTTTCTAAAGGGATAAACTATGCTGAAATGAAACCAATGTATTGCAAAATAAGTTCTGTTGAGAGAGTTGATAGAGGTAAGACTTGACAGACTTGTTTCCAAACATCCTATGGGCTGACTTGTATCTTTTAATCAGTCTGCTTATTATCATGACAAAGAGAACCACCTTGTCACGTGCCATATAATTACATGCGTCAATGGTTCTGTTCTGCAGCACTCCTGAATAACATCATACTTTAACTCACTATTATTCATTCACTTTTATAATAAAGATTACTGCGATCCCTGGAGATATATGACGCTATAGCCTAATCAGGACGCAAGGTCATCATGAAAAATAGTTGGTATAGAGGAAATATATCGAATGTAAATACACACTTTGAAATATGTGTATATGCTTCTCTTTGTATTCAATAAACATGCACATAGGAACCTATATAATTTGCCTGGTGTTAATTGTGCATTAAAGTTAGTTATACCCTGCTACGATGTACCTGTCAGTGTTGTCCCTTTCATAACCCAGACACTATCTGTTCAAATATTAAGACATAAACACATATATCTGATTTAAACAATACTTATTCATAAACAGATTAATGGATTGGTAACAGGCATTACGCCTATATAAATACTCTCCATATATCTCAACCTGGCAGAAGCGTTTCGGTTTTTAGTGAAATATGACAGCATTTCTTCTGCTCGTCAGTTCAGTTCTTTGGAATATCATGTCGAAAGATTGTAAATAAATAGTTCTTTTTTAAATATCATATTATCAGCAAATGGTAAATATATTGACACTAATCTTCCAGGGGTGTTCATATATACATTATCTGAAATATCATATTTAATTTGGAACCAATTCAAGTATGTACAACGATCACGCTGTAAAATTAGTGTTTGGCTGCTGACGCCTGCACTATTCAGTTTTTAGATTATGACATCGAAAACTTAAGATATTTCCAAATGAAAATCATGCATATGATGAAACAAATAGGAGTGTGCACTTTCTTTTGCCTGGTAGATTATGTACGACGATCGAGCTGTAATCGTGACAAATATTTCATAGTGAGATTTGTGTTGAGTTGTCACTGATGATAAAAATGATAATAGACACAATGTTATAAATAAACAATACGTGTGGATATCGCTTTTTTTAAAGTATAACTTTTCAAAAGGTTTCCCTTCATTGTTATACCTGGAAAGATAAGTCCAACAATGATAATTGCATTCATTTAACATCATTACATACACAAATAATAATGCACATTTGTCTGTCATCATCAATAATCAATGATAACGACACAATTACGCTGTACAAATTACCTTTATTTTATTTTAATTTACTTAATAACGTTGTTAGATGTTAATAACTACACATGTTATGAAACATACACATGTATCTGATTTAAACAATAACTATTCATGAAAAAATGAATGGATTGGTAAACAGGCATTAAGCCTATATAAATACTCTCCATATATCTCTACCTGACAGCAGCTTTTCGGTGTTTAGTGAAAATCTGGCAGAATTTCTTCTGCTCGTCAGTTCAGTTCTTGGGAATATTATGTCAACATATTGTAAATACAGTGGACTCTCTTTAAACCGGCACTGTTTCGGACCACTTACTTGTGCCGGTTTGACGAGAGGTCCGGTCTGCACAGTTTAGAGTGTCATGAAGAAAATATTGTACCTTATCCAAATGGCTCGATCGCTTACCAGATTCACAACTGACTTCGATGGCACATGATGTGATGAAATCTTCTATTAAAATATGGTTTATGCTTACATTATTCAGATCTGTAATATGATTATGATTTAAAATGATGTTAAAACGTTTTTCGTATTTGATAAATATATATGATAATATGTATATGTATATATGCAATATGTGTCGATATCGCTTTTTTAAAGTATGACTTTTCAAAAGGTTTCCCTTCATTATTGTAAATGGAAAGATTAGTCCTAAAATGATAATTGCATTTATTTACCATCATTACATACAAAAATAATAATGCACATTTGTCTCTCATCATCAATAATCAATGAGCACGACACAAGTACATGCTTTAAAATTTACGTTTATTTTATTTTAATTTACGTAATTACGCTGTTAGATGTTAATGACTACACATAACTGTCAAAATGATTGATTCAGTTTTCAAAATTAACATTTAATAACAAGATTAATTGAAGCGGAGTCCATTAGATAAGCCTTATAGAATAATCAGTATTTCATTTGATGAAATCATTTGTGTATAAACCTTAATAACAAGTTTCAATGATTCGAATAATGAATAATCTTCGCTAAGATAAGGCAAGGCATATTTTTTCACTTTTAGTTCAGCTTAAGAAATCGAGTGGTCATTGGTATAATACTTTGCACACCTGCCTACGCAAAACCCTGCAGGTCTATTTATAGTGCTATTCTTGTTATATAATGGGAGCATACCTTTTGTATATATTTGTTGACCCTCTCAGAGGGCATTCTTCCATAATTAGGGTTGTCATTGCCGGCGGCTTGTCGGAAATGGGGGTTACCTGCGGCTTGCAAGAGGGTATGTTACCGGCGGCTTGTCGGAAAGTTGTTACTGGTGGCCAGTCAGATTCTGCGATATAACCTGTGGCTTGGAGAGGGAACTCATCTGTGGTAACCAAGTAAGTTCAAACTTCTTGTCTGAGTTGCTCTTTTACCTTTGTTGGCGCTCAGATTTATGCTATATATTACACTTCCCTCATCACAATCACAAATGCACTTTCCGAATAAACTGCGTCTATGACTGTTTATTTCCATAGGGTACATGTAGGCCATCGGCCCATGGTATACATTTCAATGGTCCGCAGACTTAATACGATATTGGGTAGCGTAGAAAATATACATTGCAACACGCTTCATTAATTCGACATTCGTATTGGATAACAGCAAATTGAATTTGTGGATAGAAGGATTGACAAAGTACTTCGGCGGTATAAATTGTTTCCTAATATTAGAGTAGGCAGTACATACAAGCATGAAGTGGTATTCACTTTCAATATTACCATTGTTGCAAACATTACAGACTCTTAGGTTTCTAGGAATATTATAGTACCTTCCCGTTTCGATGTTTAAACTGTGGGAACTACATCGAAAACGAGCCAAAGCTTTTCTAAACTTATCAAGATCTAACGATAGGAGATATGGTTCAATGGTGAACACAGTTTTAAACTGAGAGTACGAAAACATTTTAGAACTATTCCTCAAGGCGGAGTGCCAATTCTGTTCATAAGTGGCCTTCAACCTAAATTCAAATTCTGCCAGAAAGTATGTTGGGAAATCGACATTTTGGGCTTCCCAGATATAGCCAAAACCATAGGAATACAATAAAGATTTAATTTTAAATGCCCAGTTATTCTTCCCATTTGAGGCTTCCAAATACAGCATATTATAACCTTTCCTCGGGAACCTGGAGTTTGGCATATTCAGCAATTTGCACCAATACTGTAAGCAACGTTTGAACACTGAAATATAGAGAGGATATCTGCCACACTCACCGCGAACGCAGTGATCGGCGGTGGAAGATTTAACACCCAAAAATAGTTTACATGCCAATAAATGAACTGACTCTATTGCGTTAATATTATCAAGTCCCCATATTTCAGATCCATATAACAGCGTCTATGATGAATTCCAGTCAGTCTCCTGTTATTATTTCAAGTTATTCCCCAGCACAAAAATTATGACATTGTCTGAATGATTTAGTGACACAAATAAGATTGTACAAGGTCAAAAGCCTACCACTGATCATTAAAGAAGGGTTGACCAATGTGGGTTTTATCAAAAGGCAACATGTACCTATTTAAAAGTTCTTTATAAGAACCGGGTGCCATTGAGAAGTACTTTGAAATCAACATTATATCACTGACACGATAACTGTGTTCCTTTGTTTTTAATTAAGAATATATTTATGCAATGAAACTTTATATATTAACGAAAAAGAATTATATTCTGTTTGAGAGGCATTCTAGAAGTTGGTGTGATGAAGAAGACAAATATGTTATGGATGATCAAATTCTTTATTAACAATAGCGACGTTTCGGTATAGATCCTTATACCGTTATCAAGCATATGGAATGGATGGTGAAACAGCAGATTATATACAGGATACATGTTGGTATGATAAAGAGATAACAACTACAACAAGATGAGGTAACAAAGGCATAAATGGTTGTACAAGTGAAGTTGTGATAACAAGGAAACCAGAGAGTAGTAAGTTAATTAGCCAGGGGGTGGCGGATGAGAGGACAAAGGCAGGATGAGGGTACCAATTAGTGGTGTAGGTGGAAGCCAGAGTGAGTAAATTGGATTAATCATTTGTGAATTAAGCGAATTATATTGATATAATTTCATAATATTCACAGTTACATTAATGACATATGTTATACTACTTCTCAGATTAGATCTTTAAGTAATCCTTATCTTATACTGTCATTAGAATGTTTTGCATTTGCAATATGGTTTTCGAAATGAATTTCATCCGATTCCAACTACATGAAAGGATCCTTTGTCACAATGATTGATCGATAATTCAAGACATAAGTCACTCGTTTAGCCAATTTGTGCCAAAATGCGGTACAGGAAATATTTTAAACTAAAACGTTTGCTCAGTGAAATTAATTTTCTGTGTAATTGTTTGAAATATTTCTGAACAAATTTTAGGACATGTTCATGTTCTATGTCAATTATCATTGAACTAAACATTAATTCTTTCACCTGTAGACTAGAACACTTTAGCTTTATTGAAACACATCCTGTTTTCCTTTTTTTAGTTTCTCGATATGGCCCATACCATACCTCTGTCGATCACAATAGATAGTTCAATACTCATATATAACCCAGAAGTTTTTTCAAATGGAAAACTCGTACTGCAGGAGGGTAATGTGCGTGCCGCTAAAAAATATACTAAAATTATAAGCCATTCCTTGCAATCAAGATAATTGTCAACAGACACGTGATCAAGTTACCCAATGTTTTGATTGTCATAATGCTGATTAAAGGGTTATGTATTCACGATGGCACAAGTATTTGTGGTATTACTGATGGTTTTATCTTCATCGAATGGGTGTATGGTTAACATCATCAATGGGTTTATGTTGGATCTGTGAACAAGCTGCAGCGATAACGATATTGACATATGATATCACAGGATGATGTCGATCACTTACAAATGGATACTGAACTCACTCCTTGTGTTATTAACCAGGTGTATCTTGTCAAGTCAAGTTTATTCAGAGTACGAAGGCCTCAGGCCCATATACAATACAACATATATTTATACAAAATTAGACACATGATATCACAATGTTAACGTAAATTATAAACTGAAAACATGAACTACATATCATGGTTTCAAGTAAAATATTATACCTTGTATATGAGATATATATATAAATATACATAAAATGTATTTAGGAGTTTAAGATACTCTCCCTTAATTTATATGCATGTCACAAAAACTTACTTAAACGTTGTAATACACACACGTTTTCCGTTGACAATATAGATCTAAATTTATGCATTTTTGGGTTCCGATGATATACATCTGGTACAAATGTAAGTATTTAACTCGTAAAACGTTATACAAAGTACATATAAATAAGAGATGATACTCGTCTTCTACACCTCGGTTACAAAATGGACATAAACGCTGTGCTTTATCTATGTCTAACCATCTCCCTTCGTTGTATTTCTGTCTTAGTAAACCACATCTGAATTTAACAAGTATGTTTCTTTCTTCTTATGTTTCGTTTATCAATTATACAAGTTAAATATTTTTCAGGAGCTAAACTGCTTTTATATTCCCGATAGATACAATACTATTGGTCAGAGTACATGTCCAAGATTGGAAGAACATATTAATAGCAACATTCTTAAAGGCATGAATAAAGGAACAGATTGAAACATCCAAACGTAACCAAAACCATTCGAGAATAATATATCATAAATATATGATGCATAAGTGGTGTAACCACAGTTAAAATAGTACAAGTGCATTGTATATACCCTAAGTGGGATTCGACTGTCATACATGTGTAAAACTCGAAGCCAATATCTTAATGTTTTACACATTGCGTTAATATACAAGGGATATCTCCCGCATTCACCATATACAATGGCAGTTGGTGTTTGAGGGCTAACATTTAAGAATCTTTTACATGCTATCAAATGAACTTTTTCTATTTTTATCAAATTTGTGCATACCCCATATTTCCGCCCCATTTAATAAAATAGGTTGTATTTGCGTGTCAAATATCTTAAAGAAAACATCACAATTTACCATTCCGACTTTGCTAAGCTTGATAATGACTTCCATTAATGCACGTTTACCTCTCATTGCTAAATCGGAAATACATCCTCCCATTTTATTAATTGCAGAAAACACTATACCAAGGTATTTATAACTGTTTACAACTGTAATTTTGTTGCCATTTTAAAACCATTTTTCATGTTTAGCTAAGCGCCCATCCTGTCGAAACACCACTATATTAGTTTTATCAAGGTTCACCATTAATCCAGAATGTTCTGTAAAATCATGTAATATGTTTATTTGGTTTTGTAATCTAGGAGCAGTATCTGATACAAGTACAACATCATCTGAAAACATGAGAAGTAACATTTCTAATACATCAGGAAATAGTTGTACGCCATATCTACCATGTTTTGACAGCTCATCTGACAATTCATTTATGAAGAGTGAAAACAAAATAGGACTAAGTATTGGAGATCAAGAACACCCTGCTGTAAAGGCAGAACCAATCAGTTAACTCAGTTATTAAAGAGTGAACGCTTAAGTTCATTCACTGCTCTTTGTCAAATGATCGACTTACAATAATTTGCTTTGTCACATGGGAGTTGGTTGGGAGTTCATTGGTTGCCAGAACTAGTTCATTCAACTTTTCCCGACTGGTAACTTGAGATCTTTTATTAGTATTTGTTTCCCATAGTTGAAATGTTCTTACATGTACCGACGCATCAAATGTTGGAGGAAGCAGTTACATTGTCTGAAAGTCAAAGAAGCTATTATTGATTGACTATAATAAGTAAGAAAAACCTCAAGAGCGACAGCGATCTTTCGAATGCAATGACGTCATAGGTGGCATGAGCGGTTATGACGTCACAGTGTCGTTTGTAACAGAGGTTTTCGGTTTGAGCCGACTTGCTTTTGAGCTTCGCAGACGACCTCTTGATATGAATGTTGCAATAACTTATATAGTATGATCATGGATTGATAGTAATGGGCAGAAAAAGAAAAAATATTTTATTGTGAAAGACATTTTCGCTTGGGGCATTTTAATCACGCGTAGTAAACAATGATAGGTACGAAAGAAGTGAATCCACGTCACATGCATAAGCATATGGAGATTCATCTCCTTCTCGGGTGCTTTTAGGTGAACTTTTGCATTTTAATAGTTGCTTTTTTATTTTAATTTGTTATATGGGTAAAATAAACAATGACCAACTCGTGACGTGGAATGACAGATTATCTTTCCCTTGTTATATGAATTGTGTAATTAATATAACTCGGGAAAGATAATCTGTCATTGCCCGCCATTCGTTAGTTATTGTCTAAATATTAAGTGTGTCCCTTTGTAATGCACACATTAATTAGAATCTAGAAAAGTGTGTAAACCAGTAAATTCTATCAACATGGCAGTAGCTTTGTCGTCGTAATTTGTCAACAGATACTGTTATCTCTAGCAACATCTCTTTTTATACATTTCAAGTGTTTAATATATTTATTGACTTCTATAAACCGTTCTGTGTAGAAAGACAGATTAATATTCTAATTGATGTAAAATGGATAGCACATACTTGGCCACACATACTGTATGTATATATTGTAATGTAGAATACATTAAACAGGACCTTCAACTCAGTTTGGTCTCTAAAGTTTATACCATATTAGAAATGTTAACTTTCCCCCAGGTCTAGTTTCTCCTTTACACTCAAACGTACTTTTCACTAAAAGGACATATCCTGGGATATCATATATAGTGTTCATCTATTTAGTAAATCGTGACATGTCGTTATAAAAATAACATGAATAGAAGATCATTTGCACTTGTCAATGAACCTATGAACTTGAAGATGAATGTTGATAAGTGATGTCAGTTTGGTTGACAGCGTGTAGACATTGCAGATACTTGTTTGGCTAAAATGTATTTTTAATGATGCATAGAACATATTAGTTTCAAAACACATTACCATCTAGATCGTTTAATGTCCACATATGTTTTGTTGAGTCTTTCTTATGGTTAACTTAAATTTGTGATGAATCGAGTCAAGACTTCTTATCTTATTCTACGTAGTACATACATACTGAGTATAAAGCCTGTATTTTTACCTTTGGATGTATTCACATTGAAACACACAACAACAAAGTTGTTATTATGGTCATATATTAATGACACTTTTTAACATTTTGAATTTAACATAGGTTGTAATGTTATGTTATGATACTGTGCTGTTTTTAAAGGAAGCCGTTCAAACATATTTCTTCTATTAAATATATTTCTCAAGTTATCAATATAACGGAGATCCAATTCGTAATTTCATTGCTTGCTTTGCAATGTTTTTCTCCAATTGCCATTTTGAATAAACGAGGGGAAATAATTAGCATTGGCAAGGTGGCACTGATTTATAACCTAAAACTTCAGCAATAAATCTTATAAAGTTATATTCTCCTTTAGAAAACAAGCTGATTACTTTTTAAGACTTGATCTATTACAATCGCAGAATTAAATTAATTCACTAATGACATTAAAATTGAAAACACCTTTATCGAGGTATGTATCTTTGGGAAGGAATTAGATTAAACATAAAATCGACCGATGACAAAATAATAAACGTCTCAGTCAATAGGTATGTGTTAAGGACAGACAAAAGGTTTTTAGAAGTTGATCATACGCGTTATAACAGGGTGAAATACAATAGATTCAAAGATAAAAACTTCAAGACCCAGGAGTTTTCAACATCTATGACTGTATAGCTGCATACCGAAAATTGTATCATGTACATGTGTATCTTGGTGCAAATTGCGTTCATTGTAACCTCAATATTACATCACATGACAATGAATCATCATATATCCTTGAGTAAATAGATCAATCATAAACCTCTCCTGTGATCGTCAGGTCAGCGTCCCATGTTTGTGAAAAATGCCATAATGAAATCGGCAGAAGGAAACACATTTTTAAAATTAAAAGTTCAAAGATTTTCGAATAAACCATGGATTAAATTACAGCAATCGCATCACACATACATGGAATCAGTGCATCATAAATTCATTAAATGAGTTAAAATATGAAATCTGTTATGTATGTTTGACCAAGTTGATCACTGAACTGTTTAATATGAGGTTTGAAATCAGATTATGTTGTAAAAGACTCAAACATTTTCTAATGCAAAGTAATTAGTCTAGTTTCCTCGTTGATACGATGCTTCAAAGACATGCCAAATTACACGATGTTTGCACGGAAAGTAGGTGAACAAACTACGGGTACGCAGCTGTACACTGAGCCAGGGTAAATGAACGAAATAACTTTATTTCCTCCATATATATACAGACTATACATTGAATGGTTTATATACATGCTACAAATGCAACAAATATTTCCAGTTCGATGAACGTATATTCCTCGCCTTTACACTGGCCCAGCAGTCTTTAGAACTAGTCAAACTAGTTCTAGTCAGACTACACCCTCATTCAGTTAAATATCAATATATATTCAGAACAAACTGTTTTCTAAATATATATTTTTCTATATCAGCATTTACGCTTTGAAACACTAAATTAAGTTTAGATTTTAAAGTGATGCACAAAACACAACATTCGATAATACATATTTATATTAATGATAGGCATTGAGGAGTCATCCTCGGTTACCCATGGTTTTATATATGCTCCGTTACTCTCCACTATATCACCCATTGGAAACCTTATCAGGAGAATCTGTACTCAAATTACCTGCCCTTGGCCGGCGTGACGAAGTCAGTAATCAAATAAAATACTCAATACGATAAGACGGAAATGGTCAAGGGAGATAACCGTTGACGGATGGCTAACAAAATGACCTTGCGTGCTTTGCAACGAAGTGATATGAATTGTCATTGGCTCGCAGGTCCAAGCTGCGTAGCGGTTTGATTGGCTCACGCCGGCCAAGGGCGGGTAATTTGAGTACAGATTTCTCTGATGAAATTTCCCATTGGTGATATAGTGGAGAGTAAAGAAGCATATATAAAACCATGGGTAACCGAGGATGTTGAGGAGTATGTGAACAGGTAAGTTTCCAAGTCTATGATTTAATAATTCAAATTGATACATGCATTTCAGCTTGCATATTAATTAGAAACTGTTGCTTCATGTAAACATATAAAAGTGTAATATTTATTGTGTGTGCAGTAGACTGTTTGAGTAGGCCTTTTTTCGAAGTCTATGTTTAAAAATACTTATTAATCCTTGCTTTTATAGTGGTTTAACAAAACAATTATTCTAAATGATTGTGGCGACAATATTTATCATGAAGGCAAGTTAAAAAAAAGTCTTACAATATATACTTTGACTTTTCCATTGCTACATGCGTTGTGAGCAAGAGGCTGGATCATATAATAGCTGGCGTCTGTTTCAACATTCGCTTGACAATTTACATATGAATAATCTCAGCATTGGTTGTTTTCATTTGGATTATAAACACAATAGGAAGTTGATGAAAATCAAACAGAGGACTTCATAACTTTGACAGTTGCTTTGACATTGTCTGGACACTATTCGGCCATGGTGAATATCATTACATTACAATTAAAACCATTATTTACACCAGATTTGTGAGTGAGTGTTTAATGCCACTTCGGCAGTATCACAGCGATTAGCGGCAAGAAATTTAGGTTCACCAGATTTTTTTCATCTGAGATATAATTAGTGGTAACATCTGAATCACTGTTAATTAATCATGATTGTTAATTTTTTTTCTACTCTTTAGGACGGCAGTTTCAAAATAACAAATGTTGTATGTTGAGAATGGTATCTCACTGAATTGACTTACGACAACATGTTGACATTATACTGACAAAGAAAATTGTACGTCGGAAGGAAATTACAAGAAATACTGTCCAATGCAATTAAAGGAGCTGTATCATGACAAGTTATACATGAATCCATGTCGAATGAACATGAAAGTGGTTTGACATTATCAGTGCCTCGTCTGGCGTTAAGGATCACTTATGTCCAAATCAGCCTGTTTGATCTGCGAGGAAGAAGTAATTGCCACAGCTCATGCAAGGTATTTACCTAGTCAGCAGTTTCCATCAAACGTCACGCAACCAGCAGTTGCCAGGAGTATTTGGGTGGAACTACTCACAATAAATCTTAGTGGGAATGGATTCTTTATGTTGTCTGGATTATGAAACACAGAACTAACGAGTTGTCAGTGTTACGATATTGGGGTCGAGTTGATATTGTTGGTTTCTATCCTCATATGCTTAACACATTAAACTCTGTGTTGTCAAAAATGAGAATATTTGAATTTCCGAAAATTTTATTTTGTTATAGTGCTACATTTCTTAAAAGTCCAATTCAGACCTGATTAATGTTTGTAATGAATGAACGTGGAATCAACCATCAGCCCTTTCATTCACTTGGCTTAAAAGATCTGTTACAAAATTATCAAATTCTCCCCTAGACGGATAAAGCCTGAAACGCAGGGAAACACTGTGTTTGTGTAGTAATTGTATGAAATATGACATTTGTTGTCCTTTGCAATTGTTGTTGAGGAACATGTAAACAAGTTAATATACAACCTTGGATAATCCAAACATTGAAAAAAACTGAATCAGAATAAATGTTAGCAATGATACTTTTCATTCGTGATCCAGACTGATGAAATAGAGAAAGATGACAATAAGATCCAACACACAATACATGGCTCAGTCCGCTGAAGATAATGATTATTTGTCTGATATAGGAAATCCATCACGATCCTCATCACATCTACTGAAAGTGTTTATTTCACTCAATCCCAAGTCCTTCAAATGTGGCTGAATTGCGAGGAATACTTTCGTATTTAGCCTTAGCTTGAACTTCTCGTATGATATTATAAAATATAAAAATAATTTCAGGACTAGATTAGCGTTTACAGGACACCGCAAAAGCAGAGCAGCCCCATAACTACAGATCTTGCCTCCTCAGTTCAACCCTGTCCACAGCCCTAATGATATGCACAAATGTTTATATATAAACTAAAAATATATTTGAACATTAAAGACTTATTTACGTGCTTAACTGTAATTCAATGGATATGTTTTAGCAAAATTTACATCATAACGTCAAACCGTTGATGCATTACCACATGGTTTGCAGTATAATTGTATAAATTATGTCTACATGGACCTCTTTAGGATTTTCTATTGTTTTATGGTCCGCAGCTATTTAAAATTTACAACATTTCTATGGAAAATGTGACTATCGAGAAATGTGTGTCCGCAAGGTTTTTAACAGATGTTAAGTAGATGTTAACACCAGAACTTTAAGATATAATATTGTAAATGACTCATTACTGTTGGCACTAGAAGTTAGTTATATATACCTATTACAAGACAATCATCGCTAATAGAGATACATTGACATTACAGTCAGGTAGGTAATACACGCCTGCAGTAAGCATTGTACTGCGTGTCAAATGTAATCACCATCCTTCTGTATTTCATCAGTCTGGACCACAAATGAAAGGTATCATTGTTAACATCTATTACAATTAGTGTACTGCACGGCAATGATAAGTGTATCTCACTGTTTCTAAAGGGATAAACTATGCTGAAATGAAACCAATGTATTGCAAAATAAGTTCTGTTGAGAAAGTTGATAGAGGTAAGTGAGACAAGGCACTGATAGACTTGTTTCCAAACATCCTATGGACTGCCTTGTATATTTTAATCAGTCGGCTTATTATCATGACAAAGAGAATAATCTTGTGGCATGTGCCATAGAATTACATTTATTGTTCACTTTTATAATAAAGATTACTTCGATTCCTGAAGGAATATGACGTCATAGCGTAATCAGGACGCAATGTCACCATGACAAACCGTTTGTAAAGAGAGAATCTATCGAATGCAAATACACTTTGAAATATTTATATATGCTCTAAGGGCAGGTAATTTGACTACAGGGGTGATATAGCGGAGAGTAACGGAGCATATTGAAACCCTGGGTAACCAAGGATGATCACTACCTGGCAGCAGAGTTGTTTACTGAAAATGTTGAAGCATTTTTTTCTGCTCGTCTGTTTAGTTCTTGGGAATATCATATTAACAGATTGAAAATAAATAGGTTTTTTTAAATACCATATTATGAGTAAAGAGTAAATATATTGACATTAATTTTCCAGGGGCGGTTATATATATATATTATTGATATATAGAAATTATATGAAATAGCATATTTAATTTTGACCATCACGCTGTAGAAGCAGTCTTTGGCTGCTTACTTAATGCCTGCACTATTAAGTATGACATTGAAACTTGAGATATTTCCAACTTAAGTAATGCATATGATGAAACCAACGACAGTGTGTACTTTCTTTTGCCTGGTAGTTTATGTTCGACGATCGAGCTGTAATCGTGACGAATCTTTCACAGTGATCGTTGTGTGTGTTGAATTATCACTGATGATAGACATGATAATAGAAACAATGCTATAAGTAAACAATGTGTGTGGATATCGCCCTTTTGAAATACAACTTTCCAAAAGGTTTCCCTTCATTGTTAAAACTTGAAAGATGTTTCTTCAAATCGAAATTGCATTCATTTATCATCATTACATGCAACAATAATAATGCACATTTGTCTTTCTACGTCATCAATTTCAATAATAATGATAACGACACAAGTATATGCTGCAAAATGTTAAATTGGAGTTTATTTTGTTTTAATTTACTTAATAACGCCGTCTACCATTTAGTAACATGATTAATCGAAATGGAGCCCAAAAGATAAGCCTTATAGAATGATCATTGATTCATTTGATGAAATCATTTGAGTTTAAATCTTGATAACCTGTTTCACTGATTCTAATAACTAATAATCTTCGGGAAGATAAGGCAAGGTATATTTTTTAAATGGTACTAGAAACCAAGTTTCATATATTTATGGAATAACACAAATTCAATGAGACATAATTAATAGTAATTAAAACAAAAGTTGTCTGTAATGGGTGGTATAAGAAAGGTTAAATTATTTGGAAATGGACTGAACTAATTATTTAATGATTTAAGTAAAGATTAATTTGAATAACTTTTCGGTAAATAGTTATATGGATGTGTTGCTTGGGATCATACATAGACTAAACGAGAATTACGTGTGTGGTCTATTGAACATACATGTTTGCAAACATGATATATACTACAGCAGCAATAAATAGCGGAACAAAACAAAAAAAGAAATCTTTCAAATGCACTCCAGGCATCATATTCTTGCCGAAGCAGTTCAATTCTTAAGAATTCTTGGTAAAATATTTATCAATGTTTCAAGTTATATCTCTCGCGTAATGCGGGCTGTCTTAGTTACGGAATTGTCTGGTCCTTTGAAGAATGTTATTCGAGAGAACTTGCTTGAATAGCAAAACACAACTAATGTCAGCATGGCTCGCATACTCTCACAAGGAAAACCCCCCATAATGTTTGTCATATTCTATAATTATTAACAAGAGTGTTCTGCGAGCGCAAAATGGATGCACAAACTATCCTCAACATAATCAGTTTAAATGTAAGGGTAATTTAGTTATGCATTGAACAGTAGCTTATTATGAAATTGTCTGAATGATTTAGTAACAATGAATAAGCTTATACAATTTCGAAGGCCAATCACTAATCAAAAAGAAATTTGAAAGAAGCGTGGACCAATGTGAGTTTACCAATTGATAAAGACCACATGTACCGCTCGCTATATTAATCTTGTTTTTTAAGAATCGAGTGTCATTGAGAGGTAGTTGAAATCAGCATTTAAATTGCAAACACGATAATTGTATTCGTTTTGTTTTAATCATGAAAATAGTCATGCAATGAGACTGTGTTGATAGAATTGCATACTTTTCACAGTTATGAAAATGACAAATGTTGTGAATCTTCTACAATCGGCTCTTTAAATAATCCTAATCAAAAATATCTTTAGATGTCGTAAATTTTCATTAGAATGTTTTGCATTTGTAATACGGTTTTGATATGACTCTCATTGGATTTCAACTACATGAAAGGGTCTCATGCAACAATGATTGATGGATAATTCACAACATATTGAATTCATTCATTTGATTGTCGTAAAATAAGACACTCGTGCAGTCAATTCGTGTCAGTATCTGTAATCAAAATGCACCACAGGGAATCGGGACAACTTCAAAAGAGTTTATGTTTGCCCAATCGAATTGATTTTTGTGAAATATTTCAGAAGAAATGTGTTGAATGACCACTCAACTAAACGACCATTCGTTCAGAATATTTGCAGCCAAATAAATCACCACAAAAAGTTGTACATTTCAACGTATTTCAAACACGTCCTGTTTTTCCTATTCAGCCAGCAATCTAACGACCATATATGAAATGAATATCTTTTCCCGCGATAAAGTGGCCTCGCTTTCGTCAAGGCTTCAGCCAGCAGCCGCTATGCTGCTAGCCAATCATATTACTCATAGAGATCACGTGACCAAACTTCTAGACGCTCCCTGTAGAAATACTATCATTTTTGTCGTAAATAGTAAACGAAGTAATAACTTGTATACATTTTCATCCTTATGCATTGAAACAGAACTGACAGTTGTTTATCAGAGTCCCTACTGCAGCTACCAACAGCTTTTGAGATAAGAGGAAACCATCACTGAAACCCGGAACCTCAGTCTAGCTGTTTTAACCCTTGCTTCACAAATTGGAGCCACAATGACATATCACTGGGGTCATATCAAAACAAAGAGTGTTAATGTGTCCCAGAGTGATATATCTGTCAGCTGAATGTGATGTTATCACAGATTTGCCCCGATTGTTTATGTTTGGGTCAGCTAATTCAGAGACAAACTGGGAGTTTTTTTCGGAGACATTTACTAACGTCAATTATCCACTTAAACACGTGTCCATCAAGTTGTTCACCTCTTTCTATGTGAAATGAACTAGATAAATGACTTGTGATTGCAGGAAAGTTGCAATTTGGTCCCTCCCACGGATGAGATGAGAGGAACCCAAGATTTCCTAGTGGATGTCACAATTTGAGAGAAAATTTCTGGTCACGTGACCTGAATAAATAAGCTGTTCTAAAGCACATATCGTATTCAAGTGTTTATTTTCTTGCTACATACGGAATTTATCAACTGGAGAATATGTGTGAACAGTTGAAAGTAGCAGTTTTTGTAATGAGTTGATTGTATTTGCTATTATATGTATAGACATAATTCATGATTTTGAGGGCTGTTCTGATCACGTGATTGTGACGTCACTATGGAGTTTTAGTATGGGATCTATTTATAACAAAGGCAAGCCAGTGACCTATTTCTGTGATATAATAAGCCAATCTTACTTAGACCGCTGGCTGATTGGTAATATTCCACATGACTCATACTATCTTCTGTCAAAAAGGGCAGAAAATAAAGTTCGATACTCACATATAAACAGGGACAGTTTTCATGTGCCACTAAAATATTATAGGCCATTCCTTGAAATCTAGTAATCGTGATCCCATAACCCAAATTTTGCAGTTCAAACGATGCTGATTAAAGGGTTATGTACTTCGGATGGTACATGTACATTGTATATGTGGCTTTCCTGATGGTTTTATTCATCAAAGTGCAGTATTCAAGAATTGTCGACCCGTTGCATGAGGTATGTTTGTCTACGTTTTCTGCACATCTCACAATAAACAGTTTTTACGGGACCAAGCACAACCTTGAATATCTGGGGCTCCTTTCACAAAGCAAACTTTACTAGGGTTAACCTTAACTCCCATTCTTTAATATTACACTAAGGTTACCTTAGTGACTTACGATCACCTTAGTGCTTTGTGAAAGGAGACCCTGGTATTGGTAGATGCAGATAACCGGTGCTTATCTCACCATCCTGTGCATTGATCGGTGTCACACAATAGACTTGTTTTCAAACTTTTCATTTAATGACATTCCTAATTTATTGAATGTCGTTTCATCAAACACACAGACGTGTGCACCAATGTCCAATACTGGATTGTTTTAGCTTATTTGAAATTACCTGTCAATAGTTTCCTAGCTACATTTTGTGTACAGAGCTACTATCTGCCTTCTCTCAAATATTCTAAACGCAACATCGTCAATGAATCAACCTCTGAATTCCAGCCCAACATGTGCAAATACATTTTATGAGCAAAACGATCTGCACAAGACATCCGCGTACCTCCATTTGTCCATCCATCCTTAGTAAAGGTTCAACCTCTTCTCAAGAACGTATGACTCTAGTGTGCTGAAATACCATGTACATACTCCTTGCGCCATGATGATTAAACATCCCTTTGGCCACACATAAACAAAAGTCCCAGAAAGCTGAAATCGTGTATATAGATTTCTCAGTCAATAGATAATATAAAGTGTAGATTTCGTAACTTAGTGACCCCTATTTCGAAAACCACAAAGTCACATAACCGCATGTTGTTTATTATCATAAACGTCTACACGATGAATATTACATATATTTGCAATAGGGTACAAATGAATAATGCAGATAACTGAAATTAAAGTTAAAACTGTAAACTGTTTCCTTGATTCATCAAAACATATCTTTACCGTTCCAAACATTGAATTAAACATAGACGGGCATTCAATCAGACATTAGAGAACGTTTTTCTCTTACAATGCATATGTTTCCGTGTTGACAAGTTTTTAATTGAAGTAAAATTTAAGCAATGTTTAATAGGGATAATACTATTTGACAATAGTGTACATACATACAAACCGACATACGTTATAGAAATAGGTTACAGTCACCTTATACTTTAGTGAACTTTATACTTACAATGACAGAGATAGTGCATCCAAAATAAAGTTACAAAATGAACATGTAAACATGCCATAAAAAATGACATAATGTTGGATATAGATTGTGTCTTCTTATCGGCAGAGAAACCCTCCAAAAAGTAGAAAGTTGTAAACTCTCCTTGGTCAATTGGGATTGTAATTTGTAAATGTGGTACATCATATGTATTCAAATGTCTGACTTTATGTTTTTCCTCTCATAATGAACTTGTCAAGACTAAATGTAACGTCTCAGGGTATCATTTCAATGTTGGCCAGGTTTGCTTCGCATTTTCATAATACTAATAAGTATGACAATGAGTGCATTGGGATAAGTAATGGATATTAAATTATTCGCCATGCTTAAAATGTTTTATGCTCATATATATATCTGTTATCTGTTAAAAGATCGGAAACAACACCTACTTGGGAGTTCAATTCAGCTCAAAACACCATTTTGAAATGACACATTAAAGTATAAAAACGTATATATTCAATTTGTAGATTCTGCCATCTTATTGGTGTATAATTACCATCACCAATGTGTTCGTGTGCAATCTGTGTACAACCGTCATTGATAGTGATATTAGTATATGACCGATATCACAGGATGACATTGATCAATTTCACATTGGGATGAGGCATCAAACCAAGTGAACTCACTCCCAGTGTTAGAAACCAGGTTTCTGTACTGAAGGTCAAGAAAACCTTACTGCCAAGGCAGAACCAATCAGTGTCAAATCAATTATTCAAGAGTGAACACTTAAAAGTTCATTCAGTGCTCGATGTCAAATAACTGACTTACGATAAACAGACTTTGGCAACAGCAATTGATGTTGTAAAATGTCAAAACATTCTTCAATGAAGCATGTTGCATATTAAACAAACACTCCAAATAGGTATGTATTGATTGGTTAATAGTTAGTAGTTTTGTCAAGCCAGTGAAGTTCGTTTAGACCGACCATGTTATTTTAGATATTCGGATGATCTCTATAGGGCAAACTGACCGAGGTTCGGACAGTGTTCGGATTCGAATATTATGAAAGACTGTGAAATAAATGATAATCTGTAAAATGTCAATTTCAGCAAATCAAAATATCAAATATAAAGTATTGTACTCGATTTCGACATGAATATGCTGAATTACTTTATATTAACAGAAAAATAACGGTATACCAATTCGCCTGAGGTTCGGACAGTTTTGACCTAACTTCGGATAGTACTACCATAATGTTCCATCATGCGTAAACTATTTATCAAAACACATGATGAATAGTCTTTGAACAATAATATATCCGTAGTTAAACTACTGGAAGTAATTTCTCACTAATACAGAGCATGTTTTTCAATGATAATTTCTTAGCAACTGCCGCACGCGTCGTTAGAATATATGACGTCACAAGCAAATTCACAGGCATTGACGCAAAAAAGGTTTTGACCTGAACATTTCATTTTCTAACTTAATGTATTTTTGTCATATGTGAAACTGTAATGTTTTTATATATTTTCTAGTTTCCCCTCCTGTCATTTAAAACGATGCGAGTGTTTACAAAGAAATATACAAGTGTCCAAACCATGGTCAAAACTGTCCGAACCCAGGTCATTTTGAGATATTATCAAAATCTCAATATTGAACGCCAGAATCACATTTAAAGTACCAATATTTGAAGTCATTGTAATAAATGATTGTTTCCTTTTCTATATTAATTCAATTTGATATATTCTGGAGCGTCTTAGATGTTGTGAACTGTCACCAACATTTACATTCAAACAAATATTTGCTAATTTCTTTCATGAAACCGTTAATTTAACGTCACCCAAAAGTTGATATTTTAAAAAATCCCAACTATTAAGTATTTCTCAAAAGAAATAACAAATATAACATATTGAAAAGGAGAATTTTGAAATAAACATATTACAGTTGTTGCAGTTATTATTGGGTCCGCTCCAAGTGAAAAGTGTCCGAAGTTAGTGCGATTTCGGGTGGTGTCGGAACCTCGGTCAGTTTGCCCTATTTAAAATGAGTTCCTATTGCATTTGTGCGATTCATGTCAAGGGATCTTGTGACTCTCATTTGATGAATAATAAAGGTAAATTGACAACATGTCATCATGGCATCTTAAAAGCCACTTCTACTGGTTGGAGATACATCTAATCATACTCATCATCAGTTCTCAGTAACAGTGTTCATGTCATCATGATTGGCTGAACTCGCTAATGTATATAGTTGAACATGTCTGATAATTGAACCAGAGATAAACTGAGCTGAAGTATCAGTGTTTGTCTTAGAGTTCCCACTGACGTCCCAATCAGTCAGTGTCAGTAGCCAATGAGACAATGTTTGATCAGATGATTAGTGCTGTAGATTGTTGATGGCGTCTTAGTAAGGCATTGATTCATGATACATGGTAGCTACAATGATAATATATATTGATATGAAACTGTTTAAAGGAAATGGTACTTGACCTACATTATAACAATTAACAATGATGTGCATTGAAAGAATGTTTACATTATTGATTCGCTTAATTCGCCAGGCAATGGTTCATGATGCATGGTAGCTACGGAGTCAACAGTATGTACATGTATAAGATTTAAATCATCACTGATACAATTTTACTTCATACATTATTTTATGATCAATTGAAATGTGATGATCTTTCCACAACAATTTTGATGCAAATGTTTTCAAGTTCGTCATCCATCCATATTGACTATGGTAAAACATCTAAGAAATTACCATTGTAGTTACTCTTTGTTATTTTAAACGTCCAATCACCTGACTTCATAAATTCAAATACATCATATATATATATATATATATATATATATATATATATATATATATATATATATATATATATATATACATTTATCCCCTTCCACTTATGTGGACATCGTGCGATTTTCTACCTCGCTGTGTGGACCGGTATATTGTTGTGTGGACATGGCGAGTCCACATAGCCATTTTCGTTATTCATGTAACTTTTCTTCATCTAACCATGTCAAAACATCTTTTGGCAAAAGTCCACGTAATCGTGGTTCTTACATATTTATCTCCCCTTTGACCTGAATGCGATTCCAGCTCATTTTCCTTAATCCGAGACTTTCTGACCCGGAAGTTAAACATCACGCATGCGCAGTCATCTAAACCCACTGGAGCAGAAATTGGCGTGAGCATGGAGGTAAGTGGTTATTTGACCATTAATGCCGTATCGACTCCCATCCTGGAAACAGTTTGAACAATAAACGTTTCCGATGCATTTATTTCCGTAGATTATAATAGCTGATAGTCTGCAAAGTCATACCATTTTTTTTTTAACTTCAAACCAGAAGTAATGTCAATGTTAGAACTTAGATGTCATGCTAGCTTGGGCAAAGGACCGATAAATTTCATGGTACATCTGTCAACTGAAATTGCCTTTCAACTACCAATAACTTATTCATTTACGTATCTAAATATATATTTAAATGTTAATTGCTAAAACTGTCAATAAAACAATAACAGTCCATCAAAATCCTCGGAATCGCTAACCAAAACAAAAGGGAGGCTACTCTTGTTTAAACTAGGCTCTGTCTAATGTATGTTTATCATATAGCGCAAACGCGCGCTTATCTGTAACCAGTTATCGGCATTTGTTTACAGACTCTTCAGTCGGTTTTCTCGCTGTGTTTAAACTTATTTTAGTGTTGATAACCAGGGAAATTATTATTAATACATATAACGATGGGAATTGTCAGTGAATATTTTGACAAAAGTCCTTGAGCGACATTTGATACAGACCATGTGCTTAATCATTCAGTTATTGAGCCATTTGAGGACAGAAATCTGTAAGTGTTTATATTTCTATTTAGAACAACAAATTCAGGGCAGGAACATTGTTATGTCAATTAATCACAATTAAAATCAATAGGAATATTTCTTGTTTTGAAAAAACTTCAAACATTAAACATTAAACATTAAATATGCTTTAAAAATTATATCAACTTATATTGGGTGAACTAATATTCAGGATTGAAATTATCACTTTGTTTATGTTTATATAAATTATATCACTTGTTTATGTTTTCCAGAAAATGTTCATGTTCTTTTTTTATATAATTGATTAACTAATTAATTATACTCATAATTTGTATGTTTTTTTTTTTATGACGTTTCTTACTGACTGAAACAGAAAGTTGATTTATTCAATATTAGAAGTATACAGTGTGTAAGGGTATTCCGGATCACGGTTATTCCAGATCACTTGGACGTCTATTTAAATCTAGGGAGTGCAAACCTTGATAGACTTCTTCACTCAATGTCTTATTTTAAAGCTGTGTCAATGTTCTTCAAGATGACATATCGCAGCTAATGGCTGCAATATTGCCAAAGTGGCGTTAAACAATAACTCACTCACTCAAGATGACATAATTTGTTTTACTTCTTGGTACAGTTGGGAGTTAACTTGCGCGCCCTGTAAGGAGCATACCTATCATTGCTGTCAGCTGTCGCTTGAGCGTCAGAAATAGGTCACTCATTGAGGACATCCTATTTTAAGAAACAATAAAATCAACTTGCTAAATTTTAACACTTCGCCTGTAAATTATAAATTCAAATGATTTTTATATCTGCCATATATCTTAAGAAATAAACAATTGATCGGACAACATTATCAGGGTAGTTCCGGATCAACATAATTTAGGGACCGTTATTATAACTTCGAACGGCCGAAAAATATTAATAACTGTTGAATTGACGAAATATATTAACAATGTTGTATAATTTTCAAATATCTACAAATAATGTATTTCTGCTCCGAGAACGCCATTTAGGTCTACACGGCAGTAAATGTTAAATTTGTTTACAAGAAAAATACTGTTTTGAATTGCAATGCTTGTTATTCGTAATATATTCATCATAATTAATATTTCTCACGCATGTGTGTAATTAAACTAGTGTTTTTATTTGACAATTCCCCCTTTTTGTCCTAACAGGCTTAATAGCCGGAATACCCTGAAATGATCCGGAACTGCCGTAATGGTGGAGGGTTTTATTTGTCAGTTTTCACAATTAAATCCTGATCGCCTGCGTCTCTAATTTTGATATGAGTTAGATGAAAGATAGCTTATACCGAAATTGTCTTTTGATTTTCTTAAAGTGTCTTTGCGTACACGCATGCAGTCGCTCTTTCCTTAGTGATCCGGAATACCCCGAAGTACTGTATTCAAAATATTGAATATACAGTATAATTTGGTACATGTATTTAGTGAAAGTAAATAAAAGATATGGTTTTGGAATGAAAAGTTTCCTTTTTGGTAAAAGACAATAAACTGATGCTGTATTGTATTTTTCCTCGTCTTCAGCCGAATGTAATTTTACTGACTTGTAGATTGTGACCTTTACTTTTTTAATTGACCTGTTATTTTAGTCATCTTCAGGACATTTGACCTGTTATCAAAATTTCCATCAAAATCAATCTTCATATCATTGTATATTGACTTCAGAGCTCTTCTAAAGTTCAGATAGTTCAGTCATGAACAAACCTCTTAGCCTGGAATGCAAATTGTTTTAATCCATCCCTGACCTCGGATCCCTCTATTATCTACTTTTAGTGACTGACCACTTTGTTCTATTTCAGCAGTCCCCCATAAACTCGTCATGTTGGGCAGTGCTGCCAGGACTGCCGTCCATGATGTCGCCAGCACAAATCCGAAGTATTGGTGCAGATCAGGGTACAGTGTACTGCAAATCTGATGATTGCCTGTAAGTATTCTGTATAGATATTTATTGATTTTTATTTACAACATTTTTAGCTATCGGTAAATTTTAAATCAACATTATTTTACAAATACAAAATCTGTTGATCTCAATTTATTTAGATTGAGGATCTCCCAAAATATTGCAATACATTACAGGTCATCATTATTCACTGCAACAAGGAAGTTGCAGGGCATATTAAAATGGGCTCTGTCCGTCCGTCCGTCTGCAACACATGTCCGGCTCATAAGTTCATAACTTATCGTCCATTTCTAATGAAATTGGGCATGGAAATGTATAATGTGTCATAATTAAAAAAAGTTTTTCAATATTTTCATAATGTTTTTTGTTTTTGAGCAAAAAGTGATGAATTTGTAAGAAAACTTAAACAAGTCCTGTCTGGCTCACAAATTTCTAACTAATCTTGATCAAATTTGGTATGGAGATACATGTATACATGAAGGTGTGTGATTTAAATTTTTGTAACTATATTGGTAAAATTCTGCGTTATGGGTCAAAAAGTGATGAATTTGTAAGAACACTGAAAACAAGAGTCCTGTCCGGCTTAAAACATTCATCTTTGAATTTTAATGAAATTTTGTATGAAGATACATAAGTGCATGAAGGGGTGTCATTTTTTAAAATACTTCTCTTAGATTTTGCACCTTTGAGGAAAAAGTGATGAATTTCTTAGAAACTGAAACAAGTTCAACTTCCCAACATATCTTCTGATCTTGATCAAATTTGGTTTGGATATGCATAAATACATGAAGGTGTGTCATCATTACAGTTTTTTGGGGCAAAAAGTGAAACCTGTAATGAGTCCTGTTGGCTCACAACTTCTAACTTACCATCTAATTTTGAGAATTTTCATAAGAAATTACATAATTGCCTTTAGGAGTGTCGTTATTAACCCTTTCGAAAAGAGTATTGAAATAGGTTTATTTTTTTCCAGAAAAACATTTTGAATTTGTAAGAAACTGTTGTGGGTCTGGTTAACACATTCTTCTCTATTGGCTTGGGATTGTCATCTAATTTAGCATAGACTTTTTGAGAATTTTTTTTTTTTTTACTTAATATATATGGGTCATTTTCAAAATTGGTAGGGTTTTTAGATCCTTATAAATGCAAAAACAAATTCCTAAAAAATAATTAACTTTTTCTTCAAATAAACTTGCAAACACTTGATTATTCAAGAATAAAAATATGTAGGCTTAAATGAACCAATTGACCTTTTAATTGATCTATAAGTAATTAATTGAAAAGGAAACTGTCCTGACCTTTACCACTTCTTAAACAATATAAATGTGGAAATATAATTCAGATAATTATTTTAATGATGGTAGGGGCGGGATAGCGCAGTGGTTAGCGTGTTCGGCTTCAGATCAAGAGGTCCGGGGTTGGAATCCCGCCAGGGGCACGGCAACTTTGTCTGCAGTAGAGAACTGTTCTACACGCAGTAAGGTTTGGGTGCAATGCTACACTGAATTTCAGCGTAGTACCACGCATGGTTCGCTAGTTCCAGCCGATGCTCGCAGGTTTCACCGCAGTGCATAGCCACATGGCATTGCGGGCTTTCTCTCTGCCATAATACTAGCAGCCGCGATATAAGTGAAATACTCTTGAAAGCGGGGTTATAACCCCAACTCACTCGCTCACTTAAAGATGGTATTCCCATCTATTACACTGAATTAATCAAACTTGGGGTCAAAAACTTTTATCATGAATCTTTAAAGTCTTAATTTTTATCTTTCATCTTTTTAACCCAAAATAATGGCATTGTTCTAAAATATTAGTTTGTATTTAGCTATAACCAGATGTAATTGTCTAAATTAAACATATGCTTCTTGACCCAAAAGTTCTTCTGATGATGCCTACATAAAATGGAGTGTTTATGTAGTATCATACATAAATTAGAGTAGTTAATTAACACCAGTAACGGTCAGGACATTACTGGCAACGGTTTGGACAGGAACAGTACCGGGTTGGACATAAATCTTAAACAATTTAATTTAAAATAAAAAAAGGAATACGAAATGAAAAAGTAAACACTATTAAGCATAACTGTTAACTCCACTTTTGATTAACAGAGAAACATATATTAGAAAAGGTAACTTGTAACAAATATGACATTTTTTTGCTTATTTTTGTGGTAACGGTTTAGACCTTTGTTACAAAATCAATATAAAACTTGTGAATAAATGTTGGATTTTAAAGATAACATTATTATAACACCAAAAGAACATAAAACAAACTGTTTGGATTACTAAAGTACTTATTATAGTAAAATAGTGCAATTGGGGAATGAACATTTAAAAGAAAAGTAACGGTTGTGACATATTTGGTAACGGTTAGGACATATATATATAAAATCAATATAAATTTGTGAATAAATTTTTTTTTTTTTCAGTAAAGACATTTTACGGTTTCGTATGAATATGAAACATTCTGTCTTGATTAAAAAGTTACCAAATATAGAAGAAAAAGTGAAATTGGGGCATAAAAATAATATGATTGGTAATGGTTGGCTACTTGCGATATTTTAGTTAACGGCCAGGACATCAGTGTTAGAATTAATATTTTCCATCTTAAAACTTGCAGGCAATAACATTCTGAAAGGTTCTATAACAACTATTACTCTGTACACCTCATTGTACTGCACAAACAACTGTAAAGATATAAATTGTTAATATTAAGATCCAATGTTAAGTCTCTATGATATAACTTGTTTAAATAAATTATATATCTTGATGGCATTTATCAGCTGAGTAGCAATAGTGAGATGACAAGTATTTTTCAATTACAAAAACATTGACAACATATCACTATTATATAAACTCCAAAAGTTATTAGTTATTAGGTATTTTTTAATTATCATTATCTTTTTTACTGAGTTGAACACAACAAACAAATCTATACAGGTTGGATACAAATAAGTTTATTAGAAATGTGTTATTATGATAGGTGTTAAAAACTTTCTCACATGTTTTGGTTACATATCAATAAATGCAGAGGTCAGCTCAGCTATTCTTTATCTAGATAATTGGCCCTTTTCCACAGATAGATATCTTTATTCCTCTGTTGAAGTCTTATTCATTTCATCAATAATTAAAGCCATTTTGTAATAGAAACACAAACAAATTTTAGTGATTTATGTGGTATTGAGAGACATAAGTCTATACTAATGTCCAACTTACTAACTAATATATATATAAAAAAAACAAATATGAACATAGGTTTACCATGTATATAGATATAAATTCTGATGCAAAGTTCCAAACCGTTACCATAACATCTTGAACACTGTTTTATGTAAGTAAAAACATATTAAAATTATGAAAGGCATTCATAAAATTGGATTCATTTGATGAAATATTCCATATTGACACACATTCATTATATGTAGGTAGGTGATTTGAAATAAAATTTAAAATCTGAAAAAAAGTTCCAAACCGTTATCACATTTGTTCAAACCGTTACCATGAATTTCCTAGGCATTTATTTTATAAAAAATAAAATTTAACCTGACAAAATTTTTAAGTTTTAATCATTTAAGAAAGATGTGTAATTAAATAAAATTTCACTATCACACTTAAGAAAATAAATTCAAAACCACAAATTTATTTTAGATATGTCCAAACCATTACCTCAAGCTGTTTCTTTCAAAGTTATAACGTTAAAATTTCACCAAACAGCCAAGTTCCATTCTTAAAATATTTTGACTCTTAAAGGTTATTTAAATTATGTGTTTTTCTTTAAACATTAATTAATAACTTCAGTAGTTTCTGATGGGCTTATGGCATGGGATGGCGTCCGTCCGTCCGTCCGTAAACTTTTCACTTTTTCAACTTCTTCTCCAGAACCAATAACTCTAGAGAGCTGAAATTTTATGTACAGACTCCTTGGCCAATGGGGATTCTAAATTGTAGATTTGGTGACCCTGTGACCCCAAATAAGGGCAGCAGGGGTCATAACCTTAAAAGCTATTTTCATCTTCTTCTCCAGAACCAATGACTCCAGAGAGCTGAAATTTTATGTACAGACTCCTTGGCCAATGGGGATTCTAAATTGTAGATTTGGTGACCCTGTGACCCCAAATAGGGGCCTCACAGGCCATTACCTAAAATCTTGTTTTCATCTTTTTCTCCAGAACAAAAAGATCTAGAAGGCTGTAATATTGTATGCAAACTCTTTAGCCAATGGGGATTCAAACTTGTAAATTTGGTGACCCTGTGACCCCAAATATGGGCCACAGCCTAAAAAAAACCCTTTGAAAATGAATTTTGAACTGATATTTTATGACACTTCAACCACTTTATTTGAAATGTATGTCGACTTTAGATAACAATCTACATTGTGGACATGTTTGTCAAATTGATGTAATCAATGTGAAATGAGAACTGTTGAATAGCCTATGAACTGAAAATTGTGACAAGGCATAAAGGACTAAATTAAAGAGGAGTTAAGAATTCTTTTATTTTACATGAGATATGTGAACTGCATATGACTGGTTATGAAATGATAAGATTATTTTCATCTTCTTCTCCAGAACGAAAAGACCTAGAAGGTTGTCATGTTGTGTAATGAGTCTTTAGCCAATGGAGATTCTAAATTGTAGATTTGTTGACCCTGTGGCCCCAAATAAGGGCCTCGCAGGCCATTACCTAAAATCTTGTTTTCATCTTTTTCTCCAGAACAAAAAGATCTAGAAGGCTGTAATATTGTATGCAAACTTTTTAGCCAATGGGGATTCAAACTTGTAAATTTTGTGACCCTGTGACCCCAAATATGGGCCACAGCCTAAAAAAACCCTTTGAAAATGAATTTTGAACTGATATTTTATGACACTTCAACCACTTTATTTGAAATGTATGTCGACTTTAGATAACAATCTACATTGTGGACATGTTTGTCAAATTGATGTTATCAATGTGAAATGAGAACTATTGAATAGCCTATGAACTGAAAATTGTGACAAGGCATAAAGGACTAAATTGAAGAGGAGTTAAGAATTCTTTTATTTTACATGAGATATGTGAACTGCATATGACTGGTGATGAAATGATAAGATAAGATTATTTTCATCTTCTTCTCCAGAACGAAAAGACCTAGAAGGTTGTCATGTTGTGTAATGAGTCTTTAGCCAATGGAGATTCTAAATTGTAGATTTGTTGACCCTGTGGCCCCAAATAAGGGCCTCGCAGGCCATTACCTAAAATCTTGTTTTCATCTTTTTCTCCAGAACAAAAAGATCTAGAAGGCTGTAATATTGTATGCAAACTTTTTAGCCAATGGGGATTCAAACTTGTAAATTTTGTGACCCTGTGACCCCAAATATGGGCCACAGCCTAAAAAAACCCTTTGAAAATGAATTTTGAACTGATATTTTATGACACTTCAACCACTTTATTTGAAATGTATGTCGACTTTAGATAACAATCTACATTGTGGACATGTTTGTCAAATTGATGTTATCAATGTGAAATGAGAACTATTGAATAGCCTATGAACTGAAAATTGTGACAAGGCATAAAGGACTAAATTGAAGAGGAGTTAAGAATTCTTTTATTTTACATGAGATATGTGAACTGCATATGACTGGTGATGAAATGATAAGATAAGATTATTTTCATCTTCTTCTCCAGAACGAAAAGACCTAGAAGGTTGTCATGTTGTGTAAAGAGTCTTTAGCCAATGGAGATTCTAAATTGTAGATTTGGTGACCCAGTGGCCCCAAATAAGAGCCCCGTAGGCCATTACCTAAAATCCTGTTTTCATCCAGAACAAACTAGAAGGAATATTTTGTTCAGAATGTTTAGATGTTTGGATGACAAGGCTTAGAACCGAGATTGTTTAGCCAAGGTGATTCTAAATTGTACTATGTACCATGAGATTCATCACATTGCCTGTTCTCTTTAAGCCTTATACAGTTAGATCAGTGCTGCCAGTGTTTAGTGCAAGCAAGAGTCTATTACATAATTTGGCGGTAAAACACAAAAAACACAGCTGGCTTGTAACCAGAGCCAAGGGGTCAGAATATTGCATAATCTCCTGTGTGTTGACCTTGCTGAGTGCTCTCTCTCAATTAAGACTAAGATTTGTCAGGGTTAGGGATTGTGCATTATATTGAGACAACATATTTCTGTCTTCATCATCAAACAAAATAAACTCTGATGAGCTACAGAGCCCATGGCTCTATTTTTTTACAAGAAATCAAATGGTCAAAGGGGAGATAATTTTTACAATTGTGTGGACATGTTGTTGGTCGTATTTCACCTGAAGTCCAGGTAAGCCTAACATGATGATCAAAGGTACAATATTAATAGTATAATTCATGTCCACATAAACCCTCAATATGTATCCCTTCTATGGCATATATGTCATGTCCACATAAACTCATCAGAATCTTAATCACTACAGAATCTACCAGGTCCATATTAATCAAACATATCCATCAAGTCCATAGCATATACCACGTCCACATAAAACCAACATTTTCGTCAAGTCTACAGAATTTCAGGTAGTACCACCCATGGTTCGTTAGTTCCAGCCGATGCTCGCAGGTTTCACCGCAATGCAAAGCCACATGGCGTTGCGGGCTTCCTTCCTGCCATAATACTAGCAGCCTCGATATAAGTGAAATACTCTTGAAAGCAGCGTTAAACCACAACTCAACTCAACTCACCTCATGTCTACAGTATATATATGATGTCCACTTTGGCCCAAAATATTCGGCAAGTCTTGGATATATAATATGTCCACATATACCAATCATTTTCATCAAAACTATAGTATATACTGGTAATCAAATGAAATTGAATGGTGTGTTTTCAGAAAAGAAATCAAACGGTCAAAGGGGAGATAATTTCTACATTTGTGTGGACATTTTGTTAGGCGTATTTCAACTGTAAGTCCACGTCAGCTTAACATAATAATCAATTATACAGTATTATTAGCATATACCATGTCCACATAAACCCTCTGTAGCTACCACGTCTATGATATATATCATGTCTACATACACCAAACAAACTAAAGTAGTTAATCAAATGAAATTGACTAGTTCCAGAAACGGTCAAAGGGGAGATCAAATATAATATGTCAGTCGTATTTCAACTGTTAGTCCACATGACACTAAATACAGCATAAGTATATAGGACACATACTTACCACGTTACGCCTATAGAGAACCTAGTGTCCACATAAACCTAGCATAGTCGTCAATTGTACAGTATATATCAGGTCAATGGTTTTTATCATGTCCACATAGACCTACCATAATTTCAAGTTTGCAGTATATAACACGTCCATAAACCAAACCTATCCATCATGTCTACAGTATATATTATGTCCACATTAACCAAACATATACATGTATTCGTCGATCTATATTATATACCACGTCCATATAAACCAAACCCTTCCATAACGATGATGATGACTATTCAACCTAACAATTATCCAATGTACAGTATTATCAGTATGTACACATAAACCCTCAATTTCTATCACGTCTATGGCATATATCAAGTCCTCATAAACCCAACAGATTCATCATGTCTACAAAATCTACAGTATATACCACGTCCACATAAACCAAAGCTATCCCTCAAGCTCATAGCATGTCCAAATACACCAAACATATTCAACAAAACTAAAATATTTAATCATACAAAATTGACTGGTTTCAGACAAACGGTGAAAGGGGAGACAATTGAGTTTATATTGTGTCCACATAAACCTAATATGTTCATCCTATGAACAGTATATACCATGTCCACATAAACCCATACTATTTGCCAATCTACAGTATATATGTCGGAGTCCACATAATCTCAGCATATCCATCAAGTGCACAGAGGCTACAGTATATAAAGTGTCCACATAAACAAAATATTCATCAAGGCTTCGGTATATACCATGTCTACATAAACCCACCACAGTCATCAATTTGGTAAAAGATATATAAAGTCCACATAAAGCATGTATCAAGTCCACAGTATATACCATGTCCACATAAACCAACCATGTATCAAGGCCACAGTATATACCATGTCCACATAAACCAAGCATGTACCGAGTCCACAGTATATATCAAGTCCACATAAACCAAGCATGTATCAAGTCCACAGTACATACCAAGTCCACATAAACCAAGCATGTACCAAGCCCACAGTATATATCAAGTCCACATAAACCAAGCATGTATCAAGTCCACAGTACATACCATGTCCACATAAACCAAGCATGTACCAAGCCCACAGTATATATCAAGTCCACATAAACCAAGCATGTACCGAGTCCACAGTATATATCAAGTCCACATAAACCAAGCATGTATCAAGTCCACAGTATATACCATGTCCACATAAACCAACCATGTATCAAGGCCACAGTATATATCAAGACCACATAAACCAAGCATGTACCAAGCCCACAGTATATATCAAGTCCACATAAACCAAGCATGTATCAAGTCCACAGTATATATCGTGTCCACATAAACCAAGCATGAATCAAGTCCACAGTATATATCATGTCCACATAAACAAAGCATGTACCAAGTCCACAGTATATACCATGTCCACATAAACCAAGCATGTATCAAGTCCACAGTATATATCATGTCCACATAAACCAAGCATGTACCAAGCCCACAGTATATATATCAAGTCCACATAAACCAAGCATGTATCAAGTCCACAGTATATATCATGTCCACATAAACCAAGCATGTATCAAATCCACAGTATATATCATGTCCACATAAACCAAGCATGTCTAAAGTTCACAGTATATACCATGTCCACATAAACCAAGCATGTATCAAGTCCACAGTATATATCATGTCCACATAAACCAAGCATTATCAAGTCAATAGTATATATCATGTCCACATAAACCAAGCATTATCAAGTCAAAAGTATATATCCAGTCCACATAAACCAAGCATGTATCAAGTCAAAAGTATATATCATGAAGTCCAAGGTAAAGCATTATATTCACACAATCGAAATACCTTCATATTAAAGTATCACCTAAATATTTTATGAAAAGTGAATGTTGATTTCGGGGTTAAAAGAGTAAATATCTCCATATATATATATATATATATATATATATAAATGATGCAATGCAAATCTAGTGTTGTGTGGACTCTTATGGTTATGTGGACTCTCAAGGTGAAGGTCATACAATAGCAAGGTGAAGGACGGGTCAAGTCCACACAACCGAATTTCTTTGTTTGTTAAAAATTTTAAATTATCAAACGATATATGGTTTAAGAGCTCCAAATTGAACATGACTATGTTTTTACTTTTCATGCAAAACATCTGCATATAGGTGCCCACACAACTACGGGTTGTATTTACTTTTATATATGTCCACATATCAATAAAGAATACGTATATATATATATCTTCTTTAATACGATGAGCTCATCTCGACCAGTACATATACATGAAAAGACCAATATACTGGTCGAAATGAGCTCATCGTATTAAAGAAGATTGATCCAGTCAAACCAATCTGATGTTTACTATTTTCTATATATAACCTTACTTCACGTGAGAAACGACTCATTTTTATTTATTTATATATATATATATATAACCATCTGATGTTTACTATTTTCTATATATAACCTTATTTCACGTGAGAAGCAACTGATCTTATTTATATATATATATATATATATATATATATATATATATATATATATATATATATATATATATATATATATATATATATATATATATATATATATATATAGAAAAGAGTAAACATCAGATGGTTTTGACTGGATCAAACTTCTTTAATACAATACGATGAGCTCATTTCGACCAGTATATCGGTCTTTTCAAGTATATATAGCTTGACTGTACATATAACCTTACTTCACATGAGAAGCAACTCATCTTATTTATATAAATATATATATATTGTTGCCTTAGCGAGCGGACAGTTGTCGAATAACATTCGTTAGATAACCAGTTCAAATGGGGCATGCATAAGGAGCAAGTGCCCACAACGATGGTACAGCAACGAAACGGGTGCCCACTAGGATATACAGAATATTATTAAATAATTGAGATATATTGACATAAAAGTTATACATTATCTAGGAACGGTTTCAACAATCTAAATACTAAATTTGAACCCTGTAGATACCGCAGAAAGACTGGTGCCCGGTACGATGGTGTAGCGAACCAGTGCCCACTAGACACGTTAAATGTGTGTATATATATATATATATAGAAAAGAGTAAACATCAGATGGTTTTGACTGGATCAATCTTCTTTAATACAATACGATGAGCTTATTTCGACCAGTATATCGGTCTTTTCAAGTATATATACATATAACCTTACTTCACGTGAGAAGCAACTCATCTTATTTATATAAATATATGTATATATTATATTGCACAATATTTCTATAATTTGAAAATCCAGTTTTACATCATACAATGTACATAGGATGTGGTATTGTCGTTATAAACTAACTAACTGTAGTCAAAACATTTATCGCACATTCATTGATTTATACAAACCATCATGGCAAGTGTAATTGATTATCAAATGTCCACTATTTTATTGATTGCACCCAAGAAGTAGAAAATAGACCCATTTAGTCACCAGATTTATGATGACATATCACGATGCACTTAAGTGGGCGAGAAGTATCATTTCCGCCATCAATCTGAAAGTACTTTCTGAATAAGTGCAACCATGATGTCAAGAGCCCGGTGTATTGGGTATACTTATTGAGAGTCTAGTTTCATACTGACAATTTTACACTTAAGAAGGACGTCTATAGATAGCACATTCCACAATCGTAGTTATCGTTACTGCAACGGTAAATGTGAATGCAGAGATAGAAAAAGATATGTCGGAGAAAATTGCAGAGGTCTTTTGAGGAAATTTTGGAAAATTGTCAGTCCTGTTATCTGTAATTTTGTACCCGTTGTCAAAAATGTACATGACTGCTCAGCTTCGATTTTACTGTTGATTCATAAAGACCATAGTCCTATCTTACTCTCCTGAAAAAAAATCATTAAATTCGTTTTGTAGGTTTTGGAGTTATTCCCCCTTTAAGTTCGAACTTTTTTAAAAATCATCAGATTGTAAGTACTCACTGAGAAAACAGTGTTGGGAAATAGTTCCCCATACTATACAATGTCTCAGCTACATTATGTGCAAATACGAACTCTCTAATGTATCTTCAGAGGAGCAGATATGTAAATGGGTCAGAAATTGTAATATGTGTCTAAAAGTCAACATAGCGGTAAAACCACATTATGTACATGTACGAAATCGCTTTTTTGCTCGAAATGTAAATGCACATGTTTTTAAAAAGAACGTTTTTCCCATGTTAAAAATAGACATTTGGATTCGAATTGGACCTCGAATGGCTGGGCCCATTAGCGTAGGAGCACTGTTCCGCACGGCTATCAGCATATAAAGTTTTGCTGAATTTGATTCAGCCGTTTGCTGAATCTTGCGGAAAAATCCGTGGAATAAAAAAAAAGTCTGCCTAAAACAATAACGTTTGTAAACTCACTCTGGACCTCTCCTTCTGGTGGGGGCGGGATAGCGCAGTGGTTAGCGCGTTCGGCTTCGGATCAAGAGGTCCGTGGTTCGAATCCCGTCAGGGGCACGGCAACTTTGTCTGCAGTAGAGAACTGTTCTACACGCAGTAAGGTTTGGGTGCAATGCTACACTGAATTTCAGTGCAGTACCACCCATGGTTCGCTAGTTCCAACCGATGCTCGCAGGTTTCACCGCAATGCATAGCCACATGGTGTTGCGGGCTTTCTCCCTGCCATAATACTAGCAGCCGCGATATAAGTGAACTACTCTTGAAAGCGTCGTTAAACCCCATCTCACCTCACCTCTCCGTCTGGTGGTGAAAAAGACATGTGCCAGATTAGAAAAGGAATAAATAAATAATTTTTCTAAATCGATCAGACATTCCACCTCCGAATATGACGAAGTTAAAAATACAAATATTCACCAATTCAGGTTAAACTTCGCAATGCAACTCTCCTAGTGATGAATAAGACATTTGAAATAATACTATAAATGAATTTTTTTTTCTGTAATTGATCGAACAGAAAATGGGCGGATGGACAGATGAACGGAGGGACAGAATCACTGATATTACTAGATACTCCCGGGGTATAATAAAAACAAAGGAAGGAAAAGGCATGAATGATTATAATCTTGAAAAAAATGAGAAAGGGAGAAAGAATAAATATTTGACATGTGACATGCTATCATAATTCATATAATATAAAGCACTGAACAATTAATTTCAACTGACACAACTCGTATAATGGTAATGTTTTAGCTAATGATGCGTTTGAAGAAACATATTTCATTATTGTCATGACAATTATCGTCTAATTTACATTTCTCTCCAAACAATGAAGAAATGAATCTAAAAATAACAGTTTAAGTCAACAAAACAATATCAAATTTATTCACTTGGGACTCAAAATCAGAAATACAATACAATTGCATTAACAACCAACAAATACAATTACATGCAGCGAGAATTGTTGCTGGATTACCTAAATATCCGCCACATAGATTTCTGTATTATGAAACTGGTTGGGAAAAATTACAAGAACGAACGAGAAAACGGAAATTGTGTTTGATGTACAAAATTAAATATGAAATGGCCCCTATATATCTGAACGAACTGCTTCCCGTATACGCGTAACTGTATGTTCGATATCGAGTTACAATCTACGCAGCTCGCAAAATATATCAATTCCAATCTCAAGACTGAAACATTCAAAAGAATCTTTATTTCCCATCTACAATTAGTTCTTGGAATACATTACCAACCACAGTTCGAAATTAAATTTTTTTTCACTCTTTTAAATAAGCTTTTACTATTTATGGTGCACATGCGCCCCATTATTATTCGTGTGGTAAATACATCCTAATATTATTCATACTAAGTTACTTTGCTTTATGCCGAGTTGGAATTAACACTGTTCCTGACTGTGTATGTGGTAATCGTGTTGAAAATTCCCATCATTATTTGTTTGAATGTCCATTGTATAAACATCACAGAGACAAATTCATGCCATCTGTGAAGCTCATATGTAATTGAGCAGGTATTACAGTAAACCCTAAACTTTTGTTAGAAGGAAGTGCAGATCTATCACCATGTCAAAATATAATTGTATTTAAGTTAATGCAATCGTTCATCAGTGAGACAAAGCGATTTGTATGGCATGTTGCTATCATTTTGCAGAACCTCTTTCTCACTTTCCTGTCTACTATCTGTCATCTTTGTTTGTATATAATGTAAACCATCTATGTACATACCATAAAGCGGGTATTCTAAGTTGGATAACTTGTTCTTAATCCTGTTCTATATGAATAAAATATGTTTAAATCAAATCAACAACCAATTGTATTGCACTTATACAGTATGCACATTTACTACTTCGACATAAACAAATACCACATGTATTCGTGATTACAAATGAACACTTAAAGGATTTTAAAACCCCTTTCATAAATAATTGTGATCAAATACATGATATCTTTATCACACAACACATCTTACGGCATTGCCCCGCTAAGAATTTTGTCACTTTCGCCAAACTTGCTACGTCGCGATGTCGGAGTGAGCGCCGAAGAATCCCGAACTTTAATGAGTTATGCACTTGTGACGTAATAGTGGTCCGACGAAAACGGAAGTGTGCAGTTGTTGACATGCGAGCGAAGGGAAAGTTACGTGGTGTGAGTTTACAAAGACCTAGTTTACGATAAGAAGAAATATTTAACACTACATGCCCTCTAACTAACATGTTAGGAAGACATTCGCCCATAGGTTTTTATTTTAAAGAATTATAAATCGATCTAAACTTATTCACAGCAAGAGCAAGTGACACTCAAATTTATGTTAACATTCTACTGCAGTACAGCTGTTCTACACTCACTGTAAAAAAAAGGTATTCAACGCAAGTCTTTCAGCTATTGAACTTTGCACTTTCTTTTAGATACATGGTTTGCTCATATATGAAACACTTTTGCATTATAAATATATGTACATTTCAACGATGTGATCTCAAGGTATGATTCAATATCCGTCAAAACACGCCTATAGCTGCGCTCGCGACTGCGAGTGACTGACGGCATGATGCTATAACGAAATTTGGGAAAACCTGTCAATTTTTTAAAACGTCAACGGTTAAAAATAGTAATACCTACAAGAAGAATCTACAAAGAATGCATAGAAACAAATTTGTATGTCAAGAGGGTCAACCAATCTGAAGTTTGAACAACATTTCGTCTCAGGAATGTGGCTACCAGTCATGTCGAGTCAACAGTACCGTAGGAAGAACACTAACTCTGTACAGTACAGTACAGTACAGCGCTGACCGTGAAGTCGATAGAGATGTTGAGATATATCCAAGGAGGTGGACTCTATATTTTCGGAGGTTGTATCATTTTATTAATGCATTTCCATCAAAACTGTTAGAATCGTTGACTTTTTGAAAACTTGGATAAACGTTGTACTTGACATGGAAGGAAAACCCATTGTTTATGCAATATTGTGAAGCAGAATATTGCCCCTATTATCGGGGTATTTGAAATTTTCATTTGATAATATGTTTATGACTCTATAATCAAAATAAAACCATCATAAAAACAAATAAAATTATTTTCATTGATATTTTATGAATAAAAAATATCTGCAAAACTAAAAAAAATGTATAATGCCCCAGTTTTACCGGGAAAGGCATTTTTTACAGGTAAGCTTTGACAGTGTGTTACAAAACGGCTACGGTTTTCACGCTGTAGGTTTTGATAATTATGTAAATTTTAGTGATTCTGAATTCTCTGAACCAACGATGTTTTACGGGATGATGCTATGATTACTCTGAATATATTTAAAACCTTTTAACATTCCACTGAAATATGACAGACACGTCAATTATCCAGGTGTTTTCGTTATTTTGATATCAATAATTTTGTTACTTTAAATAACTTTATATTTGATATGTTTTAGTTTTTTAGATGCTGCTTCACTTTGTTTAGTTATTCTTAAGCGTTTTGCAAACATAAGGAAATGTATTCTAGATCAGCATAGGGACAGAACTTATTTTGCAACGATAATAGGGCCACTGACCATAAATATTAAATTTTAAAACTTTGAATCGGTGAACCGTGTAGACAATTAGACATCCAGCACTTTATAAGGAAAAATCAGCAAGTTTAAACTCTATCGTCTTACTTCCTGGTCTAGAAATAGATCAGAAATTAGGAAAAATAACATCAAGGGCAAAACATAATTTCCAATATTCAGCATTGTGATAAACAGTTATGATACATAATTTCATTTATTATATATCTTTTGAAACATTTGATCAAGTATCGTACGCCGCACGGTAAAACACCGACTGCAGGCAGGCTACTTTGAACGTCGGTCTGACGGATATTTGCTCTTGACTCGTGTCTAAAACAATACGTCGAAATAATGGTTGAAGAACTCCAACATTAGTTCAATGTCATAGACTTATGTTACTAAAAATATATGATACAGGGCGCCACTAGTGAACCAACCAAGTGAGTGTTTATGAACAGGTTTGACATAGGCCAACTGCAGTGACTCGCACTGAGGCGAGATTGACGGACCACTATCACGTCACATCACGGAAGGTGCCGAAAGCTGCCGATCTTTTTGCATACGGGAAGGCCGGGTTTGCCGCGGACTGCACTAGTGTCAGCGCGGGTTTGCAAAAATGACGTAAAAACATGACGGCTTGTGTTTACAATTTGAATACATGAACATAATGAAGTAAAATAACATAAAATGGGGTTTTGAAATCCTTTAATACCATATACCATACGTCATCAATTGAGTCTATTGTTTTGTATTCCGGAATACCCATTCTTAAAAGGGCTGTAGCATGTTTTTTGCAAAATTTATTTAAAAAAAATTCCCATTCATAAGGATAGTTTGTGCCATTTAAATTTACTTTAAAGGGTAAACATCTAATTACACAAACCAATTATCCGTAGTGGTAATAAAGGTGTTGCATAAAGCAACATTGCATGTTGGCCATTTTATTGTGAACATATTTTATTATTTTAAATTACAAATACGATTACCATGGCTTTACTGAGCCATGTACACTAAGTTTTAACTTGATTTTCCGAAGCGTGAAGGGTGTTTTACTACAAGTGAAACTAATTTTATCAACGTTTTTGAGCCTATAAATACTTTCCATCTATTGTTCATCCACCATTTCCCATCTATAAACAAAACACTTAAGCCAAACCCAAATGTATCTAATGTCATAATACAAATGATTGTAGTGACAGTCAAAGTATCCAAGACTGTCTATTTGAGTGAATATTGTACTGAAAAGTATCAATGATATTAATATGTTGTCTATTATTTGTCTATAAATGACCATCGTATGATCTTTATTCTTGACCAAGGATTATGGATTCAGGAGTCCAGGTTGGTGACAAATACGGCAAGGTAAACGGTGACCCTTCTCAAAGATATATAGTCAGTGTTTTAAAGCACGTATTTATACAGTCAAAGATATTAAGCACGTATTTATACAGAAAGTCAAGACAACCCTTCTACAAACTAATCAGTGTCAAATCAATAATTCAAGTTTGAACTCTAACATGATTTAACTGGACTTTATTTCTCATTACTCCTTGAAGTAGGCAAAAGGGCAAAAGGGAAGGTGAGCCACTCTATGATGAATATTTAACAACGTCTAAAGGTTCCAGACAGACCTATCTCGCTGTACATGTAAGAACGTCTATCTATGAATATTCACCTCACACGTTTCGTTCATATTTACACTCAGCGCATACATGAGTTACTTCAGCCTTACAAGCTAAAACCTCAAACCTCAAACCTCAACCTCAGTTCTCGTTTGAGAAAGGAAGCTGATGTTATACTTTTAATTACTGCTGCAAACTCTTCTACATTTGTTCTTCCAAAGTTATAAGGAAAGGTTTATCAAAGACATGTATCTCAGAAGCACCTGACACAAGTTGTTTACAATAACCTACTATGGAACGGTATATTCACTATATTGGTAAAGGTCATATTTCAGATATGTCTATGTACATGGATTTAATTAAGGCATAATTAATAATCGTTCCTGAATGTGTCTCTGATACAACATAAGACGTTGTGTATTAAACGTTAGCATGTTTTATACATATATCAGCTGTGTTTTTGGCAAGCAATGATGACTGAGAACCGCTCATCAAACCTTGCTATAAAGTTTTATACTTAGCTTAATAAGCATTAGCGTTAACTAACCATAGAATATTTATCTGGTTACAAACAGCAAATGATGTAGTAACACATTTAGCAATACCCATTTCAAATTTATCTTTGTTAATTTATTTTCTTATCAGATTTAATCATTATACTCATGAATTGCCATACACAAAGTAAGCAAGCAGTGAAACATCATAATAAGTTCGAATTTATATTTTTGGACTACTATCACATTGATATTATTTTAACTTTTCAATAGTTCAATCTGTTCGAGGTTGAGATTACATCCCACGTACAAACTGTCAGCCAACAGTGAATGTCAGCCACTGTAACACAATAAGCATGTACATCTCACAGTGGGGCTGTTACTTCTACGCCAGCTTGCATTCTTTTAATGATAATCCTTTTATGTTACTAATTATTCTTAATTGTAGCTTGGTTCCAAGTGATTTCACAAATATTTCCAAGTGACAAACAAAATAGCTTAATATGTTTGCTCCAGTGGAATACTTACACAGTCCTTAATGTTCTTTACTAATGGGTGACTTCTTCAAAGAGTTTAAGTATACATACAAAATGACAACACAATTCGTTAAGCTTCTTATTCAATTTAAGGTACTTTAAGGTAACACAATATGTAGAAAATAACTACATTGATCAGGTAAACCATTCATGAAACATTACAACGATAGGATATCTTATTTTATTAACACAATATCGATGTCATTAGGTTTCAATTTGAAAGTATGACATCACTGCGAACACAGTACTGTTATGACTCTTTAGTTTATAATTAGAGCTCGTGTAACTAGAAACCAGGGGTAAGTCTCTTGTGCTACTTTTAAATCAACACATAATTGAGTAGGACATTTCGCTTTGTGTATGTAAACATGTCTTGATGGTCTTTCCGTATGATTAGTCTTCCCATTTAACCAACGTTTGTTGTTAGTTAATCACGTTAATAGCGAATGTTACCTCAGCGGGGATAGTTAATTAGCTCTTTAAAGAATTGGGAATTGGAAATGTTTACAAAATTTATGAATGTGGTGAAGTGAAACCACATAACCGGTTTATACTAATGTTCTAGTGTATAATGTTTCTATAGAACTTACTTTACAAACAATTCTAAAACCTTTACGTTTTGAGAGATAGAATGTCAATAAATAAACGTTGTTGATCGGTGTAAATTGACGGTCTCCTATGGGACTAATTAAGCATTGAAAGGAATACTCTTGGCGTCTATTGGTTGCGTGACTATTTAAGGAAGCGGCGACCTAAGTATATACAATGTCTGAGCTGCAACAATTCCCCAATTCTCTGAAGATAAAGCTGAGGCCAAGTCACACATAATCTATAACGCCACACCAAGGAATGTCTAATCATTTCAATGGTAAGATGGATGAAACATTGCTAATGAGATATAAAACACAGTACGGTATTAGGTAACGTTTCATTGATGAATCAAGTGTATCGTGCAATATAGGATATATATTCCTTCCTCAAATTGCAAGGACATATGGCAGAGGCAAATTATGTTTTTTTGCCTGACAAAAAAGATCGATATTCACAAGTCTGTTTCCTGTTACCTGGAGGTAGACCTCGGTTTCCTTTTCAATCATTTTTAAGAGTGGATTTTGCTTTTTGAGAATATAGATTCTGAGACTTGGACTATACTATACTTCATCATTGTGACTGATCTATTATGGAGCACTTAAGACATACACTTGTATAGTAACAGACAACAACAAATGATTGGAGAAACAATTTAAATGAAAACACATATTTGAAATTAACCTCTCACAACAAATAGGAACATATAGCGTTAGTTTATAACAGTTAGTTTTCCTTCTGTTTCATCCAATCTTCTCGACGAGCATCACATATCAGTTAGCCACTGTTTGTGCACCAGACACAAGGCAGATATCACAGGGCTTAATCAATTCGATGCTTCATGTTCATGTCTGTAGTCCTTGGAGTCAATTAAAAGTCATAGCATCAGGTATAGGAGCAATCTAATCTCATGACCAATGTTCGGGCAATAAAAGCATAAGTAAAGACACAATAACGACACCGTGCTCTACCTTCGTGTCTCATGTATGTCAATTTGTTTTAATGCCTCTCCATGTCATTTCGACAACTGTATTTATGTTCGCTCTACACACGAAAGCAATATATACTTGCCAGATATTACAAGGAAGACATGTGTGTTAAGAACATTAAGTATTCATTCTTCACCAAATTAACTTAAACCACATAGAGATATAATTTTTTTAGGAAACTATTGAATGAAAGAAGATAATATCTCGTTAACAGGAAAAGTATTAAGCTAACGTCTATTGGTTCATAGGGTAAGTATTGTTTGGCGTGTATAATAATAATAATTTACCAGACATAATCTGACAGTCTGACCTATCTCTAGTACGTACTTATATTGTATTAGTTTCGTCTATTTCGTATTTCAGAACTTCTGAATTGATTAAAAGTAATAACGTAGATATACATGTGGATATTGTCCCCACTCCTTTCACTTGTGATGTTCAACATATTCACTAGTCGAGAATCCTTACAAAGTTAAAAAGAACGTTTCAGTCCTTATGTGGAATAAACGTCGGTCTAATTGGTAAGAGGAAACATAAAAAAAGGTTTTCTGATACCACACATAACTTTGTAACTCAACACGTCTAGTATAGAAACGCTTGTTAGTGTCCACGTTTCTTTTCTCTGACAGATAATTAAAAGGGAAACTTCAGGCTTGTCGATCCATGTTTGCTTTTTCCACGAACTCAAACAAACATGGATAGATTGAATTACTAACTAGCAGGTTAGGGAAAAAAGGACAGTTAAAACAATTTATTCATTATTGTGTAACATAAAGAATGATCATTAACGTTTTGCTATCATTTGGTGAATAATCTGATTTATGTATTTTCTTTACCTTTCGTTGCCTACAAATACCATTTAGGACCAGTTATAAAAAAAGCCAAATCCCATTCATGTTGCAGAAATTGTATGCATATGTGTGTTTAATATGCTTGTACAAGACACTTGTATCGCTATGACATGATAAGATGGTGATGTCTTACAGAAATGTTCAGTTTCTTACAAACTTGATGTTAATAATTAACAAATTAACTAGCATTCAAAGACCCACTAACAATAAAATGCAAGATAGTTTACTACGTGAGTGAAACAAAATTACATCATATCTCCAGAAGACATTCTTACTGTCCATTTGGATTTTGAACCGTTAAATCTGTCCATGTGTTTTTAGTCTTAAGGGATAACCGTTTTGAAGATTATTTAATTAGTCAGAAAAGGAGTGCAATATAATACTTCTCTCATGTTTTATAAGGTCCTACCCGAAGGATGTATCAGTGACTTAAAAGTCCAAACAGTTACATAATGTTGACGACATCCTAAGTTATCTATCAAAATATTCCAAACATCCTGTCCAAAAAACACTTTTACATGTGTCTACAGCAGCCCGATCGTTTGAACAGACATAATTATTAACATACAACAGATATCGTACTTTATACCAAAAACAACAAAATAGACATACAATATTTGCTTTTTAAGTCGTTGCTAATATCAGATGAAAGAGTTAACAATCATTTTGTTCATTTATGCAGCAAAGTATGAATACGTTATTAATCAGCCAGTAACTGAGTGTTGTGTAACTGTGGAGGAATATCATTTAAATAGTCCATATTTCCAATACTTTAAGATCATTTTAGATTATAAGTGTGATTATAAGGTGACGATCATTTAGTGAGATAGGACCATTGATTATATCATCAGAAACAGATTTCCAAGCTAAAGTTGTGTTACGCATTTAACTAGTGTTTCCATCACATTACATTATCCAATAAGCTGTATCCATTAAAAAAAACAAGTATCAGTATTTGTAAAAATCTGTCACAATGTCTCCTGTTCTCATATTTCAACATTTCCGATAATTGAACCACGGATAACCTGAGCTGAAGGAAAAGTGTTTGTTTTATCGTTCCCATTGATGTCCAACATTAGTCAGTGTCAGTAGCCAATGAGACGATGTTTGATCAGATGATTAGTGCTGTAGATTGTTGATGATGTCTTAGTCCAGCGATACTTCATGATAAATGGTAGCTACACTGGTAATGCATATTGACATGAAACCTACATGACCTACAATATAACAGTTAAAGACGATGTGTATGGAAACAATGTTTACATTACTGATCTGTCAAATATATTAATCATCAACTTCAGACAAATAAATTATGATGGCATTAGTGGACAATTGTGTTTCCAAAGTTGTATTATATGACGAACAATGAAATACTGGGAATTTCGGTGAAATAAACCTATATATCAAGCTATGGATATCAGGGAAATTAACTTTTATTTTTAATGTTGCCAGTGAGTAATATAAGTTGACACCATAAAAGAATGGCCTTGTATTGCAAATTGGCTTATGACATCACATCGTACTGTGGTGACGGGATGTTCTTAGCGGCAGCTCAACATAAAAACGATCCTTTTCTGGTGCAATTACAAGGATACATCATATATCTCATGAGGTAGAAAATATAAACTTTCTATTACACTCGATGAGATAAACATGGTATTAGTCAGATGAGACAGATATCCTCTATGTTTTGTTGCCCTTTGCCATTCACAAGTCTAAAAAGCAATCACATTTTATATTTTCCGAGTTATTAATGCGCCTTTCTTTCATAAGTATAAATGAAGACAGCTTATTGACACTAAGTTGATATTCAAGAGATAGTGACAACATTGCACGTTTAACAGATTTTAATTTTCAGATAACCCTTTGCTAATTCAATATAGATAAATATAGATGTTGAATAAATGTATTTATAATAAAGTTCCGTATTTTGTCTATTGCTGTTGTACATGCCGTGTTCGTATTTTGCATTCGACAAGTGCTCCAGACCTTTCTCCATTAATTAATGATATTAATTTTATTAAATTCAGTAAACCATGGGTACCATTGCACCCAAACTTCGTGTAGAACTGTTCTTTACTGCAGACAAAGTTGCCTTGCCCCTGGCAGGATCCGAACCCCTGATCTCTTGATCCAAAGCCAAATCAAAACGTTGATGTAAATATTATTAACTTTATCATCTACCAAAACAGTCCATGATTTCCTTTTTGAAGATAATGTTTGTTATTTTACTGGTAATTCGTGTTATCATGATATAAACCAGTAGTATCACCCTATAAATACTTCCAAACAACTGACTCCTGTTTAAAGCAGTTAATACAGCTGGCAACGGAATACATTATTTCTAACGAATATGTATCTTGTCTCTGTGAACAGAAATACCTTTTTAAGTTGTGTAACCATCACAATATTTATATAAACCTTAGATATTTAAGAAAACACCTTTGAAGATACTGTTTGTTATTTTATGGGTAATATGTGTAATGTTATCATGATATGAAAAATGAATCACCTTACAAATACTTCATTAACAGAATACATTATTTCTGACGAGTATGTCTTTACTTTGTATCTTGTTTCTATGAACAGCAATACATTATCTTAGGTGTGTAACCATCGAAATATTTATATAAATCTACAATAGTTTATTCTTGTATGACAAGTTCCTTCTGTTGAACAAAGGATTTGAACCGTGAAATGAGGAATTAAAATTGTTGTTGGTATTTATATTTTTTGCAGTGGCGTTTATAGGTATTGTATAATACTTAAACTTTTGCTATATGATACAGCACAGGACATCATGTCATGTTTTCATAAAGATGTAGAGGATATTATATTCGTGGGTATGTTATACTATTCTATTAAACGAGTGCCTGAATATTAGTATATATATATATATAAAATCTTAAAGAAGATTGATCCAGTCAAACCCATCTGATGTTTACTCTTTTCTATATATAACCTTACTTCACGTGAGAAACGACTCATTTGTATTTATATACATATATATATATATATTTTTTTTTTAACTTTTGAATATATATATATATCGGTCTTTAGGACCTCATCAGCATGGTGTGTGTGGAACATGGTTGGGCTTTCAGCTATGAAACGTTATCAACGCAACAAAGCAGTTTAAGAAAGTCCCACTCATTTGCATAGAGTGCTCAAACCGTATTTCTACAGTGGGCTAGCTCAAGGCCGTAGCAAATGAGTGTACCATGTTAGAGTGCTCAATCTGGCCAAATTAATGGTTTGAGAGCTTACACATAACCATGGACAGCCAGCTGTTTCGGTCTTTAGGACCTCATCAGCATGGTGTGTGTGGAACATGGTTGGACTTTCAGCTATGAAACGTTATCAACGCAACAAAGCAGTTTAAGAAAGTCCCACTCATTTGCATAGAGTGCTCAAACCGTATTTCTACAGTGGGCTAGCTCAAGGCCGTAGCAAATGAGTGTACCATGTTAGAGTGCTCAATCAGGCCAAATTAATGGTTTGAGAGCTTACACATAACCATGGACAGCCATATATATATATATATATATATATATATATGTGTGTATGTGTGTGTGTAGGTGGCGCTGCTCCGTCGCGACACACATTCAAAGAGCTGTGTGTTTTATTATTAAAATTTGATGTCAAAGTGAGTTTATAACTTGTGAAATTATGTAATTATATTGTACAAATGTTTTATTCATCGTAATGAAGATAGCTATGAACACTTGGTAAGCGCTGACGTTCACAGTAATCATCCTACTGCACTAGCTAAACAGCGCGACCACTAAAAGTCCATTGGACGTTATCCAAGATGGTGGACATCCAGTTCCTCAGCATCTCTCTCTGTGCTATGGACGTGATCAACTGCTGCGCTACAACAACTTCTCGTCAGATTTCAGTGCCTCATTTGATTTACCGATATAATATTCTAAGGATTTGCCGAAAAGGCGGAAAAGAGGTAAGAAGGGGGGTTTGAGACAACCCTACAAAATCCTACAAAAACGCTTTCAAATGTAAGATCCTTACGGCAACAATTTCCAGAACTTGAACTGAGTGTGAGATATATGTATGAATCGTGGATTCGTGCTTATTGTGCTTCACGGAAACGTGGTTAAATGACCCAATCTCTGAAGATTCATTGCATATCCAAGGATTCAACGATCCCATTAGATTTGACAGGGACAATGACATCAGAAAGAAGAAAGTTGGTGGCGGGGTGTGTATATACATCAATGAACGATGGTGCAGTAATTAAACTGTAAGAGAGAGAGTGTGCACGGATGATATTGAACTGTTATCTCTATCAATGAGACCCAACGAGACGAGAAGGAAAACCCTGGATCTGTGCTACGGAAACTTTAGTGACGCTAATAAATATTATGCTAAACCACCACTTGGTCAATCAGACCATAAAGGACAAGGAAAACCCTGGATCTGTGCTACGGAAACTTTAGTGACGCTAATAAATATTATGCTAAACCACCACTTGGTCAATCAGACCATAACTCCATAACCATTACTATTTTGTACCCCAGTACAAACAAAAACTGAAAGCACAAAAGCCCATTATTAAATATGTTGAACTGGAATAAAGAACCTCTGGACCAACTCAAGGGCTGCTTTGACTGTACTGCGTGGGAAAAACTCAGTGAAACATCAACTGATTTGGATGAGCTGAACAATCTTGTTACAGATTACATTTAATTTTTCGTTGATGATATTATTCCGTCCAAAACGGTAAAGATCTTCCCTAATAATAAACCCTGGACCATTATTGAGCTGAAAGGACTCCTCAATGAGAAGAAGCGTGGTTTCTGCTCAGGAGACAGACTCTGAAAGAGATTCAACGGGATATCAAACGTGTGACAAAAAAGTGCGAACTTGAGTATAAATATAAGATTGAGAAGGAATTCCGATGTAACAATTTGAAAGCAGCGTGGAACGGAACTAAAACTATGATTAACTAGAAATATGTACATGTGATGCACTGTGATGTCCCCCACTCCAACTTTAAATCCAGTTTCCAATTCAGTCCTCTTGACATTATTTTTCACTTATGATTTTGAGATAGAGGTCTGAAAAGGTTTCTTATCCCTATATGAACTAAGTTCAAACTGTTTCCATGGAAACCAGAAAAAATATAAAAATCAGAATAACCTAAGTAGCAAAAGGGACGGACCACTCCAACACTAGGTCTAACCACACACCAAGTTTAATGAATAAATATTGCATAGATTTTGAGAAAGAGGCCGGAAAAGGTCACTACCCCCTCAAACACTAAGTTCAAAACCAGAAAAAGAATCAGAATAACCTAAGTAGCAAAAGGCACCACTCCACCACTAGGTCTAACCACATACCAATTTTCGTAAAGAAATACTTAATAGATTTTGAAATAGAGGCCGGAAAACGTCCCTACCCCAAATATGCACTAAGTTCAAATTGTTTCCATGGAAACCAGAAACCAAAAAAAATTCAGAATAACAAAATAGCAAAAGGCACCGCTCCACCACTAGGTCTAACCACATACCAAGTTTCATAAAACTGTTATCTCTATCAATGAGACCCAACGAGACGAGAAGGAAAACCCTGGATCTGTGCTACGGAAACTTTAGTGACGCTAATAAATATTATGCTAAACCACCACTTGGTCAATCAGACCATAAAGGACAAGGAAAACCCTGGATCTGTGCTACGGAAACTTTAGTGACGCTAATAAATATTATGCTAAACCACCACTTGGTCAATCAGACCATAACTCCATAACCATTACTATTTTGTACCCCAGTACAAACAAAAACTGAAAGCACAAAAGCCCATTATTAAATATGTTGAACTGGAATAAAGAACCTCTGGACCAACTCAAGGGCTGCTTTGACTGTACTGCGTGGGAAAAACTCTGTGAAACATCAACTGATTTGGATGAGCTGAACAATCTTGTTACAGATTACATTTAATTTTTCGTTGATGATATTATTCCGTCCAAAACGGTAAAGATCTTCCCTAATAATAAACCCTGGACCATTATTGAGCTGAAAGGTCTCCTCAATGAGAAGAAGTGTGGTTTCTGCTCAGGAGACAGACTCTGAAAGAGATTCAACGGGATATCAAACGTGTGACAAAAAAGTGCGAACTTGAGTATAAATATAAGATTGAGAAGGAATTCCGATGTAACAATTTGAAAGCAGCGTGGAACGGAACTAAAACTATGATTAACTAGAAATATGTACATGTGATGCACTGTGATGTCCCCCACTCCAACTTTAAATCCAGTTTCCAATTCAGTCCTCTTGACATTATTTTTCACTTATGATTTTGAGATAGAGGTCTGAAAAGGTTTCTTATCCCTATATGAACTAAGTTCAAACTGTTTCCATGGAAACCAGAAAAAATATAAAAATCAGAATAACCTAAGTAGCAAAAGGGACGGACCACTCCAACACTAGGTCTAACCACACACCAAGTTTAATGAATAAATATTGCATAGATTTTGAGAAAGAGGCCGGAAAAGGTCACTACCCCCTCAAACACGAAGTTCAAAACCAGAAAAAGAATCAGAATAACCTAAGTAGCAAAAGGCACCACTCCACCACTAGGTCTAACCACATACCAATTTTCGTAAAGAAATACTTAATAGATTTTGAAATAGAGGCCGGAAAACGTCCCTACCCCAAATATGCACTAAGTTCAAATTGTTTCCATGGAAACCAGAAACCAAAAAAAATTCAGAATAACAAAATAGCAAAAGGCACCGCTCCACCACTAGGTCTAACCACATACCAAGTTTCATAAAACTGTTATCTCTATCAATGAGACCCAACGAGACGAGAAGGAAAACCCTGGATCTGTGCTACGGAAACTTTAGTGACGCTAATAAATATTATGCTAAACCACCACTTGGTCAATCAGACCATAAAGGACAAGGAAAACCCTGGATCTGTGCTACGGAAACTTTAGTGACGCTAATAAATATTATGCTAAACCACCACTTGGTCAATCAGACCATAACTCCATAACCATTACTATTTTGTACCCCAGTACAAACAAAAACTGAAAGCACAAAAGCCCATTATTAAATATGTTGAACTGGAATAAAGAACCTCTGGACCAACTCAAGGGCTGCTTTGACTGTACTGCGTGGGAAAAACTCTGTGAAACATCAACTGATTTGGATGAGCTGAACAATCTTGTTACAGATTACATTTAATTTTTCGTTGATGATATTATTCCGTCCAAAACGGTAAAGATCTTCCCTAATAATAAACCCTGGACCATTATTGAGCTGAAAGGACTCCTCAATGAGAAGAAGCGTGGTTTCTGCTCAGGAGACAGACTCTGAAAGAGATTCAACGGGATATCAAACGTGTGACAAACAAGTGCGAACTTGAGTATAAATATAAGATTGAGAAGGAATTCCGATGTAACAATTTGAAAGCAGCGTGGAACGGAACTAAAACTATGATTAACTAGAAATATGTACATGTGATGCACTGTGATGTCCCCCACTCCAACTTTAAATCCAGTTTCCAATTCAGTCCTCTTGACATTATTTTTCACTTATGATTTTGAGATAGAGGTCTGAAAAGGTTTCTTATCCCTATATGAACTAAGTTCAAACTGTTTCCATGGAAACCAGAAAAAAATTAAAAATCAGAATAACCTAAGTAGCAAAAGGGACGGACCACTCCAACACTAGGTCTAACCACACACCAAGTTTAATGAATAAATATTGCATAGATTTTGAGAAAGAGGCCGGAAAAGGTCACTACCCCCTCAAACACTAAGTTCAAAACCAGAAAAAGAATCAGAATAACCTAAGTAGCAAAAGGCACCACTCCACCACTAGGTCTAACCACATACCAATTTTCGTAAAGAAATACTTAATAGATTTTGAAATAGAGGCCGGAAAACGTCCCTACCCCAAATATGCACTAAGTTCAAATTGTTTCCATGGAAACCAGAAACCAAAAAAAATTCAGAATAACAAAATAGCAAAAGGCACCGCTCCACCACTAGGTCTAACCACATACCAAGTTTCATAAAACTGTTATCTCTATCAATGAGACCCAACGAGACGAGAAGGAAAACCCTGGATCTGTGCTACGGAAACTTTAGTGACGCTAATAAATATTATGCTAAACCACCACTTGGTCAATCAGACCATAAAGGACAAGGAAAACCCTGGATCTGTGCTACGGAAACTTTAGTGACGCTAATAAATATTATGCTAAACCACCACTTGGTCAATCAGACCATAACTCCATAACCATTACTATTTTGTACCCCAGTACAAACAAAAACTGAAAGCACAAAAGCCCATTATTAAATATGTTGAACTGGAATAAAGAACCTCTGGACCAACTCAAGGGCTGCTTTGACTGTACTGCGTGGGAAAAACTCTGTGAAACATCAACTGATTTGGATGAGCTGAACAATCTTGTTACAGATTACATTTAATTTTTCGTTGATGATATTATTCCGTCCAAAACGGTAAAGATCTTCCCTAATAATAAACCCTGGACCATTATTGAGCTGAAAGGACTCCTCAATGAGAAGAAGCGTGGTTTCTGCTCAGGAGACAGACTCTGAAAGAGATTCAACGGGATATCAAACGTGTGACAAAAAAGTGCGAACTTGAGTATAAATATAAGATTGAGAAGGAATTCCGATGTAACAATTTGAAAGCAGCGTGGAACGGAACTAAAACTATGATTAACTAGAAATATGTGCATGTGATGCACTGTGATGTCCCCCACTCCAACTTTAAATCCAGTTTCCAATTCAGTCCTCTTGACATTATTTTTCACTTATGATTTTGAGATAGAGGTCTGAAAAGGTTTCTTATCCCTATATGAACTGAGTTCAAACTGTTTCCATGGAAACCAGAAAAAATATAAAAATCAGAATAACCTAAGTAGCAAAAGGGACGGACCACTCCAACACTAGGTCTAACCACACACCAAGTTTAATGAATAAATATTGCATAGATTTTGAGAAAGAGGCCGGAAAAGGTCACTACCCCCTCAAACACTAAGTTCAAAACCAGAAAAAGAATCAGAATAACCTAAGTAGCAAAAGGCACCACTCCACCACTAGGTCTAACCACATACCAATTTTCGTAAAGAAATACTTAATAGATTTTGAAATAGAGGCCGGAAAACGTCCCTACCCCAAATATGCACTAAGTTCAAATTGTTTCCATGGAAACCAGAAACCAAAAAAAATTCAGAATAACAAAATAGCAAAAGGCACCGCTCCACCACTAGGTCTAACCACATACCAAGTTTCATAAAGAAATTCTAGATAGATTTTGAAATAGAGGCCGCAAAAGGTCCCTACCCAAGTTTGGGGAGACAATATTGAACGGTTTTGGAGATAGAGGCCGGAAAACGTCCCTACCCTCAATATGCACTAAGTTCAAATTGTTTCCATGGAAACCATAAAAAAATAAAAAAATTAATAATAACCAAAATAGCAAAAGGCACCACTCCACCACTAGGTCTAACCACATACCAAGTTTCGTGAAGTAATATTGAACGGTTTTTGAGATATGGCCCAGAAAAGAAAGCATTTCGGAATAACGGAATGACGGAATGACGGAATAACGGACGGAGGCGAAAACATTATGTCTCCCGAAAAAAATTCGGGGGACATAATAACGAAAGCCTTCCTAGCCTGGATAGCCAGAGTTTCACAAACTCTAGACCAAACTAATCTTGAAGAAAATAGGATACCCAAATATTTATAATATGAAAGACACTTTATTTCTCTACCAGCATATTTCCACCGTTCTGTGCTTTTCAATGATCCCCCATTTCTAAATACTACTATATTTGACTTATCCAAATTAACCTCAAAGTCCCATTTAATACAAACTTTCTCAAGGAAATCTAATTTTCTTTGCAAGCCTATTACAGTATCATCCATCAAAGCAAGATCATCCGCAAAAAGAAGTAGTAGTATGTCCTGTATGTCTTCCTGAAAAAATATACCCCTCAAATCACTCTGTTCAAATTCCGATATTAACTCATTAATAAAAGTGATAAAAAGAACTGGGCTTAACATACATCCTTGTCGTACTCCAGAAGAAATACTCAACACACCTGTTCTACTCCCGTTTGCCTTGACACAGGCTTTAACCTTTGAATACATATCACAAAGAACATTAAATAATTTACCACCTATCCCTCTTTCATGAAGAACAAACAAAAGTTTTTGTCAATTGACCAAATCAAAAGATTTACGGAAGTCAATAAACGCTACATGAAAACGATGCCTAGGCTTTCTTAAATATTTTTGACATAATGACTGCAAAATAAATATATTATCAATAGTAGAATAATTTGTCCTAAGCCTGCTTGCGACTCATGAATAATACCAATTAATTCAGCCCATTTCCTGATTCTATCTTCTACGATGGAGGTGAAAACCTTGCCTAAAATATTGGCACGGAATATAATTTAAACAAATACACATATTTCTTCAAGGATTGTATAATTCCCCATATTAAGGCATACATCCTTGCGTTAAAAAATATGGATATAACAATTTAGGTATTTATTTGCAGTTTATACTTGGTTATATTTCATTCCACAGGTTGATATACACAAACATAAACACCATGCCACGCAAGTGTAGCTGCACTATCATGAAGACTTTTCAAAGGGGAAACATGTCAATATTTATTTATTGAAATCAAGGAAATTTCCTAAAGTGGGGGATACAAAACTGAAAGAGCTGCAATATTTATCTCCGAAATCAACAGCATGCTCTCAATACACCAAAGATAATTTGCTGGAGGAAAATAAGGATACTTATACCGCAGGCGTTACAGGAACTTAAGAATGATGGCATAGACAATGCCAGTTTAGACACAAATATTGACAGATTTGGGTTCAATCTTACGACGAAGTAAACTTTCTCATGATATTGACATTGTTTCCCAACAACATAATACCGCTGATTTCTATGATCATGTGAATTATGGTGAGTGCCTAAAGGAAAGAAACTCTTTGTTACTAAACTTCATTAGCTCCATGACTAATTATGATGACAATGATTCAGATCAAATACGGAAACAAACTATGTTCATTGTACGTACCTTTGAAATGCTGTACTTATGCATACATCCAAACATTGTGACTCCATTTTCATTTGCCATCTCAGCCTTCAATTACTTCATTTCGGGCAGTAAATCAACTGTCAATATTCTAAATGCGACAAGTCCAAGTGTTTCCTACCAACATCTCCTAAACTGGCTGAAGGTGGGAACTGACACACCCGGAAAGGGGAGTGTTGCCATTTTCTTTGATAACAACCAGAAATTAGGCCGGACTTAGCGTATTAGCTTGACCATAAAGCCAAGTATAGTGTGATGACCAACATCAGGTACACAACTGACCCTGCCAGTAGCATCCAGTCAGATGTTCAGTTATCTCCCACTACATGGTTACTTTATTCACGGAGGTTCCTGCAAAACTGATGAGTAGTGATACCGAAAGTAAGAGTCACATTCACTCAGCAACTAGCTTCTTCATTAACGAGAGAATGAATCGGTTATGCGTCAAGTTGTGCAGAAAGACGGTGAATGTGAAGATATAGAAGTGTAGTGATGTGTATATCTACGGGAAATAAAACTTCAAACCTCCTTCAAAACATCCAATGACCCTTATGTTGTAGTAGACTGTGTATCCCCCGACACAGTCCAACGTTTGGGTAGGGGACCCTCTTATGGTCAATCCAGTCTCCTATGACAGTTTAAACAACATTTTAACTGATTTAATCCGACGAACTGAACCATGGATGGTTGTTGGGTGTGACGGGTCACCCTTCAATTTAATGTGCAGAATGTGTGAGAGGTGGCACACATGTCCACATTTAATAAGTCATTAACATCTTAACAAGATTATTACTATTGGTGATAAACGAGTTGTTTTCCACTATAAAGCATTTACCTATTTCACATCTCGATAGAAGAAAATCACTCTCGGGGTTGGGTCTAGCCTCCAACATTGTCTTCCTTCCCTTGGTTGTGTGCATTTCTATTACCTAAAGTTATAGAAATATTTCTAATTACTTTTTAGATTGAAGGAAGTTTGCAACAAGGGACAAACATCTCAACTGACATGCCCCGGTCTGTTCGGCTGTCACCGAAAGACAGCTCTCGGAAGGGTGCTTAGTCAATCAACCATCAGTTAACAGCAGCAGGAATTCTGGCCCGTCGACTTTACTGTGGCGCAACCTTGAGACGTCAACATCTATGTAACTGAATAATCTGGACAAGATGTGTACGAAAGTGGCAGTTTCGTGATTGGCGAAATGTTATGTTCACACCAGAGTTAATAAAACATTTCTTGACTAAAATGAGTGGATAGTTTCTTTTTGGATTTTTTAAACTAACTGTAGTAACATTTACCGCACCTTCATTGATTTATACGAACCAGAACCATCGTGGCAAGTGTAAATGATTATCAGAGGTTCACTTTTTTATTGATGTCACCCAAGAAGGAGAAAATAGACCCATTTAGTCACTAGATTTATGACAACATATCACGAATCACTTAAGTGGGCAAGAAGTATCAATCCCGTCATCGACCTGAAAGTACTTTCTGGACAACTGCAACCTTGACACATCCTTGATGAGAAGAGCCCGGTGATACAACAAGATTGGGTAGAGGTATTGAGAGTCTAGTTTCCTTGATGAGAAGAGGCCGGGAAGAGGTATTGAGAGTCTAGTTTCATACTGAGAATTTTTAATTTAAGAAGGACATCTATGGATAGCACAATCGCAGTTATCGTTGCTGCAACGGTAGATGTGAATACAGAGATAGAGAAAGATATGATGTCAGAGAAAATTTGCACAGGTCTTTTGAGGAAATCTTTAAACATTGTTTTCTCTATGAAATCGAATTTCTTACTGTGAGTATCAAATAAGTTGTTAGATATGTCCATATACCAATCAAACTTTAATGTTAGGGTGTCTGAGATTTTATGGTATGTTATGTATGCCTCCACCTGTTGACGACTCATCATGCGTTTATATTCAATGTTTCCCTATGTGTTATAACTGTTCAGTTTATTTGAATGTAGAATAGTAGGTAATTCTATATCATAATTATTTTGTCAACGGAAACTGATGTTATCACTAAGACAATGTAATCTCATTCTTTTAAACTTTATAATATTGGTTCGTTATTGTTATATAATGTCATCATCGTCATCGTGTTAGTTAATTGATCAGAGAGTTTCTTGTTATTTCTTAAGTTAAGTTCATTTTTCATATTGTAAATTGATCACAAGAAATGTTTTCATCATTAATACTGAATGTTGATGTATGCTAATCTAATATTGTTGTAGATGAGGACACTATTAGTAATTATTTAGAAGCAACCATAACTAATATGTCCTATTTGTCATTTTATCATTCACAAATATTAATTTTAACCATGGTAGATAATTATAATAATTTAAGACAACGCTGTCACATTATTTATGAATAATTATTTCATCACTAAATTAATATCCTTCCATTAATATTAAATTTAAATTACTAACTATTAAAATGTTCCTCACAGGTAGGTTTGTTTGTTTAAAGTTGTAGCCTTTCCATGACATATACCATTCTATATGGAACATGGTATGTCAAAATGTGATATGAAATGATTTTAGTGTCTCAAAAGGCCATATGGCCCGGTGTTCCTTAATATTTAAAGCATATCTGTAAAGATTTGTTCTCTGGAAAGAGATGTGAGAGCTATTCTAATACAATACAAAGCACCGAAAATTAATTTCCGTGTAATGGTAATGTTCCAACTAGCGATGCGTTTGAAGAAACATATTTCTTTATAATCATCCAATTGACATTTCTCTCCAAAACATGAGAAAATTAATCTGAAAAAACAGTTGTAGTTAACATAAAAATATCAAATTTATTCACTTGGGATTCTAAATCGGAAATATGATACAGTGGCCCTTTTTAAAAAGTGATAGATTTGTTTTCATTGCTCCTGCAAACGATAAAAGGAAAATGGAACAATTGTACTCAGTTGTTATGGAATTATTTTGCAAATCTGAACATTTAATCAATTTGTGAATGGCTAAAATATGAAACTACAATTCCTTCCTAGTCTGAATGTTTCTTTTTTTTCTCATAATTTTGTTATGTTCAACCTCAGTTTTTCGTTTTCATATTGGCACATTAACTCTGTTAACTCTTCTACGGATGTTCTTCTGAAGTTGCATGAAACTTTTCATCAAATACAAAGATTTTAGAAACAAACGATACTAGGTCCTATTGCAGATACGCCCATTTGCGTGTATTTGAATGTAGGCTTAATTGATAATTGTTTCTGAATATGCCTCAACATAACATATCATTCACTCAACCGCAAAAGAAACGTCACCATACAAAAAACAAGATACTTCAGCACATGACTGATAAACACGACTGAAACAGAGATACCCTATGTCTTCATAAGGCCAACTAAACTAAATTTGTAATTTCAATACAATAACAGTTCATATTTCTGAGAAACTCGTTTTTAAAAATCTCCGTTTTCGCATCTTTTTAACAAGGTGAGATTGGAAAGTCAAAAATGATGTCCTAGAGTAAAGACGCGTCAACAAATTTTAGTCCAAGAAGGTTATTTATGTCGATAATACCTTTTGCTCAATATCAAAATTCTACAGTGAATGATTTTTTTAGTTAAATGCCAAACATTCTGGTCAAAGCCACTTTCAAAAAGCTTTTTCAACACCCCATGTGTACTTGAACATATATAACAAATACAGGATGAAATTGTGAGTATTCTTCATAAATCATGTCTCTATAAAAAGCATTCAAAGTCTACTTTCTCCGACAGCAGTATTCTGCTTTTTACACCGTTAAAATTGTGGTGACGTTTCTTGTGCGGTTGAGTGTAGTACACGTTAACATGCTTTTTACAAATAGAAATTATGTTATTGATCTATGCTGATAAATAAATAGGACATGACTGAGAACCGTTGCATGCTTGTCACCTAGCTAGCAATCATGTTTTATACTTAGCATTAAGAACGTTAACTAAGCATATAATATCAATCTGGTTATATGTCTTGCAGTCTACAATAAACAATACGTTTTGTAGCAGCAAAAAAGCATTTCACATTTTATTTCTATCTGTGCTATCTATTTTCGTATGAATGAATTTGAATGCATACACAAAGCAAACCCACAGTGGAGCATTATAATAATATAAAAGAATTCTGGATTTTTTAATTGAATATGACATATTTATATCTGGTTCTATCACTTTAATATTCATGTAACTGTTCAATAGTTCAAACTGTTCTAGGTTCAGTTTACGTTCAACTTACAACAGTCAAGGTCAGTCACTAAACAATTTAAGAAGCATGTACATCTCACGCTTGGGTTAGTGTTACTTCTATGCCGGTATGAAGTACTTTAATAAGAATCCTTTTAGGCAACTCATAATTCTTAATTGTAATATTGCTGGTTATAAAGCTTTGTTCCAAGCAATTTAACAAATGTTTCCAAGTGATAGATAAAGGAGTTTTATATGATTACTCAAGTGGACAACTTACATAATATTAAATGTGTCTAACACTGAAGATAAGAGGTTTACTAATGGTAGCCTTCTACAAAGAGTTTTCTGTAAACATACACAATCACAACACAATGAGGTAAACGTCTTATTCCATTCAAAACACTTTAATGCAACCAAATATGTAGAAAGTAATTATATTGATCATTTACTAAACATAACATCAACGTGACAACTCTTGGTATTAACTACACGTTGCAGTCGGTTAAATTTGTTATTACTTAGTATTATTTGTAAATACTACTGTACATAATTATGAAGAACAATTGTGGCGTTCTCAAACTTCCTATCGTTCAAATATGTCATTCTATGCATCAATTCTTAAGAGACTCTCTTATCATATTCTATGGCAACTAGCATATAAATACCCAAATTATAAATCTCCCTTGCAACTTTGTGTCAAAATATCATCAAGAGGTAAAATATCAAGAGAGTGGACTCATTGTAATAAACAAACGTTTGACTATGATTTGCATGTACTTCTCCACTGTGAAACTTTATTACACCAACGAAATACTTTCTTTGCATATCTAATTGACAAACTTGATGTTGAAACATATGTAATGTTCGAAATGCAAGATGAAGATGATATGTTGTCATTTCTGTTTGGAGCAGAAACTAACTTTTATCACACAATTGATTCAGTATTATGGGAAAATATTTTGTTACGCTTTTCACTGTACGTATATGAACTTAAACCTCACTTTGTCAACTGCTACAATGCATAATACACTTGATGTCCATTATTGCTGTATATAAATCTGTAAATATGCAAAAAGTTTATATCCATGCCTATTTTGTAATATAATGTAATGTATTTTCATATGTAATCTTCGGTAAATACTGGAGGAAATAAGGACTCTCTCTCTATATATATACACAACATCATTGTCATTGATTCTCAATATAAAAGTATGACATCAACCGAAATATAGAACTGTTATTACGCTTTAGTTGACAATTACGTATCATTTAACTAGAAACCAGTGGTAAGTCACTTATGGTGGTTTTAAATCGAAACTTTATTGAGCAAGACATTTCGTTAAGTGTATGTAAACATGTCTTGCTGATGTTTCGTATGATTGAACTTCCCATCAACCAACGTTTGTTGTTAGTTCATCACGTTATTAACGAATGGTCCCTTTGTCAGCGAGGATAGTAAATTACCTCTTTAACGAATAGGGCAATGTGAAATTATGAATGTGGTGAAGTGAAACAGAGGGTTAAATTATTGCGTAACCGGTGTATGCTTATGTTCAAGTCAATAATGTTTTAAAATAACTTACTTTACACTGATGACAACAAATCTTTCCGTAAAATATGATGTTGGTCAAGCATAGGTGTAATAAAGCCGTGGAATGAAACGGAAAGCCCATGTCATTGTATTCCAGAGTTCGAAGGAAAAACAACAATAAGAATTTTGTCACAAACGGAACACTTTTTTTTACTTTTTAAGCTTAAAACAGGATATCAGTTTTTTTAAATCTTTAAAACCGTTCTCTCAAACGTTTACGTTTTGAGAGATAGAATGTCAATGAAGTACAGATAATCGTTGAGGATCGGTGTAATTTGATGGTCTCCTATGAGACTAATTAAGCCCTGAAAGGAATACTCTTGGCGCCTACTGCTTGCGTGACTATTTAAGGAAGCGGCGACCTTAATATATACATTGTCTGAGCTGCAATAATTCCTTAATTCTCTGAAGATACAGCTGAGGCCCAGTCACACAAGATTTATAACGCCACACCAAGGAATCTGGGGATAGATAATGTCCAATCATTTCAACGGTAAGATTGATAAAACATTGGTAATGCAATATAAAACACGGTAGAGTATTTGTTAACTGTTTCATTGATACGTGAAGTGTACTGTGCAATCAATTTAATCCTTCCCCAAATTGCAAGAACATATATGCCAGAGGGCAGATTCAAAATTATGTTTGTTTGCCTGACACAATGACACACACTCTGAACCCTGTATCCTGTACGACACTTGGAGGTTGACCTCGATTTCCTTGACTCAGTTCTTTCAAACGATTTTAATACGCTTCTTTCATTCGATACACTGTACAGATTAAACGAACATTCGCAACGACCGACACAGATGAGTGAGCCACTGTATGTGCTCCAGATATAAGGCAAATACCACAGGACAATTTATTAATCATGTCTGTAGTCCTTCCGAGTGAATTCAAAGTAATAGCGTCAGGTAATCTAATCTCATGACCAATGTTCGGGCAACAAATATGTAAAGCCACAATAATCACACTGTGTTCTACCTTATTGTCTCGTGTATGTAATTATTCTCTATTGTCTCTTCATGTCACCCAGACAACTTTACTCATGTTCGCTGTACTAGAAGAGCTACAAGGCAGACCTATGTGTTAATTTTAAAAGTATTCGTTCTTATAAAATTTCACAATAATTTAAACAACATAGAAGTAAACAGTTTTGGGAAATAATTGAATGAATGAATATAACATCTCGTTAACATGAATGGTATATAGCCAATGTTTGTTGGTTCATGGGATAAGTACTGCTTTGCATGTATAACAATATATATATATATATATATATATATATATATATATATATATATATATACGTATTCTTTATTGATATGAGGACATATATAAAAGTAAATACAACCCGTAGTTGTGTGGGCACCTATATGCAGATGTTTTGCATGAAAAGTAAAAACATAGTCATGTTCAATTTGGAGCTCTTAAACCATATATCGTTTGATAATTTAAAATTTTTAACAAACAAAGAAATTCGGTTGTGTGGACTTGACCCGTCCTTCACCTTGCTATTGTATGACCTTCACCTTGAGAGTCCACATAACCATAAGAGTCCACACAACACTAGATTTGCATTGCATCATTTATATATATATATATATATATATATGGAGATATTTACTCTTTTAACCCCGAAATCAACATTCACTTTTCATAAAATATTTAGGTGATACTTTAATATGAAGGTATTTCGATTGTGTGAATATAATGCTTTACCTTGGACTTCATGATATATACTTTTGACTTGATACATGCTTGGTTTATGTGGACTGGATATATACTTTTGACTTGATAATGCTTGGTTTATGTGGACATGATATATACTATTGACTTGATAATGCTTGGTTTATGTGGACATGATATATACTGTGGACTTGATACATGCTTGGTTTATGTGGACATGGTATATACTGTGAACTTTAGACATGCTTGGTTTATGTGGACATGATATATACTGTGGATTTGATACATGCTTGGTTTATGTGGACATGATATATACTGTGAACTTGATACATGCTTGGTTTATGTGGACTTGATATATATACTGTGGGCTTGGTACATGCTTGGTTTATGTGGACATGATATATACTGTGGACTTGATACATGCTTGGTTTATGTGGACATGGTATATACTGTGGACTTGGTACATGCTTGGTTTATGTGGACATGATATATACTGTGGACTTGATTCATGCTTGGTTTATGTGGACACGATATATACTGTGGACTTGATACATGCTTGGTTTATGTGGACTTGATATATACTGTGGGCTTTGTACATGCTTGGTTTATGTGGACTTGATATATACTGTGGCCTTGATACATGGTTGGTTTATGTGGACATGGTATATACTGTGGACTTGATACATGCTTGGTTTATGTGGACTTGATATATACTGTGGACTCGGTACATGCTTGGTTTATGTGGACATGGTATGTACTGTGGACTTGATACATGCTTGGTTTATGTGGACTTGATATATACTGTGGGCTTGGTACATGCTTGGTTTATGTGGACATGGTATGTACTGTGGACTTGATACATGCTTGGTTTATGTGGACTTGATATATACTGTGGACTCGGTACATGCTTGGTTTGTGTGGACATGGTATATACTGTGGCCTTGATACATGGTTGGTTTATGTGGACATGGTATATACTGTGGACTTGATACATGCTTGGTTTATGTGGACTTGATATATACTGTGGACTCGGTACATGCTTGGTTTATGTGGACATGGTATGTACTGTGGACTTGATACATGCTTGGTTTATGTGGACTTGATATATACTGTGGACTCGGTACATGCTTGGTTTATGTGGACATGGTATATACTGTGGCCTTGATACATGGTTGGTTTATGTGGACATGGTATATACTGTGGACTTGATACATGCTTGGTTTATGTGGACTTTATATATCTATTACCAAATTGATGACTGTGGTGGGTTTATGTGGACATGGTATATACCGAAGCCTTGATGAATATTTTGTTTATGTGGACACTTTATATACTGTAGCCTCTGTGCACTTGATGGATATGCTGAGATTATGTGGACTCCGACATATATACTGTAGATTGGCAAATAGTATGGGTTTATGTGGAAATGGTATATACTGTTCATAGGATGAACATATTAGGTTTATGTGGACACAATATAAACTCAATTGTCTCCCCTTTCACCGTTTGTCTGAAACCAGTCAATTTTGTATGATTAAATATTTTAGTTTTGTTGAATATGTTTGGTGTATTTGGACATGCTATGAGCTTGAGGGATAGCTTTGGTTTATGTGGACGTGGTATATACTGTAGATTTTGTAGACATGATGAATCTGTTGGGTTTATGAGGACTTGATATATGCCATAGACGTGATAGAAATTGAGGGTTTATGTGTACATACTGATAATACTGTACATTGGATAATTGTTAGGTTGAATAGTCATCATCATCGTTATGGAAGGGTTTGGTTTATATGGACGTGGTATATAATATAGATCGACGAAAACATGTATATGTTTGGTTAATGTGGACATAATATATACTGTAGACATGATGGATAGGTTTGGTTTATGGACGTGTTATATACTGCAAACTTGAAAATATGGTAGATCTATGTGGACATGATAAAAAACCATTGACCTGATATATACTGTACAATTGACGACTATGCTAGGTTTATGTGGACACTAGGTTCTCTATAGGCGTAACGTGGTAAGTATGTGTCCTATATACTTATGCTGTATTTAGTGTCATGTGGACTAACAGTTGAAATACGACTGACATATTATATTTGATCTCCCCTTTGACCGTTTCTGGAACTAGTCAATTTCATTTGATTAACTACTTTAGTTTGTTTGGTGTATGTGGACATGATATATATCATAGACGTGGTAGCTACAGAGGGTTTATGTGGACATGGTATATACTAATAATACTGTACATTTGATTATTATGTTAAGCTTACGTGGACTTAGTTGAAATACGCCTAACAAAATGTCCACACAAATGTAGAAATTATCTCCCCTTTGACCGTTTGATTTCTTTTCTGAAAACACACCATTCAATTTCATTTGATTACCAGTATATACTATAGTTTTGATGAAAATGATTGGTATATGTGGACATATTATATATCCAAGACTTGCCGAATATTTTGGGCCAAAGTGGACATCATATATATACTGTAGACTTGAGGTGAGTTGAGTTGAGTTGTGGTTTAACGCTGCTTTCAAGAGTATTTCACTTATATCGAGGCTGCTAGTATTATGGCAGGAAGGAAGCCCGCAACGCCATGTGGCCATGTGGCTTTGCATTGCGGTGAAACCTGCGAGCATCGGCTGGAACTAACGAACCATGGGTGGTACTACCTGAAATTCTGTAGACTTGACGAAAATGTTGGTTTTATGTAGACGTGGTATATGCTATGGACTTGATGGATATGTTTGATTAATATGGACCTGGTAGATTCTGTAGTGATTAAGATTCTGATGAGTTTATGTGGACATGACATATATGCCATAGAAGGGATACATATTGAGGGTTTATGTGGACATGAATTATACTATTAATATTGTACCTTTGATCATCATGTTAGGCTTACCTGGACTTCAGGTGAAATACGACCAACAACATGTCCACACAATTGTAAAAATTATCTCCCCTTTGACCATTTGATTTCTTGTAAAAAAAAACACCATTCAATTTCATTTGATTACCAGTATATGCTATAGTTTTGATGAATATGATTGGTGTATGTGGACATGTTATATATCCAAGACTTACCGAATATTTTGGGCCAATATGAACATATTGACTGATGGCACACAATGCCATTAGCCCATCTGACCTTTCAGGGCTGATGAGCTAAATATTAGCTTAATTGATTTCCTCTCTTAGTCAGCTATCCTGTTGCAACGAAGGAGAACCACTTTGGTTCGTCAAAGGAATTGCATCTTGTGAGTTTATCTAGATTCTGGTGTATTGAGCTATTTTATCATCCAAACTGGGTTCCACAGGTGATGTAGTTTGTGAGAGCTCACCCGATACCTCCTAAATACTGTTTGTATATTAAACACAATTCCCTGCTGAGGACAACTACATGACATCACAATTACAATGCTATGACGTCACAGTACTTTCAGTCAAACGACAGTGAATATTGATTTTGGATGATATATAGAATCTCACCTTTGTATCCAACACAACAGTCGTTGGTAAAACTAAATTATCAGCTCAACTTGTTTTGATATATTTGATATCAGAAGACAAATTAGCTGGATTTATCAAACTATTTTGAATATTGAATTTGACCAGTGTTGTTAATTATCAAAGAAGAAGAAAAGACTTGATTTTAAAATTGTATTTCTTATAATCTCTGTATACATCAATGGTTGTATCAAACGCATAAGTGAAGTTTAAGAAAGATTTGAAAAACTAGAAATATGTGCATGTGATGCACTGTGACATATCAAGTTCCGTTGAGCTAGGTCTTAGTTTTTGAGTTCTGCTCCGGAAACAAAACTTCTAAGATGCGTTTTCATGGAAACGGTCAAAATTTAAAAAATAAAATTTGATGAAGTTGAAAAAACCCAAAAGGAACATCTACACATGATGATGATTGTTCATCACACCAAGTTTCTGTCAATACACCAACTTTCGTTAAGCTTATAAAGTGTAACAGGACGAATGGAGCTGATGACTATAGTCTTCTAAAACATCTTCAATGTCTGTCGGATCTCCAGTAGTCTTGTCCGGTTCTACAACATCTTCAATGTCTGTCGGATCTCCAGTAGTCTTGTCCGGTTCTACAACATCTTCAATGTCTGTCGGATCTCCAGTAGTCTTGTCCGGTTCTACAACATCTTCAATGTCTGTCGGATCTCCAGTAGTCTTGTCCGGTTCTACAGCATCTTCAATGTCTGTCGGATCTCCAGTAGTCTTGTCCGGTTCTACAACATCTTCAATGTCTGTCGGATCTCCAGTAGTCTTGTCCGGTTCTACAACATCTTCAATGTCTGTAGGATCTCCAGTAGTCTTGTCCGGTTCTACAACATCGTCAATGTCTGTCGGATCTCCAGTAGTCTTGTCCGGTTCTACAGCATCTTCAATGTCTGTCGGATCTCCAGTAGTCTTGTCCGGTTCTACAGCATCTTCAATGTCTGTCGGATCTCCAGTAGTCTTGTCCGGTTCTACAGCATCTTCAATGTCTGTCGGATCTCCAGTAGTCTTGTCCGGTTCTACAACATCTTCAATGTCTGTCGGATCTCCAGTAGTCTTGTCCGGTTCTACAGCATCTTCAATGTCTGTCGGATCTCCAGTAGTCTTGTCCGGTGCTACAGCATCTTCAATGTCTGTCAGATCTCCAGTAGTCTTGTCTTGTGCTAGAAACATAAATATCTACTTTTAGAAAATAACCTTTTTTTTGTTGTATGATCGTGTTTAAAATTCTGAATCTAACATTGAACCTGTTATTGATTACTAGTGACCAAGGTTAAAGTTTTTGTGGACAAATACACAGACAGACAGGTGAAAAACAATATACCCCTGGAATCTCTGATTCGGCAGGCATAAAAAGTGAGTGTTGGTCAGTAATACTCCGGATGGATCGTGTATCTGACCCTTTTTACACCCTTACTTCCCACTCCACCTCTCCTAGTAGTGAAGAAGACCAAGATTTAACAAGATATCAAAAGGAATATTTATCTAATTGGTCTGGCAAATGACAGCTCAGAATATGACGATAAAAACAAACAAAAATTCTACCAAAATTCAAAATATCATCAAGTTGTTTTTAATTAGCACTGCAACTATCTTAGGGATATGAAGACTTGTGCAGAACTTTAAAGGGATCGGATAATTTGTGTTTCTGTAATCAGTCTTGACAAATTTTAACTCCGAGAATATATGGGTGTTTTTAAAAATTGGTAGGTTTTTCTGTCCGATTCAAATAATTAGAAAAAAAGTAATTTGAAAAGATTTTTTTGTTCTAAGATAAATAATTAGATGTTAACTATTCAGTAAATGTGATTAACAATAAGTTTTAACATTTGGATTATTTGACAAAAACACATTTTAGGGTCGAATTTTGCAGATTTACTCTGTCCGAGGGTGACAGTCATCATATACTTGTGCACAAATAATGCATAAATGAATATAATTGAATAAATATATTCATATTATACTTATAAGGAATGATCATGCATGCTCAAATTGCATTTAATTTTTTTTAAGAATTAAAAATTTAAAAATATACACATTAAAACATGCTTGTCCAGCGAGTTTGTGTTGCTTATCGTTACCGGGGAATGAGACACCCACAATAATTTATCCCTGGAGCTGGGTTGTAATTCTATTTGCTGTGTTTACTGAAGCTGTGACCAGAGCATGTGATAAAAGATGAAATAAACAGATTTTGCAAATTTTGAAGAAATTTGACAACAATGAGTAAGCATCAATGTCACGTGTCAACCTTACAATTACCTTTGTATTTTGTGTCAAATAAATCTACTTTTTTTCTAATCTAACAGTGGTACATTATCCTGACATGGAAGAGCTGGAAAAAAAGATCCTTGGTCTTCTTTTAGGGATCATTAATTTTTTTATTTTAGATTATTCTCAATTTGTCCAGACTTACCTGTCCAAACCGTTAACAGACTGCAAGGTCACCGCTTGGCCACTTCTTGTAACGGTTAGGACAACATGATTTGTGATTACAGAAACTACTGAAGTTATTAATTAATGTTTAAAGAAAAACACATAATTTAAATAACCATTAAGAGTCAAAATATTTTAAGAATGGAACTTGGCTGTTTGGTGAAATTTTAACGTTATAACTTTGAAAGAAACAGCTTGAGGTAATGGTTTGGACATATCTAAAATAAATTTGTGGTTTTGAATTTATTTGCTTAAGTGTGATAGTGAAATTTTATTTAATTACACATCTTTCTTAAATGATTAAAACTTAAAAATTTTGTCAGGTTAAATTTTATTTTTTTTATAAAATAAATGCCTAGGAAATTCATGGTAACGGTTTGAACAAATGTGATAACGGTTTGGAACTTTTTTTCAGATTTTAAATTTTATTTCAAATCACCTACCTACATATAATGAATGTGTGTCAATATGGAATATTTCATCAAATGAATCCAATTTTATGAATGCCTTTCATAATTTTAATATGTTTTTACTTACATAAAACAGTGTTCAAGATGTTATGGTAACGGTTTGGAACTTTGCATCAGAATTTATATCTATATACATGGTAAACCTATGTTCATATTTGTTTTTTTAATATATATATTAGTTAGTAAGTTGGACATTAGTATAGACTTATGTCTCTCAATACCACATAAATCACTAAAATTTGTTTGTGTTTCTATTACAAAATGGCTTTAATTATTGATGAAATGAATAAGACTTCAACAGAGGAATAAAGATATCTATCTGTGGAAAAGGGCCAATTATCTAGATAAAGAATAGCTGAGCTGACCTCTGCATTTATTGATATGTAACCAAAACATGTGAGAAAGTTTTTAACACCTATCATAATAACACATTTCTAATAAACTTATTTGTATCCAACCTGTATAGATTTGTTTGTTGTGTTCAACTCAGTAAAAAAGATAATGATAATTAAAAAATACCTAATAACTAATAACTTTTGGAGTTTATATAATAGTGATATGTTGTCAATGTTTTTGTAATTGAAAAATACTTGTCATCTCACTGTTGCTACTCAGCTGATAAATGCCATCAAGATATATAATTTATTTAAACAAGTTATATCATAGAGACTTAACATTGGATCTTAATATTAACAATTTATATCTTTACAGTTGTTTGTGCAGTACAATGAGGTGTACAGAGTAATAGTTGTTATAGAACCTTTCAGAATGTTATTGCCTGCAAGTTTTAAGATGGAAAATATTAATTCTAACACTGATGTCCTGGCCGTTAACTAAAATATCGCAAGTAGCCAACCATTACCAATCATATTATTTTTATGCCCCAATTTCACTTTTTCTTTTTTATTTGGTAACTTTTTAATCAAGACAGAATGTTTCATATTCATACGAAACCGTAAAATGTCTTTACTGAAAAAAAAAAAAATTATTCACAAATTTATATTGATTTTATATATATATGTCCTAACCGTTACCAAATATGTCACAACCGTTACTTTTCTTTTAAATGTTCATTCCCCAATTGCACTATTTTACTATAATAAGTACTTTAGTAATCCAAACAGTTTGTTTTATGTTCTTTTGGTGTTATAATAATGTTATCTTTAAAATCCAACATTTATTCACAAGTTTTATATTGATTTTGTAACAAAGGTCTAAACCGTTACCACAAAAATAAGCAAAAAAATGTCATATTTGTTACAAGTTACCTTTTCTAATATATGTTTCTCTGTTAATCAAAAGTGGAGTTAACAGTTATGCTTAATAGTGTTTACTTTTTCATTTCATATTCCTTTTTTTATTTTAAATTAAATTGTTTAAGATTTATGTCCAACCCGGTACTGTTCCTGTCCAAACCGTTGCCAGTAATGTCCTGACCTTTACTGGTGTTAATTAACTACTCTAATTTATGTATGATACTACATAAACACTCCATTTTATGTAGGCATCATCAGAAGAACTTTTGGGTCAAGAAGCATATGTTTAATTTAGACAATTACATCTGGTTATAGCTAAATACAAACTAATATTTTAGAACAATGCCATTATTTTGGGTTAAAAAGATGAAAGATAAAAATTAAGACTTTAAAGATTCATGATAAAAGTTTTTGACCCCAAGTTTGATTAATTCAGTGTAATAGATGGGAATACCATATTTAAGTGAGTGAGTGAGTTGGGGTTATAACCCCGCTTTCAAGAGTATTTCACTTATATCGCGGCTGCTAGTATTATGGCAGAGAGAAAGCCCGCAATGCCATGTGGCTATGCACTGCGGTGAAACCTGCGAGCATCGGCTGGAACTAGCGAACCATGCGTGGTACTACGCTGAAATTCAGTGTAGCATTGCACCCAAACCTTACTGCGTGTAGAACAGTTCTCTACTGCAGACAAAGTTGCCGTGCCCCTGGCGGGATTCCAACCCCGGACCTCTTGATCTGAAGCCGAACACGCTAACCACTGCGCTATCCCGCCCCTACCATCATTAAAATAATTATCTGAATTATATTTCCACATTTATATTGTTTAAGAAGTGGTAAAGGTCAGGACAGTTTCCTTTTCAATTAATTACTTATAGATCAATTAAAAGGTCAATTGGTTCATTTAAGCCTACATATTTTTATTCTTGAATAATCAAGTGTTTGCAAGTTTATTTGAAGAAAAAGTTAATTATTTCTTAGGAATTTGTTTTTGCATTTATAAGGATCTAAAAACCCTACCAATTTTGAAAATGACCCATATATATTAAGTAAAAAAAAAAAAAAATTCTCAAAAAGTCTATGCTTAATTAGATGACAATCCCAAGCCAATAGAGAAGAATGTGTTAACCAGACCCACAACAGTTTCTTACAAATTCAAAATGTTTTTCTGGAAAAAAATAAACTTATTTCAATACTCTTTTCGAAAGGGTTAATAACGACACTCCTACAGGCAATTATGTAATTTCTTATGAAAATTCTCAAAATTAGATGGTAAGTTAGAAGTTGTGAGCCAACAGGACTCATTACAGGTTTCACTTTTTGCCCCAAAAAACTGTAATGATGACACACCTTCATGTATTTATGCATATCCATACCAAATTTGATCAAGATCAGAAGATATGTTGGGAAGTTGAACTTGTTTCAGTTTCTAAGAAATTCATCACTTTTTCCTCAAAGGTGCAAAATCTAAGAGAAGTATTTTAAAAAATGACACCCCCTTCATGCACTTATGTATCTTCATACAAAATTTCATTAAAATTCAAAGATGAATGTTTAAGCCGGACAGGACTCTTGTTTTCAGTGTTCTTACAAATTCATCACTTTTTGACCCATAACGCAGAATTTTACCAATATAGTTACAAAAATATAAATCACACACCTTCATGTATACATGTATCTCCATACCAAATTTGATCAAGATTAGTTAGAAATTTGTGAGCCAGACAGGACTTGTTTAAGTTTTCTTAAAAATTCATCACTTTTTGCTCAAAAACAAAAAACATTATGAAAATATTGGAAAACTTTTTTTAATTATGACACATTATACATTTCCATGCCCAATTTCATTAGAAATGGATGATAAGTTAGGAACTTATGAGCCGGACATGTGTTGCAGACGGACGGGCGGACAGAGCCCATTTTAATATGCCCTGCAACTTCCTTGTTGCAGTGAATAATGATGACCTGTAATGTATTGCAATATTTTGGGAGATCCTCAATCTAAATAAATTGAGATCAACAGATTTTGTATTTGTAAAATAATGTTGATTTAAAATTGACCGATAGCTAAAAATGTTGTAAATAAAAATCAATAAATATCTATACAGAATACTTACAGGCAATCATCAGATTTGCAGTACACTGTACCCTGATCTGCACCAATACTTCGGATTTGTGCTGGCGACATCATGGACGGCAGTCCTGGCAGCACTGCCCAACATGGCGAGTTTATGGGGAACTGCTGAAATAGAACAAAGTGGTCAGTCACTAAAAGTAGATAATAGAGGGATCCGAGGTCAGGGATGGATTAAAACAATTTGCATTCCAGGCTAAGAGGTTTGTTCATGACTGAACTATCTGAACTTTAGAAGAGCTCTGAAGTCAATATACAATGATATGAAGATTGATTTTGATGGAAATTTTGATAACAGGTCAAATGTCCTGAAGATGACTAAAATAACAGGTCAATTAAAAAAGTAAAGGTCACAATCTACAAGTCAGTAAAATTACATTCGGCTGAAGACCAGGAAAAATACAATACAGCATCAGTTTATTGTCTTTTACCAAAAAGGAAACTTTTCATTCCAAAACCATATCTCCTATTTATTTTCACTAAATACATGTACCAAATTATACTGTATATTCGATATTTTGAATACAGTACTTCGGGGTATTCCGGATCACTAAGGAAAGAGCGACTGCATGCGTGTACGCAAAGACACTTTAAGAAAATCAAAAGACAATTTCGGTATAAGCTATCTTTCATCTAACTCATATCAAAATTAGAGACGCAGGCGATCAGGATTTAATTGTGAAAACTGACAAATAAAACCCTCCACCATTACGGCAGTTCCGGATCATTTCAGGGTATTCCGGCTATTATGCCTGTTAGGACAAAAAGGGGGAATTGTCAAATTAAAACACTAGTTTAATTACACACATGCGTGAGAAATATTAATTATGATGAATATATTACGAATAACAAGCATTGCAATTCAAAACAGTATTTTTCTTGTAAACAAATTTAACATTTACTGCCGTGTAGACCTAAATGGCGTTCTCGGAGCAGAAATACATTATTTGTAGATATTTGAAAATTATACAACATTGTTAATATATTTCGTCAATTCAACAGTTATTAATATTTTTCGGCCGTTCGAAGTTATAATAACGGTCCCTAACTTATGTTGATCCGGAACTACCCTGATAATGTTGTCCGATCAATTGTTTATTTCTTAAAATATATGGCAGATATAAAAATCATTTGAATTTATAATTTACAGGCGAAGTGTTAAAATTTAGCAAGTTGATTTTATTGTTTCTTAAAATAGGATGTCCTCAATGAGTGACCTATTTCTGACGCTCAAGCGACAGCTGACAGCAATGATAGGTATGCTCCTTACAGGGCGCGCAAGTTAACTCCCAACTACCAAGAAGTAAAACAAATTATGTCATCTTGAGTGAGTGAGTTATTGTTTAACGCCACTTTGGCAATATTGCAGCCATTAGCTGCGATATGTCATCTTGAAGAACATTGACACAGCTAATAAGACATTGAGTGAAGAAGTCTATCCAGGTTTGCACTCCCTAGATTTAAATAGACGTCCAAGTGATCTGGAATAACCGTGATCCGGAATACCCTTACACACTGTATACTTCTAATATTGAATAAATCAACTTTCTGTTTCAGTCAGTAAGAAACGTCATAAAAAAAAAAACCATACAAATTATGAGTATAATTAATTAGTTAATCAATTATATAAAAAAAGAACATGAAAATTTTCTGGAAAACATAAACAAGTGATAATTTATATAAACATAAACAAAGTGATAATTTCAATCCTGAATATTAGTTCACCCAATATAAGTTGATATAATTTTTAAAGCATATTTAATGTTTAATGTTTAATGTTTGAAGTTTTTTCAAAACAAGAAATCTTCTTATTGATTTTAATTGTGATTAATTGACATAACAATGTTCCTGCCTTGAATTTGTTGTTCTAAATAGAAATATAAACACTTACAGATTTCTGTCCTCAATAACTGAATGAATAAGCACATGGTCTGTATCAAATGTCGCTCAAGGACTTTTGTCAAAATATTCACTGACAATTCCCATCGTTATATGTATTAATAATAATTTCCCTGGTTATCAACACTAAAATAAGTTTAAACACAGCGAGAAAACCGACTGAAGAGTCTGTAAACAAATGCCGATAACTGGTTACAGATAAGCGCGCGTTTGCGCTATATGATAAACATACATTAGACAGAGCCTAGTTTAAACAAGAGTAGCCTCCCTTTTGTTTTGGTTAGCGATTCCGAGGATTTTGATGGACTGTTATTGTTTTATTGACAGTTTTAGCAATTAACATTTAAATATATATTTAGATACGTAAATGAATAAGTTATTGGTAGTTGAAAGGCAATTTCAGTTGACAGATGTACCATGAAATTTATCGGTCCTTTGCCCAAGCTAGCATGTCTACTTCTGGTTTGAAGTTAAAAAAAAAATGGTATGACTTTGCAGACTATCAGCTATTATAATCTACGGAAATAAATGCATCGGAAACGTTTATTGTTCAAACTGTTTCCAGGATGGGAGTCGATACGGCATTAATGGTCAAATAACCACTTACCTCCATGCTCACGCCAATTTCTGCTCCAGTGGGTTTAGATGACTGCGCATGCGTGATGTTTAACTTCCGGGTCAGAAAGTCTCGGATTAAGGAAAATGAGCTGGAATCGCATTCAGGTCAAAGGGGAGATAAATATGTAAGAACCACGATTACGTGGACTTTTGCCAAAAGATGTTTTGACATGGTTAGATGAAGAAAAGTTACATGAATAGCGAAAATGGCTATGTGGACTCGCCATGTCCACACAACAATATACCGGTCCACACAGCGAGGTAGAAAATCGCACGATGTCCACATAAGTGGAAGGGGATAAATGTATATATATATATATATATATATATATATATATATTATATAACGATATATAATCAATCTGCTACAATGTGTCTCCATATCATTTCGACACCTGTATTCATGTTCGTTTTACGAATAGGGCTACACAAGAAAGCAGTATACACTTGCCAGATATTACAAGGAAGACAAGTGTGTTAATTACATTATGTATTCGTTCTTCACAAAAACAACGTAAACCACACATAATTATACATTTTTAGGAAACGATTGAATGAAAGGAATGGTATAATGTTAATGTATGTTTGCTCAAAGGGTTAGTATTGTTTGGCGTGTAGAATAATATTTTTACAGAAATAATCTGACTGTCTGACCTATCACTATTGTGTATTTATATTGTATTAGTTTCGTCTATTTCGTATTTTAAAACGTTTATGTGCATTAAATGTAACCACGTAGCAATACATGTTGATGTTGTTCCCTCTCCTTTCATGTGATTTTACTTCTTAACATAACTTAATAGTTATACTTGAAAATAGTCTCTAGTCGAGAACCTTTAAATTAATCCATAGAACTGTTCAGACTTCATATGGAATAAACGTTGATTTAATTTGTCAAAGGAGACCTAAAAAGCTTTGCTGATAACACACAGAACTGTGTAGCTCAACATGTTCTGACGAGAAACGCTTGTTATCGATCTATGTTTGCTTTTTACACGAACTCAAAACAAAAATGGATAGATTGAACTGCTAACTAGCAGGTTCGCAGGTTAGGGAAAAGGGACAGTTAAAACAATTGGTTTACTTTAGTGTTTTTAACATGAAGAATGATCATAAACGTTCTGCCATGCTGTGGGGATTTCTGCTTTCCGTTGCATGCACATAATATTTAGTACTAGTTATAACATAAGCCAAATTTCATTCCTGTTACAGGAAACAGACGCATAAGTTTACGTTTAATTTATGAATCTCAATGTGATGATAATGATCATGATTTCCTTCAGAAATGTTCGTTTTCCTACAAGCAAGTTATGAGGAAAAAACAAATAAAATAGCATCCAAAGAAATGCGACCAAGAAAATGCAAGACATTTAATAAAGTGAAGCGAAGTTACATCTCAAGAAGAACTGAATTTTAACTGAACGTTAAATATGTCTTTTAAAACATGTCTTTAGGAATGGTCGCTTTTGGCATTTATTTAATAAAGTGACCTAGCAGTATATTAATATGGTCCCCATGTTTTATGACGTCAGAACCAGAACGTTGCATCGGTGACTTATAAGTCCAAACAAGTACATAATGTCGACAACATAATTAGTTATCTATCACTGTATGCCAAACATTCTGTCCACAAAACACATTATACGAATATCACCAATATGAACATACAACATTCGCTGTTTAAGTCGTTGCCAACATCAGATGAAAGAGTTAACATAATTTGTTCCCATTTCAGCAGTGAAATCTGAATACGCTATAAACAAGAGTAGAAGGGAGTGAACCTCACATAGCCCCACTCCCCGCTTAGGTCAGAGAAACTTTAAATTAGTAAAGCTCACATCAATGGATACAGATTAACATAGACGTTAGGTCGGATGAAAGGGTCACACACAGTTTCAGAGGTATTTAAATGTGGTGCACAATTCAAATTACGGTTGGTTTATTTATTGAGCAAATTATTGTTTACATAATTCTAATATACAAAAAAGAAATTACAAAATGTATGACAACATTGTTTTTAGCAATTTCATACATCGAAACATCGTTAGGGTTGCCATCATGTCTTCTCACATTTTCATGTAATTTCCAAAATGAGGTGTAAATCACAAATACCACATCGAAAGATTACAAACGTACATACTCCCAGATTTATCTAAAGACAAGAGGCATAGTAAACTAAACAACTTTATGTTATAAAACAAATATTTGATCTTTATAATCAAGGAAATGATTTCACATTATCTATGCCGAGATTGATCTCAGGTTATTGATATTCTATGTCCATGTTAGCTAGGTCCATCCCGGGAGAATGGACGAATTGTTGCCGCTCAGGCAATGTATTTAGCTAAGACACTGCTACCATGACCAGTCACGCAACCAGCAGGTGTCAAGCGTATTCACTCAGGATCGGACAGTCTCAGTGGAGACCATGGATTTACACAGTTCAACACATCATCAAAGAATTTTACAACAATTTGACTTTACTAAGATTACTTATTTCTCGTCTTCAATTTTCAGCTTTCCATTGTGAGACTTGATCCTTTGAGCGCAAAATCGTTGGGAATGAGAAAAATTAAGAAAACAAATTACAAATAAATGCAGTCTATAGTTGACTGAATGCGTCTTTGACTCGCCAGAGCACGATGTCAAGCTCATATTATTTTACTAAGATAAAGCAAATTTATTTGACAATTATATTCACATTTGAACTTTATGTAATAATATATCACACTCTCCTGAAAAGTTTCAAGTCATTTTCTGAAACTGTTGTATCTGCATACGTTTATTCGAAGATAAAATCGGTTACTCGAGGATAAAACCGTAATCAGCAGGTACATCCTCGAAATAACTGTTTTGTTTGCATTACGTACACATATGCTTTACCATAGTAACATTGGAAGTGATTGGATATTATAGAACGTAATTATCTTACTGACGAAGGGAAAATATATGAATAACCTGTTAAATGGGAAACTTAGTCATACAGAAAGATGTGTTTACATATATAGTATATACACTCAACTACGCTAGTTTAGATCATACGAGGATAATTGAACACGAATATGAGATGGTCATTATCTGAGCTTTAATTATATTTCAAAACAAGTGGCGTGAAACAGTGCTTAACTTTCTAGTGTTTCAAGAACTTTTTGTTCAGTAAATATACTTTAACTAAATAAGACACTTCTCTTAATATACATGTATTGTCTACTTGTGTGCACCGAGACCACTTTTGGCATGGCACACACACATTAGGTAATCATGTAACTAAGTGAAGACATGTTAGCAGTTACGAAGGTTTTCCGCACGAGTTAATGTCAAAAGCTCAACTGTAAGTTGAACTATATTGTGAAATTACTTGGAAACTACTAATAAGTAGCAATATTTCCATTAAGAAGCTATAAGCTTGCACGCATTTAACGCTTCACATAGTTAAGATTACCCTTTACTTAGCACTAGGCATCCACTCCATGCATGTCATTAGATGTTAGATGTTTATTTGTGTTGGCCTCTGTATGAACTTTACCATTATCTTGAACATTTTTCCTTCACACACAACACCATTGCCGTGTCCTACATCTTTATATAACATATTCACCCTTGATGGCTGATATTTCCACAGGCCCAATGTTCTTGCCAAAGGGTATTTGACAGAGTTCAACCAGATGAAAAAATGCAGTGAAAGATACTTTCGCACTTGAATTATCTATTAGACACTAATTAGTTTTGCTTTTAAGGAAGGTTTGTCTTGATCTTTAGTATAAACACTTGGTTTATAACTTTATACCTTTTTTGGGAGTAGGTTCACAGCTTGTTTTGCCGTATTTGTCAGCCACAAGGATTCTAATTTCATCATCATCGGTCAAGAATAAAGATCAGAGGGTGGACATGTGTAGACCAAGACAAAAACTGCCTATGTTAAATACCTTTCAGAAGAAAATACGCTCTTTGAAAAAAAAAAATGTAATGTGTTATTATTTAAAAAATACATTGTTGTTAATAAAAGATAAATATGTTCTGACACTTACATTTGTAAAGTATAGCTAGAAAGTTGACGTTGTATGAAATTCACGCCTTACAAATGAACAGTATAAAGCTCATCATGTGCTAACCATTAGTAGAAGTGGTACATTGAATGTCGAAGGCTGAAATGATTTTTCACATTACATCGAATGTTGTACAACTAATGAGCCGGACAAGATTCCGAAATTGAATGCCACTGATCAAAATTATGCCTAATTAAAACAATAATTCTACCAGCACATATTTTCACGTTCACAGATCCAGCCTTGTGTAGTTTTAGGAAATGTTACACAGGCTTCAATGTAACACATGGTCGACCCGGGAGAGAACGGCTTAGAGTTGCCTGTCATGCATCTTCCTCACGCATCGGGCCATACATGCACTTTTAGGAAATGCATACTGACCCTTGCGACATCTCGCAGGGACTTCGGAGAAGGGTCAGCTCCACCTATCGTCCATAGAGAGTTACGTCCCGTCTATTGACCAATCAAATTGGTCGTTACCAACCCAATCGATCCAACAGTTGGTAATGTACCGACAGCTTTACAAATTGCTTATCATACTTTGGGATTTTTTTATCTCGGATGTTATGCTCATTTGCATAATATAAGTTTAAAAACGGATTTCAACTTCAATGGGAAAATTAAACAAGAGAGCTATTATTAGATCTTGAATAAATTGTGGTTTGTTTCCTTTAACCGCACGTTGTGATTTAGTTCTATCAATAATTAATCGAGCGTAATCAGGTACGGGTTATTCAAATTAAAAGAAGAAACGTCCACCCAACGTGTCTGTGCGTGATTTGTAAACGCGAATTTGATTGGTCTATACCATAGCTCAATAGTCGTGTTACTTCCTATCTCAGAAATCTCTTCGAGTTGTCACAAGGGTCAGTATGTATTTTCTAAAAGTGCATATATGGCCCTATGTGTGGGGAAGATGCCATCCATGACTAGTATTGATATACGGCCTCACCACATGCAACGTGCCAGGCGTGCTGCGATGGTTATATTACCATTAGATATTGTTTGTATGACCATTAGATAGTGTTTGTATGACCATTAGATATTGTTTGTATGACCATTAGATATTGTTTGTATGACCATTAGATATTGTTTGTATGACCATTAGATATTGTTTGTATGACCATTAGATATTATATTACCATTATATATTGTTTGTATGACCATTAGATACGGTTTGTATGACCATTAGATATTGTTTGTATGACCATTAGATATTATATTACCATTATATATTGTTTGTATGACCATTAGATAATGTTTGTATGACCATTATATTTTGTTTGTATGGCGATTAGATATTGTTTGTATGACCATTAGATATCGTCTCATGGAGGCATTATTCACTGCACGACGACCTGCAGATGGAATTGTGCTACGAGATTGCACATGGATGAGATCTGGTGGTGTTGCTTGAATATCAGTATCTTCATCAACGTAGATCTAAAAGTTGTCGTGGCCTTAAGGAATATGACAGCAAATCTGTACATTGATGAACATTTGTGCGACCACCTGCTTTCCTCTCCTCTATCACAACAGGAAGGTGCACTATATACACAGTGGCCAAGATATCCTCACTGTTCTCCCATGGCAATCCAGATCACACGATATCAACCCTGTAGAAACAAAACTATGGTGCTTTCTTGATACACGTGTCTTTGGATGTCAAACTAAACCACGAATACTTGCAGAAATGGGCCTAGTAATGCAAGATAAATCTTACAAGTAAGAACTTCTGGGCAGTGTTGCAGTTGAAATGATGGGCAACAAGTTGCTCGTTGATAAGATTCATAATCTGGCAGTCTTAACTTTGTCTCAATTTCTTTGTGAAGAAACTAGGACTATCCACAAGACAACTTTCATCAACCTTTAGGAGTACAGCGTCCCTTTACCATGGTAGTCAATTTAAAATATACATACAACTTTTTAGAAATTTAGAAATTGTGTTTAAAGGGAAACCGCGTCCGAGGATAAACATCAGATTATGTGTATCTACATATGCCAATTAACATGTCTTCTAACAAGTCAAAGATACGCAATTTCAGACAATTGACGTAATTGGTAATATAAACTCCTGCATGTAGACAATGAAGCAAAGACGCTCAAATCAGCTTAGTTAGATAAAGATGAGACTCGTTTTTATCATTGACGCAGTGTCCCTTTAATGCATTTGTCAACGGATGTCCTTGTTAGTACATTGACATGGTATGCACCTCACACCGCGCAGACGTTCACCGCTGTTTTAAGACACATCTCTGACCTTTGGCCACTTTGACAACAATTGACTGTTCGCGTTGCTTCCTCTCCAAACGAGCCTAAAGTGAGTCAAATAGGCAGTAAGACATATCATCGGCATCACTTGGCGGATTGGTATTTTGGTTTGTATGTATGTACATGAATTCATCCTACTTACAATAGATACGAAATACCATTTCAGTATCCATGACAATAATTAATTGTTTGAATAAAAACCTGTTGAAACAAACAGAGATTACCTTTCCGAAAATAATTAAGAGGCCTTGTTTCAAATACGATTCCGGATTCAAGAGAGATTTATTAGGACCACAGTTTAATGTGCAACGCATCAATAACACGTATTCCATCGGTAAAAAATAACACAAAAAGGTGGGTCTTCTCTGTCAGTTACACATCACACCGAAACGCAATGTTTAAGTTGAATGCTTTCTTTAGAGTTTGAAATCCATGAAGAGGCGATATGTCAATACAATCTTGACATTTACAGCTGAGTCGCTATTTTATTCTGAATCAGAAAGATATAACTTTCCGCATGACATTTCTGATGTATGAGGACAATCTTGCTAAAGTAGATTGAATGAGATTTTTTTAACATATTCAAATGGTTTATATTGAACTCTTACATAAAATGATTTATATATTATCCATAGTAGATGCTTATTAACTGCAGTGATAAATCACTAAGCTAATTATCGTGTCAATATGGATACTTGATTTTTCTAAACTGATGCAATTTTCATTTTTATCATAAACAAAACAGTCTCTTCCCTCTCAACAACAACCCATGGTGATATTGGCCAGACTGTTCGGTGCTTTACTATCACCATTTCACCAAGATAAACGTATATTCCAAACTGTGCATTGTGACTGAAGGTGTTTTTAAATTGTCCTAATTGTTCAGGAGTCACCACATTGTTCTTCCTAACTTGCTGTTATCTGTGAGGTAAAGAATCTCTCTATCATGTCAGTATTGTTAAATACAAAAAAGATAATCTCACCTAAGTGTCTTGTGATATCAATAACGTCAACACAATTGATACAAATTGCAATGCCCGCTACATGCCCTTTAGCAAGGGGGTTGATATATTTAATACCATAAAACAAGAGGGGGATTTAAATTCATCGTCAAAATCATTCTCAATTACTTTCAATGTACATCTCGGCTTTTGAACTTCGGGTGCGGTGATGCCACCGTATTGCGACTTCATCATGGTTATTACGTCATGACATTGTCATATCATCAGGGTTTACAAATGATAGCATTATGAATCATTATTTGATTAAATAACACATAACAGGACATTGTGAAAAATCTACTATCAAAAGGAGATATACAAGGAGAAATCGCTTGATTTCACACATGCGATATCTCCTGTAGAATACAGTTTTTTGATAAATGGGTAAGCAAACAAGCCAACAAGCTTCTATCGTTGTACAGGTAATTTACATGATAACATTTTAAAAGCTTAAATAAGACTATATTACTGTTAGATTTTAATATATTAAAATCCATCCATTGCAAGAACATTTAAACAATTCCAATTTATCAGACAAAATTTGGCGCATAATGTTTGACAATTCCATGTAAATTAAGTCTTATGGTGATAGGTGACCACAATCGCTTTTTGACATGACAGAAATATATTGCTTTGATTAATTTTCCAATTTTTAAAGAAGTTGAAAATGATTAATGTAAAATTCATTTTAATGCTTGTTTCTTTAAACGCACTGTTCGCCTTATAATTGCAATTACATGAGTATTCTCAAATAAAACCAAAACATTGAACCTTTTTGTTGTATGAATGACGAGTTATGATAGCTCCCCCATGATAAATATGATCTCTTTTTCCATTTTCAATTTTCTGCTTGAATACATGTCCCATTCTCCCGATGATAATTGTGTTCTTATTCGGATATGGAATTGATATTAAAGTAAAATAATAGCACAGTAAAGCCATTCAAATATTTTCCCTCATGCCACTTACATTGGCTACACTGAACATCAAAACAAAGTTGTCACCTTTAACGTTTTAAAAATGGATTCGAACCTATGTTTGTGACTTTAAGAAACGGTGCATGTGTGGGGGTCATTGACATGGATGGCCATAGTGTGGACATCAACGACACGAATAGCATGAAAGTTTGGGCATCATCAAGTTGTTCCAACGACACCATCAAACTGGCTCAACACGTGAAACACATTTTATGTGAGTGTTGGGACACTGCACATATCAGGGAAACTTTTAATCCTTATATTTCAATCGGTCAAGTTTTTACTCATTTCGCTGACCATCGTGTTTTAGATATTCTAAAGGCTATACACCTAATTGACAAATTGTAAATTTTAACTTTTCATTATCAGCTTTTATTCAACCTGTGATAATATGCTGATGTTTTTGCGGCCTTCGTGCCGTGTTCTGTTTTTCTTTTGCAATTATGTACTATGTATTCAGCGGCGTCCGTACGTCCGTACGTACGTCCGTCCGTATGTCACATTTCTTGTGAACGCGATATCTCATGAAGCATTTTATCCAAAGTCTTCAAATTTGGTGTCAGCCTACATTGTGGGAAGACGCAGACACCAGTCGATTTTGGTGACCTTGACCTTATTTTCAAGGTCACTGCGACACTTTGACCACTTTTCAAACTCTTGTTAACGCGATATCTCATGAAGCGTTGCATCAAGAGGTTTCAAATTTGGTGACAGCCTACATTTGGGGACGACTCAGACACCAGTCGATTTTGGTGACCTTGATCTTATTTTCAAGGTCACCGCGACAGTTTGACCACTTTTAGAACTCTTGTTAACGCGATATATCATGACTGGATGGACCAAAAGTCTTCAAATTTGTTGCAAGTCTACATTGGTGGATGACGCAGACACCAGTCGATTTTGGTGACCTTGACGGGATTTTGGTGACATTGACCTTATTTTCAAGGTCACCACAACACTTTGACCACTTTTCAAACTCTTGTTAACGCGATATCTCATGAAGCGTTGCATCAAGAGGTTTCAAATTTGGTGTCAGCCTACATTGGGGGAAGACTCAGACACCAGTTGATGTTGGTGACCTTGACCTTATTTTCAAGGTGACTAAGACACTTGACCAAATGATGTCTCTTAATAAACTCAATGTTAACGGCGGGGGACATTGCCATGTGAGTGGCAAACACTTGTCTTTTTTAAATTAGGCAAATACATTTAATTTACATTTTATCTCCCCGCTAATGGCTGCAATACTGCCGAAGCGGCGTTAAACAATAACTCACTCACTCACTCACTCACTCAAAACGTGACAGACCACGTGTCTCAACACTCAGAGGAGTCAGATTCCTTCACACTTTACATCTTCGAAATCGTTAGCTGGCAGTTACGGAATCGGCATCTGGGGCACATGGTCATCGAGCGAGCCGACACACAGTTAGGAGACGAACAGTCAACCTATTCAATGCAGATGAGAGAGTGCGACTGTACCGCCGTAGAAATGATGTGTACAAGATGTCCGTGAACAAGAAGAGGTCGGTCTCATGATGTCGGGTGAGATCCGTGATGACCCTGACCAGACGAATTAACTAGTGGTAATCTGTGAACGCCCATCGCTATGGTGATGAAGTTCTAAAACCAGTAGCAGTGCCACTCCTGCAGCAAAACCAGGGGAGCTATTCTGCAGCAGGACAATGCACCACACACAACTTTTTTTCTTTAAATGTCAATGATGTCGTCTTACTTACTTACCTGTAACATACAAAAAGACTAATGTGTTTTGGTAATGTTTAATAGGTCATATAACTTCTGAGCATATTTGGAACGTGTAATTTCAGTTTCTGCACTTGATAAAGGTTGTTGCTTGATGGCGACAAGAAATTATCATGCATTTGGCAATATGATATGAATAATGGACTTACATCAGCTATTGTGGCCTTAAGGCATGTATGAAAGCCAGATAATATAATTTTATTATGAAAAAATCATTGGCTCTTTCAATGTATCACCTTAGTAATTACAGTATCGGCTGATTAAAGCATTGAAGATGTTTCTATTATGATAAATGAATAGTGAGAAATCGTAATATGCTGATTTGTTTGCATCAAAGAACTGCTTATCGGATAAAGTCTAGACATTTTCTGATAAACATACACAATGTGTAGGTATTCAGAAGGCAATTACGGGGTCAAAAGTGTTTGATTGGTAAACAATGGTAATGTCCTCATTTATCATTAGTTCATATGCAAACCACGTTTCCGATGAAACTTCCTCCGAATGTATGATGTTATGCTCGATTTGTTACAAGACAAGTTAGTTGTTGGGATTGAGTTGTAATTTTGATTTGTTTGCCTGCATGTAATATATATAATAAGTGTAAATAATGTGTGTGAATTTTATATGAAAAGGGTGTATTTTTGGTTTGGTTGAAAATACAAAGTGAACAATAAATTGCAAAATACACCGCGACTTGCTTGTCTTTACTTGCATTGAACCTTCTAAATGTTTTATGCTTACGGAACTCCTCACAACATTCTGCAGTATATTCATTTCGAATATTAAATATGATTTGCTCAAAGATGTAATACCTCAAAATGATTAACAATAGAAAACTATTAAGAATTATAAATATCGTTATAAATATCGTTCCAGGGAGACAATATCCGAACATACTTGAGGTGAGGTGAGTTTGTGTTTAACGCCGCTTTCATAATACGATTATAAAACGAGTATGTCTGGATCAACGCCATAAATGTATGCAATAATGCAAATCTGACGAGGATCGGAACTAAACTTGTGTTGGATTGTTAGGTTTATCACATCATGAATGTGACTGCTTATTGTATAATTCAATTATTTTCAGTTTGGAATCATTCATTATACATTTATTTCTTTTAATAATATCTATATACGTTTTCCCGAGGCGAAACAGCCATCAGCTAAGATGCTCCGTTAGACCACACAACTCCTTCGAGTAATTGTGCTTGTCCATTTAAGATAAATTGTCTGCATGGGGAAATCAGAAATATTGCCATCATTCAGCGAATGATATTACACTCTTGTCAACTCTGTCACGATGTTCGAGGATATTTGACATCATTTAGAAGATAGCTACCTTAACATTAGAAGATATTAAAATGCTGATTGACAGTGTCGTTGTCAATTCCTTGACGTCATACATTACACTCACTTCTACTTTAACGTGAACAACTGCCATTACAGTCTACACAAGTAATCACCTGTTCAAACAGAAGCTTAACATGTGTTGACATGGACTGATGGAATCTGTAAGACAAACACGATTCTAACTAGTTCACTTTTCTTTTGTCAAATTATCGGAATGTTGGAGTTAATTCTGAACACAATTTGTTCAGTCAACAATGATACTATAAACAGCAGTGACCATTTATATCAGTACCAGCATAGACATCATGACATTGTGATTTTGCTGTTATGACCTTCTCAGATAATTGCTTTAGAAAGTATCTTTCAACCATAGATTCCATCCGTTGCTCGCAGGTTTCACCGAAATGGCGTTGCGGGCTTTCTCCCTGCCGTAATACTAGCACTTGAAAGCGGCGTTAAATCCCAACTCACCTCACCTCACCTCAACCATAGAGCCATGGGTCCTGTAGCTCATCAGGCTTTAAATAATATGATGATTCATGTGAAATGAATGATCATGTGTAACCCCAGCCAAACACATTGTAAAGTAATCATGAACTTTATTCTCAAATCCTTGACTATTGAATTAGTCATTTTAAAAAACGTTCCGATTTACAGTTATTTTTTAACACCAAACTACCGGGTGTTTAAGCACAACTATCCTTAAGAAGTCATTTGACTGATAGATATCCCAACATTATGTACAATATATTCTTCCCCGACACATTTTGTTTTGTGCAGATAAGATTCGTCTAATTTTGTGTAAGACCTATTCAAAATTTACTGATGTTGTGTTCTTGAATAACATGGTCACTTTTCTTCTGTAGAAGACACCAAGCGAGTTGCTCCAGTCAGTGAGGAACTCCTCAAAGAGAGCAATAGGTTTAACATTCCTGAAGATACTATGAAATGGAATAATAAATTGGCATACATTTTTTAACATTTTACACGCCTGAGGCAAGAATATATCTCCCAGGATTATAACCAGAGTGAGATATATGATATTTTGCTTGACAAGCTTCAGTAGTCTCTGATGGCCGTGCGATTTTGCGGTGGATGAGAGGATACATTGGACGAATACACACCTGGCCAATTGTTTCACACAAACCTAGGATCCTGTCTGTAGTGAGTCGTGGTTATCGTCTGATATTTGATTCTCCTGCCTTCCTTCCTTCCTGTCGGAGTACCCACGGTTTCATCTCTCCGTTCCTTCTCTGGTTGCAGTCCAGGAGTTATCGGTGAAGGAAACCGACCAAGAACTGGATCCGAAGACAGTCTCCAAGGGTTCTATTCGCCCATTTTCTGGTACCAAAGAAGGACAAAAATGACCTGAAGAGCTTGATTGTGAATAATACAAGCATGGGCTATATATTTAGATAACGGTGTATATAGAGGATATTATATGAGTGTCTATGTCATACTATGTTTACGACACGAGTGCCTGAATATTAGTATTTCCCGAGCGAGAGCAAGGGATATACCGATATTCAGGCACGAGTGTCGTAAACATAGTATAACATAGACACGAATATGATATTCTGTTTATTACCGAAGTCGTGAAATTAATGAAAATACACTAAAATCCACGTTCAACCATAGGCTGGCGACCCACTTTCGCCGGATTTAAAACGCAACGTCTTAGACGACGCGTGACATCATAGTATTGTTTATGACGTCACGTCACCATGACAAAGTGATATTTTGCCCTAGGGCATCGTATGAAAAATATGAACCCCGATATGATTGCCCTCGTAGGTAAAAACTGTTGTTATTGCGCTTACTTTATGCTTAATCTATGCGCAGTGCACAGTTTTATGAGATGAAGGAGATGAAATACGGGTTTTAAGACTTGTACAGTTTTTTTGAGTTTCTGAAACATTGGAAAAGGCACATGAACTGAAAAACAGAGCATCTGACAAAGTATTTCATTTTTGGAATCGCGAAATTTGGTTGAGTCGACTACCATATATATTGTTTTACCTCGAACTGTCCTTGGTTAAATTTATGAATGCTTGACATATTCTGCCATTGGAGTTGTGCACTGCTTAACAGTGCAGATAAAGTCTGTCTTGAAAAAGAGATAATTCCAGTTTCATGAATATCTACTCCGCACATATTAGGATCACAGTGACCAGAAGCGGTAACTGAAGTTACACAGTGTTAGTTTTGTAATGTCACTGACTGATTTCTGTATTGCCAAACACATTTAGTCGAATCTGTTCTTTAGCAAGCAGGATATGCAGGAACAAACAATAATACACAGTATGAAAATACCGGAAATAGATATTTAATTTTACATAGTTGTTTCCTATGTGTAATAATTAATTAGATGTTGTTCAGTATATGTTTCGACATGTTGTATTGTGGACAGCACATTGTGTATTCAGAATTGGAGATGATATTTAGTTTTTGAATACAATAAACTCTTCAGCATAATGTTGAATATGATAAACCCCTGTCTGATGGGATGAAACACGCATACGTTTATAGATTCAATCCTCACACTTTAAGACCATGACTCTAGTTGTGAGTAGAGTTCACACCCAGGGGTATTCGTGCTCATCAATTTGAGACCAATGTCTAGTACCGTTGATACTAAGGGAAATCAAACATATTACTATTATGAATCATACTGCTCTGTCCTGTACCTCGCTGACTGTTTCAATGGGATGGTGCACACTCTTGAATGGCATTTAAGAGATTACTTTCTTACTTTTAACACTGTGCATTCAAGGACAGAACAAATAGATGAAAATGCAAAATAGTGAACATTTTTGGCAAAAATAAGAGTGTATTTATCACTTAAAAGAACAAGCTCATCAGATGCATTGAATTTGCGACTGTTCAGTAAAGTTAACAGAACCTTAACAGTAATTATTCACTAAAATAAACGGAATCTAATTGAAAACAATACCCAGAAACCAATTTGAAAATGTAGATTCCAAGTGCGGCACTCCAACTGAACACATTAACCGTCCCTAATTGGTTAATGATATCTTTAATTTGCTTCTTAAATTTGTTTCTCCGAAGTGCATATATTTACAGCGCGTCCATTGTTCCTGTAATATTATTCACAATGAATTGAAACTGAACCTGGACTGGACACTTTCATTGTAGTTATCTGATTAATAAGAACATGTCCCCACCATTTTAATGTCGGTGACAGCAACACAATTTGAAATCTGCATATCTATCACCATTTCTAATTGAGGAACGTGTCTGAACACCATCTGAACTTGTCAATGCATACTTAAACATGAAACCATTCTAATATGCTACGTATCTAATTCCTTGGTGTAACAAGAATTCCCTTTCATTTAATTCTCAACACTTTTGGAAGTATACAACCAGAACTACTCATTATATAATGAACTGGTTACCAGTGGACGTTTTGCGGGGCATATATAAGGTAGATTGTATTGTCAAATTTGAAAATAAAAGTAACATTTGACAGCAATTTCATTTGTTTGTAAAATAATGCTTACTACCTTTGTAATCTTCCATTCGAAAACATACAGGGTGGTGTAATTGGTCATTGTAAAGTCCAGAATGCAGAGAAATATATGGATAACGAAGTAGTGTGACATCTCGCATTTCATGAATAAAGACGTTATCGATACAATCCTCTTCATACTTGTCAGTTCATCTTCTAAATTGCTACTCAAAGGAGCAATTGGTAAGTACATTGATGTTGTTAACCTTATCAATCAGAAACATGGCTTCGGCTAGACTTGTTGGAAGATAAACAATATAACAAAGTCATTATCTTCACACAAAATAATGTACACAAGTACTACACTTACAATATGTACTTTTCATCAGGGTCTTCAAGTAAGTGTTGCAGTGTTTGAGGAACTCCTCTGATAATGATCATGGGAAGCACTTAAGGACATCGTGTTATGTCGTTATAAATCTAGTTCCTAAATGGGTCCATTATCAAATCCAGAAAACGATGAAGTAGTAGAAGCATTTGATGATCACTAACACTTGTCATGCTGGTAGAAATAAATCAATAACTATTCAATAGATAACTTGGTTGAAACTGTTGTATAATGACGGTCGTTGAGGACAATTAAGCAATATATTATTTTTAATTCTCGCCGTGTAAGTCGTTTGATAGAAATGGCATTAAATAGAAGGTCGTTAAATACTCTCTACTACATGACGTAAACTTTGACCTCATATATTAGAGAAAGTTGAAATTTGAACTGGTGGTTATTTTAACTGCATCACTATAATGCCTAATTGTGTATGGGGAAACTTTGTCTGGGACATGATGTATAACTTTATCTCTCAATATATCATGTTCTAAACAATGAATGTAACTTGTAATTGTCATTGAATAAACCACCAAACTTATAGGATATCGTGAAAGAACTATCAGTTGACTATATAACATCATAGTTTAAATGCACCATCCACTTAAGATATATACGTGATAGGTATAACAAATATAATAACATATTTACGCCAAATACAAATGAGCATTACAACACGCAACGTGTCGCTAAACGGCCGTTTAAAGGGCGTTACAGTAAGCCTACATGTAAGGACTTCTCACTAGTTGTTGGATAAGCCTATCCTTCAACATAGTAATGCATATATTTTAGACGTATTCACAAGAATAAAATGGCCCAAAAATGTTAGGTTGAGTTAGGTCGTTTTCTGAGTACTACTTATCTTTAAGCGTTATATGTTTAGGATAGTTCCATGAAACGAAACCTTTTAAACATTTCAGTGCTGATCGTACAATTTTGCACTTGAGATAAGAATGTTGGTAGCCTTCATTGCTAGGCGTCAATACCTCATTTGTTTTGGGATTCCTGTTTTGCATTTTCTTTGAAACATCTGTATAAAAAAGCTTACTTCTCGTGTGTCTTGTTCAACAAAAATTAAATGCTTAAAATCAATAGTTGTTTTATGATAATCGATCATAATGACACTTCTTTCTTTCAGTTTGAATTACAGTACTTTAAGTGTCATTAAGAAATATGTGTTTATATTCAACCCATTTAAAAGATGATGTATTAGAATGAATTATTTGTAATTGATTAACACAGATTTAAATAGAAATTCATAAAATAACATTGACATAAGTAACGTCGTTTACACTCCAACAACATGTTTAATATAATTATATTGTAACATGATTTCGGTGTATCCTTGATTCTGATTGGTTGATTTGCCTATGTTGAATTACAATGAATACCCGCAAATTACTTGGGGCGAATCACCGCGAGCATATACATCGTGTTCACAAAATTTATTTTTTCTATTTCTCTTAATATTTGCTCCTTTCTCAAATTTGACAGGTGGCATTGTAATTTTCTTACTTGTGTATAGCAGTTTAGGTCACAAATAACTCTCAAAATTAATTAGTTTCAAGTAACTAAAATGTTTTTAACAAGTAAGATTTGTCGAAGTTTGACGCCTTCTTCCATGCGGATGTGTTTACCGAATGTCGTTGCCATGGCATGACGTCATAGTGATCAACCGTTTTGACGTCACAATGCTAGCGTCATTGTCACAATGGGTTAGGGCAAGTTTAAGCTTTTTTTTCTTAGGTCTTTTACTGCGTTGATGTCGTAGATAAATGTTTATCGCCATCTAAAAGGATACGTGAATTTTATGAAGTGAACATAGTTGAGTGACACTGTTTGAGCTTATGTGTAAATTGTCGCTAATCTACATATTACGCCGAGTATTAACATTTGTTTTGACCTGACCACACCTCTAACACAAATAGAATGGTCGCAAAGTCCTTTCCACTCAGAGATAGGTACGCAAAAAGAGAGTTCGTTTCAAAACGCCTGATAACTAACGTTCATGTTACAATATCAATAAATAGTCGCGTTTGTGCTAACGCCGTCGGTTTTAAACTAAATTTGCGGGTGTTGAATAGCAATGAATCCCGGAAATTTTACAAACGCAACTATTTATCTTATAATTAGCAACAATTAAGATCAACTGTCTTCAGCCTGTTTTCCTGGAGCCTGTTGTCAATGATATTCATGACAGAAGGTCAGATTAAGGCCACGAGAGCGTTTCCAGAATAGTAATTGCGAATGCACTTGAGGTGTCTCATTCAACATCATTAACAAGTGTTTGCAGCTTAACATGGCAATGTCCCCCGCCGCTAATATTGAGTTCAGTAAGACACATCATTTGGTCAAAAAGATCTTCTTCATTTATTGCATCACTGATACAAAAAAATGTCATGATGATCAGCAAATAAGAAAACATTGATGCTACCGTTCATGAGATATAGAGTTAACAGTAGTTCGACCAGTGGTCAAAGTGACGTGATGACCTTCAAAATAACATCAAGGTTACTTAAATCGACTGGTGTCTGCGTCATCCCCCAATGTAGACTGGGTTCCTCCGGTCATGAGATATCGCGTAAACAAGAATTCGAAAAGTGGTCAAAGTGTAGTGATGACATTGAAAATAAGATGTATTCGTCCCCAAATATAGGATGACACCAAATTTGAAGACTTTGGTCGCGACGCCTCGTTAGATATCGTGTTAACAAGAGTATGTACGGACAGACTCCGCCGGAAACATTACATATTTGTGTAAAGATATGAATATAATCTAGTCTAGGATGCAGCTCAAATGTTTCACTATAAGAAGTACACAATAATTGACTGGAATGTAGAAGGATATTGTTGTAAATGTGAAGAAAGTCACGTGGCCGGTTAAAATACAAGTTTACAGGCTACATGTTTCGGTGTGACCTTGAGATTAATATAAAGGTCACAAACATCTAAGCAGCCCGGCATCTGATCGAGCAAAGCGTTTGTATTATTTATGAATAAGGTGAACATATTATTGATAGTGTCGCGGACAAGCTCTTCATGACTCTTTAACATTCCGAAAACTCAAGGTTCCCTGTTGACTTTATAATGTTGCCAAGGTCATCAAAATATAATTGGCCTTCGTTTCTCAATGAGAGGATGTGTACGAGACATGAAGAATCCGACGAATCTCTTATGGGTCATCAATATAACATTTATAATGATCATGATCCAAGACTTCATCTTACTTTGGCTTTTGCTTCTGGAAAAGACTTGTCAGACAAGAATGAGCTAAATGTAAAATATCATTAATGAAAGTTAAACAGTCAGTGCTATAACAGTTCGTGAGCTCTCTAAAGTAACCCAATATGATTAAAATGCAGTAGAAGCAGGAATGATTCTTTGCCCTGAGGATATAATCAGGAAAATGGTTTACAGTTCCTGAAAAATCTCCCGATCTCTGAAATTGGACAGTGAATATCCAGTCATTGTCGTTTGGTGTCTATCAAGTTCACATCTATTCCTAAGATATATATGCAGTATTCATTATATGAATGGGAACTACACATATATACACATTTTATGTCCTGTTCATGTAGATACTATTTATTGACAAATGCATCACGTTTTTTTTAGGGATATTTAGATTTGGAAGACATAAGAGAACACGTATATAGGGATAATAACTTCTGTATTGTGTAGATACATGATGTTTCGGAGCATATGTTGAAATGTGAAGAACATGAGTAAAGTCATATTTGATTAAAGTTCGATTACACACAGGTATCAGGCTTATGAAATGATTTAGTTCGTCAATCATTCTAAAATAACTAAATTAATCACCTACGTTCTGCATGCTTGACAATAACATGAATAATATCTTAAGTACACTAATCGGAAAACAAAATGTAGAATGACAACTATAACGTTGAATACGAACCATTTCAATATGTCCTGATGTCGACTTCTATAGCTGTTATGTATGTCACAATTGACTGGCAATGACAATAAGCAATCAGTGTCATGTGTTGTGTTGTTATACTCGAGGGACGTCACATATCGTAATTAGTGTCACATCAAAGAATTCTCCGTTATAAGCATACAGGGTTGCATTTCTTATCCGACAACTAAGAATAATCAATAGTGACAATAAACCCTACAAGAAGGTAAATTCGAAACTAATTTCATAAAATTGGATTATAACCAGTATAATTCATGAATTCAGTCTTTTTGCAATTCGATTGAACCTTTAGCCTACTTGATTATGTTAAGGTTCTTGCCGACCGTTATAATTGTAACCTTGTAACAATTAGGACACATGTATCCATCAATTAAAGATTTTCTCTCCTTAGTTAGTCCTTTTTTAAAAATTAAGATACATATCTTAATAACTCTTTTCAAAACCTTTAGTGCCATTGTTAATTCTTAACTTATCTATTATATTTTAGATATTGAATACGTGTCGGTGAATACAATGATAGAAAAAAGTATAACTGAGTTTGTATTTAATGTTCAAAATGTCAGTGGATAGTCAGTGATTGTTTATGTAGCCAAATGTTTACAGTTTGTTCCAAATTCGATTCTTTACCCGAACAAAATTTCAGTTCCTGAAATGTGATGTCCTTCCATAATATGAGAGCCTGTCATAAACCATATCAAATGAACCATGTCTAGTTTATCTATATAATGTTAATGTGATATGTAACAATGAACAATGTTTTTATACTTATACTTGTACAAATAACGACGCGTCAATTTAAGAGATTTACAGAAATTGTAAATGTATTCACCTCCCTTCGTTCCAAATATGAGTATATGGAATCGCAGATTTTATGTTTTTCTGCACCAAACATTCATTTATATCGTGAAACACAGCAGTTTCCAAACATTTGTCACTGAGCACAGTACAATAATGTAATAAGGCACGACATTCTTAGGCTCTTGATATTCCTTAATTGTCTGGATATAAAAAACCTAGGGGATTCAGATAAGTCCAGAAAATCAACGTGTTTTAATTCAAATTACCCGTGCTTCATCATTAAAGTGAAAGTGATGGAACATCATCAATCCCCCAGATTGGTGAGTGTGATGTTATAGATCCTTATGTCCAAATCAAGCAACGTCAGCTCCAGAGAATAGATAAATTGTTGTTGCTCATGCAATGTATTTAGTAAGGTCACTACTGCCATACACAGTCACGCAACCAGCTGGTACCAAGTGTATTCATCTCTTGTCTTGATGAGTCTCAAAGGCGACCGTCAATTTACAGAGATTCATTTGCTAATGGTTGTGAACATTGTATGAAGAAACCAAGGTGCATTTATGTATCATGAACATGTTTCAATCACGAACCAAGTTATCATACAATTTCGTGACATAACATTTTAAATGTCATGGTTTTTTTTAATTCTTGATCGACCTGAAGGTCCAATGTATGTACAATATTAGGATAGAGGAGGAGATAGCAGATAAGACGGTCATGGAGCGAGGGGGTCGTCAACTTACTTCAGTTTGTGCTTTGCAAATCTTTCTGCTTTATTTATTCGTCTTGATTTATGGCATATCTATTTACCTGAATGTTTGGAGGTAAATGTTTGTCCCAAACAATTGCACAAATAAATCTAACTGTCAATTAGTGAAACACATGATGTCGACAACCTACATCATCGACCCATTATGTTCGATTCGTCAGGAAACGACTCACTCCTCTTGCGACGGCAAGCTACAGTGATGTCGAGAACAATTGTTTTACGACATCACAGATGACAATATAAAGGAGGTCTTTGTGAAACAATGGTTGCTAGGCAAAATTAATATGAGCACATGAGCACGTATTGTAAATATTAAGTTGGTTATTTTCAAACATATGCGTAATAAATGTATTAATCATTTAACTACAAAACCGTAAGTATTCAGAAACATAAACCAAATCATGATTACCAAAACATGCCTGTAGCATCTATGAAACGTGTTATTATGTGAGGGGACTTAATTTTTTTAAAAACAGATAAATGCATCATATGCTTGGGTAAAACAGTATTATTTGTCGAGATTGAGTCAGTCTATTTATTTATTATTTATTAATTTATTCAGTTGAAAACAACCTTTTTGGATACACCATGACAAATGGCAACATAATGTTTTGATCTTCCATGTCACGACTTTTTCATTAAGCAACACGGGACAAAACGTGGTGGAATACGATTTCCGGATCCTTCCGGATTCTCACCAAAATTAGCGGATCCTGTAGAATCCGGAAGGATCCGGCAAGCGGATTCCACCATTTTTTGTCCTGTGCAATACTGAGCTGCGTTTTGTTGTGAAGTTTGCTTCAAACGTTACAACATTTCTATCATGTTTATCATCTATGGAACACAAACTCTAACCATTTCAATAATACATGATTGCTTTTACGATACATCAGGCTATACACTAATAGTATCTATGAAAAGTTTACAAAAGAAGGTAGAATAATGTGTGTCTGGCCATGTGAACCACACGTCAGTTTCAAGCTTCAAGTCTGAGCACTTTAAGACAATAACAGCATGTCCAAAGCATGCTATGTGCACTAAGGTTATTCCTGTTCGTCCATTTGTGATAAATCTCCAGTTTGACAGTTGCATGGCGAAATGAGATTTATTATGTTGAAAAAGGCTTTAAATTGTCATTGAAGATGCATTAGCAATTTTATACGACATTCTACAATTTCTATATATTCTGCATGGACATGTACAGGTTAGAATCATCAGCAATAACGATTTTTAACAATAACAACTTTAAGTACTTGTCTTGACTTAATCCAAAGTAGCTCGCCGATACGGATAGATACTGCAGGATTTATCCCACAAGAGAATACCCTCATCTCAATGTAATGTTAAAGGATGGGGGTCAAGGCTTACTTTAGTAAATATTGCTTTCTGAAAAGAGCCCTAGTACAATAGATACAGAATTAAGTTATAATACTGTTTACCGAACCATTCAATTCATTTACGTTAGAATAATTACAGGTGAATTTATTGATTGTCAACTTCTTTATATATGAAAATGGTAGCTTTAAAGTTTATATTTTCACACCGTTATTAAGCAGACATTTTTAAAAACATTTAAAATGACAATTTTCATGTTATGAGATTTGTCATGTGTTAAAGTCACGATGTAAGTGATATGCTGTATATTTTCTCTTAGCATATAGCACTATGATAATATAGATTTTAAGAATACTCAATGATACAACACGTGCAAGTTAACAGCTGTATTCAACAGTATTGATCATGCTTTCAGTAGTTTTGCATCCCACTGATGCATTTGATTGCTTACATAATACTGTTTTATAAACATTCTAGTTATTATAGATGTATTTTTGGCAAAACCGTTGAATAAGAAAAAGTATCGACGTCTGAAATATAAGTAAAATATTTTCTTGGTTTCAGACTTTTCTGGGATGATAAAATTAAAACCGTGATTGCATTTTGACAAATATTGCAATCAAATATTGAATGTATTGGTGAGAGACAGATCAGTTAAAAAAAGCAATGTGTCCTAAACCTTAAACATTTTACGCTTAAGGGTAAATTTTTAAGAGAAAAGATGCTAGTGATAGAGATTTATTAAGGATAGAGAATATTGCAACGTCTATTTTAGTATATTAGGCTTACAATGACCATAAGCTGTATTTTGGGTAAAGTATTGTTATTGTTATCTGGTTTTGTCTGCGTTTCTCTTCACGAGTTCATTCTTTAACATACTCTAAGCTGTAATCCCCTTCGTCCCAACAAAGATTTTGCAACATTTTGAACATTGCAGAAATGTATGCTGACTCAAACATTTTAATTTTTAACCTTGTGTCATATTTGACCAATAAAATTCTATATCTTTTTAGAGCCTGAGTAGAACAATCCCAACATGTATCTGTCTGCTACAAGTATTCGTAGAATGTTTAAGAAAGTTTGTTTCAAAAGGATGATGCATTGTGTCTTGACACTGGCATATTGTAGGTATTGTCAATACGTTATTTGATTGGGAATCAATTTAATTAGTTTGTAATATATCAGTGTGAGACTCCCAATTATTTAGTTATTATGTAAAGAATATAACGATCAATTATAACCATGGTTTGTTTTCAAAACCATGCACATTATGAATATTATTATATTTTCAAATGACAATCTCTAATCACTCATTGTACATGTATGGATGTCTGTTACAGACAATCAGAAATAAATGATATAATAAGGTATTCCATCTACATGTATATTTTATAGAAAAATATAAAAATACATGTCAAGATGTCGGGGATGTAGCTCAGTTGGTAGAGCGTCTGCTCGTCACCCAGTAGGTCGGGGTTGGATTCCCGGCCGCGTCATACCAAAAGACAGAGATTGGAGTTGTTGCTTCCTTGCTTGGCGCTCAGCATTATAAGGATAGAGCAACGCTTGAACTGGCGCTGCACTGTGGCTGCCGGGTGCCACTGGCACAAATCGAATTTCCGAATTCTTTGTAATGAGGACAATAAAGTGTTATTATTATTATTATTATTATTATTATTATTATTATTAAAGACATGTCTATTTATTGTATATTGAAAACATTTGCCTGATTACAAATATATCACTAGTTCGGTTGAAGAAAATGTCAGTTCTGTTAAGAATTGTTATGTACATAGTAACTAAATAACATATGATTCCACCTGCACCAAGTTTAGATTTACAAGATACGTGATTTACAGTGTTGATCTGATACTCCCACTGATTGTCTGGTCAACCTGACCCTGACAGACAATATCATTCCGTCGTCATCATATAATTCTCAATTTTATTTATCAGAATCTAATATGCAAACGATATCCACAGACAACAACTAAATTGAAAATCAGAGAGAGAGAGGATATATACACTAAGTTTCAGCGTGTCTCTTATGAGTTTGGGTTTTGAATCACTTGTCACCTATACAAAGATGTTCATATATAAAATTTTATATTTATGTATAATATTAAAGTAGTGTAATAACGCTGCAAGTACGACGTCACAAAAGTGTGCAGTTGTCAATTCACAATGGTCGCAGATATACAGAATAAACCGTCTTCCATATCATACCGTTTTTATTAAGTTTGTGAAAGATTTGGTGTCAAACAGGCTCTCTCTTTCAATATCATTAACTCGTTTTCTTAAAAATGGAAGATCTGATTAACAAAAAAATGGTTTAATTCAAGAAAAATCATTGTTCATTTATTGGATACCTAATATTTATTATTTATTTATCCTCTATATTTAAAATGGATTTTTTTAAAATGGCCCGAAGATAGCAGAACTTGGTTTTCAGTCGAAATACATATAAGGTTCCAGCTTCAGGTTTGAAACTTTAAGAACATAACTGCATGTCCTATGAGCACTTTGTGGTCGTCAATTTTGTGATAAATCCCCAGTATTATAGCTGCATGGGGAAATCAGATTTATTTTGAGGAAATCGATTTTAGATTGCTGTTAAAGATGCATATAGCGGTTTTTGCTATGGTATTCTGATTGGCTTTAATATGTGCTGGTTTAAGTTCCGCTATCTCACTTGGCTTCAATATTCATTCCCAAATGCCAACTGTAGTAAATAGTTGATGGATAGTCAATTGAGCAACGGTTTTATGAATGTGTCTAATTTTAACGTTCAAAATACACACGTACTAGATATTTCACAACCAACTCAAGCCTGTCTTCTTTATGCTAAAAAAAAGTATATACATTTTACAGGTGTGTTGATGTTTAATTAATGGCTGTTTTCTCATGGCCCAGAAACCAGACAGTCATTCAAAATATCGCGATGCCCAAATGCCAACTGTATGACAATAAATAGTTAATGGATAGTCAATCGAGCAACGGTCTTGTGCATGTGCCTAAACCTAACATTCAATTTACACACGATTTAGATGTTTCACAATACCGACCCTATCCTTCTTCCTTCGTCTTCTTTCTGCTAAAAAGAAGTATATAAAGTTAACAGGTGTGATGATGTCTTATTTATGGTTCTATTCTCGTGGCCCAGAAAAAGCACCCATAAGTAAATCATAATAACTTTGTGAATACAAAACAGGTGACCATTTATGCTGGTAAATTATAAATTTTAATTTGACTTGCAAAAACCGAATGGATCCATTTCCAGCCACTAACGCTTAGATATTCATCACTTTAGTGTCAATTGAAGGATATTCACATGAAGACACAGCCAATGAGAGAAACCTTCAAATCATATGCCTCATGACAGATATTGATGCTTTACTTGTATGTCCTGATGTTGTGAAGTACATGTGTTAAGTAGAAGAACCATATCATGACAAACATGTTCATTATGATAATAATTTACTTCCCTTGACTTTATCAAGTATTTTTTTATTTTATGGTTAACATTAACATTGCTTAATTAAACCGTCATCAGCAATCTAGAAAAAGTAATCATTTGTTTTTGAAAACCAAAAGACAAACGCTGTTTTCATAAGCTCACTTCTCTTTGGTCAAATTGTCAACAAGTTTATCAACAATGAATTACCATGCCGTCATTAAAACCATTTATAAAACTGACTAACACTCCAAATAATGAAACATGTACAGAAGATTCTTCAAGAATGAAATTTATAAATATTTATCATCGTGTTCGAAACACAAGCCACGACGTCAAAATAGGGCAATCAAAAACATGAAATAATCACTCAATAATATCTGATTTGAATGTCCTATAGTTATCAATTGTAAAAAACAATAAACTATTCTATTGATATACGACTGATACAGCTATGTTACATATGCCTGTGTAACGTTGACCAGAAGCTACATAAGCTAGATAAAATATAATGTATCCAGTAGATAGAGTGTTTTACCCTCACAATCAATAATCAAGTATAATAAGTATAAAAAGCATAATTTCATTCCCTCAGGAATGAGATTGAATCATTAATACAACAATTAAAATGATTAAATTCACTTTGCCTGTGGGTATTTAATGGCATACTCAACTGGATAAAAACTTGAACAATGTTGAAAGCAGGATGTGTCGTAGCATAATAAATGTGTACTGATATGTAGTAATTCCAAAATTTAAATGTTATACAGTAAATTATAAACTGTAAATAACGTAGTCGTATACAGTATATTACAAAACTGTGAATTAAGAAGTCTTATTGAGTAAATTGTAAACTGTGAATCAAGAAGTCGAATTAGTGTACTTTTGACTTCGACATCTCATAATAATCACTGATTGGTATTCAAATGTTCAGATGTATTCACCCAGATGATTAAGCTGAACTTGACACGGTGCAAAAATAACACTAATGAATATGCAAACCACTAAACTATTACAATGTGATTGATCCATTTCGGAAAAAGCATTTCAGACCAGATTGATGACATATTGAAATATTATGTGCTACATTAAAGCTGACTAGACTCATTAAATCTCACTGTTGCATATGAATAATGGTTCTTGGAGATGTAATAAGTCGACCATGAATAATGTATGATATTTGTGCAGAAAACGAAGAATGTGTTGTATTATACTTGCATAAAATCTGTTATTGAGGAAAAGTTCCATTGCAAGTCATTATCAAGGGATATAGAGTTGGTATCGAAATATTTATTTGGTAAAGTGAAAACGTTATTCATTTCATCTTACAACAAGCAAAGGTGAGAAGTGTGCTCTCAAGAGATAACACGAGCGTTTCATTAGAGCTCAAAATGGAAGTTCAAAAAGCTGTGAAATAAATAATAAATATCTGTTATTGTGGAAATGTTCCATTGCAGGTCGATAGACTTCATTGTCAAGTGATATAGAGTTGGTATCGAAATATGTATTTGGTAAAGTGACAATGGTATTCATTTCTTCTTACAACAATCAAAGGTGAGAATTGCGCTCTCAAGGAATTACACAAGCGTTTCATAAGAACGAAGGATGGAACTTCAAATAGCTGTGAAGAAAATGTTCAATTATTTGTTCTGGTATTATTCATGGTTTCGATTTATATTTTATCGAAGTTGTGTGTATGAATTTTTCATTACCGACCATACTAAGATAACCAACTTTTGTTTTTGGTTGTTATCTTATTTAATTGAGTGCCTGTGCTTTGATACGAACGAGACATTACACAATGCACATCTCTATATGGAAGCAGAGGATTTTGAATCTAGTTATATATTCTTTTAAAACTCACAATGTGGTACATGAGCCATTTATTAAGGGAATTAAAGGTATTTGCATGAACAACGTGGTAAAGGCAGTATTGGACAATACATATATAACATTACATGATGCCACTTCGTCGATGGTATATTGAATGTTTAGTGTTGATTTTAGGATTATGATGTCTTCAGTTCCACTTCATTCATGTCAGTTAATGGTATTGTGCCTTTGAATGAGAGGGTTCAAAGTGTATGACTTCAGATAGAATTACTGATTAATATTAGTTGCATTGCCCATCAACTGAAGATATTTATACAGATAAGTATGAAAATAGCCAACCAAGAGAACAACTTTAACATAAGAAGCAGAGGTTACTAAAGAGACACATGTTTCTTGTATTGATGCAATGACAGTAACATCTGGTACTCAGTTACTACAGTTGGAATTCCATTCATAACCTTGTTTGTGGTGTTATCATTAGGGATAAATATCAATGTGTTAAGATGAATAAACCAAAATGTTTGTATAACACGTTTCTTTATTTTGAGATTACAACGTTTAGATGCAGAACAGTTTTTATCGTTGTCAAGCATCGTGTGTACAAGATGCAATTATTATTAAATAACAGCATATTCATTTATTGAACCATGTTTAATGCTCTAGTTCAGTTGAAGAGAAAAAGATCCTAGTCAAGAATGTTTTAGCTTAAATATTTCAAATTTTCTTTGACAAAATCGAGGTATAAATATCCGAAAACACACACTCCTGTGACAGATGTCACTGATTAAACTACAATTTTGAAATGAGTGTGAGGAAGAAATTTGCTCTTTTGCATCCAAATGTCAAACTCAACAGTTTATCGACACCAGATCAAATCTATTCTTTGTAAACAATCTGAAAAGTAATGATCTGTGCGCGTCCTCATTTGGATTCAATATTTGCAGAAAACCTCTTGATAGAAATGCATGATCAGGAACTCAAATGAAACCGCTTGACTTTAAATACTTTCAATTTGAACTCAGAAAACCACTGTAATGTAACAAATAGCTAACCAGTTTAAGGTAGAAATCGAGTATTTAATATTACATATCCATCTAAGACACTTCAGAATCTTCAACTTTAATGGACTTATTTTAGCATTGAAAAGGCGTTGTGGACTTGGCTGGGTTTTTTGCCAAACGAATCTGGCTTTACTTTATGTGCTTGTCAGGAGTATTCAGAAGTTTTTTATGTACAGATTTATCACAAATTTCATAGATGAAACGAGTTTGATATTATTGTTATTGATTGTTGGTTAAAAATGATCAAACATTCCAGGAGCAATCTCAAGTTACGTATACATTATGATAACAGATCCTTTTGACATTGTTAATGTAGTTGCCGTTATTTGATTAAGAAGAAATGTCGGTGACAGCAACGTAATTTGTAGAGCATGATCTGCATATCTATCACCATTTCTAATTGAGGAACGTGTCTGAACTCCAACTTAACTTTTCATTGAATACTTAAACATGAAACCATTCTGAAAGCGCGACGTATCTATTTCCTTGGTGAAACAAGAATTCTCTTTATTTCATTCTTTATTTTCATTCAGGGAAGTACACAACCAGAGCTCCTAATAGTATTATGAACTGACTACCAGCCGGAATTTTTCGCGCCATATATAATAGATTGTATCAGTTATAATTGTATCATGTTCGTGAATATACACACCTGTCTGCTCAAATTTGAAAATGATAGTTATATTTTGACAGCACTTTCTTTTCTTTGTAAAATAACTCTTACTATCTTACTTAATGTAATTTAAATTCGAAAACATACATGTTGGTGTATTTGGTCATTGGTAAATTGGTACATATGTGGATAACAACTAATTGTGACACCTCGCATTTCATGAATAAAGAAATTATCGATACATTTCTCTTCATTCTTGTCATTGCATATTCTTGAATGGTACTTAAAGAAGCAATTGGTAAGTCTGTCTATGTATTTGAACCTTTTCAATCAGAAATTGGTTTAATATGGCTTGAGCTAGACTTGTTTGATGATAAACAATTTAAGATTGTTCACACAAAATAATGGACACAAGTACTACACTTACAATATGTACTTTTCATAGGGGTCTTCAAGTAAGTGTTGCAGTGTTTGAGGAACTACTCTGAGATTGATTATGGGAAGCACTTAAGGGCGTCGTGATATGTCGTTGTAAATCTAGTTTCTAAATGGGTCCATTTTCCACTCCATGCTGGTACAAATAAATCAAGAATTATTCAAAAGATAACCTGGTTGAAACTGTTTTTTTAAAAATTGATGACAATATAGACATACACCATAAATACATGATACAGTTTTGACTGCTCATATTAGAGGAAGATGGAATTTAATTTTTTTAGCTGCGTCAATATAATACCTAATTTTGTTTTGGACCTGATTAAAAAATGTTATCTCTCACCATGCAGGTTCTTACCACTGAATGCAACTTGTATGTGATTTTGAATACACTATCAAGCTAAGAGTATATGGAGTAAGAACTACAGTCGACTGTAGAACATTATAATTTAAATTTGCCATTCACTTAAGGAGAGATTGGCCCAGAATTCAAACTCGCTTATGGTAACATTTTTCGCCAATATTTGGTTGTTCTGAATAAGTCTCAAATTACAGGGATTACGATGTTGTGGGCATAGGATTATCGTAAACCAAAGTGATGCGCTTAAATTTGCATTAACGCCTTTATAACGGTCATTTTATGACATGCTGCATAACGTTAACGTCACCTATATTCGCGGTAAATATGTTACTTTGTGTGTTATTCGAATTACATGCATACCTCAAGTTAGTGACGAATTTAAATGATATTTATTCTTTCACCAAGCACTGTTAGATTGAGAGAACGTTCAATAATGATCACACGGTAGCCGTTAAAATTACTTGTTACAATGTTAAAGTGATGAAAAACGTTCGGTGACCCCCTATTATCATTTTTGAATTCCTTTGTTCAGCTAACTGCGCACATCATATTAAAGTTTAAGCAATATCTGAAATATCTGTGTTAGTGGAGAATCCTGTTGAATATGCGCAACACGATGATAAAAATGCTGTTTTTAATTAAACATTGTTTAATTTAAATTTTCCAGTTTTTAATCTTTCCAGTTTCATTAATTGTCAAAATTTAGACTTGCTATACATCCCCATATGTGATTAAAACGTATCTGAAGTTTATTCATTGAAAGTGAGCACTACCTTTAGATAAATCAAGTAAGTCAAATATTACTCTTATATGCCGACGAAAGTATTATTATTAATTCCGATAACTCTTTAAATCGTTCAGTGACTCCCACATTTTCTTCCATTTTTGTCTTTAAGCATTATGTTGAGATCGATTCCGTCATTTGGTTTGGAAATCCTGTTGCATTTCTGTTATACCAGCTCTTATTTAGCCAACATTAAAAGTTTGAAATCAATAGCTGCAGAATGATAAATCGATCATTATGACATAATTTCCTTTTATCTTCGTCAGTTTGAATTACTACATTTCAAATGTCATTATGAAATCTTTTTAATATGCAACACAATTTAATGATGATTTATTAGAGTATGTTAAACATAATTGAAATAACAATTATTTAACTCTAAAGCCTTATAATACTAGTGCCATCACCTGCATTAACAATTAAGGTCAGATGGTTTCAGCCTGTCTCACTAAAAATACATTGTTAATGATATTCATGACATAAAGTCATATTAAGGTTGCAGAATATGAATGTGATAATGCCCCTTATGTGTGATTCAGTGACATAATTAGGGAAAAGGTGAACGGTTAAAAAAAGTTAGTGATTCAAACAAAATATAGGTGAAATGGTGTTCTCAAAATAGAAAGTAATCCTAAATTCTAATATGTATCCTTATTTCTACATTTCAGACCTATTAAATAAAAGTCAAACCCATTGTTAACTTTTAAGACCTGCGTTTCCATCATGGTACTTTATCATTCATGTTGCCATGTCCGTAAGAAACTCGCTGATCATACCGATATATCTTCCCTCTACATATATTTGTTTGCAACGCCCCTATTGTGAAAATCATTTCATGTTCTAAATGTAAAATAATTAATTTGCAGGATCCCGTGGTGAAATATTTAATGCTAAATGGTTACCTTGAAACTAATGTGAAGTTCAACAAAATATACAGTGTACAGCATGTTCCCTTGGAGGAGCTTTGTGTTACGATATGAATATACCATAGAGAACATCTCAGATATAAGCCTCGCAAGTCTTGTCAAGTCAGTGCATTCCTTGTTGATATGTCACCAAATCTACGATTTATAATTATCATGATCCAAGACTTCAGCTGACTTGGGCTTTTGCTTCTGGAGAGGACGTTTCAGACAAAAATGCTAAATATAAAAGAGCATTATTGAAAGTAATACAGTCAGTACTCTAACAGTGCATGACACTCTCTAAGGTAATCCAATATGATTAAAACCCAGCAGAGGTAGCAATGATCCGTCGCCCTGAGGATATAATCAGGAAAGTGGTTTACAGCTCCTGAAAAATATCGGATCTCCGAAATTGGACAGTGGCAGATTATCTAGTCTGTGATGCTTGGTGTAAATCAAGTTCACATCTATTCCTGAGATACATCTCAAGAGAAACTCACTAACATTCTCAAATATTTTGCAAGACTTTCCTGACAGTTATGTTTCATAAAGAAATCAATAAAATACATTATTCAAGTTATGTTAAACAAACACGTACCAGGATTGTGAAATGATTTATTTCGTCAATCATCGTAACATCAATTACTTAATCATCTATCACAACAACATGAATACTATCTTAAGGACACAAGTCGGAAAATGTGAAATGTGATAGACAACTATAACCTTGAATATGAACCATTTCTATCTGTCCTAATGTCGACTACTATAGCTGTAGTGGATGTCACAGGTGACGGGCAATGATCATAAGCAATCAATATCATTTCTGGTGTTGTTATCCTCTAGGGACATCAAATATCATAATTACTGTCACATCAAAGAATTCTCCATTATTAGCACACAGGTTTGCATTTCTTTTCTAGCAGCTAAGAATAATCAATAGTGACATTAAAATGCTACAAGAAGGGGAATTAAAAACAAATTTCATAAAATTGGCTTATAACCAGCATGATTCAGGTATTCAGCCTTTTGTAATTCGATTGAACCTTTAGAGTACTTGATCGTTTTCAACTCCTTACAGAGAGTGTAATAATTGTAAAGTTGTAACCATTACGTCACATTGGCATCCATCAATTATTGATTTTCTCTCTTAGTAATTACTTTTTTTATTATTTAGATATGTGTTTAAATGACACTAGTAAAACTGTTAGAGTACTAATAAGTTATTAACATCTAAATTCTATCTTTTAGAAATTAGATGTTTTACACCTGTCTGTGAATAAATTCGAAAAAAATACAGTAAGACTGAGTCTTACTGTATTTCATTTTTAAAAATTTAATTATGTTGTCATTGATTGTTTATGTAGCCAAATGTTTACGCCATTTTGTTCAATATTCGTTTCCGAAAAAATATCAGTTGCTGAAATGTGATTTCTTTCCAGAAAATGAGAGGCTGTCATAAACAATGTCAAGTTTATCTATACAATTTCAACGTGATATGCAACAATGTTTTATTTTCAATGAACAATGTATTTACACATATACTTGCACAAATAACGCATCAATTTAAGATAATTCACAGCAATTGTAAATCTATTGAACTGCCTGTGATCCAAATATGAGTATATTGCATTGCAAATGTAATGTATTTCTACATCAAACATTCATTTACATCATGTAACAAAGCAGTTTCCAAACACATGTCACAAAGCCGTTTCAACACAATACTGTAATAAGACACGACATTCTTAGATTCTTGATATTCCTTTATTATCTAAAGATTCATCGAAAACGTTGTATCTTTTATCATATTATCAAAAACATAGAAGTCCAGAAGTCCAGAAGTTCAGAAAACTCCCATTACCTTGTGTCATCAGTTTAATTATGGAAGTGATGGAACACCGCAGACTGGTCAGTCTGGTTTATAGATCGTGTAAGTCCAAAACAAACAAGTTCAACTCCAGAGAATAGAGAAATTGTTTTTGCTCATGCAATATATTTAGTAAGGTCACTACTGCCATACACAGTCACGCAACCAGCTGGTACCAACTGTACCAAGGTGGCTTGATTTGTCTCAAAGGCGACAGTTAATTTACAGAGATTCATCAGCTGGTGATTGTGAACATTTTATAAAGACACCAAGGGTCCATGGTATCGGAGTATTTACGGAACATGCATGTGATTCAATCACGAACCAAGTCAACAGACAATTTGATAAAGAACATTTGATGACATAAACTTGATCAGTTAAATGTCATGTTGCTTTTTTAGAAATTCTTGATGGACCTGGAGGTCCAATTTATGTTGAATTTTATGTCAGGGGAGGGGTAGCAGATATAGGATTAATTTAGACGGTTATGGATACGTAAGAGTGTGCCTTTTTTGCTCATATAAAATGCCATTCTAATTAGTTGATCGGACACTACTTTCTTGACTTATGCCATTTCTAATTACATGAATGATTGGAGGTAAATGTTTGTCCCAAACAGTTGCACAGATATATCCAGTTGTCATTAGTGAAAGACATGAAGTCGGCAACCTACTAATGGGATCAGGGAAACCATGTTAGAACAGTTTTCAGTTTACATAAGTTGACAATATATAGAAGTAAATTGAATATATAAGTAAAGACATTTTTATTAAGAGGTGAACACGGAAAGTTATTTTACTGGAGTCAGTATAATTAGTTTCAACCACTTATCATATTTAATTATTAACTATTTTGGATGTATTAGTCTTCAATTATGTTTATGAAATTTTGTTTAATCAAGCAAACAAACTTTTCAAACACTATAAATTTGATTTGAACAGATTAATGGAACAAAAGACTTCTTTTTAATATTGATATTGTACATGAGAGTGTATCTTCAGTATATTCGTAGTTTATTCAGAAAGATGATTTTGTATTGTGCAGGGGGCGGGATAGCGCAGTGGTTAGCGCGTTCGGCTTCGGATCAAGAGGTCCGGGGTTCGAATCCCGCCAGGGGCACGGCAACTTTGTCTGCAGTAGAGAACTGTTCTACACGCAGTAAGGTTTGGGTGCAATGCTACACTGAATTTCAGTGCAGTACCACCCATGGTTCGCTACTTCCAGCCGCTGCTTGCAGGTTTCACCGCAGTGCATAGCCACATGGCATTGCGGGCTTTCTCCCTGCCATAATACTAGCAGCCGCGATATAAGTGAAATACTCTTGAAAGCGGCGTTAAACACGAACTCACCTCACCTCACCTTGTATTGTGCAACATGTGAACCATTTAAGACCAAACATATAATTGCTTAAATGGACATTAATTGAACATCATATCATATTTGGATTGTATCAGACATATCTAAACATTACCCACATCCATAAATGATAGTATACATATAACATGGTTATATATGGGAGAACGCTACCTTCAATAGTACAAATTCTTGTAGTTTTTCGGGCCGAGTCCAATGGTGGATAGAGATTATTACCCGAGGAGGTGTGTACTATAACCCACGCTATGATAGTATACATAGCAAAACAACACTTCCCTATCTTAAACTGACAATCAATACCCGCGATTATAGATCATTAACCTAGCACACACGCTATTTCACAGTGCATGCATAGAGATTATTACCCGAGGAAGTGTGTAATATGACTTTTACGAAACGAGTGTGAATTGTATTGCTCACTCTATACTATTTGATTCGTGTAAACTTAGTCAGCAAACGGCTCACATCTCTTGCGAAAGCAAGCTACAGTGACGAACACAAACACAAACAATTGTTTTATCATGTTACAGACGACGAAATACGGAAAGTCGAGGTGAAACAATAGTTTTTAGGCAAACGTCATATGTGCACATATGCTCGTATCGAAAATATTAACTTGGTTATTTTCAACCATATGGGTAATAAATGTATTAATCATTAAGCAAAATTAACATAAGTAACCGTAGGTATTTAGAAACATTAAAGAAAACATGATTATAGATTAAGCTTATTCAGAGGTTCAAAACAACCTGTGCTGGTAGACCATGACGTCTTGCAATATACCGTTGTGATCTTTAATCTTGGAGCAATGTCATGATTTGATGTCCTTACTCAATACTTGTGCTACCTTTACCAATGCTTGCATCTGCATCAAAGAAACTTTTTTCTTACCCAAGCGGGCACAGATATGCCGGGTATTAAAGTTTTCATAATGGTCATGGGAATTACAGTTTTTCTAAATATAATTTGCTTTTTGATTTGTTGACGGAACTACATGTACTTTGCGCTCATTCATGAATTGCTTAGCTATCCTGTTAAAGCTAAATCACATATTTCAAACAATTTCGAGCATACCTAATTGAAGTCACACGTCAGTAAAACATATTAAATATAAAATCACGTTCAACCTAAGTTTCCGATACCGTAATTACAGTACTAAACTTGCAAGGCGAAGCAGCATACAAGAGTCGACGGCTGCACTGCCGTTACGTCATTACTTTGTGACGTAATCTACCATGACTTCATATGGTGACGTAATTACACTCCTATCTTGTATTGCAACAGTGCGATTGTTAGTTCAGGTTTTCACTAATTTTCTCTCATTCTGCGACATGGTTCACAATATAAACGAGTTGTTTCCTACGTCAGTAAACCGTTTTGGCAATAAAATTCAACAGTGACTTTCGAATAGTTCTGAAAAAATAGAGCAAGTTGCAAACTATTTAGATATGCGCATTTTGAAGGTGTGAAAGAGTTTATGAATGGCGTATGACTACAATTTGTATTTTGCAGTCCAATCAAAGATCGTGAATTGGGTTCTTTCTTTTAGATTTTTACGCATTAAAATGATGTTGGGTAAGAAAAAGAACTCGGTGCTCGGAATTACGAATTATCTGTCCTTCGTGAATTATTTTGTCAAACTCCTCGCTAAAGCTCAAGGTTTATCACAATAATTAACTCGTGACAGATAATCCATAATTACTCGCAACTCCTTGATTATTCTGATATTAACTCATGAGAGCCAACTGCAAAGCTTATAAAGCTGTATTACACCAGTATCCAGCCTTAACAAAGTGCTGCTTAAGCACGTGCATTGTAGTGCATGTGAAAAGCTGCATCTTGTTGTGAAGATTGCTTCAAAAGTTACAAAATTTCAATAATTTGTATCATCTAACTCTAACCTTTTCAGTCGTACATGATTGTTTTAAGGGCACATCAGGCAATAAACTGACAGTATCTGTAAAAAGTTTACAAACGTTTGCATGGCCTAAGAGTAATTGAAGGGTCCCAATGACGGGTTGTCTAAAATAGCCATAAAATACAACCAAACTCTTCAAAATTCCTAAAAGAAGGTTTTCCTGATAGCTGAATTAATTATCAATAGCATGATATATAACATGAAATCTTTGAATTTGGTTGCAGATAATATATTCACATGGAAATCGAGTTATTTCTGAATTTGGTTGCAGTCCCTATAGGCAACTGCAACCAAACTTTTTAAACCATCAAAATACATGTTTTCATCGAACAGAACAGCCTTGACTTGACTAAATTTGGTTGCAGAAGGAAAATATCATGATATGACGAATGCTTGAACTTACCTTTTATTTCAATATTTACAGTTAGAGGAAACTTCTTAGCGATCGTTATCGAGTCCGGTTTTCGATCATGTCATATGATCATGTTTCTGTCATTTCTAATGCTATGGATAGAAACTATTCACTAACCTTGTTTAATTTAACATTTCTTACCATAAGGAATGTCTTTGTAGGTACTTTTGACACATTTTGTCAAAATTTAAGCAATAATTGACGTTTTTTGTCACACCCGGTGACCATGCCGCGAGATGAATTTGAATTGTTGTCAAATCTTATCACAGTTCCGATTGGCTGTCATAGATATCTTTTGATTGCTAAATTATTTTGATAGGAAATAAACAGCAATAAGTTATTCTAATGATTAGTTTCTATCTAGAAACATAAATAAAAGCAACCAGAATTAATAAACATTAATTTATTATTTTTTGTTAGAAATGGTTGACACGGAATGAGCCAATGGGAGGATGCGTTACATACGTTGGTTTCATTACGTCATACACTTAGCGCGCAACAACTTGCCGAAATGATTCTGTTTATGTCATCATGTTTTTGTCAAATCTAGTACATTTGAAAACCTCTGCAACCAAATTAATCCGATGTGCTTCCCAACACAGTATTTTTTTCTCTGCAACCAAATAATTATTTGCCAAGGTAGAAATAATGAATAATTATTGCTGCAAATAAATTTGGTTGCAGATCCCTATAGGGGACTACAACCAAATTCACTAAATACGTTGTTTCAAGTACATTTCTTTCCTGCAACCAAATTGTCAGATGTCAGATATGATATATCATGTTATAGAAAATCATCTCTGCTTTATTGATCACTTTGTATGGTCAGTTTTTCTTACTTCAGTAGCATTTATACATCATTATAGAGCCCCCGTCATTTGGACCCTTCAATTACTCTTAAGCCATTTGCACTATATAGTTTGGAACGGTTGGAAGCTGGTTTAGATTTGAATGAAACATATTTTATTCATTCAAGAAATGGATTGGGCACAAGTTATCCAAATCAGAAAAGCCCTCTCCAGTACCCTCTTTTACATTTGTACATTTAGTACCCTCTATATATACACGTTAGTAAGTTGAACCTAGCATAACGTGTCTCTGGCCAGTTGGACCACACATCAGTTTCCAGCTTGAGGTTTGAGTATATTAAGACCATAACAGCATGTCCTATGTGCACTTACTAAGCATATTCGTGCTCATCCATTTGTGATAAATCTCGAGTTTGACAGTTGCATGGGGAAACCAGATTTATGATGTAGAAATAGATTTGTAATTTCCATTGAAGATGCATTAGCAGTTTTATACGACATTCTGCAGTTTCTACATATGCTTTGAAAACATGTCAGAGTCATGAGCAATAACGATTTTATGTGCTTGTCTAGACTTCATCCAATCAGTAGTTCGCCGATACAGATACATACTATGGGATTTATCCAACAAGGCAATACTCTTATCTCAGTGTAATGTTAAAGGATGGGAGTAAGGTTTACTTTAGCAAAGATTGCTTTCTGAAAAGAACACCAGTACAATAGATACAATAAAAAGAAATCATACTGTTTTACTGAACCATTCAATCCATTTACATCATGACTAATAAAGATGAATTCATTGATTGTCAACTTCTTTATATATGAAAATGGTAGCTTTAAAGTTTATATTTTCATACCGTTTTTAGCCAACATTTTAATTTCAAAATGACAATGTTCATGTACTGAGATGTGTGATGTGTTACAGTGGAGTTGCATGTCAAGAAGTAAGTGATATAATGTATCTTTACTCTTGGCATGCAGCAGTATGGCAATATAGGATTGAAGAATACTCTATGATAAGTCATCAAGTTTAAGTAAAAACATCTGTAGAGATTCGATGTACATGCATCCCACTGATGCATTTGACTATTTCTTAATTCTGTTTTATTAACATTTTAGTAAGTAAAGATGTTTGTTTGGCAAAACGGCAAAAAAACAAAAAAAAAACCCATCAAAGCCTGAAATATAAGTAATATATTTTCCTGGTTTCAGACTGTTCTGGGATGATTTAGTTGAAATCGTGATTGCATTTTGACCACAAAGGTATTCAGTGTTGGTATTGTACTCGGATATCTGGTTGTCTGCATTCACATCCAAATGCAGAGTTCATTTTTAACATACCCTAAGCTGTTATCCCTTTCAAGAGAAGTGTATGTCTTATTTATGGGAACATTGCAGAATTTTTTTGTTTAAATGTTAATTTGTAACCTTGTGCCATATTTAAACAATAAAAATCCATATCTTTTAAGAATCTGAGTAGAACGATTTATACATGTATCTATCATTGCTGCAAGCCTTCATAGAATTTTTTAGAAAGTTTACTACCAAAGATGATGCATTTTGTCTAGAAACTGGTACAGCTTTGGTACTGTCGAGAAGTTCACTATTTGATTGAGAATCAATTTAATAAAGTTGTAATTTATCATTGTGATATATTGAAGACCCCGATTGGTTAGCTATTGTGTAATGAACAATGACCAATTATAACCATGGCATTTTCAAAACCTTTGAAATAAAGCATGCGCATTTATACAACTATATTTGACATGTATGGATGTCTGTTACAGACAATCAGAATAAATTATATAATAACATATTCCATTTACTTGATTTTTTATCAATGAAAATACATATATTAATATTATACATGTATATGTCTATTTATTGTGCATTGACAAATCTGCCTGCCTGATTACAAATGTATCACTGATTCGGTGGTGATTCTATTATTAACTCCACTACCTCAGTTGAGGAAATTGTCAGTACTGTTAGGAACTGTTACGTATGTAGTCTAAGTAACATATGATTCCATCTGCAACACGTTTAGATTTACAGTGTTGATCTGATACTCCCACTGATTGTCTGGTCAACTGCATGTCCTATGTGCACTAACTGCCTGTCCTATGTGCACTAACTGCCTGTCCTATGTGCACTAACTGCGTGTCCTATGTGCACTAACTGCCTGTCCTATGTGCATTAACTACATGTCCTATGTGCACTAACTGCATGTCCTATGTGCCCTACTGCGTGTCCTATGTGCCCTACTGCGTGTCCTATGTGCACTAACTGCATGTCCTATGTGCACTAACTGCCTGGCCTATGTGCACTAACTGCATGTCCTATGTGCACTAACTGCATGTCCTATGTGCACTAACTGTCTGTCCTATGTGCACTAACTGCATGTCCTATGTGCACTAACTGCATGTCCTATGTGAACTAACTGCCTGTCCTATGTGCACTAACTGCATGTCTTATGCGCACTAACTGCCTGTCCTATGAGCACTTCGTGGTCGTCTTCTTTGTGATAAATCCCTAGTGTGATAGCAGAATGGGGAAATCAGATTTAATTTGAGGAAGTCGATTTTAAATTGCCTTAAATATGCTTTTAGCAGTTTTTGCTGTGGTATTCTTATTGACTTTAATATGTGCTGATTTAAATTCACCGTATCTCACTTGGCTTCCATTTTCATCCCAAAATGTCCATTATAAGACAATAAAAAGTTGATGGATAGTCAATCGAGCAACGGTCTTGTGCAGGTGCCTAAACCTAACATTCAATTTACCCACGAACTAGATATTTCACACAATTGGGTTAACTTCCCTGGGCGTTATGTATTGCAGTTTTATTCAATGTTTAACATCAATCATTGTTTTGTTAAGCTGTCATAAGCAATTTATGAAACTAATCATCTGTTCAAATAGTGTATAAATGCCTGCTGACATTGACTTATGTTCTGTTACACTCACTTAGCTTTTGTCAAATTCAATGTACACATGTCCTAGCTTTTTCACAATACCGACCCTATCCTTCTTCATTCGTCTTCTTTCCGCTAAAAAGAAGTATATACAGTTAACAGGTGTGATGATGTCTTATTTATGGTTGTTTTCTCGTGGCCCAGAAAACAGGCACCAATTCAAAATATCGAAAGTAAATAATAATCACTTTGTGAATACAAAACAGGTGACCATTTATGCTGGTAAATTATAAATTGACTTGCAAAAACCGAATGGATAAATTTCCAGCCACCAAACGCTTAGATATTCATCCCTTTAGTGTCATTTGAAGGATATTCACATGAAGACACAGCTAGCCAATGAGAGAAACCTTCAAATCATATGCCTTATGACAGTTATTGATGCTTTACGTGCATATCCTGTTGTTGTGAAGTAGATTGTGTTTAGTAGAAGAACCATATCATGACACAAATTTCATTATGATAATAATTTACTTCCCTTGACTTTATGAAGTACATGTTTATGCTATGGTTAACATTAACATTGCTTTATTAAACCGTCATCAGCAATCTAGAAAAGTAATCATCTGTTCTTGAAAACCATAAGACAAACGCTATTTTCATAAGCTCACTTCTCTTTGGTCAAATTGTCAACAAGTTTATCAACAATGAATTACCATGCCGTCATTAAAACAATTTATAACGCTGACTAACACTCTAAATAATGACATTATTTAGCTGAAAAGATGTTGTAAAGAGTGAAAAGAATGAAATTTCTAAATATTTATCACAAACATCGTGTTCGAAACACAAGATACGAATTTGACATCTCATACTAACCACTGATTGGTATTAAAATGTTCAGATGTATTCACCCAGATGATTGAGCTGAACTTATGACTCTTGGCATGGTTGAACAATAACACTAATGAATATGCAAACAAGTCTAAACTATTACAATGTGATTGATCTATTTCAGAAAAAGCGTTTCAGACCAGATTGATGACATATTGATATATTTTGTGTTACAATAAAGCTGACTAGACTCATTTCAATCTCACTGTTGTATATAAATAATGGTTCTTGGAGATGTAATAAATCGACCATGAATAATGTATGATATGTGTGCAGAAAACGGAGTATGTGTTGCAATATACCTGCATAAAAGGTGTATCTGTTATTGAGGAAAAGTTCCATTGCAAGTCATTATCAAGGGATATAGAGTTGGTATCGAAATATTTATTTGGTAAAGTGATAACGTTATTCATTTCATCTTACAACAAGCAAAGGTGAGAAATGTGCTCTCAAGAGATAACACGAGCGGTTCATCAGAGCTAAGGATGGAAGTTAAAAAAGCTGTGAAATAAATACTAAATTAGTGTTTCTGGTAAATCTAAAAGAACTAACCAGAGCATTATTTTAGTTTAGATTCATAGTTTCGATTTATATTTTATCATAGTTGTGTGTATGAATTTATCATTACCAACCATACTAAGATAACCAATGTTTGTTTTTGACTGTACTTATCATCAACTTAATCAAAAGAGTTGAGGTGAGTTAGGGTTTAACCAGCTTTCAAGAGTATTTCACTTACATCGCGGCTGCTAGTATTATGGCAGGGAGAAAGCTCGCAACGCCATGTCGCTATGCACTGTGGTGAAAACTCGAGCTGCGTCTGGAACTAGCGAACCATGGGTGGTAATACGCTGACATTCAGTGTAGCATTGCACCCAAACCTTACTGCGTGTAGAACAGTTCTCTACTGCAGACAAGGTTGCCGTGCCCCTGACGGGATTCGAACCCTGACCTCTTGAACCGAAGCCGATTAATCAAAAGAAATGAGTTCCCAGGGGAAGTAATTCAAAATCCATGTGTTAGAAAGTTTTCATGACGTCTTGAAACGAATTGAATTTTATGTGATCTGTTAATCTGTATTTTCAAAAAAGAGTCTTACCAAATGAAAGGTGTTAGCTCGTCAGTGTGTTCGTAAGTGAATAAAATATAACTCTACATGTTAAACAGCACCGTTTGTCAAAGGAGACACGTTCATTCCTTAAATGATGTCGTTTGTTAAAGACCACATTTCACGCTAGATGTAAAATCAATGGCATCTGCCACAGAGCACATCGTTACCAATGTTTACATCTGAAGGTTTTCTCTTTATAATTACTTGTAGAACTTCAAATGGCTGTGAAGAAAATGTTCTATTATTTGTTCTGGTAGTATTCATAGTTTCGATTTATATTTTATCGAAGTTGTGTGTATGAATTTTTCATTACTGACCATACTAAGATAACCAACTTTTGTTTTTTGTTGTAATTATCATCAACTTACTGAAAAGAAAATGAGTTCCCAGGGGATGTAATTGCAAAATAAAGCGTGTTAGAAAGTGTTCATGACGTCTTGAAACGAATTGAATTTTATGGTATCTGTTAATCTGTATTTTCAAAAATGAGTCAGAACAAATGAAACGTGTTAGCTCAACAGTGTGTTCGTAAGTGAATAAAATATAACTCTACATTTTAAACAGCACCGTTTGTCAAAGGAGAAAGCCAGGAGCACGGCAACTTTGTCTGCAGTATAGAACTGTTCTACACACTGTAAGGTTTAGGTGCAATGCTTTTTGGAGAGATTGTTGCGATGTTTGAGGAATTCGAAATTCCTAAAAATAAGAGAATGATCTTGGTAGACGTGGAACTTGGCTTTATATATATATATATATATATATATATATATATATATATATATATATATATATATATATATATATATATATATATATATATATATATATATATATATATATGGCGCCAACATATGCCACACTTGTCCTTGGCTATTTGGAAGAAATATTTTACTCTAAAGTTGAAGAACACTTTGGATTAGAATTCAGTACGGAATGTAAAACACAATGGAAGCGATTATTAGATGATTGTTTTATCCTATGGAAACGGAGCGAAACTGATTTAGAATGCTTGACAAATGAATTGCAAGTTTGGCATTCACAAAGGAGATACAAAATTCAGAGCTTCCCTTTTTAGATGTGAAATTATCCATCTCGAACAATGTTGTAGAAACGGATGTGTACTATAAACCAACTGATTCTAAGCAATATTTGGATTTTAACTCCTGTCATTCACGACATACAAAAAACAGTGTACCATATTCATTAGCTAGAAGAATATGCATGATAGTTTCAAACTCAGATCGCTTAGAATATAGACTAAATGAACTAAAATATCTATTACTACAGAAACACTATCCAAGGCAAATCATTGATGACGCCCTTTGCAAAGCTAGGCGGCAAAATCGGAATGATCTCCTTAAAATAAGAGAACAAGTACACGAAAAGGTACTACCATTTGTATCAACATTTAACCCTTGAAACCCTGAACTATTCACCAAACTAAAATAAACGCTCCAACCCTAACAGAAATGCGATACCTTAAAAGACAAACTCTCGCAGGCATCCCTTATTAAAAGTAAAAGGCAGAGCCGAAGTATAAAGCAAATATCGACCAGAGCTAAATTTGATCAGTCAAGCTAGGATGACAAATCAATTAGTAGGTGTGAAATACCAATCTGTGGTACTTGCCCATATTTATTACAAGGAAAAGAATATACTTTCAAAAGTGGCCATTTATCCCAAGTACGGGAAAACATGACATGCGCGTCGCAAAACTTGATATATGTTATCAAATGCAGTGGATGTGGCGAGGACTATATTGGACAAACGGGAGATACACTCAGATCAAGAGTGAGGGTCCACAAACAACATATAACGACATATAGATAGATGCGCCGGGAATAAAACTCCAAATTTTAAAATATTCCCATTCTACAAAGTCATGTCAGACAGCGATGAAAAGAGAAAAATCAAAGAAAACTATTTTAGCAGAGTCTTTAAACCACGATTAAACAGCATTAATTTACCTAATACTGCACATTTAAATGTTTCCAAACTGCTTTGTATATATATGTCATGAATGTATGCAGATGACGTCACCAATTTGTGGGTACGCATTGTTTGAGTTATGCGACCTTTGTTCTGTGACGTCATAGAATGACAACGTCATAAAGACCCCATGATGATCACTGAAAAGTGTGAAACCGGTCGAGATTTAGAAACATTTCCAGCCTTTGTTTTATATATATATATATATATATATATATATATATATATATAAATATATATATATATATATATATATATATATATATATATATATATATATATTATTTAATTGAGTGCCTGTGCTTTGATACGAACGAGACATTACACAATGCAAATCTCTATAAGGAAGCAGAGGATTTTGAATCTAATTATATATTCTTTTAAAAACTCACAATATGGTACATGAGCCATTTATTAAGGGAATTAAAGGTAATTTGCATGAACAACATGGTAAAGACAGTATTGGAAAATACATATATAACATTATATGATGCCACTTCGTCGATGGTATATTGAATGTTTAATGTTGATTTTAGGATTATGATGTCTTCAGTTCCACTTCAAAGTGTATGACTTCAGATAGAATTACTGATTAATATTAGTTGCATTGCCCATCAACTGAAGATATTTATACAGATAAGTATGAAAAAATCCAACCAAGAGAACAGCTTTAACATAAGAAGCAGAGGTTACTAAAGAGACACGTGTTTCTGGTATTGATGCAATGACAGTAACATCTAGTACTCAGTTACTACAGTTGGAATTCCATTCATATCCTTGTTTGTGGTATTATCATTAGGGATAAATATCAATGTGTTAAGATGAATAAACCAAAATGTTTTTATAACACGTTTCTTTATTCTTAGATTACAACGTTTAGATGCAGAATTGTTTTTATCGTTGTCAAGCATCGTGTGTACAAGATGCAATCATTATAAAATAACAGCATATTCATTTATTGAACTATGTTTAATGCTCTAGTTCAGTTGAAGACAAAAAGCTCCTAGTCAAGAATGTTTTAGCTAAAATATTTAATTTTTTCTTTGACAATATCGAGGTATAAATATCCGAAAACACGAACTCCTGTGACAGTTGTCACTGATTAAACTATAAGTTTGAAATGAGCGTAATGTGAGGAAGAAACTTGCTCTTTTGCATCCAAATGTCAAACTCGTCAGTTTATCGACGCCAGATCAAATCTATTATTTGTAAACAATCTGAAAAGTAATGATCTGTGAGCGTCCTCATTTGGATTAAATATTTGAAGAAAACCTCTTAATTAAAATGCATGATCAGGAACTCAAATGAAACCACTTGACTTTAAATACGTTCAATTTGAACTCAGAAAACCACTGTAATGTAACAAATAGCTAACCAGTTTAAGGTAGAAATATAGTATTAAATATTACATATCCATCTAAGACACTTCAAAATCTTTAACTTTAATGGACTTTTTTTAACATAGAAAAGGCGTTGTGGAAATGGCTGGGTTTTTTGCCAAACGAATCTGGCTTTACTTTATGTGCTTGTCAGGAGTATTTAGAGATTTTTTATGTACAGATTTATCACAAATTTCATAGATGAAACGAGTTTGATATAATTGTTATTGATTGTTGGTTAAAAAGGATCAAACATTCCAGAAGCAATCTCAAGTTACGTATACATTATGATAACAGCTCCTTTTGACATGGTTAATGTAGTTGCCGTTATTTGATTAAGTTAAATGTCGGTGACAGCAACACAATTTGTAGAGCATGATCTGCATATCTATCACCATTTCTAATTGAGGAACGTGTCTGAACTCCAACTTAACTTTTCAATGAATACTTAAACATGAAACCATTCTGAAAGCGCGACGTATCTATTTCCTTGGTGAAACAAGGATTCCCTTTATTTCATTCTTTATTTTCATTCAGGGAAGTACACAACCAGAGCTTCTCATAATATTATGAACTGACTACCAGCCGGAATTTTTCGCGCCATATATAATAGATTGTAGACTATCAGTTGTAATTGTATTAGTTGTAACTATATCATGTTCGTGAATATACACACGTGTCTGCTTAAATTTGAAAATGATAGTTATATTTTGACAGCACTTTCTTTTCTTTGTAAAATAACCCTTACTATCCTACTTAATGTAATTTAAATTCGAAAACATACATGTTGGTCATTTGGTAAATTGGTAAATATGTGGATAACAAATAATTGTGACACCTCGCATTTCATGAATAAGGAAATTATCGATACATTCTCTTCATTCTTGTCATTGCATATTCTTAAATGCTACTTAAAGAAGCAATTGGCACAGCAAAAATGAGCTGGTTTCCAGAACACTGAAACTAACAGGATACCAAATGGAAACCAGTATTTCCAGTTGGTATCCAGACAGTTTTTATAAGTTTCCATGTGGTTTCCAGCAACACTGAAACTGAATTTTGCACCAGTATCCGGATGGTATCCAGTGCGAATAATTACCCACTCCTCCAAGTGGTATCCATCTGGTTTCCATGAATAACTTTATTTTTGGTTTCAACTCAGTTTCCATGTGATAGTTTCCACCTGGTTTCCACTTGGTTTCCATATTTCTTAGTTTACACTTGGTTTCAACTTGGTTTCCATGTTCAGGTTTACTGTTGGTTTCAGTCTGGTTTCCATGTTAAGGTTTATTGTAGGTTTCAGTCTGGTTTCCATGTTACGGTTTACTGAAGGTTTCAACCTAGTTTCCATGTTGAGGTTTACTGTAGGTTTCAGTGTGGTTTTAGTATAATGGTTTACTGTAGGTTTCAGTCTGGTTTCAGTGTAATAGTTTACTGTAGGTTTCAGTGTGGTTACAGTGTGATTTCAGTGTAATGGTTTACTGTAGGTTTCAGTCTGGTTTCCATGTTAAGGTTTACTGTAGGTTTCAGTGTAATGGTTTACAGTAGGTTTCAACCTGGTGTCCATGGTTGGCATTTGCATGTTATCATTTAAATGAATACAGTGTCAACACCTACAGCAACTGCTATCTTCATCAAGAGCAATAATGCTTCGGTGAAAATAATTCTAGTAATGATAAAAATAATTGTACTTTGTTATAAAGTTCATTACATAAAGTGCCAATAGCAAAGTCAATCTAATCATATCTAATTGCAAAAAAAGAAAAGACATTTTGCCTGTTGTACTAGTAATACAAAACAAGTGTGTTGTATTATGAAGTTTATTACGTAAGTGTCAATTGCAGAGCAAATACTTGACTAATGCTGCAAAAAGGAGAATACATCTGACAATCAAATCTAAGGAATGTATTCAAATGATATCAAGTACACAATACCATATAGTGATCTTATTTATGAAGATCCTAGATATACATTTAAAAATTGTATTATTTAAAATTACTTCATAAATCATCCAGCAAAATGCCATAACTGGATGACGAGGTAAAATAACAGGGCATTGCTGCTGATTAAGAAAGAGTATCACTGATAATTCTGTGGTTATATTCTCGATTTATACTGTGCTGCCGGCCAATCACTATTCAATGTATGTTATGAAAAGGTGGTTATATTTTCGTCGGGTAAACAGCCCGGGGAAAATTACATCACTAATCCTCCGGGGTGATTTCAAACTCTTCAGCTTCAGCTTAATACGTTCTGTGTCCTCAATGGGAATGATCTTTCGACCACATGGTATGCTCATCTTCAAGCGCAGAAGTCTTTGACCGACCACATGCTTCCTTCATGTTCTTCTAGGCTGTAAAAGTAAAACGAACATAAAAATGATATTAATGACCAACATAAATTGAAAGTGGTACAACCTCTGTTTTACTTATTTGAAGTGTTTTAGTAAGATAAGTACAATCATAAGTTCTGATTTGCCAGATATTATTATTTTGTATACTGCAATTATTACATTAGTTCTTAGGTTAAGTTTTGAAACACATGTACATGTTGTAGGCTAAGGTGAGAGGTCATCTATCGCCTTCTTCAAGTTTCCCATAAGTGCAGGAATGCTGAAATGTTATAAAAGTATCAAATCAATCAAAGAAACATGAATATTCAAAAGGGTATTTCATATTCTAACTAAATATAAAGGTCATAATATGATATTCAAAAATATACATCAGTACAACAACTCTTACTTGGTCGTTTTTTTAGAATGTAATTTTTATGTATTCATATGAATCAAGAAAGTAGAGACTGTCTTGATACAATAAACATTGACATCGTTTCGATACAATATTTCGAAGGTATTTGATCAACTTTATTTAAATTGTTATTTCAATCACTAGCATATTGGACACACAATAAGAAAAACATGAACTGTACCTGCATGCAGTTGTAGAAATATCATGTTGTTTTGCCCTCCGTGAATGACAACAGTTGTTGCCACTGAAGTTCACGTACACCCGGCAGACAAGATTCTGTTTCTTCATTCAGTCACGGGTTATACTGGCAAATAATCGCGCCAAAATGTGGATGATGATCAAAGCTCTTTGTCTGGGAGAGCACGTGGTCTGGCTATTATATAACACCATATGGTGGACAGCGAGCGCCCGGCGATACGGAGCATACATTTGACCTACATCTAATTACTAAATAAAGGCTCATTGAATCTTAGAGTGTAATTGATATTATTGTGTAGATGTTAAAAAGTCCAACATTACACACGCAATACAATGAATAATACAAAAAAAACATATCATGGTTGATATAAGTTAATGGCATTGTCGAAATGAAATGGAATACGGTACATATCATATCATATCAATCAAGGATTTCAGTTATTTACTTGTTTATATAAATATAACATTTGCAAGACAATTTTTTTTCCCAAAAGCATAGTTAACCATCCTTTGTTAAAGCTTCATCTGAAATATTTATTTGAACATGTTTATCATAATAATTAATATTGAATTTCTAGTTCTTTGCTTTGAATACACGTATTTTAAATAATGGATAACTAATTTGGTTTCTATGGGTCTTTTGATTTGAACAAATGGTTAACAAATGGATACACGGGTTTTTAATTATTTCATTATCTGTTTCCATTACACTACATTACACTACATTACACTACATAACACTTGATAGTTTCATGTTGGTTTCCATTTTCGGGAAACAATAATTGTAATTAACACTAATGGAAACCAGCATGAAACTTCACATTAGAGTTTCATGTTGGTTTCCCTTACGGAAATATTACATATCATAGAGTCCAAAATGGATTCTAGTTGGAAACCAGGTTGCCAAGTTTCAGTGATAGGATAGCAAGTGGATACCCCTATTACCAAGTTAACAGTTGGTTTCCCGATTTCAGGATACTCTGTCATGTGTGCTGTGGTAGTTTCATGTTGGTTTCCATTTAATGGAATCTTTCAATGCAGATTTCCAGGAATGGAAACCAACATGAAACCTCACTTGATAGTTTCATGTTGGTTTCCATTTTCTGGAATCAATAATTGCAATTTACAGGAATGGAAACTAACATGAAACTTCATATTGTGGTTTCATGTTGATTTCCATTTCATGGAAACATTGATTGCAATTTCCAGGAATGGAAACCAACATGAAACACATAATCAATGTTTCCAGTTGGTTTCCATCACGGAAATACTTAATGTTATAGAATCCAAAATGGATTCTAGTTGGAAACCAGGTTACCTAGTTTCAGCAGATGGATACCAAGTGGATACTCCTATTACCCAGTTTCCAGTTGGTTTCCAGAGTGCAGGATACTCAGTCATTTTTGCTGTGTGGTAAGTCCATCTATGTATTTGAACCTTTTCAATCAGAAATTGGTTTAATATGGCTTGAGCTAGACTTGTTTGATGATAAACAATTTAAGATTGTTCACACAAAATAATGGACACAAGTACTACACTTACAAAATGTACTTTTCATAAGGGTCTTAAAGTAATTGTTGCAGTGTTTGAGGAACTACTCTGAGATTGATTATAGGAAGCACTTAAGGGCGTCGTGATATGTCGCTGTAAATCTAGTTCCTAAATGGGTCCATTTTCTACTCAAGAAAACGATGAAGTAGTAGAAGCATTTGATTATCACTTACAACTTGCCATGCTGGTACATATAAATCAAGAATTATTCAATAGATAACCTGGTTGAAACTGTTTTTAAAAAAGGCGGCCATTGATGACAATATAGAAATACACCATAAATACATGATACAATTTTGACTGCACATATTAGAGGAAGATGGAATTTAGTTATTTTAGCTGCGTCAATATAATACCTAATTTTGTTTGGGACCTGATTAAAAAATGTTATCTCTCACCATGCAGGTTCTTACCACTGAATGCAACTTGAAATTGTTATTGAATACACTATGAAGATAAGAGTATATGGAGTAAGAACTACAGTCGACTGTAGGACATTATAATTTAAATTTGCCATTCACTTAAGGAGAGATTGGCCCAGAAATCAAACTCGCTGATGGTAACATTTTCCACCAATATTTGGTTGTTCTGAATAAGTCTCAAATTACAGGGATTACGATGTTGTGGGCATAGGATTATCGTAAACTAAAGTGATGCGCTTAAATTTACATTAAGGCCTTTATAACGGTCATTTTATGACATGCTGCATAACGTTAACGTCACCTATATTCGCGGTAAATATGTTACTTTGTGTGTTATTCGAAGTACATGCATACCTCAACTTAGTGACGAATTTAAATGATATTTATTATTTCACCATGCACTGTTAGATTGATAGTACGTTCAATAATGATTACACAATAGCCGTTAAAATTACTTGTTACCATGTTTAAGTGATGAAAAACGTTCGGTGACCCCCTATTATCATTTTTGAATTCCTTTGTTCAGTTAACTGCGCACATCATATTAAAGTTTAAGCAATATCTGAAATATCTGTGTTAGTGAAGAATCCTGTTGAATATGCGAAACACGATGATAAAAATGGTGTTTTTAATTAAAAATTGCTTAATTTAAATTTTCCAGTTTTTAATCTGTCCAGTTTCATTAATTGTCAAAATTAAGACTTGCTATACATCCCAATATGTGATTAAAATGTATCTGAAGTTTATACATTGAAATGGAGCGCTGACTTTAGATAAAGTCAAAAATTACTCTTATATGCTGATGAAAGTATTATTATTAATTCCGATAACTCTTTAAATCGTTCAGTGACCCCAACATTTTCTTACATTTTTGTCTTTAAGCATTATGTTGAGGTCGATAGCGTTAAATGAACATTTGAGTCGTTGATTGTACTTGATATTATATTTAGAATGTCAGCCTTCATTCCTAAGCCTCCACACGTCATTTGGTTTGGAAATCCTGTTGCATTTTTTTGTTATACCAGCTCTTATTTAGCCAACATTAAAAGTTTGAAATCAATAGTTGCTGAATGATACATCGATCATTATGACATAATTTCCTTTTATCTTCGTCAGTTTGAATTACTGCATTTCAAATGTCATTTTGAAATCTTTTTAATATGCAACACAGTTTATGTGATTAACAATTATTTAAATCTAAAGCCATATAATACAAGTGTCATTACCTGCATTAACAATTAAGGTCAGATGGCTTCAGCCTGGCTCACTAAAAATACATTGTTCATGACACAAAGTCATATTAAGGTTGCAGAATATGAATGTGATAATGTCCCTGATGTGGGATTCAGTGACATAATTAGGGAAAAGGTGAACAGTTAAAAAAGTAAGTGATTCAAACAAAATATAGGTGTAATGGTGTTCTCATAATAGAAAGTAATCCTAAATTCTAATATGTATTCTTATTTCTACATTTCAGACCTATTCAATAAAAGTCAAACTCATTGTTTACTTTTAAGACCTGCGTTTCCATCATGGTATTTTGTCATTCTGTTGCCATGTCCGTAAGAAACTCGCTGATCATACCGATATATCTTCCCTCTACATATATTTGTTTGCAACGCCCCTATTGTGAAAAACATTTCATGTTCTAAATGTAAAATAATTAATTTGCAGATTCCCGTGGTGAAATATTTAATGCTTTTAGTGGTTACCTTGAAACTAATGTGAAGTTCAACAAAATATACAGTGGACAGCATGTTCCCTTTGAGGAGCTTTGTGTTAGGATATGAATATACCATAGAGAACATCTCAGATATAAGCCTCGCAAGTCTAACATGCAGGTTTAAATGTTTCACTGTAGTCTTGAAAATAATGGCATAGTCACAATAATCGACTGGACCATTTTTATTTCCAAGAGGAACATTACAATTTGTCAATAAGGTGTATAGCCTTTAGAAAATCTAAAACACGATGCTCACCGAAATGAGTAAAAACTTGACTGATTGAAATAGAAGGATAAAAAGTGTGTCATCAGTGTAATTATGGAAGTGATGGAACACCGCAGACTGGTCAGTCTGGTTTATAGATCCCATCAGTCCAAATCAAACAAGTTCAACTCCAGAGAATAGAGAAATTGTTTTTGCTCATGCAATATATTAAGTAAGGTCACTACTGCCATACACAGTCACGCAACCAGCTGGTACCAAGTGTATTAATTTGGTGGCTTGATTTGTCTCAAAGGTGACAGTTAATTTACAGAGATTCATCAGCTGATGGTTGTGAACATTTTATAAAGACACCAGGGGTCCATGATATTGGAGTATATACGGAACATGCATGTGATTCAATCACGAACCAAGTCAACAGACAAGTTGATACAGAACATTTGATGACATAAACTTGATCAGTTAAATATCATGTTCCTTTTTTAGAAATTCTTGATGGAACTGGAGGTCCAATTTATGTTGAATTTTATGTCAGGGGAGGGGTAGCAGATATAGGATTAATTAAGACATTTATGGATACGTAAGAGTGTGCCTTGAAAATCTTATTTCTGCTTTATTTTATGCTCATATAAAATGCCATTCTAATTAGTTTATCGGACACTACTTTCTTGACTTATGCCATTTCTAATTACATGAATGTTTGGAGGTAAATGTTTGTCCCAAATAATTGCACAGATATATCCAGCTGCCATTAGTGAAACACATGCAGTCGGCACCTTTCAATGGGAAACCATGTTCAAACAGTTTTCAGTACACATCAGTTGACAATATATAGCAGTAAATTGACTATATAATTAAAGACATTTTTATTAAGAGGTAAACACGGACAGTTATTTACTGTAGTTAGTATAATTAGATTCAACCACTTATTCACACAATTATATTCATGAAATTTTGTTTAATCAAGCAAATACACTTTTCAAACTCTCAAAACTCTGATTTGAAGAGATCAATGGAACAAAAGACTTCTTTTTCATATTGATAATGGACATGAGAGTGTATCTTTGTAGTATATTCAGAAAAATGATTTTGTATTGTGCAACCTGTGAACTATTAAAGACAAAACAAATAATTGCTTAAATGAACATTAATTGAACATCATTTAAGATTTGGATTGTATCAGAAATATCTAAACATTACCTAAATCCATCAATGATAGTACACATATAACATGGTTTTATATGGGAGATCACTACCTTCAATAGTATAAATTCTTGTTCTTTTCTGGCCGAATATACATAGCAAAACAACACTTGCCGATCTTAAACTGACAATCAATACCCACGATTATAGATCATTAACCTAGCACACACGCTATTTCACAGTGCATGTATATAGATTATTACCTGAGGAAGTGTGTATATGACTTTTACGAAATGAGTGTGAATATATTGCCCACTCTATACTTTTTGATTTGTGTAAACTTAGTCAGCAAACGGCTCACATTTCTTGCGGCGGCAAACTACAGTGACCTCACAAATAATCGTTTTATGATGTCACAGACGACAAGTTACGGGAAGTTGAGGTGAAACAAAGGTTTCTAGGCAAACGTGATACATTGTATGTACCGTATCGAAAATTGTCAACGATATGGGTAATAAATGTATTAATCTTTAAGCAACATCAACATAAATAACCGTAGGTATTCAGAAACATAAAACAAACCATGATTTCCAAAACAAGCCTGTATCATATGTGAGGGAACATAATCAAAAACAGGTAAATGAATCAAAAGGTTGGAAGCATATTCAGAGGTTCGGAACAACCTGTTCCGGTAGACCATGATGTCTTGCAACATACCGTTGTGATCTTTAATCTTGGAGCAATGTCATGACTTGATGTCGTTACTCAATACTGATGCTTCCTCTACTCATAGTTGCATCAAATAAACTTGTTTACCCAACTGCAAAGAGGTAACTGCAAAGCTTATGAAGCTGTATTGCACCAGTGTCCAGTCTTAACAAAATGCTGCTTAAGCACGTGCATTGTAGTGCATGTGAAAAGCTGCATCTTGTTGTAAAGTTTGCTTCAAAATTTACAAAATTTAAATCATTTTTATCATCTTACCCTAACCTTTTCAGTCGTACATGATTGTTTTTACGTCACATCAGGCAATAAACTAACAGTATCTGTATAAAGTTTTACAAACGTTTGCATTATATAGTTTGGAACGGTTGGAAGCTGATTTAGATTTGATTGAAACATATTTTATTCATTCAAGAAATGGATTGGGCACAAGTTATCCAAATCAGAAAAGCCCTCTCCAGTACCCCCTTTTACATTTGTACATTTAGTACCCTCTATATAATCACGTAAGTAAGTTGAACCTAGCACAACGTTTTTCTGTCCAGTTGAACCACACATCAGTTTCCAGCTTGAGGTTTGAGCACTTTAAGAACATAACAACATGTCCTATGTGCACTTACTAAGCATATTCGTGCTCATCCATTTGTGATAAATCTCGAGTTTGACAGTTGCATGGGGAAATCAGATTTATGATGTAGAAATAGATTTTAAATTGCTGTTGAAATGCATTAGCAGTTTTATACGACATGCTGCAGTTTCTACATATGCTTTGAACACATGTCAGAGTCATGAGCAATAACGAGTTTATGTTCTTGTCTAGACTTCATCCAATCAGTAGTTCGCCGATACGGATAGATACTGTAGGATGTATCCAACAAGGCAATACTCTCATCTCAGTGTAATGTTAAAGGATGGGAGTTTACTTTAGTAAAGATTGCTTTCTGAAAAGAACACCAGTACAATAGATACAGTATAAAGAAATCATACTGTTTTACCGAACCATTCAATCCATTTACATCATGAATAAAAAAGATGAATTCATTGATTGTCAACTTCTTTATATATGAAAATGGTAGCTTTAAAGTTTATATTTTCATACCGTTTTCAAGCCAACATTTTAATTTCAAAATGGCAATGTTCATCTTCAGAGATGTGTGATGTGTTACAGTGGAGTTGCATGTCAAGAAGTAAGTGATATAATGTATCTTTACTCTTGGCATACAGCAGTACGGCAATATAGGATTGAAGAAAACTCTATGTATATCATCAATTGCAAATTAAAAAATCTGTATTCAGGAGTCGCTTTAAATGTGTCCCACTGATGCATTTGACTCTTTACATAATTTATATTATTATAGATGTATTTTTGGCAAAACGGTGAAATAAACAAAACCATCAAAGCCTGAAATATAAGTAATATATTTTCCTGGTTTCAGACTGTTCCGGGATGATTTAGTTGAAACCGTGATTGCATTTTGGCCACAAAGGTATTCAGTGTTGGTATTGTACTCGGGTATCTGGTTGTCTGGATTCACATCCAAATGCAGAGTTCATTTTTAACATACCCTAAGCTGTTATCCCTTTCGTCCCTACGAACATTATCAAAATAATTGTATGTCTTATTTATGGGAACATTGCATACTTTTTATACCCCCGACCAACGGTTTGGGGTATATAGTTATACCAACGATTCCGTCCGTCCGTCCTTCCTTCCGTCCGTCCGTCCGTCCTTCCGTCCGTCCGTCTGTCCTTCCGCCCGAAGACAATTTTTGTCCGATCGATTACAGAAAAACTATTCGTCTCATCCTTTTTAAATTTGGTACATGTCTTCTTCACCACTAGGAGAGGTGCAGTGCGAAGTTTAAACCGAATTGGTGAATTTTTGAATTTTTGGCGATTTTTTATATTTTTTAAATTCTTAGTCAAATTCTGAACATTTTTTGTCCGATCGATTACAGAAAAACTATTCTTCTCATCCTTTTCAAATTTGGCACATGTCTCCTTCACCACTAGGAGAGGTGCATTGCAAAATGTTACACGATTTGGCGATTTTTTATATTCTTTTACTTTATCATAGCTAGAGTGAATGAATCTACGAGTACTTCTGTATTGTGATTTGTTGACATCATTTTCTTTTTCATTTAACTTTCATCAAAGCTACTTCTGTGTTCTCGTTGATTTTACTATTTTATATTTCCACTGGTTTTATTTTGGGAAAAGTTAAATTTTCTTTCCTTTCAGCCATAAACTGCTGTATATCTCTCACTGTGCCTTCAGGGGTGTGCTTCCATGTACCTGTTGTTTAAAGTCACTCAAATGAATCATTATGATGGATTAATTTCCAAAATAAAGTTGAAATCAGTGGTAATAGCAGTAGTGTATTATATTACCAATACCTTTTCAAGTTACTTGTATTCCTATTTTGACTTAAACCACCTTATTGACATGAAGATCGAGACTTGTCCTACCATTTTCACAAACAGTTTAATCTTAGCAATTACATTTCAAAGCTTATCAATCCTTAGGTGTGCAGACACCTCTCTCTTTAAGTAAAATAAAAATGTCAAACTTAAACAGTCGGGGGTATTAGTGAGCCAGGCTCCCTTTTTTGCTTGTTTGAAATTGTAATTGTAATGTGTAACCTTGTGCCATATTTAAACAATAGAAATCCATATCTTTTTATAATCTGAGTAGAACGATTTATACATGTATCTATCATTGATACAAGCCTTCATAGAATGTTTTAGAAATTTTACTACCAAAAGATGATGCATTTTGTCTAGAACTGGTACAGCTTCGGTACTGTCGAGAAGTTCACCATTTGATTGAGAATCAATTTAATAAAGTTGTAATTTATCATTGTTGTATCATTAAGACCCCGATTACTTAGCTATTGTGTAATGAACAATGACCAATTATAATCATGACATTTTCAAAACCTTTAAAATAAAGCATGCGCATACATACAAATATATTGTACATGTATGGATGTCTGTTACAGACAATCAGAATAAATTATATAATAACGTACATGTACATTTTATCAATGAAAATACATATATCAAGATATGTTGTCTATTTATTGTGCATTGGAAAATATGCCTGCTTGATTATAAATGTATTACTTATTCGGTTGTGATACTATTATTAACTCCAATACCTCAGTTGAAGAAATTAAAATACTGTTAAGAACTGTAATGTATATAGTCTAAGTAACATATGATTCCATCTGCACCACATTTAGATATACAGTGTTGATCTGGTACTTCCACTGATTGTCTGGTCAACCTGACCCTTACAGACAATATCATCACTCATCAGATAATTCTCAATTTGATATGCCAGAATATAATGTAATCTAATAAAACGATATGCACAGACAACAACTACATGGAAAATCAGAGAGAGAAATGATAGATAATTCAAGCGTGTCTCTTAACATTTTGGGTTTTTGAGTCACTTGTTACCTATACGAAGATACGACAGTGCAATGTTTATACATAAAACTATATATTTATGCATGATATTAAACTAGTGTAATAACACTGCAAGTACATGTACGATGTCACATAAGTGTGCAATGTCAATTGACATTGGTCGCACCAAGAAATAAACAGAATAAACGTCTTCCATATCATAACGTTTTTATTAAATTCTTCAACGATTTGGTGTCAATTTATTAACTCTTCTTTTTTTAAAAATGCTCTTATATGGAAGATATGAATCGAACACAAATATTTATCTTAACACTTCACTGTACATTTTGAGGAGACTTAACGTATGAATATCTTTAAAATAAGTTGAGCAGAGCATAATTTGTTTCTGGGAAGTCTAAACACACATCAGGTTCACGCTTCAGGTTTGAACACTTTAAGACCTTTAAGAAGTGCAGGTCCTATGTGCACTAAATTCACGTATAACTAACTGCCTTTCCTATATCCCCTAACTGCATGCCCAATGTTCACGAACTGCATGCCCAATGTTCACTAACTGCATGCCCAATATTCACTAACTGTATGCCCAATATTCACTAACTGCATGCCAAATATCCACTAACTGCAGGGCACATGTACTATCTGCATCCTTAATGTTCACTAACTGCATGCCCAATGTTCACTAACTGCATGCCAAATATTCACTAACTGCAGGTCCTATGTGCACTAACTGCATGCCCAATGTTCACTAACTGTATGCCCAATATTCACTAACTGCATGCAAAATATCCACTAACTGCAGGTCACATGTTCACTATCTGCATCCTTAATGTTCACTAACTGCATGCCCAATGTTCACTAACTGCATGCCAAATATTCACTAACTGCAGGTCATATGTGCACTAACTGCAGGTGACATGCGCTCTAACTCCTGTGTGCACTACTTGCATGTCCTTTGTGCACTAACTTCAAATATATGTCTAACTTTATGTCGTATGTGCACCAACTGCATGTCCTGTGTGCACTAATCACATGGCCTGTGTGCATTAACTGCATGTCACATGACTATGTGCACTTCACATATAATTAACTGCACATCCAATGTGCACTAATTACATGTGCTGTGTGCAGAACTGCATGTCCTTTGTGCACTTCGTGGTCGTCCATTTTGTGATAAATACCTAGTGTATTAGCTGCATGGGGAAATCAGATTTATTTGGAGGAAGTCGATTTTAAATTGCATTTAAAGATGCATTTAGCAGTTTTTTGCTTTGGCATTCTTATTGACTTTAATATGCGCTGATTTAAATTCACCATATCTCATTTGGCTTGCATTTTCATCCCCGATGCCAACTTTATGAAAATAAATAGTTGATGAATTGTCAATCGAGCAAGGGTGTTATGCATGTGCCTAAACCTAACGTTCAATTTACACACGTACTAGATATTTCACAGTACCGACCCAAACCTGTCTTCTTTTTGCTGAAAAGAAATTTTCCAGGTGTGTTGTCGTTTCATTAATGGCTGTTTTCCCATGCCCCAAACAGGCAGTCATTCAAAACAAAACAGGTGAGCATTTATGCACGTACATTAAAAACTGCCTTGCAAAAACCGAATGGATCCCTTTTGCCACCAAATAAACGTCCATAAATATTCATCAATTTATTGTCAATTAAATGATATTTACATGAAGACACAGTCAATGAGCGAAACCTGCAAATCTAAGTGTCATGTCCATACTAGACAGATCCTGATGCTTTACTTGTATGTCAATACTAGACAGATCTTGATGCTTGACTTGTATGTCCAAACTAGACAGATCTTGATGCTTTACATGTATGTCCATACTTGACAGATCCTGATGCTTTACTTGTATGTCAATACTAGACATGTCTTGATGCTTTACCTGTATACCCGTACTAGACAGATCTTGATTCTTTACTTGTATGTCCATACTAGACAGATCTTGATGCTTGACTTGTATGTCGATACTAGACATATCTTGATGCTTGACTTGTATGTCCATACTAGACAGATATTGATGCTTTACTTGTATGTCCATACTAGACAGATCTTGATGCTTTACATGTATGTCCATACTAGACAGATATTGATGCTTGACTTGTATATCCATAATAGACATATTTTGATGCTTGACTTGTATGTCCATAATAGACAGATCTTGATGCTTTACTTGTATGTCCATACTAGACAGATCATTATGCTTTACATGTATGTCCATACTAGACAGATCTTGATACTTTACTTGTATGCCCATACTAGACAGATCTTGATTCTTTACTTGTATGTCGATACTAGAAAGATCTCGATGCTTGACTTGTATGTCCATACTAGACAGATCTTGATGCTTTACATGTATGTCCATACTTGACAGATCCTGATGCTTTACTTGTATGTCAATACTAGACATGTCTTGATGCTTTACTTGTATGTCCATACTAGACAGATCTTGATTCTTTACATGTATGTCCATACTAGACATATCTTGATGCTTGACTTGTATGTCCATACTAGACAGATCTTGATGCTTGACTGATATGTCCATACTAGACAGATCTTGATGCTTTACGTGTATGTCCATACTAGACCGATCTTGATGCTTGACTGATATGTCCATACTAGACAGATATTGATGCTTTACTTGTATGTCCATACTAGACAGATATTGATGCTTGACTTGTATGTCCATACTAGACAGATCTTGATGCTTTACATGTATGTCCATACTAGACAGATATTGATGCTTGACTTGTATATCCATACTAGACAGATTTTGATGCTTGACTTGTATGTCCATACTAGACAGATCTTGATGCTTGACTGATATGTCCATACTAGACAGATCTTGATGCTTTACGTTTATGTCCATACTAGACCGATCTTGATGCTTGACTGATATGTCCATACTAGACAGATCTTGATGCTTTACTTGTATGTCCATACTAGACAGATATTGATGCTTGACTTGTATGTCCATACTAGACAGATCTTGATGCTTTACATGTATGTCCATACTAGACAGATATTGATGCTTGACTTGTATATCCATACTAGACAGATTTTGATGCTTGACTTGTATGTCCATAATAGACAGATCTTGATGCTTTACTTGTATGTCCATACTAGACAGATCTTTATGCTTTACATGTATGTCCATACTAGACAGATCTTGATGCTTTACTTGTATGCCCATACTAGACAGATCTTGATTCTTTACTTGTATGTCCATACTAGACAGATCTTGATGCTTGACTTGTATGTCCATACTAGACAGATCTTGATGCTTTACATGTATGTCAATACTTGACAGATCCTGATGCTTTACTTGTATGTCAATACTAGACATGTCTTGATGCTTTACTTGTATGCCCATACTAGACAGATCTTGATTCTTTACTTGTATGTCCATACTAGACAGATCTTGATGCTTGACTTGTGTGTCCATACTAGACAGATCTTGATGCTTTACTTGTATGTCCATACTAGACAGATCTTGATGCTTTACTCGTATGTCCATACTAGACAGATATCGATGCTTTACTTGTATGTCCATACTAGACAGATCTTGATGCTTTACATGTATGTCCATACTAGACAGATCTTGATGCTTTACTTGTATGTCCATACCAGACAGATCTTGATGCTTTACATGTATATTCATACTAGACAGATTTTGATGATTGACTTGTATGTCCATAATAGACAGATCTTGATGCTTTACTTGTATGTCCATACTAGACAGATCTTTATGCTTTACATGTATGTCAATACTAGACAGATCTTGATGCTTTACTTGTATGTCCATACTAGACAGATCTTGATGCTTTACTTGTATGCCCATACTAGACGGATCTTGATGCTTTACTTGTATGTCCATACTAGACAGATCTGATGCTTTACTTGTATGTCCATACTAGACAGATCTTGATGCTTTACATGTATGTCCATACTAGACAGATCTTGATGCTTGACTTGTATATCCATACTAGACATATTTTGATGCTTGACTTGTATGTCCATAATAGACAGATCTTTATGCTTTACATGTATGTCCATACTAGACAGATCTTGATGCTTTACTTGTATGCCCATACTAGACGGATCTTGATGCTTTACTTGTATGTCCATAATATACAGATCTTGATGCTTGACTTGTATGTCCATAATAGACAGATATTGATGCTTTACTTGTATGTCCATACTAGACATGTCGTGATGCTTTACTTGTATGTCCATACTATACATGTATTAATGCTTTACTTGTATGCCCATACTAGACGGATCTTGATGCTTTACTTGTATGTCCATATTAGACAGATCTTGATGCTTTACTTGTATGTCCTGCTGTTGTGAATTAGATTGCATTCAGTACTAAGAAGAACCATATCATGACAGACACGTTATTTATATTGTTTACTTCCCTGGGCGTTATCTATTGCAGTTTTATTCAATGTTTAACATTAAGCATTGCTTTATCTAGCTGTCAAGCAATTCATAAAAAGAACCCTCTGTTCAAATAGTATATAAATGCCTGCTGCCATTGACTGAGGTTCTGATACACTCAATTAGCTTTGGTCAAATTGTCAACAATTTTGTTAACAATGATATACCATGTCGTCATTGTAACAATTCATAACAGCGACTATCACTCCAAACATTGACATGTTTAGCTAAATACATGCTCTACAGAGGATTCTTCAAGCATGAAATTGTTAAATAACTGCCATTGTCACCGTGTTCGAACACAAGATACGACGTCAAAATAAATAAATTATCAATCATTGATGTCTGATTTGATTTTCCTATATACCGATCATTCTGTAAACACAATAAACTACACTATTGTTACACGTCTAATACATCTATGTTATATATGTCAGTGTCATGTTGACCAGAAGCCACACCAGATAATATATGTCTCTCACATATGCATGTCTGGTCTGTCAACATCTTATCCAGTATAATAAGTATAAAAAGCATAGTTTGTTTCCCGTAAGGAACGATATTGAATTATTAATATAACAATTAAAATGATTAAATTTACTTTGCCTTAGGGTATTTAAGGGCATACTCAACTGGATGAAATCAAAGGTTGAAAGCAGGATGTGTCGTAGCATAATAAATGTGTACTTATATGTAGTAATTAAAAAATTTAAAGGTTATACAGTAAATCATGAACTGTAAATAAAGTAGTCGTATACAGTAAATTACAAAAATGTGACTAAAGAAGTCTTATCGAGTAAATTGTAAACTGTGAATCAAGAAGTCGAAGTGTACTTTTGAATTCAACATCTCATAATAACCGCTGATTGGTATTCAAATGTTCAGATGTATTCACCCGGATGTTTGAGCTGAACTTATGACTCTTGACATGGTGGAACAATAACACTAATGAATATGCAAACAACTCTAAACTATTACAATGTGATTGATCCATTTCCGAAAAAACGTTTCAGACCAGATTGATGACATATTGATATTTTCTGTGCTACAATAAAGCTGACTAGACTCATTTCAATCTCACTGTTGCATATGAGTAATGGTTCTTAGAGATGTAATAAATCGACCATGAATAATGTATGATATTTGTTCAGAAAACGGAGTATGTGTTGCATTTTACTTGCATAAAAAGTGTATCTGTTATTGTGGAAAAGTTCCATTGCAAGTCGATGTACTTCATTATCAAGTGATATACGGTTGGTATCGAAATATTTATTTGGTAAAGTGACAACTTTTTCATTTCATCTTGGAATGATCCGAATATTTTCGAGAGATTGTTTCGATGTTTGAAGAATTCGAAATTCCTAAAAATAAGAGAATGATCTTGGTTGAAGTGGAACTTGGCTTTATATATATATATATATATATATATATATATATATATATATATATATATATATATATATATATATATAAATAAGATGAGTTGCTTCTCACGTGAAGTAAGGTTATATATAGAAAAGAGTAAACATCAGATGGTTTTGACTGGATCAATCTTCTTTACGATGAGCTCATTTCGACCCTTATATCGGTCTTTTCAAGTATATATATATATATATATATATATATATATATATATATATATATATACATATATATATATATGTATAGGGTCATTAAACGTGCCTAGTAGGCATATCCGTGGTCCTGCGACTGACGTACCGGGCACCTGCTGAACGTAGTGGGCACCTGCTGAACGTATCGGGAACCTCGTCAAGTGCCCACTAGACACGTTGGCTCAAATGACTTGTTTCATCATGAAACGTGTGGGAAAATATTTAATGCACTGTGTCAGCGATGTACCAACCTCACCACAACCTGTGTGAGAGATTATACGTAACGGTATTGAGATTCGTAACCAATTGCATGTGAGATATGCAATATGTTTATCAGAGATATTTCTTAAAAGGTAAACTTATTCGGGAGTGAAAGAATAGCAATACTGCTATCATTTGATAACTTTCAAATGGTTGCTCGACATAAGCCAATACTGTTCTAAAGGGTGGGCAGCCAAGGTAGACAAGTTAGAAAAAATTTATATTGCTAATGCCTCTAGTATTTTAACATCAATTGAATATTACAAATCAAGTTAATGAGTATAATTTCGAAGGAGGAAAGTTAATCAAATCTGCTTATGAAACAGTTAATATCGAAAAGTATCATTGATATATAAGATATTTAACAATAAAAACATTTTTTAAATGTTTGCGTTTTATTAGTATATAATACGAACAATCTATGTTGTTCAATGAGTCTGATTGAACCTGAATCTGAATCTGAAACTGGATTTACTGACAATAGCATGTCACACACAGCAAACCTCAAGAAATACAACTACGTGTCTGAATAAAGTGTTCCGTGACAGATGATAACGCCCTTAATATATATCATTGGTTACTAAGAGTATATCATGTATTGCTCCAAGACACATCCCAGCAGGCAATCTGACGTTGAACCGACGTTGAAACGACGGCGTTCATCGACGTTGAAATGACGTTGTTTTATGGGTGCATATGAAATTTGCGGCGACGTCGATTATCGACGTTGAATCGACGTCGGAACAACGTTGTTGCTACGACGTTGCATCAACGTAGATTCGACGTTGCATCAACGTAGATTCGACGTTGCAATAACGTTGGTTCGACGTTGTATCTACGTTGATACGATGTTGCACCAACGTTGATGCAACGTCGTATCAAAAACGTTGTTAAGACGTCGATTCAACGACAATACATCGACGTCGCCGCAAATTTCATATGCAACCATAATAAAACGTCATTTCAACGTCGATAAATAACGTTCTTTCTCAGCAGTAGCAATCTCTAAAAAATAATCTCAATTCTAAAAGTAAGTATCTCTAAAAGATAGATATTATATCTTCCGGGTTAGCTGTAGCAACAAGGGATTAGTCAAAGCAATCACAATTGAACAAGAAACAACAGACAGCTAGGGATTTAGATTACATAATTGTTTATTCTGGCTTAAAATAACAAGAATACGCGGTTCTTTGTGTCTTCAAAGGCGCGTTCTACGTTTCGTCATAGCACAATTCATCAGCTTTCTGGAAAAGAAAAAGACAACTTACACAAATGAAAAGGGAAAGAAAATCAACTTATTATTTATGTCGATACTTCATCAAATCTTGAAATGTATCTAATTTTCAAAAATAATCATGTTACTCATCATTCATTATCACTGTACTTTAACTATCTGAATGCTATGTGTTTTATATCTATGGATCTTTACCGTTTTATGTCGGAAAAAACATGATGATGCATCATGAATAAGTGTATACCTGAGAAAAGATTCTGGATGGAGCCTGATAGATAACCCAGCTAATCTATAGATGCGATATCTCCCGTCTGCTATGCTCTGCTCCCCATCTTATCCGTTCTCAAGCAGTTGACTGAAACAAGAAATGTGAGCATTTATAATTAATCACAACATACAGTCATACTTCTTGAACACAATTATTCATAGAAATTAATTTACAACGATACATTAATCTAATTTTCAACACATCTACATATTTCAACGAACAAGTTGTATATAGTCAGGAAAACAATTAATTTGTCAACACAATAAGTGCTTATCTATCTGATGTAGCTCTAAAACACGCTACAGAAAAATTAATATGATTGTAACAGTTATTTTGATTTCCACAAGTAGAGCACACCTTAAAATAGGCCGTTTGTTCGGATAAATTGTGACGTCACAATGTAGATTTGTCAATACGAGGTGAAGCGGCGCTAAAATCAGAGGAGAACCAATAAGAATCGAGTATCCTGCAATGTCATGGTAGAATTATTATTAAATAACAGCATATTCATTTATTGAAGTATGTTTAATGCTGTAGTTCATTTGAAGATAAAACGTTCCCAGTCAAGAATGTTATTGCTTAAATATTTCAAATTTTCTTTAACGACATCGAGGCATAAATATCCGAAAACACGTACTCCTGTGACAAATGTCACTGATTAAACTATAAGCTTGAAATGAGTTTGATTGCCAACAGCTTTATGTGAGGAAGAAACCTGCTCTTTTGCATCCAAATGTCAAACTCATTTGTTTATCGACGCCAGATCAAATTTATTATTTGTAAATAATCTAAAAAGTAATGATCTGTGAGCGTCCTCATTTGGATTCAATATTTGAAGAATTGCATATTCTTAAATGCTAAATATAATATGGCTTGAACTAGACTTGTTTGATGATAAAGAATTTAACAAGATCATTATCTTAACACAAAATAATGGATACAAGTATGTATACTACACTTACAAAATGTACTTATCATAAGGGTCTTCAAGTAAGTGTTGCAGTGTTCGAGGAATTACTCTGATATTGATCATGGGAAGCACTTAAGGACATCGTGTTATGTCGTTATAGTCTAGTTCCTAAATGGATCCATTTTCTACTCAAGAAAACGATGAACTAGTAGAAGCATTTAATTATCCTTTTCCTTTTCCATGCTGGTACAAATAAATCAAGAATCATTCAATAGATAACCTGGTTGAAACTGTTTTTAAAAAAGGCGGCTATTGATGACAATATATAAATACACCTTAAATACATGATACAATTTTGACCGTACATGCAGGTTCTTACCACTGAATGCAACTTGTAATTGTTATTGAATACACTATATAGCTAAGAGTATATTGAGGAAGAACTACAGTCGACTGTAGAAAATTATAATTTAAAGTTACCATTCACTTAAGGAGAGATGGGCCCAGAAATCGAACTTGCTTACAGAAACATTTGCGGCAACAATTGGTTGTTCTGAATAAGTCTAAAAATATATGGATTATGATGTTGTGGGCATAGGATTATCGTACAGTAACGGGATGCGCTTAACTTTACCTTAACGCCTTTAGAAAGGTCAGTTTATGACATGCCGCATTATGTTACCATCACCTATATTCGAGGTAAATATGTTACTATGTGTGTTTTTCGAATTTTATGTATATCTCAAGTTAGTGACGACTTAAAATGGTATTTATTCTTTCCACCATGCACTGTAATATTGATAGTAGGTTCAATAATGATTACACAGTGGCCGTTGAAATTACATGTTACTATGTTAAAGTGATGAAAAACGTCGTTGAAACCCTATTATCATTTCTGAATTCCTTTGTTCAGTTAACTGCGTACATTATATTAAAGTTTAAGCAATATCTGAAACATGTGTGTTAGTGAAGAATCCTGTTGAATATCCGAAACACGGTGATGGAAATGCTGTTTTTAATTACAAATTAATTTTAATTTTATTTCCAGTTTCATTAATTGTCAAAATTTAGACTTGCTATACATCCCCCATATGTGATTAAAACGTATCTGAAGGTTATTCGTTGAAAGTGAGAGTTACTTTAGATAAATCAAATATGTCAAAAATTACTCTTATATGTATACTCTTATAGGAAAGTATTATTATTAATTCCGATAACTCTTTAAATCGCTCGGTGACCCCAACATTTTCTTACATTTTTGGATAAAAAGACATAATAAACTTACTATATTGAACAAATAACCAAATTTTAAAATATATGATTTCATCATCCCATCTCTCCTTTAGGTATATGTGTGATAGGATTAGCAAACATAATAACATAATTATGTCAAATACAAATGAGCATTACGTCACGCAGCGTGTCGTAATACACCGTTATTGTTGACTGTAACGTCACCCAACACGTCCTTAAACGACCATTAAAAGGGTGTTACAGTAAACATGAGCACTTTTTGTTTTTTGTCGTATCGGCCTATCATCCAACAAAAGTAATAAATATATTTAGACAGACTCACACAGATAGCATAGTCGCAAACTGTTAATGTCATAAGTCCGTTTTCAGTCTACCACTTGTCTTTAAGCATGTTGAGGTCGATTCCGTTAAATGAACAATTTGAGTCGTTGATTGTACTTGATATTTTAATTAGAATGTTAGCCTTCATTTCTAGGCGTCCACACGTCATTTGGTTTGGAAATCCTGTTGCATTTTTTGCATTTTCTGCAGCTCTTATTTTACCAACATTAAAAGTTTGAAATCAATAGTTGCTGAATGATACATCGATCATTATGACATAATTTCCTTTTATCTTCATCAGTTTGAATTACTGCATTTCAAATGTCATTTGGAAATCTTATTAATATGCAACATATTTTAATGATGATTTATGAGAGTGTATTAAATGAAATTGAATTGGAATTATTGAAATCTAAAGCCATATAATACCATTGCAATCACCTGCATTAACAATTACGGTCAGTTCACCTAAGCCTGTTTCACTAAAAATACATTGTTAATGATATTCATGACACACAGTCATATTAAGGTTGCAGAATGCGTTAGGCTCCTGATGTGTGATTCAGTGACATAATTAGGGAAAAAGTGAACGGTTAAAAAGACTTAGTGATTCAAAGAAAATGTAGGTGTAATGGTGTTCTCATAATAGAGAGTAATCCAAAATTCTAATATGTATTCTTATTTCTACATTTCAGACCTATTCAATAAAAGTCAAACTCATTGTTTACTTTTAAGACCTGCGTTTCCATCATGGTACTTTATCATTCATGTTGCCATGTCCGTAAGTAACTCGCTGCTCATACCGATATATCTTCCCTCTACATATATTTGTTTGCAACGCCCCTATTGTGAAAATCATTTCATGTTCTAAATGTAAAATAATTAATTTGCAGATTCCCGTGGTGAAATATTTAATGATTAGTGGTTACCTTGAAACTAATGTGAAGTTCAACAAAATATACAGTGTACAGCATGTTCCCTTGGAGGAGCTTTGTGTTACGATATGAATATACCATAGAGAACATCTCAGATATAAGCCTCGCAAGTCTAAAACGCAGGTTTAAATATTCACTGTAGTTTTGAAAATAATGGCATAGTCACACTAATCAACTGGACCATTTTTATTCCCCAGAGAAACATTGTAAATGTGAAGAGAGTCTTGTGACTTAATCTTGATATATCTAGTGAATAAGATTAAAATGCAAGTGTACATACTGCAACATTTTATTGTGACCTTGAAAACAACCCTTCGTCCTTCTTAGGAAAACATTTGTTGTTTTAAATATAAAGAAAATTCGCGGAAAGTTAACATTCCGAAACATTCAAAATGTTGCCAAGGCCAGCAAAATCTAATCCAGATGAGAAGCTTTGTGTAAGATACCAGAAAGACCAGTGCATTCTTTATTAATATGTCACCACATCTACAATTTATAAGCATGTACAGCATGTTCCCTTGGAGGAGATTTGTGTTAAGATATGAATATAACATAGAGAACATCTAAGATATAAGCCTCGCCAGTCTAACATTTTTATTCCCCAGAGGAACATTGTTGTTAATGTGAAGAGAGTCTTGTCTTGATATATCTAGTGAATAAGCTTAAAATGCAAGTTTACATACTGCAACATTTTATTGTTACCTTGGGAACAATCCTGCGTCCTTCTTAGGGTAAAACATTTTTTGTTTGAAACATAAAGAAAGAGAGTTAACATTCCGAAACATTCAGAATGTCGCCAAGGCCAGCAAAATCTAATCCAGATGAGAAGCTTTGTGTAAGATACTAGAAAGACCAGTGCATTCCTTTTTCATATGTCACCAAATCTATTATTATCATGATCCAAAACTTCAGCTGACTTGGTCAGACAAGAATGCTAAATATAAAAGGGTATTATTGAAAGTAATGCAGTCAGTACTCTAACAGTGCACGACACTCTCTAAGGTAATCCAATATGATTAAAACCCAGCAGAGGTAGTAATGATCCTTCGCCCTGAGGATATAATCAGGAAAGTGGTTTACAGCTCCTGAAAAATATCCAATTTCCGAATTTGGACAATGGCAGATTATCCAGTCATTGACGCTTGCAGGGAATCTAGTTCACAACTATTCCTGAGATACATCTGTATATTTCTGTATACGTCATATGAAGTGGAACTAGACCGATAAACATATTTCGTCTCTTCGTCATTTATAGTCCTGATCATGTAAATGATATTTACTGACAAATGCATTACATTTTTGAGCGGTATTGAGAATTTGAAAAATAAGAAAACAAGATTTTCTGGATAACAATTTCTGTATTGTGCAGATACATGATGTTTCGAGTACATGTTCACTGTTGCATCATTTGAAATATGATGTACATGACAAAAGTGTATGTTAACCTGGAGTTGCACATTAAATATTTCTAAATATTTTGCAAGACTTTCCTAACATTTATGTTTCATAAAGAAATCAATAGATTACAGTATTCAAGTTCTGTTAAACAAACACGTATCAGGATTGTGAAATGATTTATTTCGTCAATCATCATGACATCAATTACTTAATCATCTATCACAACAACATGAATACTATCTTAAGGACACAAGTTGGAAAATGTGAAATGTGACGGACAACTATAACCTTGAATATGAACCATTTCTATCTGTCCTAATGTCGACTACTATAGCTGTAGTGGATGTCACAGGTGACTGGCAATGACAATAAGCAATCAATATCATTTCTGGTGTTGTTATCCTCTAGGGGCATCAAATATCATAATTACTGTCACATCAAAGAATTCTTCATTATTAGCACACAGGTTTGCATTTCTTTTCTAGCAGCTAAGAATAATCAATAGTGACATTAAAATGCTAGAAGAAGGAAAATTCAAAACGAATTTTATAAAATTGGCTTATAACCAGCATGATTCATGTATTCAGCCTTTTGTAATTCGATTGAACCTTTAGAGTACTTGATCGTTTTCAACTCCTTACAGAGAGTGTACTAATTGTAAACTTGTAACCATTACGTCACATTGGCATCCATCAATTAAAGATTTTCTCTCTTTGTAATTACTTAGATATTATTATTATTTAGATATGTGTTTAAATAACACTAGTAAAATTGTTAGAGTACAAATGAGTTATTTACATCTAAATTGTATCTTTTAAAAATTAGATGTTTTTACACCTGTCTGTGAATAAATCGAAAAAAATACAGTAAGACTGAATCTGTATTTAATTTTCAAAATTGAATTACGTTGTCATTGATTGTTTATGTAGGCAAATGTTTACGCCATTTTGTTCAATATTCGTTTCCGAAAAAAATATCAGTTGCTGAAATGTGATTTCTTTCCAGAAAATGAGAGCCTGTCATAAACAATTTCAAGTTTATCTATACAATTTCAACGTGATATGCAGCAATGTTTTATTTTCAATGAACAATGTATTTACACATATACTTGTACAAATAACGCATCAATTTAAGATAATTCACAGCAATTGTAAATCTATTGAACTGCCTGTGATCAAAATATGAATATATTGCATTCCAAATGTAATGTATTTCTTCATCAAACATTCATTTACATCGTGTAATAAAGCAGTTTCCAAACACAAGTCATAAATCCGTGTCAACACAATACTGTAATAAGACACGACATTCTTAGATTCTTGATATTCCTTTATTATCTGAAGATTCATCGAAAACGTTGTATCTTATATCATATTATCAAAAGCATAGAAGTCCAGAAGTCCAGAAGTCCAGAAAACTCCCGTGTTTTAATTCCCATTACCTTTGTGTCATCAGTGTAATTATGAAAGTGATGGAACACCCACAGACTGGTCAGTCTGGTTTAAAGATCCCATAAGTCCAAATCAAACAAGTTCAACTCCAGAGAATAGAGAAAGTGTTGTTGCTCATGCAATATATTTAGTTTGGTCACTACTGCCATCCAGAGTCACGCAACCAGCTGGTACCAAGTGTATTAATGTGGTGGCTTGATTTGTCTCAAAGGCGACAGTTAAATTACAGAGATTCATCAGCTGGTGGTTGTGAACATTTTATCAAGACACCAAGGGTCCATGGTATCGGAGTATTTACGGAACATGCATGTGATTCAATTACGAACCATGTCAACAGACAATTGTATAAAGAGCATTTGATGACATAAAATTGATCAGTTAAATGTCATGTTGCCTTTTTTAGAAATTCTTGATGGAACTGAAGGTAAAATTTATGTTAACTTTTATGTCAGGGGAGGGGTACCAGATAGGATTAATTGAGACGGTTATGGTTTCTCCAAAACAGTTGCACATATATATCTAGCCATTATTGAAAAACATGAAGTCAGCAACCTGCTAATGGGAAACCATGTTCAAACAGTTTTCAGTTGACATAAGTTGACAATATATAGAAGTAAATTGACTATATAATTAAACATATTTTTTATTAAGAAATAAACACGGAAAGTAAATTGTACTGTAGTTATTAGTTAATTAGATTCAACCACTTATCATATTTAATCATTAACTATTTCTGATGTATTATTCTACAATTATATTCATATATTTTTTTTAATCAAGCAAACATACTTTTCAAACACTATAAATTCTGATTTGAACAGGTCAATAGAACACAATACTTCTATTTAATATTGATATTGTACCAACTATGATAATGTATCGTCGTGGTATATTCAAAAGTAAAGAAAAGTTTTTAACATGAACCGATTTTGTATTGTGCAACCTGTGAACTATTAAAGATCAAACAAATAATTCCTTAAACGGACGTTAATTTTTAATGTGTGTAGCGCTTTGAGCATGGCCCTTTGTGTTGTGGAGTCCAGCGCGATATAAGTATCCTCATTATTATCCTCATTATTAATTGAACATCATATCAGATTTGGATTGTAAAAGTTTCAACATGAAGGTTTCAACTGATAGGGTATTGTGCAACCTGTGAACTATTAAAGACCAAACAAAAAAATCCTTAAACGGACGTTAATTGAACATCATATCAGATTTGGATTGTATCAGAAATATATAAATGATAGCATACATATAACATAGTTATACTTGGGATAACACTACCTTCAATAGTACAAATTCTTGTATTTTTTCGGGCCGAGTCCCATTGGGGAATAGAGATTATTACCCGAAGAGGTGTGTGCTATGACCTTTACGGAACGAGTGTGAATTGTATTGCTCACTCTATACTATTTGATTCGTGTAAACTTAGTCAACAAACAGCTCACATCTCTTGCGACGGCAAGCTACAGTGACGTCACCAACTTGGTTATTTTCAACCATATGGGTAATAAATGTATTAATCAACTACATTAACATAAGTAACCGCAGGTTTTCATAAACATAAAACAAACATGATTTCCAAAACAAGCATGTAGCATAACAATTATGTGAGGGAACATAATCAAAAACAGGTTCGAAACAACCTGTTGTGGTAGACCATGACGTCTTGCAACACACCGATGTGATCGTCAATCTTGGAGCAATGTCATGGGCTATGCTTGATTCGTTTTGGCGGCGTATACACCGGTCACATGTCCGGCGTACGCCGTTCCTCTACTAGGCTCAGTTGAAACAAGTGTATCGGCGTACAGACAGGAAGACGTCATCATCCCTCAAACTAGCTTAAAAAAACATATCATTTATATTATATAACTATTTTTTAAAAATTATTTCAAAACATTGATTAATATTTTATTAACGTGTAATGCAATGTTTTAAATAAGCAGTGACATTTAAAAATAAATCAGTCAACTATTTAATTGTACAACGCAACTTCATAAACAAACGGGTTATTGAATGTCGCAAGGGTAACATTTGTCCGCCATTACACGCCGCCTTCGCCGGTCATTTCCAACCGGCGCATTCGGAGTACGCCTAAGGCGTACGCCGGGTTCCAATCAAGTGATTTGCCGGTTGCGCCGCTTCCGGCGGCGTACGCCGGGTAGTGCGCCGGGTCCCGAATCAAGCATAGCCATTGTTTGATGTCGTTGCTCAATACTGATGCTACCTCTATCAATGCTCGCATCAAATAAACTTTTTTAACCAACTCATGAGAGCCAACTGCAAAGCTTATTAAGCTGTATTGCACCAGTATCCAGCGTCAAATTGTTGCTTAAGCACGTGCATTGAAGCTGCACCTTGTTTGAAGTTTGCTTCAAAAGTTACAAAATTTAAATCATTGTTCTCATCTAAGTTAAACCTGTTCAATCATACGGCACATCAGACAATACACTGACAGTATCTGTGAAAAGGTTACAAAGGTTTGCATTATATACTTTGGAACGGTTGGAAGCTGGTTTAGTACCCTCTATATATCCACGTAAGTAAGTAGAACCTAGCACAACGTTTTTCTGTCCAGTTGGACCACACATCAGTTTCCAGCTTCAGGTTTGAGTACCTTAAGACCATAACAGCATGTCCTATGTGCACTTACTAAGCATATTCGTGCTCATCCATTTGTGATAAATCTCCAGTTTGACAGTTGCATGGGGAAATCAGATTTATGATGTAGAAATAGATTTTTAATTTCCATTGAAGATGCATTAGCAGTTTGATACGACATTCTGCAGTTTCTACATATGCTTGGATTGTATGTGCTTGTCTAGACTTCATCCAATCAGTAGTTCGCCCATACGGATATATACTGCAGGATTTATCCAACAAATCAATACTCTCATCTCAGTGTAATGTTTAAGGATGGGAGTTTACTTTAGCAAAGATTGCTTTCTGAAAAGAACACCAGTACATTAGATACAGTATAAATAAATCATACTGTTTTACCGAACCATACAATTTTACATCATGAATAATAAAGATGAATTTATTGATTGTTAACTTTTTAATATATGAAAATGGTAGCTTTAAAGTTAATATTCTCATACCGTTTTTGACTCTTTACATACTTATGTTTTATTAACATTTTAGTTATTATAGTCGTATTATTGGAAAAACGGTCAAATAAACAAAACCATCAAAGCCTGAAATATAAGTAATATATTTTCCTGGTTTCAGACTGTTCTGGTATGATTAAGATGAAACCATGATTGCATTTTGACAACAAAGGTATTCAGTGTTGATCTTGTACTCGGGTATCTGTTTGTCTGCATTTACATCCAAATTCAGAGTTCATTTTTTAACATACCATAAACTGTTATCTCTTTCGTCCCTACGGACATTTTCAAGAGAATTGTATGTCTTAATTATGGCAACATTGCAGAATTTATTTTTAATTTTAATTTCAATTTGCAACCTTGTACATGTACCTATTATTGCTGCAAGCCTTCATGGAATGTTTTAGAAAGTTTACTACCAAAGATGATGCATTTCGTCTAGAAACTTTTACAGCTTCGAGACTGTCGAGGAGTTCACCATTTGAATGAGAATCAATTTAATAAAGTTGTAATTTATCATTGTGATATCATTAAGACCCCGATTGCTAAGCTATTGACCAATTATAACCATGAAATTTTCAAAATCTTTAAAATAAAGCAGGCGCATATATACAAATATATTTTACATGAATGGATGTCTGTTACAGACAATCAGAATCAATTATATAATAACGTATCCCATTTAAATGTACATTTTATCAATGAAAATACATTTATCAATATATGTTGTCTATTTATTGTGCATTGAAAAAATATGCCTGATAAAAAAATGTATCACTAATGTGGTTGTGATACTATGACTAACTCCACTACCTAAGTTGAAAAAAATGTCATTACTGTTAAGAACTGTAATGTATATAGTCTAAGTAACATATGATTCCATCTGAAACACATTTAAATTTACAGTGTTGATCTGATACTACCACTGATTTTCTGGTCAACCTGACCCTAACATACCATGATCCATATCATTCCGTCGTCATCATGTCATTCTCAATTTGATATGCCAGAATCTAATACGCAAACGATATGCACATACAAATGGAAAATCAGAGAGAGAAATGATAGATAGTTCCAGCATGTTTCTTAACATTTTTGTTTTTGAGGCTCTTGTTACCTATACGAGGAAACGACAGTGCAATGTTTATATATAAAACTATATATGTATGTACGATAAACATGTACGACGTTACAGAAGTGTACACTTGTCAATTCACAATGGTCGCACCAAGAAATAAACAGAATAAACCGTCTTCCATATCATATCGTTTTAACTAATTTCGTGACAGATTTGGTGTCAAACTCGCTTCCTCTCTTTCAATACCAATTCATTAACTCGTTTTTTTTAAAAATGGTATTACATGGAAGATCTGATTTTAATTGATATTTAGTGTACATTTTGACGATACTGAACTATACTCTATATTTAGAAATTATGTTTTTAAAAAGAGGTTGAAGTCGAAATACATATCAGGTTCAAGTTACAGGTTTGATCACTTTAACTGCGTCTCCTATGTGCACTAACTGCATGTCCTATGTGCACTAACTGCATGTCCTATGTGCACTAACTGCATGTCCTATGTGCACTAACTGCATGTCCTATGTGCACTAACTGCATGTCCTATGTGCACTAACTGCATGTCCTATGTGCACTAACTGCATGTCCTATGTGCACTAACTGCATGTCCTATGTGCACTAACTGCATGTCCTATGTGCACTAACTGCATGTCCTATGTGCACTAACTGCATGTCCTATGTGCACTAACTGCATGTCCTATGTGCACTTACTGCATGTCCTATGTGCACTAACTGCATGTCCTATGAGCACTTCGTGGTCGTCCATTTTGTGATAAATCCCTAGTGTGATAGCAGCATGGGGAAATCAGATTTATTTTGAGAAAATCGATTTTAAATTGCCTTTAAAGATGCATTTACTAGTTTTTGCTATGCTGATTTAAATTCGACATATCTCACTTGGCTTCCATATTCATCCCAAATGTCCATTTTATGACAATAAATACTTGATGGATAGTCAATCGAGCAACGGCCTTATGCATGTGTCTAAACCTAACATTCAATTTACACACGAACTAGATATTTCACAAAACCGATCCAAACCTGTCTTCTTTCTGATGAAAAGAAGTATGTAAATTTTACAGGTGTGTTGATGTTTTATTAATGGCTGTTTTCTTGTGGACCAGAAACAGGCAGTCATTCAAAATATCGAAAGTAAATCATAATCTCGTTGTGAATGCAACAGGTGAACATTTATGCACGCAGATTATAAATTGATTTGTGAAAAACAAATGGATCAATTTTGCCAGCAACTAAACACCCATAAATGCTAAGATATTCATCAATTTAGTGTCAATAAAAGGAGATTTACATGAAGACACAGCAAACGAAGGAATCTTGCAAACAATATGTCATTATTTACAGATCTTGGTGCTTTACTTGTATGTTCTGCTGTTTTGCAGCAGATTGTGTTTAGTACTAAGAAGAACCATGTCATGACAGACACGCTATTTATATAGTTAACATCCCTGGACGTTATTTATTGCAGTTTTATTCAATGTTTTACATTAATCATTTCTTTATCAAGCTGTCACAAGCAATTTATAAAACTAATCATATGTTCAAATAGTGTATAAATGCCTGCTGACATTGACTTATGTTCCGATACACTCACTTAGCTCTTGTCAATATCTCAACAATGATATACCATGTCGTCATTGTAACAATTCATAACAGCGACTATCACTCCAAATAATGACACTTTTAGCAGAATACATGCTGTACAGGGGATTATTCAAGAATGAAATTAAATATCTATCATTGAAATCGTGTCCGAACACAAGATACGACGTCAAAATAGGGCAATCAAAAATTATCAATCATTGATGTCTGATTTGATTTTCCTATATACTGATCATTATGTAAAACACAAATAAACTACACTATATACACGACTGGTACATCTATGTTACATATGCCAGTGTCACGTTTACCAGAAGCCACACCAGATAAAATATAATGTATCCAGTAGATAGAGTGTTTTACCCCCACATATTCGTGTCTGGTCTGTCAACATCTTATCGAGTATAATAAGTATAAAAAACATAATTTGTTTCCCGAAAGGAATGAGATTGAATTATTAATATAGCAATTAACATGATTAAATTTACATTGCCTGTGGGTATTTAAGGGCATACTCAACTGGATAACAATCAAAGGCTGAAAGCAGGATGTGTCGTAGCATAATAAATGTCTTCTTATATGTAGTAATTCAAAAAATTTAAATGTTATACAGTAAATTATAAACTGTGATTAAAGTGGTCGTATACAGTAAATTACAAAACTGTGAATAAAGAAGTCTTATCGAGTGAATTGTAAAATGTGAATCAAGATGTCAAATTGTGAATGCTACATCTCAAAATAACCACTGGCTGCTATTCTAATGTCCAGATCCATTCACCTAGATGATAGAGCTGGACCTTTGACTCGTCACTTGGTGGAACAATAACGCAAATGCATATGCACACCAATCTAAAATATAACAATGTGATTGACCCATTTCTGAAAATGCGTTTCAAACCAGATTGATGATGTATTTATATATGTCCTGCAATGAAGCTGGCTAGACTTATTTCAATATCACTGTTGCATATGAATAATAGTTCTTGGACTTGGACCATGAATAATGTATGGTATTTGTGCAGAAAACGGAGTATGTGTTGCATAACACTTGCATAAAAGGTGTTATATGTTAATGTGGAAAAGTTTCATTGCAAGTCGATGGACTTAATTATCAGGTGATATTGAGTTTGTATTCCACCTTTAAGTTATATCGATAGATCTAATAACACACAACTACATCTGCTGAACAAAAGTTTGTTACATTGCTGTCTTCATGGCTTTGGAGACTTAAACCACAAATAACAAATTCATAAATGCCTATATTGTAGCACTTTTTGGTATCACAAGAAAGTACATTCAATGAGGAATATTTATCCCTTTTTCCCAGTGCATTTATTTGTTTAGACTTGGGTTCCTGGGCACTGCGACAGGTATCTTTTTAGACAAAATACCAAAATTGATTTACCAACTTTCAAAGCACCTGGCTTGAAGTAGGCATTCCATCGGCAGCTGTTTTACCAGTAACGTCCCAGAGAGTCTAAATAGGGTTTATGTCTTGGGAATTCCGAGGCTATTCCAATTATGATATGTTCCGGAGAGCCAAAAAATGAAAAATGAGTAGTGTTTTTATTTTGGTGAAATATGATTTTTTTTATCAGAAATACAAGACATTCACATCGTGTTTTAGGTCATTGATGATCACATTATGACATTTCTTGAAATTAATAAATACCAACCAGCTTCTAAGATTCCAAGTGCCATTTTCTGACAATACTCCGACAAATGGGCTAGGGGTTGAGTGTTTTACAGTCGCCTCTAAACAATAACGTTGATATCTCTTACTCTGGGGACTCCTTATTTACATCGTAGGACTATTACTAAAAATTTTGAGAATATATTTCTCGGTGAAAGGAACATGTTTCCAATCCTGCCCCCAGTAATATCTGAGTGCTCTTCTTAATTCTCTTCTAAATATTTCTCCAGCCATTCAAAACGAGTTTTCAGCACGGGACGTAGCATTTAAACCTAAATTGTTGTAGATATATTGAGATTGACATGTGAATGATCCACAAACCAACCCATTTCTGTGTAAAATCCTTCCGAATGTTAGGACTTGAGAGCTGTTCAAGTACATTGATTTCGTATCCATCGGTCTTCCCCATGAATTGTGCATTGTGGTTTGCAGGATCTTTATGCGTCAATGCATCTTCTATGGCATGACTTTTTGAAATAAACTTCTTCATACCATGATTTATGACCCTGCAATTGTACATTTCGATCATTACTTTTGTATTTCTGCCCATTTCATTCCGCTCTGCCTGACGATGACAATCCAGGTACTTTCACTAAAAGATTAATGTCTTGGCTTCAACATATTCACTGCATCATATGTTGAAATAACCAGTTGTCTGAGACAAGTGTGCCAATGGAAGCAGATAAATTATTCATTGACAATATAAATTCTTAGAGAAAACAGACATCAAGTTATGAAACATTTTACAGAATCTATGTAAATTTTAATAACTTCATATTGGATTAAATAATGTACATATTTCATTCAAAAGCACGTTCTGTGTGGAAGAAATATGTAATTGTTATGTTTCAAAACAGTTTAAAGTTCATATGTAAAAAAGGAATGACCTCACGGAGGCGGACTGTTGATACCTATCGTATTTATCTTTGCAACTTTAACAATAATTTTAATACAATCAGAATCTAACTTAATATCTGCATAGTATCAATAATTTCCAAATTTCAATTGCATTAAAAATGATTTGACTACCTATGAAAAAAAAGAACATGTTTATAAGTTATTTTGGAAAAGAATGAAACAAATGTGAGCTGTGTTGCGAATGTAACAAACTTGTGTTCAGCAGCTGTATTGTGTAATACATTCAAAAACTATTCAACACGCACCAATTGATTGAAACCAATAAGATTAGAAATTAAAAAAATGTTTTGAAATATCTACCAAAAACGTGGGAGTGAGTGAGTTGGGGTTTAATGCCACTTTCAAGAGTATTTCACTTATATCGCGGCTGCTAGTATTATGGGAGGGAGAAAGCCCACAACGCCATGTGGCTATGCACTGCGGTGAAACTTGCGAGCAGCGGCTGGAACTAGCGAACCACGGGTTCTACTACAGACATAGTATTCATAGTATATACAGCATTTGCATTTGAATATATACCTTTATTTTCATCGTTATTGTTGCTTCTGTTTATGTTTACATGCTGTTTGAGCGGAATATTGTTTATTGATAGGGTAGGACTGTCATACAAATGCAATACCAGGCAATCTGATTTAAACCAATGTGATTAATCTATTTCAGAAAATGGATTTCAGACAAGATTGATTATATTCATGTCCTGTAATGAGGATGTTGAGACTCATTTCAATATCATTATTGCAAATGAATAATGACTATTGTGTCAATATGATTTGATGATGAATGTTGTTTTGTTAAATCGTCTGACATGGAAAATTATATTTTTTGTTTCTTGTCAGCTTGTTGGTTATTTGATTGATTCATCTCTGGAGAAGAGAGAAGAGGCATTGGTGAATTGAAGTCTTGAATCAAGTTGAATATTTTGAGATCTGCTAGTGGGTATTCTCTAAAAAAAAGGGTCTGAAGAAATTTAACGTGTTAGTTCCTCAGGGCGTTCTGAACTAAAACTGTCAATATGTTGGAGCACAGAAGATTGCGGTATATATTGCAACTGTATGGCTTTTCAGACGATCATCGATCATCGATCACCGACAGGCATCGTCTAAGGGGAAATAGTATAGTACTGAAAGTATCCATGGTTACTTTTGTTCAGAGATGATCTGGTGAATATTCAAATCGAATAGAATTCAAGATTGGAATTTATTATGAACTGTGAACTGTTCTACAACAACTACAACAACCAACAACTGGATTCCTCTCTAAGGCCACCATGAACATCAAAGTATTTAAAATGTTAGGTGTGACTTAATATCAAATATTAAAAGTAATCATTGTTTTTGTTATTTCATTAAAGGGTTTGGTCTCTCTTTGGTATACAAAAACACAGTTATACAAGTACAAAAACTATGTTTCGTTTCCAGAGCCGTGAAAATATCAAAATTGCATTTGAAAGTTAGCAATATGGTGGAAATATCCTTTTAGGGGCTTCAACTCCAAAATCCTCATAAAAAATGTTATTTGTCATTGACATAATTGACTACATATATTTTAATATTAATTAATTCTTTATGACAACGGTCAAACTACAAGAGGAGTATATGAGCTTTGCTCATTGTTGCCTCGTATTTCATGGGGCACAATTTTTCATAACTTTTTAATAATGAAAAGCATATACAGCAATATGTTCCTGAATACATGACACACAAAACACAAAAGGTAAACATTTATATATGTATATAAACATATTACAAAACAACAGCCATGTCTCATTTGCAAACAGGTCAATTTTGAAAAGGAACCCGTAATAAAAAAGGAAATAAGTCCATATTTCTAGAATATAACCTTGCTCTGTATGAAAACATTTTAGATTCACACAATTGCACATGATCATTACTTTTCTCATCAAATATTGACGATCCACAGTTCAATGTTTTCATTGGTTCAGGATCACACTCTAGCTATTTGTTTTGTTCACGTGGATCCGTTTTCCAAATATTGATTTTTCCTCAATATTGATGTGAGAAAACGTGACTGATGAAACAGACTTCAATTGATCATGATTTACTTTTTATAATTTCGTTTCTTCTTATTGGGACCAGTACCGGATTTCATCAATGAATTACTCAATCCTTATAAACAGTGTAGCGATTTCTGCTTTATTCTATTTCAGCAAGATAGATGTCTTAATAAACACCAGAAATACACCCTCATTGTTTCTTATTAAACACGTTCAGCAAGTGGTCATTCATCATCTAAATGAGACCTAAGTAATGGCATATGGGAAACAGGTTAGTATAACCTCGAAACAAAGATATTTGTCAATGTCAAACGCCATGCACCTGTTCACTCAGGGAGATGTGATTAACCTGATACTGGCATCCAGGAATTGTTACTTAGACTAAGTGTGATGAATTGTCTGTAGAAAAGGCTACTTGATATTCCAGGACATTATATTACCCTTTAAATACATTTGTCGAATTCTGATTGGTCCATAGCCAATGCATATGAAATCGTGTAGGCGGATTTGCAAGGGTGTACCAACCGTATGACCCGTGAAGACAGGTCATGTGATTAACTTAACGGGTCTTGCGAAACGACCTTGACCTTAGATGGAATGCGGTAGTTAAACGGTTGCTCGACTCGTAATTTCAGAATCAGAACTTACCTTAAACAAAAGTACGGTGATGTCAACCTATATACATGTTTTATTTTGTTTGCCTCAATAAACTTATTCAATAAAAACACGTGCCTTTCTATTATTCTTCAGGTAATCATAAATTCAAAATCGATTATTTTTTAGCCACAGAATGATCTCCCTTGATATGGAGCGGTAAACTCTTCACACTGTTTTTGCTGTTTCACAGTGTGCAGAGTTTTTAATCACAACGGAAATGGCCATGTAGTCAATACATTTGATCGGAAATGAGTGAAATAAGTACAAATAATAGATCTAAAGAGTAATAAAGTCGTAACACGGTGTTTTTACAGGGAATAAACAAGGGTCGTACAGTCCCGTACACCCTGTCAAAACACCGTGTAACTAATAATGTTGTGTTTATGTTGTAAAACGTTTTGCGAAATTGCAAAACAAAGTTGAAACATATTTCCATAACTGGTGTGTGTCATTCTCAAAGGCTTGTAAGCAACAAGGCCTTCTGTAAAACATCGTAGACCATCTTTGTCAATAGGACACGTTCGTTTCTCAAATGATGTTGTTTGTTGAAGAACACATTTCACGCCAGTAAAATTAATGGTATCTGTCAACGACCACATTGAACGTTTTCTTTTGTGGAATGATTTGGACTTTTTGGAAGATAGTTGTGATGTTTGAAGAAATTGAAATTGATGAGAATACGAGAAAGGTATTGAATGAAAGGGTTTTTAATAGGACCATAGAAGTTTTTACGCAGTACCTTCAGAATGTACTAATTTCACAACACTTTGCGTTTTGCATAGGGTAGCATTTTCGAAGTAATTGTAATTGTATTGGGGTTCTTAAACAAATTACGTTTACTCGATCAAGGAACAAAAGCATAATATTATTGTCTATCAATATCTTTTATTGAAAGGGTAACACAAACGTGAACAAATACACTTGATATGACTCTTAAGGGTGTGTTTACAATATGATTAAGTAACGTTGCCAAACGAGTCTTACATGTTCATATTCACAAAATCTAATGCAGTTAACAATATATCGAATACAATGTGTCACACTAGTCGATATTCATATTCATATTCATATTCATGTTGCTATTACTTTGAGTGCCTAGTTGTAAAATAATGGATTTTCGGAGGGAGTTGACCTTGAAAAAATATGTGTCGTCATGAGTGATATCCATTATTGAAGGATTACGATGAAACAGATTAGACTAGAAAAGTAAAGCAATGTATTATGTTTAAACAGTTTTCAAATACAATGTGAAAGTGTCAACATTTTAAAAAAGTGATATTTTAACTTTCAGCAGATGACTTCATTGTATCATGCAATTCAGAAATTAAATTGACATTCACAAAACGAGTGTATCGATGTATTCTATATATGAATATTATATGAACATGTCCTTACAAACATGTTACTAGAATTGTGGGGATGTCAAAAGATAAAGATTAATCATAAACATAACGCCTACAGACAATTGTACGTGGAATTCATCTTTACTTTCTGTTACCATGGTTACCATTGTTGAACAACGCCTGAAAGTTTCGAAACTATGACTCATTTTGAAGAACAAACATTCGGAATGCCAGGAATGCTAGTTCAATATGCTTCCTATGCCAAGCAGAACTTTATATATGTCTGTTTGATAAAATATATTGACTTTTGATAAAATGCTATTCTTTTGACCTCAACATATTAATTTATCTTCTTTGAGAAAACATTTCAGAAGTTGGATTAAGAAGTATGATGAGGAATACATGAATATCAACTTCTTTATTCATGATATGTGGTATTGTTACGTACAATATATCGTTATCAAACATCTGTGAATAAACATAGCGTAACATGAATGAAGAATTGTCTATATATATATATCTATATATTTCTCTTCAATCCTAATTTATACTAACCACAAATCATCTATAAAATATTGTAATGAATGATAAATTACCCATATGCACTGTAATTCTCACAATCTTGAGACAACTAAAGCTTGTTTCCTCACATTATATATATGGTGCTATTTATGAGCCTCAATGTTATCACCAGTCCAATACAATCAAATCAGACATGTTTTCCTACTGCCTGCTTTGTGTCAAATATATCAGCTTTGTTCTCACTTCTCTTTATTCTCGACTTCCTCTCTTTTTATGATTATTTTTAACGCTAAGCAATTCAGATACATCAAACTTTTTATTATAGCATGAAACTTGTGATGTTGTTAACATGCTGATTGTAATGTTTCACAAAGTGTTTGCTTCTAAATAGTATCCAGGGAGATGTAATTGGAGACAGATAGTAGGAGCCTAAATCAATATACCATGCCAACTTCTTATTGAAATAGTTATAGTAATGGTCAAACAGATTTCAATTGGAATAGCCTATTCACTTCAAATGCATATACATCAAGTCAGTGGTTGCACGACTATACAATTCAGCAGATATACATGTTCACATTCAAAAGCAGATGCGTTTATTATTTACAGAAAATGTGTGCTGGTATAGTTCCCAAGCCTTTAACGCGACCATATAAGTTTATATATATGTTTGAGTACACCGTCCGATATAAGTCGAGATAATAATAATAAACATTTTGCTAGACTTATCACTGAGGACAAATTATTGATATGGAAATGAGTAAATCAAAATAACCAAATGTTCATAATTTATGAACTATGTACAAGACAACACGTTTTGGAAAAAAAGTTCCATGCACAAAATTTGATAGCTATAATATTTTAAATTTTATTTTTCGAAATTGTGGCATGAATTGCCAAAAACACACGATCCTGTGACAGATGTCAATGATTAAACAACAAGCTTGAAATGTGTTTGATTACAAAACAACGTTATGTGAGGAAGAAGATTGCTCTTTTGCATCAACATGTCAAACTCCTCTGTTTATGGACGCAAGATCAAATTTATTCTTTATCAAGCATCTGAAAAAGTAAAGGTCTGTGAGCATCCTCAAATTAAAAATGTTGCTTAGGAGTTTTTCAAACTTCACTTCCCTTGACGTCCATAAAGAACACTTGCATTAATCAATGAATATTTAAAAAAAATTATCTAGTCTTATCCAAAATGTTTGAACTGCAGGAGTCATTGTTGACATGTGTTTTGTCAAAAGCTTTTTTATTAGAACAATTAGGAAAAAGGGGTCTCGAATAATAATAGGTTAATTTTGGATTACTGGATACTGGATTCAATATTTGAAATAACCATTGATCAAAATTCTGATCAGGAACTCCTAAAACCGCATACCATTAAAACTGATATATTTTTACCCTCAATTCCACTGTGCTGTACCTGATACATATACTTATTGGTCACCGATTTAATAGTTTCCATCGATTTCATAGATTTCATATGTTAAATCTAATCTTCAATACCGGGTAGTTTTCCATCAACTAGTGGTATTTAATGATGCTGCATGAACACGATTGCCAGAATCTATATTTTGGTGATAGCAGTTTGTTATGCATCATCACGAAATGGAAGGGGGGGATATAGGTTTGAACTCCATCCGTGCGTCTGAGAACAGCTTTTATCAGAAAGATGGAGGAACCAAATTTGGTTTATGATGTTTATTTGGTGGAGTTATTGCCCTTGTATTTTTGGGACTTACTGATCTTAAACAATTTCCTAGAAAAACTGTCCTCTTTATAACTTCAACATTTGGTAAGAGGCTTTAGGGCTTAAATGTTTGAGTTCGAAAATGAGAAGCAAGCTTCTTTTTCTCCAGAATGAGATCTGATATTTCTAAAGTGCTCTAGATTTAGGACATTTTGGAGAATGTTGCGAGTACGTGAGAACCAATATTGCGGGAATGCTGATGACATGCCTTTTTTGTTACTGTCCTTACATTGTTATTGAAACGGTCAAAGCTTGTCATGTTGAGTGTCTGTCACTTATCATATCCAAACATCATCTCAACACTTATTTGCCAGAGGGACCAATGATGTAATGAAAGGAAAGAACAGATTAATGTACAATGCCTAATTCTGACGTGATTAATGGAAGTTCTGTCACTTTAATAGCGTTAGGTAAATATAGGATATTTCCTGGTGGACTATTTCCTTAATGAAATGGGATGAGCATTAATGTGATTTGATAAAATTTTCTTTCTGCATGTTGACATGGAGAATCAAAATATTGATTATTTTGCTGTCATATCATCAGGACGAAATTCTCAAATCTAATTTTTCAATGTCGCTATTGGCTCAAAAAAAGGTATTGAAGTTCGAAATACCAATGTTACGCTTTCGCGTTAAAATCATATTTTGAATGTTTATATTTATGCTGCAGAAATCGCTATTGACTGTATGCAATCTGCTTTGGTGGTGTGTTTCCGCTGAGGGGAGACTGTACTATTAATCAGACACATGACGACCCAACTCGCGGACCACAGCTGGACTCACCAGTGCCACTGTCAACATGAACACAAATTTGTATGAGTGAAATGTTAACTTAAAGAACATGTTTCTCATTGTTTAAATACCTATTTCGCTGACCACAACTGCCAACTGGAATCCCCACCAACGTCCATCAACATGAATACAATGTTGTATGAATGAAATGCAAATGTTACTTGAATTGAATTGAATGTCAGTTTAAGAATTGAATGTGTGTTTGCACTGGAAAATAACCGATGTCAAAACGGGATTCAAAGTCCCGTGAACGGAGCGAGCTTGAAGGAAAAGAAAAAAACGAAACCTATCCATATTCTAAAATATCCTCTTGCTTTCTATGGCAACATTTCAGATTCATTTACACAATACTGGATTTTCCTTCGAGCTTTGCTGCGGGATAAAGATGGCTTGTCACATGATCAAATCACGTGACATGGGACACGCTTTGAGACAAAATGGCGTATCAATGTATCGTAATGGCAACAAGCTTGGCAAATGCGTGTTAAAATATGTGCTTGCAGGGAAACCAAAAGAGACTGAAGACTAGTACAAACACAATAAAGGTTAAGAGTGTTTTTTAAGAGATTTTCAAAACGGAACACACTTCCAGAAACATATAATCGCGGGATTCGTGCCTGTATTCGCGCCGTTGTCTTCGGCCGACACAATGACCTTACATTGTACATTTACGTCTGAATTATCGTATCCATTTACAAAATTAATATCCTTTTCGAGGATTTTTGGTAACTATTTAATTTTCATATGATAAATAATAGTAAAACAATGCTGAATCTGCATGATCCACTGTTTTGTCGGGTACATCGTCGACTGAGTCAGCGAATGGGATAGGGTGGATTTAATGATTTAATGCAGATTTAAAACTCTCATTGGAGGTTTATATATTCTCAAAGAAAAAAAATATAGTGATGAAAGTTATTTATATATTATGTATCACTGTATATGTTAAAATCAAAATGTGTGTTCCCCCATGTCGTTAGGGTGGATTTTCACTTTGATTTTAATAATTTAACTATCATGCTACAATTTAAGCTGGCCTTTTTTTATTCACACTTGTCTTTTAACAGCTAGAAGTAATTATTTGGATTTAGCAAATGATGAAATGTGTTTTGATAGTTGATTGTAAGAATGTTTCACTCAAAACTAATCTTTATAATAATCTCAGCGAATTACTTTTTGCATTATAAGAGCCACGATACTTTAAAACGTTTGTTTACATTTTTCTTTTCGTGACTTTCACTAACTTCACAGATTTGTAGACTGGGTCAGCATCTGATATAAAAGAATAATATCAGTAACTGAACAATCCATTCTCTTCCGACAGAGGTTAGTCCCTACAGTTTTCCGGTTCTACCCTCTGTTACTTTACGCTTGAAATTGAGAGCAGAACCTAAGTCCCCTAGCGGTGGAAAGAGACATCTCATACCGTATCCCTGGTTCTTAACCAATGAAAACTATTCTTTATCTGGCCATGTCGACAGGGTAACTTCATAGATCGAGGCATTTTACTCTGAAGGGTCTTGCTCATTAGCATATGTCATTTGAATATGTCTGATGTAAATAACGCAAATGAACTGTTTTTGGTATTTGTCTCTGATTTGGTCTTCTTTATTTATAATTATGTTTATGATCAATAGTTTTCACAAAATCAAATAGCATAGTTCGAGGAAAACACAGAAAACACAGGAAAACGAGAAAACGTTGGCCTTACGTTTATTTTATCATTATGACGTGTCATTGGCAAATGCCACTTTTACAACGGCGTCGCTGATTGCACAACTAGATTCAATTGCAACCAATCAGGACACTCCCTTCCCGATCCGATTTCAAGCGTAAAGTAACAGAGGGTAGAACCGGAAAACTGTAGGGACTAACCTCTGTGGGAAGAGAATGGAACAATCAGGCTTTCTGGGAATATCGTTAATTATTGAGATGACATCAAGACAGATAAAGGCTTCGTTATAATGGGCCTGCTGACATTTAGAGGTGTGACTGAACATCTCTCCTCCATTAATAATTGGCTTGTTTTGCAACTGAGCTGATTTATTCATTTCAGGTTTTTTTTTATACAATCTAGATTTGTCTGTCAAGTCAATACTACAAATGACATTTCAATCCACAAATATGTATCTACATTCATTGATTTAAATCCTGCAGACAGAAATCATGGATGGTACTACTGTAATGAAATTCAAGGAAGTATTGCATCAATACCTTTCCTCATAAACAAGTATTCTCTACTGCAGTAGTTGCAAAGTTGCGGAGACGGGATTCGAACCCCGGATCTTTTGACTGTAAACCGAATACATCAAACACTCCCTCTCCACACATTCATTGATAAATAAAGATATAAAACAACAAAGAACAAATTCAGTGTTAAGAAATGTATTTATTTCATCAAGTCTGATCAAGTAAATATATGAACACTGAATTTGCTATCAAACATGGAGAGGTATGAGAAAATGTATTGTAACAAAGTCATGTTTCAAGAGCGGGAAACTCTTCAAAAGTAAAACAAAATATACATATTGTCACAAGTTCAAATTTGTTCAGTGAAACAAATTCACAATATTTTTCAGTAACAAATTAATAGATTTGTCTAATTATATTATGAACATGAATAAAGTGGAATATGTTTAAAAAATAATATAATTCACCTGCTGTAAAATGAGCATATATCATATTGAAATGTAGTTAAATATTAAAATCTCTTATCACATTTGAATATCTAACTGTTTTTCTTTCTTATTTCTTACAACGTTACAATAACATTTAAAACTTTAAACATAATGAAAAAAACTTTCAGTAATTTTAATTCATGTTTTTGTAAAAGGCATATGTGCTTGTGTTGTCTCATGTTGTATCAATATTCAAGCTCAGCAATAAGTAGTAATTGATCAGGAATTTGTGCACAAAACTTTACATAAAATAATTAAATATATTACATGACATGAACATATTCAAAATCAGTTCAGATATGTTGATAATTAATTATTAAGTATATCAATTATCAGAAATTAATGAAATATAACACTGTTATAGGCGGCATAAATGTTTAGCAAAATTTAAAAAATGAAGTAACCGTAACAATAATCACATAGACAGTAGGTAGTGAGGTGACTGACAGAAAATAAGAATGCAGCCATAATTTCAGACGATTTTTCAAAGCAAGAATCGTAAGTCGTAAAAATTGCAGTTGCCGGGATGGGTCTGGAGGTACAATGATTGGCTTTTCCACCGATGACATGAAGTGAACAGACGTAAGTGTCAGGTGTTATCCTATGGCGGCGAAAAGTCATCGGCGCGGGAGCAGTCACGAATCCAGCTATCACATATTTGGTTTTGGAAATCTCACAAAATACACACCATTAATGCATTGTTTATGTATTAATTGCGAATCACTCTTACATTCCCCCAAGCACACCTTTTAACACCCATTTGTCAACCTCCTTCGTATAACAATGCATTGATAATCGCCATTTTGTCTCAAAGCATGTCCAACTGTCACATGATTTGATCATGTGACAAGCCAGCCGTATCCCGCAGCAGAGCGCGGCGGAAAATGGTCTATTGCACATGGTCATTACTTTTCTCAACAAATATTTACGATCGATAGCGGAATGTTTTCATTGGTTTAGATTATTATTCTTGCTTTTTGGTTTTGTCCACGTGGATCCGTTTTTCAAATACTGATTTCTCCTCGATAATATCAATATATGAAAGATTTTACTGATGACACAAAGACTTTAAATTATGATGTTCTAATTTGCTCTTAAAAATTTGTTAAAATGAAATCTGTTTCTCCTTTTTTGGAACAGTTCCAGTTTTAATCAATTTAATTAGTCAATCCCTATAAGTAGTGATGTGTAGTGAACTTGTCCAGATTCCATTTAACTAAGATATATATCATGATAAACACCAGAAGTACAGTTTCAATGCGTCTTAAAAACAATTCACTAAGTAGTCATTCATCATCAAAAGGAGACCATCGCTGTGCCTTAAGAATGGAAAATAGGTAAAAATAATCTCTCAACAAATAAAATCACATTTGTCAATGTCTTACAGGATGCAGCTGTTCACTCAGGGAGATGTGGTAACCATGATAGCGACATCCAAGAACTCTTACTTAAATTAAGTGTGACGAATTATCTCAACAAAAACGATATTTAATATTTCTGATGGATCATCTTACAGTCAGATGTGATATTTTCTATGATCCTTTTCTTCTAGATAGGTCTCTTGATAACCACCAAAACAAAAGTGTTATTACTGCTCATGACATCTTCCAACAGGTAGTCAGTCATACATCACCAAAACGATCCAGTGGCAATATATTATGAAAGAGGAAAAACAAATATTGTGTGATGTTTGAAGAAACTTAAATTGATGAAAATCCGAAAAAGTTATTGAATGGAAGGTTTTCTAGGTTGAACCTTTATGTACACACAGCATCTCACAGCATATCTCAACACACTGTGTATTTGTATTGTAAGGCAAGGTTCCTAAATAAATTAAGTTGTAGAATCAAGGAATGAAAGCATGACATTATCGTTTATCACGTTTGATAACTGTGAAATGCTTACACGATGTGAACTGATATGACTCTTGAGGTTGGAAAATTTTCAAAGATCCAGTTTATCGATTTTATTTCCACTGATTCGCAAATATTAATAATACCATTGACGTGTGATATATGTTACAATCATTATAGTGTCTATAGTTTACAAGTGCGCATTTTTATTGGTTTGTTGGTTTACAATGTGACTAAAATATATTGTTAAATGAGTCCATGTGTACAGATTCTAATGCAGTCAAACATCCTACAACATGTCACACATAACCCAATTCGACAATTGCATATGTTTTTTTTTTATCATGGTATAATATAGCATGTTTCTTTAACTTGGTGCCCTAACTGGGGGAAAAGAGCGTTAGTTTAAACATATTTTATTTATCCTAAAGAGCATTCTCCGAAGGCAGTTGATATTGAAATTGGACTTTTCGTTAAGATCCAATGGTCGAGGGATTCATTATGGAGCTAGATTATGAAATAACAAGCAACGCAGCCTTCTATATTTAAACAGGTTTAACATAACATGTGGAAGTGCCAAACTATGATGATTTCATGATGTTCTCACCTTTCAGAATACAACTACATTGTATCATGTCATTCAGAAATAGAACTTTGCAATTTCCTCCAGGTAATGGAATTCGTAAGTAAGCATGCATCGCATGTTGTGGTTTCTATGGTTCATTAATAATATATATTGCATAGTCGACAAATTGAAACTCAAAGTCAGGTCTCTGAAGATTTTAAAAATGTAAAGCGACTGCTTTTTAACGTCCAAATCTGTCTTATATTTGAATATACAATATCCTTCAAACTTTCTGTTACCATGGTTCAATAACGTCTGACTACGACTCAATGACAATGACTTTATGAATTCCATTTGAAAATAGGTGTCATTATAATTATGTGTGCAAGACAGTTTTTTTTTCCAGAATGCCAGGACATGTTCGAAATGCTTCCTATGCCAAGCGGGACGAATTTCCTCCGGGATAATAAAGTCTTACCTTATCTTATCTTATCTTAATACTTCTCTTTGATAATACAAACTAGTTTCCAATAATATGATGTTATTTTGACTTGAGCGCTAAAACATCTTAACTCCTTTGAGAATAATGAGGAATATATAAATATCAACTTCTTTACGTATGATATGCAGCATTTTTACGTAGATGTATGTAGTTATCAATAATATGTGTATAACACCGCATATCATGAATGCAGACTTGGTTATCCATATACTTCTCCTTAATCGTATTTATACTACCCACAAATCATGTCCAGAATATTATAATGAATGGCAAATTATCCATATGCAATACAATTCTCAGGGATAAGAATAACCCTTGAGAATATTCGTTAAAGCTATTTCCTTCACAATAGATTTATAGTGTTGTTTATGACTTTCACTGTGGTGTTAACATTAGTCCAATACAATCAAATCAAACATCTTATTGGAAGTAAATATACATACATCTTCTCCTACAACATGGTCTGTGCCATATACATCAGTCCTCTTGGTCCTCACGTTCAGTCCATTGCTTTTATCCATTACTCGTTAACATTAAACTGTTCAGTCCATTGCTGTTGTCCTTTACTCGTTAACATTAAACTGTTCAGTCCATTGCTGTTATCCATTACTCGTTAACGTTAAACTGTTCAGTCCATTGCTGTTATCAATTACTCGTTAACTTTAAACTGTTCAGTCCATTGCTGTTATCCATTACTCGTTAACGTTAAACTGTTCAGTCCATTGCTGTTATCCATTACTCGTTAACGTTAAACTGTTCAGTCCATTGCTGTTATCCATTACTCGTTAACGTTAAACTGTTCAGTCCATTGCTGGTATCCATTACTCGTTAATATCAAACTGTTCAGTCCATTGCTGGTATCCATTACTCGTTAACGTTAAACTGTTCAGTCCATTGCTGTTGTCCATTACTCGTTAACGTTAAGCTGTTCAGTCCATTGATGTTATCCATTACTCGTTAACGTTAAACTGTTCAGTTCAAGGAGAGATATTTCTATTACCGTTATTATGGACACATCGAGCCCATGTCAATATACCCCACCAATTTCGTTGAGCTGGGATATATAATTCGGTATGTCTGTAATTCCATTCTTTGAGGTATGTGTTCAATTATTACTGTATTTGTATGTTTTCATGGAACTCTTTCCCATTGGGGGTATAACTCTGTTTGAATGTGCACTTGCATACCGAAATCACATCTTCCATCGACTGTAAACTGGATGTTTAATGTTTATTTTAATCTCTTCATTTCTATTTCATTCATTACTTGAACCTCCCCTAAGATTTATGATGGAGCCATGAACGTTAAGTAAACCTTTACTCTTATTCAAAATCCCAGCAAAGTCCATAACACAATTCCTTTATTAGAATAAGTCCATTAAACGTAGATATTTTGTGGCATGTTGTGTCATAGATACATATATAATACTTGATAGAACAAGAGTGTATATCGTCACTGAAATAAGGTCCAGTGGTGTACTGAGTTAAAATATAACAATCTTTAATGTCTAGCGGATTCATTTCAGGAGGTCCTGAAAAGCATTTTCATCAATTGTTATTTCAAATATTGAATCCAGTCTCCTTCATTTATTTCAAAATTAACTGATTATTATTCCAGGGCTCATTTTCTTACTTTTAAAAAAAAGATTATTAGAAAATACACGACAACAATATTTCCTTTAGTACAAACAGTGTATACATTAAGTTTTTAGTTTTCTTTAAAACATTAATTAATTAACGCAAGAACTTTTTATGGAGGTTAAGGGAAGTTACGTCTGAAAACAACCTTAGCAACATTTTATTAATAAGGATGCTCACAGATCATTACTTTTTCAGATTCTTTACAATGAATAAATTTGATCGTGCATCGATAAACACGGGAGTTTGACATTTAAATGCAAAAGAGCAAGTTTCTTCCTCACATAACGCTGTTGGAAATCAAACTCATTTCAAGCTTACTGTTTAATTATTGACATCTGTCACAGGAACTGGCGTTTTCAGATATTTATGCCATGGTTTCGTAAAGAAAAGTATTTATTTTAGCTATAAAATTCTTGACTTTAGAGCTTTCTGTCTTAAACTGAACTATTTGTGCATTCAACATAGTCCTATAAACGAAGCTGTGGTGATGATGCTGATGACCTGTCTGCGTGTTTGTTGTTATCTCATTTTAAAAAAGTGTTTAAACAGCGGATGCTAGCAATGTTGAATGTCAGTGACTTGTCATGTAGACACATACTTGCAAGATGTATTTGCTACAGGGACCGATGATGAAATGAAAGGAAAGAACAAAGTAAGGTTCAATGATTAATTCTGACGTTATTAATCACTTACTATGCGTATTTATTGGATATTTCCCAGTGAACTGTTCCCGTAATGAAATGGGATTAGCATTAATGCGATTTGATCAATTTTTTATTTTAACATGTTGACATGTAGAATCACAATATTGATCCTTTTTCTGTGATATAAGGTCTAAATCCCTAATGACATCTGGAATAAATTCTTGAATCTGATTTTTCAATGTTGCTAATGGCTCAAAAAAGGTACTTAATTGCAATGTTACCCTTACACTTTAAAGCAAATATTCCACTGGAGGAAGAATGATGTACTGTGACTGTTATTCAGACACATGACAACCAAACTCCATGACCAAAGCTAACAACTGGAATACTCACCAAGACCACACATCAACATGAACACAATCTTGTATGAATGAAATGTAAAACTAAAGTAAATGTTAATATAAAAATGCCGTTAACTGAGTATGTCTGCCACTCGATATTGACAAACCACAGACCACTGCACAGAAGAAGATATAAATTAAGTTTGTTTTCAACTGTAGGATCAGATCATCACCATCAGCAAACTACATAAGTGCATATTAAGAATGGTTCCTTGAGAGATGATCTAGTGAACTGAGCTGAAATTGGAAATTAAATTCGACGGCAATGAACTATGAACTTTGAACTGTGCTATTTGTGGTAAATTAAATGTTGAGAGTTATTGCTGTTTTTGTCATTTATTTAAAATGATTGGGGCTGTCTTTGTTACACCCACTGTACGACATAGTCAGATACATTCAATTGAATCAATAAATCAAGATTATTTCTATATATGTTATTTCCTTCTATTTCAGTCTTAAGTCCACATACAGTACAGACAAACAACAACATGTGATTACATGGTAGTGTCAATTGACAGACACATGTACTGCAAAAAGGTCAGAATTTCCAATTTTGTGTCGTTTAAGGAGCATAATTTATTAACTTATTATTTATTTACTAGCTATTTGTAATGTTCACAAGGATCCGTTTTCCAAATAATGATGTCTCCTCGATATTATCAATATGAGAAAATTCGACCGATCACACAAAGACCTAAAATTATGATGTTCTAATTTACTCTTTAAACTTTGTAAAAAAATGAAATTTAAATTATTAGTAGTGACGTTCAGTGATCATGTCCAGATTCCATTAACCAAGATATATATCTTGATCAACACCAGACCATACAGTCTCATTGCGTCTTAAAAACATTCATTAAGTCCTTCATCATCTAAAAAAGACCATGGCTATGCCTTAAGAAAGGAAATCAGGTTAAAATAATCTCTCCACAAACAAAACCACATTTGTCAACGTCACATGCCATGCACCTGTTCACTCAGGGAGATTCTATTAACTTGATCCGACATCCAAGAACTCTTACTTAAATTAAATGTGATGAATTATCTCAACAAAAACTTTATTTAATATTTCGGAAAAATGATCTTACAGTCAGATGTGATATTTTCTATAATCAATTTCTTCAATATAGATATATTTCCATTAATGTTATTATGGACATATGGAGCCAATCCAAATACACCACAATTTTATTGAGGGGTATGTCCGTAATTCCATCCAACCGACCATCCACAGGACAAAAAGTGGTGGAATCCGCTTGCCAGATCCTTCCGGAATCATCAGGATTCTTCGGGATCCGCAAATTTTTGGGAGAATCCGGAAGGATCCGGAAGGATCCGGAATTCGGATTCCACCACTTTTTGTCCTGTGATCTGTCATGAAATCGTTTCCGGAACAGAACTTAAAAAACCTTAGTTTAAAGCTCATATATGCAGATAACAAATAATAAGACATCGGTCAACGACACTAGGTACGTGGATTAAGCCTTGGGTAAAGCCGACTCTATCTAATTATTTGAAATGCTCCATATTTTAACTCACATATAGCAATCAAATCTTCCTTGGTTAATCTAAAGACTAATCCATCGACTGTATACAGAATGCTTAAAGGCACTGTAGCACTTTTTTTTTGCATATTATGTTTTCTCAAATTGAAATTTAATATTAAAGTTGATACAATATATTTATAATATATATATCATTACACTACAGCTATTCAAACTTGAAAAAATGGTGCACATGTAAAGCGATAGTGGTGTGGAACTCTTCAGTGTGACTTGTACATCTCGTGAGAATTTGAGAGTTCATTTATCAAGATGGTTGACTGTTCCATCGTTGTAGCATATTAAACTCTACGTTAAGTGTTACGCTACATCAGTCAGATCACTTGAACTATGGTTGAGTGACCATCTTCATCTGAACACATTAAAATGGTAGCTCGATGGGAAATGGACTCGCATGGCTAAACCGAATCATGTACATTCATTTTAGAACTATGTTTATTGATTTATGAGTATAATTTAGCCATTCGTAACATATAGTAATAGACAATACATATAAAAAGAAGTCGGTAAAGTACCCTAGTTAGGATTTGCAGTTACTACAGTTGTTCATGAATGTTTTTCATATCCCCCAATCCTGGCATACCGAGATAATGATATATATTTTGCTAGGAATGTCCATGGGACAAATTAACATGTCTACATGTACAATATTGAATTAAGAAATAACAACATGTTCATTTATTGAACTATGTACAATACAAAAAGACTTCAGTTTTGGATCAATGGCTTAATATAAACAATATTATAGCTAAACTATTTCAAATTTTCTTTAACGAAAGTGTGGCATTAATAACATGTGACAGATGTCAATGATTAAACAACAAGCTTGAAATGTGTTTGATAACAAACAGCATTGAATGAGGAAAAAACTTGATGTTTTGCATCAACATGACAAACTCCTCTGTTTATCGAACAAGGATCAAATTTACGCTTTGTAGAGAATCTGAAAAAGTAATGATCTGTGAGCATCCTATTAAAAATGTTGCTAAGGTGGTTATCGAACGTCACTTAACTTGACATCCATACCAGGCTCTTGCATTAATTAACGAATATATTTTTTAATAAATTGACAGAAAATGTTTGAACGAAATGTATCACTTTTGTAATGTGTTTGGTCATGATTCAAATTTTAAAAACTATTTTACGAAAACGAGCTCTTATAGGATGATCAGGGAATTTGAAAAAAATATTCAGGATACTGGATCCAATATTTGAATGAACTTTTGATCAATATGCATGTGGGGGTTCACGCTTCAATTCCCCTATAGTGTATACTTATCGGGAGTTTATTTGTTATCTGAATGTATCACTTAGTGGACATAGACTTATTATTGTTATTTATTGTTATTGAAATTAAGTTTTGACATCACTTGTCTTATGTCACACTCAGATGTTATATATACATTGTCTTTACATGACTTTCTTGCAGAAATGCATCCAATACGTAAATTCCAACACGGGTCAGCTAGCAATAATCCTTTGGGAAAAATAGTTGCAGGTGCCTTTAACAGTTAACATCAGGGTTCTCACTAAATTATACTATGGTTTCTCAAATTTGCCATTTATCATTAAAGGTCATGCAATATATTGTTACATTAGAGGGTAAAACATCTAATTTCATGACCGGATAAGCCATATCCAATGAAAACAATTATTCATATTGGAAAAAAATGGTGCGACGGATAAAACAATTTTTTATATTTTTTTCCTGTCTGCGAGGTAAATTTGTAGGACTCATGCGAACAATCCAATCATTGTACCATATTTAAAACTCTTCTAAATTAGTCAAATCATTGAACTACCTTCGAGTGACCATTTTAAAGTGAACACTGGCTGCTCGATTGGAAATGGACTTGCGTGGCTTATCCGAACCATGTACATTTGTTTTAGAATTCTTTTTATTGATATATAAAAATACGACTGCTTTTCAAATGACACCTTTTAAAAACCTTTCAACGACTTGATGTTGGATAATGTTGTGAGTTTAAATGAGAGCCAATATTGCCGTGGAAGCTGATGACCATGCATCTTTTTGTTTGTTATTACCTGAGTATGATGGACGTTGTTAGCAATGTTGAATGTAGGTCGCTTGTCATATAGAACTACCATGCAACATGTAGTTGCTACAAGAAATACTGATTAAATGAAAGGAAGGAACACAAAATGTACAATGTCTAATTTTAACGTAATAATTGATTAATGAGACTCCCTTTTACTTTAATAGGGTCACGTCGATATTGGATATTTCCTGATGAACTGTTTGCTTCCCGAAATGAAATGGGATGTGTATTAATGTGATTTGATAAAATTTTATTTCTGCATGTTGACATGGGGAATCAAAATATTGATCCTCTTGCTGTCACACCAGAAATACATTCTTAAAACCGATTGTTCAAGGTACTTTGGTTGCAATAATACTCTTATACTATTGTAGATCGATATTGAACATATGCAGTTTACTTTTGGTGGTGTTATTTGCTGAAAGGAGGCTGATGTACTGCGACTGTTGATCAGACACGTGACGACTTCACTCGCTGATCAAACTGTAATCTCCTTTTCAAGGAATCAGAGTTACTTAAAATCCGACTCGAAACTTACAACTGACATTACACCAGCAAACTAACTTAAACGAATTCCCTTTCGGATAATAAAGTATCTTGAATTTCAGAGGAAGGGGTGCGAGGTTTATCAACTGTATAACCAGATACTCACAGCCAGGAAACTCAGACTGTAACATTTTAACTGTGCTGAATTCAATCGTGAAAGTTATTGTGTTTTTTTGTCATTTCATTTAAATGATTGTGTCGATCTTAATTAAATCTATGGTACGACGCCTTTTTGCGTCCATATGTGCGTCCGTAATCACTTTCAGAGCATAACTAAAATCCCTGAAAACTTAAAATTTGGTATGGATGTTACAGTGTTTTATGGTGGTGGTGTTTCATTTAGTGCTTTCACTCGAAGGTTCTAATAATCTAGTTTTTCACTACGACCCACAGTGCAATGTTTCCATTGGTTCAGGTTCACATTCTTGATTTTATTTTTGTTTACGTGGGTCCTCTTTCAAATATTGGTTTCTCCTCAATATTGATGTGAGAATATCTGGCTGACAACCAAGACTTCAAGTGACCATATTTTATTTTTATTTTATGAAATATTTCTTTGAAATGTTCTCCTCATTTCGACAAGTACTTGTTTTAATTTACTGATTACTAAAGTTATCTTTTCTATGTTCTATTTCACTGTTATATATGCCTTGATAAACACCAGAACTACAGACTTGTTGCCTCGTATAAAATTGTTCACCAAGTCATTCATCATCTTAATAAGACATTGACTTTTACGAACGGAAAATAGGTGAAACAATATCTTAACAAAAAGGTTCACATTTGTCACTGACATCCAAGAACTATAACTGATACAACAAAACAACAGCAAATATCATCAAACACGGTTCTTGACACTTCAAAATATGATTTAGATTTTAAGTTATCTATCGAGTATATTTGATATTATTTAATGTTGAAGACATTTCTTTGCGAAATATGTCCATTATTACTAGTTTACTTCAATGTTATGTGTTATATCAGAAACTTTCATCAGTTGCTTCAACTCAATTGATATGTTGTTGTCTTAGGTCATCGGGCCATTCTTAAACACACATCCTTATATATATTGTGACCGCCGTTAGAATTTTCGGCATCCTCGGCATCGGCATCAAGAGAGGTAGCGAAATCATTAGCAAGCATTTTTTAGTATATACATGTATGCGTCTCAGTCCTGCCATTCACACCGTCATCAGTTTGAATCTTGTGCATTTTCGACTAACTTTGCATTCAATGTTTTCGAAAGGGTATTTTGTATTCTCTTCTCTTCAGTTAGAAAATAATGAGTGGGTATAGCTGATACGACTTTTGTTGATTGTTGACCCTTTGTTCCAGTATTTAAATAACTACGTTACAATATAATAAGTAGTTATAGTTACATAAGAATATAGTGCAAAACAATATCCTTATTGCGAAATGAACTATGATTAGTCTATTATATTTATTAAAGGGGTAATCATAATTTTGGTCAGAAATACATGCCGTTAAGATATAATGTCATTTGGAAACAGTGAAAAATATTGTTTTCCCCACCACAACAAATTTAAAGTAAGCGTGTGATAAAGAAATGACTTCCGTCCATCTGTTCATCACTACATGCGTCCAGGTTTCATTGCCGGGTGAGAACTGTAAGTCCTAGATCTATGAAACTATGGAACAATCCGCATTTGTAGATGTGGCATCTGAGGTTTTTGACTTTGTTGGAATACCATTTTTATCCGTTTCCATGGAAACATAACTTAACGTATCCTTTCCACGTATATCACGTGCACTTGTGCTGTTGGTGTTTTTCACCTTTTTCGGACAGGAGTCTGGTACATAACTCAAAATGTTTTTTAACTCCTTTGCCTCCAGAACAGATCTTAAAAAACTATAAGGCAGAGATTAAAACAGCTTAGGAGGTAAAGTAATAAGTTTGTCAACTGTATTACTCACGAGCTATTAAGGGTGTTTTTAAAGAATTAATCTTCATCATCAATTTTCCAACTTTTCTCGGACCTAACCTCTCAGAGTCAAGCACCAATCGCAACTGCTGATACCTGTGGATCATGCTAGTGAGTAACGGGACATGGTAGATCTAAAGCAAACTCAAAAGTAAGAAAACCCCATGTCATTTACATAATCTTTTCGTGATACTTGAAGAGACAAGCCCGTCCCGGATTTAATAGAGTAGGAGGATTGACAGAAAAATGAGGACTTCATTTCAATTGATGATTTTAACAAGTTTACATACTTGTAATGCAGCACTCTTAACCCGTTGTGTTGATGTATCATTGATGGCTTCAACTACTTTGGAGGTATAAATAAAACAAATTATTTTGAGTTCGTTTATTTCTTCAAACAATCTATCAAACAATGTGAGAAAAAGTGGGGGAATATAGTTATCAGTATAAATAAATATAGTGTCATTGGCAAATTACACTAGTTTTAAACCAAGTGCGTCTACCTTTACAATGAAGTGCGTACTTTTGACGAATAAACTCATCATCCTTTCAGATACATTTTAATCACAGACCATTTTCCAACGTCATTGACAATGATTGGAAGAACTTATTAAATCAAGTATTTTTTAAAGAAAAACACCAGTTAAATATTCGCTGTTCACATATTGAACAAATTTGTTTTAATGATTTTAGATATAGCTGTAAATGTAATATGATGCACTCTTTTCAATAAAAAAAAACTAATTGATGAATAATATTAGTATTTCAATCACATAAATAAATACTAAAAATAACAGTTTGCAAACTTTTTAAAACAAAACCTGAATTATGTTCAACCTTTTTTAACATCATTTGCTGAAATAAATCAAGAACATTTTGTAACGCTTTCATTTTAGACGTGCTTTCACTTAATTGAATAAAATTGGACTTTGCATGTTGAACAGAACAGTTTGTATAAAAAGGACTACTTTTTTGTTTTAATGACGTCGTTTATCAACAACCACATTACACGCCAGTTGTTGAATCAATGGTATCTGTCAGTGAACACATCGTCATCGATGTTTATAACTGAAGGCTTTCACTTCACAATCGCTTACTTTTAGTTCATCTGGCACAGTGCTACCTGCAGCAATCTTGTAAGTTTTTTTAATCGAAATTTCCAAAGATATCTGTATTCTCGAGTTGAAACCCCCAAACGCCATAGCACCAGTGATACATTTTATACTTAAACATGGAATGCACAGAAGGTAATGGTGGTGGTGATAGGTCGCCCAGTTGGTTGATTTCTTAACGTACATTAAGCAGTTAACCTTTAATAAAGAACTAAATTTGCTCCCCGTTAAATAAGTATTCAAAATTTACAAATGCAAATTATAATGTTAAAAATGAAATTAAGTGTAGCAATAGCAATGTTGGAGTCGAATTAAATATGTTTGGATAAACTTGCTCCACCACATTTGCAACATTATGTCATCTGTGCGTTTCCTAATCAAATACAATGTAACGTTACATATTAAACAGCACATGTTGTCAAAGAAGACACTTTCGTTTTTTAAATGATGTCATTTGTAAAGAAACACATTTCACGCCGGTTGTCAAATCAATGGCATCTGCCATGGGCAAATCATTATCAATGTTTACAAGTGAGGGTTGTATTTTTAGAATCGTTTATGAAACTATTTCCTGACATTCGCGGATAAAATCGATTTGGTGATGTTTGAGGAAATTAAAATGGTTGAAAATATGGGTAAGCTGATGGAAGAGATAGAACAGGTCTTCATTCGTGGCTTATGTAAACATAGCTTTTGTTTCATGAGTGAAACAAATCTAGAATACTTTTTATCTAAGTGTACTAATTGTCCCATAAAACATGTGAATAATTTGAGGGACTTATCCTCAAATGCGTGTTTAAAATCGTAATTATTTAAAATATACACCGAAATTGTCAGAATCAAAAATTGAGGTCGATTTACACAAAATCTATTGTGATAAATGAGTTATGTGACTCAAAAGCATGGTGGTAGACATCTTATTTGCAAATCTGGCTATATTGGTTTTGAAGATATGACACTTTTACCTTTTTTGGGCTTGAAAGGGCGGCCATCTTGGATAACGTGAAATTTAGTGCACTAGAACTGCACTAGACTTCTAATCCTGGCTTGAAGACATGATATGATTTTCTACCAAATTCAGGTGTAAAATAAAATAAAGCGGCGTAAAATAATTGATATTGATTTGACTAAAAAAAACTTGCTATGACAAACATTCTCCTATTACGATTCACATCACTTTTATCCCAAATAACAACAAAAAAGTTACATGCAAATATAAAATGCGTGAACTTAAGAACATTATTCGACTTTCGTAACACATTTAAAATAATAATTTGTTTTTAAAAAATCTCATAAAATAAATCGTCATCATGTTTGGAGAAAATATTAAATTTGTATATCTAATTTGTTCAAAGTTGTTACAGTTAATGGCATTCTTTTACCATCTATTACATGGCCAAACAATAGAATAACCAGTATTGTTAGGTGTGTTCAACAGAATATTATTATTGAGTGGGTATTGATGGTAATCAGATGTACAAACCAATGAAATGTGTTCAAACTTCTACGGTCATTCTGACCTATGTATGAAGATTTTGGCGGAATAATAGAATATACATACTCATATGGTTATCTCGTTTTTGACAAAGCAACGTCCCTAAAGATCCCCGTGTCTGTGTGAATGAATAATTCAATGAGCATGCGTCACATCTAGCAACAATTACATGCATATATAACAAGCAGACAGAGTCGGCCATATCCCCCGCATTTGGGAAAATTTATTGAAGAATAGTTGTTGACAGTGACAGTGACTATGAACCTTCTCCTTATAGCCTGATGTAGCAGGATGGATGATGATATAATTCATTTGTTGGTTCAGCAGGGCAGGGATGCCACTCCCTGTTAGGTTTGTAACATATCAAAACAACTTTAGCCTACCCAAGGTTTATTGCAACTGATGGTTATCGTTTGCTGATGATCAATATGAAAATAGGTTGTTTGAGTTGTGAGCAAAGCCAATGAGTTTGCACACAACATTTTAGCTACTTAGACCAAGTGGTTTCGGAGAAGACAAAATGCGAAAAGTTTACAGGCGGACGGACGGACGGACGGACGGACCAACATTTGCTGTTTATGAGGCAACTCGTTTAGGAGTTAATAACTCTTAATTTAAGGATTAAATTTAAAAGTGTTCTTACATTTGAGGTTTACGTGTTGATGAGTCCAATTACTGAAAAGCATTTATGAGTTTAACTCATTATTATCCTTATCCTTATCATTATTCTACTGTCAGTTTGAAATGAAACCGCTACAGGAGAACTGTGTTCATCGTTAGTTAAGATTGAACACAACAAAATTAGTAAAGGGAACAGTGATACCATTTATTTCAGTCTCCTTATATACTTAACCAACACAAATTTCAAATTTGAAGTATAATTGCAAAACTAATCAGGGATATTTGTAAATTATAAGATGTGAAATAAAATATATTCATAAATTTACTTCATAAATTTTTAATTAGACTATTAACTACTTAAATCATGGACTGCATTAACTCCTTAATAATAATAATCATAATATGCTTATTTATATATGCGCCCAATCCACCTCGACAGACATGCTAAAGTGCTACAAAGTCCTTGTCATATCGGCAGTTGGAAGTTACTCGATACAAGCACATTGAACATTAACTCCTTGTTAGATGGACTAATTAACTCTGTATCAATGGACAACAGTAACTCTAAGTTAGATGGACTGCTTAACTCTCTAATCATGGACGGAACTAACTCCTTGTTAGATGGACTATTGGTTGTTACTTGTTACATGCACATTAAACATGAACTCCTTGTTAGATGGACTAATTAACTCTGTATTTATGGACAACAGTAACTCAAAGTTTGATGGACTGCTTAACTCTCTAATCATGGACCGCATTAACTCCTTGTTAGATGGACTATTGGTAGTAACTGGCTACAAGCACATTTAAGATTAACTCTTTGTTAGATGGACTGCTTAACTCTTTGTTAGATGGACTGCTTAACTCTGTAAAAGTGGACAACAGTAACTCTTAGTATGATGGACTGATTAACTGTCTAATCATGACGGCATTAACTCCTTGTTAGATGGACTAAGAAACTCTGTATTAATGGACAACAGTAACTATAAGTTAGATGGACTGCTTAACTCTCTAATCATGGACGGTATTAACTCCTTGTTAGGTGGACTATTGGTTGTTACTTGTTACATGCACATTGAACATTAACTCCTTGTTAGGTGGACTAATTAACTCTGTATTTATGGACAACAGTAACTCGAAGTTTGGACTGCTTAACTCTCTAATCATGGACGGCATTAACTCCTTGTTAGATGGACTAATGGTATTAACTTGCTACAAGCACATTTAAGATTAACTCTTTGTTAGATGGACTGCTTATCTCTTTGTTAGATGGACTGCTTAACTCTGTAATAGTGGACAACAGTAACTCTTAGTAAGATGGACTGATTAACTATCTAATCATGACGGCATTAACTCCTTGTTAGATGGTCTATTGGTTTTTACTTGTTACAGGTACATTGAACATTAACTCCTTGTTAGATGGACTAAGAAACTCTGTATTAATGGACAACAGTAACTCTAAGTTAGATGGACTGCTTAACTCTCTAATCATGGACGGCATTAACTCCTTGTTAGATGGTCTATTGGTTTTTACTTGTTTCATGTACATTGAACATTAACTCCTTGTTAGATGGACTAATTAACTCTGTATTAATGGACAACAGTAACTCTTAGTTTAATGGACTGCTTAACTCTCTTATCATGGACGGCATTAACTCCTTGTTAGATGGACTATTGGTTGTTACTTGTTACATGCACATTGAACATTAACTCCTTGTTAGATGGACTAATTAACTCTGTATTAATGGACAACAGTAACTCTAAGATAGATGGACTGCTTAACTCTCTAATCATGGACGGTATTAACTCCTTGTTAGATGGACTATTGGTAGTAACTTGTTACAAGCACATTTAAGATTAACTCTTTGTTAGATGGACTAATTAACTCTGTATTTATGGACACAGTCACTCTTAGCTAGATGGACTGCTTAACTCTCTAATCATGGACGGCATTAACTCCTTGTTGGATGGACTATTGGTAGTAACTTGCTACAAGCACATTTAAGATTAACTCTTTGTTAGATGGACTAATTAACTCAGTATTTATGGACAATAGTAACTCTTAGTAAGATGGACCCATCAACTCTCTAATCATGGACGGCATTAACTCCTTGTTAGATGGTCTATTGGTTTTTACTTGTTTCATGTACATTGAACATTAACTCCTTGTTAGATGGACTAATTAACTCTGTATTAATGGACAACAGTAACTCTTAGTTTAATGGACTGCTTAACTCTCTTATCATGGACGGCATTAACTCCTTGTTAGATGGACTATTGGTTGTTACTTGTTACATGCACATTGAACATTAACTCCTTGTTAGATGGACTAATTAACTCTGTATTAATGGACAACAGTAACTCTAAGTTAGATGGACTGCTTAACTCTCTTATCATGGACGGCATTAACTCCTTGTTAGATGGACTATTGGTTGTTACTTGTTACATGCACATTGAACATTAACTCCTTGTTAGATGGACTAATTAACTCTGTATTAATGGACAACAGTAACTCTAAGTTAGATGGACTGCTTAACTCTCTAATCATGGACGGTATTAACTCCTTGTTAGATGGACTATTGGTAGTAACTTGTTACAAGCACATTTAAGATTAACTCTTTGTTAGATGGACTAATTAACTCTGTATTTATGGACACAGTAACTCTTAGCTAGATGGACTGCTTAACTCTCTAATCATGGACGGCATTAACTCCTTGTTAGATGGACTATTGGTAGTAACTTGTTACAAGCACATTTAAGATTAACTCTTTGTTAGATGGACTAATTAACTCAGTATTTATGGACAATAGTAACTCTTAGTAAGATGGACCCATCAACTCTCTAATCATGGACGGCATTAACTCCTTGTTAGATGGTCTATTGGTTTTTACTTGTTTCATGTACATTGAACATTAACTCCTTGTTAGATGGACTAATTAACTCTGTATTAATGGACAACAGTAACTCTTAGTTTAATGGACTGCTTAACTCTCTTATCATGGACGGCATTAACTCCTTGTTAGATGGACTATTGGTTGTTACTTGTTACATGCACATTGAACATTAACTCCTTGTTAGATGGACTAATTAACTCTGTATTAATGGACAACAGTAACTCTAAGTTAGATGGACTGCTTAACTCTCTTATCATGGACGGCATTAACTCCTTGTTATATGGACTATTGGTTGTTACTTGTTACATGCACATTGAACATTAACTCCTTGTTAGATGGACTAATTAACTCTGTATTAATGGACAACAGTAACTCTAAGTTAGATGGACTGCTTAACTCTCTAATCATGGACGGTATTAACTCCTTGTTAGATGGACTATTGGTAGTAACTTGTTACAAGCACATTTAAGATTAACTCTTTGTTAGATGGACTAATTAACTCTGTATTTATGGACACAGTAACTCTTAGCTAGATGGACTGCTTAACTCTCTAATCATGGACGGCATTAACTCCTTGTTAGATGGACTATTGGTAGTAACTTGTTACAAGCACATTTAAGATTAACTCTTTGTTAGATGGACTAATTAACTCAGTATTTATGGACAATAGTAACTCTTAGTAAGATGGACCCATCAACTCTCTAATCATGGACGGCATTAACTCCTTGTTAGATGGTCTATTGGTTTTTACTTGTTTCATGTACATTGAACATTAACTCCTTGTTAGATGGACTAATTAACTCTGTATTAATGGACAACAGTAACTCTTAGTTTAATGGACTGCTTAACTCTCTTATCATGGACGGCATTAACTCCTTGTTAGATGGACTATTGGTTGTTACTTGTTACATGCACATTGAACATTAACTCCTTGTTAGATGGACTAATTAACTCTGTATTAATGGACAACAGTAACTCTAAGTTAGATGGACTGCTTAACTCTCTTATCATGGACGGCATTAACTCCTTGTTAGATGGACTATTGGTTGTTACTTGTTACATGCACATTGAACATTAACTCCTTGTTAGATGGACTAATTAACTCTGTATTAATGGACAACAGTAACTCTAAGTTAGATGGACTGCTTAACTCTCTAATCATGGACGGTATTAACTCCTTGTTAGATGGACTATTGGTAGTAACTTGTTACAAGCACATTTAAGATTAACTCTTTGTTAGATGGACTAATTAACTCTGTATTTATGGACACAGTAACTCTTAGCTAGATGGACTGCTTAACTCTCTAATCATGGACGGCATTAACTCCGTGTTAGATGGACTATTGGTAGTAACTTGTTACAAGCACATTTAAGATTAACTCTTTGTTAGATGGACTAATTAACTCAGTATTTATGGACAATAGTAACTCTTAGTAAGATGGACCCATCAACTCTCTAATCATGGACGGCATTAACTCCTTGTTAGATGGTCTATTGGTTTTTACTTGTTTCATGTACATTGAACATTAACTCCTTGTTAGATGGACTAATTAACTCTGTATTAATGGACAACAGTAACTCTTAGCTAGATGGACTGCTTAACTCTCTAATCATGGACGGCATTAACTCCTTGTTAGATGGACTATTGGTTGTTACTTGTTACATGCACATTGAACATTAACTCCTTGTTAGATGGACTAATTAACTCTGTATTAATGGACAACAGTAACTCTAAGTTAGATGGACTGCTTAACTCTCTTATCATGGACGGCATTAACTCCTTGTTAGATGGACTATTGGTTGTTACTTGTTACATGCACATTGAACATTAACTCCTTGTTAGATGGACTAATTAACTCTGTATTAATGGACAACAGTAACTCTAAGTTAGATGGACTGCTTAACTCTCTAATCATGGACGGTATTAACTCCTTGTTAGATGGACTATTGGTAGTAACTTGTTACAAGCACATTTAAGATTAACTCTTTGTTAGATGGACTAATTAACTCTGTATTAATGGACAACAGTAACTCTTAGTTTAATGGACTGCTTAACTCTCTTATCATGGACGGCATTAACTCCTTGTTAGATGGACTATTGGTTGTTACTTGTTACATGCACATTGAACATTAACTCCTTGTTAGATGGACTAATTAACTCTGTATTAATGGACAACAGTAACTCTAAGTTAGATGGACTGCTTAACTCTCTTATCATGGACGGCATTAACTCCTTGTTAGATGGACTATTGGTTGTTACTTGTTACATGCACATTGAACATTAACTCCTTGTTAGATGGACTAATTAACTCTGTATTAATGGACAACAGTAACTCTAAGTTAGATGGACTGCTTAACTCTCTAATCATGGACGGTATTAACTCCTTGTTAGATGGACTATTGGTAGTAACTTGTTACAAGCACATTTAAGATTAACTCTTTGTTAGATGGACTAATTAACTCTGTATTAATGGACAACAGTAACTCTTAGTTTAATGGACTGCTTAACTCTCTTATCATGGACGGCATTAACTCCTTGTTAGATGGACTATTGGTTGTTACTTGTTACATGCACATTGAACATTAACTCCTTGTTAGATGGACTAATTAACTCTGTATTAATGGACAACAGTAACTCTAAGTTAGATGGACTGCTTAACTCTCTTATCATGGACGGCATTAACTCCTTGTTAGATGGACTATTGGTTGTTACTTGTTACATGCACATTGAACATTAACTCCTTGTTAGATGGACTAATTAACTCTGTATTAATGGACAACAGTAACTCTAAGTTAGATGGACTGCTTAACTCTCTAATCATGGACGGTATTAACTCCTTGTTAGATGGACTATTGGTAGTAACTTGTTACAAGCACATTTAAGATTAACTCTTTGTTAGATGGACTAATTAACTCTGTATTTATGGACACAGTAACTCTTAGCTAGATGGACTGCTTAACTCTCTAATCATGGACGGCATTAACTCCTTGTTAGATGGACTATTGGTAGTAACTTGTTACAAGCACATTTAAGATTAACTCTTTGTTAGATGGACTAATTAACTCAGTATTTATGGACAATAGTAACTCTTAGTAAGATGGACCCATCAACTCTCTAATCATGGACGGCATTAACTCCTTGTTAGATGGTCTATTGGTTTTTACTTGTTACATGTACATTGAACATTAACTCCTTGTTAGATGGACTAATTAACTCTGTATTAATGGACAACAGTAACTCTGAGTTTAATGGACTGCTTAACTCTCTTATCATGGACGGCATTAACTCCTTGTTAGGTGGACCACTCTGGTTGTTACAAGCACATTTAAGATTAAGTCTTTGTTAGATGACGGCATAAACTCTTAGTTGGACTGCTTAATTCTGTAATCATGGATGGCATTTAACTACCAATAGTCCACCTAGCAAGGAGTTAATGCTGTCCATGATTAAAGAGTTGAGCAGTCCACCTAACTAAGAGTTCATCTTTAATGTGTTTGTAACAGTTAACTCTTTGTTAGATGACAGCATTCACTGTAAGATGGACTATTGGTTGTTACTGGTGACAAGTACATTCTTTGTTGTTAGTATATTTCACTAAATACGTTTGGGGTAAAAAATGACCCCAGTATAAGACCCTCAAAACAAAGGAGATTTAACTCTAAGCTCACTAGAATAGTAAGCAAATGGTTGTTACGCTCAATTCCGGATGTCATATTGAACATGTGTGGGTTTCTACCTATATCCATATATGGAATAATAATCTGGGGTCATATTTGACTCCAAACATCATTTAAGGGTTAACAATGGCAATTTTCAGACCAAAAAGGCTTGTGCATAGGGATAAAGAAGACAACAGTTCTTTTTCAAAGGATTTTTATTATCAGTGATTTCCCCTTAAAAATACAACAAATAAACTTATCCTATTGCAAGTGAAGTTACATCTTTTCTCACAAGAAAGTTTTTCAACAACGCTTATTTAGTGTGAAATATCAATTTTGTTCTAGCTGAGCTGAGAGAAATCTTATATTACCGAAGTATTTAAAGTATCCAAAACAAATAAAACATACATTACAAACTATCAAAACAGTATTATATTTGAAATACGTTATGGTCATTATACTGCTTGTCCCAAAACCATTATATGATATCCTTCACACTTTCAACTGAAAAAAATCAATGAACCTATGTTAACACATGACAACATGGCAACAATCTCATCCAGTGCAGACAGGTACCAAATTGTAAAACACTGGGGTTACGTAAATTTCCTTGATATTTTTGTTCCTACACAGGAAGAAATTTTGTTTTACATTTTTGTATTAAAAAAAAACACGTAAAAATCTAGGACATCATTGTTATTAAATACAATATCAAAATATTTAGACATATTAAAGAAGGATCATTCCCGTTAATATTGTCTGGAGGGGGGCATTTAATATCTTTTTAGTCAAAAATATATTTGTGGGTGATTCTTTGGAGACGGCGTTTATTACGTCGAATATGGTATACATAAATTAATTTCCATCTAAAAAATCAATTAACAAAAGAAATGGTATACTGTTGCCTGTAGTAACCTCTATTACAAGCTCTTTTCAACAAAACTGTTCATGAAAAATGTAAATCATCTAACAGGAATATGACATGCATTCTTTGCATTTGAAGACCTTAAAATGAATAACAAAATGTCACTGGGTGAAACAATACAAAACTAGTGTTTTTACTCGTAAAAACAGATGTCTCCCCCTTCCCCCAATTCTCAAAATCTTACAACAAATCTCTTTTTCTGTATATTCTTATATTTTCAATTGAATTTAATTTGTTATCAACAATTCAAAGTCACAGTTATATTAGAGTTTTGCTCTTTATAAGCACAAAGTCAAAATTGCTACTATTGACACATAATTGTTTTTATAAAACTATCTCTAACCCCAAAAGGCACATCTACATGATATGGAGAGACAGAATACCAAGTTTGGTGATAATTGGTCAAATAGTTTCAGAGATCTGTTCCGGAAACGAACACTACCCTTGAAATAGACTAAGTCTAAATCGTTACCATGGAAATAAATTTATTTTATAATTTTAAAAAATCTTTAACCCCCAATAGGGGTAATATGATATGGAGAGACAGAATACCAAGGGAACTCAGCTAAAACCAATATGTCTCCCGACCCTTCGGGGGGGGGGAGAGAAATAAGTATGTATGAAATGGCCATGTGTGTCACCTTGACCTAAGACTTTCAATTCTTCAAAACCTCGGGAATACTTGCAAGCAGCATTGTATAAAAGTACAATAGTGCTTGAGAAAGTTTCTTCACATGAAAGAACAAGACTGTTCTCAGACTTAAGGGAAAAACATTGCAACTAATAAGTCCACCATATAAGCAACCGCATCATCAGAAGTATCAAACAGAAATTTGAAATATCTTTCATACGTGGTAACCTCTATTACAAGCTCTTTTCAACAACACTTTTCATAAATAAAGTAGATCATCTACCAGGAATATGACATGCATTCTTTGCATTTGAAGACCTTCAAATGAATAACAAAATGTCACTGGGTGAAACAAGACAAAAGTAAGCATGAAATGGTCCATGTGTTTCATCTTCACCTAAAATGTATATATTTTTCAAAACCTTGGGAATACTTGCAAGCAGCATTGTATTCATCAAGTACAATAATAATAGTATAATAATACATCAATACATAGGAAAATGATTTACTTCATGATGCAATGATTTTCATACATGCTTAAACCATACTCTTAGTCTGAAATTAAATAAAACTAGATGGGAGTTTGCGGGAAATCACAAAATGCAGAGCAGCCGCGAAACTGAGAGACACTCCTTTCCATGTTCCACCTCTCCACTGTTACAATAAAGTGGGAATTTATTAATAAATAGGGCTAACAGATCCTGATGACAGTGACAATGTCCCAGATAAGGAACAATAAACCACTTTCAAGACAATCCAGAGAAAGAGGGACATCAGGTGAAAACTTTGTCCCTTACTGTGTGTATACCAATACACATACTGCGAAATGATAGGATACAATACAGGCCTTTTATCGCTATACGATACTGTATTGCCATATGTTTATACCGTCGTTAATAAATATGCTCCAAAAGACAACTGAACTGTTGTTTGATTTAATTACACTAACTAAAGTAATTGCTCTCTATGTCCAACCAAGCTTCCTGAGAATCCTCCCAAATTTAAGAGCCTTTAATACAGTTTGGATCCTTTAACAAGTCTACACAAACTGAATACACAGTTGAAATACAAGCACAGGGGTACATTTCATCAACTACATTCAATTTAGAGAATAGATGACTTTCATATTAAATGTAACAAGCAGAGTCGGCCATATCCCCCGCCAAATGGGAAAAGTTTAAAATACATTAAACAATGATTGTGAAACTATTCTTACACTTTCATTGTTGATACTTTAATCTATTCATTCACACTGTAACAGGTGTTCCACATACAAAGTTTGATTGACCTAGGCCTTATAGTTTTTGAGTTTTGGTCCGGAAACCAAATTCTAAGTTGTGTTTCCATGGAAACGGCCAAAAATAAAAGTCTGAAGTTTAAAACCCCAAAAGGCACAATGGGACATGATGTTTGTTCCTCATAACAAGTTTGATTGACCTAGGCCTTACAGTTTTCGAGTAATGGTCCGGAAACGAATCCGGGACGGACAGACGGACGGAGCCCATTTCTATATCCCCCGCCAACTTCGTTGTGGCGGGGGATAATATTGTTTGATACACTTACCATAATTTTGAAAGGATTGACATTTTACAACCTTACAACACAGTGAAAACAATTGACTTGGAATGACTAATCTTGTTCTTGATAAAGTCAAACTAGTCTAGCCCTTTGGCCAAGTCAGGTGCAGTTATGTAACCAACATATCAAATTACAACTTTCTTGTTGATATAAACCAAATTAGAGCATCATAGCACAAAAACTGTCCATGCTATCAAGGAATTGAGATTTTGTAAGTCGTGACCTTGACTATGAAAATGAACGACCTTGACTATGAAAATGTACATGTCAAAAGAGCCAGAGGGAGTTTTTACGCATAAGAGAAGTCTCTCCCTTTCCCCAATTCTCAAAATCTCTAAAGAATTGTCTTCCTCTATATATTCTTTGATTTTTAAATTACCTTTGTTTTTTTGCTCAGAAAACAAACACTATCTTCAAAAGGACAAAGTCCAAATGACAGCAACTTTGCAAAAATCTTGTATGGTGGGCATAAAAACAGATGGCAAAAGTGTTATGTCAATGCTCAACGTTTCAGCATATTATTGACTTTTTTTTTTATGGTCTCCCATCCCCTCTTGCACAACTTTCCCTTTGCAGCCACGGACCTCTCAATTGCCAATCTACATTCGGCTTGGGTTGGGCATGTGCGCAGTGGCACCTTCTTGAAATATTCGGGCAAATATTCCCTCAGTTCTTTCTCTTCAGCGGCGTCCCAGCGTAGTCTCGTAGCTGCATAAAAATGGGGAAATTTTAACACATAAAAAACCCAACAAAATTAATAAAGGTTTTCACTTGACATATGAAACACCACAGTCTTGTAAGCAGATTTGAATTCAAAATCAGATCTGACATATAAACGATTATAAATTAAATGTGTCCTCAAAAGGTAATCACATTGAATCATGGAAAATACAGATATTCAAATAGTCTAAATTATTTATCTCATTAACAGGTTATTGGCACAATAATTTTTTAAGTTTTAATCAGGTAACTTGGAAAAATATTCAGCTTTGGTGGAACAGTGGTTCTGGATAAGTAAAAAAAAGAGCTCATCAGGGTTAAATATTAGTTGCATGTAGGTTAAAATTTAGTTATTGTCTTTAGTTGAGATAAAGGAATCGATGCCTCGATGATTAAAGAGTGTGTATAAATGATTTCAGCTCTCTGGACCATTTAATTCTGGAGGAGATGACAATAATTAGGGGTGACTATTGACCCCTGAGGGACTGTCACCATAGCAATAGTCTATTGCAACCTATCTGAACAGACACCAAAAACGACTGGAAGTAGATTTATGAAAGTGCTGAATAAAATATACTGACAAATCTGTGGAATAATCATGAATGAAACAGTATTAGTCATTTTGAACAATAAGCAATTAAATTCCTCATGCTAAAATTGCATCTTCACTCGTAGAATGAAACATTTCAAATAACCTGCAAAGATAAATGTGTAAAAATGGTAAATGCATGTCCAAATTAGGGAAACATAACACTTTTGATTTTATCGATAGTTAGCCTTACTATTGTGATAGCGATGGTCTTTTTATGTTTCCTATCGATAGTGTACTATTGGCAAGCTAACTATCGGGATATATCGATAGTTTTTTAAGCTCATGGCTATGACTTTATATTTGGGGTCAGAGGGTCACAAAATCAATAAATTAATATCCTCATTAAAGAAGGTGGTTGTACACAAGAATAAAGCTCTCTAGCCAATGTCAGTGGGTCTGGATAAGAAGGTTGAAATAGGTTTTTAGGTCGTGGCCCTGGTGACCTCTTATTTGGGGTAAGAAGATCCCCCGATCAAGATCCCCATTAGCCAAGGTGGCTGCAGACAAGATTATAGCTTGGGAGAAAGAAACGATATAGGTTTTTAGGTCATCATCCCGGTGTTGCCCTGCACATTAAATTTCAACTCTTAACCGTATGGAACGTGAGAAGAAGATGGTTTTTTAAATTGTGACCCCTGTGAGCCTATTTAGTGACAATTAAGAATCCCCATTGGCCAAGGAATCTGCACAGATTATTTGTTAACTCTATGGGCCTTTTGGAACTTGAGAAGAAGATAAATTAGGTTTTTAAGGTTGTGACCCCTGTGACCCTCTTTTGGGTCATGGGGTCACTATAGTAACAAATTAGAATCTCCATATGCTAAGGTTCCTGTACACAAAATTTCAGCTCTCTAGTGTATATGGTTCATGAGCAGAAGTCGAAAGTGTCAAAAGTTTACGGACGACGGACGGACACCGGGCCATGCCATAAGCCGATCTGCTCTTTCAGACCTGATGAGCTAAAAATAGAGCCATGGGCCCTGTAGCTCATAAAAATATTAGGTACCTTCCCATAAAATTTCAGTTATGGGGTAACAGTGGTTTTTGAGAAGCCGAAATTGTCAAAAGACGACGGAGGCCGGACCATGCCATGAGCCCATCTCGCCTTTATAGGCCCGATGAGATAAAAAATGGAGCTATGGTCTCTGCAGCTCAGATATTTTACATTGTTTGATATGTTTTTATAAAAATAGTCATTTCAAAAGAATCAATTCTTCTGGTTCTGGTGAAGGACAAAAATGTAAAAAAATTACAGACGTCTGACGCGGGCACATGCCATAACCCCATCTGGCCTTTACAGTCCTGATGAGCTAACATGTGAATGATTACGGACGACGAAGGCCCATGCCTTAAGCCCAGCTGGCCTTTACAGGCCTGATGAGCTAAAAATTGAAAATACCTACTGGTACTCCGTTTTCTCCTCCACTCTGCCGGTTCAGCAAACAAGCTAGTTGTATCCTCTCCGTCAACTGCAAAAATATAAGTTATGTAGATGACATGTTCATTAGTATTACCTTTTTATCATAGTGTATGTTGGAATTATTTTCCATTGATTGGGGCAAATACGCTGTCTTTGGAGTTAAATTCCATGATGGTGAAAACAATAAAATTTCACAGTTTATTTTTTAAGCATTTGATGCATCTCATACCACAGGATTTTATAAATTTATTTAAATTTTACAGAAAATACATTTATACATTACGAATAGTATTTCTATTAAGGAATTACAAACTTGTTTGGTTGTTTTAAGCTTTATTAAATACATTCTGTACTAGAAGCACCAATCATTAACATATTACTTATTAGGCATTATGAAGCTTTAAATGGGATTTACCTGTCAAGACATCTGGAACTGATTTGTGCACAACCTTGTCAGCATCTTGGTCAAAGTCATCGGATACAATATCCTCGAAGATTTCTGTAAGTATGAAAAAAATTTGATTACAAATATCATTAAACATAATCAAATTAATAATTTTGAATATTTATTTTGAATTTCCACCCGTGAATATCGATAAATCGATATTCATTGTATTACTTGACACCCGCAAATTTCAGTGTTAAAAAACCTCCGGATAACGCAGTCTGTTTTAAACTTAATAATACCCACCGCAACTTCGTTGTTGCGGGGGATAATAAATAACATTAAATAAATAGCAGTAGCTTTGCATGTATTGGAGTCGCTGAACGCTGTAATAGAGATTTAGTTCATACCTGTATAAACTTAAATTTTGTGACGTCACAGCATATTTAGCCACGTTCCCATGACGAAACTATTATGCACAGAAATAGTGCAGTTCTAAATTGTTGCAAATTTGTATTTTATGAGCAATAAAACATTTTGAAAACATCAAGTGTGTGGATATTTATTTATAAGAATTGACTTTATGAAGTGTATAAACACACTTCTAACAATTAACAACAGTTACCACCAATTAAATATCAAACTAAAATTACCATCTAGTTGAATTTCATCCATCCTTTTGCTAGCATACTTGCTGGTTAGATTGTACTCTTGAATTAACATCAGCTTTGCTATGTCAATCCTTTCAATCAACCCACTGGTTTGTCTGTAGAACTGGTCATGTACTTTTTGGGTGTGTCCCAGATGACGACAAAGATTTTTCATCTCCTGCTCATTCAGACTCATGACCTAAAATTGTAAAAGAAATGCAATGTTATAATTCATTCATTCAAATAATGTTAACTAACTATGCATGTTATTTCCGTCAGAAAAATATGTTTAAGGGTGATACCAGGAACGGCTTAATTAATAATCTGGTGATAATTGTCATTTAGCTTGCAAATTCCTACTTTGTGCTGTAAAGAGGACTTCCTTTCAATTTTGCCAGCAATGATGCTTTAACAATACAGATATAATATGGGACCATCTGTTAGTAACTTCATAACTATTAGTAACTTAGTAAATGTTCCTGTTTCATAACAATTCTACTTAAATAGCAAACATGGGTGTTGAAAGACATCTTTTCAGATTTCAGCAAATGTATAAAATATTACATTGTCAATACTGTGTTAACAACTAGGAGAATTTGCAAATGGGCAAATTTGTACAAATTTATCATATCTCGTAACCTTGACCTTTGACCTTCAAGGTCACACACTCAGTGATCATGTTTCATTGTGCATGATAATAATATAATGAGTTTAAGTGTTAACTAGAGTAAAAACAGATGTCTCCCCCTTTCCCCAATTCTCAAAATCTTACAACAAATCTCTCTCTGTATATTCTTTGATTTTCAATTTAATTGAGTGTCACAGTTATATTAGAGTTTTGCACTTTATAAGGAACAAGTCAAAATTGCTGCTATTTACACAAAAAAAATTTGTCAAAAAATCTCTTACCCCCAATAGGCACATCTACACTATATGGTGAGACATTATGCCAAGTTTGGTGATGATTGGTCACATAGTTTAAGAGATCTGAAACGAACACTACCCTTGAGAAAGACTAAGTCCAAATCGTTGCCATGGAAATTTAAAAAAATAATTTTTTTTAAAATCTTTAACCCCAAAAGGCACATCAACACTATATGGAGAGACAGTATATCAAGTTTAAATCTCATAGGTGTAATTTTCGTTAATTTTGTCTTGAGAGGGGGCGTTTAGTAAAAAATGTAGTTGGGGGGCGTTTATTAGAAGGGGGCGTTTATTACGTGGAATACGGTAAAGCTTTTTTGCAAAACCATGCTTAAGTTTTGACCTCACTGTGACTTTGACCTTCGACGAATTTAAGCGAGTTTCCTTTCAAAATTTTATACTCCTCTGTAGTATATATTATATGCCAAATTAGAACCTCATAGCACCAAAAAACATTCAGGTTATCATGTTTACAAGGAATTTTTTAGAATTTCAGTGGTCGTGACCTTGACAAATTGCCCAGGGGTATAGGTAAAAACCTTTGTATATGAGTTCTTAAACAAAAAGCGGCGGCAAGTGCACAAAAACTGATAGTAGTCCCGACCTAAGTCAGGGCTACTAATTAGTACAATGATCAATCTACAGCTACCTGTGCAATAGTAGCTGTATGTTTCCTCAAATTTGTGGCCAGTATTCTGCTCGGGTCCTTCAAGGGCAGCCTGGTTTTAACCTCATTGAGAGCTGTCCCGGCTCGAACAACGGAGGATGCTGTTTGAATATATTGAAATATGCAAGTACTGGAACTTAAATTTTTTAATATTATACAAGTATTGGAACTTAAATTTGGATTATTTGATTTTCCATCATAACTCTTAAGTTCCTTCTGTTTAGTCAGATGACCATTACCTACATATCCATTACCATTTAAGTCAGTGTTGTCATAATTGTTTTAAATGATAAACATGTGAAGCTCTTAAAATCACTTCCATTGTTCTGACAACAAATATCAAGTATGAATAGCATTACATTTTCTGAGCAGTTATTTAAGTGATAATATAGCAATTAAGGAACTCCTAAATAAATAAAATTCTGTACCCTTGTTTGCAAACAGGAAATTGTTCTCTGCTGAGACACCTGCTTTCTCGCGGATTTCCGGATTTGACAAGAACTCCAACATCTTACGAGCCTCTGCCGGTACTAGTAATGGAACCCCTCTTCCAGTCTGAAATTTATAAATTTATATGCAAGATCTTTGTTATTTTGGTTACAATTTTAATGCCAAATTATATATTTTGAAATATATTCATTTAATAGATCTGTAATTATGTTTGTTTTTTTTAAAAACCATGTAATCCAAGATGGCAGTCTCTTAACATGCATGTGAATATACATATTTTAAAACAATATTGATATTTTCGTAACTTGATACATAGATTAATATACATTTAATACATTCATAAAACAGTTCAATAAATCATTTTATTTCAGATAAGATAAAAACGATAATCATCATATAGTTGCAATTATTTCAAAGGATTTAAAAGACCACCTAATTTTATCGGCTTTTTTTATTATTAATGTACATAATTTAAAAACAATACCTTCCCACGAATCTCAATGAGATCTTGTCTCTCAAGCAAAGCCTTTTCTACTTTGGTCAAGTTTTCCCTTAAGGCCATCTCAGTTTCGTCGATTGATGTCGATCTTTTCTTGTATGCATCCACACTGAAACCAAGCATACAAATTGTAAAGCAAAAATAGGTAAAATGGTATCATGATATCTATATAACTTAGTGGTAATATTGTGCTTCATTTGCAATTCGTAAGTGTAATATTGTTTTGACAGAAGCTTTCATTTTATTCTCATATACCATATACAGTCAAAGGAAAACTGCTGTAATCTGCAGGAATGCGGTAACCCTAAGCTTATCAGATGTTTGGAATAACTGCATGTCCCTGGACTGTATACAAAATATTATTAATCAACTGTCAATTGTATGAAATGTATACAGTCTTTCCGGCCTAAACCATACGAGTTGGCAACTGGGCCAATACAGGAAAAACAGGGCCAATACGAGACCAACTGGGCCAATACAAGTCTGAGCATGCGCAGTTGCACATTTTGTGGCTATCGCTTCAGAACTTTGATCAGTGCTATTTATTTTAAAATCTTGATTATAATTATTATATATTTTCGATGGAAATGAACACATTTGTATGTTGCAAGTAAGATTTTAAAAACTTAAATTAATAAAATTGTCATTAATTAAGTATTTCCGTCGAGGGCCAATACAACAGACCTCGGGCCTGCAACTGTGCCAATACGGAAATGATTAATAACATTATAACACACACAAGACAATTTAGTATTTACAGTCGCGCTAGTGTTTGCTTAACCTTTTTAAAATGTGATATTTCATCAGAAACTTGTACTTTAATTAACCTATCACTACCTGTAAATGTTATATGTAAGCGCAAATAATATTACCTAATGCTCTCGAGTTCCCCAGGCCGTCTCCTGTTATAGAGTAGAAGTCGACTTTCAGTCAGGACAACAACTTCCCGGAATTTCTCAGGACTTGGTTTGATGGTTCTGAGTTGCTTGACGAGGTACTTGGCAAGGCACACAATGTCATCAGGTATTGGAAGAGATTTTTGTTTGTTGAAGTTTCTTTCCTCAAGTAATATGCGTGCTCTCCTGTTAACTTTGAGTGTCCATTCCATCTGAACGAGTTTTAGAAAATCTGATGCTTCAGATTTGCCCTTTTCATCACATTGTTTGATGGAAAATCCAAGTTTTGCGCTCGCTAAACGGGCAACATCGTAACCGATCTTGATTGCGACACTTGGATTTATCAATTCCTCATGTTCATCCAATTCACAGGCTTTAATTGCACACTCGACTGCCATGTCAAAGAAAGCAGGATCAATAAAGTTTGTCATTGACAGTTCGGTGCCAGAAGCTTCTCTGAGCAAAAGAAGAAGTCTTCCGCATAGCCGCATGCGGAAACTTGTAAAAATTTTTCGCCTAAGTCTGTTCCCAAAATTTTTTAACAACCATAGCTCTCCCAACGCAACAATTAGGTCATCATTCTGTGCAATTTCAGTGACTGTGTCACTCTTCATGGATGGAAATACTTCTTTGGCCATCATTTTTGATGGTCTAGATTTGATTTGGCCTTTAAGAATTTTTGACTGAATCACCGTTGCTGACTTGCTGAACACATCCTCCTCAATTATGGCAGAACAGGTGTTTTTATGTTGAGTCATAAGTTTATAAAGGACCCATTCTCGGCAATAAGGGCATGGCCCGTATTTTGAACAGTCAAAAACTGATGAGTTCTTCCTCCTTCCAAGGATTATTTCTCCTTTCTTATTGGCGCAAACCTTCCTGTTATGGATGTCATTGCCCTTGTTTCGGAGTAAGGTCTGTTGTTGTAACAACTTTGCCTTATACTGTTTCTTCTCTTCTCCAAAGGATTCTTCTATTTTGATTTTTAATTCATGTAGTTCTCTCACTTCTTTCAGGGTCTTATGAGCATGTGCATAATGGGTTTGGATGTTTGTTCTCATTTCTCCACAAAAAAGGCAACAATGTCGTCTGTCGTAAGGCCGACCTGATTTTGAATTTTCATTCTTGTTTTTTTCATAACATTTGGTAAAAATCTCTGGATTGGTAATGTCCTTAAGACGATATTGTTCAGGCATCTCTGGATTGTCTTGAATGCGGTTTGTTTCAATCAGGTCATTATCACTTTCTGGGATATTGTCACTTTCAACAGGATCCATGGAGTCTTTCTCTGGATAGTCTTGAATGTGGTTCATTTCCTTCTGTTCCTGATCAATTTCAGGGACAAAGTCGCTGTCATCAGAATCTGTGGACTCCTCTGGATAGTCTTGAATGTGGTTTATTGTCTTCTGTTCCTGATCACTTTCTGGGACAAAGTTACCCTCTTGAGAATCTGTGAAATCCTTCTCTGGATAGTCTTGAATGTGGTTTATTGTCTTCTGTTCCTGATCACTTTCTGGGACAAAGTCGCTGTCATCAGAATCTGTGGACTCCTCTGGATAGTCTTGAATGTGGTTTATTTTCTTCTGTTCCTGATCACTTTCTGGGACAAAGTTACCCTCTTGAGAATCTGTGAAATCCTTCTCTGGATAGTCTTCACTGTGGTTTATTGTCTTCTGTTCCTGATCACTTTCTGGGACAAAGTTACCCTCTTGAGAATCTGTGAAATCCTTCTCTGGATAGTCTTGAATGTGGTTTATTGTCTTCTGTTCCTGATCACTTTCTGGGACAAAGTCGCTGTCATCAGAATCTGTGGACTCCTCTGGATAGTCTTGAATGTGGTTTATTTTCTTCTGTTCCTGATCACTTTCTGGGACAAAGTTACCCTCTTGAGAATCTGTGAAATCCTTCTCTGGATAGTCTTCACTGTGGTTTATTGTCTTCTGTTCCTGATCACTTTCTGGGACAAAGTTACCCTCTTGAGAATCTGTGAAATCCTTCTCTGGATAGTCTTCACTGTGGTTTATTGTCTTCTGTTCCTGATCACTTTCTGGGACAAAGTTACCCTCTTGAGAATCTGTGAAATCCTTCTCTGGATAGTCTTGAATGTGGTTTATTGTCTTCTGTTCCTGATCACTTTCTGGGACAAAGTCGCTGTCATCAGAATCTGTGGACTCCTCTGGATAGTCTTGAATGTGGTTTATTTTCTTCTGTTCCTGATCACTTTCTGGGACAAAGTTACCCTCTTGAGAATCTGTGAAATCCTTCTCTGGATAGTCTTCACTGTGGTTTATTGTCTTCTGTTCCTGATCACTTTCTGGGACAAAGTTACCCTCTTGAGAATCTGTGAAATCCTTCTCTGGATAGTCTTGAATGTGGTTTATTGTCTTCTGTTCCTGATCACTTTCTGGGACAAAGTTACCCTCTTGAGAATCTGTGGACTCCTTCTCTGGATAGTCTTCACTGTGGTTTATTGTCTTCTGTTCCTGATCACTTTCTGGGACAAAGTTACCCTCTGGAGAATCTGTGGACTCCTTCTCTGGATAGTCTTGAATGTGGTTTATTGTCTTCTGTTCCTGATCACTTTCTGGGACAAAGTTACCCTCTTGAGAATCTGTGGACTCCTCTGGATAGTCTTGAATGTGGTTTATTGTCTTCTGTTCCTGATCACTTTCTGGGACAAAGTTACCCTCTTGAGAATCTGTGGACTCCTCTGGATAGTCTTGAATGTGGTTTATTGTCTTCTGTTCCTGATCACTTTCTGGGACAAAGTTACCCTCTTGAGAATCTGTAGACTCCTTCTCTGGATAGTCTTGAATGTGGTTTATTGTCTTCTGTTCCTGATCCCACTGATCAGGTTCGCAACCGTAAGCAATGTCATTTGCTCTGTTGACATCTTTGACAAATTTGGCTAGGTATTTCTTTCCTCTCAGTTTTTCTGAAACCAAAAAATCAAAATTTGTAATGAATTCTCAAAACTTTGAAATCTTACTAGAGGATCGTTTGCGGGACCGCAAAATCAGAGTAGCCCCCAAACTGTGGGTATCGCCATTTCCTGTTCCGCCTTCTCAATAGTCACAATAGAATGGGTAAATTTATACAAACGTATCGTATCTTTAACCCATACCTTTGACCTTCAACATCACACAATCAATGATCATATTTCATTGTGCATGACAATACCGTAATGTTTCAAAGAGATAAAAATTCAAATAAGGCATATTTGCAAAACTGTGCTAATCTCGTGACCTTAATGTGTCCTTGACCTTTGGATTTAACAAAAACCCTTTCAAAATTTTGTACTTCTCCATAGTTGATATGTACCAAATAAGAGCTTCGAAGCACAAAATCTTTTCAAGTTATCATGTTTCCAAGGAATTTTTTAGTGTTTTCAGTACTCATGACCTTGACCTTTGACCTTGAATGTGAACATGTCAAACAAATTTCCCAGGGGTATAAGTAAGAACCTATGTATATGAGTTCTTAAAACCTTATTTGAAAAAAGTCATAGCCAATACAAATAGCGGCAGCGGCGGCTGAAAGTGCATAGAAACTGATAGTAGCCCCGACCTAAGTCGGGGCTACTAATTACTAGTATATAGTAATTATAATATAAATAGTGCAGATATGACACCATAAAGTGATTTATTAGTTCCCTTAGTTAGGGTTGCTTACATTGTCTTATTGTGGCTGGATGCTCCATAATATTCATATGTTCTTTTACTTCTTACATCAATCTAAGACATTCACTAAAATCAATCTAAATCATGTTAGTTCAAATAAATAACAAAACTTAATAAAACATTTGATTATTAAACTGATGTCCATAAGAAAGTATACCATTTTAAACTTTGAATTCAATGATAAATTGATTAACATTTCAGTTTCTACTAATCGATAGTAAACTACAATTTCGATTGTCTGATACAATTTTGAATTATCAGTAATCTTTTTTAACGATTTTAGTATGGCTTGAAATAGATATGACCAACAATATGATCAACTTGGCATGTCGGACAGTGCAAGCTTGTTTCTAATTGTTTATATTGAGACCAGTTGCCTTGCTAAATGTGTTTTAAACCTCTGGCTAATGCTATCGGTTAAAAACTAAATTTGCTAGCGTCAAATAACAATGAATCCCGAACAATTTACAAACACAAATAGTTATCTTATAAATAATTACTGGGCCAATTGACCAAGGATTTACGGCATGAGGGGTGAACAATTCCAATTAAGGCTGTGTATTGCCTCAATTTACGTATTGCAATACGTACCACAATATATTGCAAGATCATCTGACAATAGGATATTCCTCCAAAAACCATATTCTATTGCAAATAACACAAACATGTTGGATAAACTGGAAATATACTCCTTTTTGCAGTTTAATGACACTTCATAAAATGTCATTCAGATCTTCGACGATTTGTCGAAGCTATTTACATTGTTATGGCAAATATCACAAACCTCTACACTCATTTATAATACTGTCCATCACACATTCTAGAACTCCAAAGTAATCAACCTTCAACAATTTAGGTAAGTAAATGGTGCCTTTGACAAGATAAACAAGCAGACAGAGTCGTCTATATCCCCCGCTAGTGGACAAAGTTTGAACAAAACATTGATCATGTACTTTATTATTACAATCTTTTGAGTTCTGCTCTGGAAACAAAGTTCAATGGAAACGGTCAAAAATAAATTTTTGAAAAACTGAAAACCCCAAAAGGCACATCTACACATGTGACATGATGCTTGTGAAACATAGCAAATTTGGTCGAGCTAGGCCCAATAGTTTTAAGATCTGCTCTGGAAACAAAATTATAAGTTGCGTTAACCATGGAAACGGTCAAAAACAAAAAATAATTTATTTTGAATTTATGTTGCAATGGAAACGGATAAAAATTTTGTTTAATTTAAATTTTCAAGACATTGAAAACCCCAAAAGGCACATCTACACATGATGCTTGTTTTGTTGAGTTAGCTAATATTGTTTTTGAGTTCTGCTCAGGAAACAAAATCGGGACGGACGGAAGGAGCCCATTTCAATATCCCCCAACTATAGTTGGTGGGGGATAATGAAGAAATTTTACTTTAATATACAACTACATTTGTTTGTGCAATATATTGTGGTATGAAAATCGTATTGCAATACGCGTATTCCTCTGTATTGAAATATATATTGGTATTGTAATATATTTGCACAGCCCTAAATCTAATCCGATCAAAACCAACCCAATATCGTAGGATTCAAAATTTTACCACTGACCAAGATAATTAACTTGATAGAAAAATTGCAGATATCTTGCCCTGACTGTAGGTTTGACAAAATCTTGTCTCACATGTTGCATAAAAAATAACTTGGCACCAAAATGGTTCTGAATAAATCTGTATCATGGTATGAGGGCTATATATAATTTGATTGTTCTAGTTGGGTTGATTTAAATCAGATTGGAATAAGTCTGAATAACTCCATTTAATGTTACAAAATGTGAGTTGTAAGCAATTATTCATACTGAAATTGAATAAAACAATTAACAAGCAACAAAATCCAAAAACTAAGTTTACAAGTGTTAAACTGCATAAAGAACATCTTTCTCCAGCAATTTTACGTCAAAAAGTGACAGGGGTGTTAAGAAACCCATTTTTCATTGATTTTAAGACTAAAATGTTTTGTTGAAGTACATAAAACATGCACAATCATGCTTCCAGAATGACCGTCATTGTACATAATTATTACGGATAATTGAGTCAACCTATTAAACTTTTTCCCAATAAACAAATATAGATACCAATGATGGAGAAAGATGTTTTAAAATGAGTGGTTGTATACACTCAAATTGTAATATTGCAGCCAATACAAATTTAGGGCAACACTTGGCACAAGTAGCAATACAACACTGACAGTGCCAAGTTACTAACATAACACCTCTTGGCAACAGTAACTCAAGGCCAAAAAAAGCATGTGGTTCAGATTTCACTTCATATCCTTGCTTGTCCTCCCTAAACCAACAACACTTGAGAATTTTGCCAGTAAACTGGTAATGAAAATAGGATTGCACAGATGCCTGTAAGCATCGAAATGAAAAACACATTATGAAATGATTTGAAAGAATGTGAATCTGCCCTTGGCATTGTTCGGTAATTTAGAAAATCTGAACCACAGATGGGCCAAACTGTCCAAATCTTGGAAGTTTAAAAGTAACAAATTTGCATTTTACTTTTACTAGATTTTAGTATCAGATGTGTTTCCGTTGACTTGAATAAAATTATCCTTGATGAAGGCATAATACTTCTGTAAATAAGCAGAATAGGAAATTAGAATTAAATACGACCATCAATAATGAATACAATAATCTATTGATTTCACTAGCAAGTTGTCAAGGCTAATAGCTTATTATACTTGACATTTTTTTTTAAATGGTCATAAAATGTACAAGCTTTGACCTGTCCAAAGGATGCTTAATAAATAGAGCTGTGGGCTTATCAGCAATTGGCATTGCTTGATGTCGAAAAATGTCCAAGCAGTTTTTCAGAAGAGTAAATTAACATAACCTTAAAGTTAAAACAATGTCTACACTGAGTTAATTGTCTCATTGTATAAATTGGAAAATATTCAGATACAAAATCTCCAAATGCGCACTAGATTCATAGACTCCCCTGCACAAACTTAAAGTCTTTCCATCAAGGACAAGGTGTTTAACCCCTATAGCCACCAAGGTCAAATTGGTAACATGAAAACCAGAAAAGCATAAACAATTGATATTAATCAAAGAATTAAAAGACACCACAGTGGCACTTAATGTTATTGTCCAAATATTTAAGAGTTAATTTAACGGAGGGATAGCAGATGAGGGAAGAGAGAAATGGAAGTCCTAAAATTTATGAGTTAAACCTGTCCATAAATAGAGAGTTTGTGAAGTCACTGTTGTAAAGATACTAAGACATAAATCGAAGTTACTTTCCTGAATCCAAAAAATTGTGAGTTAATTTTGTCCAAGTACGTTAACATAGATTGCTAGCGGGCTATAGCTTTGGATGAGAAGTCCTAATATTTCAGCTACGGATACGCAAATTTTGACGATTAATAAGATTTTCAATTTCAGGACAATCCTGAATATGAAAAGACAGATTACAACATAATATTTTAGTTTCCTTTGGCATTTGACGTGAGACAGCAAAATGTTTGATGATGGCTTTTCTCTTTTGAAAGACAGTTTGAAATTATCATCTTTATCTACTTTGTCACTGAAGTATGGGTCTGTTACAAAACTAACTAAAAAGAAGGTAGGACATACGTTAAGAACAGTTTTATCTAAACTAACACTGATGGTAAAATTTTAAGCAACACCAATTGTTTTAAGAAGAAATTTTAGACAGCTGTGCCATGTCTAGATAGGTTGAGGCTGTATAAACGAATATGAGAATATGTGTTTAAACATTATGTATCTCAGTATGGAACATACCATTTTATTGATGTCAAACAATACAAAAACATTATTCTAGTTAAATCAACAAAAACTATGGCCTGAAATGTCTGCATATTTTGTTAAAGAAATGTCAGCATGACATCAACTAATATACTTCATGTTAAATGGAAGTATAGAGTGTCTCTAAATGTAATCCTCACATTTTCTCTGGAAAAGCTACTAGGTATATCATTATTGCATTTATTCATTATCGTAGGTCTAAGACATTTTACCAATATATGCAAATTGGTACATTGTCTTAATTAACTTGTTCAAGTTCACAAATTCTTTCAATAACATTATTTCCATTTGTCGATCTGCTTTAATCACATTCCCAAACGTGACATGTTAAATCCGGTGTCGTTTTAAATTTAATCATTCATATGTTAAGGATGAAACGTACCTTTCTCTCTCATCGAAGTAAGCAATGGTCACTTTTCCGTCATGACTGTCCAGGATGTCCAGGATGAAACCTGGCCAATATACCCCATTTTGGAGAGGGCACAGCACCAGATCTCCTAAAATTATTAAAAATATATTAAATAGGTACATGCAGTGAAATAGAAAATGACATATACTATATGTCTTCTTATAGAAGCCATTCACTTCAAGCCAGGGTGTAAAGGTACCTAGACTAGACAAGGGCTCCTCGGTCTATAATAGGGGCCCTGTAGAAGGCTTAAATCACAAATGTTTTGTTTTCAAAAATATTTCAAAAGACACCAACATCTAAAACTTCAAATTAAAAAGGATGGGGTCCCAAATAAGAGTCTGGGACCCCTTGATGTTAACAAGGACCCGGAACCATGTTAGAATTTTTTGGTATACTATTGAGGCTAAAACATCCAATAAAATTTAAGCATATTATCGCTCGACAGTAACATTTCATATGAAAGACAATGAAATAAAATCGGCTTTGGGCATAATTACTGAAAATATGAGCATTCAAAGTTTTAATACCTGGAATGAATTTTGTTGGCGCTTCATTCACACAATCAGGGTGAAATCCTGAAACTGCAAATAACGTTGAAATTAAAGAAATGAATCCTGGCCAAATACACCATACTAGTATTCAAGGGAAAATAGCTCTGAATCTGACATTAGTAAAAATAAACAAATATGTGTTGTGAAACTTTTTATAGAAAATGACCCTTAAGTATGCTTCTGAGGCTGAAATATCCCGTAAGATTTAAACAATTAAAATTCAACAGCAACATTCATCATAAAAGACCATGGAATAACATTTAAAGCCATTCAGCATGAACTGCAGGGGTAGAGGATAAAAATTCTATACTGGCCCGAACAGCACAGAAGTCGACTAATGTTAATCAGTTAATTGTGCTTGAAAACAATTTTCATTAGCCCGTCCGAATTTTCACTAGCCTCGGACCAGCGGACCAGTGCGAGTGTTGAACCCTGTGAAAATTAAAAATTACTTGAAATTGGAGCATTTGAGTTTACCTGATGCATCTGTTCTTTTCCTCTTACAATCTGTGGGATCTGCAATAAAAAATCAACTCGAGTGACAATATAATTGTGTGTTTCATTGGGCTAAAAACTTTTTAAAAATATGCTATTTATACCACTTTAAAGAGACAGATTAAGTTTATTGTTGGCCCCACTGGCTGACCCCGGATCTGTCTGGGATAACAAGCTCTTTTTGTTGGCTTCACTGGCAGACCCCGGGCAGCCTTGCTTGCCAATATGTGGAACCAGAATCAATTCAGCCACTGGTGCCATAAGTGGTAACAAAATATTCAGTTAAAGGGTTAAAACATAATAATTCTGAATTATCAAACAAACAAAAAAGAATTAATGTTGCCACAATAATAAGGACACACTGGCCACATCTATCTAACCTTAAACCAAAATTGAAATATTTGAATATTGTTTTCTCCAAAATGCAATGTCTGCGGTAGAAAACAGCAATTAAACAGTATTTCGGATTCATGTTTAAACAGGATATTTAATACAAATTCATGAATTATTCTGAATTAAAAAAAAGAAAAAAGAAATAATTTTGCCACGATAATAAGGACACATTGGTCACAACTAGCTAACCTTAAGCCAAAAGTGAAATATTTGAAATTGTTCCAAAACTTATCATATTGTTTATTATTGCAGTCTTTCTTAAAGCAACTTAACATTAGTAACTAATTGAAATGTACATAAGATTTACCATTTGAAACACCCTTCCGCTTGCGTCGTCTGGGCATTGTGGAACTGAAAAAAAGATTATTACAGTTAGAATCTCGAATGATTTAAGCTTAATTTAAACAGGAGGTAGCACAAGGATTGCAGCTATTCAAGATATTATATTATTTTTTTATATCATCGAATCGTCAGATTTCAATCATGTGTTTTCAGTCAGTCATTTGGATTCTCACTTCTGACGTTATTTAAAGAGATATTTCATCTGGCATATTTTTATTCGGAAGGTTGATACTTACACGTGTGTAGGAAAAGGTCATGTGTAGGAAGTAGGTAATGTAGGAAAAGGTTTTATATTAAATTTTAATAAGTACATTGTGGCAAATATATGAAAACATCAGGTTCGTAAAGCAAATTCACTAATGTAAAAAAATCTAAGGAATAAAAATGTAATTTCAATAAAAGGTACTGTCCAAAGTCTCTATTTGTCTCCAGTTGATTTACACTATGACATGCCCCTATAACAGGAGGTTTATTGCTGTTCTATTAGGGTTTTTTTCAAAATGAATGGAAGTTCAGGGTTAGAAATTAACATTAGTCCTTCGGCCCGGGGCTAGTAAATTTTCGCTTCTGCTAGCCCTGTGGGTCTTTAAAAATTCCTGAATAATTATGATCGAAATACTCAAAGTATGTGAAGAAATTCTTGTCTATCAGCAACAATGGCATCAAATGTGAATGATTAAAAAAGGGAAAATACTTGCCATTCAGACTTAAAATGTTAGATCATTATAAGATGCGGGCTAGTGATACTTGTATTGGGCTAGTGAAAATAAAAGCTACTAGCCCTGCATTTGAAGTTAGTTTCTACCCCTGGCCGAAGGTACATATCTTTCAAAACAGTTAAAAACTGTTAATTTTTACTTTTTATTTTGTGGAGTTGTTCAAATTTTCATGAAATATTTTGTGGAAAATATGGGTGACCTTCCCGAGAAGCATTAAACAAAACATGTAACAGTAATTGATAGTATTTCTGTGAAAATTAGTTAAGTCTCTTTGCAAACCATATCAGTCATATTTTGGCAAATTTTATTCACAATTTGTTTTGGTTTGAAAACAATACAACTACAGGGACAGGACTATTCAGTTGAAAATATTACTTGAATAAGCCTTAGGGTTACAATGCATTATACTTAACTTTCTGTGTAATAAAATAACAATATATACATAACAGAGAATAAATGAAGTGACTGAAAACAACTTTATAGTTATGCTGTTGTGTTAAAACATTCTGTAAAAAAAACATTCTGTAAAATATTCTGCATCAGCATGTTACAGTATTTCAGACATTATTATTATGGTAGGGATCATTTATTTACATACTTTTTAAAATATGGGCTTGAATTCCTTATATGACTGAAAACCTATTAAACAAGCATGTTTACCTTATTCAGTTAAGTTTCATGTATGTCATCGTACGTGGGGAAAACATTTCATGTTGCTTGCTATCAAAATTAAACACTTCATGAGCGATTTTATTGTCGCCAAGTGCACACTTGCACACACGAAAATCTATGCCGTTGTTGAAAGTAAAAGCTAAGCCATTACTAAAACGTCTACAGTTTATCTCGTTTGAAAAACGCTGAATTATGTCATAGCCGACTTCGTGAAAAATAACAATCACACCCTTAGCTGGCATTGCAAGTTCAAATAGACAACTTAAAACACATGTTTCGACCACGTTGGGCTTGACAGTTGGTAACGAGGCAACTTGATGCATTATGGGATCAATAAATTATCCATTTTTAAGGGTTAACTACACAATAATACGTTCAAAAATATACATACGCGAGGAGGAATGTTCAGCAAAACATGGATGCCGCGAGAAACCTAATCGTTTATCTTGATTCCGATTGGCTCTCCTATAATCGGAAGTATCATGTTGACCAATCATGGATACGTTAACATGTGTTTTGCTTGTATCAAAATCGATAACGAAATCGTATTTCCATTTAAAAAAAATAATTGCTAATATACATATTCGGCGGATAGAATGTTTATGTCCACATGATACAAATATGTGGTCACCTAAGTATGACAGGTTTTATTTACAATAATATGGAGCGTGCTTTGAATGATTAGCTTACTGTGTTACAAAATGGCGTCGTCTGTGCCGAGGAGTCTAGCTTGTAGATTTTGATCATTTTTTATTTAGGCCTATCCACATCTTAAAAAATTAACTTTTGATTCTTCAATTCAATATAAGGGTTCCAATATAAATATTCAAGGCCACATTAAGAACTAAAATCAATGCTATTCAACACAAAATTATGATATCACAGACTAAAATCATATATGCTACTTACCACGCAAGTGGCGGTGATTCGACTGGCGACCGCGTGCGTTTCAAACCGGATCTTTCATCTGAGCATGCGTCGATAGAAATAGCGCGGGAAATCAGGCTAACTCACGCATAGAGTAACCAAGGAGTAACCAAGGGAGGTAACCCAAATTAAGTCTATAAACCATTAGGGACTGATTGTCATCCAAAATTATGAGTTACTCTTGTATATAAACAAGTTAAGACCTCAGTGTTCATTTGGCCAATTTTTGGAGGCCAGTTATGTGGTTAACACATAACTTTTTTTTAACTCAGAAATGTCAGACAGACACATAGATTAACTCTTAAATTGCTCTGGGAAGCACGGACGGACGCCGGACACCGTGCCATAAGCCCACCGGGCCTTTCAGGCCAGATGAGCTAAAAATACATCCATGGCAGTTTTTGAGTTCTGCTCCGGAAATGAATTATTAAGTTAGGTATCCATGGAAATGGTAAAAATTAAACAAATTAAAAATTGTGAAGAAGTTGAGAACCCCAAAAGGCACATCTACACATGATGATTGTTCCACACACCAACTTTCGTTGAGCTATGTCCTATAGTTTTCGAGTTCTACTCCGGAAACAAAATCGGGACGGACGGAGCCCATTTCAATATCATTTCAATTTCTCTCCCCCCCCCCCCCCCCCCCCCCCAAACAAAAACATGTAAATTACATATTTCGTTTGATACATCAATATCATTTTAATTTTTTCAAATTAAATTGGAATATTGTAAATGTCAGTACGAACTTTAACTGATTGATAACAAACAGTTGAAACTAAAGATTATTTCAATTATGGTTTAAATATCAACCTTGAACAGTCTTTGATGTGCTAGAATAATTTCAACTGTCAACGCAGTTTGCCATGCAAATACACAGCTACATTGAATGATGCAGTGTTCGTGGCACCTGTACCTAATGATATTCATTAAAAAAAAGGTCATATGAAGTTCACAAGTGTAAAACGTAGAAGGGGAATAAACAAGAGTGAATCTGGCCTTTTGTTGCACTCACTATTCTCCATGGCATTAAAAGAATAAACGTCGCATCTTTAAAACTAAACATATGTTATCTTATAGGAAGACTAATAAGCAATACATTTTTAAAATAGCACTGGTACTTGGAATGGCAAGGCACATATCGTTACCTTACACCTTATTGTTCACTATGCAAATCGTTCAACTTCATTCAAGTCATCCATCCATTACGATTATATCTAATGTTAATCAAGAACCCTTACATTCTTAAGCCATCGTTATGTAAACGTAATCATCTGTTCAAATAGTTTCAATGGCTGCTGACATATGATTGAGACGTCAATGGGAACTTAATGAACGAATATTATTTTATGCGCATCTTTCTTTGTTGCTTTATTGCAATTTATTCTGAGCCACATCAGATGCGTTGCTGTTGATTTGTTGAGAATGAGCTAATGCCATCTTTGACTGACAATGAAAGCAAGCAATCAATATCACTTGTTCTCTTGCTATACTCTGGGGACATCAACTATCTTGATTACTGTCACATCAAAGTTAACTGCATTTAAGTCCAGATACGCAATAGTGACCATTGAAAATGAGGCTAATTGCTCATCCGGTTTGAACATGCAATTACCCTTTGGATTGTATTAAGCTTCCAACCCTACACGATTCTCAATTTTTAAAATTTGATTTCATTCTCATCTCCAGTATCTCCTGAAAGAGGAGCTCACTATAGTAATTTCTTCCTTCGTAATCTTTATTACAAGTGAGCTACACGTCTTATTTCTGACACAAACTCATAGCAATGAACAATTGCAACACCGTTACCGTCCTTACAAAGCATGTTCTACGTTCTATCTTACATGGTAAGGATTACCTACATTCATCAGCATATACAAGAATTGTAACAGACATGCTTCATACCAGTGGGGCTTCACGTGTGTTATCAGATGTTTCTGACAATCAGGAATACATTTCAGCAGATGAAAAGAGAAGATACCGCTAAGTTTATAGAAGTCAAAAATAGAATCACTGCAGTGATGAGCGAGGCAACAGAGCAAATGTGCGATATGTTGGAGGATAAGGCTTCAAGAGAGTACCTTTCCCTGAAACAGACAACCATTTGTAAAAAGTTTGCTAATTAAAAATATACCAATTCTATTGATCATTAAGCTTAGTTCAGTTTATCTGTGGAAGGAAGGCATCACGATCTATTTTTAGCAAGGATAATGACCAGGTATCCACATGCTTTGTGCTTTCAGTTTGGACATAAATATGATTCTATCCAATATTGGTTTACATATGTACATGCTTCGCTGTTATGAATACATTATCAGTTCATTGAGTGCAATACATATGCATGTCTTATTGGCATTTGAAAAATTGGATAACTGATCGAGTGGAAGGTTGGCGTGTTGATTTGCTGCTGCTAGTATTGAATTAAATATATACATATACATATATGCCTGCGTCGCGCGGATAACGTTTACATGTAAAGTTTCTTTGATTTTCTGAAACTGCAGTGAAAAGGTATGCACTGAATTGGTACATGTATGCTCATTCAAGTGTAAAATGGTGTGTTCATTGGTCATATAATGTTTCCAAAATATGAAGAGGCCAAGCATGATTGGTTGAAAGTTTTTTTTACATATTCTAAATGTAATATAGGGTGAAATCCCAACTGTGTGTACAAGTTTGAACCGTCTGCGCCTCCAACCAGTAAGGCTCATTTAGCATTCGGACATCAGAGAACAGAGAGAAGAAACACTTGGTTATTAGAAAACAAAAAAGCATTGTTGAGGAGACAATTGATGCTGCAAAATATCATATTTATTAACACTTTTGCTCGATTTTCGTAGTTAAATTCTACAAACCTTTATTTATGAGAATATTATTGATAAAATAGAGTAGAAGAAATGTGTCTGTATTACCTTTGACAACTGAAATAATAACAATATTTAATATATTTTTAGAAAATAGCCTTGACATAAAAGTATATTTTTTTTAAATTGACTAAGTTGTAGAATATCAACTCAAATTATAAACTATGAGGTATTCTAAACTAAATTTAGTTTTAGTTTTATATTGCAACTAACAAATTTCTCTCGCAAGCCTTCTCTTTCGCTTGACAAGAATACACCTGTTTTGGTCATTTTAAAATTCATTTCAGACTTTTAAATTGTCAAAGACAGAAATGAACGATGAATTATTGATCACTTAGGTACAGAAACATCTGCCTCTATGATATTGACAGCACACATTATAAAGTACTGAAAAGGACTGACAATTGCCCTTGTTTGAAACTTTAATTGACATTATATATCGTATTTAAATTGTTAAAATGATGTGCATCCGATATAACATTTTAGCAACAGGACCAATACTGAATACATGAGGAGACACCGATGAAAATCATACCACTCGAGCATTTGACCCTACCATCGCCTCTACTGATCCACGTCTAGACAGCAGTACCACTCCACCAGTTCACAGCCCGGGAACACCCACACTCGATGAGAACCCCACAGATAGGCAGTTACACTTACGGCCAGAAACGTTGTAACTATATGATCTTTTTGGGAAACATTCCTTTCCCACCTATGTCCAATTGGAACCACACTATTGACGTGCATTTACAGAGCCCTGGACTGTCAGAAGCTCCGATGCCTTCCCCACCACGGTTCAACACTACCTCTACAGGAGGGTTTGATCCCTATAGATACCCGGAGCCACGCGCCATCATCTGGGAACTCATGAGCCCAAGTGCCCATCACCAGGACATCTTAACTACTTCCATGTTGTTCACCCTAACAGAGTCAGTGTTGTACTCATGAACTGTCTCTCTAGCAACCACCCGTTTCCACTCCTTTGTACCACCAATGGTCTGCTCAGTGTCAGTAACTCTTACACTATTCTGGGGGTCTCTCCCCCAACTTCGTGTTCTATTCTGAATTAAAATATTATACCTTTTCTCCAAACCACTCGTGTGTTGTCTCAGCTCTTGTCCCGTGTCGTTAACACTCCTAAAGCTACACGGGACTTTCACCGATAAAGGGTCCTACTCTTAGTTTTTGTAGCTGTATCTTGCATATATTATTTCATTATTTAACGACTGAGTGTTTAGTTTATCTAATTGACACCCTCACGTCTGCCTCCTGGGGACACCTACTTTATATATCTGCTTATATAAGTCGTGTCACGCTAAGGTAATGTGCCTACATCTGCCACACTCACTACACAACACCTAAATTCTATGTGTTTTCCGTAACATTAACCACCACTACTGTACTTAGAAAAATCACGTTTACTTTTCTTGTGAGATTATCACACTCTAAAACACCAGGTATACCTCTTGTCTCTAGTTTTCTCAACAGACTACTAGTCACCGGTCTTCCGTGTCTTCACTGTGCACTGTCCCGTAATGATACTTCACTCTCGGCTGCTTATCTGCACTCACATATATACTATTCACTCGTTATAATAGATCTTGATCTACGTTTCTCTCGTGAAGTGAACCTCACTGACACACACCGTTTACAGAACCTAGTCTCGTTAATTCTCTTTATATAAACCGTCTCACATCAGTGTTACGAGCATACACCTGCCATACAATCCACGACACAACAATATACTCTATGTGTTTGTATCTTTTTTTATGTGCAGATTATCACATAGACCACCGCACCTGAATTGAAAATCACATATTAATTTTCTATGATAGTCCCACACTGTCTTTCCACAGGTACTCTCTCTGTCCTCACACTAGTACATCTCCCTAGTCACCGGCCCTCACCATGCTCTGTTGTTACTGAATAAAACTCAATAACACCTTTTCTTAGTGCGTCCTCCCCACGCACAGACTATACAGTCTGTCGTTTTCTAAAAAAATAGAGCCATTGGCTCTGTAGCTCATTATACTTAATATACATTAACTAATTCAAAATGTCAACTTCTAGGTGAGAGGAACATCAAATAAGAAGCACTTTAAATGGAGAAGATGAAATAGGTCTTAACCCAGCAGGCCGGCGACGTGTTTGCTACGTCGCAGCCAGGTCGCATTGAGGTTGCCACGTCGCAGTCGCAGAGCGACGTCTTATTTACGTGGCAGTCACGTTACGTTCTTGTTCGGTTTTTCAGTTGGATTGACACGTCGCTGCGATTTTGGGGACAATCATATACCGTATACATTTTCGTGGTTTGAAATACGTTTGGGTAAAGCATGAAAAGGTTTCCCAACTTTTCCCGGCATATACATTAAATGATAACACTTAAATCAGTAGGACTACAGCTTATAACGGTGCGTCGTTTAACAAGCAGAATTTAAATAGTTCTACTAAATACTTGCGACTACTAATGACATTGCATGTGTTAGGTGAATTCTTTTTAAGTAATTGTCAATACTTCTTATTATTGAATAGCCTTTAACCGTCAGTTATCAATAGACTTTTCGCAGGTGAGGAGGTATAGCAAATAGTGATTACATATCATAATAGCCCGTCAAACGCAAATCATCCGGTTATAGTTGCATACTTTGTAAGGTTCAACTTTATTACTTATCGGGTTATGCTTTTAAAAAGTTACTTTTCAAATCAACAAAGCTTTCAATATCAAACAAACCCCAATGTTATTCGTGAGTTTTTCTTCAAAAACATGAGGTATTGAAAACTCATTCCGACTGTCGTATTAAAATCTGTATGTAAGAGGTTATCTTGAAAGCAGTTTAATTTAAACGTTAACACTTTTAACTAGGGACTGCGTACATATGTCAATAACGGAACCTTGAGAAATCGGACATGTACTACAACGAAAACAAATCTATGAAAATAGCATTTGTGACAACTGCGAATTGGCCAATTGGGTATACATGCTCTTCCAAAAATATTTGAAGGGAGAATAGATTGGGATATTAACCACGATAATGTCCATTTAAACGTTTTAATTATACAATTTCAATTCAATAATCATGGAAATATGTTGTTACAAAGTCTCTCAGCATTTTGACAGCACACTGGTCGATTAAGAAAGAAGAATACAATATAAAAGGTGTGTTCAACATTGTTATAAAATCATACATAGAAATTCATTTAACACAAAACAACATTGTGTAACTTTGTGATTTTAAAGGTGGTATCCTTTCTTATTCCATATGTGTTTTTGAAGTACCGTAAATCATTAAATTCTCGCCTGCCTTGAACAGTCGCCTGCTTTGCATAATCACCGGCCGGTTAAATTTAGCAAATTTAAATTAAGTTATCGCTATCTCCTTTTCAAAAGTAATTCCCACAAAAGCATCTTTTGAAGGTTTACCTCATATCATGCACTTCGTTTACAATATACTGCAATGATCTTTCTGTAATGATTTTTAAAAAACTGCATCCTATGTACTTAGTATGGGTTCGAAAAAAATAATCGCCTGCCTCGAATAACCACATGCCTTGAATAATCGCAGGGTCAAATTGTCGGGCGATTATTCAAGGATTTACAGTATATAGGTCATGTAATTTTCAAGAAGTCGAATACAAAATATGGTCTCAACCTTTTTCTCTTAATTATTTGAGGAGCAATTATACTTTCTTCTGTGAATAGATCATACAATACTTTCATGTACACACAATTAAAGCAGATTTTCAAGATAAAACAAAACCATTGAAATGACAACGCTTTTTTATTATTTCACAATCAAATCCGTTGTACATATGTAAGTCGAAACAGTATAGTAACGTAATTAATGTGAAATGATCGAAAACCGGACAATGCACCTCGTACAATATTTTACGCGGTGCATGTCAATACAATTTTGTTAACATTTCCCAACTAAAATATGGAGTAGATACATTTATCGCATGATATTCAACTTTCAATTATTTCTTTTATAAGCTACCTAAATATGAGAATTTTTTAGTGCATAACCTTTGACCAACGAACTTCAGACGAGATATACTTGATTCATGCTACACATGATAACATTATTGGACAACTTCGTAAAACGCTTATCACGTGACTGATGTTAGCTGGGCTATGTTTTACTCGAAATGATACATTGTAGATGTTGTGCTGTTGTCTCGGTCGCCGCTAATGGCTGCAATACTGCCGAAGCGGCGTTAAACAATAACTCACTCACTCACTCACTGCTGTCTCGGTTAGGATAACATCATTTTGCGTGAAAATAACATATGCTTTATTCTGAATTATAGTAAATATTTAGCAGTTGGTCGATCTTAAAACGTTGTACAGCTACGATGCAGCGACGTGTCAATACGACTTGGAAACCAAAGAACTATAACTGAAGAACCAAACTATAAGAAATTAAATCAGTTTAAGTAAAATTCGGGATCTAAAGGAGGCCCGGGTTGTATTTACCTCAACACCGTATTTACTCGGGTTGTATATTGGAGCCCCGAGTTGGATACGGTACGTGGCAACCTAGATGTGACGTCGGTGCGACGTAGCAAATACGTCGCCGGCCTGCCGAGATATAAGCGTCACCAACATAGATCTTACGAGTAAATAGTAAGCAGTAGACTTTAAATAGCATTTATTATACATATTGCCGTCGGCATAGTGTGAGAGACATATGTTAATAAATGGTGGCTAGAACACGGTGATAAAGACATTGTCGTTGTGTTCTTATTAAAAAGATATTTAATTTGATAATTATCCAGCAGAAACGTGGAGTCTATTTATTAGACGTATAGATCTGGGCTCCGTTCCATAACAGCGAGCGCTTAAATTGCTCATTGATCGCTCAATGTAGCGCTCAAGTAGCGCTCATTACGTCTTTAACGACACAGTGCAAATTCCTCGAAGTTTGCTCGCCTTGCTACGCATAGCGCTACATTGAGTAATCGCGTTCAAGAGAGGTTTAAAGGTAATCGCTAATTGAGCGATTACTTTGAAACCTCTCTTGAACACGGCCCAGGTACTTGACCATGCTTCAATTGGGTCATGCGGCTACCTCATGTAGACAAAGAGTTGGAACTACCAAGCAACACCTGTATACAGGTGCTTACCGAAAGTATGTTCACTTACATGTGTATATTAGTGCAAACATCATGTAAACTGACGTTCAATGTAACGTCATTAAATTACATAACATAGAATGATCATAAGTCATGTTATATTCATGAGTAAAATAATCATCCCCAAACGTATCCTGTGGTACATTTTTATGAAATTTGGCATAATGAAATAGGCAGAAGTGGTCAAATTTCATTAATTTTCGAATCAAAGTTTTCAATTGACTAAATGAGGACAATTTCATCACAAACACATACTAAGTATAAAAGGAAATTTGAGGTTTATTTGACGCAGTTGATCATCATTGACTATCTCAGTTTTGAAAAGATTGACCCCTCGTCACTTCAAAGAGTTGCCAAAACTGTAACTCTTTCATATATAAGGTTGTCTAGTCAGATTATGTTATCGAATACTAAACTGTGTTCTAATGTATAAATGAAAAGTGATCGTTCTTATTTTTGGCGTTGATAAGCTGTTTCAAAGACATGCCAAATTATATGATATTTGCACTGAAATACACATAGGTCAACAAACGTTCGATATGCAGCTGCATGTATTTAAGACAGTCCTGCATTATTTGTAAATCAAACTGTCGCATTTTATGAACAAAACTTTGAACAAAAAGAGAAAAATGTACATTGAGTGATGAAAACACAATACATTATGCGATTTAAAAACACTGTTTCACAACGTTTCTATATGTTCTACTTTGTAAAACGCCATCTATATAAATTCATATAACGTATATACAACATTGTTTAACTTTGTTATTTCTAAGGTGGAATAATTTTCATATATCATATTTGAGATTTAAATGTGAAGTAGTTACCTCAGACAAACTTTCCACGCCTGTCGTTGTAAAAATGATGTTTCATATACAACGTTTCTTTTGAGTAACGATAATAATTTATTCTACGTTTGTAAAAAGCATATATGACAAAATGTGAGACAATACTTTCACGTACAAAATATTCGGTCAGAAATCTAAAGTATAATATAACCAGGTCTTTGAAGGGCATTTAGAAGTGGTATAAATACGAACATGAATATTTTCTGGATAACAACTTCTTTAATGTGAAAATACACGACGTTTCACTAATTAAGCAAGTGAGTAATTTTCAGTTCGTCAAGGTATTGAAAGGTGTGTTGTTATCACGTGACTGCAAAAAAACGTATCCTGGCTGGCTTTGTTTTTTTTATGGCAATATTACCAACTTTATTACACTTATTATACAATTTAAACTAGATTAGCGTTTGCGGGACACCGCAAAAGCAGAGCAGCTCCGAAACTTAGGGTTTCGCCTTTCCCTGTTCCGCCTTCTCATCAGCATCAATAAAATGGGAATTCTTTTTAACAAAAGTTTGTTCATTATTCGAGTTATTACTAATCATCACTGGGGTCACTTTTCACAAGTTTGTTCTTAAAATCTATTTCTTCTTTCAAAATTTGAACAAAGGGTTAACGTGGCCTTAACCAATATTCCATGACCTTGACCTTTGACCTTCAAGGTCACACCATCAATGATCACTTTTCATCGCGTATAATAATCATGCAATGACTCAAAGTGTTCATAGTTAAAATATAACATATTAACAAAAGCATGCTTAAGTTTTGACCTCACTGTGACCTTGACCTTTGACAGATTTTAGCGAAAACGTTTTCAAATATTGGTCTTTCTCCATAGTTCATATATACCAAATAAGACCCTAATAGCACAACAAAAGTTTGAAGTTATCATGTTTACAAGGATTGTTGTAGTGATTTCATAACTCATGACCTTGACCTTTGACCTTGAATGTGAACATGTCAAAATCATTCACCAGGTGTATAAGAAAGAAATTAAGCTGAAGTGTTAATATCTTCATGGAAAAAAGTTACTTAGTGACCAGTCAATCAGTTAGTCAACATGACCATATCTCGTGACCTTGACCTTTAAAATTCAAGGTCACACAATCAGTGATCACTTTTGATTGTGTATCAAAATCATGTAATGATTCAAAGTGTTAATAGTTGAAATAAGACATTTTCGCAAAAGCCTGCTTAGTTTGTGACCTCGCTATGACCTTGACCTTTGAGGGATGTTAGCGAAAACCTTTTCAAATCTTGGCCTTTCTCCATAGTTGGTATATACCAAATAAGAGCCTGATAGCACAAATATTTTTCAAGATATCGTGTTTACAAGGATTGTTTTAGCAATTTCAGAATTTGTGACCTTGACCTTTGACCTTGAATATGAACATGTCAAAATAATTCACCAGGGGCATAAGTAAGAAGTTATGTATATGAGGTGTTGATAAGGAGAAGTTATTTAGTGATTTCAGAACTGGTGACCATGACCTTATCTCGTGACCTTGACCTCTAAAATTCAAGGTCACACAATCAGTGATCACTTTTCATTGTGTATCACAATCATGTCATGATTCAAAGTGTTAATAGTTGAAATAAGACATTTTCGCAAAAGCATGCTTAAGTTGTGACCTCGCTATGACCTTGACCTTTGACGGATGTTAGCGAAAACCTTTTCAAATCTTGGCCTTTCTCCATAGTTGATATACACCAAAGAAGAGCATGATAGTACAAATATTTTTCAAGTTATCGTGTTTACAAGGATTTTTTTAGCGATTTCAGAACTCTTGACCTTGACCTTTGACCTTGAATGTGAACATGTCAAAAAAATTCCCCAGGGGTATAAGTTAGAAGTTATGTATATGAGTTCTCAAAACCTAATAAGGAAAAAAGTTATAGCCAATACAAAACGCGCCGGCGGCGGCGATGGAAACTGCACAAAAACTGACAGCAGCTCCGACTTGTATTTTCTCAGGTCGCGAAGGAGATCTTCACTGGTCGTTCCGAATTCAGTATAAGTGGACATGCTTTCCTCTACCTCTCTCGTCAACAAATCGCAAAGGTCGTTTTGTGAAGCGTGGAGCAAGCAATGTCCATCACTGGTGACTTTGACGAGATGTAATGCCTTTGGTTTGAGGTATTTGTCCAGCTCTGCCCATGGATCCTTTGTAGGGAGTTGTCCAGATGGGGTCTCATCGCAGCTAGATGCATCAGAAGAGAGTCCAAGAATCAGAGGAACATGACTTTCTGTATTTGGATTCGGGCGATCAGTTACAGAAGAGGGAGCAAAATCTGCACAGGAAAGATGTTTTCATTGAGTGGACAAATCCCACTGACCACGAATACCTTGATGACATTCTGTTGTGCGGCCAACAAGTTCTCAGAATCGCTGGTAGGTCATAAATTGTCATCGTCTTGCCAGGGTTATTCCGCATCCATGAGTCTTGGGCTTCAGGCAACATCTTCTTTAGGGGTCCAAAGACGGTCCTATCAAGAGGTTGTAGCTTATGTGAGCAGTGAGGAGGGAATGAGAGTAGGACAATGCCATTCGTCTTTGCATAATCCAGGACCTCGACGGCGACATGGGATACGTGGTTGTCAAGACGAAGGAGCACAGGGCGTTCTTGGGATGGTTTAACAATCTTTACAAAATCTTTTAAAAAGTCCAAAAATGGTCCCACTTCATCCATCCTGAACTGTTAGCTGTGCCATTGCATCCTGGAGGACCGTCTCTGATGAAATGGTCCTTGAAGTGAACTCTTGGAAAGATAATCATAGGAGGTATTGAGTTCCTGATTGCGTTTACAGCCGCACATAAGGTGACTAGTGTCCCCCTCTCTCCACATGTGATTGCTCCAACTTGCTTCATACCTTGACTGCAACAGTTTTTCTTGGTTTGTGGACTGTCACAATTCCGGATTCATCCACATTCCAAATATCATTTGGTTTGAACTTGTGACGATCCATCACCAGGGCAAGCTTCTCAAAGAACTCAGAGACATTACTTCTATTGAAGCTTGAAGCCCTGCCAAGGCTCGTTGCCTCGGGCACACGGATGAATAGATTTGGATGCCGTTTTATGAATCCAGTGAACCAGTCGGATCCAGATGACTTCTTATCTACCCAGGATTCTTGCATTGCTTATCCAAATCCACTTGCAATTTGGTAGGCGAGTATGCGAACATCTCTAGGAGAGAGACCAAAATATATTTCCGCAGCCCTTTTGATGTTCTTTTCTAATTCGTTCTCCTGAGCATCGCTGAACATTTGTCTATTCTTCACATTCCCCACCACCATGCCCCCAACATTTTCTTTCATTTTGTTAACATAATGCGCTAATGTGACATGGCAAATGTCTGCCGCAACTGATCATATACTGTTGTTGTTGTCATTCTTTTGGTTAATTACAAGGTCGACTGCTCTGAGCATGACATCTGCAGGTGTTTTCCCTCTGTCAGTTTTTCTTGTATATAGCCTTGGCATTCTGAAAGAAATCAACGTAAGTTAGCCTGATCTTATATGTCAAAGTTGAATTTACAAGTTGAATTTACAAAAGTTTGCTCGTCATGTGTGTAGTATGATCAGATATGATGTACATTTACAATAATGGTGATTTGATTTTTGAAATTTTTTAATCATAGAATGTTGCACAAATTTGCCGATTTTCAGTATTTAAAATACTTATTTTGGTGTTTTTGAATAGGAAATTAGCTTATTTGGAGAATATATATCAACTTAATTTCACCATTAGAATATTATAGGCGGTGGAATATATATAATAATCCATACCCCATGCTGGGGAAGGTTGTAACACTGTTAAAACCTACCCAAGTTAGAATGTTACAACCTGCCCCAAACCACGTGACCATACATTAACGCCCGCCATGAATTCAGTGAAGGTCAGAGAACAAGTACGGCGAATGTAAACGTGAGGGGGATAGGTGTTGTTGTTCATAGATATTTAACCTCAGCAATGGTCATAACATAGTATTGACCTTGATAGAGACGGGCCGTCATTTGTGACGTTGTTGACGTTTTCATGGAGAAAGAGACCCCTGGTGGCTATGTGCAGATAACTCTGTGACGTTTGCGATGCCTTGTTACAACCTGCCCGTGTTACAACCACCCCAGTCTCCCCTATGCTTTGCTTACATGAAGAAATATTATTGACACTCAACGGAAACTAACATGGAAATTATGTGTATGTAGCTGAAGTGATTTCCAATCTTTTGATATATATTGTATAACCATTTTACATACAATTTAATTATGGAAATTATTCTTGCGGTTAATTTACATTTACAAGTCTATTGAAAACGTTGTTATTCAATGTACACATGTAGGTCAATCGGATGACATTATTAGTTAAATTGTCGTCGGGAAATGTAATTTATATTATGTAGGCCTGTATACATCAAGCTGATATGATTTCAAATAAAGCTGTTTCTTACATTGATCCGACGAGAACTTATTTTATGAAAATGATTTATCCTGAATGCGTTGAATAGGTTTACTAAAGGGATTAAAGAATGAAACTGTCGAAATATTAATGGGATGGGTATTTTCATACAGTTACAGATTATTGAAATCGTTAAATATGTTATCATATCAATCAATCATATGCTCAAATGAATCATAGAAAGTAACCTACAAAAGGATTTTGGGATAGACATTTCGAGTATGATATATAGCATGTCAACAGGATATTGTGGCGGAGAGTTCGTATTATTATATTACATTCTGCCATGACGAATAACTGCTTTTTGGTTAGAAAATGTATCAAATGATGTATTTTACCCAGGTGATTAGCTATACTGCCTTTGTGTTCATTATGGGAAAGCAGTAGGCTGACAGTTTCGTTGTTTCATAATCTAATTAAACTTTATGGCTGATGTTGGAATTAGTGTATATTATAATAGTTTTTTTAATTTTCCTGTGCTATCGTAACAGATACATTGTTTGGACAATTTCATGATGCTTGAACTTGTTTTTAAACATAGCACCCTTCACATCTATTACTCTCAATGGACGGATGGCAGATGGCGGGGGTATGTGAGCTATGCTCACTTTTTTCTTGTTAGATCAGAATCTCCGTTTAATAATATTCGGATGTGTTAAAGACATATCTTCCAAGGACTAATTTTCCAGTAACTATTCCGATTTCTATATTCGCTAAATAATAGCCACGCTTACGGGCCAAGGTGTCGTATTTATATTTGTGTGAGTTTATTAAAGGTATATCCATTGTGTTGTTTGGGGTCACAAATGCCAAACCTTATAAATGGTGTTGTTTTTTCGAGAAGTACTGACTGTTGCCGAAAATTACCAATGTTATGATAGTTGGCTTAGTATAGTGACGTTATAAATGTAAAAGTAGTGATTTCTGATCGAAAACCGGACAATGCGTGTGGCGCGCGTCAATCAGTCAAACGTAATTTTGGAAACTTATTTACAACAGAAAAAATACACCAATTTGGGTTGAAAATGTTTAATAGATCTTATAACTACTGTGCATATAAACGGGACGTGTGGTTTCGGTTTCTGCACTTGTATAATGATGTTGCTCGATTTAATTGGAATCTAGTAATTATTATATATTTGGCGATCGGGGATGAATATGTAAGCTGAGTGAAATTATTTGAACTGAAATCAGCACACATCGCGTGTTGGAACATATTAAAACCAAATACAATTTTATGAAACACAATGCATGCACCTTTAATTTCAAGTAAGGACGGTAATGAATTTTATATTACAACAGTGATGAATCCGTTAATCCTTTCACAAAGAGTATATCATCAACCCTTGAGCATAATGATTATTAAGAAACTTGAGTAAATAACAATCTTTAAAAACATTTCTTTTGTCCGTAATATCATTGAAGATTTTAAATAATCCGTTGCCGACGTTCTTTGAAAAGTTAATATTGAATAAAGTCAGGGGCTACTTTATATAGGCCTATCAAATTCGGAATCATATTTCAAATTTAAAACAATATTGTAAACTGTGGCTCGCATCCTCTATGCGCGACTGGGCTTTCGAGCGACAATCTAGCAAGTTTCGGTCTTGTAAGCATATCAATATACAGACATGTGTCAGTTACAGCAATGTGCCAAAAGTCTTGCAAGAAACGCCCTTTCCCATAAGGTCGCATGTTATTTCAGTGCAACAATCATCATATTAATTATCTCAATTGTTTAAATATTTTACTGAAAATTGACATTGAAACAGGAAATCTAGTATCTACTCCGCAACACGTATTACATTTCTGATTTTTGATTGAACTAAACATGCAGTTAAACGCTTACTGAGATATGCCCTTTAGGTCTGTTTTCATATTTAATGGTGACAATGTGGAAGTGACGTTACTGTGTAAACTAAATACCCAGTCTTTTATTTTGTCGTTTTCCAAAACCATGCTAAAAATTAATGAATTTGAAAATTATAAACATATGAAATAATAAGATGTTAGATTACAAGTTTTCGTTCACTGTCACGATCATGAAAATTGTTTATGCTGCACTAAAATAAAATGGGATCAATCCTTACGTGTGCAGACACCTTTCTCTATAAGTAAAATAAAAATTCCATTTTTAACAGACAGGGGTATTGGTGAGCCAGGATATTTGACATTTCTCGCCGAATACCATGTATGGCAAATTGACCGAAGTTCGGACCGGGACGATTCAACTATTATGAAAGATTGAATAACAAATAATTATCTGTAAAAAGTCAGTTTTAGCAAATCAAATATTAAATATAAAGTTTTTTACTCGATTTCGACATAAATAAGAAGAATTACTTTAGATAAACCGAAAATAATAGTTTTGTTGCGTGTAGCCTATCAATTCGCCCAAAGTTCCGCCATGCGCCACTTGTGAAAGCATACATGTCTACTTCACTCGATTAGATATATATGCATGGTATTCGACAAGAAATGTCAAATATCCTCTAAATATGTTATGTTCTAAACGGTAGTTATGAGATAAAATAAAATCCGTATTTTCACTCTGTGAAATAACATGTTATTCTTCTCAGTGAAATAACACTTTCAATCATATGACGTTATCATAACAATAGGATGACGTCATCAGAAGATCGCGATAAAGCAAGGCGACCATTGGTGCTCCATTCATAAAATGAACGTCATTTACAAAAATCCTTGAATGTATTGTGTATCAAGTGTCGCCATTTCGTAGCCAAGACTAAGAAAATATGTAAATGCAAGAAAAGAAACCTGAAACTCGACTTGTAAGATATATGAATAGCCTGATCCACATATTTGGTGTATTTACAGATATTTACACCAAACACACTAAGGTAAACTACAATGTCTAAGTCGCGATGGAGTCGGCGGAGAGCTCTTAAAGTACAAGTCGATGCAGTGGCAGAGTACTCAAGTGACGATGAAAGAGTTGATCTATCTGAAGGTCCTTTCTTTTGTCATGATAACAGTTCTGACACTGTTGGAGGAGAAGTAAATCTTGCACGTTCTATCCAGGATACATTGAGTGATAACGAGTTTGTGACTGATGTACCTACCGACCCAGAGTCATCTGGTGAAGAAGCAATTGAAGGATCATCCGGTGAAGAAGCCTCGGAAGGATCATCTTGTGAAGAAGCATCGGAAGCTACATCCAGGGATGAGAATGTTGCTAGTGACAATGTAAGGTGTCACACAACTTTGAAAGAAAAGTAAGCTGTTTGGGCAGCTAAAAGTGGACACACAAGGGAAACTGTTAATAGTATTTTGACCATTTTAAGAACAGAAGGACATTGTGAACTTCCACAGAGAAATGTGGTGGTCAATATTTGTACATGGGAATTGAGAATGCTATTAGAAACATATTGTCCCAGAATACCGACTTCTTGCCAACGACATATGCCATTAGTGTCAAAGTGAACATTGCTGGACTTCCAGTTTTCAAGTCGACATCAGATTCACTGTGGCCCATATTGATGAGCTTTGGTGATTTCAGGCCCTTCATGGTTGCAGTTTTCTTCGGAAAAACAAAACCAAATTCTGTGGAAGACTACTTATTGGATTTCATTAAGGAGCTTAAACATTTACAAGAACATGGAATTACGTGAATAAATGAATGAAAAATTACTTGAATTTAAAGGGGCAGTAGCACGTTTTTTGCAAAATTTATTTTTTCAAATTTCCCATTTATAATGAAAGTTTAAGTCATTTAAATTAACTTCAGAGGGTAAAACATCTTATTACACAAACCAATTATCTGTAGTGGTTAAAACTATGTTGCGTATAAAGCAAACATTTAATGGCGGCCATTGTATTATGAACACAATTTATCATTTTGTATTACAAAAACCATGCCCATGGCTTTAACCAAAACATGAACACTCATTTTAAACTTTATTTTCCGAGGATAAAAGGATGTTTTACTATTTCAAATACATTTCATCAACTTGTTTGGGTGAAAAAACGTGCTACTGCCCCTTTTAAGTGAGCTGCTTCTTATGTGATGCTCCAGCAAGGGCATTTCTGAAGTAAATCAAGTCTCACTCAGGATACAATGCATGTGAAAGATGTACTCAACATGGTTCATGGAATGGACGGGTAGTGTACAGTGAAGAAGAGGAAACACATCTACGTACAGATAGGAAGTTTTCTTCAAAGGAGTATCTGCAAGACGGACACCCAACTTCAGGTTAGCCCTTTGCTAACATGTGGAATTCAATGTGTTTCATATTTCCCACTTGACTATCTTCATTTAGTCTGTTTGGGCGTGATGAAACGAATTCTCTACTTTTTGAAACAGGGTCCCAAGTCTTGCAAGTAAAGTGCTGGGCCCACTTGCACAAAACGATTGTATCTCTACAATAGTCGTAACTGTAATTGTAAGGGAATTGTAGGGACACAACCCTCTTGCACAAAGCGATCGTAAGTCTACAATAGTTGTAAGTTAGTTACAATTGATACATACATAGCTAGTACCTATTGTAAGTCCTTACAATCGATAGTAAAAATGGCGTCATACATGGCTGTTGAGGAAACTGTAGTAGAGAAAATTAAGCGTGTATTTAGAGACAGAACATCGCCATTAGATTCATTGACTGAGCATGAACCACAGAAACTCGATATCATAAGTAAAACGTAGGTAAAACAAACCCACCCCCTATATATTATAGAGTAAAGGATCAAGGGCGGCCATGTTATCTAAGGGTCCATTCAACATTAGGTCAAAAGTTACGCTAAAAAATTGTGACATTTTCAAATGAACGTACGTACCTATCACCTATACATTTCTCCGCAAATCCCGGCTGATTTCCACCATATGTTACCCCTACGATAAGTTAAATAGCTCTTCAAACTCGAAAATCCACCACAAAAACCTCTGCCGTGAACATTAGACCACAGTCACTACCCATTCGAACGATCTGATCGGTCTGCTGAGTTGAACTATTAATATAGTATCCGTAATCCGTATCCGCTGTTGAAACTGATCCTGCAGATGAGGTTCACAATAAGGAGCGAGCTCATTGCTAAACGATGTTCATAGGTAGGCTAGTTAATGCCAAAATATACAAAAATAAAAAGGAAGTCAAATACACCAATTTTATTATTAACTCTTATTGACAAGAATAACCTTGATGTACTGGCATATAAAGGGTATTACACACAGGGGCTGGTATTGCTGAAAACAATACGTCCTAAATAAAAGAATTCGTCCTCTGACAGCTACCTACATATAAGTAAATATTTAGGTACCTGTCAGAGGATAATTTTTTATCCCCCGCCGCGCGTTTAGCGCGAAGCGGGGGATATAGTATTCGGCTGCGTCCGTCCGTACGTCCGTACGTCCGTACGAAATGGAATAACTCAAATACCATTCACTGGATTCTTTTCATATTTTGCATATGGGTTCATCATAGGAAGAGTAATGTTCCTACAGTAGTTTGAGACCTTGACCTTCATTTCAAGGTCACAACGAGACTTTGTCATTTTACCCTTGTCAGCGGGATATCTCAATAACCATTCGCTGGATTCTCTTCATATTTTATACATAGCTTCTCCAAGGCAAGACGACGGGTTGATTAGATTTTGGTGACCTTGACATTATTTTCAAGGTCACAGCGGAACTTTGAAGTTTTCAACATGTTAATGTACATGTAAAGCTTGTCAGCGGGATATCTCAAGAACCATTCACCGAAATTCCATCATTTCTTGCACAAAGCACCTTCTAGGGATGATGATGGGCTGATTAGATTTTGGTGAAATTGACATTATTTTCAAGGTCACAGCAGCATTTTGAAGTTTTCAACATGTTAATGTACATGTAAAGCTTGTCAGCGGAATATCTCAAGAACCATTCACTGGAATTCCATCATTTCTTACTCAAAGCACCTTCTAGGGAAGACGACCGGCTGAATAGATGTTGGTGACCTTGACATTATTTTCAAGGTCACAGCAGAACTTTGAATTTTTCGACATGTTAATGTACATGTTAAGGTTGTCAGCAGAATAACTCAAGAACCATTCACCGAAATTTCATTATATCTTACAAAAAGCAAAAGGACTGATAAGATTTTGGTGACCTTGACATTATTCTCAAGGTCACAGTGGAATTTTAAATTTTTCGACATGTTGATGTACATGTGTGTAATACTTGTCAGCGGGATATCTCAAGAACCATTCACTGGAATTTCATCATATCTTACACAAAGGGTAGATTAGATTTTGATGACCTTGCCATTTTTCTCAAGGTCACGGTGGAACTTTGACTTTTTTAACATGTTTGACGGTCAATTTTGCTGATCTTGACATTATTTTTAAATTTTGAAGTATTAATTTGCGGCGGGGGATCATGTCACCTTAGTGACAACTACTTGTTTTATTTAGGACATATTGTTTTCAGCAATACCAGCCTCTGTGGTATTACATAAATATATTAGATATGTTTGATGAAGATGGAAGAATGTATCAATAGACAGATTTTGTGAAAAAATATAACATCAAAACCGACTTCTTGACCTATGAAGGAGTTAAGAAATCATCCAAGTACAAATATTGCTAAACTGTCTAGCAAGCTAGAAACAAAATAATCATATTGTTTTTTTATTACATTAATTTATATTACAACTCTGATGTCAATAACAGTGGTTTTACGTAACAAATATAACATAGCTTGTACGTTAATATTGTTGCATAAGTCTGAAAATATTTCTTGGTGAAGGGGTTTTGTTGGACATGTTCTCAGTTGATTTAAGTAATTTCATCTTTTCTTCCTCCAACTAACTTCTTCTGTATTTCAATAATACTATCTAGCTTGGAGGAGACATCGTTGAAGAATTGTTTCATTGCTAGTAGTTTCTGTCGTTCGATGTGAATAATCTCGTCTCCATTTGTAGTTTTCTGTCCTGATGCTAAATACGTAAGACAAAAAAGTTCTGCATTAGCCACACAAGGCATAATAAGGAGATAAACCAATTCTGTTTTATATTTGGGGGTGGTCTGTTGTGCATTTTTTACCCCTGAATTTAACTTCAAACCAAGCTTGTGACTTTACATGATGCCGGAATATATCAGAATGAAATAATACTTAAACAAATTAAAGACTGTAAAAATTGTGAAAGAATTATAACGAAATTGCTGATATCAACCTTTTTCACTCCAAGATGCAGTTGGAAGTTCCTGACCAGATGTTGATGGGATTGCGGCAACTCCTGTCTTTTTCTGAGATGCTGCTGTTGTGTGATGACTGATAGAGACCTATCCCCTACAACATGATCAGAAACTCTTTGGCTCATCTGTACTGGTACCTTCAGTATTTGTATTACTTCATCTGGAGTGAAAAGAATAATGTATTGATTTATTCAAAATATGTCAGATTTTAATATTTTATTCTGTTGTGGATATGTTTTTTTAAACGAACAATATGCATTTTAAAAAAAATTAAGAATGAACTGTATTTAAGGAAAAATAGAGCCATGGGCTCTGTAGCTCATCAGGATTTCATTGATTATTATCTAAGGTTGAAATCTAAGTTATATCAAGTAATTTCAGGCCTGATGAGCTAATATGGATCTCTAACTACTAGCTCAGACATTAGGCTTTTTATAAATTATGCTCAACAAACATTTCGGATAAGAAGAGCTAAACAATATAATGATTGATTACTTTACTCAAAGTTGAAAAGGTCCTTGAACTATAAATTATATATATGTAGACCTACTTACTTTCAAACCCTTCAGTTTCAAGGCCACCAGCAATACCCTCTACCTGGCATTTTGGTATTAGAGAGATAACCTGAAAATGAAAACCAGTAAATGATATACATAGGGACCCAAAATATATATAATATCATGTTTTCAATAGTGAATGAATCATGGCATTTATAGGTTAAATACGATGATATAGAATTGCATGAGATATTCAGTGAAACAAGTAATTGTCACAAACGTGACCATGTCCCCCGCCGCAATTGACCATTTTCCAGTTTCGCGAAACGAGTGGGTTTAGAGTGACGTCCCTTTGAAAAGTCACGTGACCGCGGGCAAGCCGTCAAAGCTTACGTTCAGTTCAACGTTATTTTGGTTACATTTTCACGCTCGCCTCGACCTAAACATACCATTCCACGAACATTGACACGTGTCAAAGGATTAACCATCAAAAGAACTCGCTTGAAAAAGTCAACGATAGCTGATATTTTCCTTGAAATGATCAAATGAACAAGGCTACATATATGGTGGTATTTACACGGCATCATAGACATACCTATTATCACATGTATTATTTGTTTAATGGGTGAGGAAGAATTATCATTTTATTAATAATACATGAGATAATATATTTTGGTAGTGCATTTAATTTATTGAAAAGTTTTGTGAATAGCCTATACATCAAGAAAGATTAACCGATCGACTCGACCACGGGCATAATTAAAATTCAGTCCAATTTAATTTGGTTGTATTTTTCAACAGACAAAACGTTATAATTTATTTGATTTATGAAATAAAAAAATAAAAATGAATATTGGGCCTCATTGTTTGAGGGAAAATATGTTTATTAGACTCAACATTTTGATCTGCAGTTTTTTCCCATTTCTTTATCAATCTATTGTTAAATTAAATATCATATTCATGATGCTCATGAGCGACTGAGCGGTAGTCACAATTTAAGAAGGCCATATTGTCTACTTTTAAAAAAATTACTTTTCATGCCTAGCTTTCATCTCTGAGGAATTCAAAAGAAAACGGTACACGTTATGTTTATGAAAATGTTTGTTTAATTGACACTCCGTGACAAACTCCTAACGAATCAGTTCAATTTCTGGAGACATGTACATGTCCCTTACCCGAAATAGTATTGACATGCACTTCAAAGGCCACTTAAATGAATGTATTTGAATTTATCTATAGATTAATTTCTTACATTTATAGATAATGTTAAACCTTTTATAGGCTGTATGCGTTACTAGACCTAGAGCGCCAACCACTTCTGTTACATTATTTACGCTTTGTAAGATATGATTCAGTGTCTATTAAGTTGATAAAAAAAAGTGAAATAAACATGTGAGATTTGGTCAACATATATGTACGATGCTATATACTTTTAATTATAAAAAAATCATATTAAGCGATGAATTTAGTAATCAAATTAAAGATTAAAAATATAAATCTTCGTTCAATTGCACAATACAATTATACAAGACTTGCACTTTAATATTTTGCTTTTAATCATGTCTCCCCCCGAAGGGTCGGGAGACATATTCGTTTTAGCTGAGTTCCCGTCGGCGTTGGCGTCGGCGTTCCCATTTCGTTTCCGGAGCAGGGCCTCCTTTCACAAAGCAACCTTTACTAAGGTTAACCTTAACTCCCATTGTTTAACATTGCACTAAGGTTACCTTAGTGACTTACGATCACCTTAGTGTTTTGTGAAAGGGGCCCTAGATCTCTAAAACTATGTGACCAATCATCGCCAAACTTGGTATACTGTCTCTCCATATCGTGTAGATGTGCCTTTTGGGGTTAGAGATTTTTTTAAATTTTTTTTTTTTTTAATTTCCATGGCAACGATTTGGACTTAGTCTATTTCAAGGGTAGTGTTCGTTTCCGGAGCAGATATCTAAAACTATGTGACAAATCACCACCAAACTTGGTATTCTGTCTCTCGACATCATGTAGATGTGCCTTTTGGGGGTTAGAGATTTTTTTAAAAAAATATTTTTTTATTTCCACCTCATTGATTTGGACTTAGTCTTTTTTAAAAAAATGGCTTTTTTTTCAGCATCAAATCATTTATAGTTTTGAATATTTTTTTTGCTACAATTGTGGAGTTGATAGGTTATTTATTCAAGTTGAATTATACAGAGAACATTAATGGTGCTTAATGATAGTATTGTTTAGAGGTTTGGAGCATTTGAGGAAGGGGGAGACATCTATTTTTACGGGTAAAAACACTTTCTAGTTAAATTAACTTTAATTAAAGTTAATGTTATGCATTTGTCATTTGATTTGTTATGAAAACTGAATTTTAGAAAATGTAGTGATTTTCCCTGAACGGTAGTTTATACGTCATAACGTGTGAGAGAAAACAATGTGTGCTGTTTTTTCAATCAACGTGTTCCACTGAGGTGATTATATTGAACTTTCACCCTACACATATAGATATGTAATGTTCAATTTAATCAATTAAGCAATCAACACATTCTAACGTTCTTTATATTTTGGTTAGATACTTCAATTGTATTGTGTAGACAACCACACATAACTACAATAGCTATATATCCGTTCAATTTTCAACACATCTAACCAAATCGTTGCTGTATATAATTCTGTGTAATAATTATGGCCGTTTTCAATATTTTCTATACCTATTCAACACTACCGTCGTGCCGAACCTAAGTTGTTTTGTTGTGATGGATGCAATTTTGCCAATAAACATCAATCACCGCTGATCATCGCTGCGATACTGCCGAACCGTCGTAAAACAATAACTTACTCCAAAAAGCAATACGTACATCTTTGTTTGATACATGAACACAATTTATGAGAGTTTATTGATTTTCTGCAATGGTTGTCTTTCGCGTTTTAGAACAAAACGAAAACACACACATGCTCCATATTTTAAGGAGTCCCACAGTGTTGTAGCGGACGATAATAACTAAAGAAAATTTTCCCGTAATGTTTGGACAAATGTCAAACATGAAGAAAAACACACAAATATATCATACGTAAAATATACTTCATTGTACACACCAAAAATGTTCGTTTCGACTTGTATACACTATTTGAATTTTAACATTTCTGAAGGTTGAAATCTACAATTTTCAAAATTATGAATGAACGAAATTTAATTTTCTGCATGTAGGACTACTTTACATGCACAGTATTTTTTTTAAAAACGCTAACTAGGAATGTTGTAGGGTTATTTATAGCGAATGTATTCGGGGTCTTCATCTGAAACCACACTTTTCATTTTATCGTTCATTTTCAGAAATAGTGTAATTTCCCACTTACTTCTTTGATACTCGTACGTTATTCATAAACCTGGAGACGGAACATTTAAAAATAGTGATTATTGTACGTACCTAGGTCCAAATGTAGATCTACAATGTTTTTGGGAATGAGATTACTCAAGTAGCGAGTATGAAATCACTAGAAATCTGTAATATTCAATAGCTTATTTTGATTCAAGATAATATAGCGATACATAAACATTTATTTTCAGACAGTTGGCTGGATAAGTTGTGACATGACGATAAGTTACCGCTCATAACAGAAACTGCAACAGCCATAACGTTTTGATGAATATTTTTATAAATCATGTAGGAATCATATATGTATTAAACAAAAATTGTAGCCTGGCATATTGATTTCTGTTTCTATTTCTGTGAATATATAGGTGAAAAACATTTGATTAATTTACGATATTTACTTTTATAGCCAACATCACCATGATAAAACTGCGTATGTATGATACTACTTAAAAACATTCTGACGTCTAAACAACCGTCAAAACAATTACACTGAAATTATATAATCTAGCTGAGATTAATTCTGACACGGTAAAAAATATTTGAAAAAAATCTGACTGAAAGTATAATTATGACAATATTTTTCGCATCCGATTACCAACGCTTTATGGTCGCTTAGAGTCGTACGGTAGTCGCTGTCAAAATGCTTTTTTTTTTTTATAAAATAGAAGAAAAGGCTTGAAAAATAAACTTGATTATTGAAGGGTTAATCCATATCATTTTGGTTTTTCAAACTACGACCTTCTCAAGCTCATCAGCTGCTATTTCCACATCGCCCGGTCGCGAGGTAACGCTCTTTCCCATTAGCATCAAGCGTGACGTTGCCCGCGGTCAAGGGCGGATAACTCTAAACGTCAAAACTGGAAAATGGTCAATTAAGAAATGAGCTAAAAGAAAGGACGCACAGCTTGTACCAAGTAGTGACATTCACATGTTCGATTCAATTATCGTTATATCGGGCACACATTTTAAAATGGTCAAAGTCTTAGTGACCTTGAAAACGGGGTCAAGGTCACCCAAATCGACTGGTGTCTGCGTATTCCCCAAATGAAGACAGGTACCAAATTTGAAATTTGAACATAATTTCAAGGTCAACCAAATCGACTGGTATCTGGTTATTCCCCAAATGAAGACTGTTACTAAATTTAAAAAAATAGTTCTAGCGGTTCATGAGGAATCGCGCTAGCAACATTTTCAAAACTGGTCAGTCTCGCCGTGACCTTGAAAATGAGATCAAGGTCACCAAAAACTGTTCAGGTCTGCGTATTCCCCAGATGAAGACTGGTACCAAGTTTGAAGATTCTAGGTTGAGCAGTTCATTAGATATCGCGCTAACATTATTTTCAAAACTGGTCAAAGTCTCGCCGTGACCTTGTAAATGAGGTCAAGGTCACCAAAAACTGTTCAGGTCTGCGTATTCCCCAGATGAAGACTGGTACCAAGTTTGAAGATTCTAGGTTGAGCAGTTCATTAGATATCGCGCTAACATTATTTTCAAAACTGGTCAAAGTCTCGCCGTGACCTTGTAAATGAGGTCAAGGTCGCCGAAAACTTTCCAGGTCTGCGTATTCCCCAGATGAAGACTGGTACCAGGATTGAAGATTCTAGGTCGAGCGGTTCATTAGATATCGCGCTAACAAGAAGCGGGACGGACGTACAGAGCTGAACACTATGCCTCCCGCTCCGCGGCGGCGGGGACAATAACACCTTCACTCATATGATGTATAAATCAACTATATGATGCCATGAGATTACTGTGATTATCCTTCATTAAAAAAAAACCGCCATTTTGGTAAATGAACTTGTGACATGGGCGGAGGTTTAGGTCCTCCTCCCGTCCTCACCAACTCTCTCTTCCGAGTCATAGCCTTCTTTCTTGTTTGCCATCTGTTAAGAATTGATAAATTTGCATTTTTAAACCAGTTTTACGAAAAATTAAAATGTTAACTACATTTCATCAAACATTCCTGTGGTATATTTTTTTAGCATTAATGTATTGCTGTTGATAGTGCAAACACTCTATTTTTATCTTTTATTTCTATCCTATGTTTATACTGCTTGTGCCATTTGTCAAATATATACTATTATAATAAAGGCACACACTTCCTTCAGCTCATTCCATTTTTTCCTCAAATCAGCTCCAGATCTGTTGGCTGCACTTATCCTGAAAATAATGTTTTTTTTAATATATAATTGTCAGTATGTATAAACAAATTCAAATGAGTTTGGAAAATGCTTACATAATTATATATATTGTTTTATATACACATCTTGTAGAGAGGCCTATATTGTTAACTGCAAGGTTATATCATAAGCCTAAAACAACCAATTGTTTTCTTATTCTCTATTTGACTTGTTGAAATGGGGTTTTTTTCCAAACAAATAAACTTTATTTGTTTTTCTTTAATTGACAACAAAATAACTGTACAAAATAGATATGAGTAGTTGCTGTCCTTTTTGAATGCAACAAAATAAATGTTCAGTCATTTGTCACTGTTTTGGTAAATAAAAATCAATCTAAAAGTTTTAACCTGCTACAAACAATGCAATATATTTTCAAAATAAACAATAATTGAAGTCAAAACAATCTCTCAAACTCAATTTATCTATGAACTAGCCTATTAAGGCAGTGCGTATCTTTACCCGACACGGCTGTACATTGCATAAATAATTATTTTCCCTTACATGTCAAGAAAACTATTTCCCATAGTAATGATTTTAATTGTACTGTTTTAGGATATTTGCCCAAAAAGACCCACGACAATGGGGCCCGTCTTCATACAAGTAGGCTAGAAGAATTTAGAAAACTCCAGTCGAGCAAGAAACTCACCTTTCAGCCATCTTCCAAATTCCATTCTTAAGTTTCTGTGTTATAGTACTAGAAAAGCTAGCCGACAGCACTGCATTGTACGAAAGCCTGTTACCGCCAAATTCGAAAGAGAAAAAACTATTTTAAACTCGTTATTACGAGTTTTAATCTCGTTATTACGACTTTCTGTCTCGTAATTACGAGATATAAACTCGTAATTACGAGATTAAAAAGTCGTAATTACGAGATATAAAGTCTGTGTTCTGTGTCGTAATTACGTGATATAAACTCGTAATTACGAGATTTAAACTCGTAATTACGAGATATAAAGTCGTAATTACGAGATTATAAAGTCGTAATTACGAGAAATAAAGTCGTAATTACGAGATATAAAGTCGTAATTACGAGAAATAAAGTCGTAATTACGAGATATAAAGTCGTAATTACGAGATTTAAACTCGTAATTACAAGACTGAAAGTCGTAAACGAGATTAAAACTCGTAATTACGAGTTTTAAATATTTTTTTCTCTTTCAAATTTGGCGGTAACAGGCTTTTCTACTTCGTAGCATTGTGCTTTTCTACTTCGTCTGTCAGAATTTCTATTTCCCTAACAGAATAGTTACTTTTTCTCGCTTTCTTCGGAGAGGCATCGACTGCGATCAGCAAGTTAAGCAACTCTTACTTGTTTACATTGTCGCTATGGATAATCTTATCTCAACCACAGAAGATCGCGATTGAAAGTATGAGATGAGTTACAATTATGCTACAATTGCTTCTGTGCAAGAGTTGTAGAAGTTACGATAGCGATTGTAATTTCGATTGCAAATGCCTACAATTGATTGTATAGTTACAATCGTTTTTGTGCAAGTTGGCCCTGCTCAGCTATCACTAATATCAAGGGCATTGACTAACTTTCAAGGGAAAATGCCAAGTGATTTCGCTAGGCAGCCCTGTGGTCTTCAGGAGATGGAAAGCCACCGAGTTCAGACAGTTCCTGTTCTACACAGGCCCAATAGTTTTGAAGAATTTATTATCAGACGATGGCTACACGCACTTCCTAACCTTTATGTACGCCATATCACTTCTGCTTGGAAGAGACTCCAGCCGCCGGAAAGATAATGCTGCATACGCAAGGAAACTGTTAGAGTTTTTTGTGAAGAAGGCATCCATAATTTATGGAACAACATTTGTTGTTGTTAGTGTCCATAACCTGAAGCACATTGCAGGTGACGTCGTCACTCATGACTGTTCACTGAATGACATTTCATGTTTTCCATTTGAAAGCCACCTTCAAACCTTGAAAAAAATGGTAAAAAATTCTAGAAACCCGATTGCACAGTAAGTCAAACGCGAGTCCGAGCGTTTCATTGCAGGCATCCAAATGCCCCAGAAAGTCAAGTTCGTTATAAGCACAAGGCACAAGGATAGATACTTTCTCATTGGGAATTCATTGTGTATCCTGCGAGAAAGGAGTAGAACACAGTACTTGGCTGACATAATCAATATTGACAATGCAGAGGAGTTCCTTTCGAAGCCATGCTCCTCTAAGGTGCTCAGTATTGTTTTTGTAAGATCATTCAGTAGATGTCGAAACAGACTTGTCGAAGTTGGTGAACTCCTGCACAAAGCTGTATGTTTGGAATATGAGGATGGTCATGTGCTAATACCATTTTTCCATTGTCCGGAACGTAATTAGATGGTGAGGTTTGATTTTAACATGTTCGATTGTTCACATTCTCTCTCACAGATGTTACTCCCTTTGGGGTTTCTATTGTAACCTTTGTTTTATTCATATCTCGCAAAATACCGTAGCAGTGAGAAAGGGTACCACATATTAAATCCCTGCTTTTATCCAATGAAACCAGTAACAACATCTTACATCGACCGAGTTACTTAAAATATATTAGCCCTTGATTGTCAAGATTCTTTCTTAACCATTTAAAACGACACCTGTAATTAAAATATTTCATAATATAAATGATACAAACAAACTTATTTAAGTTTTTGTCCCTGATTTGGTCTGCTTAATTTATCATGGTATTGTTATGGTCAATTGCTTACACAAATGCAAATAACAGACATTGGGTACATTGGGGTAAACACATTAATATCATAAAGTCCTGCCATTGGCAAATGTCACCTTAACGACGTCACTGATTGCACAACTAACTTCCTATGTCCTCAATCAGGATACTCCATTCCTAAGCAGCCTAAGTATAACACCGGTTACGATAGATCTGAAGGGTAAAGATAAAGGATTGTCCAATGTCTTTTCTTTTTTCTGTAACTTGTTTTCGTATTAAATTATATTTAATCTATTTCCCATATCATATTTCATAATGTCATTAACTGTAATTATGTGGCGGGGTTTGATTTTAACATGCTCGATTGTCAATGCCATTGTCTTTTCTATTATCAGTGACTTGGTTTCTAATACTTCTGTATCTTTATATCTGTAAAGCATATTCATGTGTGTATATGTTACAGTAAATCTGTGTAATCAGTAAATACATGTATTTACTGAAAATTTCAGTAAATACATGTAATTACTGTTTCACTCAGTAATTACATGTATTTACTAAAATTTCCAGGAAATACATGTATTTACTGAAATAGAAGGCCAGTAAGTACACGTATTTACTAAACAAAAAAAACAAACACAAAAGAAGTTTAATGAGTCATTTAATAATAGAAAAAGGTCAGGTTTGTTAACAGATGTTATTTGTTGCAGCAGTTAAGGCTGTTGTGGCACCTTGAATTGCACAATAACTTGGATTTAAAACATTTACAGCGGTTGGACTGGCATCTCTTTGCACCAGAGCAAGAACATTTAACGAAGCCTTGACCTCCAGACGCAGATTCTTCTGTTACTGCAGACCTGAGTGAAATGTTCTTTTCTTGGCATACATCATTCAAGGTTAGCAAATGTTGCGGACACAGATCAAATTGATTTCTGGAATATCTGCCATTCAAAATACCGGCTCGCACTGCAATTCTATATTGGTCAGACTCCAGATCCCTATCAACTATCACACCAAGTATGTTTCTAGGGTCTCCTCTACCACGATCAACCATGGGTATCGGTACTGCTACATTATCGCCTATCTCACCACTTTTCATTTCAACCCGGCTACGCTTAACCATTCGTTCAGCCTGAACTCTCTGGCTTGAGCAAGCTTCAGCACGACGCTTTAGGATTTTACTTTTGTGGGTTTGAATATCGTCACTCATTTCATCATGATTTGATGCATTGCTCGACTCTGGGTGTTCTGACTGGCTATCTGTTTGTTCTGACTGGCTATCTGTCTGTTCAATTTGACTGTCCGTGTCACTTGCTGCTTGACTGTTGCTGTTGGCATCGGAACTATCTCCACCATTGAGAACATTCTGTAGGTCACTTTCAGACTCAAGTCTCTGTATAACTTCATGTGGAAGTGATGATGAAGTCAAGCCGACTTTGGCATCGCAACCAAACATTGCAGAATAAGGTGAGCACTTGATTCCAGCATGATAAGAAGAATTCTTTTTGAACTGTACAAATTTGATACCAATATTCCATTCTTGTGATTTATTCTCGGACATCCATGATACAAGCATGTCTTTAATATCACCATTTGCACGTTCAACTGAGCCTTGACTTTGTGGATGTCGAGGTTTTCCATGCAGAATTATTGGAGCACCAAACATCAAAAATATGTCCATCAGATTGCTAGCAACCTCAACCGCTCGCTTTGATGACAGTGCTCTTAATATGCAAAAATTAGTCAAGTGATCTTGGTATACCATTATCCATTTGTATGAGGATGTTGCCATTGCCTGCATGTCAATTAAGTCAACTTGTCCTCGTGAAGAAAATTCTTTGCTAAGAATAGGACGGACAACAACACCTTTTGTCATTACCCTCTTTCGTTTCTGTTGACACTCAACACAATATGACTTGTACAGTTCAATAGTTTTGATGCTGATATTAGCACGTCCACCATGTCCAGTTGCAACATGAGCTCGTTTTACTATGTCATACGTCTCTTCAATTGTTGCAAAGTAAATTGGTGGGTCAGATGAGTCTGTCTTCTTTCTTATTAACTTTTCAACGTCTCCGCATTGCAAAACTTCGTACCTGAAATAAATTAAGCTTAATTAGAAATAGGCCTGAATTAATGGTGTTTTATCATTTCTTTTAAAATAGAATACAGAGATATGATGAATTGAATTGCGATTTTGAAAAATATCATTCAAATGAGTACATATCATGTAAGCTGGAAAATTGGACATAAATAAGTAACTTACTTTGTCAACAAATAGTAGTCAGATCGCGACTTCTTCCCACTTTCTGCAGCTGCAACCTTTACTCTATCCAGTAGCTGGTAATATTCATCCTTTGGAATCAAGATACATTTTCCTTCATTTTGCCTTTTATATAATTCCTTCTTAAATGTATCCTCAAAATCGGCCGTCATGATTGTAGTGTGGTGACATTCAATATGAGATTTGAAAAGCATCCGGAAGCATAAGTAAGCTTATGGAGTCTTGATTAGTCAGCTGATCTCCTATTCACTCAAGTAAATTTCATAACTCACCAATCAAGCAACAAAGCCTTGGCGTGAAGCCCTGATTAGTCAGCTGATGTCCTATTCACTCAAGTTAGCTTCATAACTCACCAATCAAGAATCAAGCACACCATTTTTACTTTTATTCTATGTTACACAAATTTACTAAACCTGGTCAGTAAATGTTTGAAATAATATACTCTTCAATTCAGTAAATACATGTATTTCCTAGAAATTTTAGTAAATACGCGTATTTCCCGAGTGAAACAGTAATTACACGTATTTACTAAAATTTTCAGTAAATACATGTATTTACTGATTACACAGATTTACTGTAACATATACATCGTTTGAGATATCAACAATTAGGCTACTAAACAAACTACATCAATAATACATATAAATGTAAAAAACACATAACATATATATGAGCAACCCTTTCATGCATCTATTTTGCCAATTTAGTAAGTGAATGTAATTAGAAATTATTTAATTTATCATAAATTCACTAATTCATTAAAGCACATAAAGTTTAGGAACATTCATTATATGGCAATGTTTTTTCTGTATTCTAGCCACACCAAGGGGGAGTAAATCTCAACCAGTTGCCCGAGCTGAATATCCGAGCTCAACTAGCACTGCATCACAAGAGAGTATGTATATACTATATATATTTCACACTTGACATCAACTAGGTTTAACATTTCTATGACGGAGTGAGTTATTTTTAACGCCGCTTAGGCAGTATTGCAGCCATTAGCAGTGAAGTTAACTGTGAAATTGCCACAACGAAATGCATTTCAGTATAACAGGTATGTGAAACATAACTTACAATATGTTACAAGTCATAACTTTATTATACCCCCGCTACGAAGTAGTCGGGGGTATATAGCAGTCAGCGCGTCCGTCTGTCCGTCCAGTTTTTGTTCCGCTCATAATTCTGAAACAAGTTGCTCAAATTTTACGAAACTTGATATGTACAATCACCATGATGTGTACATCTGCCTTTTGTATGTTTCATACCCTCATTTGCATATTTAATGCCATTTTTCAAATTTTTCAACTTTTACTTCTCAAACATGCTTACAAGTGTAATACTTACTCTGCTATAATAATACTTATATATAATGGTCTGTTCATACAAAAGTTTAAACATTGATGCCCTTTTGCTATTTTCAAACATTTCTGTTTGACCAATGTTAAAAGCGGGGGTATCATGAGTGAGCTGTGCTCACTAATTCTCTTGTATTTGACTGTAAAAGCAAATAAAGTCGAAGAAGATTAATTATATGACAATGTTTTTTTCGGTATTTTAGCCACACCAAGGGGGAGTAAATCTCAACCAGTTGCCCGAGCTGAATATCCGAGATCAACTAGATCAGCGTTTGCGGGACACCGCAAAAGCAGAGCAGCTCCGAAACTTTGGGTCTTGCTTTTCCCTGTTCCGCCTTCTCCTCGGCATAAATAAAATTTTGGAATTTTTTTTTTTCATTATTCAAGTTATTCTAACAAGTTGAATCATCACTGAGGTCACTTTTCACAAGTTTGTTCTTAAAACTTATTTCTGATTTCAAAATTGGACCAAAGAATTAACATGGCGTTAACCAATACCTCATGACCTTGACTTTTGACCTTCAAGGTCACACCATCAATGATTACTTTTCATTGTGTATAACAATCATGCAATGACTCTTCATTGTTAACATAAGGCATTCACAATAGCATGCTTAAGTTGTGACCTTGCTGTGACCTATGACAGATTTTAGCGAAAACTTTTCAAATCTTGGACTTTATCCATAGCTGATATATATCAAATAAGAGCCAGACAGCACAAAAATGTTTATACAAGGATTACTATACTGATTTCAGAACTCATGACCTTGAACTTTGACCTTGAATGTGAGCATGTCAAAATAATTCCCTAGGTGTACAAGAAAGAAGCTATACATATGAGGTGTTGATACCTTCATGGAAAAAAAGTTATTTAGTGTTTTCAGAACTGGTGACCTTGACCTTTAAAATTCAAGGTCACACAATCAGTGACCACTGTTCATTGTGTTTCAAAATCATGTAATGATTCAAAGTGATAATAGTTGAAATAAGATATTTTCGCAAAAGCATGCTTAAGATGTGACCTCGCTATGACTTTGACGGATGTTAGCGAAAACCTTTTCAAATCTTGGCCTTTCTATTCACCAAATAAGAGCCTGATAGCACAAATATTTTTCAAGTGATCGTGTTTACAAGGATTTTTTTAGCGATTTCAAAACTCGTGACCTTGACCTTTGACCTTGAATATGAACATGTCAACAAAATTCTCCAGGGGCATTAGTAAGAAGTTGTGTATACGAGTTCTCAAAACCTTCTAGGAAAAAAGTTACAGCAAATACAAAACGCGCAGACGGCGGCGGCGACGGAAACTGCACAAAAACTGATAGCAGCTCCGACTAAGTCGGGCTGCTAATGACCAACAATCGATCGTCAACGTTCGCGACATTTCGCTGGCTGGAAAAATTACATGCTATGCGAAGGTAAGGTAAGGTAAGGTATATTAATAATCAGTCTATTTACTTTATTAATTGGAATAAGTTTTAAAATGAATGTATGAACTGAACCTTGGACACTTTAAAATGTGTGCTCTTGTATATATTTCATCAGTTTTTTTATTTCCATTCCAGAATGTAGCTCTTGCACGGGACAAGATGGACGACACAGCTGAATTCAAGGTCAAGTCCTTGAATTCGTTGAAGAAGTTGAGGGATGCATGCAAGAGACAACCAGCTCTGAAGGAAGCACTGCAATCATCTCTCGAGCCGGTGGTTGCAGTACTGATGAACAGGTTTTCAAGACTCCATGAACAAGTGTTGTTGTACACGATGCAGCCTCGGACGAAGCCATCACATCCCATTTCAGGAGGATGGTGGTGTTCCCCTCACGCTGGATGCCCTGTCAACACGAAAACACGTGGACAAGTTCCCTAGACTGTCTGACTTTATCAAGAGGCACTGTAGATTCAGACATTACTCATTTCAGGTACACAGTATATAATTATACTTTAAAAATTCTAATCTGTGACATGTTAAATACCCATACTATTCAATGGCATTCACATTGTTTTATGCTGATCCTTCCGGTTATCAATTATGATGTCATTTGTGGATTATATGACATTCCAAATTAATGGATGTACTGATTTTTCAGGTCTCCATTTTGCAGTAGAGTATCACGTACATATACATTAGTTATTGTTTGATGTTATACTATGAGATAAATGTATGTACAAGAAGCAAAAATCCAGACTATGTTGCCGATGAAGGTGGGTACAAGACTTTCGGAGAAGTGTATGGCACAGAAACCACCGACCAGAGTCGTCCTGCTCTGACAACTGAGGATACTGCAACAGATACACAGGCCCTCGGGTCATTGCTTTTCACACAAAAAAAAGATAAAGAAAAAAGAAGATGACCCCCCTGATTTTTAAATATTTTTTTTTTCTGTTTCCATAGAAACAGAAGAGGGATGTTGGATGTTGATTTTGACTGCTTCTGGAGCAGAAGTCTAAAACCCTTATCATACCTGAAACTCAGCATCTGTACTACCCACTAACTGAAGTACGGTAGTAGATACACAAGCATCTGTCAAAGATGTGTTTTTGTGGAACCGGTGGGATATGTCATCTTCTGATGACTCTTGCGCAGTTTAAACATGACATAAAAAGACTTTTAGATCTTTAAAAAGATCATTTGTAATTCAGTCCAACACTCCAACACTCATAGCACTTCAAAATAATTTTCTTAATATAATTTAAGCCAGTAAATGTACCTTTTAGATAAAAAAGAATCAATTTAATTTAATATTTGTTAGTGCACAATATTGCGGTATGAAAATCGTATTGCAATACGTGTATTGCACAACTCTGTATTGCAATATAGTGGTATTGCAATAATATTGCACAGCCTTACAGTGAAGTTTGAATGCTTCTATTATATGAAATTGTTGTATTGATTAAATATTATCTGACCAGATGTTGAGATTGACTTTATAAATATTATAACCCCAAATATACCAAAGATTCTGTAGGTCTGTCTGAAATCAAATGTATGAAATCATATCAAGTTTATTTTGTTTAAATGATACTATAAGATTAATCGACGAGTTGCGAGGAATTACGGATTATCTGTCCCGAGTTAATTATTGTGATAAACTCCCAGCTTTAGCGAGGAGTTTGACATTATAATTCACGAGGGACAGATAATTCGTAATTCCGAGCACCGAGTTGGTTATTCTTATAGTATCATTTAAACAAAATAAACTTGATATGATTTCATACATTTGAAACATAGGTTGAACATGATTTCATATTTAATGTTTTACTGACTTGTGACTTCAATTAGGTATGCTCGCAATTGTTCAATTATGTGATTTAGCTTGAACAAGAGAGCTAAGCAATTCATGAATGAGCGCAAAGTAGTTCCTTCAACCAATCAAAACGCAAGTTATATTTAGAAAAACTGTAATTCCCATGACCATTATGAAAACTTTAATACCCGGCATATCTGTGCCCGCTTGGGTAAGAAAAAAAGATTGCACATGGATTATCTAGGATATTAGTCAGCAATCGTAACTTTCATGCTTCATGTTAACAGTTTATTTTATTATTTGTTTGTTCATATGTACTCTGATACTATTGAATAATGTATTAAACAATGATGAAATGTGGTATTGTTTAATTATAAATATGTCATATGAACCATTCAGCATAGAGCGTTGTATGTACATGTATTCATACTTTATTTGTGCTCTGTGCTCAGTTCAGATATTTCAGATAATCATCAATCTTAATCTTGTATTTTTGTGTTAAAAATGTTTAATTTGAACACTGAGAGTGGTTTATAATACCGTCAGGAAATAAAAAAAAACTGTCAGAACAACTGTCAGAAGTGTTTGTTTTTTTGTTTGTTTGTTGTTTTTTTTTTATTCCTACCGCCATTTGAAAATGTTCATTTTAACATCATAAAAATAAAAAGTAAGTAAAAGAAGAAAACTATAGTTCAGAAGACATTATTATTTTTCTAGAAAGAGTTGCTCCCAGATCATCAAGAGTTGCTCCCATGTAATCGTCATCCTCTTTTGCATAAGTTAATTTGCCTCTCTTTCCCCTCACTACTGCGGTAGAACCAAGGTTAAGTTTCTTTAGGTTATGTTCAACTTGTATCATCCTTGCTTTGAGTGAGAACCTATTTCCCATTTCTTGCTCCATGCGCAAAAGTCTCTCTTCACACATAGGGTGACTTGATAGTGTTTTCTCCATTTGGGAGATTTTGCACTGAGCCCTATACAGACTGGTTCTAAGCATTTTTATCTCTCTTCTTGAAGACTCCAAACTTGTGGACAAGTTTTCTATGTTTTCTTTAGAATAGCAGAGACCCATGGTAGAATCAGAAGACCACACCAGTTGAAACTAGTTTTGTTTCCCACAATTCTTTGCATAAACCATAAACATAAACTTGGACATTTATGAACACTTGCTCAAAAGTGTAAAGGTATCGATATCTTGATGGAATGAAAATGAAAAGTGCACAATTATTTCTTCTAAAATTATTCCCTTGTTCCGATTTCTTGGGTCTAGCGGGGGATGTTGATGACTATGTCTTCGCCATGATCTCTAGTTGTGCCTTTTGAGGGTTAGACCGATTTCTGAATGTTATGTTTTTCAGGTCCAATGGAAACATGACCACACGGTGACTCTGTAAGGAAGTCCTTTAATCAAGTTCGAAATGTTATTGTATTAATAAGACATAGTGAAATCAAATCACCAAAATCATCGGGTGTCTACGTATTTCCCAAATGAAGGCTGAAACCAAATTTTAAGAAATCATGGAAACAACAAACAAAACTTAAAAACAGGACAAATATAAAGCATTTTCATTGTTTATTACGAAAAACACAAGACTTTATATCCAGCTATATAAGACTTAAAATATACCACAAAGACAGTGAACCAGTAAGTAAAAGAAGAAAACTATGGTTCAGAAGACATTATTATTTTGCTAGAAAGAGTTGCTCCCATGTTATCGTCATCCTCTTTTGCATAAGTTAATTTGCCTCTCTTTCCCCTCACTACTGCGGTAGAAACCAGGTTAAGTTTCTTCAGGTTATGTTAAACTTTTATCATCCTTGCTTTGAGTGAGAACCTATTTCCCATTTCTTGCTCCATGCGCAAAAGTCTCTCTTCACACATAGGGTGACTTGATAGTGTTTTCTCCATTTGGGAGATTTTGCACTGCGCCTATACAGACTGGTTCTATGCATTTCTATCTCTCTTCTTGAAGACTCCAAACTTTTCGACAAGTTTTCAATGTTTTCTTTAGAAAAGCAGAGACCCATGGTAGAATCAGAAGACCACACCAGTTTAAACTAGTTTGGTTTCCCACAATTATTTGCATAAACCGTAAACATAAACTTGGACATTTATGAACACTTGCTCAAAAGTGTAAAGGTATCGATATATTGATGGAATGAAAATGAATAGTGCACAATTATTTCATCTCAAATTATTCCCTTGTTCCAATTTCTTGGGTCTGGCGGGGGATGTTGATGACTATGTCTTCTTGTTAAGAATTGTATTAAAGGTACATCCATTGTGTTATGTATGGTCACATTTGACAAATGTCATAAATGGTCTTAAAGGCGGGGGTATATAGCGTTCATTCTGTCTGTCTGTCCGTCCGTCATATATCTCAAACTATACATGCTAGCTTCACCAAACTTGCCACACATGTTCGTCATGATCTCTAGTTGTGCCTTTTGAGGGTTAGACCGATTTCTGTATTTTATGTTTTTCAGGTCCCATGGAAACTTGACCTCACGGTGACTCTGTAAGGAAGTCCTTTTTTTCAAGTTCGAAATGTTATTGTATTAATAAGACCTAGTGAAATCAAATCACCAAAATCATCGGGTGTCTACGTAGTTCCCAAATGAAGGCTGAAACCAAATTTTAAGAAATCGTGGAAACAACAAACAAAACTTAAAAACAGGACAAATATAAAGCATTTTCATTGTTTTATTACGAAAAACACAAGACTTTATATCCAGCTATATAACACTTAAAATATACCATAAAGACAGTGAACCAGTAAGTAAAAGAAGAAAACTATGGTTCAGAAGACATTATTATTTTGCTAGAAAGAGTTGCTCCCATGTAATCGTCATCCTCTTTTGCATAAGTTACTTTGCCTCTCTTTCCCCTCACTACTGCGGTAGAACCCAGCTTAAGTTTCTTCAGGTTATGTTCAACTTGTATCATCCTTGCTTTGAGTGAGAACCTATTTCCCATTTCTTGCTCCATGCGCAGAAGTCTCTCTTCACACATAGGGTGCCTTGATAGTGTTTTCTCCATTTGGGAGATTTTGCACTGAGCCCTATACAGACTGGTTCTAAGCATTTCTATCTCTCTTCTTGAAGACTCCAAACTTGTCGACAAGTTTTCAATGTTTTCTTTAGAATAGCAGAGACCCATGGTAGAATCAGAAGACCACACCAGTTTAAACTAGTTTTGTTTCCCACAATTCTTTGCATGAACCATAAACATAAACTTGGACATTTATGAACACTTGCTCAAAAGTGTAATGGTATCGATATCTTGATGGAATGATAATGAAAAGTGCACAATTATTTTTCTCAAATAATTCCCTTGTTCCGATTTCTTGGGTCTGGCGGGGGATGTTGATGACTATGTCATCTTGTTAGGAATTGTATTAAAGGTACATCCATTGTGTTGTGTATGGTCACATTTGACAAACATTATAAATGGTCTTATTATACCCCCGCCTTACAGCGTAAGCGGGGGTATATAGCGTTCATTCTGTCTGTCTGTCTGTCCGTCCGTCATATACCTCAAACTTTACATGCTAGCTTCACCAAACTTGCTACACATGTTCGCCATGATCTCTTGTTGTGCCTTTTGAGGGTTAGACCGATTTCTGAATTTTATGTTTTGCAGGTCCCATGGAAACATGACCAAACGGTGACTCTGTAAGGAAGTCCTTTTTTCAAGTTCGAAATTGTATTGTATTAATAAGACATAGTGAAATCAAATCACCAAAACCCAAAACCAAATCCCTTTGAAGTTTTCATTTTTGAAAAATGACCAGATTTCAAGTGCACATTGTTTGGTTGGTAATTGGCGGCTGCATTCGAAAAACTATAAACAAAGATGTTTACATTCGAACTTGACCTTCAATGGCTTGGCCTATTAGGCCCAAAAGCTTATTTTTGTGATTCCATGACAAGGGTCTTCAGACTGCAAAATTTGCTTGCATTTGGTTCAGCTGTTTTTGCTCAATCGTGAACCAAGTTTCGTTGAATAATAATAATAATAATAACGTCAATCCAAATAAGGATTGATAATAATACCATAGAAACAGAGGTAGAATAGCTTGGACAAGGGAGTCTAATTGACAATAGGAACTTGAGCTGCCTATTCGCAAGCATCAGTTTAATATAACAACACATTGATCGGACATATATTTTCAAATCAAGTCATATCCGGAAACATGCTTAATCACTTATGACCACGGTTTATAAATATTATTCATATTTTGCAAACAAAATGCAAACTTATGTAGTTCAGTTGGTAGAGTGTCTGCTCATCACCCGGAAGGCCGAGGTTCGATTCCCGGTCGCGTCATACCAAAAGACGTTAAAAGATGGGAGTTGTTGCTGCCTTGCTTGACACTCAGCATTATAAGGACAGAACAACGCTTTAACTGGCGCTGCACTGTGGCTGCCGGGTGCTATTTGCACACAACAAATTTCCATTGTACATTGTATTACGGACATATTTGTATGAGCTTAAGACACCATGTTATAACACTGAACACATATGCTTTTTTTCTATCCGATTTTTCTTGAGAAAAAATCTTTATTGTGATGCATGAGCCGTTTCCGAATATGTGCATACTCATTCATCAGGTAGATTCTATGATCTGACATTATACACATATTTTAAGATTTGATATATGAAATTAAACCTCTAATTATGTTTAAACAATGGCGTCCTCAATGTTGTCGTGTATTTCAATTTGATTTGGAATCAAGAATTGCGAAGGCTAGTATTATAGTATGTTCTCAAAAGGAATTTAAAAGGGCATTGCAATGTTCGGTTTCTGAACTACATATGATGCTTTGGAAATAAAGTTTGCTGTACCCTATTGTATTTAGAGCATAATGGATAGTACAGTTTATTCAAGTCGATGCACATGGAGCGTGACATTACGTAAACTGAGGCATGAAGATAAAGATTGGATCAAGTATGCAAAGGACCAAGAGAGATGAACGAGAATTGTATAATGAAGGACGCTTTTTTAAATTAAGGAGAATTATACGTTTGAACGTTGCTAAATACCTACTTCTCTAGATTTACATGAGTGTTTTTATAAGGATGCAACTGATGTAATTGAAGAGAGGTGACCTTTTTTCTGCAGAGTACTCGTATAATTGAATTGTGGTAACAGAAGTGCCAAGTAACATTGTTTCGTACTGAATTGACCTCTTCTTCAAAGATATCTAATTCTTTGATCAGAGTCCTACATCGACCCATTAGGGAGATATGAAATGTGTGGATATATGGCAGACAAATTTTGAAGTCAGTTTAATATTACACGTATATATAACATGTATATATATCATTTTCAACCTCGTTTATTCAACTGCCAATTATGTCAATTCATAATATGAAATACAAGAATATCAGCTAAAACACTATAAATGGGCATAAAGTAATAAATGAAATGAAACCATAGCAAACATGATATTTCCGGTATATTTAAACTTGCATTTTTTTACATGCAATAAACATTAATATTAACACGTTTAGAGTCAGTTATCGTGTCATGATGATTATCATTATATCACAGCATGACAGTAGACAAGGCAGTATTTTTTATGACTTTTGTCTGTTAGCAGTTCACATTCTCAATCAGGTTATTTCTAAAGAATGATCTGTTTTTAACAAGTTTAAAATGGCTTATGTAGGTGACAAACGAACTATGTTTGAAAATCAGAAACATATAAATTAATTAAACAAGCTCCAAAGTTCATTTAAAGTAAAAAGGTGAGGTGTATTTCACTTACAACAAGGCTGCTAGTATTATTGCGGGGAAAAAGCCTGCAACGCCATGGTGTCTATGCATTGTGAAGAAAATAGCGAACCATGGGTGGTACTGCGCTGAAATTCCACCCAACCATACCAGTTCTCTACAGCTGATACAGTTGTCGAGCCCCAAGCAGGATTCAAACCCAGACCTCTTGATCCGAACCCGAACATGTTAATACTGCGCTACCCCTCCCCTAAAGTGAAATGGGTTTTTATAGTATACTGAATCTGCACCTGCACATAGTGCTTAGCATGTTAACTTTCCTGTAACTGTTAATTATTAAAAGTAATACCAGTTTCTGACATTGCTTAATATATCAACTGAATACATGTTTTATCAGGTCCAATTGTGAGAGACTTACAACCTTGTGCAGAAGGCTGTGAATGTGAATATTTATGATAAATACAATTTTAATACTGCACTCAATGTTAGTGGATTGTGTGGTTAAAATATAACGTATTATGCGTATTGGAGGATTGTATTTTTGTGTGTGATTTAACTAGGCGAACAAACCACACAGACCGGAAAACACGAGCACTGGTATGCATATGTATATGTACCATTGATGCAATGGTGAATGTGATGTGGTTAAATATATCAACACCACAGATATATCGGTACACATTTCTAAATGCAGAATACCATATATATACAATAATGAACAGAACAGCACAAGTTCATAAGTTCACTCACTTCGAACATGTAAGACTTTGAATTAAGACGTCAATTTCAATTGATCTGTTTTTCCAAGCACAGTTTAATGAAAGCAAACATGTAAATCGCTTCAGGTCATAAACATTGCTATTTGAAACTTCAAATCAATATGGATGATACATTGTATTCTAAGAAGTACAGAAAACCGTCCATTATATCGTTTTGGGCAATCAATCCTAGCTAATTTATCGGTCAGTCTCTTCAGATCTAGTGATGTATTTATAACAATTTGAAGTGCCATCCTTAGATTTGATGAGTCACTCATCTGGATTGTGTAGAGTAAAAACAAGATTGTAAGGTTGTGTGATGAAAGGAATAAAGTTGTCAATTCTCCAAATTCTCTTCTCACTCTTCACAGAGATAAATCAATCAAACAACGCACTTTTCTGACAGGAAACAAAAAAATAGTATAAGGAGATATAATCAAGGTGTCTTGACAAAGCTAAGTAATTAGATTGCAGAATGAACTGTTTGAAAAAAATAGTAAAGTAGTGAAAATGACATGGAAAAAATCAAAACTTCACGGAAGATATTGATATTGACGTGTCAAAGGGCAACAAACATATTCATCAATATTGGCATCAATCTTTTGTTCATCTGTGTTGGAAGTTTAGAGAAATTAAGAACTTTTGGCAAAATTGTTCACAATGGCTGGAATTGAACTGTTGACACACAGGTTTGATACATCATCAATGGGATCCGTTTTGGGTCTTCACCCACATTCGATACAGATGACACTTTTGATCTAATATTACTTCTAGCTAATTATTATATTTATACATGTTAACTGAGAAAAATAACACCCATATTATCACTTTTCAAGAACGACTTAAAGTATTATTATTGATAAATATATAGATACGGTAGTGGAATAAGTCAAAGTTTAATGAATTTGATCAAAAATGGGCAATGTATGTTACACTGATTAGTCAACACTATAGAGAATACAAGGGCGTGTATTAGTTAGAGGTGTGCAATATAACCGGTTCACCAGTATTAACCAGTTCAAACATGCTTTTAGCTTATGGCATGGCATAGTGTCCGGCGTCCGTCCGTCCATCTGTTCATCCGTCCGTCTCTAAACTTTTCGCACGCACGTCTTCTTCTCCAGAACCATTTGATCTAGGGAGCTGAAATTCTGTGTACAGACTCCTTGACCAATGGGGATTCTAAATTGTAAAATTGGTGACCCAGTAACTCAAATAAGGTCACAGGGGTCACAATTTTAAAAACCTATTTTCATCTTGTTCTCCAGTTCCAAAAGGTCTAGAGAGCTGAAAAGTTGTATGAAGACTCCTTGGCAAATGAGGATTCTAAATTGTAGATTTCGTGATTCTAGGACCCCAAATATAGGTCACAGGGGTCATAACCTGGAAACTTTAGATTTTATGGCTCTTTAAAGGAAGGTAATTTAAAGGAAACAACAGTCATGAATTAAATCTTCAAGTGTGTCTTTATTTGTAGGGAATTTTATCTCTTGCCTCAAAGATAGATCAGAGGGGTAAGGACCTTAAGACCTATTTCATCTGCTCCATTTAAATTGCTTCCTATTTGCTGTACCTCTAATTAGAAGTTGACGTTTTGAATTAGTTAATAAAGCCTGATGAGCTACAGAGCCAGTGGCTCTATTTTTTTTACATGCATTCAGAAGACATCGTAATTGTATTCCCACAATTACTGGTAAATTACCAAATGTTTGTATCCCTATTTTCCTATGTAGTAATGGACTAGTACCATTGACAAGTTATATTTGTTCTCATATTTCCTGAGATAAAACTACTCTAACCATTGTTCATGTTTCTTTTTGTTTTACATTTAAGTGTCATATTTTAATTTTCTATTAAAGTTTATTCAAGCCTTGCCATTTTGTAGTTTTTCATCATGTACCAATCACGCATTGGCTCTTTAAGGTAACTTATTATTGAAAGCGAGGTATTGCAATATATTGCAATATTGCAATACAAGCAATATATCACAATATGAAAAATCTCTGCAATACCCATTTCTAGTATTAGTGAGTGAATGATATGTATTTTTTCTCTCTTTATTTTACTTTTATTTTTGTCTTTCAGAAAAAAAGGTTATCATGAAATAATATGCATTATTGTCATAATATGTATATATATTGGCAGCACTTTTTGTATAAGGACAACGGGCCTTCAAAAAGACACATTTTAGTTTTGTGGGTATTGTGCTGACAAAAGTATGATTATGAACATAGAGGATAATAAACGACCTTCTATTTAATACCATTTTTATTAAACGAGTTAATGATTTTGTATAAAACGAGCGAAAGCGAGTTTGATACTAAATCATTCACGAGTTTAATAAAAATGGTATTAAATAGAAGGAAGTTTAGTATTCTGTTTATTACTCGCTCACCAATAATCCAGCAAAATAGCCGACATGGCTCTAAAACTTTGATTCCCGCAACCCCGATGCCACTGTGACGACGGTACTCCCATTGTGACGTCATAACCGCAAACTATTGTGACGTCATACGTGCGGCGGTATTACACTAGTTTAATATTGCCGTATAAATATTACACTGCAGTATCTTACACGGGCGAGTAATAAACTATAATCTTAATTTACTGCCAGAGAAATATGATGTTCTGGTTAAACTACTCGTCTGTCAACATATATGCACTTGGATGTTCATCAGGACAGATAAAACCCAAACAGTCGACTGAATTAAACTTGGAAGTATAGTAAAAAGTGCAATTTATACATTAACAATTCAAAATTGGTGATACAAGCCTAACATTTATTTTGTGATTGCTAACGATGGTTTATGATGAGTCGACGCTCTCTTCAATTTACTAAGCAATGTTTTCCGTCCATATTACTGCCGTCTGCTTTTAGGTTTCCTACGATTATTTGACTTTAGGTTTTCTACTATTATCGGTGCCCTGAGACCATATTCATGAAGTAACATGAAGCTATTAAGTTGACATGTGCAGCCAGTCATTGCCTTGTTTACGAGGCACAGACTTGGTAACCATATCAATTAATACTTAGCGAACATAACAAGGGATTCATTGATAAGTTAATGCTGCTGCTCTGGGAAACATATAATCTCGACTCTGCTAAATAGGCTATACAAACTATACTGCTAAGGTCAAGGTGACAGTTATCCGTCATTATGACATTTAACTTGTTCGAAGTCCTGAATGCAAAATAAAACCACACATAGAGATCTCCAATATGGCTGCCCTTGCTCCTTTACTCCATTTGATATAGGGTGTAGGGTTTTTACCTACCTTTTTCTACCTTTTACCTACGTTTTAATTACTCTGCTTCCATATAAACCGAAGCTTGACTGAAGAGCTTAACTTGTTCACTAAAACCACCGCGTATATAGGATATAAAACTAAACAGGTAAGGTCAAGGTGACAAATACTGGATGCAAAAGATCATCAAAATATAATCTTGCATCGGTTATGATAAATTTCAAGTAATTCATATACCACGCATCAAAATTGCCAATATGGTAGCCCTTGCTCATTTACTATACACTTGAAAATTAAATAAGCAACATACAGTTTTTTAAGAGCAAAATCTGAAAGAAGACAATATATCAGGAAAACGGTTAGTGATTTTAGGTAGAGCAATCGGTTTGCATGTTTGAAACATAAGGTCACTCACATAACGACTCACTGTCTTTTTGATAACGACTGTCACAATATTTTATTATAATTATAATAATTCAATTATAATTATAATAATTCAATTATGAACTGAATGAAAGTCAATATTTGCTCCTCTAATGTGATAAGTGTCATTCTTTTACTAACTGATTTTATAACAAAAGTCACTCATTAAAGCAGAATGTACCTTAAGCTTCAAACTGAATTTTTAATAAACTTGTCTTAATGAACAAATACGGTCACAACGTATTGTATTGGCTTATCTCAAGCGAGAATAAGTGTTTGATAAACAGATTGATCTCAACTAATCTCAAATTGATTCAAAAATTGTATGGTTGTAGGCATTATCGCAATTATGGTTAAACAAGGGACTGAAAGTTAAATGTCTGACTAGCTTCTTATCATGCATGTTATGGTGTGTGAATTTCAACTTGGTATAAAAATGTTGTTTACAATAAATCTATTCTACAGTTTGAAGAGTAGTTTCTCTTCTAGGACAATAGTTATTTTAGGTAAAAAATCAGTTTCTTCATAGTTTCCGTCATATTTTCATACATTTTTCATATTGTGAATTTTTGTTTCAGTGAATATATCGTTAAATAACCAATTGTTATGTCTGGGGTGGTAAACTCGTTAAATTTATCCTAACAATCCCAGAGCACCACCTTTAAATTAACAAACTAGGGTGTTGTTTAATTAATTTCAAAGTGTATATATTGGACAAAGGGTGTAGTTCCTGTGCTTCTATATGAACATAAGCTTGACTGAAGACAATGTCAATTTACAAGAGCTTAATAACATTGTAAGTAATTTAAGTCAACCCTGAAACATAACCAAATCAATATCTTACGAAATGTCACAAAATAGTTGCACAAGCGATTCGAAAAACTACACCTCCAGTTATAAACATTGATAACGATGTGCCCGTGGCAGTTGCCATCGTTTTTACAACTGGTGTGAAACGTGTTTTCTAAAAAACGACATCATTAAAGAACGAACGAAAGAAACAAACATGTCTACTTTGACAAACCATGCCATCACGTAGGCATAGAATATATTCACTTACAAGTTCATAAATAAGAATGCAAACACATTCACTCACCAATCAAATGCGGATTTATGCTAGGTACTGTTGATTCATGTCTGTGTCTATGTAACATTTATTATATATTCATGTATATTTAGGATAGTAATACAGGCGTGCAATAGGTTTCCATGGGCGATTTCGGTATCACACGATGAATTCCGTTTTACGGAGGTTTCCGTACGCAAACATCTTTTTCCATTCAAACTTCGTGATTTATGCTTTGATGATACTGGTAATAACGTTTCAAATCATTAAATTATTAGCTTGAGTTAAGACATACTATTGATAAAACTTGTAGAAAATATACACTCATATACTCATTTATAAGGCAAAATATGCTAACTATGCTAGGGGAACCGGGAAGCATTTCCGAAGGTTTCCCAAGCAATTCTGCATTATTATGACGTCACAAGTGTTACATCTGTGACCCCATGTCCATGTTTATGTCAATTGAAAGAAGCACGCAGAGTAAATCCTGAATGTTGTTTCTAATTTTGATTACTTTGGAATTTAATTATTTCAAGCACATGTTATGTTTTCATTATGTTAACGCACTTGAAAACATTTCAAACAAAGTTTTCCTGGGCTGATCAATGAGAAAATAAAGCTATTAGTTAGATATGAAATTATCAGTCGAGCTGGTCGAGCAACCGTCGGTGTACCTTTCCACAGTAAGCCCAGTTAATTTGATCAACTGATTTTTTAAAGACAATTTGCCTAATAAAAAATAGGGGTGCAACCATGCAGGTAGGTCACGATACGATACACATCTTGATACAGCTGCCCCGATTCGATATGTCTCCCGATACACAAAGTGTTATTAAAACCTTGGCCTCAAAGTTCAGAAAATTTGGATCATTCAATCTCATGTTTCATCAGACAATTTATTTTTAGAATTCCCAATGCTTTCATTTTGAAATACTATAAAACTCTAATGAGAAAGCATTTACTTTATTTGACAAAATAAGATAAGAAAAAAATTTCACTATATATATAATTTGTAGCGTATCGTATGGTATCTTAGCACTGGTGAATGGTATTGTGTATCGTATCGTACAACGTACGAACATGGTGTACTTCGTACTGGATAATACTTAGAATCAATGTTTTAGAATACCTTAAATCAACACTCTAAATAATCTATGTCTAAACTCTATACTTCGTTTAGTAACACATCATTAAATGCTTCTATCCAATATTAATGTTGAATGTTCGAGGTGTTGTAAACACACTTAGGAGCTCTCTGTTATTTAACAAATGCTGCTAAGCGCTGCAAATAAACGAATAAACCATAAAAGGTCATCACAGTGCATGACCATATCTTTAATGAACACAGCGGTGATAAATATGGCAGAGACGACAGACAGTAATTAGAGAACAAGCAAAGTTTAACTTTACATTTGATGTTTGTTTTTTATGTTATTTGACTGGTGATCACATCGCATTTGAGCATTCTAAAACACCATGTGAAGAAACGGTGTAATAATACTGAGTGCTTTATTTATCAAGAATGTGGGAATGCCATTGCACAATGAGGAGCTATCGTTCACCACACATATTGTACATTATTTATGCCTAGCACATACTTCAATGATTCGCAACTGTAACGAAAATAAAACGAAAGAATCAGAGCTAGAATATATTGTAATTGATAGTTAAAATATGAACCAGCACCAGTTGATTAACACATTGATAATGCCAACAATTTTCAAAATGAAGTCAGATCCGCAAAACGTTTAATCAATCATGACATTGGTTAACAGATATTATTCATAGTTTACAAACAAAACGCGAATTTACACATAACTTATTATTATGAGCTGTAGACAACATGTTCACTGGAGATGCTATTTTCTATTAGATATATATCGATTGTGAAAACACAAGACGTGCTTACTCCTTCATCTAACATCATACGATGTTTTGAATTTTGTTCAATGTTGTATTTCAATTTGATTTGAAATCATGATTGTGAAGGCTAGTATTATATTTTGTTGTAAAAAGAAATTTAAAATGAAATGAGAAAAACAAATTCTATTATTGAATGACATTGTGATATTTTGTTTGTGAACTACAGTCCCATGAAATATAATAGTTAAAGCACGATGACGACGTCACTCAACACGTTATTTGTTCTCACGACGTTTGCAGTCTATTTATGTTCCTTCTTGAGGTTCACAATGAGGACAGTAAACAGTACCATATATTCAAGTCGATGCACATAGAGCGTGTTATTATGTACACTGAGGCCCTAAGGAAGATAGAGATGGAATCAGGTATGCAAACACCCAAGCGAGATGAACGAGATTTGTATAATGACGGACGCTTTTTACATTAAGGAGCATTATACGTTTGATCGTTGCTTAATACCTACTTCTCTAGATTTATATGTTTTTTTTAATATAGGTGCAACTGATGTAATTGAAGAGAGGTGACCTTTTTTCTGCAGAGTACTCGTATAATTGAATTGTGGTAACAGAAGTGCCAAGTAACATTGTTTCGTACTGAATTGACCTCTTCTTCAAAGACATTTAATTCTTTGATCTGAATCTTACATCAAACCATTAGGGAGATATGAAATGTGTGGAAATATTGCAGGCAAGCTTTGAAGTCTATTTAATATTACACAAGGGTAAAACACCAGGGTAAAGTTCCTGTATGTATCATTCATCACCCTCGATTATCAAAGTGCCAACATATAACATTAAATGGTATAGTACATAATAAAAAGATATAATACAATAATATCAGCCTAAAACATGAAGGTGTATGAGGTGATAAATTAAATGAGAAACATCGGTATGAATCAATACAATTTCCACAAAGTATTCGCAAAACGTAGCATACCTCGTGTTTCTAGTATATTTGAAAACATATTGATTACATTCAATAAATACATATTTACATTTTTAGATTTAGTAATCTTGACATTGCCGATTCTCATTATATCTCACCAGGACACAAGACAAGGCACTATGTTTGTAACTATTGTCTGTTGGCAGCTCACATTCTCAATCCAAATTATTTCTAATCTTTGTTATGTAGCCATATTAATACACTCTTACTCAATTTTCAGTCATGCGATTAATTAGAACAAGTTTAAAAGGGCATATGTAGGTAAATAAATACTTTATCAGGTCCAATCGTGAGAGAATAACAACCTTGTGCGGAAGGCTATGAATGTGAATGCAAATAATAAGTACAATTTCAATACTGCACCCAATAATATTGGATTATCTAGTTAAGCTATTATTTAAAATACGAATTGGAGGATTGTATTTTTGTTTTGATTAAACACGACCCCACCACTCAACAACACAGAACAGAAACCACATAGACTGATATTCCTCAGTTGTTTTACTTAAGTAGCACTATTGATGCAATGACGAATGTGATGTGATTAAATATATCAACGCTTCAGATATCCTTGAATACATTTTCCAAAATGTAGAATCATCAATACACAATGATGAACAGAGCAGAACAAGTTCATGAGTTCACCCACTTCGAGAACGTAAGACTATCAATTTAAAAAATCAATTTCATAATCAATTGAGTTTACCGCTATCTGTCTTGAGTTCTCCTACCACTATTGGTGCCATGAGACCATATTCAGGAAGTAACCTGAAGCAATAAGAAGATGACATGTGCAGCCAGCCATTGCCTGGTTTACATGGCACAGACTTGGTAACCATATTAAGTAACACTTAGTGAACATAACAAGAGATTTATTGATAAGTTAATGCTGCTCTAGCAAACATATAATCTGGACTCTGCTAAATAGGCTATACAAACTATACTGCTAAGGTCAAGGTGACTGTTATCGGTCATTATGACATTTTACTCGTTCAATATCATGGATGCAAAATAAAACCCTACATCGACATCGGCAATATGGCTGCCCTTGCTCCATAACTATATTTGATATAGGGTGTAATCCTTTTTAACCTGCGTTTTTTCCATGTTTTAAATACGATATTGAGTTCCTTTTTTTCTATATAAACTTACAAGACCTTAACAACATGTTTAAGTAATTTATAAGTCCACCCCGAAACAAATGGAATTCGCAAAATGTCACTAAATAGTTCCACAAGCAAATTGAAAACCTATACCTCCAGTTATAAACATTGATAACGATGTTCCCGTGGCAGATGTCATCGATTTTACAACTGGTGTGAAACGTGTTTCCTAACAAACGACATCATTAAAGAAAAAAACGTGTCTACTTTGACAAACTGTGCTGTTTAACATGTAGAGTTAGATTTTATTCACTTAAGAACGCATGGGTGAGAAAAAAATGCAGTTGTTCTTGATGTGCTTTGCTATTGCTGTTGACAAATCTAAATTGAAAACACAATTCAAGTTCTTTCACCACTCTTCTTCGTTCACTTTTATTTTCAGCTGTAACTTTGCATTTTTTTACTCCTGGGGAAGTTGATTCTTTTGCTTAAATAGGAAATCATGTTCAAAGCTGGAGATCTTATAAACAGCATGGTCGGCAATGAAAACAATGCAAAGAAGTTAAAAGTTTTGAAAGTTCATAAAAAGAATGCAAAGTTATGTAATCACTTTCACTCACCGAACTAGTTTTCTAATTTCTTCAGATATCCATATCAACTCTGTATAACTTGGTCCTCCAATCCGTTAACTAAAAATGAAACGTTTCACATATGACAAATATACACGTTTGATGCCAGTTTTATGTAACAGACAATACATTTTGTGCACAACATTGATACATTTATGTATCACAAGTGACTGAATCATTAGTCTTCTTCAACAGTGAGGTTAGAATGAGTCTAGCTAGTTTCATTGTAACACATAGTGTGTCACACATGTTGCCAATTTGGCATGAAACACATGTTCTGAAATGGGTAATTAACATTTCAATACCTCGGTTTGTTATGCATTAAAACATATATGTCCATATAAGTATACGTGTAAGTAATTTATAAAAACATGTACATATGTGTACATATTTTCTAACGCGATGACAACAGATAAACAAGACAGGGACAGGGGGTTTAAAACAATTTCTAAAGCGAGGAAGTGATTAACAATGATAAATGGATGTTTTCTTCATGAATGGAAGAAGTGTCTTTTCCCCAGTAACCAAGTGAGATGAACTAGAATTGTATAATGACGGACGCTTTTTACATTAAGGAGCATTATACGTTTGAACGTTGCTAAATACCTACTCCTCTAGATTGACATGTTTTTTTATACAACTGATGTAATTGAAGAGAGGTGACCTTTTTTCTGCAGAGTACTCGTATAATTGAATTGTGGTAACAGAAGTGCCAAGTAACATTGTTTCGTACTGAATTGACCTCTTCTTCAAAGAGATTTAATTCTTTGATCTGAATCTTATATCGAACCATTAGGGAGATATGAAATGTGTGGATATATTGCAGGCAAGCTTCGAAGTCTATTCAATATTACACAAGGGTAAAACACCAGGGTAAAGTTCCTGTATTTATCATTCATCACCCTCGATTATCAAATTGCCAACATAAAACATTAAATGGTATAATACATAATAAAAATATAAAATACAATAATATCAGCCTAAAACATGAAGGTGTATGAGGTGATAAATTAAATGAGAAACAAGGGTATGAATCAATACATTTTCCACAAAGTATTCGCAAAACATAGCATACATCGTGTTTCTGGTATATTTGAAAACATATCGATTACATGCAATAAATAAATATTTACATTTTTAGATTTAGTAATTTTGACATTGCCGATTCTCATTATATCTCACCAGGACATAAGACACGGCACTATGTTTGTAACTATTGTCTATTGGCAGTTCACATTCTCAATCCAAATTATTTCTAATCTTTGCTATGTAGCCATATGAATAGGCTGTTACTCAATTTTCTGTCATGCGATTAATTAGAACAAGTTTAAAAGTTTAAAAGGTGAATAAATATTTTATCATGTCCAATCGTGAGAGAATTACACTCTTGTGCTGACGACTATGAATGTGAATACTAATGATAAGTACAATTTCCATACTGCACTCAATATTATTGGATTATATAGTTAAAATATTATTTATAATACGAATTGGAGAATTGTATTTTTATTTTTATTAAACACGACCCCACCACTCAACAACACAGACCAGAAACCACACATACTGATATTCCTTGGTTGTTTTACTTAAGTAGCACTATTGATGCAATGACGAATGTGATGTGATTAAATATATCAACGCTTCAGATATCCTTGAATACATTTTCCAAATGTAGAATCATCAATACACAATGATGAACAGAACAGAACAAGTTCATGAGTTCACCTACTTCGATAATGTAAGAACATTAATTAAAAAAATCAATTTCATCAATTGAGTTGTCGCATATATTAGCAGAAGATCCTTTAAGGAGAGATGGGACGATGAAATCAAATATTTTTTAATTCGCTTACTTTATGAAAATAGCAAGTATGTTATGTTTTTTATCCAAAAATGTAAGAAAATTTGGGGGTCACCGAACGATTTAAAGAGCTATCGACATTAATAATAATACACCCATCAGCAGATTACGTCTTTTTGACTGATTTGGTGTAATTAAATTAAGCGCTCGCTGTCAACGAATAAACTCCGAATCCTTTCAGATACATTCGGGGATGTATAGCAAATCTATATTTTGAAAATTAATGACGCTGGAAAAAGAAACAAAATTAAATTAAGCACTTTTTAACTCATTAACGCCGAGCACCGATCTTCAGCTGAACGCCTGGCCGTCACGCCTCAGGGTTAGCGTACCACAGCGACACGCTAATTAGCCTGGCACCTCTGATTCAGCGAGAGGAATTTCTTGTTATCAAACGTGTATTGATCGTTAAGCGCTTCCGTCCATTGTGTAGAATGAACTGATTGTATATTCACGGCAAGATGACATTGAAAGCCAAAAATGTGAATAGATTGCATCATTCTACATAACTGCACGTGCACGACTCTTTGTAGTCTTATCAATTATGTAATCCCGTTACATATATCTCTGATATTTGTTTCTGCTTTACCTTTCCAGATCAAACCTTAATATGCTGGGATTATAAGTTATTGACATCAAATACTTATTTATCCTTTCATACGTTTTATAAGTCATATTCAAAATAAAAATCAATTAGTAGTTCGAAACTTGCAAGTAGCATATTCTCAGGTACTCATACTCTCAGGTACTCATACTCTCAAGTCTCAGTTTTTTATCACTTGAGTTTGGCTGAAAAGTTCCATGCATGAAACATTTATAAACAATAGCAAACTTTTTTGGATATTAAATTTCTTTATTCTGTAGAGGCGACGTTTCGAAATAGATACTAACGTCGTGTCGTTGACAAGCAAGTGATACTGTGATGGAGAGGAAGATAACATATACAAACATTGTTGTTACAATAAATTAGGATGAGTTGTTTATACAGCTGAATAGGTTGATGTACAAAGGTTGTTGAGGAGATTGAGCAGTTGATTAGAAGCCAGTTGTGATGAGCAAAGATAGCTAGAGATTTAACAATTTTGTTCACCAATCGTATAAGATATCCGTCAATGTTAGGGCTCGTGATGGGCGTGGCCAAAATCTCTAAACAGCACGTTTGATTTTTCGCTGAACAGCTTGGTCAGTTGATTGATCTAACAATAACCAATCGATACTGTGGCTCGTGATGGGCGTGGCCCAAATCTCTAAACAGCACGTTTGATATTTTGCAGGTTCACAACCTGAAATGAATTATAACAATTATGTTACTTACGTATAATGTAAGATTGTATTTAGTAACCTGAAGGTGTATAGAAATATTGAAAGGATTTACCATGTATGTTCTCATGAATAAAACTAACGTAGGCGTGGCTACAATAATCAAGCTCCATCATGATATAACACATGTCACGGGAGAAACGTCAGAATGTAGCCGAAATTACCAGTATGTTATTCCAAGCTAAATTACCTTGATCTTGATTGATTGAATATTCACACGCATAATTGCCGTAACGCAAATTCTAATCTGTTTTGAACATACACATATGTCGACATATACACACAATTACACGGGCGTGACAATGAATCGTGTTGTCTATCTATTGCAGGTGTTTATTCTAGCAGGTGTCACGGATCAAACAGGAGTGCCGAATTACCCCAAGGGATTTACATTTCATGGTCAATTGAGTTTCTCAAATATTGTGTTACCATAGTCTGATTGAATGGTTATTTGCAAGAACATATGTGTATTTACTATAATTTTATTGACGACGGATCACAAGAGACCGGATCCATTGATATATATGACAATGGCATTGGATTATACCAGATTGTGTCAACGTGTTTAGCTAATTTTTGAATGAAAGCATTTTATATTCATGAAAGTACCTAATAACTGTAACGGATTACCGAATCATTGTTGTACGTGTAGAATATCAATACGAATATTTCAATACCCTTGCATGAAATATCATTGAAATGAATTAGATGCAAATTATGCCACACAATGTAACAAGTACAATAAGTATCGGTAACCATGTACAATGGATAGGTTTTTGCAGACTAGTTAGGTAAACTACATTGTATATCTTATCAATAACAACAATGACATGAATGTTTACTGTGGACAACAATATTAACCCAGGAAAGTGTTATAGTACAGAAGTTATAGATACATGAAAATACTTCAACACTCTTCTATTGGCTTAGATGTGCGTTGCGTCTTTGAAATAGTTACATAATCGTATGTAAACATGCAAAACAATAGGTATTGTAATATTTTAATTATTCTTTCTATACGCTCACTGCATAATACATATTCAGGCATTGCCTTTGTTTACAAAAGGAAAACAGACACAAAATATTCAACGGATATATAGAAAAAGCGATTACTGCAGGTAAGCCTTTGATACCTATTTCTGACTGCTATCAAAACACCTTAAATACTTCCGGCCATCAACTCTATATGTAGCAACTCTCTAAAAAAAACATGCATCTCGCATGATAGATACCTAATTGTTTTAAATTATGTGTGTTTGTGATTCAATAGGCAGCACCCCTAAAACGCGTCTCTCGCTGTGAGAAGCTGTTAATCAGCTACCCCTAATACACGTCTCTCGCTGTGAGGAACTGAAAGTTAGCTGACCCCTATAAGGGTCTCTCGCTGTGAGCGAGAGATTAACGGCCCGCCTACACGCGTCTCTCGGCGTTAATGAGTTAATTAAAAACGGCATTTTTATCACCGTGTCTCACATATTCAACAAGATTTGTCACTAACACACATATTTTAGATATTGCTAAAACTTTAATATGATGTGCCCAGTTTACTGAACAAATGAATTCAGAAATAATAATAGGGGGTCACCGAACGTTTTTCATCACTTTAACGTCATTTTTTAAATTACCTACATAAACGTAAAAACTTGACGTCACTGCAGTTTTGATGATTTCAAATGTAACTTTGACGGCCTACTGTGTAATCATTATTGAACATATTATCAATATAAGAGTGCTGGTTAAAGAATAACTATCAGTTGATTATACCAGGCTATTTAAATTCGTCTCTAACTTGAGATACGCATGTACTTCGAATAATACACGTAGTAAGATATTTACCGCGAATATAGGTGATGGTAACGCTATGCAGCATGTCGTAAAATGAACGTTATAAAGGCGTTACGGTAAAATTTAAGCGCTCCCCGTTAGTGCACAGATAAACCTATGCTTAAAACAACGTAATCCATATATTTTGAGACTTATTCACAAAAAATAAATTGTTGTCGCAAAATGTTGTCGTAAGCGAGTTCGATTTCTGGGTCCCATCTCTCCTTCATGCATTTTCCTAGCACAGTTTAATTAAAGCAATCATGTATATCACTTCGAAACCTTACATTAATATGGGCGATACATTTTATTATAAGAAGCCTAGACAAGACTCCATTATGTCATGTCGGACAATCAAGCCAAGCTCATTTATCGGTCAGTCCCTTCAGATCTATCAAAACTGAACATTTCTTCACAACCATTTGAAGTGGCATCCTTAGATTGATGAATCACAGATCTTGATTGTGTAAAAACAGGATTGTCAGGTTATGTGATGAAAGGAATAAAGCTGTCAATTATTCTCAAAATCCTCTTCTCACTCTTCACAGAGACACATCAATCAAACAACGTACTTTGCTGACAGGAAACAAAATTTTTTATAAAGGGATAAAATAGAGGTTTCTTGACAAGGCTAAGTAGAAAGGTTGCAGAATTGACTTCAATGAAAATATTGATATTGATGTATGGCAACAAACATGTTCATCAAGAAGACAAATATTTTATGCATCACTTTAATTAAAGTAGCGGGCATATATGATTCAATACATGTTTAACACCTTTCCCTGAACTATTTCACATCAAATGTGTACTGTGAAGAATTGGTTTGATTACCTTATCAGGCACCTTGAATCAACAGCAAAACACGACAGGCCTCTTTAAACAGGCACCATTTAATTTTGAGGGTATTGATTTTTATGATTTTTAGTTTCAGGGGACAACTACACCACCATAAGCATATAAACACCAATTGATGTGTATTGATAATGTTCATGTACAATGACTTTGAAGGATTTATGTAAGATACAACCTCAATATAAGTAAGTCTCAACATCTTCATCACAGGCGAATTAGATAATGTGAAATAAAGGAGAAGCCAAAGCTGTAAGAACATTACATTTGTGAATACCGCTGTGATCCATATTTACTGAATAACAAAAAATGTATGATAAGAATGATGAGATAACATTAACAGCACATTCTGGAAATAAAACAGTCAACTTTAGTGTGTAATTTGTAAACACACCTTGCACTTGGATTTTCATCTTGACAAATACACAGTTGACTTGATGACTACACTATGAAATCTAATAAAAAGTCCAAATACATTAACAACTCGGAAATTGGTTATTTAAGCAATGATATCCTTTTTTTTTTATAGTTGCTAGTGATGGTTGGTAATGAGATGAAACTCTATTTGATTTACTTTGTAATGTGTTTACCGATGTCTGTCTTGAGTTCTCCTGACCACTGTTGGTGCCACGAGACAATATTCATGAAGTAACCTGAAGCAAAAAAGACGACATGTGCAGCCAGCCATTGCCTGGTTTACAAGGCATAGACTTGATAACCATATCAAGTAACACTTACTGAACATAACAAGGGATTTATTGATAAGTTAATGCTGCTCTGTGAAACATACTAATCTAGACTCTGCTAAAAAGGCTGTAACAACTATACTGCCGAAGTCAAGGTGACTAGTATGGGTTCTTTTGACATTTTAGTCGTTCAATATCATGGATGCAAAATAAAACCCTACATCGACATCGGCAATATGGCTGCCCTTGCTCCATAACTTTATTTGATATAGGGCGTAATCTTGTTTAACCTGCGTTTTTTCATTGTTTGAAATACGATATTGAGTTCCTTTTTTTCTATATGAACTTAAAAGACCTTAACAACATGTTTAAGTAATTTAAAAGTCCACCCCGAAACAAATGGAATTCGCAAAATGTCACTAAATAGTTCCACAAGCAAATTGAAAACCTATACCTCCAGTTATAAACATTGATAACGATGTTCCCGTGGCAGATGTCATCGATTTTACAACTGGTGTGAAACGTGTTTCCTAACAAACGACATCATTAAAGAAAAAAATGTGTCTACTTTGACAAACTGTGCTGTTTAACATGTAGAGTTAGATTTTATTCACTTACGAACGCATGGGTGAGAAAAAATGCAGTTGTTCTTGCTGTGCTTTGCTATTTCTGTTGACAAATCTTAATTGAAAACACAATTCAAGTTCTTTCACCACTCTTCTTCGTTCACTTTTATTTTCAGTTGTAACTTTGCATTTGTTTAATCCTGGGGAAGTTGATTCTTTTGCTTAAATAGGAAATCATGTTCAAAGTTGGAGATCTTATAAACAGCATGGTCGGCAATGAAAACAATGCGAAGAAGTTAACAGTTATGAAAGTTCATAAAAAGAATGCAAAGTTATGTAATCACTTTCACTCACCGAACCAGTGCAGATTTATGCTAGTCACTGTGTAATACATTGATTCATGTTTGTGTCTGTATAACATGATTTGTTTATATACAAGAAAACAAGGAGGCATGGCTTATATCAGCTGGTTATAACCTTTGCACGAGAACTTATTCAAAAGTTTCACTGGTTCTTCAACGTTTTATTCACCAATGTAAAACCTTATTAGAAAGTATAAAGATGTACAATTGCAGTATTGTTTGAAACCTTTCAAGTACAAATTACATATTGACTGATGTGACATGGGGAAGTAGTCAATATTTACCTGTACTCTTTTAATGAAGTTTATTAAAGTTTCTTATCAAACTAGCAATGTTAATTGATAATCCGATTCTTTTGCCATAATTTAGCATTCCTAAAGTGATAAAATAGTTGTATAAATGTCAAAATATGGAGAAACTAACTTGGATTTGAATGCAGTTTAAATAGTAAGATTGAAATTATGACAGAAATACCAAATAAAAAGTACAAGGACATTTTTAAAATTCATGCCTGAAATGATAGAAAGATTTTGTACCCAAATAGCAGCCATTGTAGTAATGAACATGTCATGTTTTCAAAACTTTGTCTATGTAATGGAGAATGCATGAGGAGCTGTGGATTCGTTAAAAATAAGCAACTAGCCCCGAAGGGGCGAGTTGATTGTTTTTAGCGAATCCACTGCTCCGAATGCATTCTCCATCTTAATCAATATATGACATCACGAAACATGCATATGTGATTATTTAACATTTGAAACAATAAATTTAAATTTTGGGACACCAAAATCAATTATTTTGCAAATTTCGGTGCTCATTCATCGGATATGGTACAAGTAGCTGCGACCCTCATGAAATGGATTCTTCCACGCACGTGCGGCGCAAAACTTCACGCGAGGCGAAGTGATTGACAGCTAAAACTCTGCCTTTCCATGCCTTCCGCGTGTGTTACAAGGCTTGAATAGAACGCGGGATTTTACTGACAAACAATCCTAAGGTTTCTAACAGCGTCTTGTGGCCCTAATGCTTAGAAGCGCTGACTACCAAGCGAAGGGTTGCATTTTCGAATCCAGGTTCATGCATCAAACAAATAATTTGTCTAGTTGAGAGATATTTTAAGATCCTATTCAGATACACCAAGACAAAATACATCAGTCTCGAGAAGTGTACTCGATTAGACACTACTGAAAATGTCTAAACCTAACATCCCTTCTGACTGGGACAGTCAATGACCAGTAGATTCCTTAATAATAATCAACTGATAAGACAATAGAGTGACGTTATGACCATGGATTAACACCCAGGAACTATATTTTCTTCGAAGAATTCTTTCAGGTATCAATATCAACATTATATTATTTGATCCTCCAATACATGGTCTTACAATGAAACGTTTCTGATGACAGTTTTATGCATAACAAGTTCATTTTGTGCACAACATTGACACATTAGTCATGGTTGATGTATCACAAGTGACAGAATCATTAGTTTTAGCAACAGTTGGAATGAGTCCAGCTAGTTTCATCACAACAAATAGCATGTCAACTTGACATGAAACACATGTAATAATTTAAATGGCAATACCTCAGATTGCCATTCATTAAAATATTAAAAATTAAATATATGTCCATTTAAATAAGTATACATGTTAGTAATTTATAAAAAAAACATATATATATGTACATATTTTCTGACATAATGCCAAAAGATGAACAAGACAGGAGCAGGGGACGACAAAATCAATTATTTTGCAAATATCGGTGCTCATTCATCGGATAAGGTACAAGTAGCTGCGACCCTCATGAAATGGATTCTTCCACGCACGTGCGGCGCAAAACTTCACGCGAGGCGAAGTGATTGACAGCTCAAACACTGCCTTTCCATGCCTTCCGCGTGTGTTACAAGACTTGAATAGAACGCGGGATTTTACTGACAAACATTCCTAAGGTTTCTAACAGCGTCTTGTGGCCTAATGGTTAGGAGCGCTGACTACCAAGCGAAGGGTTGCATTTTCGAATCCAGGTTCATGCATGAGAAAAAATAATTTGTCTAGTTGAGAGATATTTTAAGATCCTATTCAGATACACCAAGACAAAATACATCAGTCTCGAGAAGTGTACTCGATTAGCCACTACTGAACATGTCTAAACCTAACACCCCTTCTGACTGGGACAGTCAATGACCAGTAGATTCCTTAATAATCATCAACTGATAAGACAATAGAGTGACGTTATGACCATGGATTAACACCCAGGAACTATATTTTCTTCGAAGAATTCTTTCAGGTATCAATATCAACATTATATTATTTGATCCTCCAATCCATGGTCTTACAATGAAACGTTTCTGATGACAGTTTTATGCATAACAAGTTCATTTTGTACACAACATTGACACATTAGTCATGGTCGATGTATCACAAGTGACAGAATCATTAGTTTTAGCAACAGTTGGAATGAGTCCAGCTAGTTTCATCACAACAAATAGCATGTCAACTTGACATGAAACACATGTAATAATTTAAATGGCAATACCTCGGATTGCCATTCATTAAAATATTAAAAATTAAATATATGTCCATTTAAATAAGTATACATGTTAGTAATTTATAAAAAAAAACATATTTGTATGTACATATTTTCTGACATAATGCCAAAAGATGAACAAGACAGGATAACATCGATATCTGAAACAATGATAATGGATTTAGTATTTTTTCAGTCATTTTCTTCATGAATGGAGGGAGTTGTCGTTTTCCCCAGTAAGATGCATACTTACTTTAGAGTAAAAACAAAACGTTATGTTCATTGCTCTAAATCTTAAGCATGGACTAAGTAATCAGTGTTTAACCCTGCGCACAAGGTACGGTGAAATTGTTTGAGTATTGTTTGTTATCATGTGCTAAGGCAAACGCCGTATTTTCTATAACGGTTTTGTCAGACATTATTCGATAAAGGATTAGAATTAACAACAACTCAGTGAAATATACTAATGGAGACAAATTAGCAGACATTAATGTTAATCCGTTATCACAACATAAAGCTTAATTAAAAAAGAGAGCCAGTTTATTGTTAGAGCTAACAAAACACGAAATAAATAGTTCTCAGCTTTTCCTAGAGCTTTTCATACTGGAGAAGAAGATGAACATATGTTTTTTAGGTTGTGATTCATGGGACTCAGATTTCAGGATCACAGGGTCTGATCCCGCCCATATCATCACCAACGGTTCCGCATAGTATATAGAAACCCCCCAGCATGAGAGACAGCCTCCTCCACAGCGGCATCACTACCCCCGGGATGCTACACCATCTGTCCGCTGATCATTCAGACCAATTCCTTCAAGAGCCACCACAATGGAAAGACCTACAGGATCACCTCCCACCTGCGCAAGGAATAGTCTACTGCATGTCTTGTATCAACTAAGACAATCAATACATTGGCCAGTCCGCCCATAGTTTAAAAGACCATATACCTGGGTCACAACCAAGACATCAATAGCTGCAATTAAAGCAAGCTCGTCCCCGCAAACTTCAATTCAAAGCTCTGTGACGTCACTATGCTAAGTGTACCGTTGGTTGCTAAGGCACCAGAGATTGTTACAGTGCGATTACATCATGAGCAATCCTTCATCCGTTACCTTGACACACTTCAACCTCCTCTAGATCACTAACGCAAACCCCAAGATGCCACCCATTGCTTGAATCTCCTGTAGTATCCAAATTCCCCAGCCTAGCCGCTTTAAGAAGACATGTTGCCTCCAAACACACTGCCAAAATCACCACTTATTTCATCCCCACATGTAACACGGGTTACAGCCGGAACGACATCTACAGAAGACAACACGACCGGACCCCACCGTTATGCCACCACCCATCACCGAGCCCCGCCCTAAGCCTACTGCATCATCACCTAAGAAGAGCCAGCCACGGGAAAATACTCTAAACCTATCTTCAGGATCAACTAAGCCCTCTCCCCGAATCAGAAGATGGAGTCTAAGAATAAGCCCCCAAAAAGAACAGCCGCAAAAACTATTTAAAGACGGTATTGTCCCCAGATCCTCTAGACCTTTTGGTACTTGAGAAGAACATGGAAATAGGCTATTAAAATCGTGACCCTTGTGACCCCGTCAACAAATCTACAATTCAGAAACCCCATTGGCAAAGGAATCTGCACACATAATTTCAGCTCACTAGAGTCTGGAGAATTAAAAAAAGCGAAAAGTTTACGGACGGATGGACGGACGCCATGCCATGCCATTAGCCCATTGGGCCTTTCAGACCTGATAACCTAAAAAGTGATGTTTCGATGAAAACGACAACAAATTTAAATCACAGAAAAAATTTAAATTTTCAGTGCGCGATGAGAAGGACATCGTTAACAACTGTACAGTTTGGTTGATGTACCTTTGACGGTTTTTGAGAAAATTGACCGGAAGGACCAGAATTGAAGGATGGAATGACTGCTAAATACCCCGCTTACATCGTAATGGGGGTTTAATGAATAAAACACAGAATGAAAGCTTATTTGGGCTACGTACAGTACTGTTAATGAAAAATAAAATGATTACGATATTGATTGGTTAAACAGTGATTCAAGAATACATGTCATGATTACCGAAGTATAACAAAACGAAAGTAGAGGTCTCTTCATTGATTATGAACAATAAACTAGAATTAAAAAAACCCATCAAGAGCTGAAACAGGAGTCTGTTCTATATATGATAAGTGTTGTTCTGGCCTTTAATTGAAAGCTGCGTTTGAACCTTTGGTGATCGATGTTTTCTCCCCTTGAAAAGAACTGGTTCACACGAGTTCAAGAGAAAAGAGAACATATTTGTTTCGGACAAAGTACACAGCTAATTGAATAATGGTATCATATGTGTCAAATAATATTGTTTCGTACTAGATAAACTCCTTCTTTTAAAAAGAGTATTTGATCTGACATAAACGTCAATTCATAAGGGAGTTATGGAATGTGAAGGATCTTTGCAGGGACGCTCATCAAGTCAGTTTAACATTAAATCGACCTGAAGTTCATGCAGTGAATAAACAGAGAGCTGTCATTACTCCTCCTGGAAAATGAGAATATTTGAATAGTTCATTCAGTGCCTGAAAACCTTTAACTCGTTTACTTCAAGTCATACATATTGCACGAATTTCTTACACATCCACGATCATGGGCAGCTGATGCGTTTTGAACTTTCAGTGTAATTATCTTGCATTTTATCGAAATCCTGTTTGGTTTGAACCAGTTTTCCTTGCAAGAGATTTGAGCATCCTTCAAGTGTATCAGTATTTCTGAATCTAATAGCAAGCCGATATACAGGCAGATAGTAAATGATATGCTTCCTCAAAATAATTTGCCGTAGTAGTATTTACCTTTATCATACTATGGATGGTGTTCTCAGCAGGATAAAGCCTACGGATATTTTCAGTATCCGTTGGGGTCATATGCGGATAAAGATGCAAATTACAGAGGTCAAGTGACAGAAGTTCTTTGGAAAATTAAATTGACGTCACACGTTAACACGTTAACATTTCGAACACCTGTAATAATGGAGAGAGCTTTATACATCAGTATACATGCTTCATTTCATATACATTAATTTGAGAAATGACAACACAAACATTGTGCAATGCAAAGTGCTGCAGTGCCAAAACATGTTCATCATGGGTTGAAAACTACCGAATATAACTCTTTATGAATACTCACAGGCAACAAGGGCAGTTTGAGTCACATATTTATTTACCGAACGTCAATCTTCACTTCCATAATGTGACTTGTGTAAAGGGGATGTTAGAATTAGCAGCTCAATATTCTGTTTAGCTCTCCGTGTGATTTGCACTATGTGCATCGCCATTTGCAACTGAGCGGAAGGGAAGCAACTCTCGTGCCTTCATCACTCGCCCACATTATTACACGATTTCAAACGACAGGACAAGAGTTTGAATTTGCCGTCCTAACGTTAACTATTTTTCATTTAAAAAAGTATTTTGAAACGTATTAAAGCATTGAAAATTAAGAGTATGCCAAAATATCACTTATGTTAACTGAAAGCTTTATTTAGGAGGCATTATTTTGGTCATTTTAGAATAGCACGCTGTTCATTTGGATATATCAATACTCTTAGTTAAAAGAAAAGTTCAACTTTGAAATTAATGGTCGAGCTGTTTAGCGCAAAATTAATTAAGAATGACATTGTATGATAAAGAAGTTATCATGCATATGTGTTTTGGGATGGTAAATATCCTGCATTAGGAATAAACACTATGTATTTAGCTCGCCAAAGCTCTTAAAATGCAATGTTAATTCCTTATGCAGGATATTGACCATCCTAAAACACACCTCTATGTATCATCACTCCTGACATGTACTTCTGACAATGAATACCGTAAATCCTTGAATAATCCCCCGGCGATTATTAATTATGAATTTCATACATCGATTTCACCCGGTGATTATTCATTTCGAAGCCATAACTTGTTTTAAAATCATACAAATTATCATTGCATTATATTTTGAATCATGAATATTGTGAACGAAGTGCATGTCATGAGGTTAAAATTCTCATTAATATGCTTATGCTTTACAGTGAGCACCCGAGTACAATATTTATCCAATAAATATAGAAAATACAGGGTTACGCATGTAGTTACGAACCATCTAGGGTATATCACAATCTGCAGATTGTTGGAACAATAAAGTATGAATGGTAATGATATTTCAACTACAGACTGCATTGATCGATTCCTAGATTGTTAAAGGTTATACGACTACGGGGGTCGATTCCTAGATTGTGAACGGTTGTGATATTTCATCTACTGACTACAGGGGTCGATTCCTAGATTGTGAATGGTTATGATATTTCATCTAACGACTACAGGGGTCGATTCCTAGATTGTGATGAGCTTTCAAATCGTTTCTCTATCTCATTTTCAGATTATAGCATCAATTCCTAGATTGTGATGTTTTTTCAAATAGTTTCTCTATCTTATCTGCCAACTACAGAGGCTGATTCCTAGATTGTGAGGAGCTTTCAACTCGTTTCTCTATCTTATCTAATGACTACAGGAGTCGATTCCTAGATTGTGAAGGGGTATGATGTTTCATCTATCGATTGTAGGATTCGATTCCTAGATTGTGAAAGGTTCTCAAATAGTTTTTCTGTCTCATTTACAGATTATCGAGGTCTATTCCTAGATTGTGTAGGGTTATGATAGTTTATCTACAGACTGTAGAGGTCGATTTCGAGATTGTGAAGGTTTTTTAAATATTTTTTCTATCTTATCTACATACTATAGGGGTCGATTCCTAGATTGTGAAGGGTTATGGTATTTCGTCTACAGACCGAGGAGTCGATTCCAAGATTGTGAATGCTTCTCAAATAGTTTTTCTATCTTATTATAAAAACTGCGTGGCATGCATTTTGATAATCCAAAACTTTATGAAAGGGAGTGGATATTTATGTTAATACAGAAACATAAGGATCGCCATCGCCTTACTTAGATTTCCTACTCTGTAAAAGATCAGAAGTACTATGTTTAATCAATAAGACTGATAAAACCCAAACAGGAAAATTGGTCATAAAAGCCTACATTCATTTTGTGATTGCAAGCGATGGTTAATGATGAGTCAAAGCTCTCTTCGATTTACTTAGCAATGTTATCCGTCCATTTTACTGCCGTCTGCCTTTACGGTTATCTGGCTTTAGGTTTCCTACCATTATCGGTGCCCTGATGAAGTAACATGAAGCAATAAAATTGACATGTGCAGCCAGGCATTCCCCGGTTTACGAGGCACAGACTTAGTAACCATATCAAGTAATACTTAGTGAACATAACAAGGGATTCATTGATAAGTTAATGCTGCTGCTCTGGGAAACATAATAATCTCGACTCTGCTAAATAGGCTATAAAAACAGTTCAGGTCAAGGTGACTGTTATCGGTCATTATGACATTTTTGTTGTTCAAAGTACGGGATGCAAAATATAATCTTGCATCGGTCATGATAAATTTCAAGTCATGCATATCCTATGCATCAATATTGTCAATTTGGTAGCCCTTGCTCCTTTACTATACATTTGGAAATTAATTAAGCAACACACAATTTTTTAAAGAGCAAATTTTTTTTGATTTGAAAGAAGACAATATGTCAGGAAAGCGGTTAGTGATTTTAGGTAGAACAATTATTTAGCAGGGTTGAAACGAAAGGCCACTCACATAACGGTTCAGTGTCTTTTTCATAACCGCTGTTACAATAATTTGGTATGTTGGTGTCAAAATCCAAGTTCCACCATGAAATGAAATGAAAGTCAACATTTGCTCCTCTAATGTGATCAGTGTCATTCTTTCAAGTGAAATAATTATACTTTACTAACTGACTTTTTAACAAAAGTCACTCGTTAAAGCAGTGTGCACCTTCAAACTCACAAAATCATGAAACTATCATTTTCAATAAACTTATCTTAACTCATTAGCGCTGACAGGTAATTAACAGCTTAACTCCTAGGCTGCCAGCTCCACTAGCACCTGGCTGCAACGAGGCCAATTAGGCGTCGTCACCTCTGATTTAGCGAGAGCGAGTGGCATGTCATAAACATGAATGATTGTTTGTTGTGTCTTGCATAACGATCAAAAGGAGACAGGAAGTGGGTGGTACGGATTTATTGTAAATTATGTAATATTAAGATATCAGATATTGAATTTATTTGCTGCTTGTTAGTGATATATTGTCAGATCTTACAGATGAACAATTATGATGTGTACATTGCTGTGATAAGATAAAATCCTGAAAGAAATCTATTTAATCAATGTGCAAAGGTGAACGTCGTGATGCTCGCTTTATTTACCTAAATTTATCTTTATGCTTGGTCTGTATCGATTGTAACTGTTTGGCACTTAGAACATGTTTTTGAAATTGGGATAATTTGTATTTTCAAGATGAGACTTTTATTATAACAGTGCGACTGTCCAATCTTGTTCTCGTGTATCTTGTTCATGTGACCAGTCGTGAGATACTTGTAATAGAGATTGACATATAACGGGGCGTGGCCTAAAATTCCGAAGCACATGTGGTAACATACCAGCTTGAATAGAGATACACAGTTTGTTTATTGTTGATGCATAGTGTGTCACATTAACTAATCATAAAAAAACGCACAATTTGGCATAAATAGACTATTTGGCCTGGATATGGGATTGAATGGACCAATACGGTCGCGCGGAGCGCTTCATAGGCAGCACCGAAAGTACAAAACCTTCAAGGTAATAATTGTGTAGCGCCTTGAGCATGCATTGTGCATGGATATGTGCGCATTATAAATATACTACTACTATACTACTATTTCGTTATTTTTCGTTTACTTCCGAGATATCTCAAATTGAAAATTGAGAACAAACAAGCAAAAAAACAAAGCAAACTGAATTTGTGTTCTTTTCAACCCCTTCTAACTGTAAGTGTTTTGTATATAAACTAAAAGTATAGGTTGGAAAAATCAATCTTTAAAGAATGTGTTAAAAGGTGAAAAACATTTGTTCACAAAGTCATTGTCCAAGTAGGATACGGAGAGAAACACATCACTGAAACGGATCCTTATTCATGGTACCATACCTCACGTGAAAATGGTAAAACACGTTTTAAGCCATTAACTCGAAATGCACGTGCTAAAGTAGAGTATAATACAATACAAGAGTTTGGAAACATAGCTGATGAAAACACCCAAAAGAAATGCCAAGATTAACAGGAGCGGAGCAATAACGAGCTATTGGTATATATTGGGGCAACACCGGTCAAGATTGCAGGAAGTTTCAGTTGCACACAATTAACGGTGGCCAGACTCCTCCAATGACACCGGCAGACAGGCAGCACCCAGGACAGACCCAGAACCGGAAGACCTCGCGTCACAACACCACACGAATATCACCGTATACGAACCATTCACAAGCGTAACCAATTCGTAACTGCGGCGTCAACGATTCTCGGACATCGCATCAGTCCATGTACAGTACTATGGAGACTACGTTCTGCAGGTATCAGACCTTACTGTCCCTTCAGAGGAATGTTCTTGACCCCCCAACATCGACGTGAGAGACTACGATGGGCGAAACAAGTTCGTGTCTCGCCAGTCCAGGAATGGTGCAGAGTGTTGTTTTCGGATGAAAGTCGTTTCAGGTTGTTCAGGAACGATTACAAACAACATGTTTTTTTTACATAGAGGTGAATGGTTGGCTCCAGTGTGTCCCCAAGAGCATCATCAACTCGGTGGGGGAAGTGTAATTGTCTGGGGTGGCATTTGTGGAGAGCAAAAGACTCCACTAGTGATTGTGCATGGAAACCTGAATGCTGTGAAGTACCGAGATGACATTATACGGCCAGTAATGCTTCCATTCCTGCAAAACCAACCACAGGGAACAGTCTTCCAGCATGATAATGCTAGGCCTAATTCAGCACGATTGACAAGGGATCTTGAACCATCACAATGTTCACGTTCTGCCTGTTCCCCAGACATGAACCCAATAGAACACCTTTGGGACCATCTCGACAGACAGATAAGGAACCGTCATCAACAACCTTTGACGTTAAATGAATTGGAAATTGCTCTAAGGGAAGAATGGCAAAGAATTTCACCTAAAGTCATCAGACGTCTGACGTCAACAATGAGGAAACGTATCACTGCCTGCATTGATGAACAGGGTGGACATACACGCTACTGAAACCCACGCTGTAATATTTGATAACTGTTGCAATCAAGCATGTGGATTCAGATTCAGATTTGCTGAACAGTACAGATTTTGACCCAACCACTGTTCAATGAGATCCCACTTATCATGTATTGTTTGTATGCTTATAATAGTGTGCAACAAGGATGACCTGAAACCCGTCTTTCATATTAACCACACAGTATGAGTTATCTGATACGACTTTTTTTGTTATCATTATAACCCTTTAAACCCGACCTATACTTGTTTTACATTGGTCACGCACCTGTCACCTGTCTTTCAGTTAAGTTGGGTCTACGTCTGATTTGATCCCTATACTGTGTTATTTCAAGGTCAAATATGTTATTTCTATACTCTAATAAAATGTGTATCGCGTTAGTATCAATCCCGTAACTGATACCACATCTTGAATTTAGTGCCAATGAATCAAAAGAAATCACTAATTACACCAGATGTATTGTTATATGAGATACCCAAGCTGACAAGCTTTCATCAACCGAACTCAACATACAATTGAAATATATTATATGGTTTACGGTTAATGATTAAGTTATTATGTTATGCTCACTTGCTCATTCCATGTATGTTTTGTCTTTGTAACAGATACGTGTAGTAAACGATTTCAAAACAAATATTTAACAAATACATTTAGACATCTACAGTGCATTTATGACTGCTATAAGTGTTCACTGACATCGCTACGAACGTGAAAAGAATGGGTTTTCTGCATTAAAACAGTGAGAACGCATATATGCGTCACTCGCTGAATAAGGGATGCATTCAGGCGACGCATATGTGTGGCTTTTGCTGAATAAGCGCTGCTTTTAGCTGATGCATATATGCGTTGCTCGCCTTGAGAAGCTCATTAATTTGTCACATATGTGCAGCTCTCGGCCTTAATGAGTTAATGAATAAATACGGTCACAACGAACTGTAAATATATTCTATAGTTAAGTGTAATTTCCCTTCTAGGACAATAGTTATTTTAGGTTAACAATCAATTCCTTCACATTTTCCCTCATAATTTCATAAATTGTTGATATATAGTGCATTATTTTTCAGTGAATATATCATTAAATACATTTGTCTGGGGTGGTAAAATCGTTAAATTTATCATAACACTCCCGGAGCACCACCTTTCAGTTAACACACTAGGGTGTTGCTAAATTAATTTCCAAGTGTATATACTGGACAAAGGGTGTAGTTTCTGTGCTTCTATATAAACATAAGTTTGACTGAAGACACTGTCAACTTACAAGAGCTTAACAACATTGTAAGTAATTTAAGTCCACCCTGAAACATTAGCATATCGATCTCTTATGAATGTCACTAAAAAGGTCCACAAGCAATTAAAAAAACTACACCTCCAGTTTTTAACATTGATAACGATGTGCCTGTGGCAGATGCCATCGATTTTACAACTGGTGTGAAACGTGTTTTCTAACAAACGACATCATTAAAGAACGAACGAGAGAAACAAACGTGTCTACTTTGACAAACCATGCCATCATGTGAGCATAGATTATATTCACTTACAAGTTCCAAAAAAAAGAATGCAAAGTTATGTAAACACTTTCACTTTCCAATCAAATTCGGATTTATGCTAGGTACTGTACAATGAATCATGTCTGTGTCTATATAACATTTATTATATATTCATGTATATTTAGGAAAGTAATACAGGCGTGCAATACAGTTGTCCAATAAAGAAAGTACCACGTTTCGCGAAATTTCGCGTGAGTTTCGCGAAAATTTCGCGTGAGTTTCGCGTGTGTTTCGCGAAAGTATCTCCTGTGTTTCGCGAAAGTATCTCGTGTGTTTCGCGAAAATTTCGAATGTTTTCATTTCTAATGTCTCTGAAAAACATTTTCCCGTGGATGCGTGGTATTTATGCTCGAGATTGGGGAGAGGCTAGATGTAGGAGATGTGTGGTATGCTTTTTCAGAAGCATAATACTTTGTGATACTTTTTGGAAGTTTTACAAGAATCAACATACATAAAGCGATCATGTAGGATTATAGTATTGTAGGACGAAATACAATAAGGGGATGGCTTTAGATTGACCGATTGTTATGAGGTTTCTTACACTGGTCATGAGAAAAAGAGGCGTGTCAGTATATGCATTGTATCAGCAACTGTATTATACAATTATTACAAATATATTACAATTGTATATCATTACTATAGTTTTGCAACAACGTAGTAAAGGGTTTAAAAAAGTGTTACGACAGTGACATGTTCAAATTTCAATGTATATGGTATATCAAATGTCTATGAGCGCGAGTTATACTTTCATATTTGAAAAGGTAACCTAATTAACTCAATAACGCCGACAGGTTATGCTCAACGTCTGGCCCGCCAGGTCCACTAGCACCTAGGTGCAGCGAGGCCAATTAGACTTCGTCACCTCTGATTTAGCGAGAGCGAGTGGCATGTCATAAACATGACTGATTGTTTGTTGTGTCTTGCATAACGATCAAAAGTAGACAGGAAATGGGTGATACGGAACTATTGTAAATGATGTAACATTAAGATATCCGACGTTGAATGTATTTGCTGCTTGTTAGTTATATATTGTCAGATCTTACAGATGAAAAATTATGATATATACAGTGCTGTGATAAGTTTGCCAAACTTAACATCCTGTAAGATATCTAAACAATGTGTAAAAGTGAACGTCTTTATTTACCTGAATTTATATTTATTCTTGGTCTGTATCAATTGTAACTGTTTGTCACTTAGTATAGTTACATGTTTTTAAAATTTGGATAATTTGTATGTATTAGACGAGACAAAAATACTTTTATTATAACAGTGTGAAAGTTTTCATTTTACTATTAGGGAATTTAGGGAAAAAAGTATTATTGAACGCTAAAATAATGCCAGCAAGTTTATGAATATGTTTAAAGCGTGTATTATTTATATCTACCGCCGACAGTGAACACAAAAGAACACGTTAAAGAAGAAGAAGAGAAGAAAGAAGAAAAGTATTTTATTTCGGTGTCACGAGCATGCATACATTTCACATATGGCATAATAAAACAATATTCACATGATATAAACACATTGCAGATAAAAAGATAGCACCCGGTCTACAAAGGCCTATGAAGCACCATATTACTTTGTTCATATTAAAATATAGATGAATATGGATATAAAACATTGCATACACAAAGGATCCCCTTGTCTACAACCCCTTTTTTTGCAAAACATTCAGATAGATTACCATGTTGAATGGCACAAGATGTTGTTCATAAGTCAATATATTTATCCATCTAATCATTTCAGGGCCAAAGTCAAACTTTTGAAGAACTAGATTGATAAAATCTTTAGAAACTGTGTCAAATGCTTTTTCAAAATCAATCAGAATTAACAGTCCAGGAATGTTCTGTTTCTTTGTTTCAAACAAAATATCATATAAAAGTCTTGTGTTTTCACTTATAGTCCTACCCGGTATAAAACCAGTTTGATTAGAGTGGATTAATTCATCTAAGGTAGTCTTTAATCTTTCTGCTATGCAGGAGCTGATTATCTTATAAACAGCATTGAGTAAAGTAATAGGCCTCCAGTTTTTAAGTAATGTTCTGTCTTTGTTGGTTTTTGGAATGCAGGTGATAACACCTCTTTTCATACTTAAGGACATTGCATTCTTATTTGAAACATTCTGAATAAATCTATAAATCCATATTCTAAATTCTTTCCAAAAGAACTTAAAGAAATATATAGGGAAACCATCAATGCCTGGGCTTTTGTTATTTTTCATCTTGTAAACACACTTGCTTATTTCCTTCATGCTGATTTGATTTTCAAGATTGTCCCTTAATGTTTTATTCAAAGTTGGAGTTTTGATATCTTTCAAGCAGGCCCTTGCCTTATATTTTTCATGACTAGAGTAAAGGTTTTGATAAAACAGCTTTACTGCATTTAGTATTGATTTACTTTTCATTGCTATCTTTTGTCTTTAATTTATTGATTGATTTTTTTGAGAAATTTCTATTTTCCAGATTACAAAAGTATTTTGAGGGTTTTTCTCCCTCTTCATACCAAAGAATTCTGTTTCTAATTTGTCTTCCCCTTATTTCATCTTGTTTTATTTCTTCCAATTCTTGTTTATGCTTAGATAATGCAGAGAGCAATTCCTCATCTATATTTTGAAAGTCTCTTCTAATATTGTCCTCAGTCTGTTGTATCTTTAGTTCTAATTCTTCAGTATTCTTCAACTTTGTTTTTTTAAGATAAGATGAAAAAGATATAGTGTTTCCACGGATCTTCATTAGTAATCAAGAGTAGTAGTCTCAAGAAATAGAGAATCAGAAATTGTAAGTTTTATTTTTTTCAGTGTTATTAAAGTCTTTGATTTCATCTGTTGAATATTCTTGAATAGTTTCATTTAATACGGTTCTAACTAAATTTCCATAATCAGGATTTAGTAGCAAAGAATTATTAAATTTCCAGTATCCTTTTCCTCTTTCTTGATTTAAAGTTTTTGAAAATGTTAATGTTACTGTTGAGTGATCACTCTTGTATTCTGGCAAAATATCTGAATCCAGAGTTATATCAAGTATATCATCAGATACAATAAAGAAATCAAGTCTAGCCTGTTGTCTTGGATTCTTTTTCCACCAGGTGTATTTTTTTGTTCTATCATTCAGTGTTCTCCAGATGTCAATAAGATTATAAGTCTCAATAAATTCCAGTACAGTATTTCTTGCTTTTGGGTTATTTACATGCTTATAATTCTCAAGATCAATTGTTGGGTCAAGCACCAGGTTCCAGTCTCCAACTATTACTAATGAATCATTATCAAACTTCAAAATATTTTCAACCAAATCAATGTAAAATTGAGGATCATCATTATTTGGGCCATAAAGATTTGTTAATGTCATTCTTTTGTCTTCAAGAGAAATGTCAACAATGATATAGTTTCCATTTCATCAATTATAGTTCTATGTATCTTGAGATCAATGTCATTATTAAAAAGTATAGCCACTCCTCTGGAGTTGGATTTAAAAGGCGCAATGATTGATTGTAACCCCCATTCATTTCTCATTGTATTACAAGTAGAATCATCAATATGTATGTCTTGTAAGCAGATGATTGAGTAGGATTTTTTCCTACAGATATTCATTACTTCTTTTCTTTTAGATTTGTCCTCTACAGTTAGCTGAGACAACTTTAATTTTCTTGATATTATCCATTGCAGTCAAGAGATGAAATCCATAAACAAAACATGTCCAAATGTCTAGTTAATGTGGTATCTTTGTCAACTGGATAGAAGAATTCATAAAATGTCTGACAGGGAGTGTGTAGCACATACATGTAGGAACCATCTTTTAAGTGAAAGAAGAAAATAAAAAAGAAGACAAAACAACTAAGACTAAACAACGAGCGACACATGCTCAAAGTCTTCGAAATCCCGCAAAGTAAATAAGCCCAAATGTACATTTATGGCTATATGACGACAGTGGTCAACACTAACACAGACTGACACTGTCAGTGACAGCTGCAGAGGCCTACACAAACAGTAACCAGCTGCAGACTGGCGTCGTCTATGACATTATTATATTGGTTGCCGGTTCAGTCTGTGTAGGGCTTAAGCATAAATCCGTCATATAATATGTCATCTTCATAATCGAAGCAGAAAACTATTGTACAGAGGCGAAGCATATTAGAATACGAACCCACTTTGTGAAAGTTTGGTATAGTCCACCTCCAACCGAACAAGAAAAACAACATCCGGTTACCGGAAGCACCTCTATAAATAGAATACCACGTGTGTTTGTATACAAACATCAGATAGACGTGATACAAGATCAGATGTTCTTAGAAACATTGTCACTGTCTGATCGTCGCATTTGTCGGCACACTTGAGATGCAAAATGATTATGTCCAACTGAACATAGTTAATTTAACAAGAGAAAAGAACACAATCCCACTCATTTATCGTATACAGACCCAAATACTGAATCACATATTCACATCCATGAATAGCACATTTGCACACGGTTGTTACAATGATTCCTCCAGTCCCAATGTTCTCCAGCTGTCATGTGCATTGTTCCTGACTTGTAGAGTGATGTCGATGCCTTGTTCCATGATCCGTGTTTGGACTTCATGGCTTTTCCTCAGTTCATACGCCTTATTAGCAAGGCGTCCCCGTTGTTTCTTGAGTACTACAGGGAGATCAGTACGGATCTAGATCTTCTTACCCTTCAGCGCTCCCCAGTTTTTACTTGCAGCATTGTAAGCTTTTTGTCTATCCATTCCCCTGACGAACTTTACAAGTATTGGCTTCGGCATATAGGCCCTGAAGTTCTGTGGATCGGTACTTTTTCTGGCTAGACGGTGCACATTGTCAAACAAATATTGATATTGATGTATGGCAACAAACGTGTTTATCAAGAAAACAAATATTTAATGCATCATTTTTAGTGAGGTAGCGGGCATATATGATTCAATGCATGTTTAACACCTTTCCCTGAACTATTGCACATCCAATGTGTACTGTGAAGAATTGGTTTGATTACCTTATCAGGCACCTTGAATCAACAGCAAAACACGACAGGCCTTTAAACAGGCACCATTTAATTTTGAGGGTATTGAATTTTATGATTTTTAGTTTCAGGTGACAATTACACCACCATAAGCAGACATACATCAATTGATATTTATTGATAATGTACATTTACGATGATTTGGAAGGATTTATGTAAGATACAACCTCAATATAAGTCTCAACATATTCATCACGGGCGAATTAGATAATGTGAAATAAAGAAGAAGCTAACTCTGTAAGAAGATTACATTTGTGAATACCGCTGAGATCCATAGTTACTGAATAACAAAACATGTACGATTAGAATGGTGAGATAACATTAACAGCACATTCTGGAAATAAAACAGACAACTTTTTAGTTTTAAATAATTTGTAAACATACGTTGCACTTGGATTTTCATCTTGACAAATAAACAATTGTCTTGATGATTACTCTATGAAATCTTAATTAAAAAAATCAAAATACATTAACAACTCGGAAATTGGTTATTTTAGCCATGATATCCTTTTTTATTATAGTTTCTAGCGATGGTTAGTGATGAGATGAAACTATATTTGATTTACTTTGTAATGTTTTTACCGCTATCTGTCTTGAGTTCTCCTACAACTATTGGTGCCATGAGACCATATTCAGGAAGTAACCTGAAGCAATAAGATGACATGTGCAGCCAGCCATTGCCTGGTTTACATGGCACAGACTTGGTAACCATATCAATTAACACTTAGTGAACATAACAAGGAATTTATTGATAAGTTAATGCTGCTCTGTGTAACATACTAATCTAGACTCTGCTAAATAGGCTATACAAACTATACTTAAATCCAACTCCAGAGGAGTGGCTATACTTTTTAATAATTATCGGTCATTATGACATTTTACTCGTTCAATATCATGGATGCAAAATAAAACCCTACATCGACATCGGCAATATGGCTGCCCTTGCTCCATAACTATATTTGATATAGGGTGTAATTTTTTTTTAACCTGCGTTTTTTCTATGTTTTAAATACGATATTGAGTTCCTGTTCTTCTATATAAACTTACAAGAGCTTAACAACATGTTTAAGGAATTTAAAAGTCCACCCCGAAACAAAAGGAAATCGGAAAATGTCACTAAATAGTTCCACAAGCAAATTGAAAAACTATACCTCCAGTTATAAACATTGATAACGATGTTCCCGTGGCAGTTGTCATCGATTCTACAACTGGTGTGAAACGTGTTTCCTAACAAACGACATCATTAAAGAAAAAAAATCGTCTACTTTCACAAACTGTGCAGTTTAACATGTAAAGTTAGATTGTATTCACTTACGAACGCATGGGTGAGAGAAAACAATGCAGTTGTTCTTGCTGTGCTTTGCTATTGCTGTTGACAAATCTAAATTGAAAACACAATTCAAGTTCTTTCACCACTCTTCTTTGTACACTTTTATTTTCAGCTGTAACTTTGCATTATTTTACTCCTGGGGAAGTTGAATCTTTTGCTTAAATAGGAAATCATGTTCCAAATTGGAGATCTTATAAACAGCATGGTCAGCAAAGAAAACAATGCGAAGAAGTTAAAAGTTTTGAAAGTTCATAAAAAGAATGCAAAGTTATGTAATCACTTTCACTCACCGAACTAGTGGAGATTTATGCAAGTCACTGTGTAATATATTGATTCATGTCTGTGTCTGTATAACATATATACAAGAAAAGCAGGAAGCATGGCTTATATCAGCTGGTTATAACCTTTGCACACGAAACGAATATATTAAAAAGTTTCACTGGAACTTTGACGTTTTATTCACAAATGTAAAACCTTATTAGAAAGTTTATAGATGTACAATTGCAGTATTGTTTGAAACCTTTCAAGTACAAATTACGTATTGACTGATGTGACATGGGGAAGTAGTCAATATATACCTGTACTCTTTTAATGAAATTTATTAAAGTTTCTAATCAAACTAGCAATGTTAATTGATAATCCGATTCTTTTGCCATAAGTTAGCATTGCTAAAGTGATAAAATAGTTGTATAAATGTCAAAATATGGAGAAACTAACTTGGATTTGAATGCAGTTTAAATAGTAAGATTGAAAGTATGACAGATATACCAAATAAAAAGTACAAGGAATTTTTTAAAATTTATGCCTGAAATGATAGAAAGATTTTGTACCCAAATAACAGCCATTGAAGTAATGAACATGTCATGTTCTCAAAACTTTGTTTATGTAATGGAGAATGCATGAGGAGCTATGCATTCGTTAAAAATAAGCAACGAGCCCCGAAGGGGCGAGTTGATTTTGGTTTTTAGCGAATCCACTGCTCCGAATGCATTCTCCATCTTAATCCATATATGACATCACGAAACATGCATATGTGATTATTTTACATTTGAAACAATAAATTTCAATTTGTGGACACCAAAATCAATTATTTTGCAAATTTCGGTGCTCATTCATCGGATGTGGTACAAGTAGCTGCGACCCTCATGAAATGGATTCTTCCACGCACGTGCGGCGCAAAACTTCACGCGAGGCGAAGTGATTGACAGCTCAAACTCTGCCTTTCCATGCCTTCCGCGTGTGTTACAAGACTTGAATAGAACGCGGGATTCTTACTGACAAACATTCCTAAGGTTTCTAACAGCGTCTTGTGGCCTAATGGTTAGGAGCGCTGACTACCAAGCGAAGGGTTGCATTTTCGAATCCAGGTTCATGCATCAGAAAAAATAATGTGTCTAGTTGAGAGATATTTTAAGATCCTATCCAGATACACCAAGACAAAATACATCAGTCTCGAGAAGTGTACTCGATTAGCAACTACTGAAAATGTCTAAACCTAACACCCCTCCTGACTGGGACAGTCAATGACCAGTAGATTCCTAAATAGTAATCAACTGATAAGACAATAGAGTGACGTTATGACCATGGATTAACACCCAGGAAATATATTTTCTTCGAATAATTCTTTCAGGTATCAATATCAACATTATATTATTTGATCCTCCAATCCATGGTCTTACAATGAAACGTTTCTGATGACAGTTTAATGTAAAACAAGTTCATTTTGTACACAACATTGACACATTAGTAATGGTCGATGTATCACAAGTGACAGAATCATTAGTTTTAGCAACAGTGAGGTTGGAATGAGTCAAGGTAGTTTCATCACAACAAATAGTCTGTCACAAATGTTGTCAACTTGACATGAAACACATGTAATAATTTATATGGCAATACCTCGGATTGCCATTCATTAAAATATTAAAAATTAAATATATGTCCATTCAAATAAGTATACATGTCATAAAAACATATATGTATGTACATATTTTCTGACATAATGCCAAAAGATGAACAAGACAGGAGCAGGGGAGAGCTGAATGCTGAACGCGGTTTTAAAACATCGATATCTGAAACAATGATAATGGATTTAGTATTGTTTCAGTCATTTTCTTCATGAATGGATGGAGTTGCCGTTTTCCCCTGTAAGATGCATACTTACTTTAGAGTAACAACAAAACGTTATGTTCATTGCTCTAAATCTTAAGCATGGACTAAGTAATCAGTGTTTAACCCTGCGCACAAGGTACGGTGAAATTGTTTGAGTATTGTTTGTTATCATGTGCTAAGGCGAACGCCGTATTTTCTATAACGGTTTTGTCAGACAATATTCGATAAAGGATTAGAATTAACAACAACTCAGTGAACTATACTAATGGAGACAAATTAGCAGACATTAATGTTAATCCGTTATCACAACATAAAGCTTAATTAAAAAAGAGAGCCAGTTTATTGTTAGAGCTAACAAAACACGAAATAAATAGTTCTCAGCTTTTCCTAGAGCTTTTCATACTGGAGAAGAAGATGAACATATGTTTTTTAGGTCGTGATTCATGGGACTCAGATTTGGGGATCACAGGGTATGATACAGCTTATATCATCACCAAATGTTCCGCATAGTATATAGAAAACCACCCAGCATGAGAGACAGCCTCACCACTCCCTTACCCCCGGGGTGCTACACCATCTGCCCGCTGATCATTCATTCAATCAAGAGCCACCACAATGGATCACCTCCCACCTGAAATGCCAGGAATAGTCCACTACATTTCCTGTATCAACTGCAAAAATCAATACATTGGCCAGTCCGCCCATAGTTTAAAAGACCATATACCTGGGTCACAACCAAGACATCAATAGCTGCAATTAAAGCAAGCTCGTCGCCGCAAACTTCAATTCAAAGCTCTGTGACGTCACTATGCTAAGTGTACCGTTGGTTGCTAAGGCACCAGAGATCGTTACAGCGCAATTACATCATGAGCAATCCTTCATCCGTTACCTTGACACACTTCAACCTCCTCTAGATCACTAACGCCAAACCCCAAGATGCCACCCATTGCTTGACTCTCCTGTAGTATCCAAATTCCCCAGCCTAGCCGCTTTAAGAAGACATGTTGCCTCCAAACACACTGCCAAAATCACCACTTATTTCTTCCCCACATGTAACACGGGTTACAGCCGGAACGACATCTACAGAAGACAACCGTTATGCCACCACCCATCACCGAGCCCCGCCCTAAGCCTACTGCATCATCACCTAAGAAGAGCCAGCCACGGGAAAATACTCTAAACCTATCTTCAGGATCAACTAAGCCCTCTCCCCGAATCAGAAGATGGAGTCTAAGAATAAGCCCCCAAAAAGAACAGCCGCAAAAACTATTTAAAGACGGTATTGTCCCCAGATCCTCTAGACCTTTTGGTACTTGAGAAGAACATGGAAATAGGCTATTAAAATCGTGACCCTTGTGACCCCGTCAACAAATCTACAGTTCAGAAACCCCATTGGCAAAGGAATCTGCACACATAATTTCAGCTCACTAGAGTCTGGAGAATTAAAAAAAGCGAAAAGTTTACGGACGGATGGACGGACGCCATGCCATGCCATTAGCCCATTGGGCCTTTCAGACCTGATAACCTAAAAGGTGATGTTTCGATAAAAACGACAACAAATTTAAATCACAGAAAAAATGAAAATTTTCAGTGCGCGATGAGAAGGACATCGTTAACAACTGTACAGTTTGGTTGATGTACCTTTGACGGTTTTTGAGAAAATTGACCGGAAGGATCAGAATTGAAGGATGGAATGACTGCTAAATACCCCGCTTACATCGTAATGGGGGTATAATGAATAAAACACAGAAGGAAAGCTTATTTGGGCTACGTTAATGAAAAATAAAATGATTACGATATTGATTGGTTAAACAAACAGTAATTGAAGAATACATGTCATGATTACCGAAAGTATATCAAAACGAAAGTAGAGGTCTCTTCATTGATTACAATATGAACAATAAACTAGAATTAAAAAAAAACACATCAAGAGCTGAAACAGGAGCCTGTTCTATATATGATGAGTGTTGTTCTGGCCTTTAATTGAAAGCTGCGTTTGAACCTTTGGTGATCGATGTTTTCTCCCATTGAAAAGAACTGGTTCACACGAGTTCAAGAGAAAAGAGAACATATTTTTTTCGGACGAAGTACACAGCTAATTGAATAATGATATCATATGTGTCAAATAACATTGTTTCGTACTAGATAGACTCCTTCTCTTAAAAAGTGTATTTGATCTGATATTAACGTCAATTCATAAGGGAGTTATGGAATGTGAAGGATCTTTGCAGGTACGCTCATCAAGTCAGCTTAACATTAAATCGACCTGAAGTTTATGCAGTGAATAAACAGAGAGCTGTCATTACTCCTCCTGGAAAATGAGAATATTTGAATCGTTCATTCAGTGCCTGAAAACCATTAACTCGTTTACTTCATGTCATACATATTGCACAAACTTCTTACACATCCACAATCATGGGAAGCCGATTGGTTTTGCACTTTCAGTGTAATTATCTTGCATTTTACTGAAATCCAGTTTGGTTTGAACCAACTTTCTGTGCAAAAGATTTGAGTATCCTTCAAGTGTATCAGTATTTCTGAATCTAATAGCATGCCGATATACAGGCAGATAGTGAGTTATATGCTTCCTCGGTATAGATACAAGATAGTTTGCCATTGTAGTATTTACCTGTATAAACACTTCTGACATGTACTTCTGACAATGACAACCGTAAATCCTTGAATAATCGCCCGGCGAGTATTGATTATTAATTTCATACATCATGCAGGCGATTATGTTTTTCGAAGCCATACTTTTTTTTCTAAAATCACACAAAAACATCATTGCATGTTTTTAATTATGAATATTTTGAACGAAGTGAATGTCTTGACATTAAACTTCCCATAAATAGGTCTATGCATATGCCGTAAAAAAGAAATTTGTAAAGAAGACAGCCATTAGATACATTTGCTAAATTCAACCCGGCGATTATTCAAGACAGGCGATTATTTATTTCAAAAGGGTTTAGAATCGGCGATTATTCAAGGCAGTCGATTGTTCAAGGCAGGAGATTATTCAAGGATTTACGGTATGTATGGTTCATCATTATTTATCAATCATTGGAATGAGTCTTACAGATGTCTCTCGCCATTGCTGGTAATTGTAACGCGAGTGTTAGAACTGTTCAAAAAATTAAAATGAGTTTATTACTCAACCGTGGCGAGATCACTCATTAAATAACAATGAATTGGTAATGTGTGATACCACGGCGTGCTACCGTAACGTCATAACCGACGCGTGACGTCAGTCATATTTGGGTGACGTCACAATGTTAGCCGCGCGACTGCAATAGCGGGTGACCCTCACTAACAACGATTTTCTTGCAATTTAGCGCTGTTTAGATCATTAAGTAATAAACAAATTACTAAACTCGTTCCCGTTTAATAATATGTTTATGAAACTCGTGAATGGCATTGGTATTTAACTCGCTTTCGCTCGTTAAAATACCAAACCATTCACTCGTTTCATAAACATGTTATCAAACGGGACATCGTTTAGTATTCTTTATATACAACTCGGCAATCATATGTATTGTAAACTATGTTTTTCTCTGTCGCATTAATGAATGCATTATTAAGGTACATATCTGTTATAGTTATAAGCTGTAAACATGTATTAGAAATGAATGTTTATAGTGAGCACCCGAGTATAATATGTATCCCATGAATAGAAAATACAGGGTCACGCTTTAGCCAGTATACAACCGCAGCAACAATTTCAGACATAAGTGAAGTTGGTCAGAAATAATGTTTATACTGATTTGGCAGCGACTAAATCACTTCAAATGCTGAAGGTCGTGAAACGCACCAATACACTAGTGAAGAATAATGCATAGGGCGGGATGCCAAGTCTAGCTAAGGTGTTTGTGATGTTGCTTAACGTTCACAGTTATCGGATATAGGTATAAGTACTCAAGTACCAGGTATAGGAAGGCAAAGTAACACATGTTGCATACGCTGTGTCTCATAATATTTAATTTAGCTTTAATACGTGAAAACATACCATGTGTACTGATTTTAGTTCTAATAATTTCATTAAACGTGCAGATTAATCCGAATTGGCCAAATATATAATTATTTACTAGTTTCAAATAAATATCGAGCAACACCATCATACATTTGCAGAAACCGAAACTACATCTACCATTTAGATTCACAGTAGTGGTATGACCTATAAGTTTGCCTTTTATCCATTGTAAATAGATTTCCAAATTTACGTTTGACTAATTGATAAGCATAAATCGCGGTGCATGGTCCAGTTTTCGATCAGAAATCTCTCCTTTTCCCTTTATATTGCCACTATATTATAGCAACTATTATCAAGATTGTTATTTTCGGCAACAGTCAGAACCTCTTGATTGAATAACCCCATTTACAACGTTTGGCATAGGTAATCCAACAACAACATAATGGATACATCTTTAAACATATTAAACTACGGTTTCCATATTAAACAAGATGATTTGCATAAACACACGATCAACAAATCTAAGAGGTTTTCCTACATGTAATAGTTATTTGCAATGTATCGCCTTAGATCGTTATGCAAAGGGACGAGCTTCAGTGCTGAATTGGTAATGTGTGATACCACGGCGTGCTACCGTAACGTCATAATCGACGCGTGACGTCAGTCATATTTGGGTGACGTCACAATGTTAGCCGCGCGACTGCAATAGCGGGTGACCCTCACTAACAACGATTTTCTTGCAATTCAGCGCTGTTTAGATCATTGAGTAATAAATAAAATACTAAACTCGTTCCCGTTTAATAATATGTTTATGAAACTCGTGAATGGCAAAGGATGGTTTGCAAAAACACAAATTAATTATTCAAAGGCATTGTTCTACATTTAAAAGTTCTGTATTTCATTTTATTCGACTAACAAACAAACTCCTAACATAAATGTGAAGGGGCGGGCTTAAGTAGCATTACAAACAAAGTCGTGCTATCAAAACATGCACATTAAGGAAACTTACTGTTAACATAATTATTGAATAGGATAGCTAAGGACACCCTAACTTAATTGGTGTTATGGAATTAAGAACATTGAAATTACAAGTTATTTATGTTTTGCAACGTTGATTTGTCAGTTGACAGTTTGGTCACATGAGCAATAAGCCTTGGAACGAACATCCTAATTGCTTTGGAATTGCATTGTTGAAAATGAGCTAATATCAAATTTGACTGACAATGAAAGTAAGCAATCAATATCACTAGTTCTCTTGCTGTACTCTGGGGGCATCAGCTATCTTGATAACTGTCACATCAAAGTAAACTGCATTTAAAGACTCATGACATACATAATTGCGTTTCATAAATACGGCTACCAAATGATGACCTCTGCAAAATAAAATATTTGCTCATTAGCTATGAGCATGCCATTTAGTTTTGCATTTGATTCAATGATTAATTCCAGGCCCCTCGCTTATAACAATTTCTTTAATTTGATGACAAGATCATCTCATTCTTCCTTCGTAGCCTGTTCCATGTGTGTTATATGTCTCCCCTTCTAGCATAATTCCCTAGCGGTCAAAATGTGCACCGTCTGTAACACCTTTACGTATTTCACTTCAATTCTTTATTACAGAAGTGTAGGCCATCGGCCCATAACTACAAATGTTATATATGACAAGACATGATGTGTACAGCAGCAGTCATTCAATTAACATCTTAACATAAAGCTTGCTAGATTATTGAGGAGTTTGGGATTCGATGTTGACATGAGGATTTTAAATTTAGTTTTATTTGGATTTGTACAAAATGTTTCCGGCAAATGATTGAGGCGGAGCTCTGTAAACTTTGAACACACAAGAAGAAAATGGTATTCGTCCTCAATAAAGCCTTCGTCGCATTACACATAATCTTTCATTTCTATCTATATTATAAAACCGATCCGTTTCAATTCTTAAGTGATGCGAAAAACACCTGAATTGGGCTAATGCTACTCTAAACTCTAAACAACCGCATTCAAATACACTTCCTTAGACAGTGAAGTTTTAAAATAAGAGTAAGACATGGATTTGTGGCCGTTTTGAAGTGAACTATACCACTTCTGTTCATGAATACATTTTAGTCGACACAGAAATTCTGGGAAAAACGAACCAAAGCCCAAACTGTACAATAAATCTCGACACATCGAAGCCAAATTAACTTGATTATGTTCTATACCTTTTAGCGTCATATAATAACATTTTCTTAGATGCCGATTTGGGGTCATGGGATCACGAAATCTACAATTTAGAATCCCAATTGGCCAAGGAGTCTGCATACAACTTTGCAGCTCTCTAGACCTTTTGGAACTGGAGAAGAAGATGAAAATAGGTTTTTGAGGATGTGACTTCATTTCAACGTTGTAATGAGACTTTTTACCCTTTACATATCTCAAGAACAGTTCAGTGGGTTCCCTAATATCTTACATATAGGGAAAACAAAGATTTTGGTGACCTTGACATTTTCTCACAGGCCATAACCTATAAAACTTGTTTCATCTTCTCAAGAACGAACCAACCTTGAAGGCTGAAATACTGTGTGCAGACCCTTTAGTAAAGATGGTAACTGTATGAACAACCTTCTGCTCATATACTTAAAAGGAATAGTAATCTATAACCATAATTACTACTGCTACTACTACAATATTACTACGTCTACTTTGGAAATTCGGTGTTTCAGTGGACAGCATTCAGCTCCTTATCCTTAACTATACATGATTTGACCCAGTCTGGAAACAGACGTTTCGAATCTTGATTAGATGAAATAACACATTCGCCATCGGTAATGTCGCTAAATGTCTAATGGCTAGTGCGTTTTTCATTCCAAGTTTGGCAGAAACATTGCTGTATACCAAGGAATTGAGATAACAATAGGTTAACATGACTCATCAATCTTGTGTATGCTAAGGAACAGACATACTTTGAGAGTTGCTTGAATCTAAACTTATTGAAATGAACACATCATTGTTGATTAAGGATTTTAACTGCCAGTAAAAATATTCGATTCTGCTTCAATACGGAAAAAATAATATAATATCTAATAATCATTTGGTACAAGCTTCTTTATTAAAGTGGAAATAAAAGAATGCGTAAACTTTTTCTTTCTTGATCAGTTTATAAGCAGTGAGTCAGAAGTAACAGAAGTAAAACAAATGTTAAAGAAATAAGGAGGGTCTATGTACGAGTATTGTGAGACATTGGGCTCCTTTGATGTATAAGCATAGCATATTCAATATTTTCTCCTTAGCAATACTACTGCAAATTGATACACTCAGAGGGAACATCTGCACGCAGTATGTGTCTATTTGAGTACACGTCATCTATTACACTTTACGTATTTACATTGTGTAATGTCCCACTGGTGTTAACGTGCGGGAACTTTCTAACGCCAGTCTCAAACCCAAATCAACAACGAGACAAATATATAATCACTCCTGGCAATGTATATATTATGCAGTCAAGGTGCTTTTTTTATTATTCACACACATGATATGGATAGAGAAGATGTTAAAACTGTTAAATCAACCATGACGTTGAATATGGCCTCTTTCTTTTGAAATGTTTACAACCTTTTCAGTAGGTCATATCATGTGAAACATAAACTTCATTCAATTATAAATTCTGACGACTGTATGAATTGACTTTTAAATTCTATTTATGTATTGCAGAAAATACTCAATATAATCACAGTTAGATCGAACCTAAATTAAACGAAACGGTTTGGTAAGAAGCTGAATGATTTTAGGATTGAACTGAACACGTGTGTGATTTTGAGATTACATTGGTTTTGGTGACCTTTACAGTTTTATCATGTAACGATTTGTCAGCACGATGTTAACATTGTTAATTAAAATTCATTCTAAAACATATCAATAGTGGGGAGCTGAATTAAGTTCCTGTTAATAATAGTGGATATTTGTATCACACACTCTTCCATGCGCTAATGCATGCTCAAAGCGCTACACATAGTATCACCCTGAAGGAATTGTCCTTTCTGTACTCAGCAGCGACCGGATAGCTCGTTACTTTACGTGTCCAGGTAACCATTTAAACAGCTGGGTAGAGTGCAATGCATATGAAGTGCGTTGCCCAGAAACACAAAACAGTGAAGCTCAGCAACAATTGGCGCGGCTTGCCGCATGGGTGGGTAACCAGCTTCATTGCTGAAATAACTGAGAGTTTGAAGGGTGACTCCCTGCCACCCACTGAGACATGAGTGGAAAGACCCTGGGTAAGTGACTTTATTCAACGTGTGCCTCTGTTCACCCAGCAGGAAATGGGTACCTGGTGTAAGATGTAGGGGGGGGGGGGGGGGGGGGGGGGGGGGGCATTTTAGGTTAGACCAGGGTAATAATGTGACAACCATGCGCTTTGAGCATACCTTTATGGCTTGGATACTGCGCAATATAAATGCCACTTTTATTATTATTATTATGACACCGACTTCAATTTGTCAGTTCCTCGGGTTTCGAACCCATGCCAACCACTACAACACTGTGCGTAATGTTGATATCTAATTTCATACCACAAACGTTGACATTTACTCATATACTTCTCTTTAATTTCAGAATGATTATTTGCTAGTTTTATTCAAATGGTCAGTACAAACAAAAGTACTTAAAAATTGTCAGTACGTCTAAATAACCAGGCGAGTCATGTGACATTATTATTATCTACCAATTATATGAGACAACATATTCGTATATACACACATGTATTAGGTTGAACTAGATAAACTTGGAAGGTATAATGTATTATTGTTATTAGTTTAGACTAGATTTTTTCTCGTGTCATTCTTAATGTTCATTATACCTTAAACTTAGAACATGTGGAAAATATAAACATGTTCTTCAAAGTTCAACTTGTTTTCGAAAGCAATTATTTGTTCGTTAAGGCTCGTTTGTACTGAATCAGTAATTAGTGAAATCAAATTATGTTATTATTTCATATGAAAGTAATTGAATAACCATATTGTTAAATGTGAATTTGTATTATAAACTATTGCGTTATTGATAATTAACCATTGATTACAACATGTGCGTATTGTGTTATGTCGAATCTTTGTTTTAGTAATGACGACTGTTTATTTTTCCGAATAATATGCCATACATGATTTCGTATAATGCTCTTGATTTCAATATCTTGTTCAACAAATAAACATACAGTGTTTCTACAACAATGAGCATTCACGCAAAACCTAAAAAAGTAGATAGTTGATTAGCACATTTCGGTCTACACAAAATATGCTATCACAGGGAGATATAGTTTATTGATTGGAAAATTTAATAAGACGGACGGCTAACATACATTGTTTTTAACAAACTTATATAGTGGAGAGTTTATTCAACTCATAGTCAATTTACGCATGCAAATATCATATTCTTAATACTTCTTTAAACATTTTAGAACAAAATATGATACATGTATATGATAAAAGGGTTACAACATATCATTTTTCATACCTCACCTTACCCCATATCAGCCCTCTGGCCTGTAGCCCTCGGGCTAATATGAGGTATGATATGAACAATGACTTTAAGTATTATAATACTACGTAGTATATAGATACAGGTTGATGTAAGGGACGTAACAATATTAAGTCTCTTTATTTTCACTGTTCAGGTCTCCTGACAACAAAGCTAATGAAAACAGTTGTTCCACTAAGACTGTACTAATTTTGTTTCAGCTCAAATTCACCCTTGAATCAATAAATATGGCATTGATTTAAAGAAGAATATATTTAGATGTTAATGCATAACTAGCAAGATGCTGACGTTAAACAAAATATTTCCTAAGACTTTTTCATAATCTCTGAGTCAAAGTTGTTAACAAAGCACTCAATATTCACTTTTTGAGCCAAATCAACAGTAACTTGAAGTCCACAGAGGCAACTTCTGCACGTAGTCTGTCTCGTTGAGTAAACATCATCTGCTACCATTTACGTCTCTTCATTTTGTAATGTCTCATCGGTATCAAAATGGCGACACAACTGCCATAATCCAACTCACTACTGGCTAAGCTTGTACCATGTTGACCAAAGCACATATCACATAGACGATCTGATACCTATAAAATAAACGTTTACAACCTGAAATCAGAAATGAAATGAAAGCTGTTGTGAACATAACATGAACTTTAAATGTTAACATGAAGGTTTTTAAAGATTATTCACATGGTATTATCTTAAACTAAAAGCCAAGGTCACAATAAAGTTACCCGCAAAAGAAAGTTTCTGTTTACACAATGTGATAACTTTATGTAATTGTTTAACAAATGTGTCTCATTTCAAGTTAGATTTAATAACAACGTGACAGGGTGTGTAACAATCACCGGTTGTTCTAAATATACAGAATTTGAGACGAACACAAATATACCAACATTTCTAAATTATTGTTATTTCTCTGTAACTTTTAAACATAATTGTTCAGATCCAGGAATCTAATCCCATCATATCATATTCAACCATCACATTCACAACAAACGCCCTAACATGGACCTGCAATATTAAAATGTCACATTCATCACAAACGTCCAAACATGGACCTTTAATATTCAACAGTCACATTCACCATAAACGTTCTAATATGGACCTGCAATATTCAACAGTCACATTCATCACAGACTGGATCCCCAATAGCAAACTCGCTACCTGATTCGTATTGTGTGCTGAATTTCTGAATTTTTAACAAGACGTCCGAAATCAGCTCACAATGGGTTGTACAATGCTCTCAGACCAAATAGACGTTGCATTTTCATTTGCGCACCAATCGACTCCAGGTAATTCAACTAGGAACTGTACTGATGAAAGGTGCTTGACAAACATTGTGGAAATGATCTGAACATTAAGCACCGGTTGACCCAGGGAATCAAAGACCAAGAACGCTCAAATCCACTACCCCCTCTTTCATGTCTAAAATCAAAAATCGAAATCATCACAGTAATTTAACGCGTTTTCAGGTAATTATCATTGGTACGTTTGAAGTTTCATTCCTAATCAAAAGAGATCACTAACTCTTTTGATGATGATTAAGGGGATTTTTTCAAAGAAAAGAAAACCTCCCGAGACCTTCTTGATGACGCTTCTGATGACAAAGCAGTGCATCACCGTGACTCTGCTTACTGTCTATTGTTTGCTTTTTTAGTTTTGTCTATTTTAAAATTACTGATGATGATGCATCCACAATGGAAGCTGCCCCTTCTACATGTATTAAAGTTACTGCCTTGACATTCCGTTTATATAAATCAAATTGACTCTCATGTCATGTTACTCATATCAACCAAAATCTAATCAAATTAAAATAAACTTGATTGCTTTGAACAAAATATTTACATATATTTAATGCCTCAGAATAATTCAGTTTGACAACGATGTGTATGTACAGGATAGAACACACATGAGCTTGGTACTTAGGTAAGGAAAGATGGGTTTTGGAAACACACTTTAATATTAATATGATCACAACTTAAGATATATACATCAAATAATCACTTCTTATACCTTTAACATGCAATACATTACATACATTATTTGGGAGTCTTAATATATTTTCTTTAACATTTAGCATTCACTTTAAAATTCAATTTAAATCAATAATATTAAACACATGTCATGTGTCATGATATAATGTTTATATGTACATATAACGGCCAATAATTATACCTTCAAAATAGCATACATTAACTAACCTTTTGGGGATTTATTTTATTTCTTTTCAAGTCTTCAACATTTTACATACTGTCATTATTTAAAATAAAGCATTGATATTCAACACATTCACGTACCCTGATACGATAGCGATGTATGCATGTAGTGCTTTTCAACTGAACCTTTTATACTCGAGCTCATTCTACAGAGATCAATCTACAGAGATTGCAGAAGAAGTTGGAGTTTGTCCAAGAAAGACTAAGACAGTAGACCACCCTTCAATAAAACTACTTGATATCTAATAAATTTGCTCTCAGAGTCAAGAGTCAAAGGAGTTTATTTGTAGTGAGGCCATGGGCTCTCTGGAAGCCAATTGCATTATTAAATTATAAGTGTTTAACTTTTCTAAATCAGTCTTAGAGTAAGCATGCTGATGTGTGTCGTTCTTGTGTTTGCTTTTGCAATCATTTTACAAAAAATAGGGAATTAAATTTCTTGTTGTTAATGGCTGCACTGGCTCACTCTGCAGATTGTGATCGCCATTGATGTCACACTATATATACGTATTACACAGTATCAAGACCTACACCCACAATAAGTATGATATGGAACTGCTATAATGTGTGTTCAAGGCAAATGTTTAAATATAACATTAACATTTAAAGTTGTGATACAGAGTGAACTAAGTGCACACACCAACTATGTGACAAAAACGTGAAACCCTTGGTAAACTCTTAATAAAATAGTTTCAAAAGGTCGTCAATTAACGAAAATTGTCAATAACAATAGTACAGAATATCGGTGTGAGACTTTCCTTGCGCTATCAGACGCTGATGTAGAAGAGACGTCAATATGTCTGTCTGGAAAGTAAATTGTCTTTTATTGACTTCTGTGGTTGAGAAAAACATGTTCATATCCTATGGAAAATTAGTTTTCCCAGTGTGTAAAGATCACCAATTTAAAGTCAATTTAAAAAGGTATCAGATGGACAAGCTGAGATGAAATACATCAAAGAGTATGATTGGTATTCTGAGTGGTATCAACCCGTTAATACAATCATTAATGAAAAGAACATCGATAACTTGAAATATTTGCACATGAATTAACTGTGTATCTGCATCTCATTTGACTTAGAAAACTTAACTCATTAACGCCGACAGGTAATTACCAGCTCAAGGGCTAGGCCGTCGTGTACAACTGGCTGCAGCGACACCAATTATGCTTCGCCACCTCCGATTTAGCGAGAGGGGGAAAGCCTCATGTCTTCAACAAGACTGGTTGTTGGTTGTGTCTTTCATAACGATCAAAAGCAGACAGGAGATTGGGACCTAACTATTGTACATTCCCAGCAGGCAACTCGACGTTGAACCGACGTTGAACCGACGTCGTTCATCGACGTTGAAATGACGTTGTATTATGAGTGTATATGAAATTTGCGGCGACGTCGATTATCGACGTTCAATCGACGTCGGAACAACGTTGTTGCTACGACGTTGCATCAACGTAGATTCGACGTTGCAATAACGTAGATTCGACGTTGCAATAACGTTGATACGACGTTGCACCAACGTTGATGCAACGTCGTATCAAAAACGTTGTTAAGACGTCGATTCAACAACAATACATCGACGTCGCCGGAAATTTCATATGCAACCATAATACAACGTCATTTCAACGTCGATAAATGACGTTCTTTCTGAGCAGTAGCAATCTCTAAAAAAAAATCTCAATTCTAAAAGTATCTCTAAAAGATAGATATTATATCTTCCGGGTTAGCTGTAGCAACAAGGGATTAGTCAAAGCAACCAAAATCGAAAAAGTAACAACAGACAGCTAGGGATTAAGATTACATAAGTGTTTATTCTGCCTTAAAATAACAAGAATACGCGGTTCTTTGTGTCTACGTTTCGTCACAGCGCCATTCATCAGCTTTCTGGAAAATGAAAAAGACAACTTACACATATGAAAAAGGGAAAGAAAATCAACTTATTATTTATGTCGATGCTTCATCAAATGTATCTAATTTTAAAAAATAATCATGTTACTCATCATTCATTATCACTGTACTTTAACTATCTGAATTCTATGTGTTAAATATATATGGACCTTTAATCGTTTTATGTCGGAAAACACATGATGCATGATGAATAAGTGTATACCTGAGAAAAGATTCTGGATGGAGCCTGATAGGTAACCCAGCTTATCTATAGATGCGATATCTCCCGTCTGCAACTCTCTGCTCCACATCTTATCCCTTCTCAAGCAGTTGACTGAAAACAGATATGTGAGCATTTATAATTAATCACTACAAACAGTCATACTTCTTTAACACAGTTATTAATAGAAATTAATTTACAAAGGTACATTAATCTAATGTTCAACACATCTACATATTTCAAGGAATTGATTGAAAACATATTTTATTCATTTAAGAAATGGATTGGGCACAAATTGTGAAACTTATAGAACAAGTTGTACTGTATAGTCAGGGAAACAATTAATTTGTCAATAAATAACTGAATTTCCACCGATACCAGCTCCTATAAATAATTATATATGAATCACTTTCAGTATATCGATATATTAGCATAAATTATACATGTCAATTACGTGTACATGCACAAATAATTACCATGAAATAAGTTCTGTTGGAATCAGTATACAACTTTTCAGCATTATTAGAAATCATCTCAACAAGAAGATCATTTGTCATCATATAGATAGTCTGATACTGTCATTAATTTGTTTTTTTAAACCCAATCGATCATCCTGAAAAACTATGTATACTTAATTATTAGTTAATTTAATCAAATTACTGTGATTTCTGTGATTGATAAACGGTAGAATTTTTAACATATATTTAATGTTTTTCATAATTTATGTTTAATTTTCTGTTTTCTATCTTGGAAATGACAGTACATTAGATCAACATATATAGATAGTTGTGAAAAATTTAACATGGCGATCTATGGAAAACGTTTTATTCATTGTACAATGTACACATGTAGGTAAATCGGATGACATTATCTAGATTGTCCTCGGGAAATGTCATTTATATTATGTACTTCAAGCTGAGATGATTTCAAATAAAGATGAACATTTTGACATTGATCCAACAAGAACATATTTTATGAAAATTATTTATCCAAGAGTCAACTAAATTAACATGCATGTGAATGGAATTAACGTCACCGTCCGAATACTTTTTGCATCACTCTGTATATCATATTGAAATAACGTTAAATATAAGTGGCACAGTAATTTTCATGATGACAATTTTAGCACGCTTTTTAATCGTGTTAATATGAGGCAAATAGCTATCAACATAAACATGTTAGCAAAGCCTGCACTCAGTGCAAACAGCTGATCGAAGACAATACGAACTCCGCGCATCATTGTGAAAAGACACGTCACGGAGCACTTTACGCAACACTGTAAAGAGTTTGCCCATGTTTCCAAAGCCGGGCAGGCGACACCAACATTGGTTTGCAAATAGAATGTCGTTGATCTCTTGTCAGTGAAAATAAAGTTTATGGATATGTTAGATAGGTTAGGTTAAAGTAGCACAATCATTAAAATTCCTACTCGTTATTCAGCAGTGTTAATAAGACTGCCGACTTCTACTGCAGTAAATGTAAACAACACGTTTCGCTTTGCGATTGAGTTTAGTGGTAGGCTAGTGTGGCGGGTTTGGTTTGGACGACGTGTCCGTATTGGGTTGACTTTATTAAATATAAATGATCAAAGTGTGTATAAATGCAGGAACAATAACTTACCTCAGAAAGAGAAGTGGCGACACCAGTGTCCATAATACGCAACGTAAACAGATTCCCTCTACGGCGACGTCAAACATGGCGGCGAAAGTACTTGGTTTGTGACGTAATCGTTGCACACATGACGTCATAAGCTTTTGTGCTGGCGCGAAAACGTACACAGCTTCACAAATATTTGTTACGTTTTAGAAAAGAGTCATAAATGATAAATAAGTAAATGATTAAAATACATGGGCATACAAAATAGATTACATATCGGTTTAAAAATAAATTCCCCGTTAACTATTGAAATAATTCGTAACAGTAGCCTATCATTCGTTAAAATCACTAAATCAAATACAAAAATATATGCACAAATACATTTTTATTTATTGTAGACTACGTGTACATGCACATTTATATGTTTTAAAATAACATTACTCATTCCGGAAAATTAAAGAATATCAATGATGGATTTAACATGGTAATTTCTTATATGCCCGACGACGCCTAGATATATAGGCACCCTATAGGGCCCATAGACTTCATATCTTTATATAATAATCAAGGATAAAGATTTGAAATATATTCCTTATAAGCCATTGCGATCGCTAATCAATGAACAGTAGGATACAGTGAGGATCCATGTCGTTGTGAATTGTGAAAACGTTGAAATGCCGTCGCAAATAGACTTATTATCGACGTCGAAAATCACAACGTTGAACAGATGTCAGATATCGACATAACACCGACGTCGAAAATACCGACGTTGAAACGACGTCTGATATCGAATATATTATCGACGTCGAAAATAACAACGTTGAAACGACGTTGTTTTATCGACGTCGAAAAAGAGAGACGTTGAAACGACGTCGTTTTATAGTTGAACGACGTCGCGACATTATTTCAACCAAAATGCGACGTTGTAACAACGTCGTGTGCCTGCTGGGTTATGGAACATTAATATATCAGGTATTGAATGTCTTTGCTGCTTGTTAGTGATATATTGTCAGATCTTACAATTAAAACAGTTACTATAAATACAGTGCGTTGATAAGATGAGTTTGTTAAATTTAAAATAAAATTAAAATATGTTTAATTGACATGCAAAGGTGAACGTCTTGTTGCTCACTTTATTACCTAAAATGTATATTTATGCATGGTCCGTATCACTTGTAAATGTTTAGCACTTAGTAAAGTTATATGTTTTATAAACTGGAATAATTTGTATGTACTAGATACGAGAAAACCTCCCAGTTAGTATACCATTGCGAAAGTTTCCATTTTACAAGTACAATTAGGGGAATATGTGTTATTGACATAACTTGAATCGCGATAGGTTTTCCGAAATAACATTTTTCGACTATCCAATAGTGTCTTGCTCATATGCATGATGACCAATCGTGAGAGGTACAATCAAGACTAACATTTTATGGGGCGCGGCCTAAAATGAAAAGAGCACGTGGTAACATACCAGCTTGATAGAGTTATAGAGTGTGTTAGATTAACTAATCATTATAACACACAATTTGGCATGATTTGACATTTGTCAAGTTTATTTGTTCTCGGATATCTAACAAAAGTTTGATATCAGTACAACAATTGTATAAGATAGACAATGTTTAATAAGGCAACAAAGGGCATACATCCTTATTGCTATGATATTATTTATGAATAAAATAAAATACAAATGAAAATGAAAGGAACTGGACTATGAAATAATGAAAGGGGGGACAGGACAGATAAATAAATACTTAAATATATCTAAAATATATAAAACTCTTTGTCATCGCCCAATATTTATCGTAATTGAAGTTAATGTGCAAGACATTATTGATATTTGACGCCCAAACATGATAACATGCATATGCGTCTATCGATGATTAAGGGATGCATTCATGTGTCGCTTATGTGCGTAACTCGCTGAACAAGAGCTGCTTTTATCTATCACATATAGGCGGCTTTCGCTGTGAGGAGCTAATTAATGTGTTGCACATGTGCGGCACTCGGCCTTAATGAGTTAAAATATTATGTTTGTAAAACTATTGATATGAATATGCTCAGGCTGTAAACTGATGCAGCACTCTTTTTTGCCTGAGAGGGAACACAATGTAGTTTAGTTTAATAGACATTTGAAGATCATAAACTACATTGTAAATGTACATTTTATGTATATTTTAACTCATTTAGGAAATAATTGATGATTTTAAGCTAATCTTTATCTTATAAACAGCTCATAGTCATCCGTATAGTTTCCCAGAAGCATTTTTTACAATCACTGTCAAAGTGAAGAATTGAAATACTTTTCAACAACTGGAAGGAAGGACATTTACCCGTCAAAAAAAAATTCTACTGAATTTTCGAAATGACATTGTAGAATTAATTGAATTTATAGCTCAGAGAGAATATACTATGTATCAAACAAAAACAAACAAGTATTTAGTACTGTCATCCCACCTCAACGAAACTACAAATCATAGTTTACATTTCCTAGCCCTTCCAAAACAGTACTGTCAGAATTATTAATCTTTACTGTAACCAATGGTTGGAATTGATACCAAACTTATTTGAAAGAAGCACGTTCTAATTAAAAGCATATCAATACATATCCCTAACATCGTCCAAGATAATATCATTTATTGATTTTTTTGCACTTTAGAAGGAGATGAGATTGGTTAACATTTTATTTCCGTTTACAAACAGAATAAGATGATTATATCTTTTTTTGGTGAAAAAAGAGCAAGAGGCTGATTCTTTATTTCCGTTTACAAACAGAGTGTGTCAACAGACACCTCATATTGATTCTATCTTTATATCAATGCTTTCATTCATATCGGCTGATTTATTCAAACAAGGAACGATAATGGCACAGGTTCAATTGAACTATGTTGGAAAAAAGCAAACATTGGGAATATGAAAAATTACTATTTTAAAAGAGTAACGTGTGCATAAACAGTTTCAATTGTAATTATTAAAACATCATACCAGGATAAACAAAACTGCCAGGCAAAACAAGTACTGAACTCAGTTGAAGGTCGGCAAAAAAAGTACTGAACTCAGTTGAAGGTCGGCAAAAAAAGTACTGAACTCAGTTGAAGGTCAAATACCTCAGTTAAATAAAAAAGTTAATTAATCCAAAACAACCGTGGAGAGTACTTTCTTTTGCCTTGCAGTTAATATATAAATGTTTCATAACGATCTGTTACGACTCATTTCTGTTATGAGACCTTCAAGTAATTTGATTGGCTAACGATGAACTTTGACACTACCTGGACTACTTTATTCATTAATAATAAGAAAGTTAATTCATTCATGAAATTGTAAGTATTTACCAACATGTACTTTGATAATACACATTTATTCACTAGTTGCAACTAAGTTCCACACAAGTTGCAGTCAGTCATATGAATGTGAATGTTGAACAGTCTTTTGTACACAAAATCAATTTGTTCTAAATGTTGCTTGGTTTGTTCCAATAGCGAGAGTTTGATAATAGTTTGGTTTTTAGTTCAGCGCCCAATTTGATTCTAAATTCAGTACAATGTTTTATCTAGTTATACGACATGCACTAACTGTTAATAAAACTGATTGATTTTCCGCCCCTATTTATATTTATATTTAAGCATATTAATCACTTACATTTTCCTTTTCAAACTGTAAATCTAACTTATCTTACTCCTGTGCTATATTGTAAATAGCTGCCTATATATATCAAGGTAAGGAAAGTTAATTTTCAGGTCTGCGCTGTGTCCGGATTATAAAAGCATTACACCTTCAATGTTGCCACTGGACAAGTATTCATTGTTCTGATGAGAATAGCAAACCGCAATCAGTTCCAGCTGACCAACTGCCGGACACTGGTCATCAATGTTTTCCGTTGGACACACAAGATCGGAAATAATGCCAGCTGTTTTCTCCCAGCAGTGTCTTGAACAAGAGTAATTTGGGCTCGAGTAATTTGGACTCGAGTAATTTGGGCTCGTTTCAACGGCGAATAGAGGAACACAATCAATGATTTTCCTCTACTCGAACATGTATGTCACTCAAGAAGTTCTTCCCACGTTCGCCTATGTGCATTGTACTTCTGAAATACATACAAACAAAATATTTTTTCTCGGATTTTGGCTTAACTCCTCTTTATATCTATTTATCAAAATGTTTATGGCTTAAATAATCATACATTGAAATAGCAAACATCGAGAATCACTCATTAAAAGGAGAACATGTTTAAACCATTGTCGTCTCGCTGATAGCGCAACTAACTTTAAATGCAGTATTCACCCTTTCCTGCTAGAACGTGTCCTCTTGCAACAAGAATAGAAGAAATTGACTTCAGTAACTTCTTAGGGAAAGAATGCATATGTAAAAACAAACAAATAATGCCCCTGAAATATGTTTTAAATCTTCGAAAGTTTATATCATATATGGGATAAAGTCGGACATACGACGAAAGATGGATGAAAACTCTTATAATTATAACAGTTCAATATTTCAGAAATGAAAAAATAGAGAGTTTGTATTCTTAATAGTCATGCGATAAGATCTGTTCAACTTTTCAGATACAAATTCCTCGAAAATTATAGAACCATCAACACAGTCATCCTCAGAGTTAGCCAGGGACTATTTAAATTTCAACATAAACTTCTCAAATCAACCTCAGTTCAACCATCTACACAATATCACCCCTGAACATTCTTGTTATCAGTACATTTAAATATGGTTTGATGATGACATATTTGGCCGGTTAATACCCTCCTTTAAACCATTCAATTTAAATAATAGAAAAGACAAAGTCGACTCCAATCTATTCGCGAGGTAGAGGGAAGTTAGAGGACCTTGTCGATTTGGTGAGAACCTGTTTGTTACGATTTGTCAACACAATGCTGACATCGTTATATCAGCATACCATTAGAAGGAAGCTGAAACAAATATTTCTGACACTTTTTTTCTTTGAATTGATTTGATTTGTTCATAATAATTTGCCTGTTTTATTCAAATGTTGAGTACAGTCTTTATATATTTCATCAAACATTACGTCTTACAAAGTGAACCAGAAATATAGGATATATGAGAAGAAAAACACATATATCTGGTAAATAGATAAACTTCAAATGAAACAATTAGTAATGTTATTAGTTTAGACTAATCATTTTCTCATTTCATTCTTAATATTCATTATACCTTTAACTTAGAACATGTGGACAGTATAAACTTATTTATTGAAGTTAAACATGTTTTCAAGCAATTATGTGCCCATTAATGCTCGTTTGTACTGAATCAGTAATAAGTGAAATAAAATTATATTTCTTATTGCTTGTCATGTGAATTAACTGAATAAGCATATTGTTCGTTATAAACATATGAACTATTACGTTATTGATAATTACAATTACAATTTTTGCTAATTGTGTAACTGGGTTTGTTTTCAGAATATCGTGCCATAAATGGTTACTTATAAATGTACTTGATGTCAATAACTTGCTCAAACCACGCCGTTCTATAAAGATGTATTTACGTAAATCAGTACAAACACGAAAATGACATGTTATACATACAGGTTCATATGCATACATTAATGCCATTAACTACTGAAAATAGGTTTTGATATATGCATGAATTCTTAAGGTTATTCAATTTATTTTACAACAAAAGTACGACTTCACCACAATTATATGTCAACAAGAATGCTCAGAGACTGAGAGCACAAGAACCCCGGGTTCCTTATTGTCCAAAATAGCATTTTAAATGTAAGGGTAATTTAATGAGCTATTAAAAATAAATAAGCATGTCAAATATCTAAGGCCTATCACCAATCATTAAATAATTATGGCCATGGTTAAGTTTCTCACAAAAAGAATCCTACATCAAGGTCAAGGTCACAAGGTCAAAAGTTATAACCTCAGTGTGTGACTATGATACATAACATTTTCAAATGCTGACAAATTAAAAAGTTATTGTCAGTCTGAAATCGTAAAGGCCAATTACTCTTAAAATAGTAATCCGATCAGTCCCAAAAAACACATGCGTATCACCGATGTATATCCAAAGCGAGTGTAAAGTATCAGAAAGATGGTCAAAAACTGTGGAAGGAGTTGATTTCAGAACACAAGTACCCTTTTCGGGACGGACGGACGGACAGACGGGCTGCGCCACGCAAAAGAAACGGATGTTATTGCTGAAAAAAGATATGTATAGTTCGAAACTAAACCACACTATACTGCTGTACATCTGTACATCTCTTGAGGAGCAAAGGCAAATGCAAAGTCACTTGCTTACAAGACTGAAACAGAAGACTGCATGAAAAGAGCAGATGAAAAATGAAGTGTCAGAGTAAAATGTTATATTCCTCCCTTTAGACTTATAACAGTACAGAAACGGTTTCCGTATGATATCTTTCATCATCTAGCACGACAGTTCCACGATAAGATAACTTTGTTAGCTTCCCTGTAATTGTCAAAGTTGTCACTGTAATTAGAGTTTCCAGCCGTGTTCTATAGCGCAGTCTATTAACAAGTCAGGAATACTGATCTACATACAGTGCCGGACAAAAGTCATGGGAGTAAAATTGCAGTATTCCCGCGATCGTGTCGGAGCACAGTTGGGTCGTGATTGCGTTATTCATGCGACAGGATCGCGACAGTCTCCCGCCAATTTAAACAATCGAAAACAGTTTAATAGGTCATATAACTACTGTGCATGTAAATGGGACGTTTAGTTTTGGTTTCTGCATATGCATAATGATGTTACTCTATTTTAATTGGAAACAAGTAATTATGAAATTTGGTTATTCGGGATAAATATGCAATCCGAGTAAATTTATTTGCGCTGTAAACAGAACATATGGTATGTTTGATCGTATTAAAGCTTAATACAAATTTATGAAACACAATGGATGCAGTATTAAAATCATTACCATAAAAACGACCTTGTGCTGAAAACATTTCGACATGTTTCAAATAAACAACCCGTAGAAATATTGTCTTGATATTTTCCCAAATATATGACGATACACAAGTCGAATGAAACATTTCAAATCTATAGACTGAATGTAACCGAAAACGAAAGAATTTGCATTTGGAATGTGAAGGCGGTAGGTTCACTAGACCAGTGACTTTTTTCGGGATTTGAACTTACTTTCTCAGCGTAAGGCACCAACCACCAGCACTGACTGTATCAACAGTTTACCAATCGGTAACCGTGACCTCGATCAACGTATCGCTTGATGACAAAAAATATCAACACTACATGTAAATAGAAGAGCATCACTAGCAGTTTGAACGAATGACGATGCGTTTGTTTCACACACTATTGGAAAATCAAATTTTATATATTACATGTGACAGAGAGTTAGACAGTTAGTTTATTAAAGTGTCACGCATATAACTCATTGTACAATATATTGCACAAAGTATTAGTAAATGCCAAGCCAAATTGACTTATGAGACACATGTTACGTATTAAAACATACTATCCACAAACTCTTGTCATATCGAGCGAGACAATAAACCCGGCCCGGCGAGACGCAACGAAGACGAATAGGCAAACTGCTTAAAACAAGGGACGGGTTGTGTATTGAAAGTAGATTGTGTATTGAAAGAAGGTTGTGTATTGAAAGCGTGTATCCAGTTGTTAGTAATAAATGATATACCGGATTACGTAACATACATGTAGGTAGTCGAGCGTTTATCACAATATGTGATCCACTGGTCACCCACTGATCAAGCGTAATTAACAAATTCAAAATATTCACGATTTGCTAACACTCATGTAGGTGTTATGTACATTGATAGTGTCAGCGACGGTACGCTTATATATTACGGTTTTATTCACTTAATTGGAGGCAAATTTACTTATACATGGAAGTTCACAAATTATGTGCATATGCGCTGTTCATAAACTAGGGTAATTATCTGAACGGTTCAAGTATTGGACCTTGGTATTCTGAGTCTATTTGGATTGCTTAAGACGCGCGATAATAAACTACTTTGTGTTTTTATTGTCATTTTCTTTAAAGTCGTACCGACAATATACTTCCTTTACTTTGATCTTCGAATGTAGATATAATTGCATCAGCTAATTATTTAATCTACATGATTTGATACATGTCGCACATTTTGGATACATTATGTAAAGGATCGAGCATCTCAACTTCACTTCACAGTTATTGGCATTTAAACTTTTGTTACAGATCATTCAGCATGTACATGTATCTCGGTTTGTTTCTGTCACAGAGCAACAATCCCTTAATCTACCTAAACTCCCATTCTTCTAGCCCCAGTTCTTCACTAGTGATTTCTTTTTAACTCATATATTCGCAGTGCTCTGTTAGCGGAAATATAGGTACGCTCTCCTACTAAAGTAATACTATTGAATCGGTTATGTTAATGATGTCTGAATGGGTTAAAAAAATCAAGGATATAACATGTCCGGCTATAAATGTAAATGGAAAACGCCCTTTTAGTGTATGGTGACATGTTAATATAAATATTCGTTTCCATTTATGTTTATAAAAATGGTCATGTCAACTGTGTATTAAATTGTTTGAAAACAATCTATTTAAAATCTCAATATAAAATCACACTGAACTAATGTTGTGTACATTTTAGATCAAATGTCATAGGGATTATGTGAATATAAATTCATAGTTTATTCATGAAATTATACATACAAAATTCCACTTAGAAGTATAACTATATTCACTAAACAAACTAAGAAACCGAAGCAACAATAGTCCACATACATACAGTATCTACTATCTAGATAAACTTATTTACATTCGTCACACATCTATCGAAATACAATAAACATCATACATGTACATCTTTATAATGTACAGTAATAGTTATCTACATCTACATGCTTGGTGATTTTATCATCGGCAATGAATAAAGTTTAAATTCATTTGCCGTTATGGAAATGACCCTTCCGACGTCAGTTCTATATGTTTATGCAATTCTAAATGAACACAATCAATGTATAATACAACTTTACAGCATACTATATCACTTTGAAAATCGAGTCTCATTTCGTGTCCTGATCATCAAAATGATCGGTTCTAATTTTACCCACAAGCATCGTCAAAACAATATACATCATATAAGGATTTTTACCGGAGTTCAAAACCGGCTTCAGGGGAATACCCGACCCACAACTTCCCGATACCACACAAACACCTACACAAAATATGTATCCGTTATCATATCCAAGCAGTTTACTTTTACAAGAACAATAATAAACACTACACAATATGTACACAGTGTGTCACTGAATATAATTCTAAATACACTATTATGTGGACGACAATATTCAAACTTTATATAAAGTAAATTTCCCCAGTACAATTGCATGTGTTTACAGGAATGCTATTCTCTCCAATCGCGTTTACCTCACAATAACAGTGAATTAGAAATTTAGTTTATTACAAACTGTCTCACTTTGTTACATAATCGGACAGGCGTACATTTGTACATGTACATGTAGGACTTTTGAGACCCACAAATAAATAACAATAAATTCGTTTTTAAGATAAATATCACTATATCTTTAGTTTATTGAGTCAACCATTCATCCATGACCATCTTACGCACATGTCAATTTATAGCCGCAATAGCATTGATCGCAGTAATCACGAGCGCGTACATGTAAGCCCCGCCCTCCCGGTGGCCACTGAACCGCTCAGTCGACCAGGACTGCAACTCTCCCACTCTTTTACTGCGATAGTAGCGCAGAAATCACGGGCCAGTCCTGCGAGCCGACTGCATTCCCGTTGCGATAATAGTGCAGTAATTTCACTTTCAGACTGCAAGACAGGGGAAGTGACTTTTGTCCGGCACTGTACACTTACAGAAAGCCCAAGATAGACTTCCTCCTCCAAAAGCACACACAAACTGTCTGACAATTAACGTCAATCATCAAATGAGCAAGAGAAGATGCATAACGATGTTTAAACTACTGCGTCTTAGTAGATTATGTGTTTCGGTGTCTCATCTGAGTATGTGCCCATGTGAATGTGTATATAAACGATATAGTTTGGAAATGTAATGTACAAATGTATGCGCATCGCAGAAATATTATATTTTTCATCAGTGACCCTTCTCGATATAGTGTAGATTAAGTCCTTTGTGCTTTGTTTTGAATAACTTCTCTTGACTCGTAAACAAAACCGCACCACTAAGTTCATGAAACCGTAATTCTTCTATGCGCACATAATCATTAAGATCATTGAAGATTTACAACGTGAGTAGTGACAGGTGAAGCTAGATAAAGTAATTTTTACAAATATGAATAAACTTTTTCTTGATTCGATGTTTAAAGAGTAAAGAAAATATCACTTGCTTTCACCACATATTAGAAACTCCACTTTGAAAATAAATTACTTCTCTCATCAGCATCTCATGAATACTTCCACAATCATCTTATGATGATCATAAAAATATTATTTGGGATCTGTTTTATTTACCATACACCAACTAGTAATAAGTAAGGTCATAATGTAACTCGCTATTCAGTTGATAGTATTACCTGAACACTCACTGGTCACTTAACACCTGAATTGATTTGAACTTTTTCTTTGGGCACTTGTCAACTGAAAGAACAAGAAGGGGATATCGAGTTTCCCGAAGACTGTCTCTTCAAGACAATGTTTAGAAATAAAAAAAAACCCATTATAACACGCAACACAAATTAAATCAAACCATGTGTTATGTCATATGATACCTTATGGCACTGTTTATGACATAATAGTTCAAAACGCTAGTCATCCTTCTAATAAGGCAGTAGTCGTTTTTGTCTCAATACACATGAACCCTGGTTGCCACCCGACACTGTAGTGAGGTGCAGTAGATGATACAGTGTTGCTTAGATGGCGGTTCCGTTGATATCACTTAGAAAGGAACACAGCGTCTGTTGCCCATTGAGTAGAACAAGATAGTAGCAGACACATTTCTGGCCTTTTGGTTAATTCATTCCCTCTCAAAGTATTATTTAGAACTTAAAGTAAATCCATTGTGCTGTTTAAGGTCACATTGGAAGAAAATTGCCATTTTGATCTTAGTCGACTTAGTATATTGACGATATGAAGGTAAAAGTAGTGATTTCTGATCTAAAACCGGACAATGCACCACGTGTGGCGCGCGCCAATGAGTCACACGTGATTTTGGAGTTTTATTTATAAATGTGTGTTATGTTATCATGTTATATGTCATACAACTACTGTGCTCGTAAACAGGACGTGTAGTTTCATTGTGTAGAACATTTATGTTACAGCTCAAATTCACCCTTGAAATTTGAATCAATACATGTGAAATTGATGTAAACAAGAATATATGAAGATTTCAATGCATAACTAGCAAGATGCTGACATTCAAAGAAAAGTGATTTCCTAGGACTATTCCATGATCTCAGAGTCATATGTGTTAACAAAGCACTCAATATTCTCTTTTGAGCCAATTCAACAGCAAATTAACGTCCACAGAGGCAACTTCTGCACGCAGTCTCTGTCTCTTTGAGTAAACATCATCTGCTACCGTTTGTGTCTTTTAATTGTGTAATGTCTCATCGGTATCAAAGTGCAGGCACCCCGCGCCACAACTGTCATAATCCAACTTGCTAAACAGGAAACATGTAGTGCAATGCATATATTACACAGACGATGTGAACCCGATAAACCTTTACGAACACAAGTCAGAACTGATTAAAATTGATAGCATATCATTAACAAACCTGAATGTTAGAATGGACGTTTAGGAGTTTTTACACAGTATTATCTTTAACCGAAAGCCAAGTTCATAAAATAGACAGTATTTGTTTACACGATATGACACCTTCATTTCATTGTTTCATAACTGTGTCTCATTTGAAGTTGTCTTTTATAAGAAGTTGATGTATGTACGTGACGCTTATTGTAATCATCCAAATGTCTTATTTAATCCTTTTTAGAAACATTCTACTGTATGCACTCTGCAATGAACTTAATGACAAGAACAATATAAGTAAGGAAAGGATACTGTATGGACAACTGTATCTACTAAAATATTTTATAAATGTCCCTGAAGAAAATTAGACATACCACTCTATGTTGCAAAACTACCTACACCCAATATTCAAAATAAATGCCTGAGGTTATCAACATGAAGACGACAATGTTAAATATTGTATCTACCAGTTGACTGTACATCATCATCATAAATACATGAACATAGTTTTTAAACAAATGTTAAGGAAATCAGGACGGTCTCTGCAGGACTACTGTGAGACATTTGGCTCCTCTGATGTGTCAGCATAGCAGATTGAATATTTTCTCTTAAGCAATATCACTGCAAATGAAACCCTCCGAGGGAACGTCTGCACGCAGGACGTGTCTCTTTGAGTCCACGTCATCTGTTGAATAATGTCCCACTGGCATTAAAGTGCATGACTCTATGACACCAGTTTCAAAACATAATCAACAACGAAACAACACCGTAATTACCCCTGGCTAAGTGTATATCATAAGGGCAAGGTTGTTTTTTTCATTATTTCACATATAATATGAAGAAGACTGTTTTGAAGAAGATGAATCCTTTTAGAATTGACTACATGTGTGGTTTTAAGATTACCAAGGCGATTGCAAGGCTATACTACCTTTCATTCGAACAACGGATTTCAAATCCATAGCAAAACTACCCCGACCTTTTAAGTTATTGGGAATTGCATTGCAAATGTCATAATTACATGTATATTAAAAAATAACACGGATAAAATACCAATTAGAGACATATTTGTTCACAATTAGATTGAATGGTATGAATGTATGTTGTTCAGAGAGTAAATGTATCACATATCAAGCAGTTCCAGATACAACCAACGTTTTATGGAAAAATGTTCTGCTGTCATACTAAGTCGTTCTTACCAAATTCGAACCTCTTTGTCAAACTTTCTTAAAGATAATAATACCTCTCTGTTTTTTAATGTTTTATGTTAATTCGTTTTTTCAAATAGACAATACTTTCTCAAAGTGAGTAAATTTGGCCTGCTCATTATCTCATTCTTGAAACAGTTTTCCGCGGCCCCTCAGTGTAGCATAACGTTCATTAGCGATGTGACGTCATACACAGGAGTTGCTACAGTGAAATCCTTCGTCGATGGTTCGTTTAAAACATAATAACAACTTTTGACATTGCACGTTTCCGATAGAATGGGTATTTGTGCGTCTGTATGGAATGATTTCGGAGATTTGAAGCATTTTTCGATATTCAATCGTTTGTTTTAGTTTTTTTCTTTTCCCAATCGAGCGGAGCGTTAGGTTATTTTACAGTCTACAATATGTTTTGAAATGAATAACTGACAATTCAAAAATAAAAACAATCATGCAATGTTCAATAATGAACGTCATTCACAGGACACAAAGTGGTAGAATTCACTTGCCAGATCCTCCCGGATTCTTCCAGATTCTTCGGGATCCGTCAATTTTTTTGAGAATCCAGAAGGATACGGAAATCAGATTCCACCAGTTTTTGTCCTGTTTTTGTTTTTGTGATTATTATTTATTTTGTTGTGCTTGATTTTGTGATTCAAGAGGCCTGTATAGTTTGCGGTCTACTGAGTCAATATTTCTAATGGTGACTTTCTATTGATAATAGAATGATTGCATTATAACTTTATTACAGGTTTACAGTTTTTAGGGAAAGAAATCGGGCTTGTACGTATACATTTACAATTACTTACATTCAGGCAGTTATTGTATTCAGTGTAATACCACTGTAGAGAAATGTGATTGCTGAAATTTCAAAAGATTTTAAAGCCTACAATGATATATCTATGATAAGGAACCATGATTAATTTCAAATCGAAATGAAAAGGGCGTTTTCTTTTTCGGTACCGATTTTCTTTCAGATTCTGTTCTATCAACATCATGATATTTGGTTAAAATCGAGTTTTGAATTAAATTTATATATTGTTGAGAAGTTGGTCATGAAATCAACACTCACTAATTACGCTTAATGCATTAACACCTTTGCTTTGATGCTAGATATCTGGCACTGGACCGGTTCAATTATATAAGAGGTGGCTTGTCAAGATATTGGCAGATATTTTTGTCCTGTCATATGATGTAACTGGTGATACTAAAAATGGCTGTTAGTTTCTTAAAGATACACATATAGACGACATTCAGTCTAGACATGTGAAAGTTAGGAACATTATATTCAACCAAACAAATTTAAGAATGTGATGTTCTGTTGTTTCGTCAGTGATAGCAGCCGGTCATTCACTATTATGTATGATGCACACCGATGTACATGGATTAGCAATCACATCGTGACAACAGATTCGTTGTTTAAATCAATAAGGACATCACAATGTAGTCCAACAATTGTTGATATGTATTTCTTTTAATTTGTAAAATGATATAGATATAAGTTTCGTTTTTCGTTGAGTAGGATTAGCATAAATTGTTGGCTTGTTTGCTGATCCAATTTTAGCTTATCAGGCCTGAAATGGCATGGCCTTATGGCTGGCATGGCATGGTGTCCGGCGTCCGTCCGTCCGTCCGTCCGTCCATCCATCCGTAAACTTTTCGCTTTTTCGACTTCTTCTCCAGAACCAATGACTCCACAGAGCTGAACTTTTATGTCAAGACTCCTTGACCAATGGGGATTCTAAATTAAAGAATTCATGACCCCATGACCCCATGACCCCAAATGGGGTCACAGGGGTCGAATCGTTAAAAACCTATTTTCATCTTCTTCTCCAGCTCCAAAAGGTCTAGACAGCTGAAATTTTGTGTGCAGACTCCTTGGCCCATGAGGATTCTAAATTGTAGATTTCGTGACCCCGTGACCTCAAATGGGGGCACATGGGTCACATCCTTAAAAACCTATTTTCATCTTCTTCTCCAGTTCCAAAAGGTCTAGAGAGCTGAAAAGTTGTGTGCAGACTCCTTGGCCAATGGGGATTCTAAATTGAAGATTTCGTGACCCCATGACCCCAAATGGGGGCACGGGGGTCACATCCTTAAAAACCTATTTTCATCTTCTTCTCCAGTTCCAAAAGGTCTAGAGAGCTGAAAGGTTGTATGCAGACTCATTGGCCAATGGGGATTCTAAATTGTAGATTGTGTGACCCCATGACCCAAAATGGGGTCACAGGGGTCACATCCTCAAAAACCTATTTTCATCTTCTTATGCAGTTCCAAAAGGTCAAGAGAGCTGAAAGGTTTTGTGCAGACTCCTTGGCCAATGGGGATTCTAAATTGTAGATTTTGTGATCCCATGACCCAAAATGGGGTCACAAGGGTCACATCCTTAAAAACCTATTTTCATCTTCTTCTCCAGTTCCAAAAGGTCTAGAGAGCTGAAAGGTTGTGTGCAAACTCCTTGGCCAGTGGGGATTCTAAATTGTAGATTGTGTGATCCCATGACCCCAAATGGGGTCACAGGGGTCACATCCTTAAAAACCTATTTCCATCTTCTTCTCCAGTTCCAAAAGGTCTAAAGAGCTGAAAGGTTGTATGCTGACTCATTGGCCAATGGGGATTCTAAATTGTAGATTGTGTGACCCCATGACCTCAAATGGGGTCACAGGGGTCACATCCTCAAAAACCTATTTTCATCTTCTTCTCCAGTTCCAAAAGGTCTAGAGAGCTGAAAGGTTGTGTGCAGACTCCTTGGCCAATGGGGATTCTAAATTGTAGATTTTGTGATCCCATGACCCAAAATGGGGTCACAAGGGTCACATCCTTAAAAACCTATTTTCATCTTCTTCTCCAGTTCCAAAAGGTCTAGAGAGCTGAAAGGTTGTATGCAGACTCATTGGCCAATGGGGATTCTAAATTGTAGATTGTGTGACCCCATGACCCCAAATGGGGTCACAGGGGTCACATCCTCAAAAACCTATTTTCATCTTCTTCTCCAGTTCCAAAAGGTCTAGAGAGCTGAAAGGTTGTGTGCAGACTCCTTGGCCAATGGGGATTCTAAATTGAAGATTTTGTGACCCTGTGATCCAAATCTAGGTCACGGGTCATGACCCAAAAACCTATTTTCATCTTTATCTCAAGTATGTAAAGCTCTAGAAAGGTGAAATGTTGTGTAGATACTTTTTGGTCAAAGGTGATTTTTAATTGTAGGATCGGTGTTCCTCTGACTCCAAATACGGGTCGCAGGGGTTTTGTTAACAATGTATTACTTGAGATAACTTAGGTATTCAACCCTAGATAATAAATCAATGAAATCCTGATGAGCTACATAGCCCATGTCTCTATTTTTTTAATTATGGAAACAAATTGTTCAATGAATTGTTTTAATGAATCAAAATACTTTGAGATAGTATCATACATATGTGCTGTTATTTCATTTCAACTGTTAAATAATGGAATAGATAAACGTGAGACATATAAACGAGATGTGTATCCCGATCATTTGATACATTCACTTGGTCTTCATACAAGTCTTTGTTATCGCTTGACTCAAAGCGAGATCTCATTGTTAGAATCAGAGTCTGACATAACGGAAATTGTCAGTGATGGACATACACGCAGTAACGCTATCTGGCTATAGAACTGACACTTCAAAATGACACAAAGAAAAGACAATGGCGGTAGATTTACGCTAACAGATCAACTCCGCATTATCGGAGACTAAACAATCTAAACACATGTGTACAACAACCAAAGTTAATTAACGACTGAACAGAATATGCCGACATTGTTTCTAATAGCTTTGATTTGATTTGATTTGTAATCCAATACTTTTGTGTCGTTTGTACTCTTGTACCACCGCTGGGTGGTTGATGGAGAAATAAAGAAAGTTGAAGTAGTTGTTATTCTGTACTGTTGTCAGAATCATTTCCGCGAAACCTATCACTGGTGTTTTATTTTTAAGAGCTTCCACCCATAGGAATCGTGTAAATACATTGATAGCTATCAGTAGGTACTTAACACCTTCATTTTCTTTACTGATATTATATACGTCTGCCAAGTCTATATCCCAGCGGCTATTCAGACTACTAGAGACGACCCTGTTACGCTTGAACTTGTACCTAACAGGCCGTTGAAGTGAATAAGCATCTTGTGGGGCCAGCCACTTCTTGATGCAGTGTAAGCCTACATCAAATTTGCCTTCCTTTTTCACCATATAGTATAATTTAGATGGACCTGAAAAGGAGACGGGTTGTTTTGGGTTAAAAGAAATGCTGGACAAATTCTCTTTCCACCCTTCAGCGGGCATGGTTGGGCTTCAAATGGATATATTTACAGACTCGAGCTAGCTTTATATCGAGAGCGTACAGTTCACTGAGAATGTTAAAAAATTTTCTCAGCTTGACTGACCAGGTCAAAGAACTGACCTGATAACGCTCTCGCACACCAAGAGCCTCACGAGTTATGTTTAGACTGAGGGATTTTCATTTAATGTATGATATTTGAAGGTATAAAAAGTGGTTGTTTGATGAATATATCTAAATTTGTTACATTAATTCAAATTGTGGGTCGAACAACAATCTATCATTTTAACCTAATTGCGTATCTCGTGTATGTTCTGTCATGCACAGTATGTAAATAATGGATGGACGTGATCAAATCTAGAATATGTAAGGCAAATGGAATGTCTAGGCAGCAATGCGGTATTTTTAATGCGTGTAAAAGGGGCATATTATGTTCTTGATACATCTTCATCAGTAAACACAAACAAAAAATTGACAAAACAAATGAAACAAATAAGCATAGCAACAATGATGCACTTGTAACGTTTCATAAAGACGGTTTGGAGGAGTTTTCTTTCTTTGAAAAATAAGTAAAAAATCCCTTAATCATCATCAAAAGAGTTAGTTATCTCTTTGGATTGGGAATGAAACTTCAAGCGGTATCACTCATCTTTATCTAAAAAGGCGTTCAATGATCGTAATGATTTCAATGTTCAATTTCAAGACATGAAAGACATGTTACTTTTCACAGTTAATGACATGCTAAGTTGGAATGTATAAGAGAAATAAGATATGGAGGAATGAGTTGTTTAGCAATACCTCGTTAGAAATATATTTGTATTTTATATCTATATGTTGTCATGTTATTGACAACTATGAAAGTCACATAAACATAAATACAAGTTAACTTTCATATCAATATAGTTTGTATTGTAAGGGTAATGAATTTGTAATGGAGGCTATAATTGAAACAATAGTATACTATCATATATTATGAAACGACCAAGATCTGTGTGACCAACGAGTTTACAAGTGTAGAAGGGGTTGCTACATCCTCGATAATCCAGCGCTATTGTTCCGATAAATCTGTAGATTTATCGGAACAATAGCGCTGGATTATCGAGGACGGGGTTGCTACAGATAATATCAAACGTGAATCTCTGAATCGTGTTTATAAGAAATGATTTCTGATTTCTGTTAAAACACATAAGTAGTTTCACCTGTCACCACTTCGCCTTTCAGTGTGTAACAGATTTTACTCTCATTGGTGTTGCACTTTTATATGTGATAAGCGAACCTGGAAAACCCCGCGTTTAATGTTCCAATTTTCTATACAATGTCGGCCCCGCATCATTAAAAATGACCAGTAAAATTCGGAGTCAACCATCACTATATTCGTGTAAACAAATGACAATTCTACATCTATAGGGTCTGGGAGGATTGTACAACCACATTCGGATATTCTTATTGCAATTCATCTCAATTGATTCAGCCAATCAGCCACATGTTCAAGATCAAAAGTACCAGCGAGATCTCACACGTGCAGCCTATGCTTTACATCTAGAACAATAAAGTTTTCCCGCAAGTACTAGGGATCATGAGCAAAGGGTTTGTGTGTTTTTTCAGGTCAAAGACAACTTTACGTTACCAAAACACATACTAAATTATCTAGTCAAAGCAACATTTTGGAGTTAGATTCCGCAATCTTAAAAATCATACTTAAAAGATAGATAGAGCAAACCTATTAAAGGCTAAAGTCACATAAGGTAAGCATAAAGATCATCTTAATGTCAGTCACAAACACCCCCATTATATCGAGACTCTCTACTTTGTAAGTAAATGACAACTGTCTCAATTTCACCGTTAAGAGTGAAGTCGTGAAGACTGCCCTTTTTAGCGAAATAATTCAACCCAAACACCACAAATGTATATACATGTTATGTAAATTTTACTGTAATGACTAATGGTGACGCAAATACTATGTTTGTAATGCCATCATGTTGAAACAATGATTGGGTTGCCTGTTTGAACTTATTATTTTGACAGTCTGTGTTTACACTGAGTTGCAGCAATAAACATCATTGTAGAAATAATGTGTTTATATTTTACAAAGTTCAACAAAATATAGAAATCAAGTCCATTTATAAGAAATCGTTTTTGACATAATATTAAGAAACATAAACAGTCGTCCATGTTTCAACAAAGATTTGACATAACACAATAAACACAAATTGTAATCAATGGTTAATTATCAATAACGTAATTCGAATTCAATTTTACATCAAACAATTTGCTTATTGAGTTACTTAGTTACATATGAACTAATCAGATGATTCAATTTCATTAATTACTTATTTAGAACAAACGAGCATTAACGAATAATTGCTTTATAAAAACTGTTTGAACTTTGATGAATATGTTTATATTTTCCACATGTTCTAAGTTCAGGGTATAATGAACATTAAGAACGACACAGGAACATGACTAGTCGACAACAGACGGCAACAATAATACATTTTTCTTTCAAAGTTTATCTATTTTAACCTAATAAATATTTGTTTTCTCATATAATTGGTTTTATTGGGTCAAATGACTCACCTGACTTTTTTAAATATTTGTTTGATGAAATAAATAACAAGTGTACTCAGCATTTGAATAAAAACTAGCAAACTATCATTCTAAAACTAAAAGAAAACAGGCAAGTAAATGTTATAGTATGTGAAATAAAATTTGATGTCAACAGAAACTTAATTCATCTGTCAACACCATAAGAGGCCATTGCTGAAAATAATGGCACGGTCACAAAAGGTTCACATGAGAATCGGAATCCCGGAATCTTTCATTTCTAAAGCAGATATGAGTTTACATCAATCGTTTGCCGTATGTCCATCTTTATCCCATATATGATATATAATCGGCGATGTGAAACTTAAATTTGGAAAAATATTTATCTGCTTTTCTAGAAGCATTCCTTCCTTCAATTTCTTCTATTGTAACCCCTGTTGCAAGAGGGACGCTGTCTTGATTTCATTCATACATTCAACTTCAGGTGTGCTAAAGATTATCGTTTCCCATTATAAAGTATGATTTTCGATGTATGCACTTTCAATGTATGATTTCAAAGCAACAAGCATGCCACTAAATAGACTCCGAGACGAAAACTGGTTTGTTTGTATAATTAAATCAGAAATATATTGCTTATGCAAATTAGAAATACTTTTTTTATTCAAAGATTGAGATCTTTGAAGTAACAGGGTTGATGTAAGACGTGATTTCATTGGATGAAGAGTAGGTAAGGAAATTGTGTTACGAGTTTGCCGCTTTGGGAATTTGTTAGAACATATAGCCCGCTTGGAACATTGGTTAATGTGGGAAGAACTGTCTTGAGTGACAAAAATGGGTAGAAAATGTTAGAGTAGACGAATATCCCTGATTATCTTTCTTCTATTTCACCATTGAGTCGAGCCCAAATTACTCTTTGTGCAAGACACTGCTGGGAAAAAACAGCTGCTATAATTTCCGATCGTGTGTGTCCACCGGAAAACGTTGATGACCAGTGTCCAGCAGTTGGTCAGCTGGAACTGATTGCGCTTTGCTATTCTGATATAAATGATAATAAATAATTTACAGTTTGATTCCTGGGAAACACAGGAAATTAATATTAAAAGGATTAATGTGCTTAAATATAAATAACCATAAATTAACCATGTGCATGGTCTCCAATTATTTGTAAAACATAATACTGAATTTTGATTCAAATGGAGCATTACTAGAAAACCAAACACGAAAAACAAAATATTAGTTATTGCAACCTCTACATTGAGATAAAACCTTACAAAACTAACCTTCAGAGGGAATTTTAAACTATAAAAAAGCAAAATATTATCAAACTGTCACTGTTGGAACAATGCAATTATCGTGGACTTCGTGTACAAGAGACTGTTCGTATTTGTATGTGGAACTCAAAGTTGCAAGTGAATATACGTGTGTTATCAAAGTATATCTATATATAATCCCAGGATGATGTTTTAATAAATGCAATTGGAACTTGTTATGAACGTGTTGAAAATAGTAATCTGTCATATTCCCAATATTTGCTTCTTCAAATATCTCAATTGAAGCTGTGTCATTATTTTACTCCTTTCCACAAAAAAAATCTCTCAAAGTGAAAGCATCGATATAGAGTCAATATCAGCTGCATGTTGACACACTCGTCAGTTTTGTTTGTGAACGGAAATAGGGGATTAGACTCCTGCTCTTTTTAAAGAAAAAAATAAAACATACTAATCTTGTTCTGTTTGTAAACGGAAATAAAGTATTAACCCATCTCACCTCCTCCTAAATCATGTGCACAAATCAATAAATGATATTGTATCAGGGAAATACATTTATATGTTTTTAATTAGAACGTACTTTTTTCAATCGTATCGATTCCAACCATTGGTTACAGAAGAGATTAGTAATTTTGACGGGACTGATTTTGGAAGGATTAGGAATTGTGAACTATCGTTCGAATGAACTAGTAGTTTCGATGAGGTGAGATGGAAGTACTAAATGTGGTTTGTTTTTTGCTTGACACATAATATTTAACAGTTTATGAGTTCAGTTCATCTTAAAATGCACTTTCGACATTTCAGTTGAAATCATTTCTGAGTGACAATGCAACATAAATGTTGGTCATGACATATCCACACAAATACATATTTACTGCGCAATTTTCGTTCATTCAAGACCCTTTGAAACTATTTATACAAAGATGTTACCCGAGCGTTTACCAGGGCATTCACATATGATTATAGATCACACATATGGTGTCAGACGTGATATTCATGGGTCTTTGAAGGGCATTTAGAAGTGGTATACATAAGAACATGAAGATTTTCTGGATAACAACTTCTTAAATGTGAAAATACACGACGTTTCGGAGTACATACTCACTCCTTAATCAGGTGGAATGTAAGGAAATGGTACATAATATATATAAATATGGTACACTTATATAGCAAACAAAACAATGGTGAGGAAACTCAATCAGGGAGATTAACATGCATGGGAATGGTATACAATGGGGATTTGTAATAAAAACATGATGGAGGTAAAGCATGAGAATGATGAGGATTTGCAATACAAACACAGGGGGAGTAAGTAGATAAACAATGGCCTGTAGGCTTTATTGAAGATGTAAATAAACACACATGATGAAACGAGGGAGGCCAATTGGCTTTATTGAAATTGTTGATTGGAAGAGAGGCCAAGTGTTGATGTGGGTGGCTTTGAAGTTGTTGCACGATGATTGGAGCTGTCGGAGCAAATTATTCGAGGAGTCCCCACCAATCAACACCTATCAGCTCCAATCATCGTGCAACAACTTCAAAGCCACCCACATCAACAATTGGCCTCTCTTCCAATCAACAATTTCAATAAAGCCAAGAGAGAGTAGATAATATAATGTAGGGAGAGAAAACTAGTTCTGGCAACAGTACACTGAACAATATCTACATTATTAGCATGTCGTTGCTCTATAAATGATAACACTAGATATAATGGGTTGGATTTCAATACTTTCAATGACAACATTTCCCAGAACTCTTTCATGTGGTGATGAGCATAACCACAAACATTACAATTGTTTCATATTAACTTAAATGGAAAAACAAACCCTCAAAAACAAAATATCATAACAATGAATATTTTTTATAACGCAAATAATTAACCAACCAATAATTAACATGCTATGTTGAGATATAAATGAGTGGGATATGCGTGCCTAAATCGGATATAGATCTAATACAGCATGCCAAAAGCAATGCATATACAAATGACACAACCTAAAGAGTGAAATTGTCACACTTTTGTAAACTCATTGAAGGATGTCAAAAAGCGCTCCCGCTGACGTTGCGATCACAGGTTTGAGATATGTCACTGTACATACAGACAGAGAGGCAAATAATGATCCTTAACCATTTCAGTACAGCAAATAACAAACATTCTTGATAAAAATTAATGTCATTGTACAAACAAATAAGGGCAATTGATAATTTACACGTTCAACAGTTTCTAGTCATTACCAGCTTGGCGACATACAGATAGTAAGTGCGTTTCAGTGGTTATTCACATTAACCCAACAGAACTTACAAATGAGCTTAAGGCATACATTAGGGCAGAGCTCAGAGGTCATCGCGTATATCCTTAAGGTCGTTTACATTCAGGTATACCCCCAAACAACCGTTAGCAGTTGTTAAAGTTCAAAGGATGGCAGTGGAAAGTATTATTGGCATCACAGAATAACGTTTTATGTTTTTTAATTGTTGGGTCGTTTGATTCCATTCCTCATGGACACACTGTCCAAGAGATCAGCACAGGGGAAGCCTGCTGTGTCCAACCCAAGTCCCTTCGCTATAGTCAACAAAACAGTTTTTGCGGTTTCCATGTCCTCTTCCACTACTGCCAGAAATGTCATCACTTTGTCTATTGTGTTGAAGATGGAGGGTCGTAAAGTCTGATAGAGGATCATGTTTCTCTTCTGCAATGTTTCAATCATCGCTTTGAATGTCTCATCACCAACCAGATGGGAGTGATGACGTAACGAGAGGAGAAGGGAGCATCCCATGCGTTGAGGAGGAAGGGTGACTACAGTTGGTCGAATGCCAGCATGAATGAGATTGTTCATCATGAACATGTCTTCATCTAGGCAATGTTTTGCGAACAGAGGAACGCCGCGTCCTCCAATGCGACCGTTGATCTCTATGAGTTTGGGGCCTTCTTCTGTATCCATCACTTCCACGTTGATCAAGCCATCTTTCAGTCCTAGATCGTAACACATCTGGTGTGCAGCTCGGAGCAGTGATGCCTCTTTGTCTGCTGAAAGCTGAGCTGGGAAGGCCTGCACTCTGCATGTGTAATATGGCGGATTGGTTGGAACTGCAAGACGAATAAATCCGGCTATGAACCGACCCTGGAACAGAGCCACATCAATAATGTACTCATCGCCCTGTAGCAATTCTGTCAGCACGAAAGACAGCTTCCCGTTGATGAGTTCGCACTCCTTCTCGTTATTGTTGATCTTCTCATGCATGTATGTCATATATCTCTTGCAGTCCTCCTCATCAGTTACAACTCGAGCACCAATTGCTCCCCCAGCATCGATCTTCACGAAAGCAGGAAAGTAGATTTTCCTGCAGGCGATCTCGAGGTCTTTTGAATTGTTCATCTTAAAGGCTTTGCTTGAGTATCTAGCAGAGGGGGTTCCCCATAGTTTTGAGTAGGTCAGATACTTCTCGTTCGCTGCTTTAGTAGCTTCTAGAGACACCCCTGGGAGATCAAGCAAATGTCTCAATTTGCTGGCAACCAGTCCATAATTATCTCCTAGAGAGATGCACCCAGCAATCTGTATTCCCTTTTGATGAAGTAGTTTGAGGATGTCATCTGCATATTGAGTGAAGTTGGTGCCATCTGATAGGTCATACTCGATCAACTCATCCACGTATTTCAGGGCTTGAGGGGAGTTATGTGGAGTTATCACTATGGTCTGCAAGAGAATAAATTTTACATTTATTAACTGGAATGTGGGAAATGCTTTGGAAGTGGAGCGCCCGTATCCGATAGCTTGCTGTACTAGCAGTGACGTGGTGTTGGTTCTTGGAGATTTTAATGCTAGAATTAACTCAGTCATACCTGATGCATGGGAAACCCTATAAGAAAATTTCCTCATGGAAAATAGTCTGTTTGCAATGCACCGATTCAGGAGGAAAATGATTTCAATCGTGTCTCAGACCATCTATCTATCACATGAAACCTTGTTGTACATGAACAACCAACTTGTGACCATACCAAACCCCATTATATATCTTGAAAACATTGTGATGCCATGGTCTTTCAATTGTACAGTGACAATGTATAAACACAACTTGATAATTTTTCAAAACCAGTCTAACGAACTGACAGCAACATCGAAGCATACTTAATCATAAAATAGTGGTATTATAAATTCAATTTCTGCGTCAATTCTGACAGAATAACACACATACATGATGAACTATTCTTGAACAAAGAGCATTAACGTCTACACTCTCTACAATGATATGTTCGAAGGATATGGATTCACCAATAATGTCCTGAAGGTACATCATATCATTCCTACGTAGCATATAAGCGTCTTGAAAAGGATTTCAGGAGAGAACTGCGAATTGCCATACAAAACCTCACAGACCAAAGATTTAGAGAATTTGAAATACATGCTGAGTGTGACATGACGTTCAAAACAAAGTGAGGAGCATCTAATAGCTATTGGCAGTATTGAACAGAGACACCAGGTTTTGAACTCCACGGCTTTCTGTCAAAGGATTGCAAGGTTTTCTCAACATGTTCTCACCCCACAATACTGACATAGACTATCAGACAAATAGGATTACCTAATGTCTGACGCAACTCAGTTTAGCATCCTGGATTTCCTCGTCTCAGTTACTGCCTTTGAACTCGACTCTCTTCTACAGACTCGCAAAAGAAACAAAGCAGCTGTATCTGGCCATGAATGTATTTAAAATGAAAATAGTATACATCTACCTGATGGAGAGTAGCTTATGTCTCATTTTGCCCATGTATTCACACAAATCATACATTCCGAAAGAGTATATAACAAAGAATATGTTAGAAAACTATTTACCAGTAATATTCATACTTTTGGAAAGCTTATCAGCACATGTATCACAAAACGGTTGACCGCAAGGTTTTCAATCAAGCCTTGGATGTGTCAAAGTCTCATTCAACTTAATAGAGGCCATCAGTCACAACCTTGACCTTTGCAGTTGAGTATATGCTGAATTTATTGACACTAAATAAGCATTTGTTACTGTCTGACATAGTGGCATGTTCCTGAAATTATCAGATCTTGGAATAAACGGCAAATCTTTAAAATCTCATAGTTACCCAAAAGACAAGGATGTGTGTTATCCTCGCTTTTATATCTAAATGATTTTTCAGAATTCAACTTAGTGACCCAACCCTGACAGAACACCTGACCTGACCTCGATTATCCCTTCAGGTCTACAAGCTCTATTGACATTGTTACTGATTACACCGTTCGACGGAGGCATGAAGTTAATCCAACAAAATTCCGATTCATACCATTTAACAGGAAACAAGTCGTGCTACTCCAACAGAGTGGGTTCACCTCGTTTGGAAAGCGCGTCTCTCAACCAGGTACAAAATGTTGTTTCACTTTCTAGTCACACTGAATCCAAAGAGCAAGCCTGTTGCAAAGCAAACTACTTTTCACTCCCTGGTTTAAATAGGCATTAAATCAAATGATGTAAAGCATGTGCACAGCAATGTACTGCCCTCCCTCCTATTTTGAAGTGGGCTATGGTCTCAAAGACCCATCAAAAATGACAGAATACAGAGTTGCCCACCACGAACCCATGATAAAATGTACCTCAACTCTGCCCCCTTCTTTTCTATCAAGACGCCTGTTCACAACGAGATTTCTACTGTACTTCCAAAGCCACGACGGCGGTTCCCAACACAGACTGTGTCCAACAAATGTCTCCGTACTCAAAGAGTACACCTCAGCATCCTTTTTGTCTCCTTCATTTAAAATCAACCTGTCCCATCGAAGAAAAGATGAAAGAAACTTATTGCACAAGAGATCAACCAACCATACAAAGTGGACACTGGGCATTCATAATGACCAAGACTTCACCAAAATCCGAAATTCTCCATATGCAACTCAATTAATGCATACAAGGTCTCTAGCTTTCATCAACTTTGGATTGCCACTCCTTGTTACCCAATGCAAACTGTGCTATAAAATCTATAAACATGTTTTGAGACATATCATGAATAGTTATACACCTCTTACTTCCATTCATCTTCTCTTTTGGAACAACATCCTCGATAGCCGCTTCTTGAGTCTCCATGTCATTTTGAGTAGCTGTGACGAGGTGAGGTGAGTTGGGGTTTAACGCAGCTTTCACGTATTTGACTTATATCGCTGCTGCTAGTATTATGACAGGGAGAAAGCCCACAGTGCCATGTGGCTATGCATTGCGAAACCTGCGAGCATCGGCTGGAACCATGGGTGAACCATAGCGAACCATGGGTGGTACTACGCTTAAATTCAGTGTAGCATTGCACCCAAACCTTACTGCTTGTATAACAGTTCTCTACTGTAGACAAAGTTGCCGTGCCCCTGGCGGGATTCGAACCCTGGACCCCATGATCCGAAGACGAACACGCTAACCACTGCGCTTTCCCGCCCCCTAGCTGTGACGAAAAAACTTTCCTATATGCATGATGGGGCGTCCCAAAGACGATACCCTTAACTTCCATCTCTACCCTCTTCTTGACGTTCACCGTGTCTACTTATCAGCTCCTGTCCGATCACTATTGATGCAGTGACTCACTTTCAAGTCTGTATCAAGCTTTATGCAAACCAATGATGAACGCCTACCAGCGCCCATGTTATACGAACTCACGTCCTTGTGATGAATGCCGACCACGCTCCATGCAATATAAACTCCTATGTACCGAATAATACATCAGATGGTTTAAGCGTCTCAAGCACCACCCTTTTCATATTTACCGTAACCACACCATTGTATTGATATCTCATCTGTCAGTAAATTAACCATATTCTCTTTGTACATACTCATGCTGTCTTTTTTAAGTAACATGCATCGCCTATTCAGGAGGAAATAAAGATGATGATAATGATGAGGTAAAGGTGTGGATTAATTCAATGAACTCAATGTCACAAATAGACAGTAGATGGAAATGTGTTACACAATGACAAGAATGAAAAAGCCGCTGATGTACAAAAACAACCTGTGGAGCGTGGACGCGAGAACAATGAAGCAAGGTCGCACAAAAGGTGGCAAATCAAACAAAGGATGTAGGTAGCTCTCGCAGGTGTCTCTGACAAGCCAACATGATGATGACTTTTCAAGATATTAAATTAGCTGACTGTGTTAAATAGTTTAATAAAGTGTGACCATCATAATTATAATAAATGGTGGACTCCAATGAAACAATATGCTGAAACAATAACTGTGATTTGATTCAATAACATTCATGAAAACCACGCCCAAAGAAGACTGCTTTTTCCGGTTTATTCACACACTAACCCTGTACATCTGTAACGTCATCACCACTTCATTGCGAATGCGGGCCTATAATGTTGCTTGGTTGCATGGAAATCTGTTTCAAATGTTTTTCTGATCAATCACTGATCGAAAACGGAACAATTTCTGTTGTCTCATTTTAACAATCGCCATTCTTTTGTGACATGACAACTTCTGAAATTTAAATATATTATGCAGAAATGGTGCAACTTCATACTGCTATAAAATTGCTATATATATAGTTTTTACGAAATTTGATAAGCTACCTGGCAGGCGTTTCTTTTGGCCGACAGTGTAGAAGTTCAGCTAAGTTGAAAATTAATAATAATAAAAAACACAACAATCATAACACAAGGTTAGAAACGTGGAACCCTGATACAAAACGCGTCATAGGTTGCACTAGAGAATTCTCGCCCTTGATCATAACTTTACTGTTTTCCCTTCAAATGCATTAAGCGATACGCGCTAGGTGATGCAGCCAAATTTCACTTCATGAAATTAATTTTGTCAGAAATTGTCAGTTCTACCGACCCCAAAAAATTCTTAAAAAATTGTTTCAATAGAATAAAAAAAAAAAAAATGTTAACCATGTAACTGATTTCAAGTTATTTGAAAATCAGAAAATGTGAATCTCAGTGCAAACAAATATATTATCAAATGCATTACAGCCAGTATACTTTCTATAAATGAAAGTTTGAAACATTTATTGGTCTAACCCATATTCAACAGACTGTAAAGTTCCTCCAATCGTGAGTTTTCATATTTTGAGACAGAAATAATTTATTCTTATCCTTTATTGCGAAATAGAAAAAGAGAGGGCTACGTCCAAATGTTGATTATGACAGTTATGACATAGGTTACATAGTTTCAGTTTAAAAATTCAAGAGTTTCTATCATGTGTTGTGTGTGTATATAAAAAACTGAGTCGAAATAAAAACTTCACAACTGATAATAGTGACTGATAATATATGTTGAATACACTAGGTCAGTTCATGTTTGTAACTCGGAGTTTCATGCACACAATCATCAGACAAACTGAATTGGGGCTGCTTGGGACTATTTTTTTCTCACTCGGCTTGTGTGCTTACCGTGGGGACAGGTTGATAAGAGTTGACTCATTTTGTTGATTTTGTTTTCTTTGTTGCTGAGAATGTCAAGCTTCTCTTCAATGCAGAGTTTACACAGTCTCGTTTGTTTGTGTCTGACTGTTTCACAATGCTCCATTTTAATCCATAGTTTTGGTCTTTCCGTTTTAGTTGCCAAATAATAATTCAGTGTCTTTTTCATAACGTTCATTTCTGAATGATTTTGTTTGGTTGCTGTAGCGCAGCTTGAAAGAACCACTTGCCAGCCCAATGTATGACAAAGTGGCGGATTGAGTTGTTACACTGGCTTTGAAGATGACATCATCAATCAGGCATTTGCAACAAACGACGAGACAGTCTACATCAATTCTCAATCAAACCATCCTCCAAACATGATCTTGATGGTGAGAGGGAGGCGGGGAAAGTCGGAGAGCGGTTCATACCTATCGGACCAATACGCTTGAGCACAACGGAAAAGTTCAATTCAAGTGGACAAAGCTTGTGCCAGCCAACAAACCGAACGGAAGGTCTTAATGAAGCCTTTCACGACAGACACATGCAAACCCTTCCTGAGTACGGAGAGGATCGCCAACATATTGGTCTTAATCGACGGCTCCTCAAGATGCATGGTGTTACAAAGCTACACTAAGTACTCCGCCACCTGCAGAACGGAAGCCTCAGCCGGGACGAAGCCACTCTGGGCACAGAAAGAGGCAAAGCCCTGCCCCTGGAAGTAAAAAAGATTCCTAGTGGTATTTCTATGAGAGGTAACTATAGTATTGGCGACACACTTGGAGTAGCCACTACTCCTTAACCTTTTAATACAAGCAAACGTGAAGGCAGAATGCCTGAGGGTTCTCGTGTAACCTTCTGCTTGGCCTGCTGCGGAGCAGATCCCTCCGAGGCGGAATCCCGAAGACAGAGTCACCGGACTGGAACAAACCACGGTCGGGCTGGCCACCAGCCCCCGACCAGCAGAAGTCGAAGCACGTGCATGGCAACGATCTTGGCTACCACCTGAGAGAGGATGGCTGGAGGAGGAAAAGCATAAGCGTCCATCCCCTCCCACCCTCAGTTCGTAACTGGTGATTGAGGCAAGTTGCAAACACATGTACCAGTGGGGTCCCGAACTGGAGACACAACCCCTTGAAGACTCCCGGGTTCAGTTGCATCGGGCCGTGACAGCGCGTCCGCCAAGATGTTCTTGGCACCTGAAATGTGGACTGCCCGAATGTCCAGGTCCCCATCGTCCACCAGCTCGAAGAGCCGACCGACACTCGCAGAAGAGACATGGCCCTGGTGGACCCCTTCTTGTTGATTGACGAGCTTGGACATGACAAAAATGATCCTCCCTGATGTGTGCGTTCAGGAACATCTGTAACGGGCAGAGGTATAACCTTCCCCTGTGGCTCAGGTCCTCAGCTGACGTGAGCAACACCACCACTCTTTGTCACTCGCGTAAGGGGAGCAATGCATCGAGTGCGCGATCATCATGAACCCTTGGAACAGATGAGTGTCTAGGATGCCACCTTCAGGCAAGTCGCCGGAACCAGGTCTTCTCTAGGTTCACTGACAATCCTAGACGACGGAACATGTTCATCGTAAACCTGAGCTGCGCCTCGAGAACGACGGGATAAAGGTCATGAGCGAGACCATCGTCCAAATATATCAGAAACTGAATGTCGCACTCGTGTAAGTATTGGACTATAGGCTGGTTCACTCGTGTGAACAGCCAGGGGACAGACAAGATCCTGGGTCAAGTTGTTTAAATCTTAGCGGGGCATCCCCCCCTAGAATGGGGGAGGGAGAACATGGGGGAGGGAGAACAAGTGCGACGAGTCATAGAGCGAGCGCGAGGTGAACCATGGGGAGAGACGTCATCCTTGAAACCCGAGAAGATTCCGAATCATCCAAGAGCTTCCGGTCAAACTTGACGGATGCCGAATGGGTGATTACAAGAACAAGAGAGGAGTCATCCATAGAAGCCAACCACTTCACCGCATATGCCCTATCGCTAAGGGACTTAAGAATTGCCGACACGTAGGCCCTGAAATCAGAAAACGAATGTCCTTCTCACACAAGGCCTTGAACTTCCTACATAGAAAGTGCGTGTCCCTGAGCGCAGACTTCCGGCCCCCAGAGGGAGTACAAAACGCAGAAAACATAGAGAAGCAAGGACAAAGTGAATCAGTGACGAAGTATAATCTCTCAAATAAACAAGCAACAATTAGGCTAGTCGAGAGCGAAAACAAGCATGTGCGCTTGGCTCAACAAGCATATCTGATTGGCTCAACAACTGGGAGGAGAGTGCAGGTTCATTGGAGTGACGTCATGAGACCACAGAGTCTTTCGAAGTATTGTTGTGTTAAGGTTGGTTAAGCTGATGCCTAAGAGGAGGCAAGCCATAGTAGTTCTAGTCAACATATAGGTATTTAAATAATAGACAGTTTTGGGGTAATAATAATAATAAAATTGTTCCTGGCTTGGGGCTGATGAAAAATATCTCCATGACACATTTAAGTCAGTCCGAACATGATGCATCCCACAATACTGTTTAAACGCGTTTTCCTGTGCTGATGGTTATGTAATCTTGTTAATGCAAGTGCATTCGATCGCACTTCAACTGTCTAAGGTGAGAAAACATTTTACCACACAATTCTGAACAGCCAGTGCTTATGCCACGCATTTCGATTGTGCACCATGAACGAGTATTTCACATGCTGGAGGCAAGGACGTCAATAATTGACGTTCCAAGGACAATTGGGTGCAGCCTTCACGTTGTTTATTACTTACAAAGTCGACTTCCAACAAACTGGCACTTATCATGCTGATTGCCCAAGACCCGGTTGACCTAGCGTGACGTCACAGACAGAGGATCGTCAATTTGTTTTTTCTGTGACCTTTTTTTCCTACCAGTAAGTTGTTGTTCAGAGGCACAAACCATCCAGAACCACCTTCGGGCTGCTCACCTTCATTATTGACGACCATTTCGAGGATAAATTCTGAAGCCATTTCATCGACGTCAACGTTTGCTTTGGGCTCGACGACCGTGCTGTAGCCGTGAATGTTATTCCTTTCATGACGACACATGGTCCGTTTTTGACATGTTAGTTTGTTTACTCCGCTTATTGGCCCCTGCTGTAACCACAATAAACCGTTAAACAGTTATTCTCACTGATCATAACACAAAAAATCATTACCTCAATACATGATTCTTGTGTAATGTCTCATTTAAAATACGATTATGAAGTTCTTATTTAGATCCAATATATTTCACTGATGCCTCACATAAAATATACATCTTAGTTGCCGGAACATCTTATTACACAAACCAATTATCCGTAGTGGTAATAACGGTGTATAAAGCAAAAATGGCATGGCGGCCATTTTAATGAGAACACCTTTTATTATTTCAAATTACAAAAATGATTCCCATGGCTTTACCGAACGATATACACTCACTTTTTAACTCGATTTTCCGAGGAGAGAAGGGTATATTACTATTGGTTCCAACATTATTCAGCTTGACAGGTTTACATACGGGATGCACATAATTTATAGAGAATACTACACGCGGTCTCATTAGATACGAATTATACGAAACGAGTGTCCTTCCGACGTTTCGTATAATTCGTATCTAATGAGACCGAGTATGGTATTTTATTTATTACACACCGGTTATATTATACCGGTAATCGGATTCGTCACACCGGTTAATTTTATTACCTGTGATAAGGGAAATAATTCTCCGTAACCGAAACCGTTTTCAATAACCGAGTGCGTAATAATTGACGTAAAGTGCGCTAGAGCTGACCCGAATGCTTATTGGCACCTCCTATTGCGTATACCTACGATGAAATAATGTAGTTCATGATATTCAGTTGAATAACTCAAAAGTGGACTGTAAAAATGAACAAAAAGGTTTACGCAAATGAACTGTATGTGTTATCATGGTTGTGCAAGGTATTATTGTTAATGCAAGACATTAATCTTAAAGTCAACTCGTTCGCCTGGTCTCGCCTCGGTCGGCTGAAGTGGCGAGGCTGTTGGCCTAGTTACTAGCGACAGCTGAGTTTGGGTTTTTTTGTGACGGAATGTCATTAGATATATACAATCTACTGAAAAAATGAACCAACAGTGCCAAGGTTTTAAGTTTGGATGAACTGCAACATCCGACGCATTATGACTGTACAATCGTGGCCTACGTACTGTAGAGAGAGAACAGTCAGACAGTGACGATGACGACTCACGATCAGCATGATGTCAACATCGAAGGGCAAGGTCAACGCAGAGTGAATATGCTTGACTTTGACTAGTATCATTGCAAGAACCATTGCAAGCTGTTCATTACGTTCTTGGTGATGATTAGGCTAAATGATGTTTACATTTGACATTCGCCGCATTGGAAACCTTTTGACGCCGACAATGTATGTGAGATGTGTCCGGATTTCCACACAACCCTTGAACTGTAAGTAAATACGGTGCGTTTGCCGATAGTTACATCTATTCGCGATATCAATGATGCATACTGTACAAATGTGCAACTTTCTAAAAGCATTGACCAACTATGTTGACGCATATATCTAGCATATAAAGTAATGAAAATGAAATGTTATGTGTTTGTTTTAAATTCAAAAGAAGTTCCGTTTCAACTTGACCCTAACTGAGAGGTCATTGGTTATCCAATCAGATCGTTGGAATGCGGGGTCATGCCGTTACGACACAGGTCAATGTGATACGACACACGTGTGACGTACAATATTAGTATGTCACTAGTTGTACGTTCACCACGTGTGTAATAAAAAATGATACCTAGTATCACTGTCATACGTTGTCCCCCTCCAAAACCGATGTTATTCTTGTATTTTTGTCCGCTTAAACATCAAATATGCCACTTGTTTAAGTTTGATTACACTTTCAGGATAAAAAATGTGCCACCTAGCCGTTTTTTATATCCGAGTTTTTCCTATTAGAATCTGAGATTAATGGTAAGTAAGCCATTGACCTAACCTTATTTCCAAATTTCTTTAGGTCTTTAAAATATTCTATTCTAACATCCACAAAGTTCTCATCCAGGAGAAAGAGTAACGTCTTCCCAGAGAGCAGGACATTGTGAGACCGGAGAGCCAGGACGTGGAGTATGGAGCGAGCTGGGGAGATGAGGCCATTAGATTTGTCTCCCCATGTGTCCAGACATGTGTGTTGATTGGATACATCGGACAGGACAGGGGTCATGACCTCTCGGAGGAGCATCACGTCAAAGGTCAGCTCTGAAAAAAAAGAGTACAAGTATTCATTCTAATCTTCATATTTTCATTGATGTCATTGGTTTGAAAAACATTGTCATCACTTACGTTATTAGTTGACAATTTATAGAACAAGTGTTAAGTGACGTTTCTGTCATCCCACATGTTAGTTAGTCATGTGACCAATATATAAGAAAGTGAGTGAAGGAAAATAGTTCAACTAATACATCGAAAGATAGTCTTGGCATCGACACAGGAGACAGTCGAGGAGAAATTGATATTACTGACGTAATCCAAGGATCAAAGGGGCAGCTCATGAATGAACATAAACTTTCACTGAGATAATCAGTCTTAGGAGCAATGTTGGAAGATACTGAACTTATAATTATTTACTTGATGGTCAGTTCTTGGATAAACGTACGACCTCGTGAACGAATATGTCAGTTCTTGGATCAACGTACGACCTCGTGAACAAATATACACGACTAGCAACTATTATCGAGATAGCCAGTGCTAGAACCAGTCTGAGAGCTCGTGGAAGAATATAAACGATCGACAGTTACCCAGATAGTCAGTCCTGGGACCGATGTAAGAGCCGGCATAAGATTTCTCCAAATCCACAACTCCGTTCATCACCGCCCTGGCTTGCTTCTTCATGCTATCCTCAACCTGCTGAAGACACACTGGGTCAGTGTAACCCAGGTCGATCAGACATGTCGCCAGGTCCTTGTAAACTGAACCAGATGAATCAGGTCTGCATGTGAGAGTTGCTGAGGCAGATATCTGCAAAGAAAGGTTAGGTCAGCAAACCACGAAATGCGTGGTTGAATTGACATATTTAATGTAATCAGTTTAATATTCATCATAACATTACAAACTCGACTCACAGGCAAAAGAAACTATACACATTTGTTGGTTTTGGTATATATATGTATGGTTTTCAATTCTAATTATCTGTGAAAATCATTCTGTACACATTTACAACATTTTTAACATGGTAGGGGTCATGTTGGTGTACATTTTCATTTCTTACCCCAAATTGTTGCCATATTTTGTCACAAGTGACAGTTTGAAGCCACCCTTACCGAAGCTTCATTTATATGCATCATCTCAATATAATTTGAGCACAGGTAGTTTGCTATGAAGTGGCTACTAGAGGTAAAATAAATATTTCTCATATACCAGGAGAACTTACTTTCAAGACGTCATGAAAATTGTCCTTTAACAAATTAAGTAAATAATGTGAAAGACCAAATTTTCTTCTGAACTCTACCCTTTGACCTGTTGCGCTTTGTGTGAACATCGATGTACCCGATGATCTAGCCCTTAGGATCACGGAGACGCACAGATATCTGCACCACAATACGGTACTGGGTAACATGTCAAATGTGTTTAAAGCAAATATAATAGCTACATTACCTTGGATAATATAAGATGGTCGTCCAGCCCCCTGCAGACAGTCAGGCGAGCACACACAGAGAACATCCTGTCTTGTGGGGTGTCTGGGAAACGAATTCAAACGAATATAAATCTGTCAGAATAGACGATGGATAATTTCGTTTGAATCGATGCATGTATGTTTCATTACGTCAGGTAAACAAGCCCAATGTGTCATCTTTTCATCGCATTATGTGCATTTTGAAAACATGAGTATCATTGTATAATATTATATAGACTCATATATAACATGTATTTTTTATTATTAAGATGCAAGATCCTAATACCAGGTTACACTCTTAGTGAGCTGATACGAGATGACCAAAATATGTTTCTGGAATACACATTTCAGGTATCTCTGTGAATTTGGAAAAAAACACGTATATGTCATTTTTTTCAAATGCAGATATACACTAAAAAGTGTAATTGGCAATTATAATTGGTTATGACAAATATAAATTAAACATTAATACCATTGATGTTGGATGTTATGATTCTTGTTTTTAATTTAGGCAGCGATCGTGTCGTTTCTATGGTGATGTATTCATCCTGACGTAAACCTTGCCACCCCTCGGACAGGCCCTTCAGGATGCTTTCCTCATTGATCTGGACAGTTTCCTTTTGAAAGCTGCCGGAGATTCTTTTCCCAATGATAAGCTGTCGAATAAATTTTGTTTTAACTAACTACAATACACAACAAATCTAATTTTTTTAAAGTTTACTGAGTTGAACTTTTCAAAAGTAGCATTCCATTCAAAGATGTATTTATAATCTTCTTGAACTGTTCTTTATGATAAGTTTGTACGTATTCACAGGGTCATTACCTTCCTTTCAGTCGTCATAGAAACTGTAGTCAGCAAGTCACTGATTTCACATTCGAATGAATCTTCTTTGTCCTCCCTCTGAGGTCTCTCAACAAGCCTGAGCTCTGTCACTGTCTCCAGATCATTTTTGAATCCTGGAGAAAGGTCTCCATGCAATACAATACACGGAGGGAGGGAAACCTTCGTCTCGGAGAGTTCCATTCGCCACAGAAGACGATCCTCAAGCCATGACGCCACGGAGTTGCTTCCATTCACAGCACAATCAAGTCCAGAAGGGTCAAAGCTTTCAGGCATCTCGTTGATGAGATATGTGACCTTTCTCGGAGGTTCGAAGACATCAAGGTATGAGTTGCCGCCTCTCTCAAACGTCAGAGCTTTCTTCACTAGAAGGATGTGTTGGGGTTTCTCTTCCAATGCTTCCCTCTGGAGCCAGTCTGGAGAGAGGACGACCATTACGTCTCCAGGACAAATGTCTCCTCCCGCCAGGAGTAGGTCCAGATGACGGCTAGAGGTACCCAACACACATATGCAGATTCGCCGTGTATTCAATGTTCGTGGCTCTCAGCACCGGTCCAGAGTTGGGGTTAGACGCTTGAAGGCTTGGAGGGCTGTCAGTCGACTCATAAGGGAATCCATTGCGTTGTATCTTGATTGGAATGTGACTGAAATTGTGAGATACATGTTCACGCTTTTCTGTATGACTTGAAAGTGTTTATGTACTGAGAATATCGAAAGCGTAACAGTTTAATCATGCTAATTTGCCACAGGCACTTGTGCAGACTCTAAATATATACTGTTCAAGAAAAGGAAACGCGAGAAGTTTATTTTGAATCGTGATCAAACGTGTAGTATAAATGAATGACAATAAATTACTTATTCCTTTCTTCAATGAAAGCAGAAGTGGATTTACAATGACAAAGTTTCCACAAAGAGGGATGTTCATAGTATGGAAGGAGATCTGTGCCATAAATGAAGACATGTTGACTTGTAACTTGTAAAGTGTAACATGTCGTTCTCTACCATGCAAGTCTCGAAAAGACGAGTCCAACGATGCAAAACTAATATTTTAATCCTGTCAATCTTAACTTCCCATTCTCAACTTTACAAAGTTGAAATGTAATTCTAGGAATCGTCAAAGTCGAAAAGTCAACTTGTCATTTTTTTAATTAATAAATCAAAATAATATACACATTTTGTAATGTTACAAGTTATGTTTGACAAATGAAAAATGGAAAAGAGGTGCAAAGTCAGCTTTGTAAAACGGACTTTAGAATCTCGAGACTGACATGACTTGCATTGTTACGATTGCAATGTTTCAAATTACATCTCGACATGAATTCGCATTGACCATATTTGGAAGTTTTCCGAACATTGCCAATGTTTTCCGAAGATGACAGTCATTTGCAAAAAACGAAACCTCCCTTGCCGCTGTCCCAGATGGGGAATCCCTTTGTCTTTTTTTAGCTCAACGCAGGACGAGTTGAGCACGCCCCCAGAAATCAAGGGACATAACTCTTGTTATGTCCGACAAACAAACGCACGTTGTCAGTTCACGGAGCGCTACTGTCACTTACATTCCATGTGATAGTGTCGCTTAGTAATTGAATGTCAAACGAAAATACCAATTGAAAATTAATTCTAAGGTATTCTAATTATTATTTCAATAAATTTTAAGGACATTTGACAAACAATTTTTTTTTTGCAACGCAAAACGAATGCGGAAGTAATGCTAATGTGGGATGGCACTGACAGACATCGTATTGATTGATTGGCATTGATTCTATGATAAATGCATCCGATCCATTATCATAAAACTTCTTTCACTTTCATATAAAACTGCAGATTTACAAACCATATATAGACATCCTACACCCGAAAAATGTATTACTTTCTTTGCGTTCATTTACACATTATCTTCTCTAATAAGTTCAATCATACATGTCAACATTCGCTTTTTTATACTCGAATTGTATGTGTATTCATTAAACTCTTTTTGCATTCAGAAATGAATGTCCATTGTTTTAGTTTAAGTTTTGAAAAAGAAAATCTTGATATTGAAATCAACGTTAGTGGGGAAGAAATTGAAAGAAATACAGAAGCCAATGTTGACAACTTTATTATTAATTTTAAAATAATTTAAATGTACCACAAAGCAATTAAATAAATTTTAAAAATCTGCATTGCATGTTAATTATAGCTGAAAACTGTTCTGAGTATAAACACTTCTTATTCTTATATTCAACTAATCAAGGGGAAGTGTTGTTTAACTGAGTTTAATTTATCTCTTTTAATTATTTAATTTACTTATCAAGCAAACTATATTTTTAGTATTTGAAGCAGTGAAAAGTGTACTGTTGTGGGACAGAAATATATTTGTCCATGATTAATATGTCCATTAATTCTATATATAGAATCAAATTACTGAATTCAAGTATGAAATGTAAATCATAAGGCTAGATCAGTTGTTTCACACTTTAAACAATAAACACTCAACTTCTCAGGCCAAAATATGAAAATAATTATGAATAAAGAAAGTAAACTGAAAATAAAATTGCATCACTTGTAATTTAAAAAAATAAAAAAAAATAATTGCACTGTTGAATTTAAAAATTGAATCGACTGTAACATGTACAGGATATAATTTTTTTTTAAACGTACAATTTCATTAAATTGTAAAATATTGGTTTATATCTGAATTTAGCAAAAGAATAATAGACATTCACAAACAAATGTAGAAATCAAATCTAAACAATCTAAGTGAAACCAAAAGTTATCTTTATATTAAGGAATCTCGGTTTTGAAAAATATTTGAATGAAGTAAATACATATATCACCAAATAGAGACTTTTATTATATGATGAGCAGTGAAATACTGGGATTTATCAGTGAAATAAACTTTCTAGTAAGCTACAGTGAAAATAACTTATATTTTCACTGCAAACGTTGACTGATATAATTTGACGTCATAAAAAAAATGGTCTCGCGCGGCGATTTGGCTTATGACGTCACAGTGTTACTGTGGTGACGGACTGTTCCTTGCGCCACTCGTGAAAATATAACCGTTCTACCTCACTCGATGAGATAAACATGGTATTAGTCAAGAAAAGACAGATATCCTCTATGACTTGTTGCTGCGGAAATTATATTAAAGATGAATATCATTTGAATAGTGTGCACACTCTATGTAATTTATCGCAAACGCTATTTGACATATAGAACTTTAAACGATGTCCTGTTTGAGTGAGTGAGTGAGTTATTGTTTAACGCCACTTGGGCAATATTGCAGCCATTAGCGGCGAGAAATTTGATTAAATTAGACATTTAAAATAATAGCAAAAGCATACAAGAACGACACGAAGGCCGTAAAAACAGCACCAACTTATCACAGTTTGGTTAAAAGCTGATATAGAATATATCAGTCTGATTAAAATCGACGTTTTTCCGTGGAATAAAACTTGCAAAATAGTGCATCTACCGGGATACGAACTCATATCAGTCGTAGATTCCACGCCAAACCGTCTGATTACAGCCTGTAGATTCGCGTGTTCGAGCGCAATTCAGGTAGCCAATAAAAAGATGCCCAACAAATGCTTTCGGTGCGAGAAGCTAGGGGCAGATAACTCCAAACAGCTATCCTTTTGTCTGTTCCAAATGCTTTCAAAACAGCGGCCGTTTCAATACTATGATGTGATTGGTCAGCTATTTGACTGGGCTTTGGCTGCGCTAAACTGGTTGCGAACACACGCCTATACGGGATGTTCGGAGACCTTGTGGCGAGGAATCTACAGAAGCTGTTCGTATCCCGGTAGATACATTATTTTGCAAATTTTATTCCTCGGAACAAGGTCGATTTTAATCAGACTGTAGAATATATACAAATTTCAGTTTATCAAAATGGTTAACTACCTTTAAGAAGTCTAAAATTCTATGTTCACCGAAGTGACTAAAAATTTGAGCAATTGAAATATTGGGGTAAAAGGTTTCCCTGATATCTGCAGTGTCCCAACACTCACACAAAATGTGTTTTACTGTGAGGGGACACTGGCAGGGGATACACGTCGGGGGATCTTCCCCTTTTAAAAGATATGAGTGTGTTAAATGAGTGTGTCCAATACGACATCGTCGTAGGACACAAGCTTCCTGTCGGGTAAAAGAGGAAAGAGATTCGTAGCCTAAACGAGGTTGGATAGTGTGAAGTTTGATATGATGTTGTTGGTCCCATTGGGACTTCCAAGATTGTTTAATGTAAGATTTAATAGATGGTTTTGAATCTGTATATGGAACTTTAGTTGGGGAAATACGTTTGAGGTTTAATGCTGATTTAGCTGCTGAATCAGCTTTGCTATTGCCTCTAATACCCATATGGCTAGGAAGCCAACAAAAGACGATGTCACATTGGAGACAGGTATTATGAAGTGATAATGCATCCCGAGTTATGGGGTGATCAGTTTTACAGTTTTTAATGACCTGCAAGCAGGACAAAGAGTCAGAAAAGATAATATAATTATTTGCAGTTGAATTGAATTGAATTAATGTGCCGAAGGGCTTTTTGGATGGCTTTAGCTTCTGCAGTGAAGATGCTGCTGCCATTGTGCAGTCTGGAAGCATATGTTTTAGATGGAGTCACAGTTGCAGCAGCAACTGTGGGGCCATCCTTAGACCCGTCTGTATATATTTGTTAATAATCTGTGAAAAAATCAGAGAGCTCATAGAAAGCCTGTTGAAATACCAATTGATCAGTGTCAGATTTTTTATAATTGGTTAAAGAGAGATTAACACGGGGCTTGACCAGCTGCCATGGTGGAGTGGCAAGCAAACTGTGCTCTGTTATTGTTGAGAGGTCGATATCTGATTCTTCAACATCGAGAGGTGGAATTGCTTTAGGTTTTGAGTTATAGAACTGCTTGTATTCTGGATTGAATACGCAGTTGTAAGCATGATTTGAAGGGTTAGATTTTAGTTTAGTGATGTATTGAAGTGCTAGCTTGATGCGCCCATCTTCAAGAGATGGCTCATCAGCTTCAACGTAGAGACTTTCAACAGATGAAGTTCTGAAGGCCCCAATACAAAGCCTGAGACCCTGGTGGTGGATTGTATCTAGCATTTTGATATAAGAGGGGCAGGCAGATCCATAATCCAGCTTGGAGCGGATGAGTGATCGATAAAGATGAAGAATAGCTCTTCATCTCCACCCCATTTATTGTTTGATACGACCTTTAAAAGGTCTAATGCCTTTAAGCATTTAGCTTTTAGATTTTTAGCACATCAGGCTCCTTGGCCAATGGGGATTCTAAATTGTAGATTTTGGACCCTATAATCCCAAATGGGGTCACAGGGGTGACATCCTTAAAAACCTATTTTCATCTCCTTCTCCAGTTCCAAAAGGTCTAGAGAGCTGAAAAGTTGTGTGCATACTCCTTGGCCAATGGGGATTCTAAATTGTAGATTTTGGACCCTATAATCCTAAATGGGGTCACAGGGGTCACATCCTTAAAACCTATTTTCATCTCCTTCTCCAGTTCCAAAAGGTCTAGAAAAAGGTCTAGAGCTGAAAAGTTGTGTGCAGACTCCATGGCCAATTGGGATTCTAAATTGTACATTGTGTGACATCTGTGACCCCACAACCCCAAATGGGGTCACAGGGGTCACATCTTTATAACACGATTTTAGTGATAGGCGATTTACATTATGATGTAACATTCATTCATTGAAATAATCAAACATGCGTAATCTTCGCTTTGCAATTGTCATCATGTTTTCCTTCTACGCAATTTAATCTGTGTATCTGTTTTGTAAATAATTCTTATTTGGACCCATGGTTTGAATAAAATTGTGAAACTACAGAAGCCAATCACGAATGGAGTCAACGTTCCCAACGTCTACGTTTGCCCCACAAAAAGTTAAAAACACAGTAGGTTTATCTTCTCATTGTAGGATTGGTGATAGGTTTTTAGATCATGACCCCTGTGACCCACATTTGGAGTCACAGGGGTCATGATCTAAAAACCTATTTTTTCTTGTTAACAACGTATTACTTTAGATAACTTAGATATTCAACCGAGCCCATGGCTCTATTTTTTATTACTCAATGGTGTAGATAGACCTGAATTGCAAGAAAATCGTAAGTGGCGCTCACTTGCAAATAGGTCAGACGCTATTGCAGTTGCGCGGCTTACATCGTGACGTCAGTAAAAAAACGTCTATGACATCACGCAGCGATTATGACCTTACGGCAGCACACGTTGGTTTCACACATGTGTGCAGGTGGGTTGAAAATGTTGTTTCAAGTCAATCGAATTCAATCAATGATAATACATACTGTAATTGAAGCTATAATGCTATCAGAATCGTTTTCATCGTTCCTATCCTTTATTTAATGTACTTTGATGAATGGACATTTGAATGATATGGTATAATTTTCCTGTTGTAAAAAAGTCGTAATCATGGCTCCATGTTTCATATCAGATTTACTGCACATTCCGATTGGCTGAAAGCTTAGCATAACATACATGTGTACCATATTTGTAATATAACCTTCTAAACGGTGTGTAGTTTATAAATAAGAATTTGCAGAAAGTATAATCAGGTCGTTGACATATCAATTTGCGAAAATCAAAACGTAAGCAAAAAAATTACGGATTGTCCGATATGAAAATATTAACATGTTACTGGTCCGTGGGCAACCATTTAAATTCTGCTATGCCTTAAGTTTCAAAGTGCACCAAAAGATAAATTTAGGGATTCAGGAAATAAACCTCGGATGCGTTTCTGCGACCTTTCCGCATGAAATTCTGAATTCCCGCAGACAGAAATGAGGGCTGCGGCCTTTGAACGCATCAGTTTTCACATCCAAAAATAGCAGTGCGGCCTATACAACCTTTAATGTAAATGTTAATCATCAAATATTTCCAATATAATGTTATCATTCTAATCAGCTGAATCCCATTCAACAAATAATGTTGCTAAATCTGCCAATAAATCAATCTAGATGACTTCGTTCATAGATCTACAAATAGCCTAAACATATGCTCAAGGGAGGCTACTCTTGGTATTTACATAAAATCAGATTGGCATGTGGAAAACGGATTTTAATTTAATTCTTTTCAAACATTTTTAGGGTTATTTCTAAATTAAGAAATCTGTATTCATGAATGAAATTGATATGTTATTGTATTTTCTTTCCAAATATTGGAATCAATAATTTTAAACGGAATTATTTTCAGTCCCCTTTTCGATTTCATTCAAAATGCTGGTTTTACATAGCGCTAGAAAAATGGCCGACCGTGTTGATGTTGTCAGATGGGCAGTCGTTTTTTATGGATAAAATGACATGGACTTGTTGAGCTTCATGCTCACGGTAGTTCCTGCGCAAATCTAGCTGGATTTATAACGTTCACTTAGTTTTTCCTTTGATTTTTAAGTTAGTGAAATCTTTTGATTCTTAATTTCAGTGAACTCTATTTTTAGTTTATTGCGATGCAAGGGTATCATTGAATCGTACCCTAGTAAATACATGTATTTACTAAAACTTTGTATAAAAGAAACGTGTCTTTACTGAAAATAGAGGCAAACAGTTATAGATAAGCTTTTCAGCAACCCAAGTCTTCAAAAACTATTCAAGCTTTAATCAGGAATGTTATTCAAATGACAATGTCAAGTTTGTCAAGTAAACATTGCTCTTGTTTCAGTTTTCTTCTCAGTTTTTATTTGCTGTTGCTGTTGCTACTTTATTCCAGAAATTGTATTTATTGTTCGAATTCTGTTGTTTGGTTTCTCATTGTTCATATTTTTCTACAGGAAAAGTACAATTGAACCTTAGTGAAAAAGGAAGTAGACTGTACTTTATAACTTAAACAACTTCTTTTTTTCATTCATAGTCCAAATTTAATCATGTTTGATCAGTTTAATTTCTACTATAAAGAACAAACATTCTTGGGGGTTATCACTTAATATTTATGACAAATTTTAATGGACATTTTTGGATATTGTTTGTCTAAAACTTGGTTTAAAGCAGAATATTGGTTACATAGTGGTGCTTAATAAAGATTGGTGGTCTTATTTCAGAACCAGGGTTGGCCACAACAGAGCTACAACAGCGAACATCCCACATAGAAGCACCTGATGGAAAACCTCAAGGAAACCTTGAACCACGGCAAAGGGCCACACCAGGTACAAAGATAATATTGCGTGTTGAAAAATTGAGATGAACATTCTGGAGTTGTTTGTCCAAAACTTGTGGGTTTCACAGGTAGGTAGGCATTCTGCAAGTCGTCTTATGAATATCCTGCTCTGTATCCCTAGCTGATGTAATTTGTTGAAAATATTCCTTTCTTTGCATGCGGATAACCCTTACGACGTCATATATAACTCTGCTACGTCTTAGTAAGACAATTGCAATGTCTTTTATTACTTAATGTCGTATATTAGGGATGACCCTTTCATCTTCAATACTTTATTTCCGGAGCAGGACGTGACGTCATCAGAAAGTGTGTTCTATTTTTGGAAAGACACGAGTTAAGCAGACGACTTATTTTGGTACCGATACGTGAAAAGTAAAGCATTAGATGTCCATATGAGAAACCAGCTGGTGGGAGAAATGTTGACGTTTCCAACTCCGGAAACCTCCGACTCTCGCGATAAACATTATCGTCTAAAATAGGAGAACGTCGAAAAATGGAGACGACACGAAAAGACTATAATTATAATAGTGCCGTGATGAAAATGAACTCTTTATCATAACGGCCCATAGATATACCAAGTAACCGCTAGACACACCAGTGATTTTGACGTTCAGTGAATCATTTTTAAGCTAGCTGAGAATGAGCCTTATGTGTGTAGGTATATGACGTTGGTATATTTAGACTATCCTTACAAATGTACACAAAGAGGTAATATTCATATGTTAAACAACAATACCCCATGCAGAGAGACGCGACTGTTGGTAAGTTTCACCGGGGTATCCCTGTCAGCGTAGTGAGATTTTATAAACGGTTCACCTGCAAGACCAACTTCTAAACGCAAGGCATAACTCTTGCCAGTCTGCATTACTTGCTGATTTAACCCTTGCGGTATTTCCCCAGATTTCTTGTGTCGAGGCAGTGAATCGCTGCACTGGAAATGCATAGCGGGCCTGGATTTCTAAACACAGATTTCTTAAGGAAATACTGCAAGGCCTAAATCAGCCTGTACTGGAGACTGGCAAGAGTTATGCCTTGCATTGGGAAGTTGCTGCAAGACTTACATCAAAAATTTAAAGATGGGCGGGTAAACTAGCTGAGAAAAAAACTACAAATTGAAACCTCCGAATTCATAACAAACTTCGAATTCTAAACCTAAATCACTACATCCCCATTGACAAAACTTTCCAAGTCAGTTTCATCGAAAGTGAAGTAACAGCCAACACACAAGAAGCTTTTATAGAAGAATGAAGCGATGCCGTTTTCGCGAGATTATCTCCCTACAGAAGCGCAGTGGCACACACATTAGATTAGAGACGGGAAGATATGGACAACTACCAATTGAAGAACAATTCTGTTTTCACTTCCATGTTCGTCAATCCATTTTTTATTGCACTGCCCGCTCTACGACAATATAAGAACATCCCTGGTTAAAAAATGTGTTGAATACTGTGATCATTTTTACCTTTTTACTGATTGAAGGAAAGTTTCTTTTATCTTGTCCAATCCTGATATGTATTTTATTTGTGCCAAAATCTGCAAGATTTTACTTAACTTGATAATCGTTATGTATATATATGTTAAATACGCGTTTATTTCTTTACCCCTATTGGTTCCTTTTAGGTATGTGTGTTTGATGTGTATATATATTCCTCATAACCCTGAATGGGTGGCTCCTAAATGTGTTTTATTGTATTTTACCATGTACATATGCGCGAGGCGATAAAGCATCTGTCTGTCTGTTATTTTAAGGCAAAAGCTGTAAAGAGAAATATAAAATTGGTATTTATTTTCTTCGTTGATGCAAGGGATACATAAAAAATGAAACTGACGTTCTTTCAAGGGGACATTGATTTTGATGATTTTTACATTTATATGGAAATGTGTGTATGGCTTCGTAGTTCCATCACTGCAAGTACAAATGATAAATTATAATAGCTGTTTGTCCATTTCATCGCCTTTGAACAAAGTAAAATTAAAAGTTTCCCTTCTCCGTGTTTCATTCTCACAACCCTTCTCCTACTAACTCTTCTCCCGCATACAGGTTTCAAACACACTCACTAAAGCTGAATCTGACTAGAGATTTCTTGACGAATGCCCAAGCAATAGCCAGTGGACCGAAACTTGTACGACACTCATAATAAATGCAGGTTCGCTGCAACTTATCGGTGAATAAAATAACTTTACATTAAAATGCTTACCATTATACCCTGATCCTAAAACAAAACTGTTCTACTAAAAATCTAGGTTCATTAATGCACACGGTGACTTCAAAGATTGTTACCGTTGTTACGCTTTACTGAAACCAAACGAGTTGACAACAAATGAAATGAAGCTATCAAGATACATACAATTTTATTCTCAACTATGAAACATTTCCTTTGACCATCATTTCAATATTCATTGAAAAGCATGACAAATATATTCGTTAATATTATTTAAGATATTCCAAAAAAGAGCCATTGGCTCACTAGCTCATTAGGTTTTACATCATTGATTATCTCCAAGGAAAATATTCACATAGCAAATAATAAGACATTACGCTGCCAAATGAACAATTTTGTATTCCCTATGTGTAAGATACGACCCAACAAATTTTCAGCTTTGGGGTGTAACGGTTCTGGAGGGAAAATGTTGAAAATATGAAAAGTTAACGGACGAAACGAGACGTCCGATGGGACAGACGCTGGATACCGGCTCATGACATTAGCAAATCTGGTCTTTCAGGCCTGATAAGAAAGATACATATGTGGAAAGTAATTATCTGAATCATTATTCACATCTATGATCTATACAGAGTTTCCTATCTTTTCAATAATGTACTTTACTTTATGTAAAATATTTCTTGAAACCAAGTTGGTACGTAAGGCAAAGAGGACTCAACAAATTGGTAGAAATCTTCTAACTTTGTATTCCCAACACAGAGTTGCTTACAGCAAACAGACAGTGAGTGGCTGAATACTTGATGTTCTGATATTAACAATTAATTGCTAATAATACAAATTTTTTACATTCCATAAAATGTACTCAAAACTTGTGAAATTAATCAAGTATGTCATATACAGCCAAAGCAGTTACATTATATTGCTGAATATAATATTATATATCTGAAACTGGTGCATTTACTAACAACATATACTAAATTATGTTGATGAAAGATCACTTTAACATAAACGATAGTTTCTTCACTCTGTAAAAGTCACAGACTGACATGTATGTTTACCATATCGCAGTGAGTGAATATTGGGAAAACTTTGAGACACAAATCGAAAATAACACCATCTATGCTAATTTTAATGAACTATTCATTAATTACTTCTGATACTTCATAGAAAAATACAAAGAAAATTAATAATATACCTGAAGAGTGATTTCTATACACATAATTTACTATTTGCGAACAAGTGAAACTCAGCAGACCATGCCGTCAGTTTGGCTATATGAGACAAATTGCGCGCTTTGCATAGTGGGGAGAAATCATTTCATAACTTGGAAAGGAGCAGTCATTGATAAAATTGATCATTAAACATTCAATATTCTGTCTGTGAAATAATAAATTTACATATTGTTCCACTTCACAAATAATTGTGAATTAACTTTTTTCCATCCATTGCCAACTGCCATACTTGCTGCATAATACACTTTCTGTATAAGCATGCTTGATAATTTGCCCAGAGGGAATGCAACTGCAAACTGTCCATATTTGGTGGCAAACTTGCATCCCCAACATAGCCAAATCTGAAGCAGTCGTATCTGACTTCATTTACACTGTGACAACCTTTCCATCCATAGAGGTCACAAACAAACTTTTCCAACTCCAGTTGAAGATGGGTCTGAAACAGTCCCATTAGTTCTCCTAGTTGCTGGTAGGTTTCCATGTAAAGTGGCTTGTTCATAATCAATTTCAAGGCCTTGATCTTCCCCTTGCTTTTGAAGCCACTCACTGTATCACAACCGTGAAATGATGCAACCCAACAACAGCTTTTGCAACATCACCGCCAATTGCCTTCTGGATTTTCGTAATGTCAATGATTCTTGAATTGCAGGCAGAAGACAGTAATATCATTATGGTTGTAAACTAGAGAAGATGCCCATAGGCTGATGACAAGAAACATCTGTGTTGGTTGATCGAATAAGAATGTCTCTAGCTGAGGGGCAAGTTGTTGCCAACTGGATAACATGCACAAACAAGTTGTTGACACGTGGAGACCATGCACAAACATTCTGGTGTCTGCTTCTTCCTGATCTGTATAAAGCTCTTTGATTTCTTCTGTGACTACACCATCCTCTGACGCAGACGGTTTACCACAACTGGCACCATTTGTGACAAACAGCCCACCATTCCATTCATTCACAATGAATGACTGTATTTCCTCCTTGTTTTCACCACAAGCAAGGTGTTTTTTCATTTGACGGGGCATCTTTTGTTCACTGGATTGTATGTGTACCCTTGTTTCTCCTGCTTATGCTCTGTTTCTCCTTTCAAGCTGCTTGATGTAATCTTTCAGGTATCTATCCCCAACAACATCTACTTTCTTGACATGATATCTAAGTGCTAGGGCAATCACTTGTTTGAGAACACAAGCAGCAAACTGTCCAAAGGTGTCCACAAATTTCTGATTTTGCTGAATTAAAGCCATTGCATCAAATATCAGAACAGAATCATGACCTGGTTTTCTGGTGCTATCGTGTACACAAGATTAAAGTCTTGGCGAATGAACCATCATGTGTCACTAAAGAAGCTGGTACGGTAGTGAGAGGATATGTGAGGACATCTTTCAAATCCAACTTCTTTTCCTGAGCTGTAATGAGCATTATGGAGAAGATCTGTCCTGTTTAAGGGATCATCTCACAACAGATAACTTTGATGCTTTGGATTTCCTAATATCAGATAATGTTTTAGATACAGGGAGAGTTAACTTGTCCAATAAGTCCTTTGATCCATCCTCTAATCGCTAAGTGACGTGACAAAAAGAAAGATTACCGTGTACAAAAGGATGTGAAGATTCAAGGTCTTTCATTTCAAGGAGCAAGTAGCGTGAGTAGTTAATTCGGCCGTACGCAAAAAACAACAACACGGGATCATATCTCTATCAGCTGATAGATGTAGTCTCCAGTTCCCCTCCTGTGTGGCTCTAAAAAAGAGATCAACCAACTGCAGATATGAGGACCAGAATGCATACATCAAACTATCCTTGCTCCTGGATTCCACAAATGCATCATATCCGTTCAGGAAATGAACCACAGCATCGTTTCCAGTAAGTTGAAGAAAGTAGGTGCCTACATATGGTCCTTTCATCATTTTCAATGTTGCTGCCTCAATCAATTTTTCAGAAGATATTTCACAAGTAATGAGCTTTTCTAATGTCCTCTTTCTATCTGACTTCACAACTTCAGTTTTGGATTTTCTACAAATAATACACTCAAATGGGAGAACGTGTTTGGACCTCCTTTCTGTAACAGTGCCATTGCAAAAATCAGATCTTTGTTTTATCTTCTTAATCACAGGCTCAACAATAGCTACAGACTCGTATATCAATTGTAATTCTTTTAAACTCCCTTTTCCCTCCGTGTCTGTCATCGCTCTATCCTCCTTCTATCTGTAAACTTATGGTAACAACGTCTGTGATACCCAGCCACATCTTTCCCATCACAATCGAAATCAACAGCAATCAGCTTCTCATTACCACCCATAGGATCCAAATACCACTGTATCATACAATCACATAATTTTGCTCAACTAACGGCAGAAAAGGCAAGAATCGGCTCAGTTTTGTCAAGCTCTAGCAGATGACAACAACACAGCCTAGGGGTAGCCATGTTGCAGAGCCGGGCAGAATTGGTGACATATAAATGCAGGCTACTGATTGGTTGAAATTGCAATGTCTCTATGGTTACATGTAAACAAATTTATACATTTTTGAAGTCCTTTTTCTCATTACTGAAAACACTTTGGAAGTGGAACATTTTACAATTTTGATTAAAACAATGTTCTTTATTGATTTGTTTATGATAAATGTTATTCACGCTTTAGACTGAAGCACTTTGACACATTTTCTGTATTCGGCCCACTGACTACATTGCGCATTAATAATAATGTATGAAAGTACCATAGTATAGATGTGAACTGGATGTTCGCCGCCATTATCGGGTGGATAACTGCATTTGACCTTCTCAGTGTAGAAGGGGTGTTATAGTTGTCGCCGACAGCCTTTTATTCGTCTAAGGAGGCTCAAGACCTGAACCCGCGACAATTGGCAACCGAAAAGGGACGGGGGTCATCACAGCATCGCCGTCAAACCAGTGCCAACGAACCGTGACCACCCCTACGATGTCACCACGACATCATCACTACACCATCACTTTACTTAAGTTCATCACGCCGTCATCTTCATGGATCGACAACACATGTGAGGATTGTGATCAGTGATATTGTGTGTAAATGTGTATGCTAACTTCTTCTAATTGACTGCCATTAGACACTCTCCATCTTCTATTTTATGCATCGATCTGTGATATCCATATTGACAAGTGACACTTTACAAACAAGACTGTGATAAACGTGATATGCGATATCTGTGATCACCATTGAGACATTGGGAGACATTTATCTGCAACTATGATAATATATATGTGACATTTCATTGATATCCATGGATTCTTCTACATTCATGTGATTGATATTGACATTTGCTTTCATGGATGTGCTTTATTCATAATTATTGACATCTGTTTACATCTATTGATATTGCTTTTCATGTTATTTTTGTATATATTTCATGTCAAGTGATTTGTGAATGAATGCATTGATTTTCCCATAACATTGCAATGTTACATCATGTTTATTCAAATTGCTAGTTAGTTTAGTTAGATTAGTTTAGGCTAGTTTAGTTATATTTATAAATAAACAATAAGCTATTCATATTGCCTGTAAAAACGACAATGCATACTTTAGTTTTACATAAATTTTTTAGTGTTTTGACTTAGTGCAATAGTTGTTTGTTTACTTTCTTGAGTTTGATTGTGTGTACGTGTCGGTCATTTTCACTTATACTAATTTTACAGCCATGCGTTAATAATGCTCGCGTTCTATATTCCCGCATCCGCGTTCATTAATCAAATAAATTGTTAGCAAAATTAACTCAGGGTCTGTTCATTTTCCCCTATTCTGTACTGCTTTCTTTGCTCTATCCTATAGGCGATTAACTCCCTTTGTTTCGTATGAGCTGGTGTTGTGTTTGTTTCTTTGTGATGGTGTTGTTTGCTCTTTGCCTTTGGTAAGTTTGTTGCTTTTGGTTACTTAAGTGCGAATACATTTTATATAATTATATATATTATGTATGTTACTTGAGTTTACACGTGCATACTTGTGCTTGTTTTATGCTCTTTGCATTCCCTTAGAATTTATGTTACCTTAGTAGCTCTAGAGTTGCGCTGGCATTTACCTATTGCATCACACCTTGATATATCAAACATCATATCATACACTCTGCATTATCAGAGCATATCCAATCACAGGAACATTCATGTTTCATATCATGTTTGCGTTTGCTTATTCATTGTTAGTGCACTGTAGATATTTTTCTTAACGAAAGTGTATCAACATAGTTTATACAACACCTCCGCAGCTACCCTACTTAGCTGACGTGTAGTTGTATACATTGGTAAACACCATACGTTTTTTTCTGTGCTGCTTTACTGTTAAGGTTTCAGCAATTGCACTGTTTGTGCACTGTTTGTGTTTTGTTGCACTTTGTGAATCACGGATCAACGACAACATGGCTCAAGGTGGTGAAGATTGGGAAGTCAAGTCTGACGTTATTTCTTATGCGGATGAAGCTAGGAGGTTAAGCTATCTTCAGAAGACTGGCAAATACAGCATTCACTCCTTACCCACTTCTTCTACACCACACCCAAAGCACGTCCCTAGTTCATCTTATTACTCACACACATCTAGTTTCCCACCATATATCCCTACACCAGGTTCATTTCCTTTTCCTCCTCCCACTTATCATCCTGCACTTCAACAACCGTCGAGGATTTCAGCCTTCTCAGGTGAAGAGCCAGTGCCAAAAGGGGAGACAAGTTTCGAGAACTGGAAGTTTGAGGTCCGTTGTTTGATGAGAGATGACACCATCACATCTTCAGCACTCATCCAAGCTGTAAGGAAGTCCCTTAGAGGAAGAGCCGCTCGTGTTTTGATGTCCCTAGGAGAATATGCTACAGTCACATATATTCTACACGGGCTGGAGGGCCCCTACGGAACCATCATATCAGTGGTGCAACTACTTCAGCAGTTCCATCAAGAAACACAGAAGGATTCGGAATCGGTGGCTTCATGGGGAATTAGGCTTGAGGATATTCTTCAAAGTGTGCACGACAGAGGATCCTACTTGGATACACAAGCAAGTCAGGCCATGTTACGGAATCGGTTCTGGACAGGGTTGAGGAATCCGGCATTGATGGATGCAACACGTCACGCCTTCTACTCTGCGATGGATTTCCACACACTGTTACAGACCGTTCGAGTGATAGAGCAGGAAATCAACAACCAGCCTGTCAAGTCAAGACCCAATCGTAGCCAGCACCAGCCTCAGACTCTAGGATCACCTCAGTCACTTGAAGGATCAACCCCCTCTCCTCAGAATCGAACTGCCCAACAGCTGTCTGACATCACGAAGAGGCTTGAGAAGTTGGAAGTGGCATCACAGAAACCATCCACAGACAGTCATCTTCTCCAGCAGATCTTGGACAGACTCAAGGCATTGGAATCTCCTGATACTAGTTCTCATCAGTACTCCCTTCCACCAGAACGGACTCGAGGTACAGGAGGAAGAGGACGAGGTCAAGGTAGAGGTCGAGGATCCTCAAAGAAGGAAGAACAAGGTTATTTAAACTGATCCAGCCTACTGCAGCGAACTACTAGCCCCTCTGACTTACATCGACGGATGGTAGGAAAGGCCAATGAAGCAGTCATACACATCGAGGGACTCGACTGTCAAGCCTTAATTGATCCAGGATCGATGGTCTCAACTGTGTCGGAAGGATACCACGTGTCAAACCTGTCTCATCCTCCACTACGTCAGCTTCAGGACTTTGAGATTGAAGTGATGGGAGCAGGAGACAACATCCTTCCATACTCAGGATACTTGGAGGCCAAAATCGACATCCCATTTATCAACAAGGAGTTGGACATCGTACTGCTTGTCACAAGAGACACAGAGTACAACAGTGGTGTACCACTAGTGATCGGCACCAACGTTTTTGACATTGTGGAGAGTTTCATGGAACCTGTGGATAGCACCATACCAGCCTCATGGGTAACAGCACTGCGATCACAAGCCAATGTAATCATCGGACAAGTGAGATCTACCAACAAGACACCGATCCACATTCAACCAAACCAGATGATGACCATCGATGGACTTGTGCGCCACCAACCTGGAAGAGCCACAGCTATCAAAGAGCACCATGACCGTGACTCTGACCTTCGGACAGGGCTCTCAGTTTGCCCAAGACTCGTGGAGATTGGTAAGCAAGTTAACTCCTCCAGAGTGCCTGTTCGCATCTGCAACATGTCAGCTAGGATCATCATTATACCTGCCAAGACAAGACTCTGCCAGTTTCACGAAGTTCACGTGGTCAGCGACGTACCTGTTGATGCTCTGCTGACCAAAAGCACTAACCACGAGACTACCTCACCAGTGTACATTGACCTCTGACCTCTGACCAAACAAACTTTTCCAACTCCAGTTGAAGATGGGTCTGAAACAGTCCCATTAGTTCTCCTAGTTGCTGGTAGGTTTCCATGTAAAGTGGCTTGTTCATAATCAATTTCAAGGACTTGATCTTCCCCTTGCTTTTGAAGCCACTCACTGTATCACAACCGTGAAATGATGCAACCCAACAACAGCTTTTGCAACATCACCGCCAATTGCCTTCTGGATTTTCGTAATGTCAATGATTCTTGAATTGCAGGCAGAAGACAGTAATATCATTATGGTTGTAAACTAGAGAAGATGCCCATAGGCTGATGACAAGAAACATCTGTGTTGGTTGATCGAATAAGAATGTCTCTAGCTGAGGGGCAAGTTGTTGCCAACTGGATAACATGCACAAACAAGTTGTTGACACGTGGAGACCATGCACAAACATTCTGGTGTCTGCTTCTTCCTGATCTGTATAAAGCTCTTTGATTTCTTCTGTGACTACACCATCCTCTGAAGCAGACGGTTTACCACAACTGGCACCATTTGTGACAAACAGCCCACCATTCCATTCATTCACAATGAATGACTGTATTTCCTCCTTGTTTTCACCACAAGCAAGGTGTTTTTTCATTTGACGGGGCATCTTTTGTTCACTGGATTGTATGTGTACCCTTGTTTCTCCTGCTTATGCTCTGTTTCTCCTTTCAAGCTGCTTGATGTAATCTTTCAGGTATCTATCCCCAACAACATCTACTTTCTTGACATGATATCTAAGTGCTAGGGCAATCACTTGTTTGAGAACACAAGCAGCAAACTGTCCAAAGGTGTCCACAAATTTCTGATTTTGCTGAATTAAAGCCATTGCATCAAATATCAGAACAGAATCATGACCTGGTTTTCTGGTGCTATCGTGTACACAAGATTAAAGTCTTGGCGAATGAACCATCATGTGTCACTAAAGAAGCTGGTACGGTAGTGAGAGGATATGTGAGGACATCTTTCAAATCCAACTTCTTTTCCTGAGCTGTAATGAGCATTATGGAGAAGATCTGTCCTGTTTAAGGGATCATCTCACAACAGATAACTTTGATGCTTTGGATTTCCTAATATCAGATAATGTTTTAGATACAGGGAGAGTTAACTTGTCCAATAAGTCCTTTGATCCATCCTCTAATCGCTAAGTGACGTGACAAAAAGAAAGATTACCGTGTACAAAAGGATGTGAAGATTCAAGGTCTTTCATTTCAAGGAGCAAGTAGCGTGAGTAGTTAATTCGGCCGTACGCAAAAAACAACAACACGGGATCATATCTCTATCAGCTGATAGATGTAGTCTCCAGTTCCCCTCCTGTGTGGCTCTAAAAAAGAGATCAACCAACTGCAGATATGAGGACCAGAATGCATACATCAAACTATCCTTGCTCCTGGATTCCACAAATGCATCATATCCGTTCAGGAAATGAACCACAGCATCGTTTCCAGTAAGTTGAAGAAAGTAGGTGCCTACATATGGTCCTTTCATCATTTTCAATGTTGCTGCCTCAATCAATTTTTCAGAAGATATTTCACAAGTAATGAGCTTTTCTAATGTCCTCTTTCTATCTGACTTCACAACTTCAGTTTTGGATTTTCTACAAATAATACACTCAAATGGGAGAACGTGTTTGGACCTCCTTTCTGTAACAGTGCCATTGCAAAAATCAGATCTTTGTTTTATCTTCTTAATCACAGGCTCAACAATAGCTACAGACTCGTATATCAATTGTAATTCTTTTAAACTCCCTTTTCCCTCCGTGTCTGTCATCGCTCTATCCTCCTTCTATCTGTAAACTTATGGTAACAACGTCTGTGATACCCAGCCACATCTTTCCCATCACAATCGAAATCAACAGCAATCAGCTTCTCATTACCACCCATAGGATCCAAATACCACTGTATCATACAATCACATAATTTTGCTCAACTAACGGCAGAAAAGGCAAGAATCGGCTCAGTTTTGTCAAGCTCTAGCAGATGACAACAACACAGCCTAGGGGTAGCCATGTTGCAGAGCCGGGCAGAATTGGTGACATATAAATGCAGGCTACTGATTGGTTGAAATTGCAATGTCTCTATGGTTACATGTAAACAAATTTATAAATTTTTGAAGTCCTTTTTCTCATTACTGAAAACACTTTGGAAGTGGAACATTTTACAATTTTGATTAAAACAATGTTCTTTATTGATTTGTTTATGATAAATGTTATTCACGCTTTAGACTGAAGCACTTTGACACATTTTCTGTATTCGGCCCACTGACTACATTGCGCATTAATAATAATGTATGAAAGTACCATAGTATAGATGTGAACTGGATGTTCGCCGCCATTATCGGGTGGATAACTGCATTTGACCTTCTCAGTGTAGAAGGGGTGTTATAGTTGTCGCCGACAGCCTTTTATTCGTCTAAGGAGGCTCAAGACCTGAACCCGCGACAATTGGCAACCGAAAAGGGACGGGGGTCATCACAGCATCGCCGTCAAACCAGTGCCAACGAACCGTGACCACCCCTACGATGTCACCACGACATCATCACTACACCATCACTTTACTTAAGTTCATCACGCCGTCATCTTCATGGATCGACAACACATGTGAGGATTGTGATCAGTGATATTGTGTGTAAATGTGTATGCTAACTTCTTCTAATTGACTGCCATTAGACACTCTCCATCTTCTATTTTATGCATCGATCTGTGATATCCATATTGACAAGTGACACTTTACAAACAAGACTGTGATAAACGTGATATGCGATATCTGTGATCACCATTGAGACATTGGGAGACATTTATCTGCAACTATGATAATATATATGTGACATTTCATTGATATCCATGGATTCTTCTACATTCATGTGATTGATATTGACATTTGCTTTCATGGATGTGCTTTATTCATAATTATTGACATCTGTTTACATCTATTGATATTGCTTTTCATGTTATTTTTGTATATATTTCATGTCAAGTGATTTGTGAATGAATGCATTGATTTTCCCATAACATTGCAATGTTACATCATGTTTATTCAAATTGCTAGTTAGTTTAGTTAGATTAGTTTAGGCTAGTTTAGTTACATTTATAAATAAACAATAAGCTATTCATATTGCCTGTAAAAACGACAATGCATACTTTAGTTTTACATAAATTTTTTAGTGTTTTGACTTAGTGCAATAGTTGTTTGTTTACTTTCTTGAGTTTGATTGTGTGTACGTGTCGGTCATTTTCACTTATACTAATTTTACAGCCATGCGTTAATAATGCTCGCGTTCTATATTCCCGCATCCGCGTTCATTAATCAAATAAATTGTTAGCAAAATTAACTCAGGGTCTGTTCATTTTCCCCTATTCTGTACTGCTTTCTTTGCTCTATCCTATAGGCGATTAACTCCCTTTGTTTCGTATGAGCTGGTGTTGTGTTTGTTTCTTTGTGATGGTGTTGTTTGCTCTTTGCCTTTGGTAAGTTTGTTGCTTTTGGTTACTTAAGTGCGAATACATTTTATATAATTATATATATTATGTATGTTACTTGAGTTTACACTTGCATACTTGTGCTTGTTTTATGCTCTTTGCATTCCCTTAGAATTTATGTTACCTTAGTAGCTCTAGAGTTGCGCTGGCATTTACCTATTGCATCACACCTTGATATATCAAACATCATATCATACACTCTGCATTATCAGAGCATATCCAATCACAGGAACATTCATGTTTCATATCATGTTTGCGTTTGCTTATTCATTGTTAGTGCACTGTAGATATTTTTCTTAACGAAAGTGTATCAACATAGTTTATACAACACCTCCGCAGCTACCCTACTTAGCTGACGTGTAGTTGTATACATTGGTAAACACCATACGTTTTTTTCTGTGCTGCTTTACTGTTAAGGTTTCAGCAATTGCACTGTTTGTGCACTGTTTGTGTTTTGTTGCACTTTGTGAATCACGGATCAACGACAACATGGCTCAAGGTGGTGAAGATTGGGAAGTCAAGTCTGACGTTATTTCTTATGCGGATGAAGCTAGGAGGTTAAGCTATCTTCAGAAGACTGGCAAATACAGCATTCACTCCTTACCCACTTCTTCTACACCACACCCAAAGCACGTCCCTAGTTCATCTTATTACTCACACACATCTAGTTTCCCACCATATATCCCTACACCAGGTTCATTTCCTTTTCCTCCTCCCACTTATCATCCTGCACTTCAACAACCGTCGAGGATTTCAGCCTTCTCAGGTGAAGAGCCAGTGCCAAAAGGGGAGACAAGTTTCGAGAACTGGAAGTTTGAGGTCCGTTGTTTGATGAGAGATGACACCATCACATCTTCAGCACTCATCCAAGCTGTAAGGAAGTCCCTTAGAGGAAGAGCCGCTCGTGTTTTGATGTCCCTAGGAGAATATGCTACAGTCACATATATTCTACACGGGCTGGAGGGCCCCTACGGAACCATCATATCAGTGGTGCAACTACTTCAGCAGTTCCATCAAGAAACACAGAAGGATTCGGAATCGGTGGCTTCATGGGGAATTAGGCTTGAGGATATTCTTCAAAGTGTGCACGACAGAGGATCCTACTTGGATACACAAGCAAGTCAGGCCATGCTACGGAATCGGTTCTGGACAGGGTTGAGGAATCCGGCATTGATGGATGCAACACGTCACGCCTTCTACTCTGCGATGGATTTCCACACACTGTTACAGACCGTTCGAGTGATAGAGCAGGAAATCAACAACCAGCCTGTCAAGTCAAGACCCAATCGTAGCCAGCACCAGCCTCAGACTCTAGGATCACCTCAGTCACTTGAAGGATCAACCCCCTCTCCTCAGAATCGAACTGCCCAACAGCTGTCTGACATCACGAAGAGGCTTGAGAAGTTGGAAGTGGCATCACAGAAACCATCCACAGACAGTCATCTTCTCCAGCAGATCTTGGACAGACTCAAGGCATTGGAATCTCCTGATACTAGTTCTCATCAGTACTCCCTTCCACCAGAACGGACTCGAGGTACAGGAGGAAGAGGACGAGGTCAAGGTAGAGGTCGAGGATCCTCAAAGAAGGAAGAACAAGGTTATTTAAACTGATCCAGCCTACTGCAGCGAACTACTAGCCCCTCTGACTTACATCGACGGATGGTAGGAAAGGCCAATGAAGCAGTCATACACATCGAGGGACTCGACTGTCAAGCCTTAATTGATCCAGGATCGATGGTCTCAACTGTGTCGGAAGGATACCACGTGTCAAACCTGTCTCATCCTCCACTACGTCAGCTTCAGGACTTTGAGATTGAAGTGATGGGAGCAGGAGACAACATCCTTCCATACTCAGGATACTTGGAGGCCAAAATCGACATCCCATTTATCAACAAGGAGTTGGACATCGTACTGCTTGTCACAAGAGACACAGAGTACAACAGTGGTGTACCACTAGTGATCGGCACCAACGTTTTTGACATTGTGGAGAGTTTCATGGAACCTGTGGATAGCACCATACCAGCCTCATGGGTAACAGCACTGCGATCACAAGCCAATGTAATCATCGGACAAGTGAGATCTACCAACAAGACACCGATCCACATTCAACCAAACCAGATGATGACCATCGATGGACTTGTGCGCCACCAACCTGGAAGAGCCACAGCTATCAAAGAGCACCATGACCGTGACTCTGACCTTCGGACAGGGCTCTCAGTTTGCCCAAGACTCGTGGAGATTGGTAAGCAAGTTAACTCCTCCAGAGTGCCTGTTCGCATCTGCAACATGTCAGCTAGGATCATCATTATACCTGCCAAGACAAGACTCTGCCAGTTTCACGAAGTTCACGTGGTCAGCGACGTACCTGTTGATGCTCTGCTGACCAAAAGCACTAACCACGAGACTACCTCACCAGTGTACATTGACCTCTCGGACAGTTGTCTCACCGATGGACAGAAGGATGAAGCCATGACCATGCTTTCAAGATGGAACTGCATCATGTCAAAGAGCCTCATCGACTTGGGACACACCACATCAGTGAAGCATGAGATCAACCTCAACGATGACTCTCCCTTCAATGACCCTCACCGTCGCATCCCGCCTGGAATGTTCGAGGAAGTCAGGGAACACCTTCATGAGACGTTGAGCCATTCGCGAATCTCATAGTCCTTTCTCGTCCAACATCATGCTTGTGAGGAAGAAAGACAAGTCTCTGCGTCTGTGCTTGGATTTTCGCTGGATCAATCAACGAACAATTAAGAACGCCTATTCCATCCCCAGAATCAACATAACTTTGGATTGTCTGTCAGGAGCATCCATGTTCTCAAAGCTTGACTTACGCTCTGGCTACTGGCTAGTGGAGCTAAAGGAAGAGGACAAGAATAAAACTGCCTTTTCAGCTGGTCCACTCGGATTCTACGAATGCAATTGAATGCCGTTTGGACTTACCAATGCATCTGCCACATTCCAGCGTCTAATGGAGAAATGCATTGGAGATCTCATCCTCAAGGAGTGTCTCATATACCTGGATGACATCATAATCTTCTCTACCACATTTGAAGAACACTTGAAACGTCTTGAAGCAGTATTCCAGCGCCTGAAAGACAACGGACTCGAGCTCAAGCCTTCCAAGTGTGAGTTGTTCAGGGATCGTGTGACATACCTTGGGCATGTTGTATCTTGCAACGGGATAGAGACAGATCCAGAGAAGGTCTCAACACTCAATAACTGGCCCATTCCTATAAACGTGCATGATGTCCGAAGATTCCTTGGATTCACAGGATATTATCGCCGTTTTGTGAAGGATTTCTCTCGAATTGCAAGACCTCTCAATGATCTCTTGACTGACCAGCCAAAGAAGAAGAGACGAAGTTCTAAACCAGATCCCAACTGGAAGTGGAATGAAGAACAACAACAAGCTTTTGACACATTGATCCAGCACCTTACGTCACCACCAAACTTAGCGTATGCTGATTACTCTCTTCCCTTTGAAGATCATACTGATGCCAGCACTGATGGACTTGGAGCTATATTATATCAGAAACAGGATAACAAGATGAGAGTGATCGCATATGCCAGTAGAGGACTACGAAAGGGCGAGAGGAACTATCCTGCACACAAGCTAGAGTAACAGACAAGTTCCACGAATACTTTTATGGAAACAAGTTTGTGGTCAAGACAGATAACAACCCTCGTACCTATGTTTTGACATCCGCCAACCTTGATGCAACTGGACACAGGTGGCTCGCTGCTCTCTCAGCTTACGACTTCATCATCACCTATCGTGCAGGCAACACCAATATGGACGCCGATGGATTGTCAAGAAGGCCAGATTACAAAGATGCCAAGGAGTCTCACATCGAACCTCAATCGATCAAGGCCATCTGTCAAGTTCATCGAACCTCCTGTAGTGCTGCTGAAAGCTTGTCTTGTGATGAGAAAGTTGTTTGCCCAGATGACGTCATTCCATTAACACCAACTTCGCTGTCCTGGAAGAAGGAGCAACTAAGTGACCAACATCTTGGACGTGTAATCCATCTTCTCAGCAAAGAGGTTAAGCTCACAACACGTCAGCCATCACTTAAGGATCCCATTGTGAGAAGATTACTTCAGGATTGGAACAAACTATTTCTTAAGGACGGGATCTTGTTCAGACAAATCAACAACACCAACAGGTATTGAACATCAGCTAGTTCTACCAAGGAACAAAATAAAACACATACTTCAGTCTTTGCATGATGACTCAGAGCACCAAGGACGCAACAGAACTCTCCATCTTGTGAGATCAAGGTTCTTCTGGCCTGGAATGTAGAGAAATATGTCAAGAATTGTGGAAATTGTGTCCGACACAAGTCCAAGACCTCTGTGAAAGCTGCATCTCTAGTAAGCATCCACACCTCACATCCTATGGAACTTGTGTGTCTGGACTATCTCAAGCTCGAGGAATCCAAAGGAGGCTACAAGAACATCCTTGTGATCACGGATCATTTCACTCGTTACACCATTGCAATTCCAAATCGCAACCAATCAGCCAAGACCACAGCGAGAGTATTATTTGACAACTCTCTAGTACATTATGGATTCCCGGCTAAACTCCACATTGTGACAAAGGGAGGAACTTCGAGTGCAACATTATCAGAGAACTGTGTCAACTTACTGGAATAAAGAAGACAAGAACGACACCATATCACCATCAAGGAAATGGTATGACGGAACGTTTCAACCAGACTCTGATGAACATGTTGGGCACCCTGGATGAGGAGAAGAAGAGTGACTGGAAAACCTACGTGCCTGCTCTCGTCCACTCCAACAATGCGACGAGACACGAGAGTACAGGATTTACTACCTTCTACCTCATGTTTGGACGACACCCTCGACTCCCAGTTGATGCTTTTCTTGGATTCGACCTTGGACAAGAACAAGTTACGTGCACTCAGTATGCTACGAATCTGAAGAAACGGCTACAGTTCGCGTACAACATAGCTTCCAAGGAATCAAGGAGAGCAGGACAACGCCACAAACAACACTATGACAAGAAAGTTAGAGAGTCCTTTCTACAACCAAGTGATCGTGTCCTAGTGCGTCTTGTCAGACTTACAGGAAGGAGCAAGCTTGGGGAAAAGACATCTACATCGTTGAAAAGCAACCCAACAAGGACATTCCCGTCTACACTTTGAGGCAAGAGAGTGGTCAAGGGCCAGTAAAGACTCGCCATCACAACATGCTCTTGCCACTGGAATCTGTATCCCTCTGTCAGCACACGCCCAGCACAGAACGACGCCAATCTGGAAGAAGCAAGAAATCGGTATCACTCAGAGTGAAGGAACTTCAAGCTTCAGACAGATCCGAGGATGACAGCCAGGATGAAGACGAGATAGTTCTGCTGCCCAGATTAAGGAGTCAAGCAAGAGCAACAGATCTGATGTCAAGTACTGTTACTCCAACCCATAGCTCAGGATCTTCTGTCAGCCGGTCAGAGACCAGAGTACCAGCAGCAGTTATCTCCCCTGACAGCACTTCAATTCCAGGAAGGTCGACTTCAACGTCGCCCTCAAGTACTCCTGAGGATATAGAAGATGCTGCAGTCTCTCCTGCCGTGGACCCCACATCACCTGCCCAAATGGACACTCTGCAGTCGGGGAGGCCTACCCGACTCAGAACCTGTTCTGACTGGATGCCGAGTGATCAGTGGGTAACAAACTTCGGGGTCGTAATATCACAAGAACCAGAAGAGGAGGAAGTTTTTGTTTGATGTTGTTTATAGTTATTTTCATGTATTTGGGGTTGGTTCAGTTTGGTTTTGTCTGTTTCATTCAGTGATTCCTAATCATTGAAATATAGTTTTATCTGTTGTTCCTTTCAAAGGCATAAGTGCCGTTGAAAGCTTAGTTCATGGATATGTTCACCAATATCCTTTTGGCTATTTTCCGTCTTCAAATGACTCTGATCATTGGCATATTCCTTTGTTCTTTACATATTGAGGACAACATTTTCCAAGGGGGGGGGGGGGGGGGGGAAGATGTCGCCGACAGCCTTTTATTTCCCTTTATTCCATCAGAAGACTGCTTCTCCGCTGTCTATATGTAGGGAGTTGTACGTGCTACCCGTATTTGGCTACATGCCAAATCATGTGCGTTCCATGCCTGTGACGTGTGACACTTTCATGTCACCAGCCGACTATGTCAGACGTGTTTACAACATTTTCCTTATGTTGTTTAATATCTTTTACAGGTAAACACCCTCTCTACATATCTTTCATTGTCTTTGCTAGTATATATATTATTACCATAGACATCGTAATAGCATTAAGTTAGTAATTAATCGCGATCCCGTAGTTTAAACATATTCTCATGTATTTAGCACATTCTAACTTAAGCACTAGCATTGCACGTATGACAGGGTGTGAACGTTTGAACATAATGATTTATACACAAGTAATACTAAATCATCTATTTTATATATTTTCTGACTCATCGCTAATGCGTGACGTCACATAATTTGTAAATATACCGGACTTGAAGCCACATATATTTTATCTATTATACAATTATAGTGTTTCTATCATATACTATTTCATATACTATAATTGCATTGTTTATTGCCAATATATGTATTTATAATATAACATATATGTATGACTTTCATGTCGCCAGCCGACTATGTCGGACGTGTTTACAACATTTTCCTAATGTTGTTTAATATCTTTCACAGGCAATAAACTGGTTATTGACTCTTGGCGATGTTCCCCGTCATCATTTATTCGTCTAAGGAGGCACAAGACCTGAACCCGCGACATAGTCATACTCAGACATAGACTGACACGACATAAGTCTTGCTTTCCAATAAACCATTCCATAAACCATGTTCCATACAGTCCAAGCAACGCGTTTCATTTCTGTGTGTGCTTTAACTTATTTCTACATGTTTCCTCAGAGGTCATATTAATAATTGTCAAGATGGCATTTATGCATATTGTAAAAGTGCATGTGTTGTGGTAGGAATTCACAGTCGCAAACGATATACAATATGTCAGCCACAAGCATGATGTTACATGTTACATGCTATCATATTATGTTTTGTTGAGAATATTTTACTCCTTTGAAACCACTAAATTTAGTCTCATATATCATGCAGAATTTGAAGATTTCTCGATGAATTGATATTTCTTAAACTAAAATAAATATTTCGCTCATTTAACTGACTTATACTCATATAACATGATATCCCGTGACAACGTAGCCCTAATGTGTTATACACTGTAACCATTACTCTCCCGCATCACATTAACCTTGTAGAAAGGTGTGGTTTTTAAAATGGGAATGCTAAGTTGATTTAAGCACATTTCGGACAACATGCAGTAGATCTGACATGCTCTACATAAGAAACAATATCATCACATATGATTCTTTTCACATGTTGCAATCGAGTTTTAGATTTAAAATCTTGTAACGACAAGGATAATGATAAAAACAATTAAAAATACCTTGGATTGTTGGGAATGAAATTGTTGGGAGTGACAAAATCCGATGTAGAGTTGTATGTTAAGATTGGTGTCAGTAACCAGCGTGTTATGCAGGTCTTACACAATACCCCTTAAAATAACTGACACGAATCCATAGTTTTGAAAAATATGTCTCTATGAATGATATCAAATCGAGCGAGTGCTGTGGAGCAAATACACCAGAGAAATTTTAACTGTACCCCCTGCAACAAACCTGTATGGGTATACAGTGTTATGCTATTATTAGAAGCAATGAATGTTTATGTATTGCGCAACCTGTCACTGCCACGTATGATTTAGCACGCACGAGTTATCAACAAACAGTCATGATGTCCTTCTCATTTTCGATGTTGAAGAGGCTGTAGCACGTTTTTTGCAAATTTTATTTTTCAAATTTCCCATTTATAACAATAGTTTATGTCATTCGTAGTGGCAATACCAGTGTTGTGTAAAAAGCAAAAACTGCATGGCGGCCATTTAATTGTGAACACATTTTATTATTTCGAATGACAAAAACGATTCCCGTGCCTTTACGATACCATGTACACTCATTTTTAACTTGATTTTCCAAAGAGAGATAGGTGTTTTACTGTTGGTGACATACTTTTTCAAATATATTTCATGGACTTATTTCAGCGAAAAAACGTGCTACTGCCCCCTTTTGATATTAAATAATGTGACAGCAAGCGGACATCGGACACTACACCGTTTATTTCGTGTGTTGAGGCGATGTGGACCAAATTTCGACTGTGGAGAAACTGTGTCAAGCCCATGAGATACTGGGAAAGCATGTCAAATAGTTTTCGCCTGATATACTGAGACAGTGGGTAAAGCTGCTTTTACAAGATTTCGTCAACCTGTTTCATCAGTGTTACAACTTTACGTTATCTTTACACTGGTGAATAATTAGATATTATCTGAATCCTAATTCATGGCAAAAAAAGAACGGCCTGTAAATAACAATGACAATGAATCTACGTACGTCTAGAATCTAGGCAAAAATACAGTGAATACTTTGATTTGTGTTCAAGCGGTGAATCACAGGTGAAGTTTATATATATATATATATATATATATATATATATATATATATATATATGTTGCGCAACTTAGATGAACGACCAGTTTTCCCTATGTGTGAAGGAAGTGAGCAAAGGTATTTCTCTCGACTCCAATCGAAAGAATTTTCAACTGTCAAAATAATTTGTCCCAAAAATTCTCGACACCCATTTGAACACAGGGTCATGGTCGCTTAATCCCAACCCCATTTGTACATTTACTCACGTAAAACATATACAACATATATCCATTCTCACTCGCAAACTTCTCGTCAGCATCAATAAAATGCAAATTCTTTTTAACAAAATTTGATCATTATTCGAGGAATTACTAATCATGACTGGGGTCACTTTTCACAAGTTTGTTCTTAAAACCTATTTCTTATTTCAAAATGTGATCAAAGGATTAACATGGCCTTAACCACAAGGGTGTGTAAACGACATATACCTATATAGACCGTACCCTTTTACTATATATAGGAAAGGGATGTAACAACGAAACCACCCCATGCTCATTCAAAGTCATATTTAGCATAATTTTATGGCACAGTCGATGACTACGATATGAAACTGAATGATTTCCTAACAAAATGAGCTATAAATGGTCACAAACCGATCACATTTTCATAAGGTATGCGACAAAGATAGTCCGTAATCACTACCTCGTGAAATCTAAGCCAATTTCCCGTCTCATGAAAATCATCGAAAACTTACATTTTAAAATCGTTTATTAATTCCAGCAATGTTGAAAGCACCTATGAATCGGCAGATTCGAACCGCAGAGTGAAACTACAGAAAAAATAGAGCCATGGGCTCTGTAGCTCATCAGGGTTTATATTGTTTGATGATGAAGACAGAAATATATTGTCTCAATATAATGTACAATCCCTAGCCCTGACAAATCATAGTCTTGAAATTGAGAGAGAGCACTCAGCAAGGTCAACACACAGGAGATTATGCAATATGCTGACCCTTTGGCTCTGGTTACAAGCCAGCTGTGCTTTTACAGTCAAATTTGAATAGCTTCTGCCTTGCACTAAACACTGGCAGCACTGATCTAACTGTATAAGGCTTAGAGAGAACAGGCAATGTGATGAATCGCATGGTACATAGTACAATTTAGAATCACCTTGGCTAAATAATCTCTGCACAATTTTAACGGTTCTAGGCCTTTTTCATCCAAACATCTAAACATTCTGAACACAATATCACTTCTAGTTTGTTCTGGAGAAGATGAAAATAGATTTTTATATTTTGACCTGTGAGGGCCTTTTTTTATAATATCCACAATATTCAGTTCAAAAACTATTCAATAGTTTTCATTTAACATTGATTACATCGATCAATTTCACAAACATGTCCATAATGGTGACTTGATCTTCAACATATATTTCATATTCGTACTGAATAAGATTAACTGCGAAAATGCTTTTTTCTCTCAATTCTGCATTTCTCAAACCCAAGTTAGGACTCACATACCTAAGTGATTGAAGTGCCATATAATATCAGTTCAAAATTAAATTTCAAAGTTTTTTTTAGCCATAGGCCCATATTTGGGGTTACAGGGTCACCAAATTTACACGTAATAATCCCCACTGGCTAAATAGTTTGCACACAATATTACAGCCTTATAAGTCTTTTTGTTCCAGAGAAAAAGTTTTTTAGGTAATGGCCTGTGAGGCCCTTATTTGGGACCACAGGTTCACCAAATCTACAATTTAGAATCTCCATTGGCTAAAGACTCTTTACACAACATGACAGCATTCTAGGTCTTTTCGTTCTGGAGAAGAAGATGAAAATAGGATTTTTGGTTATGGCCTGTGAGGCCCTTATTTCGAGTCTCTGGATCACCAAATCTCAGCAGTTCAGGAGAAGAAGTCGAAAAAATTAAAAGTTTGCGGATGGACGGACGCCGGATACCATGCCACAAGCCCATCGGGCCTTTCAGCCCTAATGAGCTAAAAATAGTTCTGGCAACAGTACACTGAACAATATCTACATTATTAGCATGTCGTTGCTCCATAAGTGATAAATCTAAACTGACGGGCAAAAGAAAATATAACACTCACTTGTTTTCGATTATTTGTATATTTTAAAGAAATGAGATGCATTTGATTATGGCACGATACAATAACACCTTTCGGCAGTAGTTTGAATGACCTCATTGGTGACTGTTTTATTTTTTAACTAAAATATCGTTATTTAAAGTAGACAGGGGTAAGAAATGAAATTTACACCAACATGACCCCTACCATGTTCAAAATGTTGTAAATGTGTGCAGGACGAAGGACATTAATGATTTTCACACAGAGTATGTTTTATATGTCGATGAACAGTTGTGTTTTATCAAAATTAATTTGGGGAACTTTCAAAATTTAAGTTTTTAATTTTAATTTTTAAAAATTCAAACCGCGTAGAGGTATTCTTTGACTGATTTAATCTTTTGACTAATTTCACAAACTAGTCCGTTTTTTAATACGACGTCGAAAACTCGAGATATTGGACTTTGAAAATTATACATATGATAAATACAACTGATCCATATACTTTCTTTTGCCCGTCAGTGTAGATATAACGGGTTTAATTTCAACACTTTCAATGACAACATTTCCCAGAACTCTTTCATGTGGTGATGAACAGTACCACAAAATACAATTGTTTCATATATTTTAAATTGAAAAAAAAACCTCAAAAACAAAATATCATAACAATGGAACAGGAATAAAATATTTATTAACCAAACAATAATTAACGTGCTCTGTTGAGATATAAATGCGTGTGATATGCGTGCCTAGACCGGATATAGATCTAATAAAGGATGCAATAAGCAATGCATATACAAATGATATAACCTAAAGGTCGTCGAAAAGCGCTCCTGCTGACGTTGCGATCACAGGTTTTAGATATGTCACTGTACATACAGACAGACAGACAAATAATGATCCTTAACCATTTCAGTAAAGCAAATAACAAACATTCTTTATCAAAATTAATGTCATTGTACAAAAAAAATGGCAATTGATAATTTACACGTTCAACAGTTTCTAGTCATTACCAGCTTGGCGACAAACAGATAGCAAATGCGGTCCACACATTAACCCAACAGAACTTCCCATTGAGCTTAAGGCATAAATTAGGGCAGAGGTCAGAGGTCATCACATAGCATATATCCTTAAAGAAGTTTACATTCAGGTCTCCCTTCAAACAACCGCTAGCAGTTGTTTAAGTTAAAAGGATGGCATTGGAAAGTCTTCTTTGCATGTACAAAATGACGTGATATGTTTTTCAATTGCTGGGTCGTTTGATTCCATTCCTCATGGACACACTGTCCAAGAGATCAGCACAGGGGAAGCCTGCTGTGTCCAACCCAAGTCCCTTCGCTATAGTCAACAAAACAGTCTTTGCGGTTTCCATGTCCTCTTCCACTACTGCCAGGAATGTCATCACTTTGTCTACAGTGTTGAAGATGGAGGGTCGTAAAGTCTGATAGAGGACCATGTTTCTCTTCTGCAATGTTTCAATCATCGCTTTGAATGTCTCATCACCAACCAGATGGGAGTGATGACGTAAAGAGAGGAGAAGGGAGAAGCCCATGCGTTGAGGAGGAAGGGCGACTACAGTTGGTCGGATGCCAGCATGAATGAGATTGTTCATCATGAACATGTCTTCATCTAGGCAATGTTTTGCGAAGAGAGGAACGCCGTGTCCTCCAATGCGACCGTTGATCTCTATGAGTTTTGGGCCTTCTTCTGTATCCATCACTTCCACGTTGATCACGCCATCTTTCAGTCCTAGATCGTAACACATCTGGTGTGCAGCTCGGAGCAGTGATGCCTCTTTGTCTGCTGAAAGCTGAGCTGGGAAGGCCTGCACTCTGCATGTGAAATATGGCGGATTGGTTGGAACTGCAAGACGAATAAATCCGGCTATGAACTGACCCTGGAACAGAGCCACATCAATAATGTACTCATCGCCCTGTAGCAATTCTGTCAGCACGAAAGACAGCTTCCCGTTGATGAGTTCGCACTCCTTCTCGTTATTGTTGATCTTCTCATCCATGTATGTCATATATCTCTTGCAGTCATCCTCATCGGTTACAATTCGAGCACCAATTGCTCCCCCAGCATCCATCTTCACGAAAGCAGGAAAATGGATTTTCCTGCAGGCGATCTCGAGGTCTTTTGAATTGTTCATCTTAAAGGCTTCGCTTGAGTATCTAGCAGAGGGGGTTCCCCATAGTTTTGAGTAGGTCAGATACTTCTCATTCGCTGCCTTAGTAGCTTCTAGAGACACCCCTGGGAGATCAAGCAAATGTCTCAATTTGCTGGCAACCAGTCCATAATTATCCCCTAGAGAGATGCACCCAGAAATCTGTATTCCCTTGTGATGAAGTAGTTTGAGGATGTCATCTGCATATTGAGTGTAGTTGGTGCCATCTGATAGGTCATACTCGATCAACTCATCCACGTATTTCAGGGCTTGAGGGGAGTTATGTGGAGTTATCACTATGATCTGCAAGAGAATAAATCTTACATTTATTTCCTCGCATGTGGGAAATACTTTGGAAGTGGAGCAAAGATATGCAAGTAAGGAGCACCTTCATCCTATATATTGCTGTTTAATCATACACAAAGCGATTTTGTCATTTGCAACCAACAACAACCAACAACCAACAACCAACTTGTGACCATACCAAACCCCATTATATATATTGAAAACGTTGTTATGCCATAATCTTTCAATTGTACAGTGACAATATATAAACACACAACTTGATAATTGTTCAGAACCAGTCTAACGAACTGAAAGCGACATTGAAGCATACTTAACCATAATTAGTGGTATTATAAATTCAAGTTCTAGGTCAATCCTGGAACAATAAAACACATCCATGAGGAACTATTCTTGAACAAAGAGCATATACGTATACACTCACTGATATGTTCGAAGGATATGGATTCACAAAGAATGTCCTAAAGGTAAATCATATCATTCCTACATAACATATAAGCGTCTTGAAAAGGTTTTCTGCAGAGAACTGCGAATTGCCATACAAAACCTCACAGACCAAAGATTTGGAGAATTTGAAATACATGCTGAGTGTGACATGACGCTACTCAGGAAAATGGTCAAAACAAAGCTATTGTCAGTATTGAACAGGAACAGCAGGTTTTGAACTCCACGGTTTTTTGTCAAAGGATTGCAAGATTTTCTCAACATGTTCTCATCCCACAAACACAGATTCACAACACTGATATACACTATCAGGTAAATGACACATAAGATTACCTAAAGTATGACGCAACTCAGTTTAGCATCTCAGTTACTGCATTTGAACTCGAAACTCATTTTGCCCATTTATTCACACAAATGATACAAGCATCATACATTCCGAAAGACTATAAAACAAAGAATATGTCAGAAAACTATTGACCAGTCATATTCATACTTTTTGAAAAGCTTATCAGCACATGTATCATGAATTTATTGACAATAAACAAGCAGTTGATACTGTCTAACATAATGGCATTTCCTGAAATTATCAGATCTTGGATTCAACGTCAAATCTTTAAAATCTCATATTTATTTCAAAAGACAAGGATGTGTTTTATTCTCGCTTTTATATCATCAACGAGCTTCTAAATGATTTTTCAGAATTCAACTTGGTGACACAACCTGGCCTGACCTCAATAATCCCTTCAGGTCTACAAGCTCTATTGATACTTTCACTGATTGCACCGTTCCATGGAGGCACGGTGTTAACCCAACAACAATCCGATTCATAACATTTAACAGGAAACCAAGTCGTGCTACTCCAACAGAGAAGGTTCACCTCGGTAGGAAAGCGCGTCTCTCATCCAGGTACACAAGTTTTTTCCACTTTCTAGTCACACCGAATCCAAAGAGCAAGCGTGTTGCAAAGCAAACTACTTTTCACTCCCTTGTTAAAATAGGCATTAAACCAATGTACTGCCCTCCCTCCTATTTTGTAGTTGGCTATGGTCTCAAAGATGACAAAATACTACAAAACAAGACGCCTGTTCACAACGAGATTTCTACTGTACTTCCAAAGCCACGACGGCGGTTCACAACACAGACTGTCCAACAAACGTCTCAGTACTCAAAACAAACATCAGCATCCATCCTGTCTTATTCATTCAAAATCAAAATGTCCCATCGAAGCAAAGATAGAAGAAAATTAGTGCACAACAGATCAATACCCTGATACAAAACATGTCATAGGTGGGACTACAGAATTTGTAAACGATGCAACTGATTTCAAGTTATTTGAAAATTAGAAAATGTGAATCTCAGTGCAAACAAATATATTATCAAATGCATTTCAACCAGTGTATACTTTCTATAAATCAAAGTTTGAACTATTTATTGGTCTGACCCTAATCCTAGTGTTTTGAAAATAATTGATTCACTGTAAACAGGCTAACAATAAATGAATATTAAAGACTGTTAAGTTATTCCAATCGGGAGTTTTCATATTGAGACAGAAATAATTTATTCTTATCATATATTGCGAAATAGAAAAACAGAGGGGTACGTCCAAATGTTGACAGTTATGACATAGGTTACCGTAGTTTCATTTTCAAAATTCAATAATTTCTATCATGTGTTTTATATATATATATATATACTGAGTCGAAATAAAAACTTCAAAAACGATAATATTGACTGATATATATATTGAAGTTGCAGACAACATGGAATGAAAACACAAGACCATCCTATTAAGAGGACTGGGTTTGGAGGGGGTACCACCTGAGTGAAAACCTGCGGACCCAGTCTAGAAATGCCTTCGAGCTCTGCCGTGGAGATGTCTCGTAGGTAATGCTTGGCGAAATCTTGGCGAAGAATGCCAAACCTTATCAGAGAAATCTGTTCTCAAATTACCGGCCCTTGGCCAGCGTGACGAAGTCAGTAACCAAAGAAAATGTTCAATGGGATAAGACGGAAATGGCCAAGGGAGATAACCGATGTTGGGTGGCTAACAAAATGACCTCGCTTGCTTTGAATCGAAGTGATAGGAATTGTCATTGGCTCGCAGGTCCAAGCTGCGTAGCAGTTTGATTGGCTCACGCTGGGCAAGGGCTGGATATTTGAGTACAGATTTCTCTGAAAAGGTTTCCCATGGGTGATATAGTGGAGAGTAACAGAGCATATATAAAACCATGGGTAACAGATGATGGGTCAAACTTGACGGATGCAGAATGGGTGAATACAAGAACAAGAGACAAGTAACCCATAGAAGGCGACCGCTTCACTGCATAAGCCCTATCGACCATATAAATATACGCAACTGTGACTAGACGATTCACACAAGCGAAACAGACGTAACCCTTATAGTGAGACGCATCCAAAACCAAAAGTCCTGACATCCACTAACGAAGGGAGAAAGCCACTTGAAATGCCCTTCCGATAGCTAAGGTAGGTGAATCACCAGAAACACATAACTCACAACACGTCAGGCGACGAGACGCGCAAAGTGAGACGACGAAGGCTATCGGAGGGTCTGAATAATCAGAGGCCTTAACACCCAAGGGTCCAACATACAAGTTGCGTTGAATGTCGAAGGTCCTCCTACCGGAAGGTGCGATAACCAGAGGGTCAGAGTAACGTCTATCGGAAGACCCGACTATTTGAGGGTCTGAAGTTAGAGACACTAGTGCAAGCAGAACTGAAATTCAACCGACAGTATCCACCGAACTATCGGAAGAAAAACACCCTAACACTATGGACGCAAGACTGTCGGAAGGTACGAACAATAGAAGAACGAACCACCCAGTCGACGAGGAAAAGGTGAGTTAATCAAGCAACCCGGGCTGCACGTGCAGAAAATGTGCAGAGTAAGCAGGTAGGGCCCAACCTAGCACATGTAAACAAGCCACTCAATTCAACACCGAACAACAAACAGTCTATAAACAGTTTGTATCTAGGGCAAACTGTTTATAGACGAAAAGAGATTAAGATGACAAATGATCTCTTAAATAAACAAGCAACAGTTAGGCTAGAAAATCACCGAAATAACGCTAACAAGATAACCAAAGTAGAGAGCGAAAACAAGCATATCTGATTGGCTCAACAACTGGGAGGAGAGTGCAGGTTCATGGGACTGACGTCATGAGTCCACCGAGTAACTGCCCTTGAGTAGTGATATTACTCATCCCTACAATTCCTCTTTCGAGTCTTTCGAGGTAGTGTTGTGTTAAGGTTGGTTAAGCTGATGCCTAAGAGGAGGCAAGCAATAGTAGGTCTAGTCAACAGATAGGTATTTAAATAATAGACAGTTTTTGGTAATAAAATCATAAAATTGTTCCTGGCTAGGGGGTGATGAAAAATATCACCATGATACATTTAAGTCGGTCCGAACATGATACATCCCACAATACTCTTTAAACGCGTTTTCCTGTGCTGATGGTTACGTAAAATTGCCAATGCATGTGCATTAGATCGCACATGTTCCTTCAACTGTCTAAGGTAAGAAAACATTTTAGCACACAATTCTTAACAGCCAGTGCTAATGCCTCGCAATTCGATTGTGCAGCATGAACGTGTATTTCACATGCTGCAGGAAGGACGTCAATAATTGACGTTCCAAGGACAAACAACAAACTGGCACTTATGCTGATCGTGAGTGAGTGAGTGAGTGAGTTAGGGTTTAACGCCGCTTTCAAGAGTATTTCACTTATATCACGGCTGCTAGTATTATGGCAGGGAGAAAGCCCGCAACGCCATGTGGCTATGCATTGCGGTGAAACCTGCGAGCAACGGCTGGAACTAGCGAACCATGGGTGGTACTGCACTGAAATTCAGTGTAGCATTGCACCCAAACCTTACTGCGTGTAGAACAGTTCTCTACTGCAGACAAAGTTGCCGTGCCCCTGGCGGGATTCGAACCCCGGACCTCTTGATCCGAAGCCGAACGCGCTAACCACTATGCTGATCGTCAAAGACCCTGTTGACCAAGCGTGACGTCACAGACAGAGGAACGTCCATTTGTTTTTTGTCACCTCTGTGACCTTTTTTTGATGACTACCGGTAATGTGTTGTTCAGAGGCACAAACCATCCAAAACCACCTTCGGACCATATCGATGATCAATTCTGATGCCATTTCATCGACGTCAACGTTTGCTTTTGCCTCGACGACCGTGCCGTAGCCGTGAATGTTATTTCTCCCATGACGACACATGGTCCGTGTTAGTTTGTTAAATCCGCTTATTGGCCCCTTCTGTAACCACAATAAACCGTTAAAAAGTTATTTTTACCGATCATAACACAAACAATCATTACCTCAATACATGATTCTTGTGTAATGTCTGATTTAAAATACGCTGGTGAAGTTCTCATTTAGACTAAATATATTTCAATGATGCCTCACATAAAATATTCATCTTAGTTGCCGGAACATCTTATTACACAACCTATTATCCGTAGTTGTTATAACGGTTTATAAAGCAAACATTGCATGGCGGCCATTTTAATGCCAACACCTTTTATTATTTCAAATTACAAAAAATGATTCCCATGGCTTTACCGAACGATGTACACTCGTTTTTTAACTTCGTTTTTCGAAGAGAGAAGAGAGAAGGGTATATTACTATTGATGACATTATATTTCAAATACATTTCATTGACCTATTTGTCTATTCGAGAGAAACCTGCTACTTACCCTTAAACATTCCCTGACAATTTCTGTTAAATCTTCATTATTTTAGGAAACTATCATATAAAGAACGTTTATTAACATGTGTTTTCAACAGTAACTTAACACGTTGGATCCAGAAGCATATATCAATTTAATTTCGAGTGCATAATTCTCAATTCTGACAAATATTCACAACCCACAAACTTACTGTGTAGCTACATGTAGGTACTCGGCAGTATTAGGACCTACAGTACACTGTACAGTAGCTTCTACTGTGTACGGTCAGCTTCGCCTGATTTTCCCATTGTTTCCAACATAATTCAGTTTGACAGGTTTACGTACGGGAATCACATAATTTAATATGATACCTGATATCACTGTCATACGTTGTCCCCTCCAAAACCGATGTTATTCTTGTATTTGTGTCCGTTTAAACATCAAATATGCCACTTGTTTAAGTTTGATTACACTTTCGGGATAAAAATGTGCCACCTAGCCAATTAAGTATATCCGAGTTTTTCTCATTAGAATCTGAGATTAATGGTAAGTAAACCATTGACCTAACCTTATTTCCAAATTTCTTTAGGTCTTTGAAATATTCTATTCTAACATCCACAAAGTTCTCATCCAGGAGATAGAGTAACGTCTTCCCAGAGAGCAGGACATTGTGGGACCGGAGAGCCAGGACGTGGAGTATGGAGCGAGCTGGGGAGATGAGGCCATTAGAGTTGTCTCCCCATGTGTCCAGACATGTGTGTTGATTGGATACATCAGACAGAACAGGGGTCATGACCTCTCGGAGGAGCATCACGTCAAAGGTCAGCTCTGAAAAGAAAGTGCACAGGTATTCATTCTAATCTTCATATTTTCAATTATGTCATTCATGGTTTGAAAAAAATTGTAATCACTTACGTCATTAGTTGACAATTTATAGAACAAATGTTAAGTGACATTTCTGTCATCCCACATGTTAGTTAGTCCTGTTACCAATATTTAAGAAAGTGAGTGAAGGAAAATATTTCAACTAATACATCGAAGGATAGTCTTGGCATTGACACAGGAGACAGTCGCGGACAAACGAAAAGTTTGATATTACTGACACAATCCAAGGATCAAAGGGCGAGCTCATGAATGAACATACACTTTCACCGAGATAATCAGTCCTAGGAGCAATGTTGGAAGATATGAACTAACAATTATTAACTTGATGGTCAGTTCTTGGATCAACGTACATGTACGACCTCGTGAACGAATATGTCAAATGGATATATCAGTTCTTGGATCAACATACGACCTCGTAAATGGATATGTCAGTTCTGGGATCAACGTACGACCTCGTAAATGGATATGTCAGTTCTTGGATTAACGTACGACCTCGTGAACGAATATACACGACTAGCAACTATTATCGAGATAGCCAGTGCTAGAACTAGCCTGAGAGCTCGTGGAAGAAGAAAAACAAGCAACACTTACCCAGATAGTCAGTCCTGGGACCGATGTAGGAGCCGGCATACGATTTCTCCAAATCCACAACTCGGTTCATCACCGCCCTGGCTTGCTTCTTCATGCTTTCCTCAACCTGCTGAAGACACACTTGGTCAGTATAACCCAGGTCGATCAAACATGTCGCCAGGTCCTTGTAAACTGAACCAAATGAATCAGGTCGGCTTGTGAGAGTTGCTGAGGCAGATATCTGCAAAGAAAGGATAGGTCAGCAAACCACGAAATGCGTCGTTGAATTGACATATTTAATGTTATCAGCTTAATATTCATTATAACAGTACAAACTCAACTCACAGGCAAAAGAAACTATACACATTTGTTGGTTTTGGCATATATATGTATGGTTTTCGATTCATATTCTCTGTGAAAATCATTCTGTACACATTTACAACATTTTTAACATGGTAGGGGTCATGTTGGTGTACATTTTCATTTCTTACCCCAAATTGTTGCCATATTTTGTCGCAAGTGACAGTTTGAACCCACCCTTACCGAGGTTCATTTATATTATGCATCATCTCAATATAATTTGAGCACAGGTAGTTTGCTATGAAGTGGCTACGAGAGGTAAAATAAATATTTCTCATATACCAGGAGAGCTTACTTTCAAGACGTCAGGAAAATTGTGCTTTAACAAATTAAGTGAATAATGTGAATGACCAAATTTTCTTCTGGACTCTCTACCCTTTGATCTGTTTAGCTTTGTGTGAACATCGATGTACCCGATGATGTAGCACTTAGGGTCACGGAGATGCACAGACCTCTGCACCACATACAATATAATTGCTACATTACCTTGGAGAATATAAGATGGTCGTCCAGCCCCCTGCAGACAGTCAGGCGAGCACACACAGAGAACATCCTGTCTTGTGGGGTGTCTGGGAAACGAATTCAAACTAATATAAATCTGTCAGAATAGACGATGGATAATTTCGTGCGAATTGATGCATGTATATATTTCATTACGTCCGGTAAACAAGCCCAATGTGCCATCTTTTCATCGCATTATGTGCATTTTTGAAAACATGAGCATTATTGTACAATACATATAAACTCATATCGAACATGTACTTATGATTATTTAGATGCAATATCCTAATACCAGGTTACACTCTTGGTGAGCTGATACGAGATGAGCAAAATTTGTTTCTGGAATACACATTTCAGGTATCTCTGTGAATTTGGAAAATAACACGTATATGTCATTTTTATGCAAAAGCAGATATAAACTGAAAAAGTGTAATTGGCAATTGTAATTTGTTATGACAAATATAAATTAAACATTAATACCATTGATGTTGGATGTTATGATTCCTGTTTGTAATTTTGGCAGCGATCGTGTCGTCTCTATGGTGATGTATTCATCCTGACGTAAACCTTGCCACACCTCGGACAGGCCCTTCAGGATGCTTTCCTCATTAATCTGGACAGTTTCCTTTTGAAAGCTGCCGGAGATTCTTTTCCCAATGATAAACTGTCGAATAAATTTTGTTTTAACTAACTACAGTACAAAGCAAAATAGAGCCACGGGCTCTGTAGCTCATCAGGAGTTCATCGATTTATTATGTAAGGTTGAATATCTAAGTTATCTCAAGTAATATAGTAACAAGTAGCAAGCAAAAACTATGTTTTTAAATCGTGACCCATGTGATCCACATGTGGAGTAACAGGGTCACCAATCCTACAACTAAGAATCACATTTGACCAAAGAGTCGTTACACAAGATTTCACCTTTCTGGAGCTTTACATATTTGAGATAAAGATGAAAATAGGTTTTTGGGTCGTGACCCGTGACCTAGATTGGGGTTACAGGGTCACACAATCTACAATTTAGAATCCCCATTGGCCAAGGAGTCTGCACACAACTTTTCAGCTCTCTAGACCTTTTGGAACTGGAGAAGAACATGAAAATAGGTTTTTAAGGAAATGACCCCTGTGACCCCATTTGGGGTCTCGATGTCACGAAGTCTGCAATTTAGAATCCCCAATGGCCAAATAGTCTGCACATAACTTTTCAGCTGTCTTGACCTTTTGAAACTGGAGAAGTAGATGAAAATAGGTTTTTAAGGATGTGACCCCATATTGGGTCATGGGGTCATGGGGTCATGGGGTCACGAAATCTACAATTTAGAAACCCCATTACCAACGGAGTCTGCACATAACTTTTCAGCTCTCTAGACCTTTTGGAACTGGAGAAGAATATGAAAATAGGTTTTTAAGGAAATGACCCCTGTGACCCCATTTGGGGTCATGGGGTCATGAAATCCCTTTAGATACCCTTTAGAATCCCCATTGGCCAAGGAGTCTGCACACAACTTTTCAGCTCTCTAGACCTTATGGAACTGGAGAGGAAGATGGAAATAGGTTTTTAAGGAAAAGCTAAAAAACTAATTATTTGAAAGTTTAATGAGTTGAACTTTTCAAAAGTAGCATTCCATTAAAAAATGTATTTATAATCTTCTTGAAATGTTCTTTATGATAAGTTTGTACGTATTCACAGGGTCATTACCTTCCTTTCAGTCGTCATAGGAACTGTAGACAGCAATTCACTGATGTCACGTTCGAATGAATCTTCTTTGTCCTCCCTCTGAGGTCTCTCAACAAGCCTGAGCTCCGTCACTCTCTCCAGATCATGTTTGAATCCTGGAGAAAGGTCTCCATGCAGTACAATACACGGAGGGAGGGAAACCTTCATCTTGGAGATTTCCATTCGCCACAGTAGACGATCCTCAAGCCTTGACGCCACGGAGTTGCTTCCATTCATAGCACAATCAAGTCCAGAAGGGTCAAAGCTTTCAGGCATCTCGTTGATGAGATATGTGACCCTTCTCGGAGGTTCGAAGACATCAAGGTATGAGCTGCCACCTCTCTCAAACGTCAGAGCTTTCTTCACAAGAAGGATTTGTTGGGGTTTCTCTTCCAATGCTTCCCTCTGGAGCCAGTCTGGAGAGAGGACGACCATTACGTCTCCAGGACAGATGTCTCCTCCCTCCAGGAGAAGGTCCAGATGACGGCTAGAGGTACCCAACACACATATGCAGATTCTCTGTGAATTCAATTTTCGTGGCTCTCTGCACCGGTCCAGAGTTGGGGTTAGACGCTTGAAGGCTTGGAGGGCTGTCAGTCGACTCATAAGGGAATCCATTGCTTTGTTTCTTGATTGGAATGTAACTGAAATTGTGAGACAAATGTTCATAGTACCTGTATTTCCAATCCCTGGATGACGACACTACGAATCAAACCTCCCTTTACCACCCCTGGGTAGGGTAAGTGTAGTTACCCACTCCGAAATGGGCGGATTGTCAAAACATGGTTGATCGTAAGTTTAAAAGAAAATCCATTTCACATCTATACTAGGGTAATTTCCTGCATATAATTAATGCAAATGCCTTATGCAAATGCCACGTTAACCTTAGTAGACTGTGTAAATACATCACATTCTCTGTTTGAAAAACTTGAGCGGAAGAAGGGTTACTTGATAAATATTTTCTGATACGAGACGGGTAACTCAAATATTAGAGAAGGTTTAGATGATCAATATACACTTACGCGTCTAACAGTACCTTATGTTGTACAGTATGTTCTGCATTTAGCAGTGACGCAGAATAATATAGGTGAGGTGAGGTGAGTTTGGGTTTAACGCCGCTTCCAAGAGTATTTCACTTAAATCGCGGCTGCTTGTATTATGGCAGGGAGAAAGCCTGCAGTGCAATGTGGCTATGTTTTGCGGTGAAACCTGCGAGCATCGACTGGAACTAGCGAACCATGGGCGGTATTACGCTGAAATTCAGTGTAGCATTACACCAAAACCTTAATGCGTGTAGAACAGTTCTCTACTGCAGACAGAGTTGCCGTGCCCCTGGCGCAGAATAATATAAACATTGTTGACTAAAACAAGTACACTTAATAAACACCAGAGCCAGATTAATAACAACTTCCCTCACAAGCCATAACTCGCGCATTTCTCCATCACTGGCTAATTTAAGAGTTTAGGGCACTCAGGATTTTATCTTGATGCAATTCACATAAATGTTTCGTGAGGCACTCGCCATTTTCACTGTGACAGGGGGCGGGATAGCGCGTTTGGCTTCGGATCAAGAGGTCCGGGTTTGGAATCCTGCCAGGGGCACGGCATCTTTGTCTGCAGTAGAGAACTGTTCTACGCACAGTCGGGTTTTGGTGCAATGCTACACTGAATTTCAGGGTAGTACCACCCCTGGTTCGCTAGGTCCAGCCGTAGCTCGCAGGTTTCACCGCAATGCATAGCCACATGACGTTGCGGGCTTTCTCCCTGCCGTAATACTAGCAGCCGCGATATAAGTGAAATACTCTTGAAAGTATATATTTATATATATATATATATTATACCTTATTGAAGTTCTTCCCAATAACGTTTTTTTCTAAATTTAGTACAATTTACATAACTCCAAACAAATTGTGAATCCTTACTCTCGACTTAAGAAGTCAATACAACCAATCGTTTCGTCAGCAATATGTACATATAATTATTTATCAAATAATGTCCGCAAATCAGAAAATATCTCCGTATAAATATAATATATAATATATAAAAACACTTTATTGTCCTCATTACAATGCAAATTCGGAAATTCATTATGTATCATTGGTACCAGGCAGCCACAGTGCAGCGACAGTTCATGTGTTGTTCTATCCTTATAATGCTGAGTGCCAAGCAAGGAAGCAACAACTCCCATTTTGCTGGGAGCACATTAAACTTTGATTTAAACAAGTTGGTGAATGTGTGACATTTAAGTTGAAAACGCTTACCCTTTTCCTTTGAATGTTCAGTGTACAATAAATAACCACAGAGAATGATCATTTCAGCATATAGGACTATTCTATTCCAACCGTGTGTGAGCACTGTTCTTGAGCTTGGTGAGCTATGAGTGAACTCTACACATTGATTTTGTCGCGATAATTGTGTGAATTTTTTTTACTATATTTATTTAATATACAAATGGATTCCAGATAAATACTCAACAGCCACCATGACCAAAGCACATGTTAGAATAGAATTCTTATATCTTGTCACTGGTGGTTGCATACTGCTCAATGCTGGATTTCAGTATACAAAGAAGAGGTGAGGTCAGTTGGGGTTTAAGATTATTTCATGGGTGGTACTACGCTGAAATTCAGTGTAGCATTGCACCAAAACAGTTCTCTACTACAGACAAAGTTGCCATGCCCCTGGCGGGATTCGAACCACGGACCTCTTTATCCGAAGCCGAACGCGCTAACCACTGCGCTATCCAAAGAAGAATAGTTACAATGAAACAATCATCTGGTAGTGTTTCCCCTCGGCATATTTTGGACATGCGCCCTGCCCCTTTTCTTACCCGCCCTGCCCTTTTTACTGACTGTCCTGCCTGTTCTTTTAACCAAAACATTCGCCTTTTCAATAAGTTGAAGGTACATTTCGCGTACTGTACGAAGTTGTCATTATATGTTTACATAAAAGAGGATTTGCATGGGTGTATCATCATTGAAATACAAAATAGAAAGGAATATAAAGAAAAGAAGAAAGTGTCTGAAGGCGAATACTGTTGAATAATCGCATTATAATAATTATTGAATTGCGTTTAAGTTCTTGATTATTCATTAGGTGAAATAAATCTTACGTTTTATGACAGTTGGTCCTAACATTCAAATCGCGAATGCATAGAGTGAATGTTTAAGCATTAATTGCCAATCGCAAGTCTTTCATTATAATAGTATAAAGAATATCTATTTACCGATTTCAGTTAAAAGTTTAGTCAAGTTATGTAAGCTGAAACAATGCCTGCTTGAACTTGGTAAATTCAAAAGTGTATTGCAATTGAGTACATGCCCTTTTTTGGTGATAAAGTGCCCTTTTCTTAATGCAGTTGCCCTGCCCTTTTTCAACCTTTGGGGAAACACTAACTGGCGTTACAAACCTCGAGTGACGTCACACCACTATACTGCCTTTAACATCATACTCAATAATTCCTATGTGGATGTATTATCTCGGGGATTATCACAAAATCCCCGGGATTCTGACGTGATTTCCCTCTACCCAGGGCAATTATTCTAATAATGCCACTCTTCAAATATCTGTATTTAATACTGAGATGATAAGTTTAAAGGGGCAATAGCACGTTTTTTCTGTGACGTAAGTCGATGAAATGGATTTGAAAAATAATGTCACAAATAGTGAAACACCTTTCCCTCTTCGGGAAATCAAGTTAAAACATGAGTGTACATGGTTCCGTAAAGCCATGGGAATCGTTTTTGTCATTCATAATAATAAAATGTGAGTGTAGTGTTCATGTATATAACCTCTGATTTTATCATCTCTCCCATATGCTTGATAACGGTATAAGGATCTATACCGAAACGTCGCTATTGTTAATAAAGAAGTTGATCATCCATAAATATTTGTCTTCTTCATCACACCAACTTCTAGAATGCCTCTCAAACAGTTTAATAAAATGTGTTCACAATAAAATGGCCGCCATGCAATTTTTGCTTTACAAGCGACATGGTTATTACCTCTACGGATAATTGGTTTGTATAATAGGATGTTTTACCCTCTAAAGTAATTATAAATGACATAAACTACCATAATAAATGGAAAATTAAAAAAAACTAAAATTTTCATGAAAGATGAAAGTTAGTGTATGTTCTGTCTAACTCTATTGGAAAACAACTGTTAATTCAAACATCAATCTCAAAATGTTTTTTTTGCAATAAGCGCAATATTGGACACAACTTGGTTTGTTATACCCCGCCGCGCGTTTAGCGCGAAGCGGGGGATGTAGTATTCGGTTCCGTCCGTCCGTCCGTACGTACGAAATGGAATAACTCAAAAACTATTGTACTCTTTTCATATTTTGCATATGGGTTCATAATAGGAAGAGTAATGTTCCTACAGAGGTTTGTGACCTTGACCTTCATATCAAGGTCACAACAAGACTGTCATTTTACCCTTGTCAGCGGGATATCTGAATAACCATTCGCTTACATTATTTTCAAGGTCACAGTGGAGCTTTGACTTTTTCGACATGTTTGACAGTCGATGTTGCTGATCTCGACATTATTTTTAAATTTTGAAGTATCAATTTGCGGCGGGGGATCATGTCACCTTAGTGACAACTTCTTGTTATAATAGTGTCGTATCATTCATACCGCTATGCTATGTTTTGAACTCTAAACAAGCGTTTGCCACTAACATGGCAATGTCCCCCGCCGGGAACAGTGAGTTAGTAAGACATATCATTCGAGCTACCTTGTATATTGCATTACTGGTAAAATGTGACATGATGATCAGCAAATTTTAAGACTTTGGGTGCTTGGGTTCATGATATATCGTGTTAATATGAGTTTAAAAAGTGGTCAAAGTGTAGATCAACTGGTGTCTGTGTCTTTCCCCAATGTAGGCTGACAACTAATTCGAAGACTTTGGATGCAACGTTTCATAAGATATCGCGTAAACAAGAGTTCAAAAAGTGGCCAAAGTGTCGTGGTGACCTTGATAATAAGGGCAAGGTCACTAAAATTGACTGGTGTCTGCGTCTTCCTACAATGTAGGCAGACATCAAATTTGAAGACTTTGGATGCAACACTTCATAAGATATCGCGTTAACAAGAAATGTGACGGACGTACGTACGGACGCCGCTGAATACATAGTCCCCCGTTCCGCGTTGCGGCGGGGGACGATAAACTCTTTATCATAACAGCCTATAGATATACCAAGTAACCGCTTTAATAGACACACCAGTGATTTTTGAGGTGCAGTGAACCATTTTTAAGCTAGCTGAGAATGAGCCTTATGTGGGTAGATAGATGGTGTTTGTATATTTAGACTATCCTTACAAATGTACACACATAGGTTATATTCATATGTTAAACAACAATACCACATGCAGAGAGACGCGACTGTTGGCAAGTTTCGCCGGGGTATCCCTGTCAGCCATCACCTATTTTAAGATGGGTGGGTAAACTAGCTGAGAAGAAAACTACCAATCGGAACCTCCGAATTCATAACACACTTTCCAGGTCAGTTTCATCGAAAGTGAATTAAATCACACTTGTGACGTCATCCTATTGTTCTGTCACTCCATTATTTTTCAGTAATGGAGAGTTACACATCACATCATATTTTTTAAGTATAAATTTAATTTCTTTTACTTTTTAAAGCAATTTTGATAAACTAGCAATACTTTGAGTGTAATTTAAGTAGGGTAATGTCCTCGTAACTCTCCATTCCTTAAAAATAATGGGCCTCGGCCCCTCCGGGGCCTCGGCTCCATTATTTTTAAGGAATGGAGAGTTACGAGGACATTACCCTCTACGTAACCGCCAACACACTATAGAAGAATGGAGCGATGCCGTGTTCGCGAGATTACCTCCCTACAGAAGCGCAGTGGCAACAATTAGATTAGAGACGGGAAGATATGGACAACTACCAATTGAAGAACAATTCTGTTTTAACTTCCATGTTTGTTTGTTTTATCTTGTCCAATCCTGATATGTATTTTATTTGTGTCAAGATTTTACTTTACTTGATAATCGTTATATATATATATATATATATATATATATATATATATATATAAGCAAGAGTTTGAAAAGTGGTCAAAGTGTCGCAGTTTCACCGGAAATCAAGTATATATATAGGAAAGAGTAAACATCAGATGGTTTTGACTGGATCAATCTTCTTTAATACAATACGATGAGCTCATTTCGACCAGTATATCGGTCTTTTCAATTATCTTGATACTTGAAAAGACCGATATACTGGTCGAAATGAGCTCATTGTAGTGTATAAAAGAAGATGAGCTCATCGTATTGTATTAAAGAAGATTGATCCAGTCAAAACCATCTGATGTTTACTCTTTTCTATATATAACCTTACTTCACGTGAGAAGCAACTCATCTCTCTCTATATATATATATATATATATATATATATATATATATAATGTCTGTCTGTTATTTTAAGGTAAAAGCTGTAAAGAGAAATGTAAAATTGGTATTTATTTTCTTCGTTGATTCAAGGGATACATATAAACATGAAACATACGACGTTCTTTCAAGGGGACATTGCTTTTGATGATTTTTACATTCATATGAAAATGTGTGTATGGCTTCGTAGTTCCATCGTGTAAGTACAAATGATATATTATAATAGCTGTTTGTCCATTTCATCGCCTTTGAACAAAATAAAATTAAAAGTTACCCTTCTCCGTGTTTCATTCTCATAACCTTTCTCCCGCATGCAGGTATCAAACACACTCACTAAAGCTTAATCTGACTAGAGATTTCGTGACGAATGCCCAAGCAAAATCAGTGGACCGAAACCTGTTCGACACTCATAATAAATGCAGGTTCGCTGCAACTTATCGGTGAATAAAAGAACTTTACATTAAAATGCTCTCCATTATACCCTGATCCTACTAATACAAATCTAGGATCGTCAAACATGGGTACCGTTGTTACGGTTTACTGAAACCAAACGAGTTGACAACAAATGAAATGCAGCTATCAAGATACATACATTTTATTTTCAATTATGAAACAACATTTCCTTTGACCATCATTTCAATATTTATTTAAAAGCATGAAAAATATATTCATTAATATTATTTAAGATATTCAAAATTCCAAAAAAGAGCCACTGGCTCTGTAGCTCATCAGGTATTGCATCATTGATTATCTCCAAGGACAATATTGACATAGCAAATAATAAGACATTACGCTGCCAAATGAACAATTTTGTATCCCCTATGTGTAAGATACACCCCAACATATTTTCAGCTTTGGGGGGTGTAACGGTTCAAGAGGAAAAATGTCGAAAATGTGAAAAGTTTACGAACGAGACGCCCGATGAGACAGACGCTCATGACATAAGCAAATCTGGTCTTTCAGGCCTGATAAGAAAGATACATCTGTGGGAAGTAATTATCTGAATCATTATTCACTTCTATGATCTATACAGAGTTTCCTATCTTTTCAATAATGTACGTAACTTCATGTAAAATATTTCTTGAAACCAAGTTGGTACGTAAGGCAAAGAGGACTCAACAAATTAGTAGAAATCTTCCCAACACACACTTGCTTACAGCAAACGAACAGTGGGTGGCTGAATACTTGATGTTTTGAACTTAACAATCAATTGCTAATAATACACATTCTTTACATTTCACATGAAAATGTACTCAAAACTTATGAACTTAATCCAGTATGTCATATACGTGACATATACAGCCAAAGCAATTCCATTATATTTTACTAATATTGATAATACAGTAGTCCAATAAATAAACATACCCTGTATCTAGGAACTTTCTAGTACGTATCTAGAGAGTTTCTAGAGAGTTTCTATAAATATCTAGAACTTTTGAGTTTTTACTTTTTGCGAGATATTCACACAATGTTTAGATATTCTGAAACTGCATATTTACTTTGGCATATTTTGAAATTGTCAACAATATAACTCAACTAGAACAGCAGAAAATTGATGTTTAGTTTCGTGGTCTCCTGGTTATAACGCGCCTCGCTGAACTGCTCAATAAACAGTCTAATTACAACAGTCGCTGTTTAGCCTCTCGCTGTACTGCGCCATGACGGGTTTGTTGTAGCTTGTGAGTAAATTAATAAAGGATAGTCATCGACTATAAAATGAAATATGTGGATTTGTTCAGAGATTTAATTGAAACAATGTATAAGCTTCCAAATAAGATCTCATTAATATCGTATTATCGGCTCAAAATTATCATATACAACTTTCAATCAAACTGTGAGAAAACAACTGATTATAGTATTTGTGTAAAGTATGTGGAGTAACTATGCCACTTTTCCTATCTTAATAAATGATATACAAGGTCTTTTATTAAACGGACATCACTATGCTCCTAATTTGAAATGAAATGTCCTGTTATTAGTATTGATATTGAGCTGTTTCTCCTATGTGTTTAGTTTTACCATTGTTGCCTTTCTCCCAATGGCGATTGTTTTAGAAGATGTGTACACTGATAAAATGGTATCTTCATTACATCTTATCAATGCTTTCAACAGCGGAGAAGGGGAAACGACTTTATCATGTCGCGCATACCGTACGACAAGAGAGACAATGAAGGAAGGCATAACACACATATGCAATCACGCCAATCAGGGCGACTGTACATTAATTCATTCATTGATATGGCGGTAAAACATGTTATTACTTTCCCTTTGTTTATTACGAAAGACCAGTTCACCGACACCAACTGATGAAGAGGCCATCTTCATGCATCAAAAAGTCGGCCATCCTGTCGTTAATATAAAACTCCAAAAACATAGAAAGCTTAAACTTAAACCCATTCCCTCCTCTTATCTCTAAATTACCGTCACTCATTCCAAATATCAATATTTCTACCCACTCACTATTCGGCACGGCAACATTTACAAGTTATATGAAGCTACAAACTCGTGCACTGTATATTGCGTCTAGTCGGCGACATGGCAGGCGTAAAATATAAAATAGACAATCACAAATTTCAATCTTAGCATAGACGAGATTCAAAAATGAGATACTCAAATAAGAATATTAACAACCTGTTGAAAATGCGTCTCGTTCTCAACACTGGAAACTTACAATGTTAGCATATATACTGTTTATATGTCATTTTCGGTGACATAACCGGTATATACCTCGAAAAAGTTTGGCGATAAACAAAGGACTAACGCTTACATAAAATTAATTACAGCAACTGAAGGATACACGAAATCATGCCGGAACTATTTACCCGAGGATTTCCCAGTATCGTGAATCTGGCCATACCGCATACTTGACAGTTGTCACTTCGCACCAGGTTTCACTTGATAATAAATCACCACATTCCTACAAATAAAAATAATTCCGCGACTGTTTCAAGGCCCCCCGAACGATCATGTACATTTATGGTGTACGCCTGTTCGAAGACTTACATCCGTCAATGTCTATGCCAAAGTCTAACATTGTTGGGCCAGCAAATGGTACACACTGTCATGGGAACCTTAAATAAATGGAAATTTACATTCAATGCAACCAAAGTTACGTGACGACCATGCCCATCTTGCACTTTAATCTGCCCATTTAATCAATGCGCGAATTAGGTTGACTTGATGACAACTACTGTTTTCTGTTGTATTTAAAATGAAACTAAATATTCTTCCTTCCATTATTATGATATTGATTATATTATATTATATGATTTTGTCTTATATTCCTTGTTTTATTGAGGACTATTTTATGCATGCGCTTGTATCCGGAAGAGATCCGCCAGTGAGTGACTAGTATCTAGGTCAGTAAGTTATCGTTGCACGGAGTAATTTACACGTTTGAATAACCGGCTGCGCAAGCTGGACCGGTTATTCAAGTCTAAATTTTACGTTTCAACCAGGTTATAATCGTGTGGACCAACACATTATGACATTCATTTCTTAATTAAATGCAAGCTGATCAAGGGATAGGATGTGTGTTTAAGAGGACATTCTGTGTTTATCAATGAATATACATCACTTGATTACATAACATTCACACCCGTGCGGATTATATTCACATTGCAGGTGTTACATAAACTGTCTTGCTAAAATTAATCACCAGAAGAATAATTGAATGAATGAAAATATGTAACCCGAAATACAGATTACGATCACTGACTATATATTTGACATTGTATATTAAAATGTTTTACTTAACATGGCATAGTTCGTCCCCAATACGTGAAATACGTTTATTTTTAAACGTAAACATTGTGTATATTTATATTTATGCATACATGTCCAAACCATATAAGCTCCGTCAGTAATATCTTTCTTTATGTTGTATCAATAGAGGGTATAAAATGGGCGTACTCACTAATGTTTATGTAAATGTATTTAGTGTTTACTGTTTGAAATGTGATTAGTGAGTGAGTTATTGTGTAACGCCGCTCCGGCAGTATTGCAGCCATTAGCGGAGAGATATTTAATTTATTTGCCTAGTTTAAAAAAGAAAATTGCAATTGAAAAACAGAACACGGCACGAAAGCCGCAAAAACATCAGCATATTATCACAAGTTGAATAAAAGCTGATAATGAAAAGTTAAAATTTACAATTTGTCAATAAGGTGTATAGCCTTTAAAAAATCTAAAACACGATGCTCACCGAAATGAGTAAAATTTGACTGATTGAAATAGATGGATAAAAAGTTTCCCTGATATGTGCACTGTCCCAACACTCACATAGAATGTGTTTGATTGTGAGAGGACACTGACAGAGTATACATACCGGGGGACCCTCCCCCTTTAAAAGATATGAGTGTGTAAGGTGAGAGTGTCCAATACGACATCGTCGTAGGACACAAGCTTCCTGCCGGGTAAAAGAGGATAGAGATTTGTAACCTAAATGAGGTTGAATAGTGTGAAGTTTGTTATGATGCTGTTGGTCCCATTGGGACTTCCAACGTTGTTTAAGGTAAGATTTAATAGCAGGTTTAGAATCCGTATATGGAACTTGAGTAGGAGAAATATGTTTGAGGTTTAATGCTGATTTAGCTACCGAGTCAGCTGTGTTATTACCTCTTATACCCATATGGCTTGGAAGCCAGCAGAAGATGATGTCGCATTGGAGACAGGAATAATGAAGTATTAAAATATCTCTGATAATTTGGTGATCACTCTTACAGCTTGTAGGCACGACACTGAATCAGAAAAAATATTGTAATTATCGGGAGTAGAGTGGCCTTAAGGATGGCCTTAGCTTCTGCAGTAAAGATGCTGCTGCCATCATGCAGCCTTGAAGCATATGTTGTTGAAGGGGTCACAGTTGCTGCTGCAGCTGTGGGTCAATCCTTAAAACCGTCAGTGTAAATTCGTTTATAATCTGCGAAAAAATCACGTTCAAATAATGCCTGTTGAAATTGGTCTGTATTTGCTTTTTTTAAGCATTTAGCTTTTAGGTTTTTTAAGATAATATAATCTTCTCCAATGTCAGATTTGTAATTAAATGGTCGTTTTTCCTGTACCTTTTGGTACTTTTGGAAAGCAGGGACATAATTTGCAGATGAAGAATTTTTAGAGATTGTTTCAGCCAAGTTATTGGCAATGTCAGATTTTGAGGTGAGAAGGTCATCGTTGACCTTAAGATGCTTTATTGTAGATTTTGAACCTTTGCCTTTAATTCTACTAATCATATTCCAGACTTTGCGGAGAGGTGTTCTGGAATTGATCTTATGAGACATAGCCTCTCCAAAATTTGCGTTTTTGTTGGTTGACTGTGCGTCAAGCTTTAGCTCGAGCCTTGCGACAGTTAATTCTTGTAGGTCGTTTACTGACCTTGCGTTCAGCTTTTGTAAGTGCCTTAATGGCAGTATGGCAGGTTTCATTAAACCATGGCTTGTGAATACGTGGATTTGCTGAAGATGTAGGGATAGTTTCAGTTGCTATATCAATGAGACCTTTCAAAAGGCCTCAACTGGATAGTTGCATTGATTATTTTATCATATATAATATGTTCACGGCATAGGGTAGAAAACGTACCCCAATCAGCCTTGGAAAATTTCCAACGAGGGTTGTGCTCCTCGGGAATAGGTGATGAGGGTTCTAATACAATGGGGAAGTGGTCACTTCGAACTGTATCCTCATGTACTGACCATGACAAATCTTGTAAAAGGGATGTATCAGTTCCAGATTAATCTATAGCTGTATATGATCCTGTAGTAGGATGTGGATATGTGTCTGTGCCATCATTAAATATACATAAGTCATTTTGATTGAGGAAACTCTCGAGTCTTTTACCGCTAGTATCTAGGGTATAACTACCCTAGAGGGGATTGTGACAGTTGAAGTCACCCATGATAATAACAGGTTTATGTAATTGGGTAACACGATGATCAAGATCTTTTATAGTAAGATCTTGAGATGTTGGAATATATAAAAAACAAAGAGTTAAAGTTTTAAATAACGATAAGCTGACAGCAACAGCTTGTAATTGTATTTTTAATTGAATTTCTCTGTGGATAATTCCATCACATACTAAAATGTATGCGCCCCCCTTTGCCCTATCAGCTGAAGGGGAGAAAGAATTATAAAAAGTGAATGGTCTCATTGCAATTTTATCAGATTCTTTAAAATGAGTTTCTTGAAGGCAAATAGCTTGGGGATTGTACTTTTGGGCTAGTAAGCCAAATTTGTTAAAATTGACCCTATAGCCTCGACAATTCCACTGGAGAATCGCCATAGATGCGAGAATAAAATATAATATTAATAGCCTCATGGTCGATGTTTTACCGGGAAAAACCGACGGTCCGAGGACTGAACCCTGTGCCCCTTTTTCGGCAAGTTGATAAAAAAACGCTGTGTCTGATGCGTCCATAAGGATGTCATCAGACTCAAGGTCAAGAGATCCTTGTTGTTTACCTGGACCACACTCCTTAGGCCTTTTGGAGTGCGGTTTGCTGTTTTGGATTTGGAATTTTTGGCAGAATGTTTTGAGGTTGATGGATTTAAATTTTTGTTTGCAGTTGGAGGTATTTCAGATCCTGTCGGCTTGACAGGCTCTTTAAGGGACAGAAGAGGGAATGTCATGGTACCTATTGTGGAAGAAGTTGAATTGCGGAGTTTGTATTGAGTTGGTGGATCACTCATCCACTGAATGTCTGTCTGAGTTGATACAGAGCATTTAGTGGCATTTGATGATGATACTAAGGTTGAGTACGAGGGTTTAGGACCCTCAAGAACCATGCGTTTTGCTTCGGGGAAAGAGATATTCTGCGTGAATTTAAGTTTTAGTATTTTTTACTCTTGTTGCCACTGTGGGCACTCCTTGGAGGAAGCCAGGTGTTCACCAGCACAGTTGGCGCATTTCGGCAACTCCTTGCACTTGTCTGGATGACTTTTATGTCGAGTTTGCCACACTGTGGACAAACACGCTTTGCAAGAGTTTCTTCCATGGCCAAACTTCTGGCACTGGTAGCAACGGAGGGGGTTAGGGATAAATAGTTCCGTGGGGAGTTTGTTATACCCTGCATAAACTGTTTGTGTAGCTTTTGAAAATGTTAAGAGATAGGTGCGGGTCTTGATGATGTTATTCTCCTTCTTGATAGTGAACTGCTTGACAGCAGTCACTGCCTTGCTCTTGAGGTTGTCAAGAAGCTCCTGTTCTGATGAATCATCGAGACAGCGATCCTTGTCCCGGATGATGGCTTTGCTGCTGTTTAGCGATGTTTGAGGAGTAACCTTAACAGCTTTGTCAATAATAACCTGCACGGTTAGTAGAGATGATGCTTGTTGTTTTTATTTTCCTCCCACAAGAAGGTACCCATTCCTAATCTTCTTTACATCCTTTACATCACCGGCTAGACCTTGAATGGTCTTGGTGGTGGCGAAAGGATTCAGACGGAGAGGTTTATCATCAGTGGATGATATGACCAGAAATCGAGGAAAGGTGCTTGAATTTGAATATGAAGTTGAAGTTGAAGGTTTTGAGTTGGAAGATTTTGAAAGTTTAGAGTTAAGAAGAGGGACAATCATCCGTTGACACGGGCCACGGCTATCTTAGAAGCCGAGTTAAGTTGATGAATATGTGCAAGAGAGCACTAAGAAAGAGTGCAGAGAGTAGGGATAGTACATCAAGAAGGAAACACTGAGGAAAGGTGGTGAAGGTATGCAAGAGAGCACCAAGAAAGTTAAGAAAATAATTGTAAAGAGAGGTAGCAGCGTAAGAAGAAGGATAGCAAAGATGTGCGCAACCAAGTGCTTGACATGACCAGCCCGGACCAATCTGGCCACCTGTCTAGATGAAGTCGGGGCCGAAGCAGTGTATTGGTCAGTGGTAGCATTGTGCTACACACAACCCTCAACCACCAGGCATCCTTCCTCCACCCGTACAGGTCGCAGTCCACGACAGAACAGACTGCCCCCTTTTAGTCGCCTCTTACGACCAGCAGGCGGAACTGAGGGCCTATTCTAACCCGGGCAACCCACGGGGGTTTACAATGTGAGACACTGATTACCTGTGTTGATGTTGGAATTCTCATAGATATAAAGAACTGTTTCTTGGGCAACCAACGGGGGTTTACAATGTGAGACACTGATTAGCTGTGTTGATGTTGGAATTCTCATCGATATAACGAACTGATTCTTGGAATATTAATGTTATCAGTTAATTATTTTCGACAAGTATGCTAAATTTGCAATATTAAGAGTCGTTTTATTTTTGCCAATGAAAATAATGGAGGGATTCAATCAGTTGGTGTTTCCAAAACGTCAAAATTGCAACATAAAGAAGTTTATCTTCCTCTGACCCGATTCATTAGATGTTGCTTGTCACAAATTGACAATTGTATTAAACAATCCGAAAAGGCACACTTACATCATGTATTATGGAAGGCGATTAAAAGAAGGAACTGCATGTTTGCAAAAGGGGATTCTGTCAGCCATTTAATTAATATATTTAGCACAGAAGTTGTATCTGTTCAATAAGCTGACATCTTGCTTATCTCGTGTATCGCCGATGATGGGTATAAACGGTTGAGTTTGAACTTAAAGCGTTAATTCTAAATGTCCATCAATCATCTACTAGTAATTAGAACGATTTTAAGAGAGGGTTCATTGAACCCGGTTTGTATTGTATGAGATTATATTCTGTGACCATTCCTCTCCCGCATCAGAAGTTTGAACACATTAACCTTGTAGAAAGGTGTGGTTTTAAAAACGGGAATGCTTTGTTAATTTAAGCACATTTCGGACAACATGCAGTTGATCTGACATGCTCTGCATAAGAAACAATATCATCACATATCGAGTATGTGATTTTATTCAATGAATGTTTTAACATGTTGCAATCGAGATTTAGAATTAAAATCTAATAAGGACAAGGATAATAATAAAAACAATTAAAAATACCTTGGATTGTTTGGAATGAATGCAGGGAATCTGTGATCTTCAGTGACAACATCCAATGTAAAGTTGTATGTTAAGATCGGTGTCAGTAACCAACGTGTTATGCAGGTCTTACACAATATCCCTTAAAATAACTGACACGAATCCATAGTTTTGAAAAATATGTCGCTGTAAATGATATCACATCGAGCGAGTGCGGTGGAGCAAATACACCAGAGAAACTTTTAACTGTACCTCCTGCAATAAACCTGTATGGGTATACAGTGTTTATTAGATTTTATTAGAAGCAATGAATATTTATGTTTTGCGCAATCTGTCACTGCCACGTATGATATAGCACGCATGAGTCATGATGTCCTTCTCATTTTCGATGTTGAAGGGGCAGCAGCACGTTTTTTGCAAATTTTATTTTTTTCAAATTTCCCATTTATAATGATTGTTTATGTCAACCGTAGTGACAATGACAGTGTTGTGTAAAAAGCAAAAATTGCATGGCGGCCTTTTTATTGTGAATATATTTTATTATTTCGATTCCCACTCATTTTAACTTGTTTTTCCGAAGAGAGATATGTGTTTTACTATTGGTGACCTACTTATTTCAGCGATAAAACGTGCAACTGCCCCCTTTAATAAATAATGAATATCAAATGAGATCGTGAATTATAACATAGTGACAGCAAGCAGACATCAGACGCTTCACCGTTTATTTCGAGTGTTGGGGCGATTTGCACCACATTTCGACTGTGGAGAAACTGGGTCAAGCCCATGAGATACTGGGAAAGCATGTCAAATAGTTTTCGCCTGATATACTGAGACAGCGGCTAAAGCTGCTTTTAGAAGATATCTTCATCCTGTTTCATCAGTTTTGGTGTAACTTTACGATATCTTTACACTGGTGAATAATTAGTCGGGACTGCTTTCAGTTTTTGCGCAGTTTCCGTCGCCGCCACCGTGTTTTGTATTGGCTATAACTTTTTCCCTAGAAGGTTTTGAGAACTCATATACATAACTTCTTATTTATACCCCTGAGGAATTTGTTTGACATGTTCACATTCAAGGTCAACGGTCAATGTCACGAGTTTTGAAATCGCTAAAAAAATCATTGTAAACACGATAACTTCATAAATATTTGTGCTATCAGGCTCTTATTTGGTGTATATCAACTATGGAGAAAGGCGAATAATTGAAAAGGTTTTCGCTAAAATCCGTCAAAGGTCAAGGTCACAGCGAGGACACAACTTAAGCATGCTTTTGCGAAATGTGTTATTTCAACTATTAACAATTTAAATCATTACATGATTGTTGTACACAATGAAAATTGATCACTGATTGTGTGACCTTTAATTTTAAAGGTCAAGGTCACGAAATATGGTCAAGGTCACCAGCTGGATAGCGCAGTGGTTAGCGCGTTCGGCTTCAGATCAAGAGGTCCGGGGTTCGAATCCCGCCATAACTCCACGCAGTAAGGTTTGGGTGCAATGCTACACTGCGTAGCACCACCCATGGTTCGCTAGTTCCAGCCGCTGCTCGCAGGTTTCACCAAAATGCATAGCCAAATGGTGTTGCGGGCTTTCTCCCTGCTATAATACGAGCAGCCGTGATATAAGTGAAATACTCTTGAAAGCATCGTTAAACCCCAACTCACTCACTCTATCAGTTCAGTGGCAATGTAGATATTGTCGGCCATTAATGACCTTGACATTCATTTGACCCGCAGTGTTCCATATCCAGGTTACAGGGCCTCTAGCGAGAACGAAAACCCTGTAACCTGGATATGGAACGCTACGGGTCAACTGAATGTCAAGGTGTGTTCAATAGTGACAAGTTGTCTCGGAAAATATTACACTTAGAGGAATGAAATTTTGGTTGTGAGTTCTCATGACCATACTCTTTATCGAGTTAGAACATTTTATTTTTTACCTTTTTATTTTCCCTTGAATGCTAGGGAATGAAATTTAACATGTAGGTAGTCCAGATGATATTCTTCATCGAGTTCAAAGTCCAGTTCTGAATTTGTTTAGCTCATCAGGCCCGATGGGCTTATGGCATGACATGGTGTCCGGCGTCCGTCCATCCGTAAACTTTTTGCTTTTTCGACTTCTTCTCCAGAACCAATGACTCCACAGAGCTGTGCACACTCCTTGGCCCATGGGGATTCTAAATTGTAGATTTCGTGACCTCATGACCCCAAATGGGGTCACAGGGGTCACATCCTTAAAAACCTATTTTCATCTTCTTCTCTAGTTCCAAAAGGTCTAGAGAGCTGAAAAGTTGTGTGCAGACTCCTTGGCCCATGGGAATTCTAAATTGTAGATTTCGTGACCCCGTGACCCCAAATGGGGTCACAGGGGTCACATCCTTAAAAACCTATTTTCATCTTCTTCTCCAGTTCCAAAAGGTCTAGAGAGCTGAAAAGTTGTGTGCAGACTCCTTGGCCAATGGGGATTCTAAATTGTAGATTTCGTGACCCCGTGACCCCAAATGGGGTCACAGGAGTCACATCCTTAAACACCTATATTCATCTTCTTATCCCGTTCTAAAAGGTTTAGAGAGCTGAAAAATTGTGTTCAGACTCCTTGGCCAATGGGGATTCTAAATTGTAGATTTCGTGACCCCGTGACCCCAAATGGGGTCACAGGGGTCACATAGTTTAAAAACCTATTTTCATCTTCTTCTCCAGTTCCAAAAGGCCTAGAGAGCTGAAAAGTTGTGTGCAGACTCTTTGGCCCATGGGGATTCTAAATTGTAGATTTCGTAACTCTGTGACCCCAATCTAGGTCACGGGTCATGACCCAAAAACCTATTTTCATCTTTATCTCAAGTATGTAAAGCTCTAGAAAGGTGAAGTGTTGTGTAGAGACTCTTTGGTCAAAGGTGATTCCTAATTGTAGGATTGGTGACCCTGTGACTCCAAATACAGGTCACAGGGGTCATAATCTAAAAACCTTTTTTTTTGCTTGTTAACAATGTTAACTTATAAATCAATGAATATCTGATGAGCTACAGAGCCCATGGCTCTATTTTTTTTGACGTGTTATGGCCCTTGAATCTGTAATTGAACTTGGTACAAATCACCACTGTGATGATGCCCTAATTGGAACAATTAAGTTACCTGAACAAATTTATTTCTGGGCAAATGAAATTTTGTAACAAGAAAATTAGTGAGCAAAGCTCACTCATACACCCCCGCTTTTAACATTGGTCAAAGAAAAATGTTTCAAAATAGGAAAAGGATATCAATGCGAAAAATTGGCGTTAAATATGCATATGAGGTTATGAAATATACAAATATGCAAATGAATTATACAAGTGACGGAGGTCATAAGAATAAAGTTTCATAACATTTGAACAACCGGTGTAAGGGTTATGAGTGGAACAAAAAGCGTGTATGGTTAAGCCGAAAACGGAGAAAATTGGCATAAACAAGAAAAAAGTTAGCATGGCTCACATACCCCGCCATCCGCTATCCGTCCATTGAGAAGTATAGATGTGAAGGGTACTATGTTTCAAAAACAGCTTCAAGCAGCATATAATTTGTCCAAAATAATTTTAGGAACTGGCTTTGTTATAACAAAATACCAAGATGTAATATTTTTCAGGTAACTTCAGGTATGTTTTCCCCATTAGAGCATCACATCGGTAATTTGTACCAAGTTCAATTACAGATTCAAGGGCTTCATATCTCCGTAAAAAATAATATTTCGGAACTGGACTGTAACTCGACGAAGAGTATCATCTGGACTGTCTACATGTAAAATTTCATTCACCTAGATGTAATACTTGCCGAGAAAACTTGTCCCAATTGGAGCATCACAGCTCTTTTGGTACAAAGTTCAATTTCGAATTCAAGGGCAATAACTCAGTAAAAAAAATATATTTCGGAACTGGTTCGATGAATAGTATCATCTGGACTACCTCCATGTTATAATTTCATTCACCTAGATGTAATAGTTTCGGGAAAACTTGTCCCCATTTGAGCATCACAGTTATTTTGGTACTAAGTTCAATTTCGGATTCAAACTCCTTAAAAAATAATATTTCGGAACTGGTTGGAACTCGATAAAGAGTATGGTCATGAGTACTCACAACCGAAATGTTATTCACCTACATGTAGGTTGAACAGTTTCCGAGAAAACTTGTCCCCATTGAACACAATAAAACTATGTCCAAAAGTGACGTTTCCATGGAAACGACAAAAACTTTAAATTTCCGAAAATTGAAAATTGTCTGTGCGCGATCGGTAGAACGTGGTTAACAACTGTACAAAGTTTGGTTGATGTACCTTTGACAGTTTTTGAGAAAATTGACCGGACGGACCGACGGACGGAATGACCGTTATATACCCCCGCTTACTTCGTAGCGGGGGTATAATTATGCAAATAAGGGTATGAAACATACAAAAGGCAGATGTACACATCGTGGTGATTGTACATATCAAGTTTATTAAAATTCCAACTGGTTTCAGAATTGTGAGCGGAACAAAAACGGGACGTAAGGTATTCATTAAGACAAGTTAATTGAAATTGACAGGTCCATGATTTTGTTAGTTTTAAGGTGCATACTGCTTTAACGATTAACTTCTGTTAAAAAGTCAGTTAGTAAAGTGTAATCACTTTACTTTAAAGAATGACACTAATCACATTACAGTAACAAATATTGACTTTTGACTAAAAAACTTATTGTAACAGTCCTTTCCTTTTTTGTTTATAAGTTTTTTTTTTCAGATATACATATATATGATATTACATTCATAGTACAAACGTTTTCAATAGAAGTACAAACACATATTAGTACAGAACAACTGCAAAACGAAAAAACAGGAATTCACTTGAAGTTCTATCGTTTCTTTTTAAACCTGGCATTTGACATTCAAGAAGTTGCAGTGAGTTTTAAATGGTAAATAGTTATGGCATACGGACCAGAATAGTAAATTTCGAATAATTGCATTCTGAGTAACATACGAGTTTGTCAATTTCGTAGGCATGTTTTAAATCTTGTTTTATTGTATGAAGTTGCGGTAAAGATCCTTTTAATTTGGATATGTATATAATATTTTTGACAGTTGTTATTATAAGGTTGAGAATCATATTTCGTCTTTCAGGATATCCGAGACATATATTGCGTTTTGAAAGGTTCAATTTGGAATCTGTTTTTTGCTCTATCCAGGTCTTGATTCTGTTTAAGATGTTATTCACAATCGGACAATCATAGAATATGTGAACTATAGTTTCTAGAGATACTTTACAGAAGGTACATTTGTTTGTGTATTTCAGTTTCATTTTGAATAGGAGATCGTTCGGAGGGAGAATTTTATGTATGATGGAGTATTGAAACCAAATTTGCTTTGTGCCGAGATGTGATGAAAATGGCGTCTTATTTATTTCGGCCCATTCTCTAGAAGTAATAGATTGATTTAAATCCTTTTCCCACTTCTGCCTGTATTTATATGTGTAACCATTGGCAGAGCTCTGAAACATATCATAGAATAGTCTGCATCCTTTAATTGGTATTACGATGTCTGATATGAAGTATGGCAGGATGGGATTGGATAGTTTATTTGATAATTCGAGATTTTTATCTTTAAGATAAGCTTTGATGACTGAATTATACCAGCATATTCTAAAAAATGTGTTTTACATTTATAAGAATGTGTGAACGTTTCGAAGTTTTGAAACTGTCCTTGTTCATCCAGGATGTCATTATAAATATTATTCCGTGTTGTATGTAATGTGTATAGCATATTTCCTGTTTGCCTATTGTAATATTTTCGTTACACCAGATTGGTTGGGAAAGAATATCGCGGACATCATTAACATTTGAACCTTTTTTGCTGATAAATAATCCCTAAGCTCTGAGTACATCTCGCCAGAAAGGGTTAGTCCTCGGTGTAAGGATCTTTTCTTCAATATACTTTTGTGATTTGAGGTAATAAAGCTCAGATTTTGGAGCTACATTTTGTACATATAGTTGTTTTAATTTGTTGTCATCTTCTGACTTGAAGAGTCGTTTATTCAATGCTATTGTTTATGCTAAAATTGTGTTTTTTTATATTCGGTACTTTTATTCCGCCGTCTTCGTGTGATTGTGTTATTTCATTACGACTTATTTTGTCTGGTTTGTGACGCCATATAAAGTTAAAGCATAGACAGGTTAATTTTTTAATGATCTTATCGCTTAGGTGATTTAATTTTGGAAGAATCAGACTTTTTAAAACTGTATTTCTTCCAAGGGAGTGAGATCTCTTCCTAACCATTGATTCATTATAATTTTGATCATTTTCAGTTTGTCGTTATAATTCCTTTCCACCATTTCGGCCAGGTTATGTGTAAAGGTTATGCCAAGGATAGTGAAATCGCGTTGATTCCAGTCTAGTTTATAACTTTTGCAGAGGATATTCTGTGAGTGTTTCAACGCCCCTATCCATATAACTTGAGTCTTGCTTGTATTAATCTTAAGACCAGAAAACGATGCGAAATTATTTAAGGTTTTGAGGGTACATGTATGTTGAAGACATTTTTCAGTTCCGACAAGTACAAGAGATTTGTCATCGGTAAATTGCGATAAGAGATATTCGGTGTTGCCTATCTTTATTCCCTTCTCAAAACCTTCTAGGAAAAAAATTCTAGCCAACACAAAGCGCGACGGCGGCGGCGATGCAAACTGTGCAAAAACTGACAGCAGCCCCCATATAGTGGAGGCTGCTAATTGCAGCAGTAACTTGATTAACAAAGTTATTCATTTTTTAATTCATATTCTAAATTGTAGAATTGTGACCCGCAGGACCCCACATATGGATCACTGGGTCACAACCTATAACAATACCAATGTAGCAAGGTTTGAACAGTTCTCTTGAGATGTTATGTGCTCTTCACTTCAGACTAAGGGAGGTAATCCGAAAATTAAGAATAGAGGATAACAAATATTGTTTGTAAAATTCATTTTGTTAGCCCATAACTTTTATCATATTTCATATGTAAATATTAATAGTTTATTATTATAAAATTCATGATGATCTACAGAGCCGATGGCTCTATTTTTCATTGTCTCAAACAAAGCTTGGTAATCACAACCAGAGCAATGTCATTGTCCTTAGTATCTATAGCAGATGAATTGTGAACTATAATATCAAATATTAAAAATGATTATACAACTAGAAATATGTGCATGTGATGCACTGAGATGTCCCCCGCTCCAACTTTCAATCAAACCTAGTCATATTACCCTTATTTGTCACTTATGCTAAGCACTAAGTTCAATACTGCATTAATAACGAGAAATAAAAAAATCAAAATAGCCAAAGTAGCAAAAGGCACCACTCTATCACTAGGTCTAACACGCCGTAGCATCACGTGACTAAACTGTACGCCTAAAAAGTGTCTTGAGCGTATGTTTCGTACGGTGTCTTGAGATATTGCAATGATGGAAGAGCAACATCACACACAAGGTATTGTTAACTACAGAAACTGTGTTTTGACATGTCACAAAATGTTCGAACTATTATCAGTTATATTAAGTAGTTCTGATTCCACTCTCTATTTATTGCCGTCGTTTCACAGTTCGCGACGAAAGTTGAGTACTAACACTGTCTATCTACGAACATTATTTGCAAATTGTAAGTTGATCAACTTATACATATAATGATATGACCTTGACCAAATTTCAGCTCGTTTGGACGAATATTTCGCTAATTATAGCCTTTAGACAAATATGACCCATAATGTCAATTTGTACGGTGTCTTGATATTGAAGCTGATTTTACTGTACGGTGTCTTGACTGTACATAACAAAGTGTTTGTAGTAGTAATGTTGGCTATGTTTGCATTGGCAGAGAAAATGAACCAATATTGCTGCTGTTATTGTTCTGGAGGTGTTACCTTCAAGGATGTTTCAACTATTTTAGAGCACACTGTAGCTGTTCACGGAAATGAAAACTTTTCAATAAAAAAAATTGGATTTAAAAAGTGGCAAATACAAGAAAAAAATATACCCAAGTATTGACAAACCTGATAACCTCATGAAGAAAGGATTTGTAATATGTTCCTCGAATGAGAATGACAAAGTACGTATCTCCAAACCAGGCGATTGTGCTAAAGAGCCAGAAGAGAAAAAACGGAAGATTGAAACTTTTAGCTCTGACACAGATTTCCAACAAAGTGATAAGTACCACGGTGAAAGCGAGATTTCTCATGTTGGAAAATATGATGCCGAGATGAAACATTTACTCAAACTTCTTCCTACATGTTTTGAATTATTAGAATCAGCGGAATTCTGAAGTCATTCCTTCGTTTTCATGAACTTGTTTGCGACAAAACATTTCCACTTCTTCCTACATGTTTTGAATTATTAGAAACGTGGAATTCTGAAGTCATTCCTTCGTTTTCATGAACTTGTTTGCGACAAAACATTCCCACTCAATAACATTGCCTTTCTTCTCTTCATCGATGTTCGTTTTCTAGAGTGTGATTCTACAACTAGCATGCGTTACACTGAAAATGTCAGAAACTGTTGGTTTGCTGGGTACAAGTTGTTTCACGGAAAATGTTTGAGATTTATGGGTGGAACAAAAACAGAGGACAAATTCTTAGCACTGATGCTACACCTGGTTACTATTTCCTCTAGATGCAGAGATAAACTTTTCAGTGCCAGCTGACAGCAGAGTCCTGACTAGCGAAGAGTTACTGAAAGGTAATAGAGATCAAGGTATTTTTGATGACGTAGTGTCTTTGATGGCAGATAGCTATCAGGGAAAGAGTATGAAGGTCTGTAAGCGTATAAATGGATCCCTTTCAAAGAAATTCGGAGATGTGGACTTGTTCGGATGTGAGCCTTCACCTACTCTCAGTGAAGTGAGAGAGAAGACAGAACAGGATATGGAGTTAGTGTCACTGATTGCCACAAGAGTGGATAGTCTTGATATGGGAGATGATGAAAATGCTGAAAAGTTCATTTATGACATACAGGTTTTGATCAAAGCACTGAGCTTTAGGCTAAAGACTCTACGTGAGATGTCGGTTATCAAAAAAGCAGGCATTAATAAATACAAAACCATGGGTCAACCTGATTGGAGAAAATCCAAATATATGTATGTTGTTTCAAGTCTACAGTTTTCTCTAAACAGAATTAAAGAATGTGTTGAGGCTCGTCTTCGGGCAAACAACAACTTGGGGAAAATCTGCGCTTATCTGCAAAATAAAGCTCATGCTTACAAGAGATTAGGCGAACAGTGTAACTACATATGTTTGGCTGACATAGGAGCAGATGTAGTGGTGAACTTGACACCGGATTTGGACAGACTTGTTGTGAAACAAACCACTGAGAAGTGGCATGAATTAAGACACTCAGCCATGGCAACAGGAAGCACTGCCTACAAAGCTGTTGGACTTGGCAAATTGAAGGAGCATGTAGAACACTTTGACAGAGTCGTTTGTGGTAAGGCACAAAACCCTTTTCCAGCTGATGTACAAGAACGGATGGATCATGGAAAGCTAAATGAAACAAGTGGTTGTCACTAAGGTGACATGATCCCCCGCCGCAAATAAATGTTGAAAAAAATCAGTTCCACTGTGACCGTGAGAATGATGTCAAGGTCACAAAATCTAATCAGCCCTTTGTCTTCCCTAGGAGGTGCTTTGTGTAAGATATGATGGAATTCCTGTAAATGGTTCTTGACATATCCCGCTGACAAGAATTACATGTACATTAGCGTGTCAAAAAATTCAAAGTTCCACTGTGACCTTGAGAATAACGTAAAGGTCACCAAAATCTAATCAGCCCGTCCTCTTCCCTGGGAGGTGCTTTGTGTAAGATATTGATGGAATTCTTGTGAAAGGTTCTTGAGATATCCCGCTGACAAGCTTTACATGTACATAAACATGTCGAAAAATTCAAAGTTCCATTGTGACCTTGAAAATAATGTCAAGGTCACCTTGGAGAAGCTGTGCGTAAAATATGAAGCGAATCCAGCGAATGGTTCTTGTGATATCCCGCTGACATGGGTAAAATGACAAAATCTCGTCGTGACCTTGAAATGAAGGTCACAAACCTCTGTAGGTACATAACTCTTCCCATGATGAACCCATATGCAAAATATTAAAAGTATCTGAATTATTCCATTTCGTAAGGACGCAGCCGAATACAATATCCCATGCTTCTGCGTCCAATAATATATACCCCACTTCTGCGTCCGAATACTATATCCCCCGCTTCGCGCTTAATGCGCGGCGGGGATAATTAATGCAAAGGCAACATTGTTGACAAAGGTGTTGCCGGTCTACTATCCTAAACTCAAGTTCGTTGAAGAGGGATGTCCTGAAGAACAATGGCAAAGCCTTCTTTGTTGTCAGCCCAGATGGTTCGTGTAGGGAGAGCAGTCATAGCAACCCAAACATTGCTCTTGAATTCAAGTGCCAATTTCCCCGGCAAAGAATACACAACTGATGTTATGTACAAAATACCTGTCTATTATTCAATTCAACTACTGACTGAAATGCAAGCTTTGCAGTGCGAGGAGATTATTTTCCTTTCATATACGAAGGAAAGTACAACCGTATTTAGAATCACATTCTGCCAAGAAATTCTGGAATGAACTGGTTTGTCTATGGGGCGGATGTGCCAAAGAGACCGACGAAGATAAGCAGGTCTATTGATACCCTGCGTGATACACTCATTCACTTTTTGAACGAAAAAGTATTCTCTCTAGCTGAATTCCCATCTGTGCAGGGAATCGAATGTGACCATGGTGCAGAAAGTGGATTCAATGAACATGAATCAGATGGCGGCTGTGACATTGATATAAATCCATCACCTTGGCTATTTAAAGGCAGAACCTGTATCAAGGAAGCTCCTAACCCCAGAAGGCAGGCGACAGAAGTATTCGCATTTCTATTGTCAGATCTTGACCGGGCTCATGTTGGTGGGCTGCCACATTTAATGCCTATTGCATACGGCCTGCAAGGCCCGAGCCTAAATAGAGAAACAGTACGGAAGATGATGAGAAAAGTGTTTAATGCATGTGAATCGATTTGAAAGTATTTGCATGTGATGGGCAATGGATTTGATTGGTGAATAATGGACTTGATGGTAAACCTTTGACATTACTACAGATACAGAAAGATCACTGGGAAACAACTCAAAAGATGTCGAAGGCTACCCTCTTGAAATTCATGGACTAACTCCATATGATACGTGGTGAAGATGGTGAGATAAACATGGGTGAAATTATCATTGAAAGGACTGGAACAACAGTGAAAAACACCATGCCTTTGAAATGAAGACAAGGCACATTCTTGCATTGAGGAAACCTGTAAAAGAAAAAGAGAAAGAAAGTGAAGGCGAAGCTGGAACGCCAATCATCAACCTACTTCCAGCAGATATACAGGAGAAGCTTGATGCTTCAACGTATGATGAGGTTGTTCGAGTTGTCCAGACGCTTGCATCAGAACAGAGGGCAAATGTAGCAGATCCCAGAGATGATGAAGTTGATGAGGAAGAAGGCAATGATGTTGAAGTTTCGACAAGTTCTGATCTGAAAATTGTCCTTGAGGATGCATATTTTCGGCACTCTCCACTGACAGTCGTGTAAGCAATCAGAACAGATGGAAAGAAATGCAGTGTACTGATATGTGTGAATATGCGTCTTCTTTTGAGCCAAGTCATTTTCTTTAGCTGAGATAAAAACATGCATGTGTGTTTTAAAACAGCAATTCCCGGAGAAGACAGATGATGTTCGTCTGTCATGGAGCAAATATAAACTTGTTAACTCCTTGATTGATCTTCTCGGTGTTAATGGAAAACACCTAGAAGCCCCGTCAAAGAAAGCAAAATGTCAGATTGACAGATTTGGCAGCTGCGAAAGTCAAAAAGTATCCAAAGCATCTTTTGAATAGCATACATGGCTGAGCTTACGTTTCCAGATGTAGCTAAAGAATGGAAAGATTATTTTGTTTTCTCAAAGACATCTCAACTGAATGGAAGTCAAATGGTATCTTGGTTTTCATTTCCTGATTTTCGGAAGTCAGTAAATGGGTGCGAGAAACCTATTTTTGGTGTTATAGACAGCAAACACATCTTAACAAATTTACGGACGAAGGTGTGTACTATAGGCATTCTCAGATGTGGAATAAAGAGATGTTTGGGTTCGGGTCGCTAAAGAGAGCAGGAGCAATGGATTTGGCTTGTCACTAGTACATGTAGATGACATAATTGATAAGCAAAACAACGCGTACGCAAAGAAGACGTTTTCAGTTGAAGTTGAAGATGAGATGCGAAAACATGGTGATCATGCAGAGGCTGATTTTTGCAGAAAAGTGAGGTTGTGGTATGAGGCTGATAATGAGCCTGGAGTTGATGTGCTTGACAGGGTAAGACACAGACTGATTCTGAGAGAATGGCTACTGTGCATGTGTAACAGCTCTTGTAAATCGCCGAGGCGAAGGATGACGAGGCTGGTGGGGGTTCAATCGTTTTATTTCGTGAGGTGCGTGAACCAGTTGATCCAGTTTTTAATATACAGCCCTGCAACATAGGGGGGGAAACAATAAAACATTTGATAAACATTACATTTCATTCAATACGTCACAATGCCATTTGTGATATACAATAACACATGGTGTAGTAGAAACATTACATCATGTTGAAATGACAAACTTATACAAAGGCTCATTTAAAAGTATTACACAATTACACCAACTCACATTACATATAATATTAAAACCAAATTTGATACAGTATAGCACCATAATACTAAAATGCATTCACTCACATATCTATGGAATACAGCAATACCAAGCACATGGCGGCGCCCATCTCAGTGTCACTCCAAATATGTCTGTAGTACACAAACAGTATCACCATTCATTAATTCTGACACAAATCACACATTTGAGATGTTGTGTAAATAACTGTGATGTAAGTTATATTAATAAGACATAATTGAGTTTTTGGAAATAATATAACTTTGGAAAGATATTATTTTACTAGTGTACTTGAGATATATAGAGATTATTACCAGAGTATGTTTTGATATCGTAAATATCACTATATAAATAATAAAAATTGTATTAGGCGAGGTTTACCGAGCCTAATACATTATTTTTATTGTTTATATAGTCACAAACAGTATCACCATTCATTAATTCTGACACAAATCACACATTTGAGATGTTGTGTAAATAACTGTGATGTAAGTTATATTAATAAGACATAATTGAGTTTTTGGAAATAATATAACTTTGGAAAGATATTATTTTACTAGTGTACTTGAGATATATAGAGATTATTACCAGAGTATGTTTTGATATCGTAAATATCACTATATAAATAATAAAAATTGTATTAGGCGAGGTTTACCGAGCCTAATACATTATTTTTATTGTTTATATAGTGATATTTACGATATCAAAACATACGAGGGTAATAATCTCTTTATCATATGATGTCATTCTTAACTTATTCCTCGTTTTGGGGTTAAATTTGTTTCTCCTCTACAAACGGAAAGGGCGTATGAATATAGCTACGTCATAACTAGGCCAGGTCACATTCCATTTCGCGTCATAGCAAAATGACGTCACACAAGAGGAAAATAGTCCGTTTTTTCATTACCTTTAACAACAATAGTGTACTCGTTTTTGATGGAATAAAACGACATACGAAAGAAAAAACGTAATAAATATTGCAGATATATTTAATATCTTTCAAAACATTTGAAATTGAGATTTTAACAACAAATGACTCGCGCAGCAACATAACACAGGAACATGCTAACAGGTCACTTTCAAAAGTTCTCGCACCGGGTAGACAGAAAACATCGTCACTCTTGACTGCTGTCGGATTCGATAACTGCAATTCGTCTGTATTTTCGAGGAGGAGAGTATTTTGGTGACTTGTTGACATTGACAGTGATACTGCCACCATATATCGGAGCCGCAAAGAGAGTGTGAACCCCACCTGAGATGGACACATGCATTTCACTCGACGATCGAGAGCAGGCTAGGTTATTGGGTGCAGAATAGCCAAAGCTTGTTGATGGCCTGTTTTGGTCACACTGATTCAAAGGATTCGATGTGGATAAGAGCCTGGGTATTTCACGATGCTGATTTTCATTTATTTTGCTGTAATTGTTGATCGATTGAATGTTTTTGTGTCCAGTTATTTGCATTATTTGCGTTGGTGGAACAGAACTATCAGACAGCTTTTGTACCAAGTGTTTACGTGCGCTATGGTTGGTCAATTTCTTGGATGAAGAAAATTTAGCATTGGAGCACATTGTCTTCATGATGGACCTGAGTTTATTCTCACCGATGGGCTGACGACGAAACCAAACTACGGAGTCGTTGTACGGGATTGACTCTCCAAGCGTGTTTGTGGCAATGTAAAATGGGTCATTGTTACCACAATAATCCACGGGTCGCTTTGACCTGTACAGCTTGTAGATGGAGACAGGACACCTATCGGGATTGTTAACATTGGTCCACATTTTGGGTCTAACCTCTCTCACATCACAAGGATTACTGCCAGGACGCGTCTTCGACGGCTTGTCGTTGAATGTCAAGAACTCGACACCATTTGCATCCACTTCCAAGGCAATGTCACCCCAGCACATTTGTCGGTGCTCATCACTACCACGGAGACCAAAATGGACAGTGTTGAAGAACCAAATAGAGGTAATTATGGACTGTGGAGAATTAGTGCCAAATTGTTCTGTTTCCCAAAGAATATCGATTTCTTCATCCGAAATGGGTTCACATCTATTTGGTAAGTTGCCTTTTCCTTGCTTGTTTAGCTCTATTTGTCTTGATGTCAACACTTCACGAACTCGGCCGAATTCTGGAGATACAGTGATTGCATATCCATAATTTTTCTGTTTGAGGAAACGATCAACACTCGAAATAAATGATCTTAGTGTAGTAGGTTCGTAATCAGTACCGTCAGGCTTTCTAACACTGATCAGAAACTTGCACAAACATTGTGACAGATCACCGGTAGGCATTTCATGAAGATTTCTATGTTCATTTTGCGACTCAAGGAAGGATTGAAACAAGCGAACGTTACCTTTGGTTTTCCTGGCAGTGTTTCCATTTTCATTTCTTGAAATCACGCTGTCAATATCGTCGTCGTCAACGTCTTGAAATCGAGACGACGTCGTCTGCCGTGGAACTTTAGATGGAATCTTCGTCAGGCGGGAGTGTTCAAACCTCCCTTCATACTCTACACCATCGATGTGTACATAGTATTGTTTGCTACCATTAAACATGTCAATAACAGCTGTGATGCTACCTGTACCTTTGTTATCGATGCGAACAAAATCGCCGACTGAGAGGGCGGCCATGTTTGTTTACCTTGACGCCCACGTCTGCAAAACACTACGAACTCGACACAGTGTTTGTAATGCTAAAGAAACGTTTTAGGATTCGCTCTACTCGGTACAGAGCTAGTGAAAATAGTGCGACCTACTTAGACTAATTTGCATTGTTATCAGCTATCTGATAACATTTTTACAAGATGGGTTTATCACACCGATAACAACCTCCATTATATGATAAAATAGATAATTATATACTTTTAATTATAGTTAGTTATACAATTTAAACTTAGATATAAGATAATATTTCACCTGCATTAACATGCACTATGAAATTATCATGTCAAACAAATAATGGTTCACCTGTGTCAATATCTGTGTCCCAATGTGAAGTGACGGTGACATGCACAGGTGCAAAGTTAGAAAGCACTGTTCCCTAATCAACCTGCATTAACATGCACTATGAAATTATCATGTCAAACAAATAATGGTTCACCTGTGTCAATATCTGTGTCCCAATGTGAAGTGACGGTGACATGCACAGGTGCAAAGTTAGAAAGCACTGTTCCCTAATCAGCCAATCAGATGCCTAAATAACTGATCATATGATAAACAATCTGCCAGTGACACCACCTTGACCTTAGACCACTGACAGGAAGCCTTGACCTTCCAGCCAATACTGACATGCTCAATGCAATATAACTAAAAACTGGCACTGCCCCCTTAAGTATCAACATAATTGATAAACTTCAAAACCACAAATAACATACAAAATACCACCACCATATAAAACCCTTTTTATTGAACTATTTTATATTTTATTATTTTTATTTTGCATTTCTATGAATTATAGTAAAATGACCACAACCACAATATGACATCGTTGCAACTAGTACAAGTGTAAAACTCAAAACACTTGAAAGTTAAAATGAAACTCAATACTAACCCCAATGTGTTTCCTCCTCCCACTGGATATAGTCACATACTATCCACTAGCACTGAACGCAAAGTACAGATGTTTGCAACTGTCCCTGGAAATAGCTACAATGCACGATCGGTCACAACGCTTGGTGCAGAGAACTTTTTCAGTGTGCTTCAGGATCTCATACCTGCAGGGGGATCGGCAATTCGGCCTGAGCATCTACACCAGGCGATGAAGACTGCATGTGAACTGCTTGTCCTGAGATTGAATCCAAACAAGTAAGTTTCAGCAAATTATACATTTGCTTTACAAGATCTTTCCGAATACCTTTCTAGTCTATTACGCTTATGTTATTTTGACTTGATTACTGATACATTATCCATTTGATTTTAATCAAAAGCACTTCTGCCCGCACTAATTCTATCTCAACGTTTAACAGTTTATGTAGAACTGCAAAGCATCATAGTCCATGGCAACGGCCTACAGACAGCGTAAAGAAGTGGCAATTTGAATGTTTTGGTTTACTGCCACAGTCAGCAAACTGGGCATTTCATTTTCCGCGTTTTTTGTCGGTTTTAAGTTGGATAAACCATGACATGTGGGCATTATTGAAAAGTATGCCCTCCACCCTTGGGACCTGCCCCTGGACATTTCCCGCGGGCATCGGGCATACTTTTCAATAATGCCCGCAGGTCATGTCTTATCCTCTACTTAGACCATATTCCACTACAGGATATATTAAGTATTGCCGTGTTTGTATTTGCTGGCGTATGCACATTAGCGTAGTAGAGTCGTGAAACCTATCATTATTCTTCTCATGTCCGTTGTGGGAGGGATGTTGTTGGTCTGCTGCCCGATCCATGATGTTTTTTTTCCAGTTTTGCCGCTCAAAATACGGATAAAGTTGTACCCACACGCATTTCTGTATCACTCACTGCATACATATTCACAGGGTCTTTTCCATGGACACCAGTAGAGCAACAGTATATCCTCTGCACTCCCTGTCTGGAGAGGCACGTGAGAATGCGGAAAAATTCAGGATTGGGAATGCAAGGTAAACAGTATTACTCATGCAAGTATGCATTATCCAGTATCTTGACAATGTCTAAACAAAATACAATTTGTCGTTTCCATAATTTTGTTAAATAAGAAATCAAGCATGCGAGACTGTAGTGTTATCTATCACGCAAATGCTTTATAATAGTAAATAGTAGTTAATAATACTTCCTATATCAATAATTCTATAAGTGTAGGCCTATGCTGTTAGTTTAAACAAAAAAAGAAGTATTGAATTTGTTTTCCAATGGCAAGGACTCTTACAATTTGCATTCCTATCAGTCAATGATATTTGACTACATAATGAAGAACTTAATTAGCAGCTCCGACTAAGTCGGAGCTGCTATCAGTTTTTGCGCAGTTTCCGTCGCCGCCGCCGCCGCCACCGCACGCGCGTTTTGTATTCGCTATAACTTTTTTCCTAGAAGGTTTTGAGAACTCATATACATAACTTCTTACTTATGCCCCTGGGGAATTTTTTTTGACATGTTCATTTTCAAGGTCAAAGGTCAAGGTCACGAGTTCTGAAATCCCTTAAAAAATCCTTGTAAACACGATAACTTGAAAAATATTTGTACTATCAGGCTCTTATTTGGTGTACATCAACTATGGAGAAAGGCCAAAATTTGAAAAGGTTTTCGCTAACATCCGTCAAAGGTCAAGGTCACAGCGAGGGCACGACTTAAGCATGCTTTTGCGAAAATGTCTTATTTCAATTATTAACACTTTGAATCATTACATGATTGTTATACACAATGAAAAGTGATCACTGATTGTGTGACCTTGAATTTAAAAGGTCAAGGTCACGAAACATGTTCAAGGTCACCAGTTCTGAAATCACTAAATAACCTTTTCCCAAGAAGGAATTAACACCTCATATACATAGCTTCTTTCTTATAAACCTGGTGGATGATTTTGACATGTTCACATTCAAGGTGAAAGGTCAAGGTCACAAGTTCTGAAATCGCTAAAAAAAATCCTTGTAAACACGATAACTTGACAAATATTTGTGCTACCAGGCTCTTATTTGGTGTACATCAACTATGGAGAAAGGCCAAGATTTGAAAAGGTTTTCGCTAACATCCGTCAAAGGTCAAGGTCACAGCGAGGGCACGACTTAAGCATGCTTTTGCAAAAATGTCTTATTTCAACTATTAACACTTTGAATCATTACATGATTGTTATACATAATGAAAAGTGATCACTGATTGTGTGACCTTGAATTTAAAAGGTCAAGGTCGCGAGATAGGGTCAAGGTCACCAGTTCTGAAATCACTTAATAACTTTTTTCCATGAAGGTATCAACACCTCATATATATAGCTTCTTTCTTGTACACCTGGGGAAATATTTTGACATGCTCACATTCAAGGTCAAAGGTCAAGGCCATGAGTTCTGAAATCACTACAAAAATCCTTGTAAACACGATAACTTCAACAACTTCTGTGCTATCAGGCCCTAACTTGGTATATATCAACTATGGAGAAAGACCAAGATTTGAAAACGTTTTTGCTCAAATCTGTTAAAGGTCAAGGTCACAGCAAGGTCACAACTTAAGCGTGCTATTGTGAATATGCCTTATGTTAACAATGAACACTTTTGAGTCATTGCATGATTGTTATACACAATGAAAAGTAATCATTGATGGTGTGACCTTGAAGGTCAAAGTTCAAGGTCATGAGATATTGGTTAAGGCCATGTTAATCTTTTGATCCAATTTTGAAATCAGAAATAGGTTTTAAGAACAAAGTTGTGAAAAGTGACCCCAGTGATGATTCAACTTGTTAGAATAACTTCAATAATGAAAAACATTTTGTCCAAAAAAATTCCCATTTTATTTATGCTGAGGAGAAGGCGGAACAGGGAAAGGCGAGACCCAAAGTTTCGGAGCTGCTCTGCTTTTGCGGTGTCCCGCAAACGCTCTTCTAGTTATATTCTTATAGCATGACTTCAATCGACAAAGATGTCCGGGACCCCTTTCACAGTTCGTATCTTTCACACATATATACCAGGTACAAAGATATATGCAGACAGATTATTGTATAGTTAGAACCGTAAAATAATATACGGCAATTTTGGCCTAATTCGTTCTAGTCCACAGTTGCGTATACGGATACCCGCCATGATATTTTGTTGGTGAATACAATCAACAAAACCATATAGAATTTGAAGAAATGATTTAATTTATCACATTTCATTGCAGAAGTGAGTTCTTCGGCACCGAGAAAAGAAGGAGGAGACGGGCAAAAAGAAAATCTGCAGAAATATCACCTCCATGGAAATTAAGTCGAGGAGCGCCAGGCGTGAGACAGCACGACAGAGTCCAAGATCATGCCACATGTTCGTCTTGGAATTGAAGTGATATAACTGACAGAGAACTGTAGCCTACATAGTACAATATGACCCCAAAAGAATAAGGGCCACAATAAAATAGTGCTTACATGTGTTGTCATTACCACTTTATTCTGCAAACATTTCTTTGCAACATTGCAATCAAAACATTTGAAGCTTTTCCATTTCAAGAGAAAAAATAAATAACAAAAAGTCGGGAAATACTAGCAATGCCTTTTCGAAACATATACTATCCAAAATAATAGAGGATATTCCAGTGTTCTAGTTTTCTACCAGCACATAAAAACAAATGATAAAACATAATATATGTTCATATTATATGAAACATTTTCAGTTATAATACAGCTGCGCACTCCTAGTGCAAATATCATGTAATTTGTCATTTTGACAATCTTCATAGCATGGCGAAAACTTAACATATTATTCTGTGCTTTAACCTCAACAGTGGTAATTAAATCAAAAATGAAATTCCATACAACTCGATTGTCCGTAGCAATTTCGGCAGCGCATTGCAGTGACCAGGGGTCAAAATTTCGAAAACTTAAGTTTTAACTTTTCTCTGTAAAATCTCGAATAAATCTCTGACAGCTTCAAGTACCTGTCCCTTATCTTCATCTCTACCTATTCCGTGTACTTGGGTTTATATTTTTCTCACAAAGTCGATATGGACAATTTCATTCATAAACTAAGAAAATCAGAATCTGAAAATGTTGACCACTGGTCACCTTAACGCGCGAACTTTCATTATGTTATGGTATACTCAATCACCACTGCTGAAGTCAAAGCAAAGTATGATACCTTTCATTTTCGCCATGATACGAAGATTGTAAAATTCACAAATTACATCATGATGATATTTGCACTAGAAGAGAAAACATGCGAACAAACTTTAGGTACGCAGCTGTATAGACTATCTGTTAAAAATCTAAATTTAGGTGTTTGGAAGACATAATATAGTTTCAAAAAAATAGAGCCACGGGCTCTGTAGCTCATGAGGGCTTATATAAGATGGCCCATACACTAAGCCCATCTGGTCTTTCAGACCTGATGCGCTAAAAAGTAGAATCTCCACCCGCAAGGAGCAAACTCGCGCCGTCCGAATTGACTTAGTGTACTGTATGGTGTGATTGGCGTAAAGCCTTGTGGGGAAAGATCCTACATTTATCATATCATACATCCTCCTTTATTTTAAGTATCATTTGAAGAGAACATGTCGCCAAACAAGTCTCAAAGAAAGTGCTCCTCATCAAAGCAACTAATGCCACGTCGAACTCCTGTGCTGCCATCTGAAGTTGCTCTTGCAGCATCAGGACCCGGAGCGGTGGAATGGGCGGCATCTTGTGGCGCCAGCACATGTGACAATGTGTACCAAGCACCTGTCAATCAGGCGGGAAAAACCTCATTGCGCTCGAACGCACTTACAACGTGCGTGGTGTAAGGACACTGTACGTTAGACGCACGACCCCCGTACGACAATGTGACAATCGCACATCACACGCACGCTGTATGCACGCCACAGGCACGTACCACGTACGATACATGCAGCTCCTTACTGCCAGACGTGTCAACGGGCCACGTACTTACGACGTGCTTACAACGTGCGTGTGACGTGCGTTGGCAAACTCCCTATCTTTTCTTGATAAATCCACCCTACGAAAAGGTACGAACGAATCGCACGCACGATGGGTTGTGATAGGGGCTTTAAAGGGGCATAATGATAGTGGTTGGGGGTCACATATGTCAAAAGGTGTGTTATTTCATTGATAAAGATGAACTGTAACTGACTATAAGTATTTTGGGGTCAACAGATCGAATATCACGACAATACAGTCATTCAAACTTGAAATACTGATCGAAAACCGGTCAGCTTGCGTTTTTTATGCTGCAGCAATTTAGTCACACGTAATTTTGAAACTTTTCCAAAGCAAACAGAAAGATAAAAGTAATTCTGTATCATTTAATACGTCTTTTATTTGGTATATACAAATACGGGGCGCAAAATGTCGTCGGCCTCATTGAAAATATGTAAATTTGATATTTTTTGCATTTAGTAGTGAACGTGAACGACGAGTGATTTCTCAGTTTACACCTTGTATTTTGGTGCTTATTGCAACTAAGTAAGATGTGATGACAAACTGATCATGTACCTTTAACGTCCGTCGTCGGACCTGAGAATGTCATTTCACAAGTACTGCACTTGTGTATGGCTTAATGGCTGCATGGTTGTTTACATGGCTGAGATAGCGAGCCTTGCTAAGGAACCCTTTGTCGCAGATGTTGCACCAGTAGGTCCAGGATTCTTCGTGTGCAGTTCTCTGATGGTATCTCAACCCTGAGAAACTCGTCAGGAAAATCACGCATGTGTTGCAGAGAAACATTCTGGCATAAGGTATACATGTAGGCGTTGATTTTGCTACAGGAGTGATAGGGGCCATAGGGGATGTCTCGACATCGAGGGATATCCCACTCACATTCATTTCCAACGCTTACAGATGTAATATGAGTATGGGACAAATTTTCCAAATTATGAATCCATACCTTTATTGAAACATGAGATAAACATCATACATTAATATTTCATAAAAGTTAGTCACTCATTTCATCATGACTTGAGTTAGTTAATACAACAATAGACAGGATTGTGGAAACTGTAATGAGTTGAGAATACACCACTCAACGTTGGTTGTCTTATGTTTTGGACATAAACATGGTCAAGCAGGGTTAGAGCTGAGGTTGTGGGTTCAATGATGAGCTGTTGAAGAAGACAACACTTGGTAAGGAGAGGTAGATGGATTGTTCATGATGTCATTGAAGTCCCCTCAAACAAATACTGGTGTGTCTTTTGGGGAAATGAAATTGTTGCAGTTGGTTGTTGAAGTGATGTTTTGAAACTGCTGGCTGCTTGTAGATGACGAAAACTTGAAGTGATGGATTGTGTATGGAAACAGCAAGGGCATCAAATATTGATCTGGGCAAGTTCAGGATGTTGTATTTCAGTGATTCATGAAGATACATGGCAACACCTTCTCTTAATCTATCACATCGCAGCAAGGTGTATCCTGGAAGTTTGAAATTTTGAGTTGCTTGGTGAGACAGGTTTCTGATAATGCAATCACATGTGCCTTTGTAATTTCTGGGTTGCTTGCAACATCTAAATAGTGGGCTGGCAGGGATTGTACATTGTGGAAGACAACTGTGAAGTTCTGAGGAGGAAGTCGCAAAAGAGTAAGTTTATCCATCTTTTCTCAGTACAAATTTTGTGTTCTTTGAGGCATAAATATTGTGTTCATCCATGTCAAGGAGGTGCAGTCCATTCAAGCTGGTCACTCTGCTTAGAGCAACATAGCCCATACCATCACGGAAGATGCCTTCAAGGCTTACCACTGCTGTGGAAAGTGTCATTCCTTGTGTTTTGTGGATGGTACATGCCCACGCTAGCTTCAGGGAGTATTGAACTCTCGTTAGGTTTTCTTCGATCACCTTTTCATGATGAGGCTTTATTGGAGTTGATTGGTCATCTATCTGTGGAAGTTGAGGCAATTTGCGACGTTGCTCACGACCAACAGCTTGATTGTCAAATTTCACAAATATGACTTGTGGCTGCCCGAACTGGTTTTTGTTTTTCAATGAAAGCTGTGACTGTGGCCATGACACCAATGACAAGTCCATCATGGACATTCACATCAAGAGTTAACGTGACTCTTGCCCCTACAGCAATTGTTATGTAAGTCTCTAGCACTGCATTGGTGAGTTGAGCAGGAGTCTTTCTTTTCCTGGTTTTCCCATCTGTTGATGTGAGGATGTCTGCTGCTTGTTAAAGTGATGGTGTCAGGGAGAGAAAGGATCATTTTCTTGTTGTGGCCATTGACGCTGCTCCTCTTTGCAAATACATTGATAGCTGATGAGTGGTAGGCTGGGTTGTCAGATTTATGATCCTTGATTTCAGGACTTGAATATCTGTTTGAAGTATGGGAGTCTGTTTTTCTCGTACTCTCAATCTGTTGAGCATTTCAGCAAATGACTGGTCATTTTTCTGTCTCATGATGGTATTCAAAGTCCAGTGTTGAAATTTTGGCCATAAGTGAACGAGAGCCATGGTCTTCTTTGAGAAGCGATTCACCTTTGACTGGAGGTATCTGGAAGAAGTCTCCTACTGCAAGGACACTAATGTTACCAATGTTTCTTTATTGGAGCATCTTTTGATATGGTCTAATCTTCCACTGATGTAGTGGAAGAGCTTTTTGTCAACCATTGAGATTTCGTCTATGATTAGTAACTGCAGATGTTCATATTCCTTTGCGATCGTGGCCTTTGGGAGTGTGGTTAGATGTTTTAGATTTTGAGTTATTTGAAGCAGTATTTGAGGTTGATTGCTTTGCTAAGAGACAGAAGAGAGATTGTCATGATACCTATTGTAGAAGATGTGGAATTACGGAGAGTTGTTTTTGTAGGTGGATCATTGATCCATTCAATGTCTGTCTGAGTTTAGACCGATCATTTAGGGGCAGTTGCTGAAGATACTATGGATGAATACGAGAGTTAAGGTCCCTCAGTAACCAGGCGTTAGGTTTAAGGAAGGATATATTTTGGGTGAATTTGAGTTTGAGTATTTTAGATTCCTGTTGCCACCGAGGGCACTCCTTGGAGGTAGCCATGTGTTCGCCAGCACAGTTGGCAAACTTCAGCAACTCCTTGCAGTCGTCTGGATGTCTGACAGGAATCCTTGTCCCAGATGATGGCTTTGCTGCTGTTGAGTGAAGAATGCGGTGTTATCTTGACAGATTTATCAATGATGGTTTTTAATGTTTGTAAAGATTGTGCATGTTGTTTTGTTTGTTCGATCCTTATCTTCTTAACATCCTTTACATCCTCTCTTGGCGGTGGCAAAATGATTCAGGCTTAGTGGCTTATCATCTAGAGATGACATTACTAAACACTGAGGCCAATTTGTTGAGTTTGATTTTGAATTTGTTTTTGATACAGTTGCCTCTTCGCCAAAAGAGGAACTGTCATCCGTTGATGGTATTCGTGTTTTGTTATCCGTTCTTCCCATGTTAGGTGGATAAAGATTCATCAACCTTGATCCCCACCCACCATGACTGTCCCTTTTTAGTCCTTCTTACAACAAGCATGAGGTACTGAGGGCCTATTCGAACCCGGGCACCACACGGGGTGTGATATATGCATTTTCAAAGTGAACGTTTCATTCATCCGACTTTGATTTCCATCGAGCGGTAATTATAATGTGATGCCACTTAAAGGTAGTTAAAGTTATCTAACTTTAGTGATACCTAAACACTCAGAATATAATTGTAAATATGGTCCAATGATGGAATGGTCATCTGACGGCGCTCAAAGATTCTCAGTGTGACTAAAAATGTACCACTCACCTCTGCACCACTGTCAATTTATATGTTCTTCTTTCTAAACACATGGCTTATCAGGTCTTGTAATGAAATATACAATTATATAATGTATATAATCGGAATGTTCCTTTTCTTCTACTTGAAAAGTAGATCAAAACCTCTCGTCACTAACAAAAGTTCTAAACCTTATCTAAGTACATGGTTTGATTTTCTACCGTTGTATGTACATGCTATATATAAACTTAACACGGAAATAACAATTGATACTAACTGTTTATAAAATAAATTTGTTTTGAAAAATAAAGTACAACATTGCTGCATTAAGAATTGTTAATTCCCTCTCTCAGTTAGTCAGTGACACAATGGAGAAAAAGCAAACATCACCTATCATATTTGCGTTGGACTCAAATCTTGAAAACATGTATCATTGCGCGGTGATTCGCAGGAGCAAATTACCAAAATTTGTTTATCAATCAACATGAGATCGAGATCAAATAACCCAATCAAATGGAAACCACAACAGATTAATGTTACAATAAAAGACGCCTTATTCAACTATAACATTATCTTTCTATCGTACCCATGGGTCAAATTCATGGCCATGTTATACACTTGCACAAAGCTAATAGTCATTGATCAGCAGATTTGATGATTATATAGCTCCCTTGATATTCATAGGAATTACCAGCTACTCGATAAACTAGATTATAAGTCCTATATTGTATTATGATAGATCTAATTTTGAATCGAATTCGTTAATTACATTGTTTTGATAATGTTAATCTATTATACTATTCTTACTCGATAAACAAGTCTATACCCCTTAAAAGTTTAATGGCAATGAAACCAATAACAATATTTGGATAATTCATAGAAAACAATTCAAGTCGACACACGTTAAAGGAGAGGAATATTACAGTTAAGTCATTTCTGTAATGTAACGTTCAACTGTTCCGAGGTCATAATCCAATACACAATAACATTCGTCTTAATTGTTTCTCATATATATAGTTAGGTCTTATTTCACAAAGGAACATTATCACTCAAATGAGGAGCATTTAGTTAGAGGCGTAAACCAAAGTGATAAAACTCGCCTAGACACGCAAAGTGAATGGGAGGAAAGTGTATGAGTTTACTCTTAATGGACGTGATGTCTCATATTGATTGAATTCGGCTGGTCTTACAACACTTTCGAGACTCATAAATAATATCATGAAGTTTATTGCTAAGGGGAAACGTTTTATGTTTACATAAAAAGAAATCTATAAAATATACATAAAACTTTTTGGACAATTACATCTGCTTTTATTAATGGGGATAAACGCAGGATGATTTATAAGAAAACAAAAAAGAGATCATGATTTAATGATGATCAACACAGACTGTTTTAATGATCAACCAGGGACTCAAGGCCGAAGCGGCGTTAAGCAATAATTCACTCACTCTCAGGTCCATAAACACAGGTATTGACCTCCCCATCAGTTGAATTGTATTAAATAGTGTTTCATCAGTGCTTACGTAAGTGCTTCAGAAATGTTTCCAGGTCCTTTAAATAACGCTTATAACCATGCAAACAAGATACTTGCTTTTTAGAAATGCTAAAAAACAACTCTGCTATTTCACAAACTGAACTTGGTAAATTCCATTTCCATGTAGTCACTAGAACGAGGAGGATATATGTGCAAGCGTAAACCACAGTGATCAAAATCGCCTAGACATGAGAAGTGAATGGGATGAAAGTGTACCCTTAATGGACGTAATGTCTCATATTTTTTTAATTGGACTGATGTTACAACACTTTTGAGACTCATACATAATATCATGAAGTTTATTGCGAAGAGGCAATGATTTATGCTTACAAGATTCTGTAACATGTACAGATGATTGGTTAGACCGTTAATGTTAATTTTATGTTATTAATAGGGATAGGAAATATGCCACTATACTATTAGTGTGCAAAATACGGTGAAGCTGAGGAAACCATATATTCCTTGACAATGACAATGGAAAAGCATTACCCATTAAACATTGTTGATGAAGTGCTTTCAATGTTTTCAACTTAATCTATGTGCCTTATCTATCAAGTGTTAACACTGTAAAATACCATGTAAAACAGTAAAATACTTACTATTATGCGTTAAACGCATGAATAGAATTGTGAATTATTTCATATATAATTTTTTTGAGTATATATTTACTTTGTTGCATCGTTTGAAACCTTCCATTTTAATTGTGTCCGAAACACTGCCCGAACCAATGTCATATTGACATAACATCAAACTTTCAATACCTAATCCAAAATGACATTTAAAATACCACTTTTCTAAATCATTGTAAGAAATAATTGTTTTCGTGTATGTTCATGCAATTTTATATATTCTGGAACTCTCTATATGTTTTGAACTGTGCTTCAACTTTTAAAACAAATAATTCGCATATAAATTGATAAACAGCAGATGATAGTATTAAAACAATTCAAACTAAGTAAGTATTTAAAAAAAACACATGACAATTAGAACGTATTTAAAACTCATTTTAATAAACACACAAGATTTATTGAAATTTGTTTTAGTCCGTCTAAATGAAAAGTGTCTTGTGAGTTCGGATGGTTCAACCTTCAGTCCGTTTGCTTTATATCTTAAATGTTGAAATTGACTATTTACGACATGAATGTAGGAGATTATTATTATAAATTACTAAATTAGTAGCATACATTGTGAATTATTAATATTGATTTATAATTTACGTGACACTGTAAAGTAAGAGAGAGGTAAAAAAGCATTTAACTTTAATTTCGACAATGGACAAGACTGCATTATTCATACGTAGCAGAATAGCTATCAGTTCCAGCTGACCAATTGCCGGACACTGGTCATTAAAGGTTTCCGTTTGACACAATGAATCGGAAGTGCTGCAGGCTGTTTTCTCTAAGCAGTGTCTTTAAACGAAGAGCAATTTGAGTTTGTGTCAACAACATCCTTATGGTTAAGTAAAGTAAACTCAGATATTATTCTCTCCTCGAATAGGAGATACTAATGGTTAAGTAAAGGAAACTCAGATATTATTCTCTCCTCGAATAGGAGATACTTATGGTTAAGTAAAGTAAACTCAGATATTATTCTCTCCTCGAATAGGAGATACACATCTCACTTATGAAACTCACTTGTTAAGTCTTAATTAAGATGTAAGTTCTTAAGATGTGCTAACGTTAAATGTGCATAATATTTGAAATCAATTTCGAAAAAAACAAATACAAAATAAAGTTTAATCTTTATTTTTTAAAATGCACTGGGAAATAAAATTGTTTTCAAGATTTCTTACTCCGCCAGTGACATTATATAGAAAAGGTTTGTGTAAAGACAACACTTGAGTCTAGCCGAATAATGTGAACAGAGAGTTATTTATCAAATAAACTAATCAGAGGAAGAATTACAACACGGTATTGTTACAATGGAATAACGTACGGATGTGATTAAAAAAAACAAATAACCAGAAATATTTACCATATTGCTCTCCGGGTATTATATGTACCTACATCAGCCAATAATTACGCCAAGCAGATATTATGACAACATATTTCCCTTGATATTCATACCAGTTATATACAACAGTCAATAATCACGAAAAGCAGAAATTGTGACAGTATCTTTAACTTGATATTCATACCGGTATACAACAGTCAATAATCATGAGAAGGTGAATTTGTGATCATATTGTTCTGGTGATATTCATACCATTCATTCATTCATTTATTCGAGGATACATAGACACCAAGTTAAATTGAGTAGTTTGTTTCACCTAAATGTATAACTTAGATATTTAGTTTACACTGGTACTAATGAGTTGAGTTTGTTTTTGCAAAATACGTTCATTTTACCTTAACATCCCAACACTTACTAACTAATAGTATACCACATAGACAACATTTAAACAAGGATACCAATGTTGCATGTACCAGATGCTTTGGTTTTTTTTGTTAAGAAACATAATTGAATATACAACATCAGTATTGTCAAGTTATATCTTCATTTGCAGGCATATATGGTAAGTTTGGAACTTGATTTGTTTGTTACCATATATGCACATCATAAAGCAGAAATAAAAAAGAGTATAAAATAAATTGAAACTAATCTTAATGTATACTGTAAGTAGAGACAACAGATATAATGTGAGATGCTTTCTTCCTGGCAAGGAAATATAGAGAAACTTATTATCAGCAGCAGTAAATATTAGCTTCGTTTCTATATATACTAGTCAGCAGCTAAACAACTGAACTGGGGCTTTTGACAGACACAGACCTGATCGACTTTCATTGATCACTGGAATGTCAAATGTATCAATAAAAACTATAAAAAAAACAAATGTTTGCCACTAAAATGGCAATGTCCCCCGCCGATACCATTGAGTTTAAAAGACACATCATTTGGTCAAAATGAGCTACTTCATATATTGCATTACTGGTAAAAAGTGTCACGATGATCATCAAACTTGAAGACTTTGGGTGCTCGGATTCATGAGATATTGGTTAACAAGAGTTCGAAAAGTGTTCAAAGTGTCATGGTCACCTGGAAAATAAGTTCAAGGTCATTAAAAATCGACTGGTGTCTGCGTCTTCCCCCAGTGAAGGCTGCCACCTAATTTGAAGACTTTGGATGCAACACTTCATGAGATATCGCGTAAACAAGAGGTCAAGGTGTCATTGTGACCTTTAAAATAAGGTCAAGGTCACCAAAATCGACTGGTGTCTGTGTCGAACCACAATGTAGGCTGTGACCAAATTGAAGGACTTTGGATGCAGCGCTTCATGAAATATCGCGTAAACAATAATTGTGACGTACGGACGGATGGACGGACGCCGCTGAATACATAGTCCCCCGTTCCGCGTTGCGGCGGGGGACAATACATCGAGTACCTATACATGTATAAACATCCCGAAAGGCAATTGTGAATATGACTTTGCTAAATAATGTGTAAAATGTAGTTTAGTGATTCCCTAAGACAAGTTAATTGTTTAACGTTTCATTTACTTCATTTGATATTTTGCCTCAAAACACCCTTGTGAAACATTTTCTTTGGCACAGTATATTGGCTTCATGTAACTGGCTAAAATGTGCAATTACTTTTTTCCAGACATGGTCAATACCGCTTCTAATTAAAAAGCAAAGAGGAAATGATGTCTGCCTCAGGACCTTCGTAAATTGGAAACAATTTAGAAGAAACATCAGGAGTCTGGCGATGAATTTGGGTTGGTAAATTTAGTTTACTGATTTTCCCTATCCAAAGTGGTCTGACATTCCAATGTGTATTGACAGTAATGGTAACTAAGCAACACTTTTGACATGTTGTCTCCATGCATCCTAATTGATTGATTGATTTGTAGTATTGTACTTTGGATGTTGCCGCCACGTTCCATTAGCACAAACTAGTTAGTTTGCAGAAGCTGTTAAAGAAACAAGGCTATACGTAACCTGTACCACAAATGTCAAGTTAATGAAACAAGATGGTATATCTTAATGTGCTTGAGTTTGTTTTATTTGAATACTCTCCAAATAGAAACTAATGTCTTAATCTAATTGATGATTGGTTCAAATTTGGTTATTCCTTTTTACTCCTTGCATCACATTTGAAGATTTGAATTACTAATCCTATGTGTTTATCCATTATCCATCCATTTGAAATGAGATGTCCAATTTTCCCCTTGTGTCAGTAATCAATCATCGTACATTCATTTTCTTTATTATCATGCTTATAATGTATGTTCATCATTAAGCTTTATCGTCATATTTCTTTAAATTGTGTCTTGTTTACATGCAAGCTTATATTTTATATATATTTCAGTTTAGTTTATGCTGAAAAATATAACTTACGTTTATGAAAAAAATTATTTTTGTTGATTTGATTGTTTAGCTGTATACTTTTTATATAATATTTTTTTAATAATATAAACAGATGCTGAATCATATCTTTGTTTTTAAAATGAATTTGAAGTGTCGATATTTAATGTAAACCAACGTAGAGACCTTTATTTACACTCATTGTATTTCTGATGAGATCTAGATATCAAATTATATAGTTAGATGAAATAAACTACTCAATTGAATAAATGAACGAATGATTGGAATGAATATCAACGGAACGATATGATCACCATTTCAGCTTCTCATGATAAGTGTCTGCTGTAGGTAATTGGTAGATACATCAGGAGAGCAATATGATCTACATTTCTGGTCATTTGCCTTTGTGCAAGTGTTGTACATATCCATTTATTTGACCATTGAGTCAGACTAATATGACACTATGATAATTAAATAGTCATCCATGTTCATCTGTACATTATTCCATTATAACAATACCTTTTTTAATTTTGTATTTTGATTGGTTCATTGATAAATAACTCTAATTTGATTGGTTTATTTGATTAATAACTCTATGTTGATTGGTTTATTTGATAAATAACTCTATTTTGATTGGTTTATTTGATAAATAACTCTATGTTTATTGATAACGAAATTCTGCAAATTAGCAAATTGGTTAATCATAACACAATGATACGTCCTGTTTAAATTTGTATCCGCCCGACTCAAGATGTTTTCTCTTAATGGTCCCTCACAATCAAACACATTCTATGTGAGTGTTGGGACACTCCGCATATCAAGGAAACTTGTTATCCTATTATTTCAATCAGTCAAGTTTTTCTCTCATTTCGGTGAGCATCGTGTTTTATATTTTTTAATGGCTATACAACTTTTTGACAAAATGTAAATTTTAACTTTTCATTATCAACATTTATTCAACTTGTGATTATAAGCTGATGGTTTTACGGCTGTCGTTCCGTGGTCTGTTTTTCTTTTGCAAATCATTTTTAAATTAGGCAAATTAATTAAATATATCGCAGCTAATGGCTGCGATACTGCCGAAGCGGCGTTAAACAATAACTAACTGACTCACTCTTAATGGTCCAATCTTACACAAACCTCTTCTATATGGTGACACACGAATCACGAATTAAACACTAGTTTTCCAATGCCCTTTTTCTTTAAAAAGATTAATCATCAATTATAACCGAAAGTTTTCGAAATGTATTTCAAATATAACATGCACATTTAACGTTAGCAAATCTTATCAATTTACATCTGTCTTAAATAAGGCTTATAAGTGTGTTTCTCAAGTGAGATATTTATCTTCTATTTGAGAAGAGAGAAACATTCCTTTACTTAACCATAAGTACGATCCTCAATTACGTTTTAGACACTGCTTGGAGAAAACAGACGGCAGTACTTCCGATTCTGTGTGCCAAACCGAAAACTGTAATTACCAGTGTCTGAAAATTGGTCAGCTGGACTAATTGTGGTTAGCTGTTCTGCTACGAATAATGAAGACTTGTCCAGTGTCCACATTAAAGTTTAAATGCTCTGTTACCTCTCTCTTACCTAACAGCGTCACATTCACTATGAACATCAACTATTCATAACACACAATTTATGCTATCTCCAACTTCCATGTCGTTAATAGTCCATTTCTACATTTAAGTTAAAGGGCAAACTGACTGAAGGTTGAACACCACCCCAAATCACCAGAACTTTCGACACTTTCCACTTGGAGCGGACGCAATAACTGTAGTATGTTTATCAAAATGTTCCCTTTCACTGTGTTCTATTTATCATTTCTATTGATAAATATTTGATTGTTTGAATTGTTTAATACTACAATCTGCTGTTTTACAATTAATGCTAACATGAATAAATAAGCGAAATATTTGTTTTAAATGTTGGTGCACAGTTCAGAACATAAAGGGAGTTGCACAATATAACAAAGTGTATGAACAGACAAGAACTTATAGACTGATGATGAGGTCAGTACCTGTGTTTATGGTCCCGGGAAAATAATATATAGGTTATTTGGTTTTGAATCCCTGGTTGATCATTAAAATAAAATCATTATCTTTTTGGTTATATCCCCATTAATTAAAGAAGATATACGTTAATTGTCCAACAAATAATATGTACATTTTACAGCATGACTTGTTGCCCCTTCGCAGTAAACTTCATGATAGTATTTATGAGTCTCGAAAGTGTCCTAACACCACTTCAATTCAATCAATATGATACATCACGTCCATTAAGGGTAAATGTGTACACTCTCCTCTCATTCACGTCTTGTGTCTGGGCGATAATTATCACTGTGTTTTAGGCTTGTATGTAAAAACTTATCATCTGAGTGATAATGTTCCTAAAATGTTCCCTTATGTTGTGAAATATGACCTAACCATGTATGTGAGAAACAATTAAGACATATTTTTTTGTATATTTCATTGTGACCTCATAGCAGTTGAAGTTAACATTAAGGAAATGACTTACCGGTAATATCATTCCTCTTTTTAAATGTACTTTGAAAACAGGCAATGTAACAGAGAGATATGTTAAACTTTTGAAACCCTAAAACATAGGACACATTATATGTATTACTGTGTCTGCATTAATAATCGACATGCAGCAACATACTATACTAATGTATAGCTGCTTGTGTTACATCAAGGAGTGCAATCATTGGTCATAAGATGAAGAATAGATGGTTTGATTTTCTGTATTCTAATAATCAATAGCATTGTCATCAATCCGGACTCTTAACTGTCCTTCTCTAAAGTTTCTAAGAGAAAAGCAAATACCTTTCCCCTAGTTGATGTGTGTTGATTTGATACTATGTCCATGTCCATATCCAAACAAAAGATAATTGACAGAAAAGCTCCTGTTTTCACCGGTGCATTCTTTGGTGCGAGTCAAGCATCCCCGTTGAAGCTTTCGGAATGATTGTCATTGCACTCAGTCCAGATTTAAATGTAGATCAACGGAGAGACCTTTACATTTAGTTTGTTGTATTTCCGATCTAGATATAATAGTAGATATTTAGGAGAAATAAACAACTCAATTGATTTTGAAGTGCCTTTATCTTTTTATATACTATGCACAAAAAGTAGAGGATATTTAATTTTTGGAACATATCACTAGCCTATGGAACTGAATACGAAGCAAGTCATTATAGATCCTTACAGAAGAAACATTTTCAGTAAAATCTGTCACCAAAACGCAACAATGGAAACTGCAGGGTTTGCACTTGATGCTCGTTATGATCCCAAGATTTGCACGACTTTGAATTTGACGATTACAACTCCTGTGGAATGAAATTTGTGGTGGAAAGATCAGGTCAGTTGCTTTGTATACCAGGAACAAAAGGGTGATATGCGTCGACTAACCCAAAATGAAAGATCACGTGCCCTTGGCATGCTACAGGTTGGCACAACACAGACGGTTGTGGCACAAACAATGAACGTTTCTCAATCTGTCATAAGCAGATTATGGTCCAGATATCGTGATACACGTTCTGTAAACGATAGACCACGCTCTGGTCGACCAAGGGCGACAACTCATGCACAGGATAGATTTATCCGTACCATAGCCTCAAGAAATCGTGTCATAACCGCAAATAAGAATAGAGCTCGACTTCAAACAGACACTGGTGTGAGAGTGAGTGCCTAGACGATCCGAAATCACTTGCACAGGGGTCATCCACACGCCCGACGTCCTCGTGTGATCCATGAGGACGTGTGATTCCTTGTTTGAGAGATCATCACATCAGGGCAAGACGTCGTTGGTGTAGGGAACGTCAATATTGGGATAATCGATGTTGAAACAATGTGATGTTTTCAGATGAATCAAGGTTTACTGTGGACTTTCTGGACAGGTGTAGGAGGCTGTGGCGTCGACGAAACGAGCGCTTCCATGACGTCAACGTCATTCAACATGATCGATTTGGGGATGGGTCTGTAATGGTGTGGGGAGGCATCACTGCTGCTGGAAGAACGGCCTTACATGTTGTTGCCGGACGTGTGACAGGCCAGTACTACCGGGACAACATCTTAGCAGCCCTTGTTGTGCCCTTCGCACGTCGTCATGGCCGCCGTTTCATCTTTCAGGATGAAAATGCAAGATGTCACAGAGCAAGGATTGTTAATGAGTACCTCCAACAACAGAATGTCACCACACTACCATGTCCAGACCTCTCGCCCATCGAGCATGTCTGGGACATCCTGGGACAGCGGTTACGTCAACGTCAACATCGTCCTGCCAATGTCCAAGAACTTGCTGCTGCGTTGCTGGAGTGGAATAATCTTTGCCAAAATGACTTGAGTATGCCACGTCGTATCCATGCATGTTTGGCCAACAGGTTTACCCGTTACTGACTTTGCTTTCATGTTATGGTAATTCTGATGTTGCGCCCCGAGTATGGTTTTGTCCTCAGTATCGACATTGTGTGTGTCATTTACAGCACCAATGATGTGGAATAAATCTATATGTGTTCCCTTAATTTGTTTTCGTTATTTGTTTCTTCTTTGGATTCATCATTTTCTTTTAATAACACTTATACATCCAATATCCCCTACTTTTCTTGCATCGTGTATTCCATACATCAACAAATCAGAATCGAGTATCCAGCATTATCACGGTATGTACTTTGTATCAATAAATCTACTTCATTATCTAGTTATCCTGTCATACGCAGTATATGAGTTCCAATGGTATAAAATTCACAGTAACATGATCACATAATGAGCACCAAACACTGTTTTGAATACTTGTAACCTTTCCTTGAGATGTGGCCATAACGAAATAAGTATACACGCTCCGAGCAAGGAAGGTGCCACTTACAGATGTACATTGTTAGAAAGAAAGATCAACCCTTAATATAATATAAAAATATACTACTTGTCTAACTTATGTTATTATAAATAAACATTCTTGGGAGCTTTTCACACATTACAATAGAACACGTGCTTTATAATGGTTGCAATTAGATACTGGCTTATAGCTGCGGTTGCTAGTAGGATACTATTGTCATGTGGTCATATTCTATTGATGTCCAATGTTTCTTTTCAGATTTCTCTGAGTAACTCGTAGCTTCATATTATCAAAACAATGTAAACAAAGAATTTTATTCAACTGCGTTCTTTCAAAATACATTACATAACTTGTAATACACCGATCCAGTATAAGCCCCGCCCCTTCAACGCCATTGGCTAAAATATTAGGGGGGACAAGTTACAGGCTCAGAGCGAGCCGGGCCGCGAATCTCAAATCGACACACGCTATGATTTCGGCTTTCTTTGAGGTAGAAACTGTTTGTAGATTGAAAGTATGTAAATATTATAAATAAATTATAAATTTAGAATCCATAAACTTACATTTTATCAGAACTCATGTTGTGTTTTGCCTATTTAATAGGCGGCGAACAGACCGATCGAGGTCCATTCAAGTTCGATCATTTTGTAAACAAACACGTTTTGAGGTACACATCCTTCGCTTATAAATTATTATTATCCATAATTGTTCAGCTTAACAATAGACATGTGATTAAAATGATTTCACTAATAATCATCGAGTGCAGCTCTACTCCTTTCGGTGAGAAAAACCTCGAAGGCGAACTGAAATCAGCAGAGGTCAAGGTCGCTTTCGCTTGTTGACAGTTTCACAGGACCAAAAATAGTGGAATCCAATTTCCGGATACCTCCCGGATTCTCTCATATTCTTACCCATTTGGTATCCGGGAATCCGGAAATGAATACTCTCCCGTATCCCAGATCCGCCCATATTCTTCCGGATATTTTTCTGGAAAGTGTGTTTCTACGAATACTGGAATCCGGAAATGTATAGTTTTCCATATCCCAGATCCGCGTGTCTTCTACTGGACATTTTCCCGGAAAGTATGTTTCTAAGAATACTGGAATCCGGACAGAATATATTATCCGGATACCCTTCTATTAGTAGGAATAGGCAAGTTATGGGGTAATATTACCGTCTTATGTTGAAAAAGTGTTCACATTATTTGATAATGGTAATAATATAATGATAATAATAATTTATTACTTTGTCATGTTGTTGCAATAAATTATATATACAGCATTACACTTCACACATAAAAACCTTGCCATACCATATTTTGTTATTTCCTTACATTCCACGTGATGAAGGAGTGAGTATGTACTCCGAAACGTCGTGTATTTTCACATTAAAGAAGTTGTTATCCAGAAAATCTTCCTGTTCTTATTGGTAGTAGACTCATGAAAAAATTCTGCGTAAAGAGGTCATGAGGCAACATGGCAAAGAATTCATCACACCCAACATGCACCTGCATTGCCACATACGGGAATCTGTTGAGAACTTTGGCTCAGTTTATGGCTTTTGGCTGTTTAGTTTTGAGAGATACAACGGACTGCTTTCAGACATGCCAACGAACATGAATGATTTGCCAGTGCAGCTGATGCGAAAATTTAATATGTTTTCGACTTTCCATTTAGATTCAGTTAAAGAACTATTTAAAAGATAAATATCTCAAACTTATAGAAATGACGTCAAAGAGCTCTGAATCATTTACACACGTGTCAAAGTATTCAGATTGAAGTAACAGTATTTTCGACAATACACAGAGGTGCTTATTTTTAATTGATTTGATTACTTTAATGATTTTGCCCACTTGCAATACACACATATCCCAGATATTACCTGGCTTAATTACATATTCTATTTAGTTGAAACTGAACAACACTGTAATGTGTAAATATTTGCTCCAAGACAGCTTAAACATCTAATTCTTTCAGAAAGGCATTTTTCATAATTTTGGTCATTACATTTAACGATTAACAACATCTAGTATCGTTAAAATATTGTGTACGGTTATTGGAAGTGTCGTTATATCTAAATATCCATGCATTTACAAAAACAGTGTGTGCTACACGTTTGTATTTCGTATTCATATTCTAATACGTGGTTTTTAAACACGTGTCTTATCATGAATACATTTATCATACAATACAGAGACATCAAATTCTACGTTTCATAACTCTCTCATTCACTAATGTGTATTCATGTTTATAGGATATGATAATTAAGTATTGCGTCGATTCATATATTATTCAATACCTGTACTTTATTTTGAATATTCATTCATTCTTCTCACAGTTAAGATTAGATTTAGATTGTATCAAACTAATATGACTTATGTTCGATTTGTGAGGACAAGATATATGTTATGATAAATATTATGTTTAATTAATGTGTTTTATGGTTAACTTGCTACTGTTTACAACAATCAAACTAATAGCATATGTGGTGGATCACTGAGAACAAATATCCGAATATAATACAATTAAATACTCATGGAAATAAAATATACAGCGGTTATTTTGTTCGTTAATACCATGATTATCTCATCGAGTGAGGTTGAAAATTTTTTTTAGCAGCCACGAGTAAGAATATATTACTCTTCTATCTCATGAGATGAGATAAGATAAACATGGTATTTGTCAATGATTGACAATTATTCTATTTATTATATCGATATTCCTCTGAGTTTGAGTTTTGAGGAGATTATGCATCTTTACAGTACAACCTTAAATGTATAGATGATAAATAACTTTTATCTGACAGCAAATGCATGTGTTTTCTGTGTTTATCCATGCGGAAACAAACTAAGATAATTAGTTTATGATTGCGTGTTGACATGGATACGATATTCTACTGAGTCTTTACTATACACAGTCTGTTAATGTACATTATCATTGAAGCTTGTTGAAATACACAAATAGTTCAGTGAGGGCCGGTACTCCCTTCATCATCACATGTTATATAATACTTGTGCGTTAAATCAGTAAGAACATATGAAGGTGTCAACATGTTTATCTCCTCCTACTAGTCTGGTAGCTAGTGGTATGTGGAAATACACAAACGGTTAAGTGACGGTCGGGATAAGATAATTAATTTATGATCACCGCCGCCCCCTGTAATTACATCAGGACGCGAATTACCATGATCAATGAAGGGTGACGCACGTTATGTAAGACACAACACAAATCATTAAAGACCGATACAAATCATTGTTTTTTTTCAGATTAAACTAATTTTGTTTTTTTCATTTGTCACAATTGTTCCTGGGATATGTTTATACTGAACGAAATGCGATGTTTGTTCGATATTTCAGTATGCATACATACACATGAGAGCTCATCACTAGTTCACTGTCAAGGCTATTATTTTGTTATATTTTCGATCTCTCGTGGAATGAACTACCATCAACCTAGTTGTTATTTCCATGTTTTTTTTCTTCAAATATTTGCAACAGTTGTCCAATTGAATGTTTTCAGCTATTCTGAAAAGCCATGACATCACACATATGGATTTAGAATAATTTTACCTTCAGTCTATAAGGCTTTATTCTACTGACCAACAATCACCATATCAGTAGCCACAATGGTTCATAATTAGGAAATAAAATTACTGTGTTTGAAAATTAAAAGAATTTAAACATCACTGCTTAAATACGCAGTATGAAGTTTGAGACGCTCCATGCACGACAGTGCTTTGAATACCCTGCTAATCACGCTTGTACAGGTGTCATCAATACCTATGGCAAGTGGTTCCCAATGACCGGAAACTGTCCAGTCATGTACAACAGCCCTAATTGTTTAATCACGTGTATGCGCATACGTCTATATACAATACGTTGCAGCATTGATGTACACACGCCTGTCTCTTATACATCTCTTTGGCGGCCTCCGCAATTGTGTTTTATTAGTTCACGCAAAAGAGCGCCGAAATACTTATACATTACAATAATTGCCCACAATGTGAACAAATGTGAGTTAGGCAAGCTTATTTTCCGACTCCATTGATCTATTGGTTCCAGGACAAAATTGCCAAACCTACTAAAGTTGAAAAGACTTTAAAAAACTAATTTAGTATGGACATGTATTTCAAAATGTTTATTAAAATTTTACGGACTAGAACTAAATGTACATTCGATGGGTCTTATGTTTTATTTGTCGAATGGTTCCTGAGAACTGCCGCACCATATTATTTACTTGGATATTTGTAACAAAATCATTTCTTAAATACCCAATATCAACTGAATTTTAATTCATTAAACGGAGTTAACTGATCCAATACTTACTGTAACTAATTAATTATCAATAATTTGATATAAGCAAATAAATGCAAATGGCTTTAGGTCTACTCATTAAATAACTTTAAGCGAAGCCCTCTATCATGATGAAATACATTTGGAGGATTGGATATAATATTTGATATAATTCAACAATGTATAGTATGTAAGCCGAACAAACAAATGCTTAGCCGATCATAGGAACTTCCTAGTGAACAAACTCATGTAAATTCTAAGTACTTCACCAACACAATGATAAACTTTCAGCATACAGTCATATGGTTTACTTCACACTTACCACGGCCGTGTAATTTCAGACCTTTAACTTGTCTAACCTGACAGGGTTAATAACTTTGTATCAACGACTACACCTTATGGAAGCTCATTTTCATTGCCACGCTAGGTTAAATTCGTGTATTTTCATACATTTCAACGGTTATAAATAATAACACATATGTATTATTGGAAAATTTACAGAGTAAGAAATAACTTATCATTAAGTTAATTAACAATGTTATGTTGTTCGGTAACAAAGCGTTCATAACTCGTAGCGCCGATGCATCGCTGTCCATTGTTTTTCATTTTGAATGATTATGTAGTAAATAAGAACAAGTTCTATGGATAGTCAACTTCTTAATTGATATGAGTGCGACGTTTCGATGCAGATACTAGCACCGTTATCAAGCAAGTGATAACGGTGCTTGATAACGGTGCTAGTATCTGCATCGAAACGTCGCACTCATATCAATTAAGAAGTTGACTATCCATAGAACTTGTTCTTATTCATCATACCAGATTCTAAAATACCTCTCAAAGAAGATTATGTAGTAGTCTTTATCAAGTTGTCAAATATCAAATCATACGAATATTCCCCTTAGTAATATGTTACACCTGAATTGTGCAATAAGCACGTACACTATTAATAACAAATGTGTGTAAACAGGCATGTCCTCTCGATTTTTTCCCCATACAAAGTATCTAGCTAGAACCATTTCTTTAATTAGTTCTAAATAGATGATTGATGGACATTTAAAATTTATCGTTTTAATTAAAACTCAGCTGTTTATTCTCCCCGTTGGCGTAACATGAGATACGCAAGATATCAGCTTATTGAACGGATAAAACTTCTGTCCTAAATACATTAAGTTAATGACTGACAGGATGCCCGTTTTCAAATATACACAATTTCCGTCTTTTTATCGGCTTGCATAATCCATGACATAAATGTGCGTTTTCGGATATATTAATATCACTGTCCATATGTCGAAAACAAATAACTGATTAACATTAATATCACAAGAAACACTTCGTTATTTCCACAAGAATTCCAAAATAAACGCAGGTAATCAGTGTTTCACATTGTAAACACAAGTAGGCCTACATTTACATAAAACTTGTGAATACGCTCATGTTGCACCTTATATTGATACAACATAAATATAGATATTACCGACTGACTTTTATGTTTTTAACATGTATGTATGAACATAAAATATACACAATGTTTTCATTTAATAATGGGCGTATTTCATGTATTGGGGACGAACTATGAACATGCCTTGTTAAGTAAAACATTTTAATGTAGCAAACAATGTCAAATATATATTCAGGGATCTGAATTTATGTTGGGATATTTATGTTTATTTCGGGATACATGTTTTCATTCAGGTGTCTCCATTGTTCTACGGATGATAAATTGTAGCAAGACAGTTGATGTAACACCTTGGCTCCGTTCCATAACAGTGGGCGCTTATAATTGCTCATTGATCGCAAAATGTAGCGCTTAAGTAGCGCTTATTCTCTCTTGAACGACACGGTGCAAATTAATCGAAGTTTGCTCGCCTTGTTACGTAGCGCTACATTGAGCAATCGCGTTCAAGAGAGGTTTAAAAGTCTGGAAACCTCTCTTGAACATGGCCCAGTCATGTGAAGATAGTACGCACTGGTGTGTATGTTATGTAATCAAGTGATGTATATTCATTGATAAACCAAGAATGTTCTCTTCAAACACACATCCCATCGCTTGATGAGCTTGCATAATCTACATTATTGTATATTTCCGGATTTTTAAAACTTGGCCGACTTTATAAACCGAAAACTCCCTTATAACAGCGTATATGATAACAATGTACGTTTCCATTGTTGAGAACGAGACGCATTTACAACAGGTCGTTTATATTCCTAATTGAGAGTCATCTTTTCGAATTTCGTCTATGCTAAGATATAAATTTGTAATTGTTTATCATGTATTATATGCCTGTCATGTCGCCGACTTGCAGACAATATACAGTGCGTTAGTTTGTAGCTTTATATAACTTGTTTTGAAGCCATGCCGAATTGTGAGTGGGGGGGGGGGGGGGGGGGGGGGATAATGATACTTGGAATGAGTTAAGTTATATATAGGAGGAGGGAATAGATTTAAGTTTAAGTTTTGTATGTTGTTGGATTGTTATATATATATATGTCGGTGAACTTGTTTTTCTTAATAAACAAAGAAAAAGCAATAACATGTTTTATCGTCATATCAATGAATGAATTAATGTACAGACGTCCTGATTGCATGTGTGTTTTATGCCATCCTCCGTTGTCGATATTGCAGTACGTTACGCATGATATGATAAAGTCGTTTCCTTTCTCCGCTGATGAAGGCATTGATATGATGTAATGAAGATACCATTTTACCAGTGTACACATCTATAACATTCTAAAACAATCGCCATTGGGAGAAAGCCAATAATGATTAAAATAAACACATAAGAAGAACAGTTTAATATCAAAACTAATAAGAGGACATTTCATTGCATAATTCGGAGCTTACTAATGTCCGTTTAATAAAAGACCCTGTATATCATTTATTAAGATAGGGAAAGGGGTATAGTTACTCCACATACTTTACAAAAATACGTTAATCAGTTGTTTGATGAAAAACAGTGTTGAATGGTGATAAAGTAATGAATATATTAAATGTTGTGTGGAATTGGTAACATTGACAATGATCGTAAATTTGTCACAATTTGATTGATTGAAAGTTGTATATGATAATTGTAAACCGATGATACGATATTAATGCGATCTATATTTAAAAGCGTATACATTGTTTCAAATAATTCTGAATTCTAATGTATTCTAATGAATCAACATATTTCATGTTATAGTCGATGACTATCCTTCATTAATCTGCTCACAAGCTTCAACAAACCCGTCATGACGCAGTACAGCGAGAGGCTAACCAGCGACTTATGTAATTAGACTGTCCACTGAGCAGTTCCGCGAGGCGGGTCATAACGAGGAGACCACGAAACGAAACATCAACTTTCTGCTGTTCTAGTTGAGTTATATTGTTGAAATTTTCGAAATATGCCAAAGTTAATATGCAGTTTCAGAATATCTAAAAATTGTGTGAATATCTCGTAAAAAGTAAAAACTCGAAATTTCTAGAAAGTCTCTAGATACGGGGTATGGTTATTTATTGCACTGCTGTATGTGGTTCTCTGTATATATTCATTCAACTAAAATATAGTATGTAATTGTAAATAAATATATGAATGGACTGACTTTACTTGGTGTATTTGTGTTATTATTCATGGAGACATGAGATATTGGTTAACAAGAGAGCAAAACAACACTTGTATTTACTGGATCTATGATAGCTTAGCACATCAGTATTTGTCATTGAAAGATGCCAGCATCTGTTAACATTGAAAAGTGGGTATTGTTTTTAATATACCCCTCTCAAATAGTGAAAATGAGAGATGGAAGCTACATGTCACACAACTTATCTTATTAGCCACTTACTGTACATTAGTTATATAAATCCTGATACAAGCACATCCTCATGTCATTAAATTTACCAGAGCCATATTTGTGATTTTGAAGTTAATTTGCTAATCTATGCTGACTATAAAAGGCAAGATGGGCTAATGACATAAGCTGACGTCCCTCGTCATCAATAATAGATTTTATAAAGACTCCTTTGTCAATACCATATTATTGCATATATATGTATATACTAATAACCTTGGATGTAATGAGATAATGCAATGCCTAGTGAATTACAGACCCCATGGCTCTATTTTAGTAATTTGAACAAATCTCTTTAAATCTCATTTGAAATTAATTGACTTTCTGCATCCAAGTATGTCTTAATCAAAAGTATGGTGAGCATGCATAGAGCCACTGTTTACTGCAGAACAGACATTGACAATTACAGACAAAATCCAATATAGTGACAAAAACTTTTACAAATATGGCAAATTTTTAGAATGATCAATCACATCATTATATGCACAAATTTATCAATAGTTGGATATGTACAGAAATACTGCTCAAGCACTTACATTCTCACATGTTGCTACAGACACTTAGTCAAGGTGTTATTTAGCCGACAGGTGATGTACGACCAAGCATGACCAGAATATGCACATACCTTGTATGGAAACAAATTAAATTAACAAACTTTATTTTAATATATAAATGTAGGATTCTAAAACGACCTGCTTTTACAACTAGCTAAACGTCAACAAATGTGAAATCACCATCAAACACTGCATAAGCATGCTCTCACCTGTTACTGCAGCGAGACACTAATTGTTTATATCCAATTAGTCAAGGTGTTAATTAGCCGAGAGGTGATGTGCGGTCAAGCATGACTGCCAGAATGTTACACGTTCTTTGTGTAGCAAATGTCAAGGCAAATTGTAAAAGGATCAATCACAGACAGACAGATAATTTATTAAAGTCTCACCTCGTACATAGACATATATACAGTACAATAAAATGTATATACAGTAAAATACAATAAATTTATCAATAGTTTGATGTGTACCGAAATACTGCTGAAGCACTTACATTCCCACCTGTTGCTACAGATACTTAATCAAGGTGTTAATTAGCCTGTCAATTAGTCAAGGTGTTAATTAGCGGACAGGTGATATGTGGTCAAGCATGATGACCAGCATATTGCACTTACTTTGTGGCAAATAAAGCAAGAACAAACTTGACAATTATAAAGATACTCCCTCTATTTTATTGTAACAAAACATTGATATAAAAGGGTAATATATATTAATGCTGTTAAATATAGTGAATGGTACTTGATGTCCCTGAAAGGAGTTTCATTATAAAAGTTAAATGGACTTAGTTTCATAAATTTGATTGGTTTTGGTACCTTGCACAATATCATATGTGGGGGAGTCTGTGTGTGTCGGTCTGAGTGGAGATATGTATGGGGGAGTGTCAGATTGTGTGTTTGAATGTTTTGGAGAGTTTATTATGAGTGTGTATGGAGGTCGGTGAATCAGTCAACATCTTATAAGGTGAATCAATGTGACAGTCTCTGTGAGTCACTGCATCATGTTTAGTGAGTTGGGTGAAAGGTATGCAAGAAGTATTAGCCTTTATGTATGTATATCCATATAATATTTTAATTTATATATTTCTTTCTTGTTCAATAAGGTAAAGACTGTGTCTTATAGGCTCTAGTAGGCAAGGTTTTTTTTATAGGTGTAGTGTAAAGCTGTATATATAGTTTATTGCAACAACATGACAAAGTAATAAAAAAATATTATCATTATATTATTATCATTATAAAAAAATGTGAGCACTTTTTTAACATAAGACAGTAATATTACCCAATAACGTGCCTATTCCTACTAATAGAAGGGTATCTAGATAATATATTCTGTCCGGATTCCAGTATTCTTAGAAACATACTTTCCGGAAAAATGTCCAGTAGAAGACACGCGGATCTGGGATATGGAAAAGTATACATTTCCGGATTCCAGTATTCTTAGAAACACACTTTCCAGAAAAATATCCGGAAGAATATGGGCGGATCTGGGATACGGGAGAGTATTCATTCCCGGATTCCCGGATACCAAATGGGTAAGACTATGAGAGAATCCGGGAGGTATCCGGAAATTGGATTCCACTAGTTTTGGTCCTGTGTTTCCCCACTAGATAACTCAGAAAAGCAACATATGTTGAACAATATATTTATAAAATATAGATAGAATTGGTTTAAATAAAATAAATTGTAGTCAAAATTTTGAATTCAACTACTGATCTTAGATTTATGACTGTAATTATGTATTTTTTTTAATTGTTTGCATATTATAGGCAAATAATTTGACCTTTTCTCGGAAAATAATAACATCTTTACGTTTTCAGATACAAATCATTTTCATTGTTCAAGTACGCAATTATATGTTGGTGCCTTCATTAGTTAATAACCTAACTATTCTTTTTAAATATTAGACACACAATTTGTTTTTAAATGCAATTGATTAACAGCACCTACACAATGTAAATTGCAAGACAGATGATGTATTCACAAAATATGCTGGTCTGAGCTTATACTAAAATACTAAAATATATGAATAAATTTTATAAACTAAGAGTTTATTATCATACATTTCAATTTAAAAATGCTAGCAAATTCCTGTTTATGTCACTGCTGGACCAACATAATTAATGAATATCACATTTATTGAACCGGATTTTGGTATATCTGTCTATAAAATTTTCTAAATATGTCATTGAAATCATGAACAAGGGTTGAGAAAAGAGTAATTATGTTATATTGATATGTGCATATTTTAGCCCTGTAAAGAAATGAATATTGTTTACGTTGATAGAAGAATATTTCTGAAAGAAATAACAGTTTAATTTTAGTTGAATATACGTTGAGAAAATGAAAGTTTGATTCAGTATTTTTTTTCTGATACACACATGACTATTTGTGCACAGTTTAATTTTCTCCTTATTCTTATTATGTATGTGTAATAAGTATAGCTTACATTATTTTCAAAATACAAACAAATAAAACAGTTGTTTTTGAATACACTTTTATCAATCAGTTGATGTGTTTATTGGTCAGATATGAACTTGCATGATGATGAAGAAATGAAAGCTATAGTTTGAAGCATTTGCAAATTAAACAATTTGCCTCAGCAAATTTTAATATTTTATAGTTATATTTAATAGTTTTCCAAAGATGAACATATGTTCTTGGTATTTATCTATTATGTACCAATATTTTTAAAACAATCTAGCATGCATGAATTGATATTTCTTATCCAAATCTTTTTTCAAAAAAGGATCGACTTACATGCATGGATATAAATACTGCAAACTTGTCAGTTGTGTAATTACATCAATTTAAAAAAAATAACATATATAGTTATCCTTTCTAGCTCGGACATAAACGTATCTAATTTTCAAGACATTGAGTAGGTGATATTCACCACAACGTACGTATGACACCGTTTGTTTACTTGGTGGTGGATTTTTGAAAATTGCCAAAATGTAAAGTGTCATATTTTATATAAGAATCTAAACAAACTTCCAATTAAGATTGTTTTCGAATCTTGAGTTCCTAAATATCAAAACATTGTTTGAACTGTCATCTTGCTAAATTTATGTATCGGAGATTTGAAAACTGTATAATTCGTGCAAATTCTCACCCAAGAGCAGACGTCAGACACGCTAGTGTTTTTCTATCGGATGATGAGTGTTTTCCACCTTGTCAGCGATTCAAAACGACAATAATATCATCCTTACATAATAAGAAACCATCATTTCGCGACATAAATACATTCAAATTGAAAGGAACGTCAAGATGTTTTGAAATATGTGCAACCACCGAACTATCGCCAAATCGGTTTGTTTGTCCCCGGAAGTAAAATTGACAAAGCCGCGTGGTAATCTCGCGGCTCTGATTGGCTGAAATTACGCATGCGCGAAGTTTTGGATCGGTGTATTTTAGTTTATCGAGTAGCTGGTAATTACTCTGAATATCAAGGGAGCAATTTAATGATCGTATCTGCTGATCAATGGCTATTTGATCTGTGCAAGTGTATAACATTGCCGTTAATTTCACCCATGAATACAATAGATATATGGGTAATGTTTCAGAAAGATATCATGAACGGTTTTCGAGTTCTGCTCAGGAAACGAAATGATTTCGAACGGACGGCCAGACATACGGACAGGGTGACGATTATATCCCACGGTATTACATACCGTTGGGATAATAAAGTTATCCTGGTTTGATTTTACCTAGAAGAAATTATGAGATACATGCATCGGTTCGCTGTTGTTTAAAGTCAGAAAACATTCAAAGGCAGAAGAAATAATATCAATATAAATTCAAATAGTTTAATCTGCGAGTGATAGATACGACTGAGACATAGTGAACCATATCTCTTAAAACCAACTAAAATTATTTTGTAATTTTGAAAATTATCTGGTTATGTTTCCGGAAAACACGGCTTTCAAAAAGTCGTCGTTTCGAAGTCCACTATATTAAAAAGACCAAAATTGTATGGATGATCAACAATTAACAATTACAATATATATATACTATATATTATATATTACAATAACAATAACGACGTTTGGGTATAGATCATTGTACCGTTATCAAGCATATGGAAGAGATGGTGAAACAGCAGGTTATATACAGGACACATGTTGGTATGATAAAGAGATAACAAATACAACAAGATGAGGTAACAATGACATAAATGGTTGAACAAGTGAAATGACACATTCCGAGATTGAAAGAAATAGGAGTAAGGGACAGGAATACTTTCTTCCTTAAGGGATTACCATGGTTTGTCTACGACCGTTAGCTATTGACTAAAGGTATGATGGAGACTGAGCTAAACGCTGTCGATAGAAACAGTAATGCATCTCATTGACTGAGAACCGTTAGGGACTTTGTGTTGATGACAGACTCAGATGTCAGATTAAAATCATCTACACAAAGACACTCTTGTGTCTTGAAAGAAGACACCATTGTCAATCAACTGCTCTGACAAATAAGCAGCTGTTGCTGTTGAAATTGCTATGTGCACTATTACGGGACTGTTTACAAGGTGGTCATTAACATACAATGATTCTATCTGACTTATCATCCCACGTAATTAACGCATAGTGACACACATTAATACATTTAGACAGAGTATGATGACATAGTGAATACATGATATATATGATATGATTGATGCACACTTCAACCACAAAATCGTCATATCTGTTCACTCTGAAATAGCAATAATTCGAAGTAAGGAACATGTGACTTAGGGTTCGTTTTACGGTGTTAACGATTAACGACTAAGGGAGACTTGAATTGAATGTGAGAGACTAAGCAAGACACAGTCAATATAAATAGTAATTAATCTCATTGACTTAGAACTATGGGAACTATGTGTTGATGACAAACTAACAATGATAAAAGCAATCATTTACACAATTATTGTCCATCAACTTCTCTCACAAATAAACAGCTGTTGCTATTGAAATTGCTTTGTGCATTATATTATCAAAGTTTATTTCGTAAAGAGGCCACCGACCCATTATACAATACAAGGTTGATGAATAACAATCACAACAAAGCGCCATATGTAATGACAAAATCTATAGTATAGTAACATGTACAGAGTCTCATTTAAGTATATAGTCTTAAGTTCAACAATGTTGCACGTTTTTTTCAAGGCAATATAAATTTTGCAAGATTATTCACAATTGTGGACTCACAAGATAATAGTAGGTTGATACATTTAATTTTACATGGATTATTTATGTAATACTATGGAAGTAAGCTGTGTCTGAAATCACAGTAGAATGGGCATTCAATACAAAAATGATATTCTGTTTCGACATTAAGTACAATACACAGAGAGCAAAATCCTATTACAGGTGATCCCAGACATGCCAATGTTAGTATTCGGAGAAGTTATAGAAGTTAACGGTAATCACGAAACCTGCACTACAGAATGAACTGGATATACGTATAAGCTAAGAGGTTGATATCGTGTTGTCATCCCACTTAAACGGTACAACACGCTAATGAGAATCAGGGAATACAATTCATGATATTTAAATAAAGTACTCTCAAAATCATTTTATTTTGTAACCTAACATTGAAACTTGAATGAAGTACGCTTAACAGTTATAATAACATTTCTGATGAAATTGTTTCAGAAAATACTGTTTACTGGATTTTGTACTTGCTTTCAAAGAAGTTGAAGAGAGTAAATACTCTATTTCCGAGTACAAACAGAAAGAGAGGCCTCTGCTTGGGGTCTCCTCCTACAAACTATCATAAAGAGACGAGGAGAGTGTCAACATACACATATCATTGATAACACTGTTTATGTTCATTGCTCTCATTCGGAGATTGTTACTTTCAACATAGAATCAGTAACACAAATTACATCTCGTCGTTAGTTATGTTCAAAACAGCAGCATCAGCTGAGCTATGTTAGATGTAAATAAAGGCCAATTGAGAACAAACATCTCACTGAGATCTTGAGATCGTGCTTGTAGTTTCTGAAAAATAGAAGTTTCAATCTGTAATGAGTTTTGTTGATATGTGCAAGGACACAAAATCACCATAACTATATCAAGTAATTATGGATTGAATAGGGCAGTGATGATTGTACAAACCACGATGCAACACTGTCAATATGTACTCAATTAGAAGTAAACATGTGAACACGATAATAATACATTCATTCATAAAGCGCAGAACTTTACACAAGGTGCTCTTTTCGCTCATGGAAAAGGACACTATATTACACATAGTATCGTCTAAACAAGTGGGTCTTGAGTAAATATATAACCTACAATTCTTAGAACATTCTCTCAGGCGCATCATGCATATTTGTAATTATTTATGATTGAACATGACAATTACCATGATTTATGACTGAAACATGAGAGACATTGATCATATTGGTAGTGCTTCACCATTGTGATTGTCAAATATTGGATTTATTCTTCAAATAGTTTGCAATGACTTGAACATTAACTTTTATACTTGGATAATTCTAAAACCCTTTATAGATTTGTAATTAAATAATCATTTGAAATAATCACCCGTGCATTCTTTAAAATAATAGCAGAGATACCGAAATGCATTTAAGTAAAACGACAATAGCTGCAATCAAAACCTTTGAAAACTTTTTTTGAACACAGATTTGTTTAAGTATATATATGAGATGTTGGAATTAATAACGTCAATGTATTGGTCTTTGCCTTGAAACATTTGCGTTAGGTTTGATAATAGCTCAATCGTTGTCCTCTAGCTTTTACACTGGCTGGAGATCGCAGCCCTCTACACGTTTATGTTACTGATCGATTAACCCACGTTCCCTCTTGACTAATGAACACATTTACATTCTAATATGCAATGTTCAGTTTACAAACATGATAAAATCAATCAATATCAAATCGAGTCTTATCACATCCTATTTCCTTTTAGAAGGGTATGACACATAAGTAACTTTAAAGACTGTCGATTTTTTATATTTGAATGTCACATTTTAGATTGTGTGATGCTGGTGGACTGATTCGGAAGTGAACAAACTATTCCTCAGGATTGCAAGTGAAACTGATGCCTGATACCTGTTTTCACCATATTCATTCATGTCATATGAAACAGCACTCGTTAAGGGAAATAATATCTTTTGATATGTGCATGCTTTTTTTGCATGGAAATGTGTATTTGTTTATACACGTCTATCACAGAAACATGAGCTACAAGCAGTAACAATCGATATGGTTGACCTATACCAGAATCTGACCGTTGGAGTTTACTATCAAGCAGAGAAAAAGGAAATAATGTCGGCTATTTTCTTCCCCGCACGGACATTTAAGGTAACTAATTATGAGCAGCATTAACTATTTACTGTTTCTATATATAATAGTCATAGACCTTATAGCTGGAACAGGGGCGTTTTCCCAGTAATATGATCAATTATAGACCCTAACTGAAATGCTGAAACTGGATGGAAACTTGTTCGTGAAAATTGTTCATGACGCAACTGCTTAAGCACAGTCTATTCTATTAGCTTCAGGTAATTAACCGAATTGTATAATTACTTTTTTCCAGACATGGTCAATCTTGCTTCCAATTGAAAAAAGACGAGAGGAAACGATGTCTGCCTCTTAAACTCTCTAAAAAGGAAACCACTTAAGAGAAACATCAGGAGTCTGGTAACAATTAGTGTGATTGGTAGAAGCTTCTTCACGTCCTTTTGACAACAGAATTGTCACGATTCACAACTATCATGACATTATGAAATATATATAAATATCATGAAATACTGAATTTCCTATTCAAAGTGGCCTGACTTTCCATATGTATTGATTGTGATTGGAAATGAACAGAATCTTTAACAAATAATCCCTTAATGCATTTAACACAGATGTATAAATACTGATTCACTAGTTGCATCAACTGTCCTGTTTTTGCAAGCATGTTACATTCCCACTATCTAATGTCATGCAATAACATAGTACAAATACCAATCCAATTTGTTTATACACTGCTTCGTGTTCGTGATGACATTTTTTTAAATGTATTTCATTGGGATATGTTAGCCCGTTGGTTTCTTGGACAATACAACAATCTCGATTGAGGGCCAATGATTTATACCTATTTCCCGTTATTGTAGCTAACCCTATAAATTAGCGTGAAGTCTCGTTAACTTTGGAACATATATTAATTTCATTCCATCACTCTATCTTATTGTCAAGGTAACTGATTAAGAGTTATTCAGACATTACAATATAAAATGTGATTTAGACTTAATATACCTGAACACTGGGCTAATGCTTACGAGTAATAGGATAGCCATTAGTTTGTTCCAGATCTGTGTCTGGCGTTGAGTAATTCCTCACTATCGGTTCCGGCCTGTGAGGATACAGACTCATTATAAGTACTAGGTATTATGTCTACAGAGAGTCTTCCATTGACAGATAATAGCTACATGATTAATTGAAACCCTACTCTAAAATTTCTAAGTCTATTTACAAAGTTAAAATTAAGAAACTGATTGGCATACATTGAAATGATGAAACTTTGTTTGGCAAACCTATTGTTATTGTATTTAGGTTTTTTACTTTTTAACTCTTATGAATGTTCTGTATACTTTCTTTGTCGATTAATTTGCATAAATAACGAAATATATTATCAAAATTCCGTTCCAGATGTAGAATAGCAATTGAAATGTTGATGTTGATCTTAATGAAATAAATAAAAGTGTTCAATTTTCATTTACGATTCTGTAAAATTATTCACGATTTCATTTGTTTTTTTTTCGAGAGCTTCAAATTTCTTCACAAAGTGTTTTCGTGATTAAATCAGATTGATTCAGGTTTCTCAAAGAATGAAAATGGAAATTATAATTTATTATCCTGATCTTTCTTGAATGGAAACATAACAAACATCAAAGGAAGACAAGCCAGTTGATATTCATTGTATGACAGGCATTTGACAAATGAAACCATTTAAGCCCCTTTGCTTGGTGCGGTGTCTAAAATGTATTTTCGAGATTGATCTGTAAAAGATTGTAGAATTCTCATTAGAAGTATGGTAAATGTTCCTCACTTCAACATCGTTTTTTGTTAAAGACTAATGTAATTCAAAGTCATATCTCTATAAACCCATCGCACTGTGTATGTCCATGGCTTAATATGGTGATAATGAATATGGTATCCTTAGGTATACGTCAACCTTGGAACAGTTTCATTTTCCATTATATCATTTAATTACCAAAATGATTTAATATTACCAACGATAATATTTGTTCATGCGGTAGTGAATTATCAAGGGACTCAAAGCATTTTGGATATTCAAAATGTCATTTTGCCTTAATTTGTGCTATAGCTCCATGACTTAAAATCTACTAAATTACATGCAATTATCACTACTATTAGTTTTTATGAATATGAATTCCCTTTCCAGGTGGTAGTAGAAGTCTGAGTATGATGTCATTGTGGAGGATGAGATGCTTCAGACATTCAACAACTGCTATACAAATCGATCACTGATATTAGACGTGTGAGCGGAGGAGGTGAGTTCAGGTTTTACGCTATGTTCAAGAGTATTTCACTTGTATCACGGTTGTTAGTAATAGTTTAGGCTTCGATCCCACAAAACCTTTGTGTTTATGCATTGCGGTGAAACACCGGCTTCGGCTAGTTCCGATGAACAAAAGATGGTCCTGCTCTGAAATGCAGTGTAGCAATGCATCAACATCCTATTGCATGTAGAACAGCTTTCTAAAGCAGACAGAGTTGTCAAACCCCTGTTAGGAATCTAACCAATGATCCCTTGATCCGGTACTGAACGTTGTGAAGTGTAATAACAACGCTTTGAAAATGATATATCCGTAAATTTATATGAACTTGTAGAAATGCCATCTTCATTTCCTTACAGAGGAAATATGAACATATTTCTGCTTCACTTTGAGCAAAATCTAATCTGTTTCACAAAACCCCACACTAGTGTCTTATATCAATATTATTTCAATTCATCTCAGATAAATTTGATTAATAAACAGAAGTATCCTTACAGAATCATAGTCCGTATTATCAATATTAGTTTAAGGTTATGAGAATGACGCACTTTTCTACACGTGACTGAATAGAAAAACTGAATAAATTATTACACATTTCAGACCATGCAGTGTTGAAACATCCGCCGATCTTTTGAACAAACAAGTTCATTGCTGTTTTACTTGAGAGCCTGGGAGGACTGTAGAATAGTTCGAGATAATCTGTCCCTTTGAAGTGGTTGTCTTCAAAGGAATCCTTATAATTGTTGCAGGACAGACTATATTTTATGTCAACATTTGCTCTTAAACAGTACATGTGATCAGCTACATATTCTATTGTATCTTACATCAGCATGCTTGAATGGTTTTTAGCTGCTTTTGATGCAAGTGGTGACTATAAACAACAGTGGAATTATAGCTACTGTGTGAGCAGCATAATCCAAGAGGATTGTTGCCAGACATGAAATAGCTGTCTGCACTGTTACTCAGTGAGTGAACAACTCTTCACTTGCTTTTCGGCCGTAGTTGACCAATAGGATTATAGGACATATGAAACGGCTTTATAACAAGTTACATGACACTGACAGAAGTTAACTGTAAAAGTAAAGTGATAGAGAAGGAGGAGAATGTATATGCATTAACATGCATCCGAATTCACAGACACACATATGTGTTTATTTAACAATTTGACCAAAATGGATCTTCAACTGTCTGTCATTTAAAATTATGTTAAACCATGACAAGTTTTGCATTTGTATATAAAAACATATTTTTGACTGGATTAATCTCTTTTAACCCCCTTAGTGCCGATCTGTACACATATGTGCATACACGAAACGCTGTTGAGGTGCCAAGGTGTACATAAATGTACATCCCATGACATACCCTATTTAGAGTAATATATATATTTAATTAATGTATGATTTAATGTATAATGTGAGCACTGTCATTGAAAAAATATTAAGCATTAATTTGGTACCAACATCGATGTAATTGGATCATTTTCGACTGAGTTATAGCATTTTTTCAAATCCTTACTTCAAAGTAAGTATATTGGCCGCCATATTGGAAGTTTTAGGTTTACTGTTGAAATGTACTACCAACGGAAAAAATACAAAACAGACCCTATGGTTGGAATCAATCAAATCAATTGACTGAACATTTTTCCTTAGTTAACTGTCAATACTTGGACATGTTTAGATAATAGTTTTAACAACTATATTGTTAGCACGTAACATAAATCGGTCACGTAAACTCATTCAAACGGTTGCCAAATTTAAAGCGATCACAGAAATCGTGATACCGTCTAAACACAGAGTCGAAAAACGGCTTTTTATCGAATGACATCGCTCCGAAAAAGAAACAAAGACAGTAAGTTACCTAACCTTTCATATCTTTTATAATTTACGCCTCTTCATAATCGTTGTGATTTGTTAATGCAATCAAACATCAGCAATCCATAGACGCTAGGCTCTTGCACTCAGCAAAATGGCGGTCGCTATGACACGGATGTACACACGTTTAGGGCCGTCGTTGTGCTTTCCTAATAACTATTACATCAATAAGAAAATTATTTCCAGCATCCTTTGGTTATTTATGTTCTAACCTTACTCAAAATAAAATGTTTTGACTTGTATTAATATGTTAATTGTCGTATCATTTTGACATAATATATGTGGAATTTACGAACAGTACATGTTTCATTACGTTATTTGCATACTAATGTACATATACTGTAGGCCTAATAATTACGATCATAAGCTAAATTCAATTGTAAATTGTATCTTTTGTTTTACATTTGTATGCTTCTAAAACTTAGAAAATAATGAGTTAACATAAAACACAATTTTAATATGATTTGTTTTTATAGTTACATGTACTGTACATTTATGTGCATCAGACAATCGTGTTGATTAGATAATGTTTATTTTATCATCACTAAAGAAATGAAGAAGAATACTATTGAAATAAATCAATTTATCAAGATAATTGTGTGTTTTCATAGTTGGACTTATAATGTTGGGGATATTCCGGGTTTTATTTTGTAAAAAAACACATGGAACCTCGGTCTATCAACAGAGGCCATCTGGGACCGTTGATTGTCGTTAGGAACGAGCTAGCGTGACGTAAGTCTCGTTCACATTCGATTGTTCTCGTAATTTAGAATATTTTTACAGGTGCGTGGAATGCAAATATATGCGACATATCAAAGCTAATAATGTGCATCTGTATGAAGAATGCACTTATTCATAGCGATTTTTAGACATTGCAAAGGTATTTTGAAGATATTAAGCGATCACGAGCTCATGAATATTAATGAGCCCAAACTTTTCGAGACATCTGTCAGACGACTTCCGGCAACTGATGAAAATGTCTACAACAACAAGTGAGTCTTCGGAATCCGGGTCTGACTCGGATTCAGATATATCCTTGCCCGAGTCAGACCCTGAAGAGGACATGGACCTCGGGGCTGATGGTGAGTACTTTATGAATAATATTCGCCAATTATTTCAGTGAAGAGTCTTAAGAAAACTTTTCTAACCTAGCTTTCCGACGAGTTGATATTTTGACAGCTGTCACTGTCAGCAGACGACAGGCATATAGAATCCCTCACATTTAAATAAATGATTGTGAACATTATGTCTGTTATTTCATATATAATAAATATGCGGTTAGATTCAGGTGGTTGATTCAGTTTATGTCTTGATGAATCATCTTAGCTACAACCTCATAAGTTAAACTTTTGTCTATCGTCTGTACGCCCCTAACTTCAATTATTGTTTATTCTTTTTGAGATTTGAGAAGATATGGCATTGTTTGTAGCAGATGAAAGTTTTTAGAATTATGTTTATTGACAGAAATAGTGACAAATTACGTAAAAAGTAGGATACAAACATCACACCGATTAAGAATTCATAAACCATTTTGCACTCTTACATACAAAATATCAAAGGAAACCAAAATACCTCATCTACCACCTACTAGTCCTTTCACAGAGATCACTTTAGGCAGGGATTTGGGTATATTTACTCATTGATGTACCAAGATATCCCATAATAAATGCTGACAAGGGAGAAAATCCCATTGCAAAAATGTAAATGATTGTTAGTATTTAGAAATTTCCCATTACTTTATCTGAAAATCCCATTATGTAAGGCAATTATTAGGATATTATTCTCCCTTTGACACTCTGCTCCAGGCTGATCCCTGCTTTCATTACCTTCTAGAAATACTTTAAACATTTATATAATTAAATGGGTGATATATTGGTCATTTTCAAAAAATGTCAGAATTTCTGTCCAGACCTTTTGGGATACAATATTTCCTGAAATGTCACTAACTAAATGTAGTGTTAAAAATATATGTGTTGTGTAATAAGTTTAGTTATCATTCTCACTGGAATATATGAAAAATCACATTAAATATATTTTAAATCTATGAATAAATATCGGAGGTGTGTTAATGTTTGGACCCCCCTTTTCAAATGGTGGACCCCCCCTTTCAAAATTCCTGGATCCGCCACTGCTGTTACCATTGTGGGAATACCGGTATATCTTTGTCTTAGCTAAATACTTGTTCACCCAAATAGTACATCATGTGTAACCACTTTAGGTGTGAAAATATCTGTTTGGGAATATGTCAGATGAAACATCATTTTTGGAATATTGTCTTGTCACAATTGTTACAGAAACTGTTTGGTTAATGTTCAAAATTATTGACAAGATGATATGATTCGTTTTTACCTGATGTAAAAACTGTTAATATGGAAGGAAAAGGAATTCCTTATAAAAACATAGTTATCAGTTATATGAATTAATTACCTTTTATACAAACATTTTTCAGTTTTCTTTTAGTTGTGTAGGTTTACCCGACAGCACTGTTTATCAGTAAAATATTTCACATGTGAAAAATCTATCTCAAGATGAATGTTTAGGCTTTTCGTAATCACATTAATGTAGAAATTTAAGTAGAATTGCTTAATGCATTGACACTGGAAATAATCCTAAGACCTCATACTATTTCCATGGGTCAATAAGTGTTGACTAAATATGCGCAGTCAGAGTTTGACTGCATCATACACTTCCAATTTTAAGATTAAACTATAAATGTTGATAGTATTCCCAGAAGCGGATGAAACTAGTAGAAAGTAGTAGAGGTATTTTTGTTTCCTTTGACATTTGGTATGTCCTAAAAAATGGCCCATAGTTAAAGCTATCTTTCCCAATCCCTGCTGTATACCAGTACAATATTTATTTCACATGTCTCCAACTGATTCATTAGGCTAATATGTAAAAATAACATTAAATTTATTGATCAGCTTCAAAATCCTAAGTCAAAAGACTGAGAACTTGAGAATATAGAGTAATAGTAAGTCATTTGTGAATGTAATAGGACAATGGCCTTTGGCCTACAGCAATCTGAATCCCTGGTTTTAGTAATATAAATATGTAGAAATATAAATATATACACCCTACACCATTCATTTATCTCACAAGTTTAACATACATTGGCAATTTCTTTTTAAATGTAACTAAAATCCAAGTGACTGAATGCATACATGTACAGTTATCACAGGGTTTTAAGTAAGTTTACTAACTTAACAAATTGTACCTATGACTTCCTCCCATTAAATACCCCATTGACCCAAAGCCTGCTCCTTACCCTGTCAAACAAATATTAAATAAATCTATACCAAACTAGGATTGACGCGTCAATACTTAGGTCTTCAAGACTTCTGCTTGACCTTCAGCTCCATGTTTGATAGAAGAATGTCACTTTATTTTGCCTGGAAGTTTAGCTAATTCAGTCCTTTTATAATAATCATATAATAATAATAGCACATTCTATGCTAGGTTTAACCTTTGAGGGGAATTCACTTATATGTTAAAGTAACATTGTTCATAATACATACACAGCTCTAATACATAACTTTTGTCTTTTAGATGCCACTGATCATCAGCCTAGTCATCGCGGGCCGATGGTTCGGGGTCCATGGTTCCCAGTGCTGGACACTGAGAACTTCGAGCATTTGCATGGAACTGGCTTCCATGCAGAGTGTGGTCCTGTCAACCCTCCAGGTAATTCAAATTCATAATTTAATACATAGTTATTGTCCAGTGGCATATTAAGTTAAAAGTACAATGTTTATTGATAAAACAACATGCCTTCAAATTAAAGAATTTCCAAAATTAGAGCCATTGGCTCTTTAGCCCCCACAGTACTAATGATTTATTATCTTAGATAGAAGATCTAAAACAATAGAGCCATTGGCTCTGTAAGCCTTTTGCTTGATATAGGTATTTTATCATACAAACCAAGGGTCACACAAAATGATAACTATTAGTAAGACAAAACAGAAATTAAATCATTCATTAAATTGAATCTTTAACTAATATAACATGATTTAATCATTTTTTTGTAGGTGTGGAAGAGCTGCCTATTGCCTACTTTGATAGGCAGCTAGGAGTAGGAGACGGAGGTGTTGATTTGTTCGACCTGCTGGTCAGGGAGACAAACAGGTATGCAGAGCAGTACCTGCAGGACCACAGACCAACTGCCCACAGCCGGGTCAGGAGCTGGACTCCTGTCCACCGAGAGGAGGTGAGGGCGTTTCTGGGACTTCTTCTGACCATGGGACTCGTCCGGAAGCCGACCATCGAATCTTATTGGAATGAGGGGATCAGGACATGGATGACCAGGACATCATCATTCGGGGAAGTGATGACGAGGAACCGCTTCCAAGTGAGTATAGTTCGAAATACTGATATTTATGAATTGGACAAACTTTTGATCTGTAAACTATAACATTGTTACTTGTGTTATGGTGAAGTAAAAATTGATAATTTTGAATATTTATTAAAAAAAATTGTACACAAAAAAAGCTACAACTTAATTTTTATTCTTAATCATAAATCGCGAATAATTACTACCAGATTTAATCCTTGTACGATATTGATGATAAAAAAAAACAACCTCAAGAAAATAGAGCCATGGACTCTGTAGCTCATGACTTTTTTATTATATGATGTTGAAGCCAAAATAAATTGTTCAAGATAATGCAATTAATGTAGATATTACAGGAAATAGAAACAGTGTTTCCAAAAACTCTTTGAGTTACAATTTTTGAATTCATTTATTCTACATTTTGAATATAATCATTCCTTGTTAAATTTTCAGCTTATCATGCGGTTCCTCCACTGCAATGACAATACAACTGCAGTTCCCCGAGGTCATCCAGGATATGATCCTCTCCACAAGATCCGCCCGGTGCTGGATCTTGTGAATGGATCATTCGCACAGAACTATGGGTAAATTATTTTGTAATATTATATTATTTATATTAAGAGAAAATTTAAGTCATCAGTTGGTACAAATGTAGTAAACGTAATTTGCAGTGAATTCATAATAACAAAATATTTCGACATTCTTATAAAGCTAGTAAATGATTGTCTTGTGTCAAACTCTTTGCTGATTATGTTGATACAGTGTTCAATCTATTGTATATTTCAGGCTGGCCCAAAGTGTCTGTGTGGATGAAAGAATGGTCGGCTTCAAGGGACGAAGTCACTTGGTGCAATATATGGCCCAGAAGAAGTCCCATCGCTGGGGGGTGAAGATGTGGATCCTTGCCGAGGCTGGAACAGGCTACACCCATCAAGTCCGCATCTACCTAGGCAGGACCCTAGGAGGACCACCTGACAAGAAAGGCCTGGGTTACAGTGTGGTCATGGACTTGATGGAGCCCCACCTTGACAAGGGACACCACATCGTCCGTGAAGGTTCCTCTGGCAGAGTCAGGACCTGGTGTCCTATATGTAAAGTTGGACTCTGCAGACACTGTTTCCGGTAGTATCATACAGTCAATCACACTGAGGAGTGAAAAGCTGTATGATCTGTCAGGCTCTTGCTGTTGATGAAATGTGATCTCTGTAAATACAATTCCAAACTTTTAAAATTCAAAATTATTTTTGATAATGTAAGAAAGTAATTGAAATCATTATTTTAGATATCCATTTGATTGAATCTTTTTTAAACGTAATATAGATATATATGGTATAAAATAATTGAATATTAATAGATTTCATTAATCTAATTATTTTAGTAAATGACATTTCATCGATAATAAACACATTTCAGCATACTTTCCGTCCAGTCACTGTTGAAGTGCCTCCACCCCGAAATCTTGTGCAATAATTTCATAATTTGTGAAAAGGGTTCTATCAGGGTATTCAGCAGAAAAAATTATCATACGTTTTAACTTGTAATGCATTTTCACTATTCAAATTGTTCATCAAATCTTAAAATATTGATTAATCAAAATATTTCCATCCGTTCTGTACCAACTGACTTGAGCTCTAAATCGTTATGACATAATTATTGTAAACTGATATGATATTCCCTCAAATTTGTTTTCACAAAGAAATACCCTGATAGAACCCTTTATATTAAGACTGTAAATATTTCAACTCCGGCTATGATGTAGTTGGGGTATATATATTGCTCTGTTTGTCTGTCTTAAAAAATTCCAGAAGAAAAGTCTAAAAGTATAATTCTATGCAAAAAAAACTGCAAATTTTGCATGAACGTAACCTATATAGATTATTGTATAAATGAATTAAATGGAATTAATTTGTTAAAACTACAAGCAGAGAGTATGTGAGCTGTGCTCACTGTATATACATGTATACATGTATATATTATTATATGTTTCCTTTTTATTCCTGATGAGCTACAGAGCCCATGGCTCTGTTTTTAGCTCACAAGGCCTGAAAGGCCCAATGGGCTTATGGAATAGAATGATGTCTGGCGTCCATCCATCTGTAAACTTTTTGCTTTTTCGACTTCCTATCCAGAACCAATAACTCTAGAGAGCTGAAATTTTATGTGCAGAGTCCTTGTCCAATGGGGATTCTAAATTGTAGATTTGGTGACCCTGTGACCTAAAGACCTATTTTTATCTTCTTCTTCAATCTGAAGTGCTCTAGAGAGCTGAAATGTTGTGTACAGACTCTGTAGACAATGGAATTCTAAATTGAACCTATTTTCGACTTCTTTTCGAGTATATATCACTTTATTTTGGTTTTGCAAACAATACAGGTCCTGATGAGCTACAGAGCCCATTGCTCTATTTTTGTAAGTGCGCTGGAAGCATGAATAAATGTTTGTATACATATTCTGTCTTTGTTTTCAATCTTGTTCATTAAGGAGAAAGAACTAAATGCTAATGGCCACAAAAGCAACATATTTATTGTTTCTCATCATCATGATGTTGCATTATATATTTTAAACGTTAAATGCATAATTATTTTATTGGAGAATATTCAATGTTTCGCCAAATTTTCTATTTATTTAAAGTTATGTCTGATTTAAAAGTGTTATACTGGAAAAAGGAATGGAAATGATAGATATGATCACAGGGATTCAGATTGTGGCAGGCCATAGGCCATTGTCCTATTACATTTTCAAATGACCTAATAAATTCTCTTGACTTAGGACATTGAGACTGATCAATAATTCTAATGTTATTCTACATATTAGCTAAATGAATCATGAATATTTATCTTCACCTATCAAAGAGTGATTAATCTGTGAAAGTTTAAAAGTTGACTAAACCTTGGATACAAGTTGCAACATTGAAATATAATTAATATTTTTAGAATAATTTTATTAGATTTAAGTATTTGAAGAATTTCAGGCCAATGGCCTATTTGCCACTCAGGACATTTAATTGTCTTATTCACATTTCTAGGCTTCAAAATCACTGGATTGGTGTGGTCTTTTATATATAAAAAAATTAAATGCATTATTATTTTATCACAGAAACCATGTTAATTGTTCTAAGACTAATGTGTCTTTCAAGTCATTTAAAAAAGTTGACCTAGTATTTAAATCACAGTCATGTTATCTAGTCAAATCATCTCTCTATTTCATAATGGACATTCTTCATTTTCAAAAATAAGAAAAAGAATTATGTTCTTGCCTTGCAGATTCTCTACACAATTTCGAAATATCATGTGACATGAGTTTTCCCAATTTGGAAAAAATCAAAATGTTAAGTAGAAGTAAATGTTGATAATCTTGACTTTTCTAATCAAAACATTTTGCCCAAAGAATTCTGTAAACAAAGTATTTAATGGTTGTGCCCTATGAATATATATATATGGCCATTGTGTACAGTAAACAATCTTCACACAAAAATATAGGCCTATGCAGTATTTGCATTATGTTAAAAATATGTAAATATTATCAACAAAGATTTCAATTTTAATGGAAAATGAAAATTACTGAATAATATAAGCTGCAGGTCATTTTGATGAAAATAAATTCATTATAACAATAGAATAACATTACAAACCGTCCAATTCAATATTTAATATCAGAATGTCCGTTCATGGTGTAGGTGGAGATAACTCTAGGCAAGAGGGGCGTGGCCTCAGCAGTAGTCGGACGTTACAAAGGTGGCCAAGACAAGAGCGATCGTGCAATTTCAATAATTTAATTTAGTAGCATGAATGTTAGAAATGAGTAATCCTTACTCTATAAATTGTTTATAGAGACGCAAGTGACACCCGAGAAATAAACATATGCAATAGTCATAAATATATTGTTCGGAGTCCAGATGCATTTCCCGCACTATTTATAGCGCCAGAGAGCGCGAGCAGTCGCAGCGGGCGGGCGGGCGAGTTGGCCGGTCGCTGCAGTAGTCTAGCGCTCAGTGACAGACTTGGCGAGGCTGTTTCCTTGATCGCGTGTCACGGTGTGTGTTAAGAGAGATTTATTATACAAATCATAAATAATAAGATTTTTAAAATTAAAAATAACACTTCTGGTTTACAGTCAAATTTATAAACATTGCTTTCTGAAGATATTAAATTTATTAGCTGACAGTGACTTGAATCGAGTCGGTTGTCGGTAAACTCCGGTGATTAATCAGATTGGGGATTTTAAAATAAGCATTACATAGTCAAATAAAACATTGTATTTTTAATTTTATGTAAAATATGAAATAGTTCACAAATATCCATGGATTTAACAGATGCAATCGATTTCTCGGCGGACGTAACAACGGTCTTGCAAAATGGCGGAAAAACCATGACGGGCTGAAACAAGGTCATGTATTTCAAAATTGCACTGTTCGATAATCCTGCCCGCTTTATTAAAAATGAGTCATCCCTGTCGGCAGTTGAATTGATAAACATTTCGAATTCAGGTGTTAAAATTTTATCTATATGCAAAAAACTTTTTTCAAAGTATATTTCATACACTGTGTAAACAATTGTTTGTTTGTCGAAACGTAAACAAAATCGTTTCATGGTAACTCAATCGCTTCACATAATGCTAAAACACGACACGGATAAGCAAAACCGCTCAAAATATATGAAAATGAAGGAAATTAAATAGTTGTTGCCTCATAGAAATTTGGATGTGATAACAAATCAAGGTACGAAATAAATGCCATTTTTGTGATCTTCATTGGATTCAGACACAAATGCGCAACGTCAGCGCGCGCCCGATATTGTGATACAGAGTGTTACATTTTTATAATTTGACCGCGTAGACTTCACAGGCGTCGCAAAAATTATTTATTAATATCAAAATAAAGCCTGTCTTTTATAGATTTACACACTGTTTTCAGTTTTTTGCTATGCCCAATATAGAAACATCATCATCGTAGTTCCCATGCATTGTCGCTTGTCAGCAAGCCGTGTTTTTTAGCGTGTTTGCCGTAAAAAGACAACGCTCTACTTTGGAAGCACTGACAGTCGTCGTTTATAAATAAATATTAAAGTTTTTCACATCTGATAATAGGAAATTAATCTGTGAATCTGTCTGTGTAATTTTATGATTTAATTTTGCCGGACAAAAAAGATACAGCCATTTAAATAAAATGTATCAATTTTTCATGACGTCACGGCAAATTAATGTGGCACAGGGATACCCACAACGTTATTAAATGAAGCACTAAGGGGGTTAATACCGGAGGAATTGTTTTTTTTATATACTTCTACATAGTGATTATATCGTTAACTGTACCATCGTTGTTATCATAATCATCATCCTCTTTAAGGACAGAAGGTAGACACTTTTATTGACTCATGGCATTTATAAGTTATATAGTGTTGTGCTTATAAGATAGAAGCATTCAGCAAATCGCGTTTGTCATATCACAATTCCTATTGATTATGTTTTGGTATTGGTGTGAATTTTAAACCTAGTAGTTTGTAGAATACAAATAGTTTATGGATGATCAACTTCTTTATTAACAATAGCGACGTTTCGTTATAGATCCTCATACCGTTATCAAGCATATGGAAGAGATGGTGAAACAGCAGGTTATATACAGGATCCATTTTTTCAATTCGTTCTTTCCGTTATCTGTACAGATAATTGGAATAACATACAGTATTGGAGAATGGTACAGGTGTATATAACAAATGGTGACAACAGGTAGTTGATGGAGGTTAAACTAATTACATTAGAGTGTACTTATTAAACTGTTTCTTAATGAGCTTGCCTTATATAAGTATTTACCTAAATTACATAATATATTTACACTGTTAATACTTAATAAATCGATAAGTTTAAATACTGATGGACATTTGTAGTAATATGGTTTGATATACATTATTCTATATTGGATATATGATGGACATTTTAATATGAAATGAAATTCATCTTCAACATCATCTTTACACATCGGACATTTACGATCAACATAATTTATATTATGATACCTGCCAGTTTCTATAATGAGATTATGGGAACTAAGTCGAAATTTTGATAAGTATTGCCTATATAGGTATGGAATAGATTTACATAAATAATACTGAAGACAACATTGATTAATAACATTTTTATACATTACACATTTAGATGAAGAGGAGATCCATGTTGGTATGATAAAGAGATAACAAATACAACAAGATGAGGTAACAATGACATAAATGGTTGAACAAGTGAAGTTGTGATAACAAGGAAACCAGAGAGTTGTAAGTCAATTAGCCAGGGGGCGGATGAGGGGACAAAGGCAGGGTGAGGGTACCAATTAGTGGTGGAGGTGGAAGCCAGAGTGAGTAGATTGGATTAATCATTTGTGGATTAAGCGGTTGTAAGCTGATGGGATAAAATAGCCTTGATCCCTATTCATAGAGGGCTTATGTCTGACAATATGCACGGCTTCAGCTAAACGCCGGTGAGTGTAGTCATGTTTGTTGTTTGTGAGTGGTTTGATAGTGTTCCAATGGATGTTGTGTTGTGGAAATTTGGTGATGTGTTCCGAAATGGCTGATTTGTTGTCTCCCTTGGTTGTTGATGTTTTGTGTTCTTTGATGCGTATGTTGAGCAGTCTTGATGTTTCCCCAATGTAGTTGCTGCCGCAGTCCCACGGTGAAGTAAACGGAAAGCAATGCGTTTACTTAAAGAAAATACACACTTGAATGAAACCAGGTGAAAATTTAATTGACATACTTTTGTTTAAGAGTGATTTATCCAAATAAAATGTGTTTCTGTTAGTTGAAAAAAATGATGACAAATACCAGAATCTAATTATTTGCTTGGGAATGTAAGATATATTCATGATTTATGTTACAAACAAGTTTGATTAATGAAAGTTAGCAACGATAACATTGTGTGATATTAGTTTAAAACTATATGAACACTTTTATATTTATGACTATTTAAGACAGAAAATAAACACAAATCTGGTGATTTATAAAACAAACAAACCAGTGTTAATTATGATGAATGATGGCATATACCACATTCAATTATTTGCTTGACACAAACATGTAACATTTATTCTCAATTAATGTTACAAACAAATTTGAATGAAAAAAAACATTGTGACATTTTTTCATCAAACGTACAGTGTGTGGGATTGGTTGGGTTATCACTTTTTTGCTATAACTATCTTAGACAGAGAAAGTGAACACAAATCTGGTCCATAAGTCCAGTCCACGGTATTGTTATTCAGTACAGCAGTTAGATAATCGAATCAATGTTGAAGAGAAACAACCACTAAGGGACTACCAAATGTACTGAATACAGCTAACATTTACCCCACAGCAATTTGTTGATTCGACCCAAAGTCCATTTAGATCATAACAATTATTCTGAGAATGAACTGCTTGAACAGGACCATACCATTTATTGCTTACACAAATGCAATAAACATCGTCAATCAGTACGAATTATTTCATGTATAGGACACTTTTGGGTTCGGCAAGTTCAACATCTGATAGCAATCAGCAAGTTCCTTAGACTTGAGAATCTCAGCAATTAACAACGTCAAGGATCCTGGGACCAGATTCCTGGGAGACTTATCACGGAATACACTTGTGTGTTACTGGGGAATTGTACATGGCTGATAGAGTACCAATGAACTATGCAGTCAATAATGACATTACGGGAATCTGTATTTCAGTGATTTAAGTCTAACAAACTATTCTGTGTTTATGTTCACCAGATCATTAATTATTTGAAACCAAAAGCTATACTTAATATATGCAACAACAAATAATATCATAGTAATATAGTGTAATAGTAATAATACATGGACAGGCTTTCCATATAACTAATACTTATTATAGTGTCCTTAACACCAATAATAAAAAAGATATTACAATACATGCTATATCCGTTGTAGGTCTATTAGAAAAACATTGTTAAAATAATTTAAAATCAGAAAATGTTCTGATCGTTTACATGTTAAATTGACAAATAATCACATTTATCTTTCCTTACAGTAAAATACTCGTTTCTGATTGGCTAACGCTCGTTATGTTTTTCTTATGTACCCTGTCAGTCTCACGGTGTACAAATTTCATGTATCCCGCTGTCATAGTAACAGCTCCTAGCTAAGAGTAGGTGTCGCATTATGGTCAGATGACGTTATAAAATGACGCACGCGGTGTACAGAGTTTTGAACAGTTTGATCAGCTGTTTACGAGTCTTTTAATTACAAACTTATTTTCGTCTTATTTGCTGCTTGGTTTGGAAACAAATCTTAGTTGACATGGCTTGCACACTCCATTTAACTAATATTAACTCGTTTTAAGGCATTTAAAAGCTTGTAGTAATGCGGTAAACGACTTTTAACATCTAAGTCGAGACGGATGACGCCATTTTGTTTACGATTGTTGCATACGTCTCTCATACTATTCTGAAATCCAACAGTATATTGTATTACTGTTAACTCAGTGTACGCTCAATATCATGTCTCAACTAAACGATGTGACTCTCATTATATAGGTCACTATAATTTATCATCCAAAACTGGTTCCCACAGTAGATATCGCTTCAATCAAATCGTCACAATCCTATTACATCATCAGTTAATGACATCACAAAGCTTTGGCATCACTGAGAACACTGCTGACAATGTTATGACGTCACAATGGTGATGATGTACAAATGCTATGATGTCAACATGCTTATGACGTCACAATGCTATGACCTCACTGAGATCACCGCTGAAGAAGCAAACTGGCAGTTTTCTGTTTCAGCTATGTCATTCTTCGGCCAATAATTGTTGAAGAATGATTTTGAATGATGAATACAATCTCACCCTCGTGTCTTCTGATATCAAATATATCAACACTCGTTGATTAAATTAAAAATATCCTCGACAAGCCTCGGATATTTGTAACTTTAATCAACTCGTGTTGATATATTTGATATCAGAAGACACTTTGGTGAGATTCTCTTTATGTATCAACATAATATTACACAATGTAAAAATCAACTACTTGTATTTCGCAAATGCATGTTATAGCCATCAAATCAAATAAAAGTATTTGGCTATGTTTCATACTCAGCAGGCTATTGACATGTTTATGTATATAATAACCTCAATATCACATTTCAACTTTCTGAATTGTCCAAATATTACCAACCACTGTCATGGAATGACACACGTCCGAGACACTTCTGCTTAGTTTATTGGCTTTATGTAATTAGCTGAATTGTGTAATTACTTTTTTCCCAGACATAGTCAATAACATCTCCAATCGAAGAAAGACGAGAGGAAACTGTCTGTCTGCCTCTGTTTGAAACTACTTAAGAGATATATCAAAAGTCTGTCAACGATTAATTTGACAGTTTCGCTATATACTTTTGACAACAGAATTGTTAAGATACACAACTACGATAACGTCATGAAATATATGTAACCGTGTCATGAAATACTGGATATTGAAATATTGGCCTGGTATTCCGATGTTTTATTAACAATAATGTGTACATAATCTGTGGCAAATAATCCCTTCATGCATCTAAAATAGACCATTACATTTGTAATTAGTACTGATTGGTTCACCTGCAGCCTGTACGATGTTGACAGCATGGTCCATTAACACTATGTAATGCCATGTAACGGAATAATACACTTTATTGATTTTGGTTCGTTTGAAGACCCCCTGAAGAGTGATTGTGATGCATATCTCATTTATGATTTTCTAAAACAATGACTTCGTGCTTGCATCAAATTCAAAGATTTAGGTTATCAATCCTATTTGTTTATCCATTGTGTCGAATTATTGTGATGACATACATGTACTTTGTTTCTCCATTTCATGTAGTTTTCTGGAAGATATGACAATACTGATTGAATGCCAATTTTACGTACACATTTCCCCTTATTGTAGCCATTTCTCCCAATGCTCGTAACTCGTTATATGTAACATGGGAACTTTATACTAATTTCTTTTCAACACTTTATCTAATTGGCAAAGAAAATGTTGAGAGTTATTCTGACATTACAATATGTGATTTAGACTTACTATACTTGAACACTTCGATAATGACTACGGCTAATAGGATAGCCAATGGTTCGTTCCAGATTCGTGTCTGGAATTGAGTAATTTATCACTATTGATTTCGACCTTTGAGGATACAGATTCGTTATAAGTACTAGGTATTATGTCTACAGGGAGTCTTCGTTTGACAGATAATAGCTACATGAGTAATTGAAACTCTACACCCTTACTCTTATTCTATTTACAACATTAAAATTTAGAAACTAATTGGTAGACATTGAAATAAAATTGCCTTTCTTGACAAAACTTTTGTTATTCTAATGAATTCTTAGCCTTATATAGAATCACCAACATCAATAACAGCCAAATGTTTTACACATATTTGCCAGTAATCAAAAATTTGGTTCTAAGTCATATATGTTGGAAAACCATGATCCACTATGCTTTACGTCTTCCTTATTATTTAAAAAGAAGGAATATTCTTGTTGTATATAGAAAAAACTTGTTAAAGAAATGATATCCAATGATTCAAGAGGAATATTTATCAACTCCACGATTTATGAATATTATTGTTCGCAGATGGTGTAGCTATATTTGCAGACTCATTTATTAATTTACAGCGGAAGATTAATGTTTTAAAGGTTAAGGTTACACAAAAAAGAAACTACTTTTGTGTACATATAAAGCCAAAATTTATATCCTATATAGTACATAAACAAATGAGGTACTTGTTATTTTTCATAAAAATATTATCTTAAATGTGATTTTGACAAATAAAAATTCCACGTTTGAAAACGTTCCATTTCAAACGAAAACGACCCATGACTTATCTGCCCTTGATTTATGACGTCATCGATGACCGTAGCAACAGAGACTCATTAGCAACCAATCACCATCGAGTACCTGCTCAGGTAATTGGAAGATCAAAGGGATAGATCAAAGTAGCGTTCCTGACAATTGACGATGGTATTTTGTTGCATACCAAAATGCAAGAACAGCAGCATGAACAAGCGTGCTAATTTGTTTCGTTTTCCTAGTTCTCCTTCAAGAAAACGGAGATGGACTGTTATTTGTAAACAAATTAAGGAGATAAACCAATCTTCTAGAGTATGCTCGGATCACTTTTCGCCATGTTGTTTTGAACAAAATCCGATTTTAGCCGACTTTCACAAGGCACCTAGACTTAAACCAGACGCCGAGCCGCAACCAAGTCTAGTCGATAGTAGTTCCAAGGGAGCAGCAACACTCGACATCGGGTTTGCTCCTGTCAAGGAAGATGATGATGATGAAGGGAGAGCACTCGCATTTCAACACGTCGATGTCAACAACAACACTGATCTGTCCGGTAAGTATAATTGAATTACCGGTACAAATACCATTCCCATGTTTGTTACACGAGTAATGTTCCTACCACTACTGTATAGTAAAGGAATATGTAGCTTTCAGGTAAATGATACTTTTGTCACTATTTGTTTTCCTCCTTAATTATCGTAACTACCTTCGAAGTTCGACGCATTTTGTATCATATTCAATCTATCATCGTTATCGAATGATCTACGTTCCAAGGCAATGTTTCTTAATTAATGTTCTGCTAACGTATGCAATGTTGACAAATACCCGTTGAATGGATCATTTTATTTAGGTTTAGAACCTAGTTTACATTCGCACCCCTTTTTTTACAGGCAGGCCCTATTGTTGTGGTACCCAAAGTTGAAGAGAAAGTGAAACAGGCAGTGACAAAATATTCTGTGGCTACAGACACAAGTCATCTCATTACGGTAATTACTTTTTAAATTACTTTGAGGAAAGATGAAATGATTAATTAATTTTGTTAACATTGGTCAGTATGTAAATAACAAGAAAAATATAATAAAATTATTTTTTTAAAAGTTATAATGAACTCACAATATTATCTTAAAAAATTCACATGTGAATTCAATTTAAAAATAATTAATCATGCAAAATATAATATACAATATTGACATTTTGACTTAATGTATGAAAAGGTCAATGTGATCCAAGACAATAGAGGGAGGGTCATAATGACCTAGCCAAAATTAAAATGAAGATGAATAAACTTCTGTTTCAACTTTGTTCTCACATGACTTGCAGTTGGAATTACAATAATTACAAATAAACCAATTTCTATCACACTATTGTTACAATTTGTGTTGTTTTTCATTAAAATATTTCTTAAATATACAGCACAGAAGCAAGTCCTCACAGACTCCCAGCACATCTATGGTATCTGTTGGCACGCAGAAGAGCCTACATGTGTCATGGTGCCATGCGTCCACTCAATGCCAGCCAAACACTTGTGATCAGTCCACACAATATTATGTAATGTATTTTTATCTTGAAAATTATTTGTACTTTGTCAAGTGATCAAATCGAAGCATTATTACCATTCCAATGACAATAACTCCCCAAAAGTTCAATAACCATCATTAGGCATTACTTTCCAGTTGATAAAATTGACACACCTCTCACATACGGTTCCCTGGATAAATAGTTTAATACTATGTCATTGCAGCTGTCTGATACTGAGCCTCAGGGTGGCGTGATCTCGGATGAGGAGGAGGAATACTATGATGTAGAGGACATGGATGTTGACATGGATGACACCGAGTATCTGCCTCTGAGCAATGACAGTGTCATGTTCGATGATTTTCAGGACAGGTATGTTTATGTGCAGATTCATTTGTAATGTTATTTATGACTTTGAGTGATACATTGGTAGAAGCAACTTCAAGCAAGTAAACTTGTTACAGTACACTTCAAAAAAAGTATTTTGTCAATTTATGGCAATGCCATGAAAATAATATATGACTTTCCTTAAATGCAATATCAATTATTAAATTTCTAATTGAATCTTTATACAACCAAATTAAAATTGCTTTTGAATTTCATGGTAAAAATAAACCTTTGAATTAATAGATTTCTTATTTTTTTCCAGACCCCTGTATGACCATATGGAAGAACAGACGTTTTTAGTTTTTAAATCAAATTTACTTTCATTGTTCACCTTTTGTAAAATTTGTTTTTCTGTCTGCACTGCACGCATTATCAAAATGTGTGGCAGCATGATCACTGTCCATGTAGGGTGTCATGCAGATGCTCATCATAATTATTTCTGGCATAGTCAACCAGTTCATCACAAACTACCACTTGGCAACCTCGCAATCGCATCATCCATTTTGTTCAGTGGTTTATCTCCTACCAAAGTTTTAAGAAGTTCTTCTTTTCTTAATTTACTTTCAATATCATTATCAACTTTCAAAAAAATTCAGAGAAGTTATTTGTTACCTTGTATTAATCATGTGTGGGAGCGCCGTCAAAGTGCCCTACTGAGGGAGTGTGGAGAGAGGCCTGTGAGACTGGCAGGGGATGCTCGGTGCTGCTCACCTGGACACTCTGGTATGCAAATTAACTGATATTCTATATTTCATTCAAGTGAATGAATTATACGTAATGAAAGAAGATAGATTTATCCAGTGTTATGAAATATATAGAGATTATCACCCAAGGAAGTGTATCATATTACTCTAACGAAATGATTGTGAATTTTTGTATTTCCTAAAAGTTAGTACTTGTATTATGAAGATCACCAATACTATTATTGTAGTATAAGCTGGACTCACATACACTGTACATATCTCTGATTGATTACAGCAAAATATGGAAGTTACACCCTGATGGATGTAGAGAGAAACCAGGTCTTAGACATCCAACTCCTTCAGGTTGGTCAACTCTTACATATACCAGAATATGTTAGTGATTTACAACAAAAAATAACAATAATTTTTCTTTCAATTTGAGGATTTTTTAGCTTATAAGGCCTGGAAGTCCCAATATGGTGTCCGTCTGCTCATCCGTAAAGTTTTTCGCTTTTTAGCTCATCAGGCTGAAAGGCCCAATGAGCTTATGGCATGGCGTCCGGCGTCCGTCCATCTGTCTGTAAACTTTTTGCTTTTTCGACATCTTCTCCAGAACCAATGACTCTAGAGAGCTGAAATTTTATGTACATACTCCTTGGCTGAAGAAGATTCTAAATTGTAGATTTTGTGACCCTGTGAGTCACAATGTATTTGGGCCTTTACTTCTTGAAAAGTTAGGACTTTATGTTTATGATTTCTCTATGCTTCTTTTTTAGTGCAATGAGGTTGCAAACTCAAATGCCATGGAACTGGAAGGACTCAAAAGAGGACTTAATCATCTCGGAGAGCATGGTGTTACTGTTGGAAACATCATCACTGATCGTCATTGTCAGGTCAAGGCTTTTATGCGGAAAGAAAAATCAACAATTAATCATTGGTTTGATGCTTGGCATTTAGCTAAAGGTAATCAACATAAAGAAAGCTAAATACTTGTCATCAATCTTTTTATGAACTTCACCTCAATGAGTGTATGATATCCATATCAAACAACTGTAAATATAGAAAGATGAGATACAGAGCACATGGCTCTATTTTTAGCTCAGCAGGCCTTTCAGGCCTGATGGGCTTATGGCATGGCGTCCGGCGTCCGGCTATCCATCCGTAAACTTTTTGCTTTTTCGTCTTCTTCTCCAGAACCAATGACTCGACAGAGCTGAAATTTTATGTGTGCAGACTCTTTGGCCAATGGGGATTCTCAATTGTAGATTTCAGGACATTTAATGGGGTCACAGGGTTCACATCCTTGAAAACCTATTTTCAGCTTCTTCTCCAGGATAATAAATCAATGAAATCCTGATGAGCTACAGAGCCCATGGCTCTATTTTTTTAAAACCTGAGACATAGGATACAATATGAGATCTGATAATCTTAGCATATTTTCCCCTAAAATAACATTGCTATTTACTATGGAGATTAGTGGGATATGTGATATTTGATTACTCTTGTATCAAAACTTTTCAAAATTACAACATTTGTTTGAGGAGTATATAAAAAGCTTCACAAGCTTGGCAAGAAGAAGGGCCTTGAGGTAATTGGACTGTGGTCCCATTCAATCTCAAACCACTTGTACTGGTGTGCTTCGAGCAGTGGAGGAGATGGAGACCTTGTGATGGCCAAGTGGTCATCAATGTTGAATCATATGGCAAACATACACCAGGGCCACAGTGAACTCTTCCCTAATTGTCAGCATGGAGACATTGAAGAGCGGATTTGGATACCCAAAGGTCAGTTCATATAAACTTTCAGCACATCTATGGTTGACATTTGTACAAAGTTTGTATATTGTTTGCGTCATTATGTAACACCCTCTTACAGTAATGCGACACCTCCTTTTTGCTAAGAGCTGTTACTATGACAGCGGGGTACATAAAACTTGTACACCTTGAGACTCGCAAAAGTATAATGGAAAAATATTTCAACCATCAGCCAATCAAAATCAATTATTTCACTTTAAAGAAAGAAAAAGATTGACTCATTCATTTTTTGTTTCAGGATCAAGAGCCTATAAGGAGATTGAAAGTGTTGTTCTTGGACGATGCCTACTAAATGACATTGGGAAGGTCTCACATATTGGCCAAACCTCTTCTTTAGAGGGCTTTCACAATGTCATTTGTCATTTTGCGCCCAAGTTCTACCACTTTCACTACGCTGGAATGAATGCAAGGTAATAAGAAATCAAAATACTGTTGATGTAATAAAGAATTTGTTGGATGTAGTATAATTTTAAAGCTAGCGAGATTGATCAAATGATTGCTGAAAGTTGTTTATGTTTTAATGATGGAATTTTCGGAAAAATAATTAAATATTCAATTCATTAATAAAAAGTTGTAATGTCTTTCCACAGGTTACAACTGTCTGGACTACACTACAACGAAAATGCCAAGAGAACCCAGGCAGTAGACAGGCATGGGGAGGACCAATGGGTGCTGGCATATCCTAAAAGCCGCCAGTGGGAGGCTGTGGCGAAAGTGAAAAAAACAGAACTGACATTTGGTAAGAATAAAAAATTTCTGTCTTGAACAACAGTAACATTTGTATCTCCTATGTCCTTGATAGCAGGATATATATATATTCAAGATATGTTTGTATGTTAAGAAAAATTCCCTCAATAAATTCACTTTAATCAACAAATTTATAATTATATTATACATCTAAGAATCGTGTTTTATTTTCAGAATATGTGAGTGAACTTCATGAAGAGCTCTGTTCCATCAGGACTACTTATCCAAGTTGCCAGCAGGCCTACAGAGCACTACACGCCAATGCTCCCCCAAGTCTCACAGAAACACTGGCTATGAGGAAGCCAAAAAATGAAATAATTGAATCGCATAAAAGGAGGTTTCCTGAAAAGTAGACTACAAGAGTATATTTTTAGCTCATTTGGCCTGAAAGGCCAGATGGGCTTATGACTTTGGCCCTGTCGTTAAGTTTTGACATTTTCGACTTATTTGGAACTGCTGCAGCCATAATAATGCCAAGTTCTAGGATAATTATATTTTGTGATCAATTTGCTTATGTGGTGTGTTGCACAGGCCCACACAAATGCAGAATTGGCAATGAAGAAGTGGTAGGTTCCATGAATGTCGATTGATAGGTAAATGATAATGATGAAGTATATGATAATAACGATTACGCATCACATGAGCTTAGCACGCAGCCTAGAATGCGAGTGGGGTCGATCCGTCCGTCTGTCTGTAAACTTTTCACTTTTTCGACTTCTTCTCCAGAACCAATGACTCTAGAGAGCTGAATTTTTATGTACAGACTCCTTGGCCAATGGGGATTCTAAATTGTAGATTTGGTGACCCTTTGACCCCAAATAAGGGCCCCAGGGGTCATAACCTAAAAAGCTATTTTCATCTTCTTCTCCAGAACCAATGTCTCCAGAGAGCTGAAATTTATGTACAGACTCCTTGGCCAATGGGGATTCTAAATTGTAGATTTGGTGACCCTGTGACCCCAAATAAGGGCCACAGGGGTCATTACCTAAAAAGCTATTTCACCTTTTTCTCCAGTCCCAAAAGCTCCCTGGCAGAGACTCTCTTTTTCATTGTGTAATAAATGTTGATAGTTCCAGAATAAGAATAAGAAGTAAAACAATAAACTGCAAAGGTCTACATTATTTATAATGAATAATTTGATGACTGGGCAATGACTTATTATGTGATATCTTAATCTTTTCCTTAGAGATAATTAATAACATGATTCCTGATGAGCTTCAGAGCCAGTGGCTCTATTTTTTTATTTTTTCAAGTATTAAAGTGAATTCAGGTTGCACAACAGAAACTTATTTATTATTGTTAATCAACATATATTGAATCCAGTGTAAGACTTTGATGGATAGCATTCTCTTATTTTATTAACTGCACATGATGGTATAACTCGTCGATTGTTCCTTCCCAATTTCTTCCATGTCCAGTAAGTAAACTTCCTGTATGCCAGGAAGCGGTATACCCTGAGAATAGATACATTGACTGTTACATGTCAGAACTTTTTTTTATTGAATTTATTGTTAAATATCTTTTAAATTATGTTCTAAAACTATATCATATTTAAAAAGTTAGGAAATTGTGCTATTATGAAAACTGTTGACCTCTTAATCAAAGGGGATAGCTTAATGTTCTGTGAAATATAGATACCTATGCAATGCCTCATCGTCACCGAGAGGACCATTGATGTCCACATACTCGTTCAGGTATGCCTCCATAGCGTATGTGGCCAGACACACCTCATGGAATCCAGGGTGGTCTGCGATACACTTTAGTCCTGCACTGTGGATTCTCTCCCTGATAGGGGCCACATCCTGGCAGCAGAGTTCCTCCACCTCTGACTCCATACTAGTGCATGATCCGCATGAACACCTGTCACATATTTTTTTATATCACTGGTATAAATCATGTCAGTTAACATCTTTTTTAGTTTCTAGTTGTAGTGGCATTGACCAAGAGGCTCTACCTGCAATCCCATTGAATAGCATATGTGGCTCACTGTGCTAGATAGAGAATTCATTCAAGTCATAGATTTGGTCTTTAGTAGTATTAATTAACAAATAAATGAGAAACCAAAAAATAATAAAATAAATGTCAGTGAGTAAAGATTCCCTTATATTTGTCTCTGATCGGAATCGAACCGAATTCCAATTTTATGGACTACCAGACAAAAGCTTTTCAAGAGAATCATGGAATAAAATTTCTGAATTAAAACATGTAACATTGTTAGATATAACTCTATACTGTTAACAATAATTGATTAATCAAATATTCCTTATATATCATTATAAGAAAAAATGTAAAACACATTCAAATTTCCAATTTGAATGAGCAGAATATATGATTATAATTATGTTGAAATAAATAGTGATATGAATCTCTCACATCTGAACTAAAAATTAAAGATATGAGTGTGAAATCTTCACACTTCCAAATGAAATGAAAATAATCTATAATCAACATAATAAAGTGAATTCATTCAAGTTTTAGATTAAAGTACAATACTTGCACTAATTAAATAGTTGTATGCGGTACTGGTATGTTTGTTTTTGTATTTGCTTGCATATGAATAAATCGCATTGCGTTGACACATGTGATTTTGGGGTTTATGGGTACATTTACATGTTTTATGTATAGAATCTGATGTATGTATACATGTCGATTGTATGTATGTATGTGCCGATGTATATGTTTGTATGTATGTATGTATGTATGTATGTATGTATGTATCATAATATTGTGAGTATGTACATACAATTCCCAATGTATGTTTGTATGGATTGATTTTGGTATAACAATGAAGTGAAACATTACCTTGTTGATAAGATAGCCAGGATAACTATTGTTATAATATTGATACTGGTCACAATATGTGATGTTAGTGGTGTATTTATTTTTTTCAAACATATCTAAGGTGGCGCTGCTCGTCGGCGACGCACATCGTAATCGTGCTCTCGTCTTTTTGTATGTTTTGTGTCTTTAACTGTCGTCAAAGTGCACATCTTGAGCACAGGAATTCAGGAAGTATGTCGGGCAAGATATTGCTGAAAACTGTTTGTCTTGTTTTAACACTTTTATTGATCTTGCAACACTTCACTGGTGAGTGTTCAAAATGGACAGCAACGGACGCCAACAATGGCCGCCCAAGCCAGACGCAAGTGCTTCATTACGAACGGACAACACTTTTAAAGCTCCGGAGCTACACAGATATTAGCTCACTAAAACTGGATATACCACCGGAATGTGACAGTGGACCATCACAGAGAATACGGAAAAGAGGTAAGAGGGGTGGAGTGAGACGCCGTGTCAGGGCGAGACAGAACAGACCCCCTCTACCTACACTCGTTCTCGCTAACATACGGAGTCTACGTAAACAGTTCACGGAGCTCGAAGCATGCGTAAGATATCTTCACCAGTACAGAGACAGCTGTCTTCTGTGTTTCTCGGAGACTTGGCTAACCGATAGTGTTGACAATGCAAGCCTACATCTAGATGGATTTGGAATCCCTATTCGGCAGGACAGAGATGAAGCGGCAACCGGTAAATCTAGCGGAGGTGGCGTATGCATGTATGTAAACTCAAAATGGTGCACAAATTATGTAGTGAGGGATACTATATGTACGCCTGATATAGAACTGTTATGTGTGTCCTTCCGACCGTTCTATCTACCTAGGGAATTTGGCCAAGTGTTTGTGACTGTCGTGTATATTCCACCTAATGGAAATGATAAACGTGCTGCGGATATACTGTGTGATTCTACCAATAAGCTGGATCTGCTATCAGTCGACGCTCCTAAATTCATTCTGGGTGACTTTAATAGCTGTAGTTTGAAATCATCCCTGCCACACCTATACCAGCATGTGAACTGCAAAACAAGAGGAGAGAAGACCATTGACCTTTGCTATGGGACTATCAAGAACGCCTATAAATCATGTTGTCAGCCACCTATTGGATCTTCTGACCACAACACAGTTTACTTAATTCCGGCTTACAAACAGAAACTTAAATCTCAAAAACCAGTGGAAAAAACAGTGAAAATCTATTCTCAAGATTCTATCGAAGAGTTGAAAGCTTGCTTTGATAGCACAGCTTGGGACTTATTCGAGCAGGACTCCGATGGTGTCGACTCATTGTGTGAAATTGTAACCTCTTACATAAACTTTAGCGTGGACTCGATTATACCGACTAAAACAATCAAGATCTTCCCGAACAACAAGCCATGGGTGACAAAGGAATTGAAAGCCTTACTAAGTGAGAAGAAACGTGCGTTCTGTTCAGGTGACAAACTCAGGGTGAAGTCGGTACAGAAGGACATACTATGCTGTTCTATGGACTGTAAGATGAAGTACAAAGAAAAACTTGAATCTAAATTTCGGGAAAATAATCTTCGGGATGGATGGAACTGTGTTAAGACTATTCTTGGAACAAATCGGAAACAGAAAGACATCAATGTGAGTGACAGTTTAGAGTTTGCAAATGAACTGAACACCTTCTATTCTCGGTTTGATGTAAGTGACTTCACGGAAGACAGAACTCGTATTTTGGAAACTCTTACATCTAATGAAATTCCAGATATCTCCGCTGATGACGTCAGAGAAACTTTCAGGAAACTCAACTGCCGTAAGAGCTCAGGCCCCGACAAGTTAACTTGTGTTATTCTCAAAGAGTGTCGAGATCAGTTATGTGACGTCTTTAAGCGACTTTTTCAAACAACCCTGGTACTTAATCAAATACCAACCATCTGGAAAGCATCTACCATTGTACCACTCCCGAAGATTCACAATCCTAAAGTGCTAAATGACTTTCGCCCAGTTGCTCTAACATCTGTAGCCATGAAGTGCCTGGAACGTATTGTGAAAACTTTACTTATGCGTGAGGTTGAAGATCATCTAGACCCTCTCCGGTTTGCCTACCGACAAAGAAGAGGTACAGACGATGCTACCTTAACTCTTCTTAATCTTATTTACAAACATTTGGAAACGAACGGATCATATGTGAGAATTCTTTTTGCTGACTTTTCCTATGCGTTCAATACCATTCAACCACACTTACTTCTGTCAAAACTATCGAACATGTGTGTGAACAGTTACATTGTAAAATGGATTGACTCGTTCCTGATGAACAGACCTCAATGTGTTACTGTTAACGGCATCAGTTCCTCTGTTACCAATCTGTCCACAGGAGCTCCACAGGGATGTGTACTCTCACCCATATTGTTCATCATTTATACAAATGACTGTATAAGTAAAGCAGCTAACTGTTTCATTATTAAATTTGCCGATGATGCAGCTATTGTTTCACTTTTAAAGTCTGCTGACCTTTCTTACAGAAATGAGATTGCAAATTTTACAAATTGGTGTAAAGATAACTTTTTGATTTTGAATACCAAAAAAACGAAAGAAATTATCATTGACTTCCGCAAATCTTCTATCTCTTCGGATCCTATTTCAATCAACAATGAAGAAATCGAAATTGTAAACAAATACAAATATTTAGGCACTTTCATTGACTGTAAGCTTACTTGGAATGATAATGTTGATTACCTGTTCAAAAAAGGCCAGCAGAGATTGTATTTCTTACGTCGTTTAAATACTTTTAGAATTGATTGTTCTCTCATGGTGTTGTTTTACAAAACATTTATACAAAGTGTTTTAAGTTTTAACCTACTTTGTTGGTTTGGTAACCTGTCTGTTCAAAACAAAACTAAATTGAACAAAATTGTTAACACAGCACGCAAAATCATTGGGACGGATTCAGTAATACCTATCGGCCAGCTGTACGATCAGCAAATTGTTAAAAAGGTGCACAAAATTGTAAATGACAGCTCTCATGTTCTCCATTACGATTTCGAATTTCTCCCATCAGGACGTCGTCTGCGCATGCCGATAGCTAGAACAAACAGGTTCCGCAATTCTTTTATTCCTGCCGGTATTAAATCTTTTAACAACAGTTAATCGTTATGTATTTTTTATCATTTACAACCACGTTAAACTACTGAAATTTTAACATCTGTAATTTGTTAAATTCTGTAATTTTAACAATCATTACAAGCCATATCTTACCCTTAATTTATTTTAGTGCTCTTATCTATTCATTTATGATCTTAGTGCTCGTTGTCATGTGATATGTTGTGATTTTATGTTTTGTTCTGTTATATGTATTTTACGATGTAACCAGAATTTCCTTCGGGATAATAAAGTCTTATCTTATCTTATCTTATCTTATCTCTATTTGGCAACAACTTAAATTAATTACAGATATAATCTTTTGCTGTATTAACAAAATTAAGTGTACATTGAACCATGATGAATTGTCTTTTCTTTTACAAAAAAAACCTATGTAAGCCTATTAGATGACACATTATTCTTTCTTGGTTAAAGTGTCCACTGATTTTATTAAATCATAATAAATATTCCATTATAAGTTACATCATGATATATACTAATTGAATATTTGAAAAAGTTGTGCTATGGTGGCATGTAAATGAGTCAATTTCAAATGTTTGCAAAAAATTAAGAGTGTTACTGGAACAGTTTGTCAATATTGATAACAAAAAATTCTTTTAAGAAAGTCTCATTTCTTCTGCCTTTCATGCCTTGATAAAATATATTTTAATAAACCTACATCTATTTTACATATATGAGGAAATCTAGCAGAAATGTCTTGAGACTGCCACTGTCAGGATTGACATTTTGTGCAAATAAATTAAAATGACATTTGTATTCGCACTTTCTCATGAATCTGAGATTAGATGCAGTTGCTTCGCCAAAAAAACGCTTTTCCACATCCTAATTCGATGATACTGAGGGGAGGAGGCAAGCTATTGGCTAAACCACTGGATATAATCGCTAACTAACATCAGTATTTTTTTTTAACATACGCCGCGGGAGATGAGGTTTATTTAAACATGATTGGTATTAAACATATATTATTATTTTTTGTGATGTTGTTTTTAATAAAGTAATCTGGTAAGTATGACTAATCAGCAACGACTAGAAGATTAGCTGGTGCCGCTGAAGATGAAACGGGTAAGTCGCCGACAATGAAATGTACAATCAAAACATCTCATTACAACAATCAAAACATCTATAAACAGGTCTATTTAATTAATTAATTAATATTAAATCGTATAAATATACTAAACTATATTAAATCTTTTAATGGTATATTATATCGAATATTAAAATATCGATTTTTATATCCTAATATCCTAAAACATAATATATTTAAAAAAATAATCCTCCTACGAAAAGACCTTCTACGAACCGGTTTCACCTACGAAAAGGTCACTCCTACGAACTGGTTTCACCTACGAAAAGACCGCTTCCCGTAAATTAGGTCATTCGTTTTAGAAATATTCTAGAACTACTGAGAAAGTGAGGAGTAGAAAAGTGTAGATTTTATTCACTCTGTCGGCGTTTTGAAACGATTATGATAGGCCCTAATGAAAACGATTTGGTTTTTAAAATAAATAAAACATACGTGGGAATATAAAGTTACGACTATAGCATTGATGAAAAACTAAACAGTAACTAAATCTACGTATGAAAATAATCAGTCACGGACTCAAATACACTACGAAACTGGTTAATTGTGTGTTACTCACAACGCAAAGGGAGGCTACTCTGACTGATTTTTTTGGTTTATTTGCATTTGCGTGATGTACTCAAAACACTGTGCATCCAACGAGTTAGCCGACTGATTCCATGTTGTTTCAATGCATGTTGATCATTATTGCGTGAAATTTAAACAGAAAAATTTTCATTTCCTACCATTGTGGTCGACAACCCTGTTCGGTAATCCCGTCCTCCGAAGAACTACTGAAACGGCTGACTAGTTGAAACTTCGGGAACGACGATTTTGTTGGTTCCCCAGCGTAAGGCTCGACAACTGGACATGCATCAAACATACAGGTATCCTCTTGTGATGACATGTCGGAATTGGCGGGGGAAGCCATGACGTTGTGTCATCGATGACGTCATATTCAAGGGGAGATAAGTCATGGCCCGTTTTCCTCAAGGATCGAACGTTTTGTACCGGTCGGATTGTGATTATGTTTCATGGTTCCAATTTTTTTTCATAAAATATTTAAATGACTGGAATATATTGTTAACGTGTTTTAGACCCTATCTCAACTGTTTTAATATGGTTTTGATAATTAACAAGAAAATTGGCACTTTTTAGTGTAACCTTAACCTTTAAAGGAATATTGTTTGAAATGGGGTCTCTCAGTAAACATTAATAAAACGAAAATAGTAGTATTCAAGAATGGGGGTAAAGTTTCAAAATGTGAAAGATGGTTTATTGATGATAACCAAATAGAGGTTGTCTCATATTATAAATATTTGGGAATTGTATTCTCTTGTAGAAATATTTTCTCAAGAGCTTGTGAAACACTTGCAATGCAAGCAGAAAGAGAACTTCATGTTGTAAAACGTTTTATTTGTAAATATAACATGTTGCCTATTAAATCTTCACTAAAATTCTTTGACGGGAAAATCCAACGAATCCTATTGTATTGATCAGAGGTTTGGGGACTTAAAAGTGACAAGAATATAGAAAAGATACACACTAAATTTGGTGAATTCATTTTAAAATCCGGATTTAAAGCTTCTAATAAGATTATCCTGGCTGAATGTGGACGTTTCCCTTTATTAATCAATGCTCGTTGTCGGGCAATATCATTCTGGTTAAGATTGATAAGACAACCCCATGATGGAATATCCAGAAACAGTTACGAACTTTTAAAGAAATTTGATAACACTAGATAGTAATTGGGCCGCATTTGTATTATCATTTCAATGTGGTTCTGGCCACGTCTGGATCGCGCATGATGTTAGGGATAGGGATTCCTTTTTAAAACTGTTTAAGCAACGGTGTAAAGATATATACCAGCAGGAAAGGTTCCACAAGCGATGTACAACTATTGTACACATTAGCCCTATTATTGTATCATAGAAACCGCAACAGAGCAAGTCTACAATAACTAACCATATATTTGGTTTATGTACACTGTCATTGTACCTTTTGTCTAACTACATGGTAGCGCTGCAACTGTATTATATGTATTTACATTGTACTATTGGTCTCCGGGCCACACATACTAATAAACTGTCTGTCTGTCTGTCTAAAAAGGAATATCCGTTTATCATTAAGTTGTTATGTCTTTATAAATGAGTCATCTAGTCAAAGTTGTCAGTATTCGTTAAATTACAATCTGGTTGAATAAGTGCAAGCTAATCTATAATACATGTTTCAGGAAACGTTTTCGTAAGATTTCCCTAAATACTTTAACAAAGTATTGTTGATTAGTTTCCAGTCTTTAAAAAAATATGTTACTTACTGGCATGCATCTCCTAGAAACTCTTCATATCTGTTTACTACAGCATATCAGTCAACTTCTATCATCCTAGGGGGCGGGAAAGTGCTGTGGTTAGCGCTTTCGGCTTCGGATCAAGAGATCCGGGGTTCGAATTCCGTCAGGGGCACGGCAACTTTGTCTGGAGTAGAGAACTGTTATACACACAGTTAGGTTTGGGTGCAATGCAACACTGAATTTCAGCGCAGTACCACCCATGGTTCGCTAGTTCCAGCCGCTGCTCACAAGTTTCACCGCAGTGCATAGCCACATAGCGTTGTGGGCTTTCTCCCTGCCATAATACTAGCAGCCGCGATATAAGTGAAATACTCTTGAAAGCATCGTTAAACCCCCACTCACCTCACCTCTATCTCTAGTCAAATATAAGGACGAAAATATAGTTATTGATGGTGGTAAAATGGACGATAACTGATGATAACTCCATCCTAAAAATGACAGCAATCTTCTCAGTAAAAATAACAAAATAAATATATACAATACCAGTTTACTTGAATTGATTTGAAAAAATAGTTGCTTACATTAAACATTGAATATCGTTTTATAAAACACACTTCTTATCTTCATCAATTAGTAGGCATGTGTTTAACAACAATTTTCTTTCCAAAGATTGACAATGCCTTCATTTTAAAGAGCCATCAAGGATGTTGATGAACATATCGGAAAATTGCCAAAAATCTATCTCAGTGAAATATACTCATTTTAAAAATGGTTGACACTCCTAAATAGAAAATGGATTTTGACAAATTAAATGCATTGACATTAATATTGTTCGATATTACGATATTTTCGAAATTAAAAGCAACAAACACACGATGTAAACAATATAATACTTGCCATGTGTGTATTGTGTGCGAATGAGACTCCATGAAAGATATTGTGAATATTTTGGTTCAGTAGAAATTTTTTTCAAATGCGACTTTTCAGTATTTATCAGAACCGAAATGAGAACACTCAAACGCTATAACAATATACCAATGCCAATATCTCAAGACACAAGGAATGAACTCTTTTGAATAAGTTTCATTTTTCTTATATTCCTCTCTCTTTGGTATTTTAAAATACAAGTGTAGAAATAGCAAATGCTCAAGGACACAATTCACAAAAAGACACCCAGTAGTAACATGTTTTACCAAAACAATAATCGAAACTGACACGTTACGTTGATTATATAACATTTCATTCCTATAACGTTTAGTGGGTTTCAACCATTATTACCATGAGTATATATATACACATAATTTTTCCAAACAAATGTCGACCCAAAATAAGCCGAGAAATAATGTACTAATTAGTAAAGGTGTTTTCCAGTCTAAATATAGATCCAGTCTATTATTTTGAAGCGCAAAGCATTGTGGTCTAGCTCACGCACTGTATACAAAGACATGAAAGAATAACACAGTTTATGAGCAATGAAAGAAATTGAAATATATACTTGTTGGTGGTTATTTATTTACCATTTCATTTAATTATGTATCTGCTACTGATATTAGAATAAATGTTTTCCCAAACTAGGTTTTTTGCTTGAATTGTATAATTAATGAGAGTAAACATTTGTCATAATTTGCTGGTCTTATCTAACAAAAAAGAACATTCAACAGGCAATAATGTGTATAGTGTCAGGGCATTTAGAAACATTGTTTATAAAGCAATCGTCACATTCAGTAATGTGTGACAAGGGTAACTTGCAAGAGAAGCACGTGCAGCACGGTTGTTATGGCGACTTGCGCTAGAGACGAGCCTTCACGCTTCGGAAATGCTTGCTGTTGTGTAGTAGTTTATGCAATAAAGGGAATTCTGTTTTATATGACGTCAGATACCCTTAACGCGCACTAATCGAAGGGGTAATTTTCTTTGAAACCAAATTGCATTACATTTTCGTGATATGAAAATTATTTATCACATGTCATGCTGGCGATTGACGTAACAAGTATATTTTCCACAAATTATTTTTAATTTGAAACACTAACATCCTTGACAGCATTGGTATTGTTTTAATGTAATGATGCTGGAGATTTAAGTTTAAAATTGGTTGATTTGATGTCAAACTAAATCCATTTTTTTCCTTTTATGTTTGTTAGAAATGTCTTAGGGTAACGACGAGCAAAACCGATATTATGGTCAATGGGCAATGTGATAGATAGCCACTTATTATCCTCACAAATCCGAGTGATTAAATATTGGATAAGGCTGTTGAGAATGCCTTACTACCGTTTGCCAAAATGTGCTATAATATGATGTTACTTTATTAATACGTTATTGATTTTCTTAACTAAACTGAAACTTATGAATTTTCGTTGTTGATTCTAAATACATTCAGTCAGTAAAATGGTTGATTTAAAAAATATCAAAATAGACAAAAGAATGTGTAGATTATGTAATGTCATATTATAGAATGTGAATATCTTTTTCTTCTTCTTTGTTCAGCATAAACATTACATAAACAATACTTTTAAAATAAGTTTCCTTCATCCATCAATTAAACGATTTTCCTCTTTACTGAATTGTTAAAATAAAAAATAAAAATAAAAATATTGCAGTATTTAGTCACTAAAGTATGGCTTTATGCAATGATGTTTATTAATATGTTCAGAAAGTGTGTTGCCTTAACTAGGAAAAAAAGAAAACAATACATGAAGTATTCAAATAATCTCAACAGTAAAACAAACTATTGATTAACTGTTATATTGTCCAAAAAACATGTGTTCTTGAGCTTTGAGGTGAGGTGAGGTGAGTTGGGGTTAAAAGCCGCTTTCAAGAGTAGTTTACTTATGTCGCGGCTGGGAGAAAGCCCGCAACGCCATGGGGCTAAGCATTGCGGTGAAACCTGCGAGCATCGGCTGGAACTTGCGAACCATGGGTGGTACTATGCTGAAAATCAGTGTAGCATTGCACCCAAACCTTACTGCGTGTAGAACAGGTCTCTACCATAGACAAAGTTGCCGTGCCCCTGGCAGGATTCGAACGCCGGACCTCTTGATCCGTAGCCGAACGCGCTAACCACTACGCTATGCCGCCCCCCTTGAGCTTTGATAGAGGTCAGTAATATTTTGCTACGAATGTCTACAATGTCAAACACTTACTTACTTAATGTTGTATAGTTTCCTCGCCGTTAATGGCTGCAATCCTGCCGAAGCGGCGTTAAACAATAACTCACTCACTTGTATAGTTTCTAAGCATTGCAGCAATAACATTTTCTCCCATAATATTATGTAAATGAAAAATAATATGAAACGGGTCATCAAGGGACAATAGGTTCAACCTTTCTGATCGTTAATGAATGTATGCCGCTGTGGATAATTGTTAAGATTATCCAATAAACAAAAGGATAATCATTTCCACGTCCGAATGATTATTTGTCTGTCCCACATGACCCATTATTACCCATAGGGTTGAAAATAAGCAAGTTAATATTATTTGACCCACGAGTCAGTTTTGAAGATAACATTTTAATTGAATATTCATAGCAGGAATAATAACATAGGAACATTATTTTAATAAGAAATCGCATTCTTACTAAGGCGAGTTTATGTTCAAGTTTTGTGACACATGCGACCTTACTCTCTACACATTTCAGACATTTAAATTGCAAATGTCTTTAAATACATGTAACATCGTAATTTTTGAATCTCTTATAGTTTAATTGCTGGATATTTGACACGTTAATGAAATATTTCTCAAAGATCCTTTTATCCAGATTTGCAAGAGCCACTGAGTTGTTGATGTGAATTTTTATGAAACAAGTTAAACTGTTCAATATTCATTTACGATTCTCTACAACTTTCTTACGATTTCATTTGATTTTTCTATGAAATAAAATTGCTTCACAAAGTATTGTTGTTATCAATATGGAATGAATGGGGTTCTACTATAAATGTTTGTTTTTATTCTAATCTTTCTCGAATGGAAACATAACAAACATGAAAGAAAGACAGATCGGTTGATATTCATTTTATGACAGGTATTTGGTAGAGGAAAACATTTAAGTCCCTTTTATTGATGTTGTGTCTCATAAAATGTCTGCATGATTGATTTGTTAGAGATTGTTGAACTCACATTACCAATATGGATAATGTCAACATCGTTTGTGAGTTAACATTAAACGTTATTCAAAGGAATACCTTTACAAATATCAGCACTTTTTATTTTAATTGTTTAATACGGTTATTGTGGATATGTTATTCTTAGGTACACATCAACCTGGATACTTGTTTAATTTTCGATTAAATAACACAATTACCTAAACGATTACATTTTACCAATGAGAGTGAAGAATAAAGGGCCTCGGAGCAAAGGTCATAGCTGCTTAACTTCAAATCTACTAAATTCTATGCATAGGTCACGACTAATATGCATTCGATTCTTTTATCTATTACTTGAAATAAACGGGAAAAGTAAGTAAGAGTTTTATATCAATTTAACTTTGAGCACTTACTCAATGTTTCTGTTATGAGTATGATGGGGTTGTGTGTTTTGTTTAGTAGAGTAGGTTGCATGTCGCTGATCAAATACATGAACAAAATATCTAACAGTGAAATGTTTATGATTGTCATTATTTTACTCATGTCCATAACAGGCTTTATTGCGGTCTCATAATTAAATAAAGCATGACACTTCGATGATTTTGAAGAACAATTGGGACCTTCAAATAAGGTATGTGCTCAACAGTGGAGGCAGTTATCTTTTCAATGACCCAATCTCATTGGGACTGTAAATGGATTGAAAAACAGAAATTCTGCCCCAGAGAATTCATCACCACAAGTTGATGATCCATTGTCGAATACCAATTGCCAGAGTACTTCCTTCCCATATTCAATTACATACTGAATTGCATAATATGATACATTTTATGTTATTAACCCATTAGCAATAAGAGAATGGTAGCAAAATATCAGATCGTTTATAGTTATCAATTATTATTTTCAGCATGGTTGTTATACATATATATCTGTACACAAGCCGTATCTTGATCTGACATATTAATGAATTGCGGCCATGCTTTTGGTCAAAAGAACCTTAAATGTATGCTTGGAATGAGTGAACAGCTTGTGGTAATGATAGAGAAAAATAAGGTTGACTAATTATACAGTTCAGGTCAGTTTTGGTTTGTTGGTTCCATTAAATAGTTGTCAATTACAGTGACAGTCTCTTATAATTTTTCATTATGTATTTTCAAAGAATAATTTCATTGATGGCTCTACTGAGCAATAAAACCAAACGTTGATTGATCCAAACGTTGGATTCAACCAGGAGTTAACGGATTTTGAAGAAAGACACATTCATAATCAACTATCATTAACTGAAACGTGGCTGGGATGACAAACCACTCCATGATAGTCCGATTTTAAAAAGTAAAACGCCCGATATAATGTCAATAAAACCAGTGATATGATAATGAATAAGTGGCGGGGTTGGCACATGCATTGACTGTTTCATCTCTGGTGCAGTTGGCATGAGTTAAGTCCATAATCACTGAAGCTATGAGTCGAGGGGTGCCACATCTTCTGACACGTGAATCATTGCTGTTGGTCTTAACATATTCAATATACTTGCCTGATACAGCTCTGTGAGAAATCAATTGCTTTCCGGTAGGTATTAGAATTCTGAGTATGATTCATTGTTGATGCTGAGTTGCATTAGACATCTATAGAACTGGTATAAAAACAACCCAACCATGATGGCAGACGTGTATCACTTTACAAGGGACAATGTTCACATCAATAACTGGAGTTGATTTCCTGTTACCGTTATGAACGAGGTTCACTGTCAACCACCCCTGATATCATTACTGTTCATGCACACTGGAGTGACAGATCAGTTTGAATGAGTCGGCGAAGGCCAGTGTTTATGTCATCATGATATGTGTATGTCTTGATGTTTCTGTTGGCACTGTAGGTAACAAAGCTGGCTTAAATCAAAACCTATTAACTCCAGACTGGCTCCTGATGTTTCTCTAAAGTGGTGTCCAACTTTAGTTAGGTCCAGAGGCAGACATCATTTCCTGTCTTCTTTTTTAATTGAAAGCTGTATTGACCATGTCTGGAAAAAGTTTTTACACAATTCGGTTTATTACCTGAAGTCAACAAACTGTACATGAGCAGATATGTCACAAATGCGTGGCATTTCATGCTTCTTGCGTTTCAAGGAAATATGAGTTTCCCATAAAGTTTCCTCAGAAAAATCCCAGTTGCTCAACAAGGGAACACAATTTCCCTTGATGGCATTTATCAGCATATATTATAATCCTTCAGGTTTTGGTATTCCTATTAACCACATAAGTAAGTTTGTAAACAATTATTGTATCCTTCCAGTTTGGTATTCCAATTACTCAAATGTACACAACATATAGTCCATGTGTCCTACTACTTCCACCCACTCCTGTCGGAGCAAATTATCCAAAAGTCCCCACCAATAAACACCTATCAGCTCCAATCACCATGCAACAACTTCAAAGGCACCCACATCAACAATCGGCCTCACTTCCAATCAACTGTAATTATTATTCGTTTAACAATTTCAATAAAGCCAATTGGCCTCCCTCGTTTCATCATGTGTGTTTACTAACATCTTCAATAAAGCCTACATGCCATTGTTTATCTACTTACTCCCCCTCATGTTTGTATTGCAAATCCTCATCGTATACCATTCTCATGCTTCACCCCAATTATGTTTGTATTACAAATCTCCATTGTATACCATACTCATGCATGTTAATATCCCTGATTGAGTTTCCTCACCATTGTTTTCTCTGCTATATAAATGTACCATATTGTCTTATTTCCTTACATTCCACCTGAAGAAGGAGTGAGTATGTACTCTGAAAAGTCGTGTATTTTCACATTAAAGAAGTTTTTATCCAGAAAATCGTCCTGTTCTTATGTTTACCACTTCTAAATGCCCTTCAGAGACCTTATCCTACTACTGTCGGCACATTAAAATATAATATAGCTAAACAATTTTAGAATTCAATTTGAAGAGGCAATGCTGAAAATATAAAATAACTATAAAATAATTATATTGTGGTAATATAGGCGAAAAAAAAGCTGATTAACCAAAACATATCACATTGATGGTCTCTCTATTCTACTGCTTATGACCAAATGCTGGAATAAAATGTTTTGTATTCACGAGAAAGGTCTAAATTGAAATCATTTTGCAAAACATTAATACATTTGTATTAATATTTGTATTTACTTTTTTTAGAAAAAGTTGTATTTATAAACCTCAAACAACATTTCGTAAATATGAAATTGTGATGCTACTAGTATGCAATTATTAAACATGATTATGTTTCATCTCTGAGATATAAATGCTACATTCAACAAACGATGAAAATCAATGTTGTTATGAATGATAGTGTACATACATATACGAGCTTGATACATACAACTTGAATATTTGTAAGAAACGATCATAATATAAATTATTCTATTTCAATCCTATAACAATAGAACACTAACGATTTGTTTGTATTGTTTATTAAGGAACTATAACACAGTATAACTTGAGATCAATATATGTTAGTGACATTAATTTTGACAAGTTGTTATCAGAGAAGAAACAATGAACGGATGCTGTGAAGAAACTCGGATATGAAAAACTTAAAACTTCAAAGGATGGTCTGAACACATTGCACGTCTACTGGATTTCGTGGGGGGAAACTAAAAGAGAGAAGACATGTTTTCCCAAATTCTTCATTATGTGAAAGTTGACATATAGTAATGGTGAAATATATCAACTCAGGAATCCTTGATCAGTGATAGGATTCCTGCCTGAACTGTAAGAACGCATTGCAAATTAAACCTGCAGATTTGTATGTGTTTGTAGTAATGTCATCATCGTCATTTCTTTCTAGAAGAAAATGAAAATGAAAATGTTTCTGATTCACATCTATTGTGCTCATCCGTACCTTGTCTTTCACAACCCAACATTAGTGCCCTTACATTGTCTTATATCAATATTATTGCAATTCATTAATAATGTTATTAATTATTTCCATAAGACTAATCGTCCGTGTTATCGATATCACGTTAAGGTTATGAGCATGACACATATTTCCTCACATGAATGAATAGAAAAGCTGAATGAGTTATAACACATTTTAGATCATTCAATCATGAAGCGTCTGTCGATCTGTTGAACAAACAAGTTCGTTGCTGTTTTACTGGACAGACTGTAGAATAGTTAGAGATTATCTGTCACTTTGAAGTGGCTGTCTTCAAAGGAATTATTTTAACTGTTGCAAGACAGATTATGCTTTATGTCAACATTTGCTCTTAAACAGTACACGTGATCAGCTACATATTCTATTGTATCTTACATCAACATGCTTGAATGGTTTTGTCTGCTTTTGATGAACGAGGTGACTATAAACATCAGGTGAATCAGGCCCTAGTGCGTGAGCAAAATATTCCAAAATAATTGTCACCTGACATGAAATAGTGGTCGCCACAGTTATAAAGGACACTAGAAAAACACATTCAGTGAGTGTAGAACTGATAACATGTTTTTGAGCCGTAGTTTAGAAGTAGGATCTTAGGATATATGGAACGGCTTTTAAAAAACATACACGACACTGAAGTATGTTAAAAGTATTAGTGAAGCGATAGTGAAGGAAGAGTAGGAGAATGTATATGCCTTATATACATCCGAATTCACGCACACACATGAGATATATATATATATATATATATATATATATATATATTTTAAACAATGACAGAAACCAGAAATCATAAAGACCATGCAAATCCAACTTTTTACACAGTAAACATCAGGTGTTGTTTGGATCAATAATCCTCCATTCATGTATAAATTAGACATTGCTACGCTTATAGGCAAATTCAGCATATCTAATTATTCTGTAGAATATTTTATGTAATATCCTAATTCCTGGCATAAGTATGAATTCAAACCTAACTTTAGAACTTTGATCTCAGTTTCAGTTAGTTAACACGAAGAAAGATTGATTACTTCATGGCTGGATTTGGTTCGTCGTGACGGTGTGTCATTTTCTGATAACTTTTCCCAAAAGAATAAGAATCGAATCTCCTTATGATACCATCCTTTGTACCTCTGTCTCTGTGTGTAGTTTTGTCCTCCAAAGGTTGTCGTTAATCTTCTTTAACGGGATTTTCGTGGGGTCACTGATGATGTTGCGGTTGTCTGATCATCAATATGACAGCTGGATAGTTTTTGTTGTTCCAGTGGTAAAGATCATTGCTTCTAGCTTTTATGCAGTTAGATCGACGAGACCTGTAATGGTTGAAACCATGCTAGTGAATATAAGGTATATTTTCGTGATTATTCCACAAACTGTTATTTGTTGACTGAACACAGAACAAAAAGATCCTTTTGCTGGATCCGCCCCAGTTAGGCATATCTGGCAGTATCCGGCAATATAAATCCAACTCCTTTTGTCCTGTGACACAAAACTGTCTTAAGGCCATATTGATGTAACGTCATCATCATTATGACATGAACTTGTTGTAATGTCATCAATTGTTTGGCGTAATAACATGCCATTTTGCCAGTACACTCTACAATGTAGATTTCACTCTTAGGTATCACTGTATCACATTTTTGCTGTGGAAGCCACCAATGGATGATATCTATTGTGGCTGATTTCCGAAAGTATTAATTTATTAATTCAAGACATTCATTTTAAAGTCATGATGATAAGATGGATCAGAAAATATATTGTAATAAAAATAGGTTTTTAAAAGTTTGAAGTGTAGTTTCTCTTCTAGGACAATAGTGATTTTAGGTAAAAATCCAGTAACTTCACATCTCCCCATATTTTCATTTCTTCCATGTAGTGGATTTTAATTACAGTGAATAAGTCGCTAAATAACCAAGTGTTATGTCTGGAGTGATAAAATCGTTCAAATTGTCCTAACAATCCCAAAGCACCACATTTCAGTTTACCAATTAGGGTGTTGCTTAATTAATTTCTAAGTGTATATATTGTATTAAAATAGATTTTAAAATGTTAGTTCTGTGAAAGATTCGTAGAGGAGTACTGAAGATATATTACTCTTGAACTTTGGTATATCATAATTAATGTCTATATGACAATTTATTGTTTAATTTTTAAAAGTTACCTATTGCGCAGCAAAGTCAATGAAGAACAGATTCACCTTTATTTATTAGTAATGAAGTTGTATGCTCAACTAAATTAGTAGATCTTAAATCACAATACACCACCAGTTTTCAGATTCCGAAAGTCGACTACAAAGTGTATGAAATGCAACCCATTCAGATTTGTTGATATTGATCAAGCTAATCTGATCCAATAACATTTTACGTGGTAACTCAAATGAATTAATCAGTTCAGAAGCTACAATGTGTCGTTAACATTGATTGCCCTTTGGTCAATGAATATAAATTGTATAGAACAATGACGGTTAAAGAAAATATATTGTGGCATTGAAAGGAGTAAAGTCTTGGAGGAAATAATTGTATCCATTTTATATCTTTATTATGTTCTGTTTTAGCTATATCCTGACATGTGTTGCACGGTTTGGACATAATTTCATTTGAAATCCCATTGAAAGTTAAATAAGGGTATATATTCTAATTAAAATGTTGAATAAAAAAGAAACATCAACAGTTTCACTGTGATGTTTTGATATGAACATATTGTGAACTTAATGATCAAACGTAAATGACAATAATTTAGATTTTGAGCATTTGACTTTTGTGAATTGGTTTGTTGACTTCAACATGTTTTGTCAGTCGATATATATGTATATATATATATGTATATATTACAATGTTAGTACATATAGAACATGCATGAACCACGGCTGTTGTCGGAAATACAAATATTCTTCTAAAGTCTTCAATGGCAAAACAAACTGAGATTTAGAAGAGACAGAGGTACAGATACTGCTGTTAATATATGTTACTTATGTATTCCTGCTATATTTGAAGCATGCACGTTTGGTAAATTCGGTAAATCAGACAAGCATCTTGATTCTATAATTTGTTTTCCCAATAATGGCGTTAACCTCTTCATTCTTACAGCCCAAATATTCTGAACGTAATTCACAACCCTTTAGTACATTAACTTCAACCAGTATATTATTTGTATATTAGAATTAACGTGAGTCTACGTAATGTATTCCACATTTGGTGACATGCCTGGCTTCATGTGAATGTCTGGTCTATTGTTGTGTCGTAGAAAAGTAACCTTCAAACAGAACAGTGCGATATCTTGAACCTTTTACATATTTTTAAGAAAAAGTGTCTCCACAGGAAAACGGTGTCTACTACTTAACCTGTAGTGTAAACATCAGGAGTCGTACTGTGCAAGTACTCAACAGTAGACAGATATCTGAAGCAGCGTAATTTGCAGCAACGACCACATTTATTGATTTCTCCATCCATATTCTTTAATCTCAATCAATATGTTTGTTCTCAATATAAATGAGTTCAACAATGGAATATACGTAGTACAGTCACTATTTCACTACATACGTCAGTTTGGTGTGTATGTAAGTTAATTATTGCCAAATGCATGAGTGGTACACTTTAGATAACCTATTCTATTTAAATTAACAAGTCGGAAGCTATATTGTCCATAGATGAAAATTATTGAGTAATTGTGTAATTCGATTAACATTATTTATTATTTTAACAGATCAAGTTCAACTTTGACACTACAATCATTTGGACACTGTATATCAATACACACCAACTGTATACTGCATATATGTGTCTCGCTTCCGTGGCAGTGTAAAAAGAAAGCAATAGGATTTTTAGAAATAAATGAATGAAACCAGATGAATATTGAATTAGGGTACTTTTGTTTGAGGGTGATTTAACTAAATTTTTCACCAGTTTTGAATGACGACATATACCACACTCTAATTGTTTGTTCAGGAATGTAACATATGTTCCTGATTAATGTTACAAACAAGTTAATATTTCAAACTATTGTGACGTCTTTCATGAAAATTAGCAATGATTACATTGTGAGAGACCTGATGATCACTTTTATAATATTACTATTTTAGATAGAGAAAGTAAATCTGGTGATTTATCCAACTAAAACAGTTTGTGTTCATAAAGAGGAATGACGACATATACCACACTCAATTATTTGCTTGAAACGTTTATTATTGATTCATGTTAAAAACAAGTTTGAATGTTCAAGACATTATGACATTTTCATGATAGTTAGCAACAATTACGTTGTTCAATCGGGGTATCTCTTTTATAATATAACTATCTTAGACAAAGAAAGTAAAAACAAAAATCAGGTCCATAAGTCCATTCCACGGTATTGTTATTCTGTACAGCACTTAGATACTCGAACCAATAATCAATAGAAACATACACATAGAAATTATCGAACACACTGAATATAGCTATCATTAACCCAAAAGCAATTTGTTGATTCGACCCCAGGTCCAATTCGATCATAACAATTATTCTGAGAATGAACTGCTTGAACAGGACCATACCATTTATTGCTGACACAAATGAAATAAATATCGTCAATCAGTACGAATTATTTCATACATAGTACCCTTTCGGTTTGGCAAGTACATCATCCGATAGCGATCAGTAAGTTCCTGAGACTTGTAGATTCTCAGTTATTAACAACGTCAATGATCCTGGGATCAGATTCAAGGAATACACTGCGTGTTACTGGGGAATAGTACTTGGATATAGTACTCTGTAATCAATAACATCATTTAAATAAGGGTAGGGAGTCTGTCTCACAGTAATTGGTAATTGATAAAAGGGATTATGTTGACATACAAACAAATATTGTCTTCATATACACCAAAACCGTCATTTTTGGAAGCCCAATTCTCTTCTTAATGTATGATTAAAAAGAAAGATATACTCTCAGATGATAGTAAAGATACATGGACCTGCTTTCCTAATAAATCAATACTTATTATATTGTCCTTAACAATAAGAATAAAAAATACTAGGACTACCTCGGCAGTACTTAGGTCTTTAAGACTTCTGCTTGACCTTGAACTCTATGTTGGACTCTCGGTTATTCGTCAGTTTCTCTGCTTTAAAATGAGCTATCAAACATGTCTCTTTCTTCAGTATTTGTTTTTACAAACATACTCTAAAGAAAATACCCCTCTTTATGGACACCTACATGAGCTTTCTCACGATTACCACAAAATGGTTAATATATAGATATATATATATATATATATATTTATACATACATTTTGTAGGTGTAACATAGACAATTTTGTGCTTAAAATTTCAACTTAACGCCGTAACGCCATCCGAAAAAGGACAAACCTACGCTCAACCCCTATATATCCGCCCTCAGAACATGTATGTGAGAGGGGGTAGGGTAAGAATCGAAGTACAGGTGCCATACGATTGCCCGAACTTGCACCAGGAGAACAAACGCGGGAGAAAACAAGTGTTTATTGTACAAACAAGGTGAACAGCCGAGTAATGTACACACAAGCGCGTAGGATGCTCACCCCCTCATAGCGGGTGCCCATGGAGTAGTAGTCAGTGAACACTTGCTCAGACTTCCACGGCGATGTTACAATGGAAAGCCATCGAGGCTTACACCGCTCTAATCTCTTGTGGATTGGAGCGAGACAGAGGCGGGAGATCGCCCACCTTGGAGGCGCAGATGACTGCTGACCGCAGATAAACCGAATGCCTTCCTGTGAAACTCCTAGCGTTGCGAGATAGGAAGAGCCAACGCAACCTCGTTCTTATAGACAAGGTTCGGAGTTCGGCCAACCTTGCGGGCCCTCTGCCTCGATGCTGGACCCGTGAGGGACCCGCTAGGAGCGTGCGAAACTTGAATAATTCACGATCGAGGTCCTTGAGAGGTCCATAACAGCGAGACGCTGGAGAGAAATCTCCGATAGAGGTTCACATTTAAATCCACACGAATGAGGATCACCGCCAGGTCCCAACCTGGAGGTCTCGACTCACGTTGATCATTGGCCTGGCGAAAGATGTTATAAGTCTCTTCAGAACTGAAAATCATTTGCGGATAACCGATATGATCGCGGCCAATTTGGCGTTGATTGAGAGGCCACTCCTTTCCCCACGAGCACCAAGTACCCGACAATCTTGGGGAGGAGCGTATGCCTCTACCTGAAAGCCCTGCTCTCGCCACACACAGCAACCGCTCGCCACTCAAAGTTGTAGAGCTTGGAGTGACTGTCCCTCTGAGCCTGTGACCGCCCTCTTGCTGTCTGGACCAAGTCCAAATGAGCATAAACACACCTGAGTGAACGCATCAACAAAGAGATTTAGGTATGCGGGAGGGGGTCTAGAGGGACGCCTGAGAGAAAATAACCCTCCATGAGGCAGGAGCCGGAAAGCATGAAGGCTGCAAGCAGAGACCGCCCCTGACAACCTGGCTGTCAAGAGACCCAACACCTGCTACCACTTTGTGCGGCGTAAGCAAGTTGGTAAGGCCTTGCCTTCGTAGTTGACAGTAGGTCTGATTGCCCAAATTTAGAGCCAACCTTGATGCATGAACAGCCGGATAACGAAGTCTCATTGAACCCCGAAAACGGCCGAATGGTCGGGAGAGGTGAGTGTTTGGTCTGACAAACACAGGGGAGTAGAACCCTGGGTCAGAAGTGAGTCGGGTTCACCGCCGCTGCCTCATTGGAGACAGCCTCAGTCCGCATCATACTCCTCCTTCCCTGCAACAACCTAGTAATAGGCGGGCTGCTCGAGTCAAAGAACTCCCAGAGGAGAACGGAGGGTACGCAAACTAGCGAGGCATAAGCCACGAGGACGACTCTGTGAGAAGGCCGTGTCCTTATTGGCGAGAGAAGCTACGCTGAGACAAGTGTGTATCTCAGGCAAGTGTGAGCGAGACACAGATCGTCGAAGCTTCTCTGCCTTCAACCTCCTGTTATGCCTTCACGAGGAAGAACGAGAAGAGCTGTCAGATACACCTATTGTCCAACCATGGCGTCCATAGGGGCAGACACCGTATCCCTATATATATATAGACAGGCAAAGCTGCGTTTAGACAGTCTACTCCCCGTTGAATGTGCGCGAGATGCGGAGCGACGTAGCTCCTCTAGCAGATATAAGCAAGGAGACGGAAGGCTAGCCAGTCCAACGGCAGGGGACAAGTATGCCTGCCTCCTCTAAGAGGAGCAGCGTCCTTCCCACTATTGCGATCTTAGAGCGGGGCATACCTTACGCACCTGTCCGCAAAGCACGGGAGGCCCCGCAAACGAGTGCAACTAGAAGAGAAGCTACTATCTTAGACGGAGGGCGCAACACAACCTTGCAAACCCTCCAGCCCCTGAGGCGGACCCTAGCAAGTGGAAGAGCGTACACTCACACACTAGCTGAGACACAAACCTTCATGGTAAGTTGGTCACAAGGCCTAGGAGCGGAGGCCCAGTAAGGCGAACCCTCAACCGCTAACGTGCGCCGCGGAGACCCGTCGCTTTGAACACTTAGCACGGCTCACGATCAACCCATGCAACATGCGTAACTAGACGCTGACCCTCATGGTAAGGGGGCCGCAAGACGAAGGCTAGCGAGAGTAACTATCACTCGCAAGGCAACCAACCCCAGAGACATACGCTCCCATGGCGAACCCTCTCATTCTAACACAACTTGGTTACACAATGTGACCTGCGTAGCGAGACGCTGACACTCAAGTTTAAAGCTGGCGCGAATAATGCTCACTCGCAAGTCAACCCGCCCCAGAGGTGCATGCTCGCAGGGCTTACCCAACGCTTACACAACTCACGAGGCAGGCTGCGTAGCGAGACGCTAATCCTCAAGTTGAAAGCTAGCAAAAATAACACTCATTTGCAAGGCAACCCGCCCACAATAGGCGGACACTCGCCAGGCATACCTTCACATAGTAATGCAAGTCACTAGACAGGCCGCGTAGCGAAACGCTGACCAACAAGTTGAAAGCTAGAGTTAGTAACACTCACTCGCATTGCAACCCGCCCCAAGGCGGACGCTCGCAAGGCGTAACCTCACATACTAACACAACTCACTAGGCAGTCAGCGTAGCGAGACACTGACCCTCAAATAGAAAGCTAGCGAGAGTAACACTTACTTGCAAAACAATCCACCAAGGTGGATGCTCGCAATGCGTACAATCACATGCTGACACAACTCATGAGGCAGACAGCGAGGCGAGACGCTGACCCTCGAGTTGAAAGCTAGCCAGAGTAAAACTCACTCGCAAGGAAAACCTGCTCAAGTTGGACGCTTGCAAGTCGTACCCTCACAAACTACCACAACTCACGGGGCAGGCAGCGTAGTGAGACGCTGAGCCTCAAATATAAGCTAGCTTGGATAAAACTTACTCACAATGCATACACTCACATGCTAGCACAACTCACGAGGCAGGCAGTGTAACGATACGCTGATCCTCAAATAACAAACTAGTGAGCGTAACACTCACTCGCAAGAAAACTTGGAAGGCGTACACTCCCTCGCAAGGCATACACTCACATGCCACCACAACTCACGAGGCAGGCAGCGTAGCGAGACGCTGACCCTCAATATAGAAAGCTAGCGAGAGTAACACTCACTCGCAAGGAAACTCGCAAGGTGTACAATCACATACTATCACAACTCACGAGGCAGGCAGCGTAGCGAGACGCTGACCCTCAGATAGAAAGCTAGCGAGAGTACATGTAACACTCACTCGCCAGGCAACCCGCCCCAAGGGGGACGCTCGCAAGGCGTACCCCCACATGCTAACACAACTCACAAGGCAGACAGCGTAGTGAGACGCTGACCCTCAAGTTGAAAGCTAGTGAGATTAACACTCGCAAGGCAACCCGACCCAGAGGCGAACGCTAGAAAAACGTACCCTCACACTCTCACACAACTCACTAGACAGGTGAGCGCAGACGAGCTCGAGCCTGGGAGCAAACACTAGCGTGTCAGAGGGCGGAAAACTAACCGTAGAATCATAGCCGCAAGGTTAGGAGACCGCCAGGCGAAGGCTCGCGAGCAAGACGCTCACACGCAAGCAAACCTAACACTGAGGTCGACGCTCGCAAGGCGGAGAGCGAACACTCACATGCGAGCATAACCTACCAAGCGCGTCAAGGCATGACTAACGAGAGTCAACGCTCACACACAAGCAAGCCCAACAATGAGGTCGACGTTCGCAAGGCGGAGAGCGAACACTCACTCGCGAGCATAACCCGCCAAGCGGGTCAAGGCATGACTAACGAGAGTCAACGCTCACACGCAAGCAACAAAAGGACGCAAAAGGCCCAGACGGAACAATCACTCGCTGATAAACCATCAATGAGCGAGTGTGAGTGTGACAGAAGGTGAACCCCCAAAGCGTAACTCAATTCGTTAACCCGAGATGGCAAATGAATGAACCCTATTCACAGGCGAGTTCACTCTTGACGAATGTACGACGTACAACCACACTTAATCACCTGACACGCGTGAGCAGTTGAGTTGACCCTCACTCGCTAACTAACTCACGCTTGGCAGATGAACGTCCGTACAATCACACTTGTCACACTTGTCACCTGACACGCGAGAGCAGGTGAGTTAACACTCACTCGTGCTCGTTCACATGCAAATGCTCGCACAGCGGAGGGCATACCCCTACCCGTTCGCTAACCCACCAGGTAGGCGAAAGCAAGGCGAAGGCTATCAAGAGCCAACGCCAACACGCAAAGGAGCAGACACGCGAGAGGCGAGAGACCAGCCGACAGCCAGTCAAGCAATAGACACGTGTCACGACCCGCACGGCCTGCACGTGCAGCCCGAGCAAGACAGACAGTCTGGCTCGGCAAGAATGCACCAACACTGACAAACCAAACCCGACCAAAGAGTCGACTAATTAAAAAGGTATCTGTGACAATATAACTGAAGGTGTGAGGAACTAGGAACACTTTAATAGCCTATAAAGTAGCGAAATTAGTCGAGAGAGAACACATGCGTGACCGTGTGCTCACTCAACAAATAAGGTAATGATGACGTCACCGATGTCACGTCCCTTTTTATTCTTTGTGATCTATGTTGAGGAACGCTTCAGGGGGGAAGCGTTGGGCAATGTTATTTTTTCAAACCTGTAGTATGTAAAAAATACAAGTTATGTCCTTTGTAGGTCTATTTGAAAAATAACGATGCACTGATTTAGAATATATAAGGGAACCTTTTGTGATCGTTTACAGGTTAAATTCAGTGCTCTAGCTTCCATTGCACAGCGAAAGCGCGCATCACTCTTACAATTCTGAAATAAAATATGATTGTATATTAACGTTAACTCAGAGTCATTACCATATCATTTCTCAACCAAACAGGTCCCTCTATAATATGACTCAATATAATATTACACAATGTACGAATCAACAGGAAGTATCTTGCAAATGCATTCTATAGCCATGTTTCACACTCAGCAGGCTATTAACATGTTTATAGATGGGATAACTTCAATAACACATTTCCACTTCCTGAACGGTCCATATATTATCAACCACTGTCATTGAATAACCCCATAATGTGTTCGGTATTGGTGCAGCATTGATATATTTCCTTGGGAAATAAAATAGCATTGTGCCAAATCAAATATAAGAACCATTGCCTATCACAGAAAAAAACACCATCAATATTAAGATAGTGATCGTATTTTTCACATAGCTGCTCAAATCTAAAAACTAATCAGGACATATGATGATTTAAGAGACAACCATGTTTCAACTAGTACTATACTCTGACTCCAATCTATTTATTCATATACATATACTTGTTAATTTTACAATGACAGTTATTGTCCGAATTAGTTAAAAAGTCAACAGCAGACAACGTAATGAAAACCTTGTAAAGGTTTATGTCCCTGCGTTCCAAAAGTACCAACACGTACAGGAAAAACGACCACTCAATTGCAAATCTGACAATTGAGAAGATTATAATGGAAACTATTATTTAATGAAACTGCACTTTCTAAAGCCAATGATACAGCAACGGGCCCTGATGAAATCAATTATCAGCTTCTTTACATTTACCGGAACCTTGTCTTGAGATTCTACTTCTCAATAATACTAATACAACAACAATAGTACTTCAATTCATGAGGATATGTTACCCCTTTAATTTCCGGGAAGATATGATAATGTCGATTGTGCGCAATCTTTACATACATATTCCGCCTTACTATACCTTTAATGCCCGTAACTCGTTATATCCAACATGTGAACATAACATTAATTTCATTTCAACACTTTATCTAATTGTCAGGAACCGTGATATAGAGTTATTCAGACATTGCAATATAACATGTGATTTAGACTTAATATACTTAATGATAACGACTTATAGGATAGCCATTAGTTCGTTCCAGATCTTTGTCTGGCGTTGAGCTAATGATTCCGATCTGTGAGGATAGAGATTCATTATAAGTACGAGGTATTATGTCTACAGATAGTCTTCCTTTGACGGATAATAGCTACATTAGTAATAGAAAGTCTTCTCCCTTACTCTAATTCCATTTAAATAATTAAAATTGAGAAACAAAATTACTAGACATTGAAATGAAATTACCTTTAATATTTCCCTAAATATTTTTAACACAGTATTGTTGGTTAGTTTCCAGTTTTTAAAATGAGATCTTACTGAGCAAACATATATGATCACGAGTGAACATACAGAAACAATGTACATGAAGTTTGAAGAATGTAAGTGCAGTTTGTGTCTCGACAGATGATTTGAAAATTAAATTGGCTTAGTGTCTTATAATTACTGCAGACGTATGTATCTCCTAAACTCTCTCCATACTTGTTAACTATAACATATTAGTCAACTTCTATAACTAGAAGTCAATTGTAATGACAAATAAATAGTTACTCCATCTTAACTTTAGAATGACATCCATCTCTCCAGGATTAATAACAATACTTTAAAGCAACTACCATGTAAGTACAATACCAGCTTGCTTGATTTGATTTTAAAAATGAAGTAGTTACTTTCATTAAACATTAACTATCGTTTTAAAGAACACAATTCCTTATGGTTATGGGCAATATGGCAGATCCCAAATCATTATATCCTCACTAATCTGAGTGATTAATTTTGCATAAGGATGTTAAGAATGCATAACAACTGTTTGCCGAAAATGTGGTATAATGTGATGTTTGCATTAAATGTTGAACACCTACTTTTCCCAACATGATTAAATCATCTATGCCATGAAGAAGATGATGCACTTTCGTTATTGGTTCTAAATACAATCAGTCAAATGGTAGATTTAAATTAACAAAGGAGAATATATATACATATATATATATATATATATATATATATATATATATATATATATATATATATATATAGAAAAGAGTAAACATCAGATGGTTTTGACTGGATCAATCTTCTTTAATACAATACGATGAGCTCATTTCGACCCTTATATCGGTCTTTTCAAGTATGGTTAACATTTGGAAGATTGCATATTTATGTATGAACAAAAACAATAGCATGTTGTAATGCTCAACATCTTAACACGTCAATGTATTGACACCAAAATCTTCTATATATAACCATCTGATGTTTACTCTTTTCTATATATAACCTTACTTCACGTGAGAAGCAACTCATCTTATTTATATATATATATATATATATATATATTGAGCATGTCTACTGGATTTCTGCGGGGAAACATACAGACAGAAAAAAGTCATTCTTTTCCAAATACTTTTCGCAAAAAAATCCAAAAGTTGGCATATATATAAGGGTGAACATATATTTAAATTAGGAGTCGTTGATCAATTAACAACGCTTTGAAAGGAGAGGCCGATTGATATCTCCATGGATTTAAACATATTTGTAATCATCATCACCATCATCATCAACATCATCATCATGCTGTTCTTGAGGGAATATGAGCATGTTCCTGATTCAAATCGATTGCATTCAGTAGCAATTTGTTTCGCAAATCCTAACAATAGTGTCCATTGTATTTTACCAATAGTATTTCAATTCATCCCAGCTAAATAAATAGTAATAAGAGGTATCATCGTCCGTATTATCAATAGTATTCTATGGTTATCAGCATGACGCATTTTTCCAAACATAGAATAGAAAGGCTGAAATAATTATTACATACGGCACAATAGAGATCTTCCAGTCATTAAGCGTCCGTCGATCTGTTAAACAAGCAAATTATTTGCGGTTTTTACTTGAGTGATTGGGAAGAGTGTAGAATAATTCGAGATAATCTGTCCCTTTGAAGTGGTTGTCGTCAAATGAATCATTTTAACTGTTGCAGGACAGACTAAATTCTGTGTCAACATTATCCCATAAACAGTGAATGTCATCAACTACGTATTCTATTGTATCTTACATCAGCAGACTGGAATGGTTTGTTCTGCTTTTAACGGCAGATGAAGTGATGTAGCAACTGTGTGAGCAGCATAATCCAGGAGATTTGTCACCTGACATGAACACACATGGCAATTCTCACACACCTATTTATTTCACCTTTAAAACAATTACAAAAAGCGAAGATGGAAGTACATCTTACACGAGGGTCCAGTATAATAATGCATATTGTATGAATACCCAACACATTTACATGGCTCTACAAATAGATTATGGTTTCCGTATTTATTCATGGACAGACATAACGTTATTTTGGCTCAAGTCATAATTAATAGTCTCTGGCCAAGGAGTACAATATATGTTGTTATGCTTATCAGATAGAATAATTCAGCAAATAACTTTTGATTAGGTTTTGGCTTTGGTCTGGATTAAAAAACCTTACTGTAAACTTTTGATCTGAGTCTCAGTTACTTCACACAAAGATAAACTGATTACCTTGGAACTGACTTCGGTTTGTCGTTGTTGAATCATACCTCTTTATGAGTTGTGTATCTAAACGTGTCCCTAATCTTCTTTGAATGAACATATCTTAAACACAAACGTGTCATTCAGCGGTGAACTCAGCGAGGTCATATTATTGTGGCGTTATGCATCACAGCATTATCATGTCATCAACTTTGTAAAATCAAAGCATTGTCAACAGTGTTCCTAATAATAAAGTTCAATGTTTTTCCAAAAATTTTGCTCTTTTTCCATTCCCAATGAACATGACAGATATTCTCATTCAACTCATTGCAGAAACAGGAAGTTAAGTTGTCAACAACTTTCATTTTGAATAGTATATAATACTTTATTTTTAGTATATATAATACCTTGTAAGAACTTGTATTGAAATTCAAGTAGTTTGACATCCTTCAAACCATTTCTGTAAATCATGAAAATATTATCCAAATTAAAGTTTAAATGTCATTCATTTTAAGACATGCTTCTGGCACATCTTCATTGGAAGTATATTTAACTTACAATTGGATATATGTAAATCAAAAATGGATATGCCTTGACTGCCTAATGGTAAATTTCCAAGAATCAGGTAAATTATATACAACATAAATAATTTTTAAAAGTTCCTTTAATGTCATAAGTTACCTTCAAATCATTAAAGGATGTTACACTTTCATTGTTACAAATGTCCTTAACTGCTATTAATCCCTCATCCTTGATGTTTAAAATAAATTGGCTGTTTTAATTCTATCCGGTTTTTCATTCGAAATAAATATACTTTTTACTAATATACAAGTATATATCCAGTAAAGAAAATTTTTTTTTTGAAGATGATGCCTAAGTGAAAAGTGATTGAAACATGATGATACATTGATTAAACTTATATATGGTATTATAATAGGTGTTAAAAATGATATTTCTGTGTATGATTCATAGAAAAGTGCACTTGAACGTCACCGATTAATGCCATACATGTACATTTGGTATATCATTATTTATATGATCTATATGAGGAGTGAATGTTTCTTACAATATAGAACAGTTCCACCAACTTTGTAGCTCTTTATTAGTGATGAAGGATTATGCACAGTGACATCAATAGACCACAGATGATAAGCTGATAAGATAATAAGATGAAATGATGATAAGAAGATCAGTTTTCAGATTCTGCAAGTCAATTTCACAGTGTATGGAATGCAACCCATTCAAATTTGTTGGGATATTTATCAAGTTCAAATGATTCAATAAGAGTTAACGTTTATAATCATATAAATTGAATTATTGCAATATTTCATTAACATTGACAGCCCTCCTGTCTATAAATATAAATTTTATAGGACAATGGCAGTTTGAGAAAAATGGGTTTTGGTCTTGAAAGGAGTAAAGTCTAGGAGGAAATCCTTGCATCCTTGTATATTTCTTCATTATGATTTGTTATCCAATTGAAATTTCATTGAAAATTAAATAAGTATATATATTCTACTGAAAAATGTTGGATCTAAAAGAAATATCTACTGTTCCACTGAGTGCTTCTGACATGAATCCATTGTGAACTTAATAAAAATATATAAATGCCTTTAGTTTTGATTTAAGGCATTTTATTTTTCAGAGGTTTGTGAAATTGTTTGATGACACATCATCTGTTTTGGGTATTAGATACAATACAATGTTAGTATTTTAGAATACGGAATGACCTGCAGATATTATTGGGGGGGAAATATTATCTCGAAGGACAGGGGAAGTAAACTGACCAAGGGTCAATCTTCACACAACGTGAAAAACAATAACAAATTGACAATAATTTGATTTTTCAGAGGTTTGTGAAATTGTTTGTTGACACATCATCTGTTTTTGGTAGTAGATTAAATACACTGTTAGTATTTTCGAATACGGAATGACCTGCACAAATTATTGGGGGGGGGGGGGGGGGGGGGGGGGGGGATATTCTCTCTAAGGACAGGGAAAGTAAACTGACCAAGGGTCAATCTTCACACAACGTGAAAAACAATTACAAATTTACAATCTTGTTCCTTTTAACAGATTTCCTGAATTGACATTTGAGACGGGGTCCTTAACGTATTGTATCAAGGGTCGTAACATACCTCTGTCCGCTATATCAGGACCATTTCCCATTAACCTATCACAGTGCTAACACATGTATATATGTAATATTTGTAATTTGATATTTTCCTATGTATTTTGTTTATCAATATGTTAAAGTTACCTAGTTTAATTCTCTCATAAAAATGTCCATTTTTCTCTTGGAGTTATCACCTGGGGCTATAACCTCTCTGCAGGTTTAATGTTTATGCTTTAGTGATTATCTATTCTTAATTGTAGATCACTTTAGGCATTTAACATACCCAGCAATTTTTGTTTATTTAGAAATAAGGAAGCATCCTGTCCATTAGATACTATGATGACATTTTATTTGCTTTAGGGCTCTATGTCCATTGGTCCTATGAATCCCTTAAATAGAGCCCTCTCAGTTACAACAGATATAATTAGAAGGAGATAGAATTAGTCTTCGATAGAGACTTAGATAGATAGAGAGGACCAGCGGAGACTATACCCAGGGAAGACTCTGCCGCCATCACCATCATCATCATCATTTTAATCATCATCTTCATGACGTTATCAATAGTCTCATCAGGTGCTCTCCTCAGAGCTTCCGAGAATCCCAATAACCCCTCAAGAAGATAAAAGAACGGATGTGTCGATGTTCCTGTCTATTGTATCCCGACTGTACGGAGGGAAGCATAGACAACTTATCATTGTTCTTTTATTCCACGTTGATTGCTAATAGCTTTAATTACCCCTACGTTCCTATAAATCAAAGCACATTGATTCAAAATTATTCTGCACTTATTTCACAACCATTCATTACAACATCTGTGTATTCTATAATAATCGTCATTCGACGTACCAGGTTCCACTTTTATTAAGATGCCTGTCTCCATATAAAAAGCTGTCCAAGTGTCTCGACAAAGGTGTCTCAGAAAGGTAACTTTTCAAATGGAACATTACAATCGCTTTAACATCTTGACTCGTTTAAGCAAATGTGCTTCCTCCTAAGAGGCTGTCTATTACTTAACATGTAGTCTAAACATCAGGAGTCGTACTGTGCAAGTACTTAACAGTAGACGCATATCTGAAGCAATGTAATTTGCAACAATTATCTAATTCATTAATTACCAAAAATCAATATCCTTCAATATCAATCAATATGTTTGTTCTCAATATACATGAGTTCCAAACAGGAATAGCCTAGTTTCGTCACCCGTTCATTATAAGGGTAAGTTTGATGTGTGTGTGAAATAACAATTGTCAAATGCATGCATGTTAAACATTAGATAACATATATCAAGTCAGGAGCTATATTACCAATTGTCCATAATTACACCACATTTTGTAATTTTAATTACAATTTGAGGACAAACAAGTTCAATTTACACTTGAGACACTATTTAATTTTTTCCACACAAAAGATCAATGCTTCATTTCATAAGGGTTTCATAACATAATTTGATTGACTTACAATTAACTTTGACACTGCCTGGACTACTTTATTCATTCATAAAACGAACGTGAATTCATTCAATAAATTACAAGTAAGTCACAACAACACCTATAATCATTATTTATCTCATTCTTCAGTTATTTTATAAATCTTACTCACCCAAATTGAGTTTAATGAATAATCAACCAATTCATGATTAGTGGATCAGAGCTAATAAGCACAATAATGTTAAGAATGCAGCAAGATTTGTTGCTCTCTGTCTTACCGTTTGCAACAAAAAGCTCTCTATCGTGATGAACGAACATGTTTGTAAGGATACACAGTGGCTATATACTCACAGGACAAAAATAACCAAAAGGAAAGCCCTTTCAACGGCGATTTTCATCTAAAACTTACATTTAATGAGGTGGTATTAACTTGTTTACTCATTTTGACGACTAGAAACATGCGAAATGCAGCCACCATGGACGGATAACTCTCACCCCTGCTCTCAAGCAAATTTATTCTATATTGCATAGGCTTCTTTCAGGAACTGGTTTCAGCATACCAAACATCACGAATTATAAAAATGTTTAATTTTAAAAGTGTGAATATTTAATTTTGCAATATTATAACCTTATAGATGCTGTGACAGGGTAGAAATTCCCCTGAAGTTCCGTTCCTTTATATGTACCACACAAATATATTTTAAAACACAATAAATCGTATCAAAATATAAGATACATAACTTGAGACAAGCAAAATATTTTCGCTCGGGACATCAACATGATATAAAAGGGGAAGCTCATTGGATATCCTATAAATATCATATGTATACTTTATGTATAGGTAACTCCTTCCTACAGTTAAGTAAAATGAAACAATGCGTTTCTTTCAATGAAAACACCCATATGAATGGAACCAGGAGAAAACGGAATTAATGAACTTTTGGTTTTGTGATACTTAAAATAAACGATGACATAAATCAAATTATTTTCTCGGGAGTGTAACATATATTCCTGATTAATTTTAAAAACAAGTTTGAATTGAAAACATTGCGACATTTTTCATGAAAGTTAGCAATGATAACATTGGGGATTATTTTAGGTAAACACACTTCTGGTGATTTATAAATATAAAAAAAACCAGTTTGTGTTAATTTAGAAATGATGACATATACACCACTCAGTTATTTGTTTGAGACAAGCATTAACGTTTACTCTTGATTAATATTCGAAACAAGTTTGAATGTAAAAACATTATGGTATTTTTCATTAAAGTTAGCAACAATTACATTATGTGATATTTGTCCCAAACAGGTGATACATTTTTTGATATAACTATTTAAGACAGAACAAGTTTTTAAAAAACTTAAGTATTCCATTTGTATTGATATTCAGTCCACCTGTTAGATAAGCGAAACATCCACAACGGGACTATCAAACCCACTCAATATATATATATATATATGTTTAACCCCAAAGCAATTTGTTGATTCGATTCAAAGTCCAATATTCTGAAAATGAACTAGATGAGTAGTACCATACCATTTACTGCTTACACAAATGCAATAAACATCGTCAATCAGTACGAATTATTCCGTATCTAGTATCATAACCCTTTGGGTTTGGCAAGTTCAACATCTGACAGCAATCAGCAAGTTCATGAGACTTGTAGAATCTCAGCAATTAACAACATCAAGGATCCTGGGATCAGATTCCTGGGAGACTTATCAAGGAATGCACTTGCTTGTAGCTGGACACTATGAACTATGTGGTCAACAAAGACGAGACGAATGACAATCTTATTAATTAACTTTATTATATTTGCACAACACTAAACATCTAATTTACATTGAAAGATAGATGAACAGATAGCACAGGTCAAAGTTGTGAAACGACAGCTTCGGGCTCCACCAAATCTGCAACTGTGCATGCTCAGACTCATGGCCCAGTTCATCTCGTATTGGCCCTGTTTATTCCGTATTGGCCCAGTTTCCTCGTATTGGCCAATCTGTCGAATCATATGGTCTAGGCCCTAAATGCTGTTTAAGTACCATAACATTGATAGTGAATTAATATTGAATTAATAATTGATAGTACTGATTGGTTGATTCAACTGCAGTGTTGTACGATATATTGCAGATATATTACCCCTTTGCTTTCCGGTTTTCCTCGTTATATGCAACATGGGACCATATCTTAATTTCATTCATCACTTTATATAGTTTATATAGTCATTACAATATAAAATGTGATTTAGACTTTCATTTTCGTCATTGTTTTCTAACTGAATTCACTCAAAGATGTAAAATAGATATACCAACAAAACTGGTTAGAAAGGATTTAGATATCTGCAAAATGTAATGATTTCTCTATCATGAATACGCATTTTTATACTTAACGTTATATATCATGTGTAAATATTTAGAAATGAAGAGCATGTTTAGCTTGCTTTCGTGATCATCTCAGGATATCGTAAAGGAAACAAAATTTATATTAAATATGAAAGGAGAGGATGATTATGTAGATAGAATATGAACAACATTTCAATATTTTCGTTCCGCTTTTGATTTGCATTCACTAAAGTATGACATAAGGTATGAGAAAAAGGGTTGACTTATCAAGGAGTTTGACTTCTGACTGGTATATGATCCAATCAAAAACATTTGGCCTTGAGCTTAAGCAGAGGTCAATACTATTTTAAACAAATATTCAAACTCTCAAATACTAACTTTCTAAACCATGTATTTTAGTAGGGAACATAAGCAGGATCAGATGATGTTGGTAATTGGTGGGACTATCGAGGGAACAATAGGTTCATCGTTATTAATGATTATGTGTTGCTGTGAATAATTGGTTATCGCGTGACCAATGGGATCATCATTTCAACTTACCAATGATTATTTGTCTGTGTGTATAGTATAAGTGTCCCATATAACCCATTATTTATTTACCCACGAGTAAAATTTAAAGATAAGATGATAATTAAATACTCATATCAGGATTACTCACATTTGAACATCATTGTAAGTAAAAATTGCATGTTTACTAAGGTTAGTTTGTGTTCATGTTCTGCGACACATGCGACCATACTCTCCACATATATCAAATGGAAACTGTTTCCTGAAATATTCATATTCGGCACATTTTTCCATTGAATACATGTAACATCGTAATTTTGGAATCTGTTTAACTAGGCGAGATGGGACAAGAAGTATAAAAATTTACTGGAGAACAACAATGGCGTTTTAGTGTATATGCTTACTCCTTCATCAGGTGGAATGTGGGATTTTACAGGATAGGGTACATTTATCCCGAATATTTACCATTGTGATTAAACTGATTCAAGGAGATTAAAATACACGATTAAGTTATAGACTACGGACTTGCCACACGACCAAGAGAGAGGGTAAACAATAAGAAAGATATGATGCCTATTTAAATAGTTATATATTCAATAGTTCCCTGATGAATGATATTCTAGCTTGACACATCTTTATAAAACATATGCTGATCGCAGATTCTGAAAAATGGATCCTGCAAGATTATTTTTTGGCGTTCTGAATAGTTTATTTGCCAGATAGTTTACACGAATAACGAAATACATTCTCAAAGTTGATGTTAAACAATTCAATATTATTTTACGATTCTGTATTAACAGTTTTTCTTGGAGGCCTTAATATTTCTTCACAAAGTGTTTTCGTGATTAAAACAGATTGATTGGGGTTTCTCTTCGAATGAAAATGGAAATTATAATTTATTATCCTAATCTTTCTCGAATCGAAACATAACAAACATCAAAGAAAGGCAAACCAGTTGATGTTCATTTTATGGCAGGTATTTGACAAATGAAATCATTTAAGTCCCTTCGATTGATGTTGGGTCTTATAAAATGTCTTTTCATGATTAATTTGTTGGAGATTGTTGAATTCACATTACCAATATGGTAACTATTGATGTCGCTTAGTACAACATCGTTTTGAGTTAACAATTGATGTTATTCAATAGCATAACTCTTCAATTATCTTTTTATAAAGCACTTTGTATTTACATGGTTTATACTGATTGTTGGTATGTTATATTCAGGTATATGTCAACCTAAATAGTTGTTTAATCTAATTAATAAAACGATTAAATATGACCAACGAGACTATTTGTTTGTGCTGTAGTGAAGTAGCAAGACCCTCGGATCCACTGGGATATTCAGAATGTCATTTTTCAAAAATTTTGCTAATGTCAAATCTACTCAATTCTTTGAATAGATCACTACTTATACGTTGTGAATATGAATATGTCTGAAGCACATCTTGTTATCTATTTACAATACATATCTATTTACAATTGTCTATAACTTGAAAAACCGGGACCAGTGAATCAGATTTTATCACCAATTTTAACTTTGGGCACTTATAGCAGATTCCATCAAATACATGAGCAATAATATCTGACAGTGAATGTTTATGATTTCCTCTATTTCACCAATGTCAATAAATGGTGTTATTTAGTTCTCAAGCATAACACTTCGATGACTTTGAACAATAACAATAAATTGGTTCCTTCATATAAAATCTGTACCTAAACTTGGAGACAGTTATCTGGTTCATGACCCCATCTCTTTGACGATGTAAATTGATTTAAAAACAGGATTTCTGCCACAGATTTATTGCTAAAATTCATACCAATATTTAATTTCTGATTCTTGAAGAGCACCGAATAGTATGATATGAAATATTTTATGTGATTAAACCATAAGCAAATATAGGATCGTTTTTATATTTATCAGTTATTGAGCAAAGATGAAAATAGCTTTTCAGGTCATGACCTCTATGACCGATATTTGGGGTCGTAGGATCACCAAATTTACAACTTAGAATCCCCATTGGTCAAGGAAACTTCACACAGCTCTCTAGACCTTTTGGAACTGGAGAAGAAACTGAAAATAGGTTTTGAAAGTCGTGACCCCTATGATCCTGTTTTGGGTCACAGGGTCACCAGTTTTACAATTTAGAAATCCCCATTGGCCAAGGAGTATGCATACAGTGAGTGAGAGTGTTGGGGTTTAACGCTGCTTTCAAGAGTATTTAACTTATATCGCGGCTGCTAGTATTATGGCAGGGAGAAAGCCCGCAACGCCATGTGGCTATGCACTGCGGTGAAACCTGCGAGCATCGGCTGGAAACTGGAAAGGAAGATAAAAATAGGTTTTTAAAGTCGTGACCCCTGTGACCATGCTTGGGATCTCAGGGTCACCAATTTAAGAATTTAGAATCACCATTGCCCACGGAGTCTGTAAAAACATTTCAACTCCCTAGACCAAGTGGTTCTGGAGAAGAAGACGAAACTGCAAACCGGTTACAGACGGACGGATGGACAGATGAGCTAAAAATGCGGTCAGTGTGATCCATTTGGGAAAAACGGCAAAAACAATAGAGAGTAGAAATTTACTTAAGATTATGGAGGGGTTGTAGATTTCACTACTGTTAAACAAATGGATGCAATGCTAACTTTTGTAACGCAAATCAGGAAACAAGGATACGCCAATATTTCGGAGAATCTGGAAGGACTCTGCAAATTGATTCCATCACTTTTTGTCCTGTGCAGGTATGTGGTACAGTAAGGACGCAATGAGAGCTAATGTAGCACAGATCAGGATAGAAGATGTCAAAAGCATGAGATAATACCTTCACACTTTTATCGTAAATTGCAAGAATTTTACGGATGCAAAGTTCACGATAAAGGATAAGTCAATGATCATTGCAAGTTAAGGAATTATGTTCATCGAGTTTGTGGTACAGTGTGGAAAATGTATATAAACATGATCATTGCAACTTATCATATAATTTATAGCATGAAGATCAAAATATCTTTGCTTACTCCATACTTCGTCTTATGTAAAGAACATTCTTACTATCGTGTTCGTGCTATACTATACATAACTGATTTTACTATAAATTTTCACATTGATAAAACAAGTAATACTAAGTTGATAGCTAACTTACAAACGTAGCATGTAAGCAGTTAACATTACTCAATTGTAGAAAAAGGATAGAAGTCAATAAAATGTAATAATGGAGAAACTAGTTTAAAATAAACTTGTTTCAGTTACAAATGTTCCTTATAATCATCAACTATTTACTTTCAGAGAAAATGAAAGAGACACATTTCATTGTTGACATAACTGAATAATATAATAAACCTTGGATAAGGATTCCCTCTTGAGTAAAAGGACTTTTTCAAAATTTGGAATAAAGACACATGCATAATTAAAAACCTTGGAACTCCTCTTCTCCCTTCATAAAAACCTTTATATATTTATAACTTTATATCAATTTCATGTGTTATATTTACATCTTAGATTATATTAAATCGAACATACGGTTTATCTCTTACTGACATTCATTGACTTGAATGTATTACCATTAACCAAAATTTGTACTCTAATATATAAAATACTAAACGACGTCCCGTTTCATAACATGTTTATGAAACGAGTGGATGGTTTGGTATTTTAACGAGCGAAAGCGAGTTAAATACCGATGTCATTCACGAGTTTCATAAACATGTTATCAAACGGGACCGAGTTTAGTATTTTATTTATTACTCAATGATGTAAATAGCGCTGAATTGCAAGAAAATCGTTTTAAGTGATGCTCACTTGCAAATTGGTCACCTGCTATTGCAGTCGCGCGGATAACATTGTGACGTCAACCCAAAACGACTATGACGTCATGCGCCGATTATGACGTTACGGCAGCACGCGGTGGTATCACACATGTGTGTAACCAACTCCAGGCCCCCCTAAGTAATTGAAGGAAATGCATCAATTTTGAAGAAAATCCATCCAAACTTGAAAGAAAAGCGCCCATTACGGAAGATATTGCTTCTTTTCTCGAAACAAACGCAGCAATATCGGTGAATCCACGGTAATTACTGAAACAATCATTCCGATTTTTGAAGGAAGAACGTCTCTATCGGAGACGACTTCGTCCTTTTCCGTGAATTCTCGGTCGATGCCGGAAATGCACACATCACAAAATGGCGTCCAAAGAAGGTTCTCCTGTAATGTTTGGATGGATTTTCTTCAAAATTGACGCATTTCCTTCAATTACTTAGGGGGGCCTTAACTCATTGTTATCTAATGAGTGATCTCACCACGGTTGAGTAATAAAATGTTCTTTTAAAATGAAATACGTTCTTTATGTCACAAATAACACAACCCTTTAATACAATCACAAAAGTCAGAATCTGTCTGTATCTGCTGAACTCGTAGTTTAAAAAAGGAGTTTTGCAATTTTGTTTTTATATGAAACATGACAACGTTATTCGATAGCATATGTTATATATAAATGTTGTATTTTCGTTCCAGTAATGTGAGATAAGCAGACGGAGGTTATAGTCAATTCATGTGGAGTATCATGCAGACACTAAGAGGACCAAGTAACACAATTAACAAATCATGACAATTACTAAATTAAATATTCTCACAAAAAGTAAAAAAAGTGATGTAGCTCTGTCAGATTTCCATCGTTTCCATGAGGCATTAAAATCCTGAGTTTGTTATCGTCGATGGTGTGTCATTTTAGACGTGCAGCACAGGAACATCTACAAGACTGGTACAAAAGCAAACACTGATATAAGACGCGTATCACACTGCAAGGGGCTATGTTGAAATGAATACATGAAGTTCAGTTGATCGCTGTTTACCTTTCTCTATGGGGCTCAACTCCTGACAATCGCCCCTGATATAATTACTGTCCACGCACCATGATGTGACAGACCGTTTTGGAGTCATCACGATATAGAGGATATCTGTCTTTTCTTGACTAATACCATGTTTATCTCATTGAGTGAGGTAGAAAGGTTATATGTGCGCCGTGCGCCACGAGTGAAAATATATGATGAGATAAACATGGTATTTGTCAGGAATTGACGGATATTCTATTTATTATATGATGTTTTCCTTGTAATTACGTCCGAAAAGGATCGTTATCTCGCCGAGTGTCCGCTAGGAACAGCCCGTCACTACAGTAACACTGTGACGTCATAAGCCAATCCGCCGCGTCAGACCATTTTTTTTAAGACGTCAAATTATATCAGTCACTGGTCACTTTAAAAATACAAATAGTGCGTGTACACTTTGTGGTACCTTAAATGCAGTCTTAATCCAAATGTAATGCATTATATACTGAGATTTAGAATTTTGTTTATAAAACCCAATTAAGATGGAGGCAAAGATACTGATATCAATAGCCATACATACGTATCTCGGTTATATGGGGAGCATAAACGTTTAGTAAAATTGATAAATCAGACAAGCATCTTGATTCTTTAGTTTGATTTGCTAATATAGCATGGCACAATTATATTGCACTTATTTCACAACCCTTTTGATCATTAACTTAAACCATTATATCTCATATGTATTCTATAATTAACGTGCTTCTACGTAAGGTATTCCACATTTAGTGAGATGCCTGTCTTCATGTGAATGTCTGTGCCATTATTGTGTCATAGAAAAGTAACCTTTCAAACAGAAGACTGAACCTTTTAACTACTTTTAAGGAAAAATGTCTCCACATGAAAACGGTGTCTACTACTTAACCTGTAGTGTAAACACCAGGAGTCGTACTGTGCAAGTACTCAACAGTAGACAGATATCTGAAGCAGCGTAATTTGCAGCAACAACCACATTTATTTATTTTCTCAATCCGTATTAATTACCTTCAATCTATATTCTTCAATCTCAATCAATATGTTTGTTCTCAATATAATGAGTTCAACAATTGAATATGCATGATCATTTACCTTTCACTACAGTGTGATTTTGATGTGAAGCTAATAATTGTCAAATACATGATAGGTACACAAAACATATAATATTATTATATGACGACCACTGAAATACTGCGATATATCAGTGAAATAAACTGTCTATCAAGCCACAGTGAAAATTACTTATATTTTCTTTAAATTAAATTTAGTTAAAGTCGGAAGATATATCATCAATATATATTGTCCTTTTATGTAAATAATTGAAAATTTTGTAATTCGATTAAGATTATTCATTTTTGAACATGATCAAGTTCAACTTTGACACTACAATCATTTTGACACTGTGGATCAATATACTGCATTTTTGTGTCTTTCTCCTGTGGCAGTGTAAAAGGAAAGCAAGAGGCATTTTAAGAGGATTGCAAATGAATGAAACCGGATGAATATTGAATTACCGTACTTTTCTTTAAGGGTGATTTAATTTTTAAAAAGTTTTGTTTTGTGTTAATTAAAATTAATTAAAATGAACGACGACATACATCACGCTCTAATAACTTGACTCGACAAGAATGTAACATATATTAATGTTACAAACAAGTTTGAATTTCAAAATGTTGTGACATTTTTCAAGAAAAATAGCAACGATTAAACTGTGGGATATTAGTTTCAACTGGGGTCTTTCTTTAAAGATATGAGAAAGTAAACCCAAATCTGGTATATAACCCGAGCCCACGGTATTATTATTCAGTGCAGCAGTTAGATAATCGATCAAATATTCAATAGAAACATACACAAAGAGATTATCAAACGCACTGAATGTAACTATCATTAACCCCAAAGCAATTTGTTGATTCAATCCAAAGTCCATTAAGATCATAACCATTATTCTGAGGATGAACTGCATGAACAGTTGAACAGGACCATGCCATTTATTGCTTACACAAATGAAATAAACATCGTCAATCAGTACGATTTGTTTCATACTTAGGACCATAACCCTTTGGGTTTGGCAAGTTCAACATCTGATTGCAATCAGCAAGTTCCTGAGACTTGTAGAATCTCAGCAATTAACAACATCAAGGATCCTGGGATTAGATTCCTGGGAGATTTATCAAGGAATACACTGCGTATTACTGAGGAATAGTACTTGGATATAGTACTATGTGGTCAAAAACATCATTTAAATAAGGGTAGGGAGTCTATATTCTAGAGATTGATGATTGATAAAAGGATTATGTCGTCTTCCAAACTAGTATGGTTTCGATAATCACAAGAACCTTAAAACGTGCTACAGTGACAGTAAAGCCAAAACATTTTCTCAATATATGTCTAAAAACAATTCTCAAATAATAGTAAAGATACAGTGACGTGCTTCCTTTGCAATTCAATCCTCATAATATTGTCCTCCTCTGATTTCCTGTGTTTTTCACTCCTAAATGCCCTTCAAAGACATAAAGAATTTAAGATATTAAAATAACATTGAACTAATCAGGTATCTACTGAATTAGTTCAACCTTTGGTAAATATGATTTATTCATATTATGTCCTCTGTAGGTGTATTTGTAAAATAACAATCAACTAATCAAAACTATAAACTGAATTTGTTTTTATTGATTTTCTAATAAAATACAATAGAGATATAAAACGCTAATGACCTAATAACAGAGATATCAAAGTCAATGAATAGTCACAACACAGCACAGAAGTATTGTATTTCAAATGTAGAATGATCGTGGAGAGATAGTGAATCGAAGTGATGGCAGAGTCCTATATCTATAATCAGAGTTTAGAGTCAGTCAGTCCTTCCCTCAAGCAGGCTTTAAAGATGCATCCATTGTCTTTCACAAAATTTTGTTTGGTGTTAATACGTGCCAACGTACGATATGTGCTGATTTCAGTTCAAATAATTTCACTCAACTTGCATATCCATCCCAATCACCAAATCTATAATAATAAGTACTTTTCAATTAAAATAGAACAGCACCGTTAAATCAACTATAATTTTGCTTCAATTCACTTGTCAGTAAGTATGTTCCATTAATCTATACGTACGCAACCAGTTTATGAAACCTCGTTTGATAACAATATTGTTCTAGATTGTTTGTTACCAGATCATATAATCAATATATTGACGGCTTTGTATTCATGGTAACATGGTCGGAATTGAATGTTGATTATGTAACTTTACACTGTTCATTCACATGTCTTGGCATCTTGTCCGACCGTAAGTCTAAGTTATTCGAATAAACTCTTTCGGTAGGTTTGGCCTCACAAAGTTGAATTTGTGTACCCTATAATAAATAATTAAAATATTGATACAAATGTATTGGTATACACTACCTATATATACAATGTGTTCAAGTAAACATTTCAACAGATCCATAAGTAACATAAAAGCAAAACATATCACATATTCAAAATCAATAAGAAAACAGTAACTTACATGCATTATTCAAATTCATTTAGTCCGAAATGACAAAGCCATTGTTGTTCATTCTTCTTTAAGCTTGCCATTTTGAACGCATTGTCTTTTCATTGTATTGCAGTAAGTTAAAACAAAATGGCTGTATATTTGAGAGTTGCTCTGGGGTTGGCAAGTTTTCCCCTATCACTACCTGACAATGGTAACAACCTTGTCCAACCATGTGGTCAGAAGCTGTGTAAAGAACGTTGTGACAGTGTAAACTATTGTTTCCTCTCCTGGGTACGACTTCAACACCCTGACCTATGTCTTCAGGAACACAACAGAAGATGGAGCTGTACAGAAGTATTCGTTCAAGAGATGGAAGGAAGGTCAGAGTTCATGTAAGAACACAGGGAAACTGAAAAACAAAATGGATAACATCATAGTCAGTGAAAAGTCTAACTCTGTGGCCACCAATATGAAAACATACACAATCGGAGTTGGAGATGGTATAATTGTGCTAAAACTTGATCGGATAGTGGATGTCATCAGTGACATTAATGATGATTATCATCTAAAAGCCTTGTGCATCAATCCGTCAAACTGAACACATATCTGTAAAGATACACATGCTTTGTCTGCCTAATCCATAATAATCATTGAGTAAATTAGGGTTAAATTGCATGTTTTATCAAATTTAAATTAAATTTTGATAACAATGTATATGTGATATTTGTTACTGCTTTTTCACTGTTTAGGCCTGAAAGGCCCGATGGGCATTGCGTCTCGCGTCTCTCAGCTGTCCGCTCGTCAGAAAACATTTCACGAGTTTGACTTCTTCTCAAGAACCACTGACTAAATATATACAGGAAGATTTTCTGGATAACAACTTCTTCAATGTGAAAATACACGACGTTTCGGAGTATATGCTCACTCCTTCATCAGGTGGAATGTAAGGAAATAACAAAAATGTGATACATTTAAATAGCAAACAAAACAATGGTGAGGAAACTCAATAAGGGAGATTAACATGTAAGAGAATGGTATAGATTATTGGGATTTGAAATACAAACATGAGGGGATTAGTAATTGAGTGGTGAATAAACGATGGTCTGTAGGCTTTAATGAAAATGTAAATAAATAATAAAAAAATGATAAAATGAGGGAGGCCAATTAGCTTTATTGAAATTTTAAAACAAAGTCAATTGTTCAAGATTCAAGATTCATTTATTAAGCTCAATATTGCCACCAACGGTGGTACAAGAGCAATACAATTATACAAACATATATACATAAATTAATCAAGACAGCAGAGAGAGACAAATATACACATACAGATCCATGTAAATACGTATTCTCTATTATGTACATAACATATTTACATAAAATATACATTCATGAAAAAATATTTTAAAAAAAATATATATATATATATATATATATATATATATATATATATATATATATATATATATATATAAGAATTTCTTTAAGCAGTTCTTTAAGATAATGTTTATAAATTTTGCAAGTTTCTTTAGTACTCTAATATCGTTATTTGCCATTAGTTTTTAAAAATGTTATCAGGTTAGGCCAAGTGTAAAAACAGCTATCAATTAGTAATGATCTTTCGTTATTCAGTTTAGGACATTTAAGTAAATAATGGTACTCGTCACCGATTGAAGGGGAGTTACAGAACTTGCATATTCTATCATGTTTAACAATATTTTGCCAGCGTCCAATTTCTATGGGTAGTCTTATGATTAGCGGTTCTAAATCGAAGTATTGGGGTTGAAATGGTTTTAGGAAGAAATAAATATGTTTCAAAACTTGGTAATTCTTTTAGAAGTTGGTAGTACTGTCCCTTTGAGCTAGATGTTACATCAGTACGCCACGATTGATAAACTTGATCTGTTAGAATTGATTCGATTCGCAGGAGTAACCAAGAGGTATTATATGTTGATGTGGGTGGCTTTGAAGTTGTTGGACGGTGATTGGAGGTGATAGGTGTTGATTGATAGAGATTTTAATAATCTGCTCCGACAGGAGTGGATGAATGGTAGGGATACTTGGATTTGGTTTGGTGCTCCTCGGATATTTCCTCCGCCAGGAAATAGAAGTTCTAGTTAAGTTAATCCTGAATTTTCCGGCACCATGCAAAACATATTGTATACATTATTACTTATCATCGGTCTCATTATTGGGATTTTGTTGTGAACTTGAACCGACATAGAACTTGTGTTATAACTAAAATGTTTACAAGCAGAAAACAGACACGTATCTATGTACGTATGCACATTGTCTCGATCTCAATGCAATCCGCAACATGAAAATATCCTCAATCCATTGACATTGTATTCATTAACTTATCACTTTATTTATCACATATGTCGCCGGTTTCTATTCTAAATAAAAGGTCACATTCAGTTCCATTTCACCAATTGCCGGACACTGGTCTCGTGTGTATTTCCGCCACAAAGTAATGATAGGAAATGTAGTCAGCTGAAGGCCTGCAGATATGTCTAAATTTGAAAGTAGCCTGAGTGTAGTCGGACACTTAATTACGGTTCAATGAGTAGGAATTGAATGCTGACAAATCTAAATGAGATTTCCTTTCCAGAAGTAGTTTGCATGTGGTGTGGGGCGGGATAACGCAGTGGCTAGTGCTTTCGGCTTCGGATCAAGGGATCAAGGGTTCGAATCCCGCAGTAGTTAACTGTTCTACATGCAGTTAGATGTGGGTGCAATGCTACAATGAATTACAATGAGTAGTAGCACCCATGGTTCGCTAGTTCAAGCTGATGCATATATACATAGCCACGTGGCGGTGCGGTCCTCTATATAATACTAACAGCCGTTATATAAGTGAAATACTCTTGAAAGCCTCGTTAAACCTCAAATCACACCACCAAATCACCTGCATGTGGTGTCCTAACTTCTTACAAATCTGCATTATTGGTTGTTTGGTAGTGAATAGTACTGTTAGTAACAACGTTAGATGTTAATAAGAGCATGGGTGAATATGTGTTTGGATTTCTCTAATATATCGAGCTGAGTTTGACTAAATGTCCCACAAAATCTCTTTTCATCTGATTCTATTTTATAGTGTTGTTTGGATTTGACATATTTGACATGTTGCGACATATTGAATTTGAACCAATATAGTGTATTTTTTTCCGTTCTAGCAGATGAACTGACGGTTTAATATTGTTCAATATAAAGATTTGCTATATACAATATGACTGAATCAGAGTGCTAATCGATAACAATTGAAATTATTTTTTAAACGTTTAACAATCTTTTAGTGCCTCTGCATAGACATGAATTTAATAAAATATAGAATACAGACTTGTTCTTTGATCCCTTTTTAGATAGCATATTTTACATTTTACATTTTAACATAAACATGCAATAACCGTCAAGTCAGTGCAAAGAAACGACGTGGCAGTGATCATGTCCTGACTTCTATTTAGGAAACAGGTTGCGTGCAGTCATAGTCGCAATATACATCAACAGGACATAGACCTAGATAAACAAAGCACTCGTACAATGTGAGACCCATCAAATATCATTGACTATCAATTTTGTTTGTGCCGAGAGAACTTTACAAATGTAAGACTGGAGTCCAGTGGAACTCAGCACTATGCTCTTAACATGTCATGAAGGAGATTACGTCACGAAGAGATTTAAACATGTTGTCATTTGATAGCGTCAAAAGGTGTTACATTAACGTCAAAAGGTGGTACATTAACGTCAAAAGTTGTTACATTAACGTCAAAAGATGGTACATTAACGTCAAAAGGTGTTACATTAACGCATAACGATTGTGATGGTAAAGTCAATAATTTAGATGTTATGTACAATGATTAACATTTGTAAAGCCATATGAACATTCATCAATTATGAGACATCGGCGCTGTGTCTTGTAGATCTAAAATAAATCATTTTGTTCTTGTAGCATTTCTTTCTCGCAATCTCACATGTCTTCTTTAATGAATTAATAATGAAGCCCGATTGTTTAAATAAATCTTGTACATTACTATCAAGCTGAAAATATGCTGATTGCTATTAGATAATAACTTATTAAATTCAAATCTATGTCAATCAAGTAAAAATGATCCACCCTTCAATTTTAGGAATTTAATCCTATGCCAATTAAACAAAATACGATCAAGACTTCTTTTCCCCTGCAGATCAATCAAATGACAGGTGGTCACCATTTTGATGTTGTAAAGTAAAATGGCAATACTATAAGTAGTTGTGAATATAAAACATGAATAATGACTACCATAGTCACAAAAAATATCTTCAGAAATGTAAAATTCATCAATGAATGCTTTTTGTTAAATTCGTCGTTTTACATTCAGTTCAGTTTCGATTTGGTTTACAAAGTTCATCACAGCATATGCTTTTGCAAGAATTGATCACTCTAAAAAGATATAAAATGAAATAGACTCTATTTTCATCCAGACTTTAATTCTTCTAAAACTATAAATCATTTTCTAAAAACTGCATGGTCCTATAAACTTGATATTTATTGATCATGGGGCAATCACAGTTATTGAAATGTTGTGGTTTCAGAACAATTCTGGCAACACTTTATTTTAGTAAAAAGGTAGCATCATATTGAATTATTCAAGCTGAAGACATATTCCTTCAAATTTATTAGGTTCCATTGGGACTGATGCCATACAGTTTTATTTATGGGACATTAAATATGTTGTTGGAAACACATAAAGTCGAACGTTATAAATGGAGTAAATTTGTACTGACAAATTCAGCTAATTCTCTGAATAATTGATTTGCCGGGGGTAATCTAAATGTTCATCAAATTGTGTTTAATGATTGTCATAGTCAGTGCGTTTTATGGTCCCTTTGAGGTTATTTGTAATGACAATAGGTTTGATAATCAAATGAGTACTAACTGACACTGACCTGTTCTGTATAATGGTGTATGTAGATATAAAATTAGCTACAACTATTCGAGATTGCAGTTGGACAGGCGGCAGTAAAATAATTATTCATATGACTTTTATGTTCTATTGTTTTACGCATCGTGTAATGGGTATGCATTGTAAAGATCATATTTAAACGTCACAATTGTAAATTTCTATGTTTCTAGAGTGCAGACCACTCCTAGTGTTTAGAAAGAACAAAAGATAAATTCAAAATTAACCTTTTAATTTTCCCTCAAAGTAATTATATACAATATTTACAAAATAGCTTCTAAATCTACATCATTGTAGATATTTCTATGAATTCAGCAAGTGTGAGAACATAGCAATTTGTATCACCAAATGTGATTAATAATTAGTCAAAATCAATTTGTTTTGCATTCATAGAGTGCACAGAGCACATGTTGCCCCAACGGCCAACAAAGTCATTCTGCCAAAGTCAATGCAATAAGCACGGGCTCCTAGCACGTGCATTGTGCTGCACGCATTGAACCCAAGTTGTGTTTGGGCGACCCGTTTCACGAACGGGAACAGTCCTTCAGTTCATTCCCCCCTCCTTGAGAGAGTAAAGTCTGTCAATTATAATTATTTACAAATAAACAAAAGAATGTCAAATTCTGAAATAAAAATCACATGACATACATTTCATACTCACACCACATAATACTCCATGAAATCCATGAATCACACAAATATTTTTGCACTTCACATTTCATTATATGCACTTCATAACACAATTTTCATGGCATCAATTTGAATCACATTTTTACACTTCAATATTATTTCATTTCACACATTTTTATATATAGATATTTTCACATTCATATAACTCACGATCCATGAATTTCCATACTCGAATCATTCTTCATCCATGAATTATCCTCATCCATGAATCCTTCATCCAAGAATCATTCTTCATCCTGGAATCGTCATCCTCGAAGATTCTTCATCCAAGGGTCTTGATCCTTCTTCCATGGTGATTGATCCATGATCCTTAATTCCTCTTCCTTTATACAGGCGTCCTTTCCTTGCTCCATGTGTCCTGTTCCTTGCTCCAAGTGTCCTCTTCATCCAGAATCCTTGTCCAAGGGGTCATCATCCAAGGGATTCCATTCCAGAGGGCAAATCCGACTGACTGCCCTGGTGAGTATAGACTTGCCCACCTGTACATCAACGACTCGTACAGCACCATCAACTCCAGGGTACGTTTTCAAGATTACGCCAAGTTGCCATTGTCCTCTGGGAGTGTTTGGTGAAATGACCAAAACAACGTCATTGATTCGAAGATCTGTTTTTGGTGTCTGCCACTTTTTGCGAGAGTTTAAACTTGGTAACCATTCTCGCATCCACCTGCGCCAAAAGTGACGAACTAGCTCTTGAATCCTACGCCAGTGCCGCTGAGGATGAAATTCAGTTGCGTCAACAGATTCTGGAGCAAAGACTCCTCCAACTTGACAATGGAGAAAATGGTTTGGAGTGAGAGGATTCTCATCATTCGGATGTGCTGATTTATAAGTAAGAGGTCTGAAGTTTATCAGAGCTTCAGCACCAGTCATGGCAGTCAAGAGATCTTCATCAGTGACATCACACTTGCTCAGTATGGCATAAGGAGCTCGTTTAGCAGCCTTAATCATCGTTTCAAATACTCCTCCAAAATGAGGAGCAAGTGGAGGGTTGAAAAGCCATTTCACTCCTCTGTTTGCCAGTGACCTACTGATTATGGTTTTGTCCATTTGTTGGACAAGTGCCTTCAACTCCATCACTGCACCTACGAAATTGGTGCCATTGTCAGAAAGCATGACTCTGGGAAGTCCCCTTCTATTTACCATTCTGAAAAAGGCATTTAAAAAGGAGTCAGTATCTAAACCAAATGCAATTTCCAAATGTACAGCACGAGTTTTGAGACATGTAAAGAGGCATAGGTAACGCTTTTGTCTCTTTTTACCTCTGCCCTGAACAGTGAAGAAAGGCCCAGCAAAATCAACTGCGGTTTCAGTGAAGGCTCTCAAAGAAGGTTGAACTCGGAACTTTGGCAATGGTGCCATTATGGGCTGAACTGGTTTTGCCTTATCTTTTCTACACTTTGAACATTCGTGTTCCCATGCCCGGATTGCTTCTCTGCCAGATATTATCCAATACCTAGCCGAGATCAAAGCCAAAGTTTGATTTGTGCCTATTACATGGCGACCAATCTCATGGTAGTGTTTCACAATTAACTTGGTCACCCAATTGTGACGTGGCAGGATTATTGGAAACCTGGATTCCATGGACAAGCATTCTGCAAGTTCTAATCTGCCATGTAGCCTCATGACACCCTCATCATCAATTACTGGTTTTAGACTGATGAGCTTTGAATTTGAAGATATCATCTTCCCTTTGGACAGCGCTTGATACTCATCAATGAATTCATCTTTCTGTATTTTGGTAAGTATTTTCATTTCAGCATCTCTGATTTCATCTACTGACAAGCAGTTGTGTAAAAACCTATACACCCATGCTGTTACTCTCACAAGTCTTTGCCAGCTAGAAAACCTTGATGGGTTTAATCTGAACTCATCATTTGATGATACAGCTACTAAAGTTGAATTTTGAACTTCAGACTTTCTATCAACTATTCTTTGGGGAGGCCATTTTGATTCATCCTGTTCTAAGAAAGAGGGCCCCGACCACCAGCATGAATTGCTCATCAATTGTGAAGCAGACACACCTCTTGATATCATATCAGCGGGATTCAATTCAGTTGGAACGTGAAGCCATTGAGAAGGATTGGTAATTGATTGTATTTCACCAATTCTGTTGGCAACAAATGGCTTGAACGATCTACTGTTGTTCTTGATCCAACAAAGGACATTCAAACTGTCTGACCAAAATGTCACACTTTGTATTTCAAAATTCAAAGCTTTTGATACTGTTGTAGCTAACCGCAAACCAACCACAGCAGCCATCAACTCCAGTCTTGGTATGCTGACTGCCTTCAAAGGAGCAACGCGACTCTTAGCTACTACCAATGTACTAGACTTTGTATCATTTGCATATGTGTGCACAGCATACACAACAGCTCCAAATTCATCTTTTGATGCATCCACAAACACATGGTAAGACACAAGGTAAGTATCTTCAATGCATAAACATCTAGGTATTTCTAAATCTTTCAACTCTGATACTTCTTGTAACCATTTTGTCATCTTCTCTTTCAGATCTCCAGAGATGTCTTCATCCCAACTCATACCAGCCATCCAAGTATGCTGCAAAAGGATCTTTGCTGTTACAGCAAATGGAGTCACAAATCCTAAAGGATCAAAGAGTTTGGCTACATCACTCAAGAAGCTTCTCTTTGTTACTTTTTCAGACTTAGAAGGTAAATCAGATTTGAACGTGAACATATCTTTTTCAGCTTTCCACAATAACCCTAATGTTTTTGTTGCAGGCAAGTGACCTTTTCCAAGATCAACCTCAGACGCCCTGTCTTCTGGGGGAATATGCTCAAGAACATGAAGTGAATTGGACAGCCACTTCCGCGCATGCATACCAGCTTTAGACCACAACTCTGACAGCTGTCTATACAGCTCAACACCTTTATCCTCATTCTCAACAGAGTCCATTCCATCGTCCATATATGTTGATTTGGTGACAGTTTCTGCTGCTAAGGGAAATTGTTTAGCATGAACCTTGGCATGTTCCTGTGTCACATATTGTGCAAGGAAAGGAGAAGATGTCACTCCAAACACAACCCTGCTAAATTCATAGACTTCAGGAGGAACATTTCTGTCCATTGAACGCCAAAGGAATCTATGATAAGGCCTATCAGAAACTGGAATTTTGATCTGCAAATACATTGCTTCAATGTCACACACTAAAGCTATTGTATGATGTCTGAAACGGAGAAGCACATCCAGTAACTCACGTTGTAGTTTGGGACCTGGATAAATTGCGTCATTCAGTGAAATACCCTCATATTTTGCTGAAGCATCATAAACCAAACGAACTTTCGTTGTTGACCTATCTGGTTTGACTATTGGAAAGTGTGGAAGAAACCATTGCCCCTTTTGTTCTGCTTCATGTGCAGGCACTTTGCGAATATAACCCTTTTGAAGATACTGTTGAATAACCCCTTCATAAGCATCTGCAACACTTTGGGTTTTGCATAGTTTATTTTCTATGTTCATCAAACGACTGACTGACATGTCATAGTTATCTGGCAATGTTGTGGGATCTATTTTCCATGGAATACCAACTTCATAGGATCGGTTTTCATACACAAGTGTCTCTTGTGCCTTCGTTAACGCTATTTTATCATCAGGAGACAATGTAATTGAACTATCGGTTTTGAAATCATCAACTTCCCAAAACCTGTGCATCAATGCATTCAGTTCGACATCAATTTCATTTGTGAAGAACGCATCAGAAAATCCAGTGTGAGAGCCTTTAGAACCAACGTTCCCAATACAAGTCCATCCCAATGGAGTTCTCCTTGCAAAAGGTTCTCCTGGATCACCACGAACTTCTTCGTATGAGCAATGAAGATCTAAGTAGTCTATGCCAATCAAAATGTCAACTTTTGGACACGAAGCTACTTTTGGAAAATCAATATTCCTCAAATGTTTCCATTTGTTTTTGTGTTTTTGCCAATTGATAACACCCATGTTACCAGTAACTTTGGTTGTTGTCAATGCACTCATTTTGGTTTTCACAGTGCCATCAACACTCTGAAGCATGAACTCAACTGGTTGTGTTTCAAAGGTTTCTGTTTTACCATTTAAAACATTAACAGACACTTTCTGTAATTCTCCTTGCAAACCTAACTCAGCTGCTACATCTTCATTTACGTACGAACGAGTACTAGCATCGTCTAGCAACGCATTTACAGTGATACTTTTCTTGCCATTCAAAAGAACAACTGGAACAGTTCTAAGAGCTGTTACTGATCTTTGGACTACACAAGGCATTGTTGTATGAGACCTTTCACCTTCAACTTTAACCTCAGATTGATGTTCATCAGGATCACATTGTGTGCTTGCTACACCTATACTAACAGGTTCACTGGTTTCATTACCATCACGTGACTCAGTATGAAGCATCCTGTTGTGCTTCTTGTGACAACCATTTATGCCACATTCAACCAGACGTGTACAGGATTTTGAGCTATGCCCTTTGCCAAGACAAAGATAACAAAGCTTCTGCTTTGTAACTGTTTTCCACCTCTCAGGAACTTTCATTGTCCGAAAGGTTCTACAGCGCCAAATCTCATGCTCTGAACTACAAATGCCACATTGATTGCTCTTGTTGAATTGTTTAGTGTTGGATTCAAACTTTGAACTAACAAAGCAGGAAAACTTTTTCTTTGAGTCAAAAGAAAGCTTGCTATCATGTATTAAACTCCTTCGACCAACCCCATGAACAGCTTCAGAAGCAACTGTCAAGAATTCTGCCTCTTGCAAGACCCATTCGCGTAACACTTCTACGGACTCTTGTCTGTCATTCTCAAATACCCATCTCTGGAAGTTTACAACCATTGTTTGAGTCATCTTTTTGAGAAGCGTTGTATAGAATAAGCCATTTCCTAATTCTTCAACTCTATCAGTCTCAATCAAATGGACAACTGCAACATGTAAAAGATCTGCAAACCTCTCTACATCATGAGCATGACCTTCTCTAATTGGTTTGAAATTCTGCAACTCTTCCATTTGAAGAGCAATCAAACGCCGCTTACCACCGTACTTTCTCTCTAAACGTTCTAAAGCAACATTATAAGCAACGGCACTGTGCCCAAGACTATCAACAACCTTCAGTGCTTCACCTGCAAGATACTGCCTCAATTGTAATAACTTGTACACAGGAGTAGCAGATGATTGATCAATGCAAGTCATGAAGGCAGATTTCCATGTTTGATAAGTCCTAACATCACCTGAAAACACAGGAATTGACACTGGTTTCAAATGTTTCCACACCGCCATCTGGTGATTACCTTGATGTACAATATTATGAGGTATATCATATTGGTTTGTCTTCAGCTTTACTGAAGTTTGGTCTACTTTGGGTTTTTCAATTTGACCTTTGTGATGAGTAGATTGCAGCTTGTAGTTCAAACCAGACTTATTTTGAGTTTCAATGTGATCAGTTGCTGCATTTGAGTGTGTCTCAGTTTGAAATACCCTTGAAAGTCTGTAACTGGACAAACTGCTGTTTGAACAGTTACTTAGATAATCTTGTGCTAACTGTACAGCCTCATCAGCTTCACTATCTAATGTAGCTAATTCAACGTCAACTTTCTTTAAATTGATTTTATCTTTAGCTTGACTGTAAGCTTTAGCAAGATCAACCATGATATCAGTTGCTTTGACCTGCAATGACACAACCTGGTCTATACCATCCCGTACCACCTTTCGTGGTATATCACCAACTTCCTCAACTAAAGAAGTCAATTTATTTTTGGCTTTTGTGAAAGCACATTTTGCTTTAGTTTTGTTTTGTTTGAGCTTACGAATTTGTTCTTCAAAATCGTTTACTACTTCTGATTTTACCTCAATTGGCTCAGAACTTTTCGTCGGATTAAAGTCGGCCATAGTGAGAGATTGCAATGCAGTATCATAGATTTCAATATTATCAATAAAACCCTCGTTTCAAAGGGAGGAACATGTCCAAAATAAACAATAAACCACGCTCTGCTACCATAAAATGGAGTGCAGACCACTCCTAGTGTTTAGAAAGAACAAAAGATAAATTCAAAATTAACCTTTTAATTTTCCCTCAAAGTAATTATATACAATATTTACAAAATAGCTTCTAAATTTACATCATTGTAGATATTTCTATGAATTCAGCAAGTGTGAGAACATAGCAATTTGTATCACCAAATGTGATTAATAATTAGTCAAAATCAATTTGTTTTGCATTCATAGAGTGCACAGAGCACATGTTGCCCCAACGGCCAACAAAGTCATTCTGCCAAAGTCAATGCAATAAGCACGGGCTCCTAGCACGTGCATTGTGCTGCACGCATTGAACCCAAGTTGTGTTTGGGCGACCCGTTTCACGAACGGGAACAGGCCTTCAGTTCAGTTTCTGAGTAATGACTTTTATTCTTATTTTTATTTTTACTGTGGAGCACAGTGGTGTAGTGGTTAGCATGCTTGCCTCTCACGCCAACGGCCCGGGTTCGAATCCCGGTGGAGACACCAAACATTTGTGACCTGGGTCTTATACTGTGTTGTGCCCCTGGGCAAGGCACTTCATCCACATTGCACTCAGTCCACCCAGCTGTTTAAATGGGTACCTTAACACGGGAGGTACGGACCTATATGGTCGCGTGGAGCGCTTAGTAGCTGCACCGAAAGTACAATTCCTTCAGGGTAATAATTGTACCGCCATTGATCAGTGCTTGCACTGGATAATAGGCGTTAAAAAGTATATTATTATTATTATTATTATTGATTTACCGTAAGTAACATGAATACATGTTAAACCCTTACATGAGCAAACTAAAAAAAGTACATCATAATCTATTTCAAATATGAGAAGAATATTTGATTTTAATAAACATGTTTTCTTTTCAACATTAGAAATAAGTTATGATTAAAGATAACTTGATGGATAATGTATAGGCCCTGCGAATATTACCTAGACAGAAAATAACAATATTATACTGTCCTTTCAAATCATAGTGCAAGAATGTAGCTTTCTTTCAAAGGTCGATCCGAGACAAGTATCTGGAGATTGCAGTTGATTGATATTAAAAACATCGATTTTGTTTGTTGAAAAGGCAACTAAAACTAGCTTGGTTCTAATACCCGGATTCATAACATGTTTAAGTAAGCAAAAGGATGACTGCTTTAAAATGTTAAGCAATGTCTCTAATACATCTGCACAATGCTTAAACCTAATTTTGTGATAGTTTAATGGGCGTGATCTAGTTAAATCATTATTGGCATTTCATTGTTGTTTATCATGTAATCCGAGTTAGAAACAAATGGATGTATATTATTAATAAGTAAGTTCATTTCAGGCTATACTTCTACTCTTAAGTACTGGAACTGGATAGCAGAGGGAAGCACGTTCAGCTATATTGAAGTTGAAAGGAGACTAGACATGGCGGAGCTTCTATTTTAAGATAAATGTATGGGTATCATAATAAGAACAAATGCACAGACATGAACATGCAGACAGGTATTTCTCATTCAATCTTTAATTAAGGAGGACTTGAACTATCCTTTATCAAATGCTTGACAAAAAAAACATTTTCACATTACTTTGGTCTATCTATATATTTGCATTTCCATGGTCTTAAAGGGGCTTCATCACGTTTTGTGCATCTTAGTTTTTTTCTCAAATTTGTCATTTATTATTACAGTTAATACAATATTGTGTTACATTAGAGAATAAAACAAGTCATTACACGATCCGATAAGCCGTATCCATAACAAACGGTTATCCATATTGGTAGAAAATGGTGCAACATATAACGCAACAGTTGTGTAGAGCTCGTCAGTGTGAGAGGTAGATTTGCAGGCCATATGCGATATTGAGAGTTTAAATGTTAAACGTTTACAACTCTACTTTGAGTGTTTAGGTATCACTACATCAGTTAGATATCACTTCAACTACCTTCATGCGACCATTTTAAAATGGTCACTCGATGGGAAATGGTCTCACAAGGCTAACCTGAACCATATACATTCGTTTTAGGACTATTTTTATTGGTTCAGGAGTATTATTTAGTCATTGGTAACACGTATTTACATTTTTGTGAGAGCACCTTATTACTAAGCAGAAGGTGTTACAGCGCCTTTAAATCATTTAATAACGTGTAAGGTATGTAACAATACTATATCAAAGCACACCAAATGTTCAGATTGTTGAAATTATGAAAATATTGGCGACATTATTTTGACATACTAAGACATTGGAAAAGAATCATTTACTTTCAAAACTGCCATATTTTCTATGGAAATGTTTTAACACGATTAAATTATCTTTTTTTATTAATTTTGTAAAATGTAATCTTAATTGTGATATTGTTCATGATAAAGTGTTGACATCCATTTGCCAGCGGAGGATGTGGATATATTTGATTGATGATATAGACGTTTATGCTGGACGTTTATCCTTATAAATACGGTAAAATAAGTTGTGAAGTTTCCGTTAGAATTATGTTTTAGTTGTCAAGTTTCGGTTAGAATTACCATTATCATCATGAAGCACGGCACAAATGTTTTGGTCTATCAATCAATAAGAAACAAGATTAAAGCTCACACGCAGTGTGGTCAAAGTACAAACAAACAGAAATGATCTACATGTAACGTACTACATTCTACAAAGCTGTAATATTAATTGTGAATCCGACCAAGTCACTGCATTCCCCGATTGCATCTGATCAGAACCTTTCTAAGGATATAAAAAGAGTCAAGATCACAGAGTGATACACAATTAGGATATTTAGATAGATCTTTTAGGTGTTGCCAAGATTTTAAAGGGATATTTGCTGGAAAGTTCACATCATTGCAGAATGCAGAATTTTTCTATGTGTGAAGAGATAGTTTGAAGTTGAATTCTGTAGTTGCATTGTTCCGTAAGATTAACTCTTTCCTTAATCAACACATCTTTAATTCAGGATCATACACCAAGCTGTTTGGAAATAGGAATACTCTTAATCAGCATCATCAGTGAATAACTTTTAATCAACCAATGATAATATCAAATCATAATTGTTATAATAAATGATTTGCACTTGGCTACACCAAAGGTAACTGCCAGCCCACCAACATGCTTGAATACTTTTGAATGGTTTTATTCTACTGAATGTATGAACATTGATGAATCAACTAAATAAATGGATTTGTTAATGTTGAACCATTACTTAAAATATATTGTCTGCTGGTATAATGTAGTTGTACAGTGTAACGTTGAAAACAAAACAGCACAATCTTACATACATGTATTGTATATGTATTATATGTGTAAATTGTCATGTTTAGACATTAAGTTCTTAATGTTGTATAACGTGTGCCCATATCAATTAGATATTTGATTAAATATAATATTCAATTTGGTATAAAACAATTTCATAGTAAGCATGTTAACAAGGCACATAGAACCAAGCAATATTTATCAGGATACCATTACTGTATTAAGGAGAAGTTGAATATCTTGTATTGGACGATAACTCTATAGCTAACATTGCTTCCAACCTAAATTGATACGGGTCTTCCTGTAGGAGCTTCAACAATTCTACTGCTCTTTAATTCACTCATCCATCCAAAGCAGATAAAACCATTAAGGTACTGATGAAAGAGACTCTAACATGTAATGTTTAGTTGATAACATAAATTATATAATAGCTGATGATAAAACAGAATATAAATAAGTTCTTGTCAAATGAAACAGTTAAGTACACGCTTCCCTTTCACAAAATCTCTTCAATGGGCCATACTATCGTGAATCAATCTTCATTTTTCCTAAATGGCATATTCCATTGTTAAAATACTAAGTGTTACTTTGATTTGCAACTACAACTTCATCAGTATCATTAACACATGGTAATTTTACATGTCTCTCCTTTATTTTATGTATTCGCAAGAATTGCATGGTGAAATTATTCTTCAAATATCGTGATTCATATTAGTCTAGGCAAATAGAATCAGTAGACACTGTTGTACATGCAGTAAGGTGTGGATGCAATGCTTCACTAAATGTACCACACACGGTTGACTCTTGTAGTTGATGATAACAGATTTCAGCGCAATACATAGCCACAAATATGTTACAAGCTTCAATCTTACTCATCAATGTGTAACTCACAATCTGCCGTGACATTTCTATCCCTTTTTGTACACATCATAGTCCTGAAGTAGATACATTTTCACAGAAAGTGAGACATCTTCACAGAAAATGAGATGCATCATTATTGCACTGAGAGAGACGTTCAGTATTAAGTAATGTGAGAAAGCTACCAATTAATTTACTTCAACTCTGATAATTTCTGTTAGTAATTTTACATTTTACATAGCTTCACTATTTCCATTGGAAGCCCATCGATATGTTGGTAAAGGAAATTCACAACATTTTGTCAACACTCAAGGGCTAAAATGAACAATTATATATTCAAATGTTCAACTCATAGTTTTCAGTTTGGTGACAACAACAACCTGAGAAAGATCATTTATCAAATGAATTTGAATGATTTCTCCTGTCACACATCTGTCATTACATGATTAATAACTGATCTCGGTCCCATTGATGTGTGTTCCATTTCAATTCGAGCCATGTTAGCAAATGAATGACAATTTGTGATTTATGGTGTTGTTTTGTTAGAGTTCTCAAAAGTGTGCAATTGTTATTCTTTGATCACAAAACATTGTAAAGAAGTTGAAAGTAATTCAAAACAACACAATGAATCAAAATAAGTGTAAAAATAATTCATTTTGATTAGTTTGTCCAATTGTAATGAAAATGTAATAGCAAGAATAAGAACGATAAATATGTTTCATTTATGTTATAATTTGCTTTCGATTATTATTTTGAGAAAGTTTTCTTACTTCAGGGCAACTTATTCTATACCTCATATGAACAATTTTTATCAATTAAGGTTGTCATAAAGTCTGTTGTAATTGGACACGTACTCAATGCAATATAACCCGGAATGTAGAACTCACATACTATGAGCGGTTAAGGCTAGGATCAAGGGCGTTTATAGCGTTCCTGATTATGATCGTGTCATGACTTTTACAAATACCTTTATTTGTTAACTATGGTTCATTTGTCACAATGTTCATTCTGCTACAAGACTCGTTGGTCACTGGAACTGCTTAATACAATCTGATTACATGGAAGATAATTTAATATTACCCATATGGGAAGACAGTCAGGTTAGTATTTAACTAGTAACACCTTTTCCTAGCTTTTGATTTGTTGTTACGTAAAACAAACTATTTCATTGGTTGCCGGAACTACTTCATGCATTATTATACTTTTTCCCGACTGTTAACAATTGAAACTATCTTCTGCATTTAAACATGTTTTATTTGTTTCTCGTAGTTGAAATTAGAGTTTTCTTACATGTACCTACGCATCAAATGTCGGAGGAAGCAGTTACATGGTCATACAATTTATACCACAAGCGATTACTAATTTACTACATATTACCACAGAAAGCTTCAAAAGCGACGGCTATCGTTTGTAAACAATGACTTCATAGGTGCGAGTGGTTATGACGTCACAATGTTGATCGGTTTGCGCCGACATGCTTTTGAGCTTCCTAAATCTCTGTATATGAAACTTGAAATAACTGATATTGTATAATCTTCGATAAATAATATTGGGTAGAAATACAGAATTTTCAACTAATTTTCAAACTTTTATTTTATTGTGAAAGACATCTTCACAGGGGACATTTGAATCGCGCGTAGTAAACAAGGATAGGTACGTAAGTAGTGAATCGTCATTACATGCGTATGGATATGGAGAATGGCTTACTTATCGGGTTCTTTAAGGGAAACTTTTACTTTTAATATTTGCGTATCTTCTATATACAGCATATATCAACTTATTTTGGCAAAGATGAGGTCAAATGATTGTGCTGTAGAAAACCAGGCAAATACTTATACAATATGTAGAGCGATTTACTCTTTTGAAAGGAAACGCAAGTATGTACAATGGTGTAAAATCAAAATCTAATCAGTCCTTGTCTTCCCTTGGAGAAGCTATGTGTAAGATATGAAGCAAATCCAGTGAATGGCGCTTGAGATATCCCGCTGACAAACGTAAAATGACAAAGTCTTGCTGTGACCTTGAAATGAAGGTCAATATCAGAAACCCCTGAAGGAACATTACTCTCCTTTTTATGATGAACCCATATGCAAAATATGAAAAGAATACAGAGTTATCCCATTTGACGCTGCCGAAAACTATATCCCCGCTTCGCGCTAAATGTGCGGCGGGGGATAAAAAAAGAGAAGATAATGTTTGGATTATAAAGTGTATTACAGTTGTTTTGTTGCACTCAGATAATATTTTCGTCAGCGTTCATATGCTTGGTGTATTACACTTGATTGATCTTGATAATGTTCGTTATCTATTTCTGTCCATCAATTTAATCACCAAATTGCTTTGGGTCAGATAAGACGATCAGTTCTTTAGTACAAATCGTATTTCTTCACCAGACAGTTTATCATTGGGGATCGGTTTGTACTTTACAGATGTAATGTCTGCACATGTAAAGAGTAAGATTTCAATCAATTTATACAAACCTTAAATTTTTAGTTGCATTTATATAATCAATTATGAACACATATGCCAAAGTTTTACGCACTTACATCGGGCTATATGGTTTTGTTTATATTATACCACTTAGAAGACTATTTTGATATAATGAGTATTCTTTAATTCAATGACTGACAAGGAGCTTTTATGATATCTGCATTAACCATATCTCTTGAATTGTCTGTAGCTTAACTTGTTTTGGGAGTTGAATGTATAGGAGACCCTTGTCAATTAATTTGTCCATTATAAGAGAAGAACACAATGTAACATAACATAGTGTAAATTTGTTTAAATGGAGAGCTTTACTGAAGACACAAGAAGTGTCCTGTCAGATAGATTAAGCTGTACAAACCCATTATCAGTTTTATAGTAAAGCCCCACCATTTGTTGATTCCATCGATGAACAGGTTTATATAATGGCCGTACGTCAGAAAATGTGAAGGACAAGTACTGCACCGAGAGCAACCATTACACCATCTTTGAATTTTAAATGTTGTCCACAAATGTTCCCCTGCACGTCAATTTAAAATATTATTTTTGTCGAGGGCATCTTTAATTGAATTTATACTTTGTATTGTTTTTAAACTTTAATAGCAAACATCGTGGCCAAAATCCATCTTGAACAAGCGATTTTAGCACCCCATGTGTATTTGAACAGATGTGAAAATAAAAGTATCTTTTTCCTAATGTATGAAATTGTGCAACATCTGGCTATCAAATACATTCAAAATCTACTTTCTCCGACATCAATATTTCATTTTATACTATTTTCAACTATTTTCAAAATAGCTTAATGCTACTCACTCTCCTGTGTGATAGAACAATTTATTACTTTATTGATGAATAAAATAACATCATACAATTAGGAACAGGAATATTTTGTGGGTAACAAATTCTTTAATGTATATCCTTGCCTAGCTATAAAAATGCACTTTGCCTTTCCCATCATTAGTTTTTTTCCATAGTCTTTTAACATCGTGCTATCAGTCATACTAGCCCTATACCTAGTTATCTACAATACGAACTACATATACAGGTAAACAAAATACTAAATAAACTGTTTACATGAGCATTTTAAGAAGGTCATATTGAATTTAGATAATGACCAAGACCTATATTTTGGAAGCTCTCTTAGCGCTAAGATAGTTGTGCCCTACATTAACATTGACTTACGACTAACTTAGCACTAAGGAAATAAGGGCCCGAGGTCTATGTAGACGGCAGTTTGGCCGTGTGTCCCCTTGTATTACCAATGATTATTCCATTTTTGCGCTGATCGTTATCTGTGAAACTCCTTGTTAAACACTTTCAACCACTCACATCGTCATCATGGTAAATCGAGAAAGAATAGCTATTCAATCAAGTTTGACTAGGAGCAATTAATCAGATCACATGGATTTGTTACTTATGACAAGCGGGGCAATGAAACAAAGGACAGATTGAGTTTATTCTTTCTATTTAAGAAGTTCGAAACTCGAAATTCCTGATCCAATTATTCACCATTCATCATATGACAGGAATCACTCATTGATGTTCCCTGAATTTGAGCCTTCACAGGTTCCAGGTTCAATTAGTTCTTTGACCCATTTCACACTCAATCAAACTTACAGTTGCGCAATTATATGAGCTCTATCGTTTTGTTAACGATCCATTTTTTTTGTGTTTTTTTTATTTTGAGAAAGGTATTGAATTGATAAATATTTCCAATTAGCTGTGTCTTTGATTTTACATGTTACAACCGTATGGTCATTTTAATTTTTTTTAATACCTTTCAACATTCCTCTATTAAGAATTGATCTGTACAATATATGGTACGTATGATGCCAATACATTTTGTGTCAACCACTTCTTTCAAGTTTCTGTTTGATATGTATTATGTTTGTGTTTATATTTGATAGTATTCATAATGATTATCTCAATATTTGTAAGTAGGAATACAATAGCTGCCAAGAACATAAAATTGAGAACACACGGGAGTAATTGAAGACATGCCGACACTTTGTGTATGTACATATGCAAGAACACATTAGAACTGATATCCATCTATCTTACCCATATGGGAAGAAAGACACAGGGTAATATATTTTCTGTAAGTCACACGGGAGTTACACCTTTTCCTGGCTTTTGATTGGCTGCTACAGAAAATAAACTTTTTCATTGGTTGCCGGAACTACTTCATTCATCTTTTCAGTTCATTCACTATTTTTTACACTCAAACTCTCTTCTACACGAGAACAAGGAAAACGTCACCAAATGTACATTTATTTTTTATTAGCGATAAAGACGTTTCTATTATATCTACACACTTGTTGATAATATTTTAGAAAAACAAAAAAATACTTTGTTAAATAAGGTAAGATAATTCGTCTGCTAATGAGTTGCCGATGTAAACAAACATGGCGTCATCCGTATCGCCGATAAAAGTGAATGACCTCGTAAAGGTTGATGGAAGCATATTGGGAAGAGTGGTCAATATTGTTCAGCCACTGAACAGCTTCAATGTTTATGTTGTAAGAAGTGAGCAAGGTGAGCTGCATGTGCCGAGATACCGCATACTTAACTTTGACAAATATCCTGTCATGCAGTAGGCCTACTGCATACACGACTTCCGGTCGATTTCACTGAACAATATTCAAATGTTCGCGGTGTTCTTCACCTTGTGTTTCTTGTTAAAAAGTTGACAGTCAAATAAAAACACTGTCTGAGTTGATTTTAAACATTTGTTGTAGATTAAGAAAGAGTATTTCCTTGTCTAGTCCTATATTTTCAATCTTGAAGAAGTTGATGGTCTCGCAATGTGATGCGACTGTCACACGTAACGTCTCGCCTTCAAATGGAACACCCGACTGTACCCCTCACATGGTTCGACAAATTACGTTTTAATTGCAATTATGAGTAAAAAAGGCAAGAAGTTAGGTTCAGTAAACCGATTTAATGTACAATTACATGAATACATAATCTAACAATAATATAAGGATAAGACTAATACATTATACTAAGGAACTTTTTGTTCTCGCGTAATGCATTTGTTTAAAAAGGTAGTGACGCGATGAAATTCCTGGAAATTTAGTCTCATCACACGCGTAGGGATACTGGGATTCCCCAACTACGGGTTTCCTTTATAGAGGAACAGCTGATTTCTTTTTAGGGATTTTTAGAATAAAAACGGATATGGGTAAGATAAACAATAACCAACTTGTGACGGGGAATGACAGATTATCTTTCCCTCGTCATATCAATAAAGTAATTGATATGACTCGGGAAAGATAATCTGTCATTCCCCGTCACAAGTTAGTTATTGTCTAAATATGTCATGGTGGTGGAGATGGTGAGTCCGTGTGTTGTCATCAGGATTAGAACCAAGTGACCGAAGTTCGGACAAGACGTGATTAAAACATTATGGAAGACTTCACAATACATATTTATCTGTAAACAGTTCATTTCAGCAAATCAAAATATTTTATCTATCTTACTCGATTCACTCACATCAATAGGCACAGTCCAACACATCTTGAACAAATATCCTCAGTGCAACTAGTGAAACAATACAAATATTGTGTTTATGAAATAGATTCTTAGTTTCTTGTTCAAATAATATTTTAATATGAAAATGTAATTTACGCTTTGTACATATTACACTAAATTGTTTGTTCTTGTCTTGAGACAAACAATGCATTAATTTTAAAATAAACTCAATAATAAGCGTATACACTGTGCAGATAATCAAATTATGTTATTTTATATTAAATAAAATATAATATATCAAAATAACTAAAAGGTTACCCCTTTCACAGTTAGAAACATGTTTTAAATAAATAATTTTCTTCTAAAACACAGATGTAGTTCAGATTTGATATACAAATTATATTACACTCAGCTTGCAAAACTTGATTGTTTTGACGTCCTGATTGACATATCATAAGGAACGTGTATGAACTGTTTATCTAAAGTTATAACAGTGTTTGTTGGAGCCATTGCTCGGTCATAATAATATATCGTCCAGTATTCTTGGTGAAATGTTGATCCAACCAATTATAATTCAAATCTACAAACTGTTTTGTTATCCACCTAATTGTGTCATTTAATGTATTAAATGAAAGCTCTGATTGCAGGCTTTTTTAAAAATGGATAGTTTTATAGAGTTTTGTCCCTCATACATGTGTTTGTTTTTAAATGTTTTGTATTGAAAATACTAAAATTTTAACCATTATCCACTTGCTCATATATGTTACAATTATTCAAATAACTATATCTTAGTTAGTGTTTTATTATTTCTAAGACATTGAGTTGTTTACCTTTTTAAGAAAGACATATTTTAAGCATCAGCTGATGTCATTGACTAACATTAGTCATTATGTTATATAATAATTTATAATGTGCAGTCATGGCATAGATATGACGTTATGATGATGTTCAACACATGTTTTGTTCAGAAGTAAATTATCTTATCATGTGTCAATTTTATTAGAAGAAGTCAGTTATGGAAGATCTATCATTGACATTGAGGAAATTCAAGAACTGAAATATCTTTAGTTTGATTCATGGAAATGTTTTCAATTCATTGTCCCTTCTTTTCAAGTTCCCTGCAAGAATTGTTTGATACAAACTGAAAATTGTTATCAATTTTCTTCCTCTTGCTCATATTACATTTAGAAAACGTCAATGGGAACAAGATATGTATCATATGTGATAGAAAATTCCATTCAAATTCCTTTGACTAATGTGTAATAATAAAAATAAAATACCCTTTATTGAAGATGTCGTTCATGAAATGAATTATCTTGTGGTGTTCAATGATTTGTGTTTAAGTGTACTTTAAGTGATTTGTATATAGTCAATTGTCAACACATTGCAGTTTGAAGGATAAATAAGTATTCATATTAAAAGAAATCAGAGAACAGCAAATCGTTATACACTTTCATAAAATAAAATGTTTTTCAGCGTAATTTAAGCATATTGAAGAGTACTGGAAGAACATTTTAGTTTTTTCTCCATCACAATATAGCTTGAAAGTTGGAGAAATATGTTAAAAAGCATGTACATTCCTGCAAAATTTATAAATACGGACAAGTTGATTTGTGGTGCTAAGCTAAACTGATGCAGCAAATTCTACAAAAAAGATGATGTGCCGATGCCCGAGAATTATTTATTTAGTCTTAGTTAAACATGTCTTCAAACTTAAACAACACAATAACCTGATGAATAGGTTGGGGACAAGACTTCCAACATTTCATTAACTTTGTTATTCACAACAAATCATCATTGTATTCACATGAATATTTAAATTGACACCGTTGCTTCCACGTCAGTATACAACTCTCTGTGTAAGGTGTTTTACGGAAGCTATAACTATTTAACTGCTCTATTTAAAAGGAGATAAACCTATTGAAGTTTCCAGTGATAGAGCTACTCTGCTTAGTGGATCTCATAAATTCTTTAGAGAACAAAACAAATAAAAATATGTTCTTTTCAAAAGAAACAATTAAAACGAGCCCATCCCTTTAACAAAACCACTTCAAAGGGTGAGTGAATCATGAATCACTCTACATTGTCCCCAGATGGCTTTCTCCTGTCAGTTCACTTCTATTGTTTAAATCTAAGTTGCTATAATGCATTGCGAAGTACAATCTTACCCATTGCAGTTTCCAAAATATACACACAGTGATGCAATCTTTTCGATTCGTTTCCTTTATTTAACAATTTATACATTTGAAATAGATTTCTGTTTTCACAAATATTGACAATTTTATTTATTAAATAAGAACTTCAGAGGAGTTTTCTAAGTTTGCTGATATACTAACTGGTTTAGAAAATCTGTTTCAATATGACTATGTGCTTTGCAAAAATTGTGGTTGAAACGTTCAACAATTACGTAACTTATCGTCTATCATTTTTGATGAAGTGACCGGATACGACCATTGTACACATATAAAGTATTCCTGTTGTATCCAGCAGTTTATCGTATTTGCAAATAACAGTTAAATTAGAAAATCTCCCTTTTGTCATCACAAAGTTTTGGGGCTATACTTGATGCCATTCATAAAGATGCAAAAAAGTGAATTCATCCTTATAAGTTACAGCTTTCGAAAACATATTTTGACAATTTCATGAGGCAAGACGTGTAGAAAATTATAGATTTTGGACTATAGAAATACTAAAATGAAGTGTGACAGTTTGGGTAAAGTTGCCGATAGTTTTTGGAACGATCGCCATATGTACAGAAAATGATGCAAAATCCTGAAAGATTGATCTGAGCATGTATATGATGTATTACTGAGGTGAAAGAACAAGAAACTATTTGACCAGTTAGTGATCTTCTGTATTTCAGACAAAAGTAATTAAATCTTCTGAATGTACAGACTGAAATAAATACAAATGAAACGTACGTACAAATAGTTACAAAATAGATAATCCTCATTCTGCTGAGTGTACACGGAGAAGACCTAAGTTTGGTGAATACTGTCCTCAAAACAATAAGTGAAAACCCATTAGATGATGTGAGAGTCTACATTATAAAGATGGGTCAAAACTGCAAAATATTACCAGTAACGGTATATATGATAAACACAGATGAAATATTCTTACTAGATATAGTTATATGTATCTCGTCAATAACAATTTGTTTGTTATAAATTAATCCTGAATTAGATTATATCAACCAAACAGTGTTCAGTCCTGAGGCACAGACATATTTATTCTGGCATTATTCGTAAAACATTGATCTTAGTATTAATTTACCATAGCAGAACGACACTAACTGATTTATTTCTATTTGACTGATAAACAGTGTCTACAATTTAGATGTCAGAAGCAATGTTATAGATCTGTAAGAACCTTATTATTGTATAGTGTTTATGGATGATTAACTTATGCATCTTTGGTAGGAAATCTGGCTTTAATAGATGCTGTCGTCAGATGAATGATGCCATTCATATAGATGAAAAAGTGAATTCATCCTTATAAGTTACAGCTTTCGAAAACATATTTGGACAAGGAGGTAAAGTAGTAACGGTTAAAAAGTCATAAATTTATCGATAGTTTAGCTGATCTGAGTTTACATCAAACGCAATTGCATTTCATGAGGCAAGACAATTAGATATTTTGGACTGTAGAAATACTAATGTATAGGGTGACAGTTTGGGTAAAGTTGCCGATAGTTTTTGGAAAGATCGCCATTTGTACAGGACATGATGCAGAATCCTGCAGTAATACTGAACGATTGATCTGATAATGTATATGATGTATTTCTGAAATGAACAAACAAAAAACGTTTTGACCTTTTAGTGTACTTCTGTATTTCAGACAAAAGTAATTTAATCTTCTAAATGCACAGATTGAAATAAATACAATTGAAACGTACGTACAAATAGTTACAAAATAGATAAACCTCATTCTGCTGAGTGTACACGGAGAAGACCTAAGTTTGGTGAATACTGTCCTTAACACAATAAGTGAAAACCCATTAGATGATGTGAGAGTTTGTTTGTTATAAATTAATCCTGAAATAGATTATATCAACCAAACAGTCTTAAGTCCTGAGGCACAGACAGATTTATTCTGGCATTATTCGTAAAACATTGATATTATTATTAATTTACCATAGCAGAACGACACTAACTGATTTATTTATATTTGACTGATAAACAGTGTCTACAATTTAGATGTCAGAAGCAATGTCATAGATTTGTGAGAACCTTGTTTTAGTATAGTATTTATGGTTCATTAACTTATGCATCTGTGGTAGTAAATCTGGTGTTTTACGTCCAAAACTGTTTTAATAGGGCAATAACTGGTGATATCCTACCATTGATGCACTGTAGCTTAGCACATATGACACAATCCCCTCTGTGATGAAAACGTAATGACAAACAATAGAGGTGATAATTTTTTTCTCAAATAGAGAAAATTCAGTCTCGAACACTAGACATTTAATAAATGTTGCTATTCTGCAGAAACGTGTACCAATATCGATTAGAGCACACATCAAGTATCTTTCTTGTTCAAATGATAGCCCTGTGACGACCATATGTTTGTGGAACTGATTACTTAGTATGTTCAATGACATCACACTCAAAAATGATAATGCCCATTAAGACAAGAAACTATGCATGAATATTTTGAAAAATGAAAACTTCACAAACTCAGTTCTGAATGATTTTTTCTTTATTACACTGCTAGATTATGATTCTCTTATTCTATATGGTTACATTTACTGACACATTGTCTTCTTTCTTATCAGACAATCTTTAATGGTGGAAAAAAACATGAACATTTTTAAAAAACTAACCCTGCAGTTTCTTTATAGTGCACAAGAATGACCCGACATCTTCTTCTTTCGTAAATCCCTGATTAACGACCATTCCTTCTGGATTATAGTGACTGAACAAAGGAAAACCAAGATAAAGAAATCAGTTTCTCAATCCTGCAGTTACCAATCTCCCCATCTTCTCCCCACAATCGATGTGATAACTACGGAAAATCTGCATTTCCTTGTATGGAAAATGATTTATTTACTGAACACTATATATGTTATATTTTCTAACATGTTGTGACATTGCTGTCAATTATTGGATAAAACATCAGCTAAGAGATAATAAGTAAAAGATCACGTTTTCATATGCATGCTGTGGGGCTTCGATCTTAAAAAGAGATAAAGTCACCCTTCACCTGATCTCATCTACATCACTATTAATTTATTGATTATCATGAGATTTCAGAACTTCTTCAATGTTACACTTTTCAATGAGTTTTAATCTAACCGTTCAGCACAATATTTTTGAGTGTGTTATTTTAAGTAGTAAAATTAAAAAAAGAACAGATTGAATAACGTTTAAAGGAATACCCGTTGTAGGAAAATATAAAGTAGATATCTGTCGTTGCTTGACTAATACCATGCTTACCACATTGAGTGAGTTAGAATTTTCAAGAAAGGCACAGCCACGAAATATATGACTCTTTTCTACCTCTATCAAGAGCCATCAGGAGACATGAGTCATCGACCCCCAAGACAAAGTCCAAGTTGTAACCATGGAAACCAACAATTGAAATTTTCAAAAAGGTTGAAACCCCTAAAAGGCACTGATGCATGGTATTTGGAGGCAGTATGCCGAACTTGGTAAGGATTGGTCAAGTAGTTTTCGAGTAATGTTCCGGAAATGATGTGATCACGGACAGCCGGACAGGAACACAGACGTGAAACTATCAGATATCGTCACTGTAGCTGATTACTTCAGTGATAAATGCAGTATTACATTGTTCATTATGTAATAAAAAGGAAATAACTATTTTGTTACATATGTATATAAAAAGAGTGTGATAAACATTGATGATATTATGAATGATAAATTGTCTCTCGAATAAAAAATGAGGATTAATTATGTTTTTCAATCAAACATTGAAGCACCAGACGAATGATTTGTCTGCAGTTGAGTACTTTCTCGGAATACAATTCAATAATGACCGTCATTATTTATACCTTAATGTTATTTTCATGAACCATTAGGGACATTTCAGCTTTTGTATAAATCAATTAAAAAGAATTATCTGGTGGCTATTAACAGGCACAAATTAGTTCACTTCAGGTATGTGTCTGTTCCTAATTACTCGCACAGTACGATTCCTGGTAGGTGTAGTCTACCGGTTCAGTTTAAGAACGAGACAGCTATTGTCACACAGAGACACTTTTAAAGTGATTGTAGTTAAAAGGTGAGGGGGAAACTGTGGTACTTCTATTTTCAGGTTAATTGTCTTGCGTCCTATAAACGAAACAAATGGACCGACATGTGTATGCAGTCAGGGATATACATTTCCGTAATGCGCAACTTAAGTTCACGTTTCTAACTGAGAGATATTTTCAAGGCTTGACACAGAGAAATTTTTTGTCGTCGTAATAAATTATTTCAGAATTGCTACATAATTTTAATAATTTTATCATGTCGACCTGTGTTGTAAGTGAGTGTTTCCAGAGATTTGAAAGAGTAATACTTTTGAACGCATTTTTTTTTTATAGATATGTGTAAATAAGATTTGGCAAGGTTTTTGAAATTTCAATATTTGATCAGCATGCAACATGGATAGCTGTAACTATCAACGGAAGAATCAATTAACAGTTCTGGATAAATCACATTTTCAATAGCCGATGTTTCAGAAATTCTAATGCTAAATGTACACATAGACTTGTGGAACAATTTTCAAGAACCTTATGAACAGCTTGCAATGTAGACAGACCAAGTCCAGCTGAAGTCAAGCACATTCACTGTGCATTGAGGGGGCGGTTGGGCATTTGTTAGCGTGTTCGGCTTCAGATCAAGAGGTTCATTGGTTCAAATCCCGCCAGGGGCACAGCAGATTTGTCTTCTGTAGAGAACTGTTCTACACGCATTAAGGTTCGGATGCAATGGTACGCTGAATTGGTTATTCAAATTATAAGGGTGTACCTGTTAAACAATATTTGTTGAGTTCACATCAAGATTTAAATTGCCATTGTTGCTTCCAAGTCATGTACATCCCCCAAAATAAAGTAGTTATACAAAGTTATAACAAAGTTCATCTGCTCGTTCAACAAAAAGGAAAGAAAACTATTCAAGCTGTTAATGAAAGATCCTATCAAAACACAATGCATAGTTGATCTCATAACTTATTTGGAGCATTTGATCCAACGAATAAAGAAATTATGTTCTTTTCAAAGGAAACAATCAAAACCAACGCTTCCCTTTAACAAAACCACTTCAAAGGATGTTTGAATCACGAATCACTTTACATTCTTCCAAGACGGCATTCTCTTGTCTGTTGACTTCTATTGTTTATACTGAAGTTGTTATAGTGTAATGCAAAGTACAATGTTACCCAGTATATTTCCCCCAGTATAGATAATAAGTTGCCATCTGTTCAGTATATAAATGTACTTTCAGTTTTTCGCCTCATTGACACCATTGGAGAAAGTCTTGACTGTCAAAGCATTTTTAAGCTGAAGATATCGACGGAATGTATACAGTTATTGGCTACTAATATGGAATATATATTATAAAACATTGATGATAATAGTGTAAAAATCAAAATAGATAGATAATACATGAACATATATCCCTGTATACATGTATCTATGCCTCTTAGTCACCTGTACCGATGTTTTCAGTAATTTCAAAATACACTATTTGCAAAATACTTCTTTTTAAAAACCTAATTAATTTCAGACTCCCGTAAATTGTTGATACCAAGAGTGAGTAGCACTTGAGTCAATTCTGAAATGACGTTAAGATGATGCTGATGCAAAGAGTTTAACTTTGTCACGGTGTAGCAATACTTCTCAGGTGAACGTCCATATATTAAGAGTGAAATGTAAGTCCCCCCACACTATGCAACTAGTATTAAACTATCTGTCCATCTGTTAATCCTATAGGACGCCGACAATTAACCTGAAAATAGGAGCACCACCGTTTCTAGTCACACATGATCACTTTAAAAGTGTATCTTTGTGACAATAGCTTTCTCGTTCGTAAACTAATCGGGTAGACTAAACCTATCAAGATTCACACTGTTCGAGTAATTAGCAACTGACCTAATTTGTTCTGGTAATAGATGTCAGATAACACTATAATATAATATTTTTAAAACATGCTAGATTCGAAGGACGATCACAGTCTTAAAACCAAACCACTTGTCAATTCCTAAAAAGCTTAACCAAAATATTTATTCCCTTATACATCAATCCATCTTTCAACTTCAACTTTATGCTCGTGCTCACTTAAGTTTATTCTATGGAAAGAAAATCAATTGTTGTAGAGTATTCAACGCCACACAAAATGCATATTGAAAATAAAACATAAATATATAAATTGAGAAAACAAGTATTTCCTTTGAAACCATAACTCTTCAAAATAAAAAAAAAACATGAATTTGTGAAACGTTTGTTGCCTCGTAAAATTATATTTATTACAAGTCGGATACTGTTGTTAATGAGACTTTGCAGATGCAAGAATATTCAATGCAATAATTCAGTTGAGTGAAGAATCATAACAAAATACTGTAAACACACATCACCATTTCTTCGAGAAACTCAATTAGTTATAAAACAATATACAGTTCTGTGGTCTATGACTCAGAAGCAACAGAGCCGAGCTGTAAGTGGCTAATATCCAGTTAACTTGTTCATTGATTTTCTGTGTTAGTGAACCAGAGTATAAACGGTCTTCTTCATCGTATATATGTTTGCTCTAGCTCGGAGTATCAATTAAATCGTTTGACACAAGTTGAGTCGAAACAAATTAAAAATACATTGAGTAACTAGGTGAGAGATCAGTTAGTTAGGTTTAAGCTATATTTCCCTTTAAAGGATGTTAATAGTTTTTTGTTCATCCGAGGCATGTTGTTGTCACAGCTCAAGGATATTCACTGCTTTGAGAGTTTGACTGTGTCAGTTATTTTCATGTGTTGGCTTGACAGTATTTCACCCACTATGGAACTGCATGTTAATGTACTTGATTTATGTTGTACAGGGAGAACACCTGTTGTACACAAACTCGTCACATTCATTGCACTAATTATAATGGAGCAAACAACCTACATCATTCAGTTTCTTGCGTCGCAGCGTTTGTAGACCCAAGTTAGATAAACTAATCTTTATATTGTGACAAAGGCAAGCATTTCATGTATGAAAACTTACAATTACGAAGTAGTCTTAATAGAAGAAAATCAGTTGTGTATTGCTTAAAACTGTGGTCAATATACGATGCCAGACCTGATATACATGAACAAAGTCAATGTATATAGCATTCAAACAAACTTTCAAAGAGATAGTCTAGAATATAGACAGTGATATATAAGATATTACCCAACTGTATTTGGTTCAATCGTTCACAGAATAAAACAGATATTCATCCAATAATACCAAGAATGAATAGTACATATTAACATACTTTCATCTGAGAGAAACGCACATAAAGACGTATATTCGAAAACTGCATGTATATTTTCCAAGTCAAACGCAATAACCACAGACCTTTACAACTGCAATGTTTATGCTACTACTCACACACAGGGCAGACAAGTATAATGATTTAACTTCTTCTTCACTAGACTCTGATTAGATCTATGATACACTTTTCTACTTGTCCCTGTTTGTAAAACCAATAACTCTAATCAAACCAGGGGTGCAAGTTCAAATGTATCAGTACACAGATGTGATTACTGTGTTATATATCGATTATGGAGGTGAGGTGAGATGCGATTTAACACCGCTTACAAGAGTATTTCACTTATATCGCGGCTGCTATTATTATGGCAGGGAGAGAGCCCGCAACGCCATGTGGCTATGCATTGTGGTGAAACCTGCGAGCATCGACTGGAACTAGCGAACCACGGGTGGTACTAAGCTGCAATTCAGTGTAGCATTGCACTCAAACCTTACTCATCTAGAACAGTTCTCTACTGCAGACAAAGTTGCCGTGATCCGAAGCCGAACGCGCTAAGCATTGCGCTATCCCGCCCCTTATCTATTATGTAGAGTCCCGGCTAAGACTACGTCCCGAAAGTGTGTTCTCTTGTTAGCGTTGCTATATTATGTGCTGTCTTTGAGTCTTTGAGCACTGAGTTAATGAAGTTGCTACAAATTTAGGAGAAAAAAAATGTTCTCTGTAAAACCTACAATAAGCGATCAACTGCTACACCAATAGTCATGTATGTTCCATAATAGTAATTCAGTTAATGAGGAAAATTAAATTTCAAAATTATGAAATTTCTTATCTCATCAAATCACTTACACATAAACAATGGACAAAAAGAAAATCATATCACATGTTCAAAGCAGCTGAAGAAAAACAAAGCAATTGACTCCAACATACATGATATGTACACTCGTTAACACAAGTAGGTGAACTAATATTCGTGATGCAGCTGTAATTTAGTAACTCGTTTTGACCGGTCTGGCACAGATTATTTTATGCTGCAGCAAGTTATGTACAGAAGATATCATCTCGTCCCCTGCTTTCTTACTCGCACATGCTGAAAACTAATGTAATATTAATGTAACATTGGCTATGTTTTTATTAATGTGGGGGACTGGTAAACATAAAACTAACTTTCGTGAATGATTCAATGATTTCAATACCGCTGTCGGTAGTTTGATACCAAATCATTAACTAGTTGTTATAAAAATGGTATTTAATGAATGCTAATCAATATGAAGTTATTCAGTCTTGTTACGTTATTAATTAAGTATTGTGTAGGAGTATAATCTTTACTTCAATTTAGTAAAGCTAGTGTATCAAACTTATTTGAAAGGACGACAATAATGTGATATTACTGATGGATTACTGCTTTTCGTTGAAAACTGAATTATATCTAAATTTCTCTAAAACCCACTTCTATCATACAAACTAAGGTACGAGGGGCGTTCAATAAGTGTTGCAAGCGGGGCATTGGTGTTTACATAAACAGTGTCAGCTTATAGCAGGTGTTACTATAGTCAAAACATAACATTGACACATGTCAAAACAATTTCTAAACATAACACTTATTTAGATATAATAGCTGCGCTGACCTAGGGGTCCCCATAATCATGGATTCTCTCAAACGTGAACAACGCGCTGTGATCAAGTTCCTTACTAAAGAGGGATGCAAAGCTACAGAAATACATAATCGTATGTGTAATGTGATGGGTAAGGATGCTCCTAACTTTTCAACAGTTTGTCGCTGGTCTCTTCAGTTCAAGCGGGGCAGGGAGTCCTTAGACGATGACCCACGGTCAGGCAGGCCATCTGAAGTCACCCGACCGGAAGTTATTGCCGCTATCGAAAGACGAATTTTAGCTGACCGCCGTGTTAAAGTTTCTGAACTGTCTTTGGAATTCCAGATAATAGTTGGAAGTGTTGAAAAAATAATTCATGACCATCTTGGTATGTCCAAGGTATCTGCAAGATGGGTACCCAGAAACCTCACAGCACAAGATCGCCAGAAAAGAACCGAAAGTTGCATGGAGCTCCTGGATCGGTTTAATGCGGATGAAGCCAGGTTTTTGTCTCGTCTGGTGACAGGTGACGAAACCTGGATCCACCACTGGGACCCGGAAACTAAACTGGAATCCAAGCAATGGAAGCACCCGAGTTCACCGCCTCCCCTGAAGTTTCGCACTCAACCATCAGCTGGCAAGGTTATGGCGACAGTCTTTTGGGATGCAAAAGGCATATTATTAATTGATTACTTGCCAACCAAAACTACAATGAATGGTCAATATTATGCCAACCTAATGCAAGAATTGCGAAAGACAATTCGACAGAAACGCGGTGGAATGTTGACACGTGGTGTTCTGATTTTGCATGACAACGCTCCAGTCCACAAGTCAAGAGTTGCACAGGCCGCTATACGTGATTGTGGATTCGAACAGCTTAACCACCCACCCTACAGCCCAGACCTAGCCCCCAGTGACTACTTCCTGTTCAGAAACCTGAAATCCGCCCTACGTGGAAGGCGCTTCCGGGATGACGAAGACGTCAAAACTGCCACAGAGGCGTGGTTAGGGGGGCAAACGGAAGACTTCTACAAAAGCGGCATCAAAAGTCTTAAAGAGAAATGGAATAAGTGTATTGAGGTGAAGGGTAACTATATTGAAAAATAAAAGTAAAAAATTGACTACGCGAGTTGGTTTTATATTGAAGTTGCAACACTTATTGAACGCCCCTCGTACAGTGTGAACAACAATCTTCATTCATGTTTAATATATCAATACCTAATGCTTTGGACTATTTTAACAGTGGTGATTTGTCGCACATTGCAGTGTTTTTGTCATAAACTACGTATAATGATGACCCAAAGGCTATCAGATAGAAGTGAGGTTGCTCGATCTCTATTCACAGCATTAAGTGTGATGGAGTGTGGACACTCACGGAGATAATTAACTCTTGGGTATGAGAGCTGTACTTATGGAGCGTCTTCAGTGTGAATGAAAGTTACTCTCAGTCTCTCCATCACGTATGAATCTATTCGGAGGTTCATGGTGACCAATTACAACTTGATTAAAGGAATTCGATATGATTTCTATCGTTGCAGGTCAAATTTATTGAACTATTCCTTTGATATTCCTTGCTGCTAGTGGATGTGAAATTAATACATTCTTCTCATGAAATAATGCAATGTGTTAATGACATGTACATTCAACGTTTAATATTGCACATCACAACTCACAATAACAAAATAATTCTAATATGCACAGTTTGATAGACCAGTTTTAAAAAACGAATATCCCTTAGAACACTGTATTAATTTTAATCTTAATGAATAAGTATTATGGAACAACATTTCAAAATGTTAATAAATGGAGTTGTACCACCACAATGTTTTTACACCCTGTTAGTTTTAAAAATAAGTTGAGTATGGCCATTTTGTGTTTCGATAAGGTTGGAATCATCCAATGTGATTACCATGACAACTATCATTGGTACTCCGTTGATACGTTTTCTATCAAGATGATGTTCCATTGTACACGAGGTACATGTACACGACTGAAGTTATAATGTCCCATTGTACACGATGTACATGTAATACATGTGTAATACTGTTACGCTTGTGAACAGCATTGCATTGGATATTACGCTTTACAATTATAATTTAATTATCATTTCATCATTATGTTTCTATAAACAAATTTATACTTTATTTTAGAACGGATTCTTTCTGGTGCATTTTTTGACAAACGTGTTTTACTGAAATTCGAAATATTATACCATGACCTCTCATAAATGTTTATGATAATAGTTGTGATATGGAATCCAATCACGTTGACAACGTTCATAAAACCAGAATTTCTTTTGCACGTGAGTTTACAATCAAAAGTCATCTTCAGAAACTAATGAAACAAATTTTCCGTCTTTCAAACAAATCAACTTTATGTACCGAAATCAATAAATATTATGCATTACTGGAAGCAGTTCAACCATTAGGTCATTCAATTTTGTAATTCCGTGCTGAAATTTTTTTTATGGAAATTGGTTTCGAAAAGTTGTCATTACCTAAATGTCTAAATTTATTATAACAGTTAGGAATACGACTTATTTATTACTTAAATGTGAATATTACAAATAAATTGAAGTTTTTTTTCCAAACGATGACACACTAGTGAGAGGGAACGAGCCTGTTGCTTGGGTCGACGTTGTGAATCAACACACTTTCCAATATACTCAAATTAAGTAGGATGATCCAAATATTATTATTTCTCGAATGATTTTATCAATTTCGTGATTTATTTCAAACGTTAACGAAATGACATCTCATGTCAGTGTAACATGTACGTAAATTACAAGGATGACGGACATAGTATAAACACTAATGTAATTGCTTGCAATAACATATAAAAATAGTTTCAATAATGAATGTTGACAGATTTAATAAAATAGGGTTATATGTGACTTTCATGAGGGAGAGATATTTACAATAAATTGTATTGACAGGGTTGGTATTATCTTACTTTGTTCATATATAACCAAAACCAAATTGAATATAAACTACCAGGTGGTAAACCGTTGATAAAACTCATTCACATCATACTTTTTAGATTATATAAATATAAAAGAAATATAGAATTTAATGTAATACTGATTTAAGAAATAAGTATGGTAAACTATGTTAAGACGAGAAGAGACATAAAATGTTGAATATCGCACGGAATTGACAAACACTCCCCTAAAAGAGTGGTCATAACATCACATTTAATGTGCTCAGGTGATAGGCATGGGTGAGATCATTTGGTGAATGGAGTGTAATTGTTATAATGTTGCTGGGAGTCTCATCAGATCTTACACGATATGATTTATTGAGCTTGTCAAAATAGCTATTCCCGGTGGAGAGTGGAATAGCATCATGTGAATACAATGTAATTTCCGAAAATGAAATCAAGTGTATTGCATGTTTTTCCTTCCAGTGTTTAACAGGACATCCCTCCTTTTGATGAAGTCATATGATATACATAATTATGCAAAAGTTATGCACTGACTATAGAATTTCAACCCATTGAATGAGTAGGTTACATTTTTATTATGACGTCAAACACGCACCTGGTAATTTTGTGATTGAAAATACGTTCAATATTTTTAATTCATCATTTCTCAATAAAATAAAATTCGTATGTATGTCAAAGGGTCAGAAGTCACTGACGTATCAATACATAAATGCCACCCAGGCTGCATATGCAGCCCGAAGCAGCGAGCATCTTAAACAATCTTTAACAACCTCTGCATAAACATGAATTTAATGAAATATAGAATACACAATGGTTCATCCATCCATTTTCAGATAGCATATTTTACACAGTATGAACTTAGGTTAAACCATTTAACATAAACATGCAATAACCTTCAAGTGCAAAAAAACAACGTGGCAGTGATCGTGTCCTGACTTATATTTAGGAAACAGGTTGCGTGCAGTCAAAGTCGCAATATACATCAACAGGACATAGACCTAGATAAACAAAGCAATCTTAGCGCTGTTCGTACAATGTGAGACCCATCAAATATCATTGACAATAAAAAAAAAGTGTGCCGAGAGAACTTTAAAAATGTATAACTGGAGTCAAGTGAAACTCAGCGTGCACTATGCTCTTAACATCTCATGAAGGAGATTACGTCACGAAGAGATTTAAACATGTTGTCATTTGATAGCGTCAAAAGGTGTCACATTAACGTCAAAAGGTGGTACATTAACGTCAAAAGGTGGTACATTAAGGCATAACGATTGTGATGGTGAAGTCAATAATTAAGATGTTATGTACAATGATTACCATAAAGCCATATGAACATTCAGCAATTATGAGACATCAGCGCTGTGTCTTGTAGATCTAAAAGAAATCATTTTGTTCTTGTAGCATTTCGTTCTTGCAATCTCACATGTCTTCTTTAATTAATTAATAAAGAAGCCCGATTATTTAAATAAATATTGTACATTACTATCAAGCTAAATAATATGCTGATTGCTATTAGATAATGACTTATTAAATTCAAATCTATGTCAATCAAGTAAAAATGATCCACCCTTAAATTTTAGGAATTTAATCCTATGCCAATTAAACAAAATACGATAAAGACTTGTTTACACCTGCAGATCAATCAAATGACAGGTGGTCACCATGTTGATGTTGTAAAGTAAAATGTCAATACTATAAGTAGTTGTGAATATAAAACATGCATAATGAATACCATAGTCTCAAAAAATATATCTTCAGAAAACTAAAATTCATCAATGAATTCTTTTTGTTAAATTCGTCATTTTACATTCAGTTCATCACAGCATATGCTATTGCAGGAATTGATCGCACTAAAAAGATATAAAATGAAATAGACTCTATTTTCATCCAGGCTTTAATTCTTCGAAATCTATAAATCCTTTTCTAAAAACTGCATGGTCCTATAAACTTGATATTTATTGATCATGGGGCAATCACAGTTAATGAAATGTTGTGGTTTCAGAACAATTCTGGCAACACTTTATTTTAGTAAAAAGGTAGCATCATATTGAATTATTCAAGCTGAAGACATATTCCTTCAAATTTATTAGGTTCCATTGGGACTGATGCCATACAGTTTTATTTATGGGACATTAAATATGTTGTTGGAATCACATAAAGTCGAACGTTATAAATGGATTAAATTTGTACTGACAAATTCAGCTAATTATCTGAATATTTGATTTGCCGGGGGTAATCTAAATGTTCATCAAATTGTGTTTAATGATTGTCATAGTCAGTGCGTTTGATGATTTTTTTTAGGTTATTTGTATTGACAATAGGTTTGATAATCAAATGAGCACTAACTGACACTGACCTGTTCTGTATAATGATGTATGTATTTATATGGTTTTTCTATGGAAATGTTTTTGACACGATTACATTATCTTTTTTTATTTATTTTGTAAAAAGTAATGTTATCTTGATATTGTTAATAAATAAAGTGTTGACATCCATTTGCCAACGGAGGATGTGGATATATTTGATTGATAATTTAGACGTTTATGCTGTATTCCTGTCTGTTATTGTGTTCCTATAAATACGGTAAAATAAGTTGTGAAGTTTCGGTTAGAATTATATTCTAGTTGTAAAGTTTCGGTTAGAATTACCATTATCATCATGAAGCACGGCACAAATATTTTGGCCTATCAATCAATTAGAAACAAGATTCACACGCAGTGTGGTCAAAGTACAAACAAAAAGAAATGATCCACATGTAACGTACTACATTCTACAAAGCTGTTATATTAATTGTGAATCCGACCAAGTCATTGCATTCCCCGATTGCATCTGATCAGAACCTTTCTAAGGATATAAAAAGAGTCAAGATCACAAAGTGATACACAATTAGGATATTAAGATAGATCATTTGGGTCTTGCCAAGATTTTAAAGGGATATTTCCTGAATGCAGACTTTGTCTATGTAAGAAGAGATAGAGTAATACTTGGCGATTTTAGTTTGAAGTTGAATTCTGTAGTTGCATTGTTCCGTAAGATTAACTTTCCTTCATCAACAAATATTTGATTCAGGATCATACACCAAGCTGTTTGGAAATAGGCATAATATTAATCAGCATCGTCAGTGAAGAACTTTTGATCAACTAATGAAAATATCAAATAATAGTTAATATGAGAAATTACTATATTTACACTTGGCTACACAAACTTGGTAACCAGGTAACTGCCAGCCCACCAAAATGCTTGAACACTTTTGAATGGTTTTCTCTACTGTATGTATGAAAATTGATGAATCAACAAAATAAATGGAACCATTAAATAAAATATTTTGTCTGCTTGTATAATGTAGTTGTACTGTGTAACGTTGAAAACAAAACAGCACAATCTGACATACATGTATTGTATATGTATTACATGTGTAAGTTCTCATGTTTAGACATTAAGTTCTAAGTGTTGTATAACGTGTGCCCATATCAATAAGATATTTCCTTCAACATAATATTCAATTTGGTATGAAACAATGTTATAGTAAGCATGTTAACATGGCACATAGATCAAGCAGTATTTCTCTTGATGGTTTATCAGCATACCATTACTGTATTAAGGGGAAGATTAAAACTTATAGTACCCATACGGGTTAGGATACACAGGTGATTATTTTTGTGATATTCGCACATGTGCTATTTAGTGATTCTCAACGCTGATTGGTCAGTAACCATAGAATGACACGACGATTGGTTGACGGTACTACTTTCTTGTTTCATTGTAAATAGAACGTGCTGAACTTGGTCACACTTTCGATTTTAAAAATAAAAATAGAGATCAAGAATATACAAATATTTAGTTTATTACATGTTCTGTATTCGAAATTATAATATATTTATTTATCTACATTGTCATTATTATTTTAATTGACACGTTATTGACGATCATTTTGAATAATTTAAACGGCTTCACATTGTTGTTGTTTGTAAACAAACATGGCTGCCAACAGAGTAAAACTTGAACAGTTCCAGACACGAGAATGTTCAATCCATAAATAATTAAGTATCTGCGAAACCATCAACGACAGACAACATCAGAAAATATTGGACAATCTATGCACTATTACTGTTGTTTCTGAATCAGAAAAAGAGTGCAGAATGATATCAAACCGTCGATACGTTTGACATCGGGACTGCAGTTCAATCACGCCACGATCCAAAGAATCTTTCTCCAGGGCGTCCCTTTCCAGGCAGTGTTAATAATTCCCTTGGTACATGGGTCCAATATTTGGTGTTCGTAATCTCAATCGACTTCAGCGTCAGTAAACGTCCGATTAGAGTTATCGTTCTTTGTTGTGGATCTACGGTCGACATGACGTGACGTGAACAGAATCCACATTCCTAAGACGAAATATTGATCAAACCTCAGATTGGTTGATCCTCTTGACATACAAATTTGATTCTATGCATTCGTTGTAGATTCTTCATGTGGGCATTACTACTTTTAAACGTTGTCATTTTAAAAAATTGACAGGTTTTTCCAATTTTCGGTTCAACGCTATGCTGTTCAGTCACTCACCACGTCAGTCATTCATACTGTTGGTACTGCACTGAGGCGTAATGGTGTACTTATTAAATACATTCAGGTTGAATCGTACATGTAATTATAATGTATGTGTACGTCATATATGAAACTATGTTATGGGTTATACAAACAGACTAATAATATATTAGTTTCTCGTTAAATACCTATTTTGTATAGTGTAAACCCACTGGAGATGTTCGGTGTAACACGCGCATGAATACAAATCAGCTGATCATTGTCACTTACTACAGTCTAAAAAATAAAAAGAAACGTTTGTCGTTCGTAAATGTGTATTTATGTAATGAATGTAATGTATGTATGAATGTAATGGGTAATATATAGAACTAGGATTGCCAAGGCAATACTTAGGTCTTCAAGACTTTTGCTTGACCTTGAACTCCATGTTGGCCTCTCGGTTATTCACCAGTTTCTCGGCTTTAAAATGAGCTATCAAACATGTCTCTGTCTTAAGTAGTTTTTTTACAAAAAATATCCAAAGACAATGACCCTCTTAAAATGTAACAATTGCTTATTAATGGACCAATACATTAATATATAACGATTGTGATGGTGAAGTCAATAATTAAGATGTTATGTACAATGATTACCATAAAGCCATATGAACATTCAGCAATTATGAGACATCAGCGCTGTGTCTTGTAGATCTAAAAGAAATCATTTTGTTCTTGTAGCATTTCGTTCTTGCAATCTCACATGTCTTCTTTAATTAATTAATAAAGAAGCCCGATTATTTAAATAAATATTGTACATTACTATCAAGCTAAATAATATGCTGATTGCTATTAGATAATGACTTATTAAATTCAAATCTATGTCAATCAAGTAAAAATGATCCACCCTTAAATTTTAGGAATTTAATCCTATGCCAATTAAACAAAATACGATAAAGACTTGTTTACACCTGCAGATCAATCAAATGACAGGTGGTCACCATGTTGATGTTGTAAAGTAAAATGTCAATACTATAAGTAGTTGTGAATATAAAACATGCATAATGAATACCATAGTCTCAAAAAATATATCTTCAGAAAACTAAAATTCATCAATGAATTCTTTTTGTTAAATTCGTCATTTTACATTCAGTTCATCACAGCATATGCTATTGCAGGAATTGATCGCACTAAAAAGATATAAAATGAAATAGACTCTATTTTCATCCAGGCTTTAATTCTTCGAAATCTATAAATCCTTTTCTAAAAACTGCATGGTCCTATAAACTTGATATTTATTGATCATGGGGCAATCACAGTTAATGAAATGTTGTGGTTTCAGAACAATTCTGGCAACACTTTATTTTAGTAAAAAGGTAGCATCATATTGAATTATTCAAGCTGAAGACATATTCCTTCAAATTTATTAGGTTCCATTGGGACTGATGCCATACAGTTTTATTTATGGGACATTAAATATGTTGTTGGAATCACATAAAGTCGAACGTTATAAATGGATTAAATTTGTACTGACAAATTCAGCTAATTATCTGAATATTTGATTTGCCGGGGGTAATCTAAATGTTCATCAAATTGTGTTTAATGATTGTCATAGTCAGTGCGTTTGATGATTTTTTTTTGGTAAATATTTAGTTTATTACATGTTCTGTATTCGAAATTATAATATATTTATTTATCTACATTGTCATTATTATTTTAATTGACACGTTATT